>JAGMVK010000008.1:0-1415716 GCA_020747065.1 Cadophora sp. MPI-SDFR-AT-0126
TATGTTCACTCACTCCAAGATCCGCCAACGGCCGAGTTATGCTCCCATCCTTCTTAACAATCCAGTATCGCCGGGAGGCACTATGGGTCCAAGTCTGTAGATAGACGTAAGTGAAAAGGTGGCTAATCCTTGGGCTTGTCGCGTGCCGGCCATCCAGGTACTACTGTGAGATATACCTCGTGAGCTCATGATAATTGATCGTCCGGAAGCTATAGCAAGAAAAGCCTTCGTATACTGTAAGTCGAGGGTGAATATCAGAGCCATCGGTCTGTAACAGAACCTCTGCAGGATTACGGAACCCATAGGGATATTAAGTTTTCAGGTGTTTCGTCAGGCCACTCCGATCTCGTTGATCAGTCCTGTGCTTGTCGCGGAGGTGGGACGTGACCTGGGACCGGTCAACCGCAAGAGCATAGCTACACGGACCACAGATCAATAACTGCTCCTCTACGTCGACATACAGATTGAGACGTGCAAGAAAAGGATCTGATACGGGCTCCATATCGAGTCAATGCGTTAAAGAGGGCTCTAGATAAGGGGGAAATGATTTTCTATTACATATCCGACGCGATTTTTGACACGTCTCTCACGCGTGCACGTGCCACAATCTCTGGGTTATGTTATAACCGACGCCAAGACAGCCAACCCTTATTCCAGTAGTAGTAGTAGGCTCGGTAAAATCACGTTTAAAACTAGTTACTGATATGGCTGTAACCGGTTTCCCTTACATAATCCCGCCCCCCCTAGAAATCCCGTCTAAATTCATGATCTACCCCCCCCATATACTCTACAAAATCATGGCTAGAGCGGATAAATCGGCAGCGATTTCTGCGGCGATTACTGTAATTGAAAAAGGAGAAGTCGCAGATTATTTTACTGCAGTAGCTAAATTTAAATGCGATTGTACGTCGATTTCTAAACGGATTCGTGGCTTAACACGCTCCCGTCAGGATGCCACTGCTTTTTAGAAGTAAGCTCTTACCCACGCTTAAGAAAAGGTCTTAATTAATCGAATCAATTATTTAATAGATTATGGCCTACCTCCGACGAGTTATATAGTTAAGAATCTCGCAGAGGAGATTCGTGGGAGGTCTATAGGTAAGAATTGGACCGGCAATTTCGTCTGTCGCTAGAAGGCATAATTAAAGAGTGCTTACCTTCGGAATATTAACAACTTACGATTCTCTGCCGAGTACATTCCTATGTTTATACTCTTTTTCTAACTGGTATATTACCCTATGCTTTTGTTCTTGCCTTTTAATTGAGTTCTTAGCTAATTGTACGTGGTTGAATTATAGTTACTGAACGTTGTTACTAAGTACTCCATTAAACCCGAAAATATCTGGAATTTCGACGAGAAGGGATTTATAATAGGTTTTTGCTCTTCTGTAAAGAGAGTTATAAGCCTAGGGGCATATAGATCAGGGAGAGTTACTAAGGCAAAGTAAGACGGAAATCGAGAGTTCGTTAGTTGCCTTGCCTACGTCTCTGTAAGTGGCAAATGGATTCCTCCACTCCTTATATAGAGGGGTAATTCTAAAGAGTTACAGACACGTGGGTTCAAGATATGAAGCCTGGAGACAAGTGTTACTTCTCTATTTCCGATAATAGGTGGAGTTCTGTAGCTATAGGAATAAAGTAGCTCCAAAAAGTCTTTGAAAAGCATACTAAACCTTCGTCGCCGCGAGAACATCGTCTTTTACTACTTAATAGCCATTCTAGCTATATTAATATGGCGTTTATTCGTTGGGCTGAGACGCATAAAATCATCCTTTTGATTCTTCCCCCTCATACAACTCACTGGCTTCAGCCTTTAGACGTCGGCTTATTCCAGCCTTTAGTAATATACTACTCCCAAGAGGTTAATCAACTTATAGCGAAAGGCTTAGGATATGTCCAAATATCTAAACGGTTCTTTTACAGCTTCTTTAAGACTGCATAGGAGGCTGCCTTCACTAAGGACAATATTACCTACGCGTTTGCAAAACCCGGCATTTGGCTAATCGACTAAGAAACCATCTTAGCAAAGATCCGGAAGCCTCTTCCCCCGCTAAAACAACGCTCTATAACAGAAAGGACACTTCTTACGGCAAAGGCAATACGCAAATTCACAATCCGGTTCCAACGGTCCCTGTCAAAAGAGCGTGCGGAACGAGCATCTAAAGCGCTTTAAATCCTGGCCGCAGAGAAGTCTATTGTTATCCACGAGAACCACGGGCCTTCGTTAAGCACTCCTTTTAGAGTAAAAGAAGTGTAAGAAAGGTGAAAAGCTCAATTTATGTGGAGAGGAAGATACTGGAGCCATGTGTTGGGAGGTAAATACTGTAGCTAAGGCAGTGGAGATTTAAGCTGAAAAGGAGAGGCTATAATAACTTGAAGATGAAGCTAAAGAGCAACGCAAGATACAACGAGCTGCGAATGCCCTTAAGACGAAAGAAGAGCAAATTGTAAAGGAACAGAGGCAAGCTGCGAAGTAATTAGTAAAGGATCTGGCGGCAGCGAACCTAGCTCTGCCGAAGACACTAAAATCATACTCTTTGCCACTCAATTCTAATGTAATCAATAGAAAGAAACCGGCTCCTGCTAAGCCCAAGGCTAAGCTACTTGCTTCAAAACCTCCTTAATAGTCAAGTTGCCATTGGGGGACCTTTGCCGTACTCTAATTGCCATGGGGGAGGATATGGGGTTATCACGTGAAAGTCGAAGGGGACGGAAGATTAAAACACCTGCACGATATGTTCATAGAAAGTAGCCTAATTTGAAGAATCAAGTGCGCTTTAATGTATCTTCTGCTTTAAAAATAATTATTATATCTTTATTTTTGATGAAATTGTGATTTTTAGAAGTCAGGTGCGGAATGTTGTTGGGGCGGGATTTATAGCCGGGGTGGGATTATGTAAGGGAAGCCGGTTAACTTAAGTTAACTTAACTTAAACGTAAGAGTTGCGGCCATTGCTCCCGGCCACCTTAAGCGAGGTCAGCCCCGCATCCAAATTTCTGGTACCTTCGATTTAAAATTATATATCTTCACAACTCTTTAATGAACTCTCTTTAAACTCGAAATGGAGCCTCAGATTTACTCGCCCTCGTAGCTAAAAACACCTTAAAGCGAATGGAGTACACCTGCACGTTCAACTGTACGATCTTTGTGAAAAGCTGGAAATTTAGCTTCCGAGATTGCACGACAAACACAAGTTCCTCGGACTACGATTCGACGCTGGATTTATGCTGAAACCTCTCGAACTCAACGGGAAGGAAAGTCAACTAGGCGAAAAATGATCTCTAAGCGTTAGATTCGTCAGATTATTCGATACGTATCGAAAAATTAGTCTACTCGTCGACTATCGCTTGAGCACGTGAAAGCTCACTTGAATATCGAAGCTTCGCCTTGTACTATTCGACGAGAACTTCGCGGCGCAGGCTGTCGACCATGTATTGCTTGCCCGAGGCCCTTTATTTCACGAAAGCAAGCCCAAAAACGTCTCGTTTTGCTCTTTCGTATCGCTGGTGGGGAACATCCGACTGGGCAGCTTCTCGAGAGGGGGGAGGGGATTGGAGGAAGGTTATATGGAGTGACGAAGGTATATTCGAGCTCGGAAAGACTGGTCGAATCTGGGTTACTCGAAAGGTCGACGAAAAGCGGTGTCCCGATTGTATTACGTTTATATATCGATCAGGGAGGGTATCAGTAATAATCTGGGGAGCCTTAGGCTGGGATTGGAAATCGCCAGTTGTGTTTTTAGAGAAGGAAGAAGACTCGAAAGGGATCACTTCGAAGGCGTATCTTCATCAAGTCCCCGAGCCAATTGTTTTCCCGAAATTCGATTAACTCGGGCCTGAGTATATCTTCATGGAAAGCGGTGCAAAGGTCTATTTAGGATATACTCGATTACCTCGACTCGAGCATGGCATTCGAGGGTTCAATTGACCTCCTTTTTCGCCTGATTTGAACCCAACCGAGAAGGTCTGGCGGTGGATGAAAGAAGAGCTAAAGAAATTACCTTTTGTACCCACTACTATCGACGAGTTGAAAAGGGAGATTTAAATGCTTTGGGATCAAGTCGATCCAGGTGACTACCGGCAATATACTGAAAGATTAACATGTAAATTAGAAGACGTTATTCAAATGCGAGCATTAGAATCTATTCATTAATATACAGCTTCAATTTCGAGTTAATTCTATTAATAATTGATTGAGTTATTCGTAGTTGAATATCATGTGCTGATTTGAGGGGCTCGCTTAAGGTGGCCGGGAGCAATGGCCGCAGCTCTTACTTTCGTGATGACAGTACTCTTTTTCCCCTGAGTGGTCTCGCTTCGCTTTTTTTGACTTTTGTTGCTCATGATTATGTACGAAAGGTACAGCGGTGAAGCTTGCTGGTAGAATTCCGGAAGATCAACTCGCTTTATAGAAAAGAAATGCTCATGTTGGGCCATCAGAACTGCAATGCTTTAACCAGGATGATCACGAGGAAGTCAGTAGGTCATTCCCCTTTTGTTCTTGAGGGCTATCATCCCAGTAATCTCACCCCACACCCCCCACTTGATATATCTTTTTACTTTCTTAGCCAACACTCACGGTGAGTCTCGCGCTATACAAATTGAACACTCTTGGATCAATTCCTTCTTGGTCACCTGGCTTGATGTGTTCTCCGCAGATGTCGTCGCTGCGTTTCCCTAAGCAAAAGCCGGTCCTCTATATGTAGGCCAGTTGCAATAAACAAAAGGGGATAAAATTGTCAGCTAACACTATTCATGAGAATCCACAACATCAACTGTCAATTCAGGCTCAGGAAGCCTCGTGTATTGACGAAGGTACTCCAGGTATTCCAGCCACTTGCTCTTTTCAAGAGCAGATAAGTCAAGATCTCCATTCTTGCCAGCAACCAGACCTACAACGATGGTAAACCTCTCAGAGAATACCAAAGCAGCAACCCTCGACACTGTGAGTTTATACCTCGATTCGAATAGCCGTTAGTGCATTTCCCAGGACAGCGAAAGATCGAGATCAAATCTGTTGCCAATCTTGCTTGTGTGTAGGACCGTCAACACGGTCTGCACGTGGCTGGAGTACTGCGCAGTAACGGTCCGGTCGCCGTCGGTGGGTTAGGCAATACTATCCGGGAGCGTGGACGCAACATGGTTTTGCTCCGGGGAGTGTCGGACCCATGTCGCGAAGGAATAGACTTGTCTGGAGCCAGAGAGGGCTTGACTGTGGAGCAGCGGGATCAGTGACGACTAAGAAGTGCACGTGAGTGTCGAGCCTTCACAGACTCGTCTCTGAGCCACTGCTGGAAACAGTTGAGTCGTCGTTCTCCACAACACGTACCGCAGATGCACAGAAGCGTCTCTCGATTAGTCATGCTAAGTGATTCCTATTGTAGAGCCAGAAACAAGAGGCGAATGGAACATTCTGAGCTGACATATATTACAAGCCAATGGGTAAGGATTCCTCAATTTCGTCAAACCTCCTGCTTCTCCGCCACCAAGCTATCAGCACTCGCGCCGCTTATCCTCTGGCCCATCTGGACCTGCTTCCACCCACTCTGCCCGAATGCAGTCTGTTCAGTGCCCGCTGACTCGTCGCCGTTGTCACTTGCCATGTGATGTCCCTTTTTATCTTCCGAAGCGGTCGTCGAGTAAGAGCGACTGAGTATCTTCCCCTTCAACCACGAACCCGGGGAAACAAGAGGCGGTAGAGGAAGTGCCTTCTCAGATTTCTAGGGCTCTCCTCCACTGCTGCCCAATCTATGCGGACAGCGGAATTTCACCCAGCCAGGCACGGACTTGAAGGAGTGGGACTCGCTCTCCGCGGAAGCCGCGATCATATGACTGTTTCTGTGGTGCCATGGAAGCTGGAGGGCCTGGGGCGGCATTGTCAGTGGCCGAGGGGAGTCATCTGTATCGCTTTGTGCAGGTTCTGTCGACCGTCTAGACGTGGTCGAAGGTTGAGGAGGCGGAAGAGCAGTATACAGAGGCGGAAGTGGTGGAGGGGATGGCCGGTCGGTCACACTTCCAGATTGGCCCTGCAAGAAAGAGGGGTGAAAAGTGCTGTGGTAGGTCGAGGCGGCTGAGCGCCGGTGGGTGAACGAGGCGAACGATTTCCAGCTTGGAGTTCTCGCCTCTGTCGCCTGAGGCTTAACGGGATTCTGGCCCAAGGGATTGACCTGGCGGAGTCTTGTCAGAGATTTGCAGAGCGACCGCCTCGCTTTCTCGGTCACAGTAGGTCGCGCAAAGGTTGCTTGGTAGTCCCAGGCTGGGCTACCGTTCGAGCCAACTTTCGCTGGCAACAGGGAGTCGGACATCACATCGGGCGTTTGGCTACGAGACAGCCAACGGAATTTTCCCCATGTTCCCGGCGGGCGCCGTAGAGGGTTTGGCAGCGCTTTCGGGAGTTCGGCTCTGCGCCACTTGAAGAGGAGAAATATCAGTGACAGGATAAAAGCAAAACCAGCTGCTGATCATTAGCCTCAAGTATTTGAAGTCACGGTCAATGAAGAGACTAGAACATACCAATGGTCCCAACGGCAGCCCCAGCCTTTTGGCCTGGCAATTCAGCGCTGTACTCGGACTGAGCAGTGCCATTTCGGGCGTAGTAGACCATCCCGGTCTGTATAGCAGTCGCGCTGCTCGTATAAGCGAGGGTTGTCCGCAGAGTTGTCTCTACTGGGAACGTAGCGGACAGCGTCGAAGGTGGTGACCCTGAAACTGAATATTTGGCACTACTAGAAAACTCATCGTTGTTGGCACTGACATCAGGTATTGTCAACGATTCCACAGAGGGCGTTGCGGAGGTGAGGGTTCCTGCAACAGTTCCAGAAGCTGTAGGGGCCGAGGGCGTCGTTGGTGTTCCTGGTGCGCTTGGAGCTGGCCGGCTCGAAGTTGAGATTAGGGAAAGGCTTAGCACAGATTGTGTGACGGGGACGGAGGACGTCCTGAAATTTGTCGATAGAGTGGGAAAAACAGATATGACGACGACTGAAGATAACGTGAGACCAGGAGAGCTTGGTGAAGTTGAGGTCGTAATCAGGGCAGGAGTGGCAGGAGGAGCAATAGAAGAAGCAGGAGGGGGAGGAAGATTATCCGATGATGAAACTTCCGTATCTGATGGGAGGGTTTGGCTAGTCGGGGATGCCGGCTGTTCGGTGCTGGTTGCAGCGCCGGGTGGTCCTTTTTGGTTTCCTTCGGGCCCAGGTGGTCCGTTCTTGTTCCCTTCCAGACCTGGTGCATTCGTATTTGCCGGGACCCGCGCAGCGAGAGCCTTTCGGAAGGATGGAGGGTTCGTGAGCCTGTGACCCTTTGATAACATCATTCTACCGTCATTCCGTTAGATTTATGATGAGCGATTCTTCATTGGGTTCGGGATTAGTAACACTCACCAGGCAATGTTCAAGAAGTTGACTAACTGTTAAGTTCTTATTCAGCCATAAGGAATAGACAATCAAGACATGGCTAGTCCGAAGGTTTGAAAGAACAAAAAACGACAATGAATTTGGAATGTGCAGGCTAGCTGCTGTCAGAGAAGGGACAAAAAGGCAAAATGTGGAAGGCACGCCAGCGGTCGAACAAAAAAAAAGGTAAGAATGCAGGGAAGATATGAACACGAACTGGAACGGCGGCACCAGCTCGTAGCTTTATAACGAGCAACAGCTCACTCTAATACAGAATCTCGATGCGCAAAGAAGTAAAGAGATAGCCAGGAATCTATCACGGTGTCAAATGGGGCATGCCGCTGGTGGGGATAATATTATCTGAGGCGCCAAGGCACGCATCCCTTTCTGCCACTAGACTCGTGTGTCGTCACAAGAAGGTGCGGGCCGTGCTCTGAGCAGCCGGCTGCCATCTTCGGACTTGTTCAATACTGTGAGGACCCAATAGATGAGGAGATGTGACATCTTATCATGAGGTAGAGGATGTTGGCGGCGTTAAAGCAAACCGGATGAGTGTTTCAAGTCGTGAAGGAGCGGTTCAACTCCGAAGTGATCAGCGCCACTCTTGGCGCTTCCCCGGTTCATATCCCACCCTTCCCAAACCACAGTTGCTCACCCCGATATAGTAAGTAGGTAAATAAATGGTAATGAACACTGGCCAGTATTTAATTAATTTTAGTATCGTACATACAGCAAAACCAGACGGGTGATTGGTCAGATCACCCTTGGAGACACCGCATGCAGGTCTTCACATTGCCGGAATTGCCAAGTGGCTCCTCTCAGTTTGAAGCATAAGTATCCGAACTTCATTAAGCAGAAGGTGTGGATTTATAAGCTCGAATTCCTCTTTGCGAGTAGATCCTCCACTTTATTCTTTAAAGTAAAACTTTGGAACTTTTGGCAGGGAAGGAAGCCAAAATGAGTGAGTATCTATGACTTTACGTACGGTGCCTACAGTACGGTAACTCGAGGATCCCTCACATCCTTACTGTAGCTGTTAGACGATCATCAAGCAAGCATCTGTCCCCTGATTAATGTTCGCCACACATGTTGGTGGAAATTTACCCCTTCACCAAAGTTTAATTTGACAACCATCATCTTTATTCTCCGCAGCTAAGGGAAATGAACAAGGAACTCGAAGGGTGTTTGCACCTATCAATTGGTTGAGATGACACTAGCTTGGGATGTCCTCTTAGGCCCAAAGGACGCAGGTAAAATGCGGAAACGGCGGCATTCCAGCATCGACTTGGGCCAAGATTTCCGACTCTCAGAAGTGATTGTAGACGGGAAGGTTGTAAAGGATCTAGGGGTGGTACGGTGGTGGGGATTTTCGGCATGTTATTGTGACCCCCAAGAGCCATTCATTTCCTCCTGTAATGATAATTTTGTCCGTGAAAGAGCTATGTTAGGTTGAACTTGCTTTGCGCGTTAATGTCAGCTTCACTATCGAGCAGCACCTTGACCACAGCCTCGCTTCCCTTCCATGCTGCAACTTGGAGTACATTGCTGTAGTGCCCGCCTTGAGCATTGACGTCGGCTCCACTGTCGAGCAGCAGCTTGGCCACAGCTTCCTGGCTTTCATTTATTGCAGCTTGGAGTGCATTGCCGTACCCCAGGGACTCTGTAGTGAGAACGTAGAATGGCCAGAATGGCCTGTCTAGATCCGTGCTAGAGACCAGTCTTTGGATGCCTCACATTTCAGCAACGTACTTCATGAAATGTTAGTCTGGGGGATGAGATTCTAGTGGCAAGTTTCACTTTGTTGGAAGGTTGGAATGCCACTAGGAGGAATTAGAAGGCGAAATAATCTGACCGTTCAAGAGTTATCTCGGTCTCTATTACAAAAGCACCAATAATTTGAGTAGTACTTCAGCGGACTCCTTTTAGCACAGTAAAGATATTGACATTGAATTAATCAGGAGCTGGCTTCTTGAGATATCTGCCTTTATCCGTGTTATCAACTTCATCCTCCGCCCCGTAAATCTCGACCAGTCGATTTCCACATCTCCCCTCGCGAAACGACCACTCAAACGATATTATCTGCTCTGGAGATCTGTAAAATGGTATGAATCAGCTTCGTATCGATAAGGATTAGATCTATCAAATAGTTACCGCAGCTTGGGCAGAACGTCCTCTGATAATACTGCCGAAGAAAGAGCAACTCCTCAAGTTGGTTGACATACGGAAGACTGAGATGTGGATTTCATAGTCGAACAGTTTCATGCTTGTAGTCGAGGAACTCAATTTCGCAATTTGAGCATCGCACATGCCCGCATTCAGATAATTTGCAAGATTGATTGTCGTCATCAGCTGTCTGTGAATTATCACAGAGGCAGCAGCGCCAGCGCCAGGGCATTGTAATGTCGTTTGGCTACAGGTGATGCGTAAATGTTGATAGTATACCAAGCGATATAGAAGATCTTTGCTGATGATATGGAAATAAAGAAGAACAGGTCTCTATTAATGCATTTGAGTAGAAAGAAGAGTGGAGGGCGATGGAAATTGATAATGGCTTTCGAGATTCACTCCGCGGTCCTGGATCTCCAAATTTAGAGATTGAGGTGGCGTGTTTCAGTTGTGCGGGCTTGGACTTTCCGTCAGGTCAAGTGATCCGTCGTTTCGAATAGATCGATGTGGGTAGCTTGCTGCCACAATGCAAGCCACTCAATCTTCATCCAACGTCAATTATAACCGATAACAACTTTAGCAACCATCCTGCTGAACTGTTTCACTCGCAAAGAATTGCTAAACACTGCTGAACATCTGGTAACAGGAGGCTAGGGCAAAGACAGTAGCGATGTAAGGTTCTAAAGTCGAGGGCATAGCGTGTTAACAAGTTCTACTTGTAAGCAGCACAAGTCTCTCCGTACAAATTGGTAAATATCAACTTAACTATCAAAGTAATAATCTGGAAAAGCGGTGACTAATCTTTCTTAAAAGAGAGAGATGAGAGTTAGTTATACGTATATCACGGAACAATACAAGTACAAAACTTTCAAAAGGTAACGTGAAATTTACTCAATATGGTGTATCAGCCGTGAGGTAGGATTACCCGAGAAGGACGTAATGTGGGCGCTGTTGCATGTCCGCGATTGTCTATTCTTTTCCCGCCAGTCAAGGTCACGCATAGGATGGAAATTCAGGACTGTGGCGTGGCTGTGTTTTCGGTTTCGTGGATTTTGGACTTTTGTTGTGGTTTTGGATGAGGCGTTGGAGCTGGTGGTATGTTCCGCTTGTAAACGAACGAAGCGGGTAACCAGACGGACCGACCCACTGCTGGTCATGAGCTCAGCCGTTCGTTGGTGGACGAAAAAAAGGGATTCCCCTCCATTGCCATACATCCGGTCGGGCAGAGCCAGTATGGCGACCGTTCAATTTCGGAACCCGATCTCGTCTGGAGTATCCGATACACGTACAGTACAGGTAGTAATACGCCTCCCAAGACCCCGCTACCAATGGTGCCGTGGAGGTGAGGAAGCGCGGGCCGGTGGCGTTACGGGGCGAATTGGTATATAAGTCTCAAAATCCGCACTCTAATGCCGCTACCTTACTAATATATCCTTCCTGTCTCTGCTTCAAAGGTCATTTCTATATACGCTATCACCATTTATATATTTTTTTCTTCCTTCAGTTCTAACACGCTCCTTGACATGTTGCTCACTAAACAGCCAGCCCATCACGGTCACAAGTCGTTCCATGACTGTCCACCACCTACGCCGCCGCCCACTTCGCCTTTCTCTCCCGCGGTGAAAGAAACTGACAAGGCACTTCCCCGTCTGCCGCCGTCTACCTCGTCTTCCTCGTCTTCCTCGTCTTCCTTTCCCATAGTAATAGCAACCGACAAGGCGCTTCCCCCTCTGCCGCCCCCCACTTCTGGCTTCGCTCCCATCGTAAAAGGATCTGGCAAGGCCCTTCCTCCTCTGCCACCGGCTACCTCATCATCGACCCCACCCCGGATATCGACACCTCCCCATGGCCTGCTGCCCCCGGCGGTGGCCTTCCCGCAACCTCGACAAACTCCACCAAAGTTCAGCCTATGGCCAGCTACCAACTTCTGAACAATGGCAAGGTGCTGAAGAATCGATGGGGAATTGGTTGTATGCCAAGACAGAAGAAGATAAGTGGAAGTAAGAGAAGAAAAGACGCGGCAGGAATTGTTACGTTTAGAGCAACGAAAGGTCAAGCAAGATGTGCTGCGGACGGCATTGACAGGAGGAATCCCACCACACCTGATTCCTATGGTCTTCGCCGGGATGGGTAATGGCCATCTCCCAAGCGCAAGCTTGGAGTGGGCCCAGCATCATATGGGACACCATCTTCAGCAGCAACAGCTTCAACAACATCCGCAATTGCTACCTGATCAAAACTCAGGCGTCTCCTAAACAGCAGCGCACCGTGTCTGGTCTACCTTCGCAACGATACGGTTCCTCAGCCTGGGCAGTCTCATCAGCCACAGGGTTCAGACGTCTCATCTATCTAGGCCGGATGCAGTAGAAATGCGAATCCACTCACCTCTACCAGGTAATTTAATATGCAGATACTTCCTGGCCAACTGGGCCATCCTCTGCATAGACCACAGACTGCTCAGCAATCGCAGCAGGAGTCACTGTCATCACTATCCATCTCTTTCCACCACTGGCAACCTCCCACCACACCATAAGCATGTATGGCCAGTGCGAGTCAACCTACAAACCCTTCAGGCAAGCACTCATAGTGCGTTTCATTTTCAGAAACACAGGACTAATTAAATCCCATTCAGATCACACCTCATCCCCGAAAAACATAACGCTAAAGGATCTCAGCAAGCAGCACTCCATCCACCCCGCAACCCGAATACACATCCCCACGCTTCTCCGAGCCCAGATCCCCTGTCTCGAACACGGCATCAAGCAGGCGTCGAGGCCTCTCCGGCCAAAGAAGTGACCCCTCCTGGGCCTTGAGTCGTGCGGACGAGCCACTGGCCGTCATCCACATACAGAAGGCGGCTTAGGCCAGACAGTGGCATCGGCTCCCTCTTCTCCATGAACAACGCAAGGGACAGTGCTAAGAGGCGGCGCGGGGTTGCCGAAGTATGAGCCTTTGACGATGCACTGAATAATACGGCAAGAACTGCTCAAATAGCAGTATAATAGGAGACATATTTGTTGTAATACGGGCAATATGATGCACGGAGAGTAAATCAAACAGCTTTAATTCGGAGCTATTGAATGGGAAATTCGCCATTAGTATACAAAAACGGAGTGAAGTGGTCTGATATTATACCCCTCATTCGCAACATCTACCTTCGCGCAGAAGAATACAAAGGATATGCAATTTGCGAATTAAAAATTCAAACTTTGTCATAACTCAAATCCCGAACCAAGCCGAAATTCAACGTGGTAAACTCGGGTCGTGAAAGCACGCCATCTAAGACTGACCCCCAATCACCTTCACGGCCAACTTTGCTTGTGAAGACGGGTGGGAAACGGCATATGCCGAGCTGACTCGTATTTTGTGGTCGGAAGGTTCCCGGGGAAAAAGAGGCGCCATGAAAGGGATGTGGGGACGGGAAGGCCGGAAAAGGGAAATATAGTACTGTGGAGAAAGATCGAAAAATAAGTTCGCGAATAGCGGTTTTGGCTAAGGGAGGATCTGAATTTCAGAGATAGTAGTGGATAAAGTTGAGTTTGTTCCGTGATGAGTTTGGTTGAACTTAAATCGAGATCGCATTTTTCTCCATCCCTTCCGCCACGTGATCCGCCCCAGTTCCCGCTCTTGCCCTCGGACTGTACTACGTACAATTCGGACTGCTCCGTTTTGAAATACGAATAAACGACGTGAGGTTTCTTGCGATTGCATTTTCTTTGCTGACGTTACTGAATCCTCGAATTGTGATTGGAAATTAGTCTGCGATTACTTAGGTGCAAGCAGGTGATTGGTCTACCACCCTCGAATGCACGTCGTACGAAAGTACACGGCCATAATCGCCTCACATTTAACCAATAGATCCGGGTCGACCTTCACGCCCGAAACCACACGCCCGTCCCCTTCTCCTGTCCTGAAAAATGAGACACTGGAGAATACGGAGTAGACATTCGTCGAATCACATTATTTCTAGCCTCCTGGGGGCGGCTTGTGTCTCCCTTGCACTCGAGTCAAGTGATCTACCGTTTCGGATCGATCGATATAGCAATGCTGGCCAAGGCGATCCTGATGCGAATTCTGGAGGAGAGAGCGTCTAGGGAAGTTCCGCTCATCTGCCGTGTGGGTGGGTCCACACGCTCAGATACAAAACCCTAACTAGAAATGGTTCTACCACTAATCGCTTTTCAAGAACATTCGGCCCATCCGTACATCGTAGAATAATCTTCCTGGTCGTTTTCGCGATGCGGAAGTCTGTGGCTTGGTGATAATCGTCGAATACTATGCGCTTAACGTCACTTCGCTCGATTCTGGAAAGGCCAGTTCATTTTCAGACGAATTACGCTACCTAGATAAGATATTGAATCGCAATTACTCCGCAGTCTTTGAGGCATAGAAGTAGAGCGCGAGTACGAGACCAGATATCAAAGTCAAAGAATCATTAGAAGTCGATTGGATCTTCGAACCCAGAAGCGTTAGAACTCCATCACAAAAAACGGTGGCATCCCGGTCCTTCTAGCTTTGGTATTTCGGATGCGTGGCACGAGTCACGTTGTAACTCTCGACAGATCTTCCCGTCCTAACAAAATCTTGCGCACTCCATCTCATCACTCTCTGCAGCAGTTTAATTTCTCCCGGAAGGCAACATTTCCACCTTTGATCCTATCAAACGTTAAACCCTGTACGTCCGCCCGTTTTCAAATCCTCTCGCATGTCAATTGATATCACGCTGCATTCGTTTATGCAAGGGCAAATTCTTTCGAAATATTTTGCATTTCAACGTCCTATTTCTTACATTGTGACTTGTCAAGCAAGAAGTAGGAGTACTCTTAGGATATATCCAACAATGGTACATGTGGTGATACCCGATTCAAAGCTTTTTGGATGATTGCAAAGGTGTGGCCCGTGACGTCGAAACAAGCTTCATGCATCGTCACCGAGGACATAACCGAGGTGCGATGCGTTCAACAAACGACGATACCGGGATAAATATACAGGGAAATATGATGTATCGTGATTTCCTCACTCTTGCCCTAGACCATTGAAAATTTTGCGCAAACTTAAAAGGCTGAATATAGTTGAACTGAATGAGTCGCCATGCTTACAGAAGGAAGGAAATGAAGAAAGTTTTCTTGATAAAAAGAGAGTACGGATGTGTGATTGGATCACTTTGACCCAGTATGGCGGACGTTCGCGGTTCGGGAAAGATGGTTCGAAGACCGTGCGACACAAAGGATGCCATTACGATTCATAGCTTTCCCCGCACTAATGGATTTGTGGTCCCCCACAACAGATTGACGAGCGGAAGGGATGGATGGAATAAATCGGATCCTGGCATGGTAACTAGACTGTATAGAGTTCCCTACAATCTTTTTTGACTGTTGCAGCGGCTATCGTAGAATATCGAGTCAATTCAATGGAACCTCCTCCACAGGATGAATTGTTATATGATATTTTTTTAATGATCCATTGCTGATGCATCTCAACAATGTCGAAGCAGAGTGTGAAATAAGTCAGTCAGTCAGTTATCAGCTGAGTTTGGAATCTCAGCTGACTGACGCCAATTAAGTCGAGCATTTTGAACTGACTTACGGACTTAGCTAGCTTATAAGCGCTGATAAGCCCGATTAGAAAACAAAATATGAGGGCTTCAAGGGAATTAAGTAGGCTACTCCCCTAAAATTTAAGGCACCCACGGACTACCCTAAAATTCAGGCAGGTCGCTCCCTAAAAGCTACCCCACTTTGACCAGAATTTTTCGCTCCCAGGGGTCGAGTGCAAATTGCGCATTTGTACCCGAGAAACACACCCTAATACACCCTAAGTTCAAGCTTATTTGCTCCAAAACAGACCCCAAAAGCGTCAAAATCAAGGCTCTTAGCTTATAAGTCGGCTGATGGTCAGAAATTTCTCAACTGATTGACTTACGTTAATTAATTAAGTCGAGCATTTTGAACTGACTTACTGACTGATGCCACCATTAGCTTACCAGCCATCAGTACTGACTTAAATCGAGTGGCTTATTACAGACTCTGTGTCGAAGACTGCTGGCAGTAAGCCATCATTGACTCCTGGTCTCTTCAGTCCCACGACAAATCCCTTTCATCAACCTTCTTCTCTATCAAATGGAACTCGTTATTCGATTCGATTCCTCCATCCTCTGAAGATGCATAAAGTTCGAGAGTGAGTTATCTTCGCTTTATCGTCCTTGTGCAATCCTTTGGCCGTCCCAACCGGCATTGGCCGCGACCGGATTTTACGGCAACCACAGCCTTCCTACCGGTTCAACCACTTCAAATGATCGACTCATCTATGGGCTTGTGCTTTTGAGTGGTTTTGATTCAATTTATTCATTACCTTCAGCCTGCGAAAGGTTTCATACGGCATAACGCCATTACTAAGACTGACATACGCAAATTAGAACCCAGAAAGCACAAGTCGAACAGGACTTCATTACGGGACGGAAGCTGATAAATCAATACGAAATCATCGATGAGATTGGCAGAGGTGTTCATGGCAAGGTCAAATTGGCTCGTAGTCTGGAGACGGGTGACCACGTTGCCATCAAAATAATGCAACGCTTCTCCAGGAAGCGTCGTCTTGGGCGGGTCAATGTCTCGCCGGAGAATAAGACCAAGAGAGAGATTGCTATTCTTAAGAAGATCCGCCACCCTAATGTCATCCGCCTGCTGGAAGTCATCGATGACCCCGAGTTGAAGAAGATATACATGGTGTTGGAACATGTCGAGCTTGGAGAGATTATATGGCGCAAGAAGGGCGTCCCACAAATATGTTTCTACGAGCGATGGCGAATTGAAAGGGAGGAAAGAGGAGAGAAGGATACGGGCGACGATGAAAAGTTCATCAAGATGATTGAACAGCATCGGCAACGAAGGGAGGTGAAGAGAGCGACGCTCTCTCAACTTCGACTTGCCCAAGGACAAGGTGACTATTGGAGTTTGGAAAATAATGAGGAGGAAGAAGACGGACCACTTTCACAGCAAGCAACGCGCAATTCCTCGCAGAATTTGTCTCATCCCCACGGATCCATGATTAGGTCCAACCCTGGCTCCCGTTTCCCACCGAGAGCTGCATCACGAACACCATCTTCACCTAGTTCTCGTGCCCACACGCCATTTCCAACACAATTTGACATTCCTCCGACGGATAGCGACAATGACGAGACTCTAAGCCTATTCCCGTCCATTTCGTCCAACTATGGTTCCGCAAGTGCTCTCGACGGCACCAGCCCTGGCTCCTGTCCTGATGATCTTCCGTATTGTGGGAGATCTCCCAGCAAGGCTAATAGTACCATCTCGCACATGTCATCAGTTGATGATATACAACACGATGCTTTTGATGACAGTTACTCCTACGTTCCTTGTTTCACTATAGATCAAGCACGGTCGGCCTTCCGTGATACGGTGCTGGGGTTGGAGTATCTTCACTACCAAGGAATCGTTCATCGAGATATCAAGCCTGCCAACTTACTATGGAGCAAGGATCAGGGCGTCAAAATATCGGATTTTGGAGGCTCTTATTTCGGCAGACCCATCAGAGAAGGCGAGACGGAAGAGAACATCTCTGAAGCTGATGCCACCGATTTCGATGACGACATTGAGCTCGCCAAAACCGTGGGCACACCAGCTTTCTTCGCTCCAGAGCTGTGCTACACAGACCTCGGTGTCGAACAGCCGAAGGTCACAGAACAAATCGATGTCTGGTCCTTGGGCATCACTCTTTACTGTCTCATCTTCGCTCGCATCCCATTCTTGGCCGACGATGAATACCAACTGTTCCGATGCATTGCGAAGAATGATGTGTACATTCCAAGACGACGCCTCAAGGCAGTCTACCCATCATGCACGACTTCACAAACAGATCTGATTAAACGCATAGGGCCGTCAGCTGGCCCGTATAGAGAAGAAGGAGAACTCGCGTTCGAGGATATTAACGATGAATTGTACGATCTGCTTCGCAGGATGCTGATCAAGGACCCCGTCGAGCGAATGAAGTTGATGGAGGTCAAACGTCACCCATGGGTGATTCGCGGTATTGACAACATTGTCGGCTGGCTCGACGACTCAGACCCATCACAGAAGACTGCCGGTCGAAGGATCCCACTCAATGATCGTGAATTGGAGCGTGCCGTTGTACCAATCACTTGCCTTGAGCGTGCTCGCTCGGCGCTTAAGAAGGTTGTGGGAAAGGTAATTGGCGTCATGAGGAGTGAAGCAAGGAGTGAAGGCTCTTGCTGAACCGAATCGCCATAGCAAAGAACCACGCATACACGGAAAAAGGCACAGAGAGCGTCCCACGAAGGCGGCGGGCGCTCCGAGTCAACTGACGACTGAAAAGGTGAATGCGTCGGCCGCGAGGCAGATCAAGGAGCTGGCAGAGCTTGTCACATCAATATAGTCACCGATGCTTGGATTAAACCAATGAGAAACATGCTTCCAATACCTACATTTTAACACATTATGGTCTCACCACTGATCATTATCCAGCCCCCTTGTCGCTCCCATACGACGATACATTCTCCCACACCATCATCAATGCCTCCCCTTATGCCCCCCACGAACCAAGATGCGACGTTTGTAAGTGTCTGCCCTACTCCCCCGTCCGCCAAACCATCCATGTATAGCATTAGTTAAGCTTAACCCAAGCTTCCCAATGAAGTTGACTTTAATAATCTGGCTGAGCACCTTCTTAGCTACCTTGTGCGTCCGGTCGTATTGATATGCTCCTGTGAGGATAGTTTCAGATATGGAAGCACAAATCGGAAGAGTATGAATAATTGCACGATTGTAGATGCAAGAG
Organism: Cadophora sp. MPI-SDFR-AT-0126; assembly: GCA_020747065.1. Taxonomy (NCBI): domain Eukaryota; kingdom Fungi; phylum Ascomycota; class Leotiomycetes; order Helotiales; family Ploettnerulaceae; genus Cadophora; species Cadophora sp. MPI-SDFR-AT-0126. The sequence goes on from JAGMVK010000008.1 coordinate 18,372, forward strand.
TCCGATGGAGCAGCGAAGGTGGCTGGTGGATTCTCGATGTACTTGTGACTTCGAATTGGACTGATTGACGGTTGCTAACCTGAAGTTGTAAAGACTCGACGACCTATTGTGGCAATGTACTTATCACACTCGGTTGTTCTTCGATTGTAAGATCGTGGGTAGAGCTCGGAGGAGGTATGTCAATGCATGAAGGTGCAGCTGTCGTGCGAAGGAAGCATTGCCAAAATTCGGGTCTTGGGAAATTGTTGAAGATTCTTTGACAGCAAGACAAAGCAGACTGAGGCCTGCAGATACTGTTTTAGAAACATAGGCAATTAGGCAAGAAAGCAAAACTCACCCCGATTTGCAAATTTCCAGCCAATGCCAGACCTCGATTCAGAAAGTTCCACGGTTTGCCGTGTTCTGGTTACCGGCGCCCGCGACAAGTTCTCACTGGAAGACATCTCTGCTCAGCGAAGTAACCGGTCAATTCTTCTCCGCCATCGACAGTTAGAGCACGAGAACCACTCAGGACCCTAACCCTCTACTAATCACATAACCCTACCCCTCATACTTGTCACTAAACCTCCTTATCTAACCCTTACGACAATCCCTAACCTCACCCTAATCCTCTCCACCACCGGTAACCCCACACACCATACTACTCCAAACCGCTCTGTCTACTAACCCTTACTTCTTTAATTTCCCCCCGATCTCAAATCGACTTGCTCCCACTGTTCTTGATTCTATTCTGCTGACAGTCATGAATAAAATGCCTATTGGGAACCCTCTCTTTTACATTTCTTCTTCCCCTGCCGGGCGCCTAATACGGACGGGTTCGGGTTTTACAAATTCCATAATTTGCTTCCTCCCTGCCGGGTGGCTTGTGTCAATGGGTTTGGGTTACAAATCCTTATTTCCCCCTATACTCTTTTCTCATCCTCAAATATATTATACACACCTGCCGCCATGTTCTCATCCAATTACTCTCTATAATCGATCTAAACCCCTCTGCTTCTTCCTTCATCGACTCCCATAAATCCACTGAATAATCCCCTTGAAACCCAACACCTTGAATTGCACTGATTAAAAGCCCCTGCTCGTATAATATATAAATCCCAGCCAACATCACATCTATATCCTCACGCGCCTCCCGAGTCCACAAAAGTGGATGACACACCCTTAAGGTTACAGACACTTAAGACGACCGGCTCTTGACCTGACAAGTCCCTTGAGATGACAAAGTTATCTGAGATGACAGAGCCTTCTTTAGTGGATACCCGTATGATGACGGAAATAGACGTACCCCGTAGCAGGCGCAATAGTTCCAAATTCACAAAAGGCTTACCGTACTTAAAAAGGCAATGTATTATTGGAAAGGAGAAGCATACTGGATAGATCCTCTTGCTAGCGAAGATATATCTAGAAATCTTGACCTACTTATTCGTCGCGCTGCCTCGCGCGCCAAAGTACGCGCGTCCATCAGCACAAAGGTGCGCATCCACTTGCGTAGTACGAGCATGACAACTCGTGCTTTAGCGTGGAGATCCATCAACGCTGAGGTTTGTATCCACTTGTAATAAACAATAACGTCAGGGCTGGGTGTGGATCCACTTAAGCAAGGCCGTTGGCATCTTTCTTTACTGACGAACCTGCGCACGCTGTACCAAGCGGAGAATATTCAAGGAAAGCGGGCGCTTTGAGGACAATGTCAGTACAAGGTGACCATTGTTAAAATCAGTTTCTGTGGGCCGTGTGTGAGATATTATCAATGTTGACTTTGTTGTCGGCTTCCGGCTTTTTGTAAATGATATTGAAAACCACGCAGCGATGACATTTACTGTATACCTAGTGGCAAGTGGTGATGACGACATACTAGACTACTAGTTGCTGACACTTAAGGGGCTTGCCAGTTGCTGACTTTCTATAGCCTTGATCGCGATTGCCCTGAAACGAAGTGCCCTGAAACGAGGAACGAGAGGAAGGGTGGGCTACCTCAAACTAACCTTAGTACGTAATGCTACGAGCATATTACAGTTAGTTATAAGACGAGCAAACTGGTCAGTTTTTACCCTACCGTGCGTCCCAGGAGGGTTGCTTTGAGTTGGTTTCCCATGCTGTATACTGTCCGATTGTTCGAAAATCACAGGTGTCAGGTGTGCAAGTTTGATAGTTAAGTCTGGGCTATTTTATATTTTGAACAAGACGTGTATTTTTAACATGAGGCCGCACAGATGCTTGCTGCAACAACCCAGGATGACAACACAAACTCCGATATAAAATCGCAGTGTAAGTCAGCGTATATGGAAGCGTTACAGGGGTAGAGGTGATCCTGAGATGCCAATGTTCATTGGACTGATGGAGGAGTAGGTGGTTGTCATGCGACCCACCTCATCGGAAGGTAATCGAGATCACACATGTGCTTTTTCATTGATCTTGATATTTGCCATGCATCTTGATTCCTGGTAAAATAATGGCATGAATGTTGTTGGGCTTGAGTGGCTTGTGACCTTACTTTGGCGAACGCCACACGAAGCGGGGAAGGTGTTTAGGGGGCAAGGAGCAACGTCCTACATTAGAGGGAGAGGTTTCTGGGAATCTGTTGGCATGTGAAGGATCGAGTGATTGACATTATTTTTATTTTTTTATTTTTATTTTTTTTAAAGAATATGAATAAATTGATCACTTCTGTAGAATAATTGGTGGCAATCTCTAAGGTTATTGTAACTCGTGGGCCTTTGCCATAGCTGCTCGCATAGCGGGGTAACATTTAAGTGGAGCTTGAAACAAATCAAGATAATCTGAACAAAATTTCAACAGTAGATCAGCAATTATAAACTAAACCTTGATCTTGATAACGATTAAAAGGCCCAATATGCCAAAGTTGACACTGGTTGGTGGGATTGGAAGTCCGGTGCCAAGGCAAGGAAACGGGAGCCAGTTAACGGGGCTTGCGGAGTGCCAAAGACATCAGACGTGAGGGCGTTGGTAGGGATAAGAACGACATTGCTCTCCTTGGCTTGTGGATTTATTCTAACACATAGTTACACATACAAAGACACGATACCTCTTCGACTCATTTCTCACTCTACATTCAACTACAGACGCCTTAAGCACGAATTCTCGATACTTTTGATTTACAGAGCCAAGAGAGTTCTCAGTTCAACAATACAGAATGGAGACTGTGAATAACCTCGCATCGGCGACTTCTCGCGCTATTTGGGGAATGGGAACAGTACTAACGAAGCCTAGGCAGGTGCGACTACAGGAGCCATCCACCCTGAGCCCAACACAAGCAAGACAGGCGCGGCATCCGCCAACCAACTCACCAGCATTTCTTCCGACGAGCCCACCTCCTCAAATAACTACTCCGGTTTGGGCGCAGCAGCCTCCGTCTCCGCCGATCCGAGTTCCGCCTCCCAAGAGACGAAGAAACAGCAAGGTGCTGATCGTCCTTCCCAAACTCCTGGCGGAGAGGGGAGTGATAGGATTAACGAGACAAAGAAAGAGGCCGAGGATGCGGCAGCTGCGGAAGAAAGCGGATCTGCTCTAAAGGGAGGGGACGGGGGAGAGGAGGATGGTCCGCAGAAGGAAAGTCATCGAAGTGGGACGGGGGAGCAGTATGTGAAGAGCACTGGGGTAAAGGCCGAAGGGGGAGATTTTGATGTTGGGAAACCCGGGGCGGGACTAGGGGCTGATCGTGAGCTCCCTTCGTTTACATGGTACGAAATTGGGAGGTTACTAATGAGTAGAATAGGTCTGTTCGAAGAAAGGGGAGTTCATCGCGAGCAGCCGGGTGAGGGTTCACCTACTGGCAAGGAGGAAGCCAGTGGTGCCGCTGACTCGAAGTCTGGAAAGTCAAGTTTGGCAGAGAAGATCAAAGCGAAGCTGCACATTACCAAGGATAAGGAACGACTTCTCGGCTTGGGTGATTGACGACGTGTCTTTTGGGTTGGTGTCTTGGACTGTGTGTTTTTAATGCGTTATGAGATGAGGCGACTCTTGAGATAAGCTTAAGAGGCTTGGATTCTGTAATAGGAATTGGTATTCGGAATCAACTTGACGCTTTCGATTGCAACGTGCTCTTTGACTAAACAATGAAAGCCAAGACAACATCTTGTGAAGACAGTTTGACGAATAAGAGAGACGCGTTTGGTACGTATCAGAGTCATCAAGCTATCCATAAGATCTGACGTTTTGGACCTGCAGGCTCATCTTGGGAGACGCTGTGCAGGGGAAATGTCTCGATATTCGCATGTGCTTGAGAGACGTATCTCTATCAAAGCACCAGCGACGGCGACATGCGAGAGCGACTCAGTTGGCCATGAATATATGAATAAAAACAATCAGGTGAGTCTGATTGACAAGGATAATGCAGGGTGATTATGATGTAAATGTATAGGTTGTATCTTGCTATCAATATCAAAAGTAAAAAATTATTTATCTTCTTCGTATTGGAGAGATGAGTCCAATCAGTCGTTCAAAGTTAGGAATAAGTCTTGGACTTGAGCAAAGCCAGTGTGACAAATTTCTAATCAATTAATCGATTATAATCTAGATTAATTGACTAGTTTAGATTAGATTTAGATTAATATATACTCGAGTAGGACTAGTGCAAGGAAGCCTTACCCAAATAGGATAAGCTCTAGATTAAGCGAGCTTGGTTCCTGAAAACTTTAAATACAATTTTTTGGATTATCAATAAGTTAAGCATAATTATTATTAATATACCACTATTAATATAATATTATAATAATATATAAATAATTACTAATTTTTAATTTTTAATATTAATTAAATTAATCCAGATTAATGCTACAGCTCTGGAGACTGCAGCCACGGCTCACGTGACTTCAAGCGAGGTTGGCATAAAGCCACCTCTTCTTGCCTGAACTTGAACCTTCTCTCCTTAGCTTTGTATTCTAAGTTACAAATCGACAGTATGCTTCTCACCTGAGGCCTCTTCTCTCGTGCTGTCACAATTAATCAAAAAAATCTAATCAAATCAAATCAGATTAAATTTAGATTACAGTAATAGAAATTTTTACTTGATTAGATTAGATTAATGACCAATAATCTAATCTAATCTAATCATTTGTCACACTGGACAAAGCTTTTTGAAGAAAAGTGAGGTGGATTTTATATTCCTGTTCGTATCAATGAGACACATCACCGCGCCTCCTCATATTCGTCGGCACCCTCCAACACCTCCTAGATACAACTTGACTAACTTTTAGCAGAATGACCTCGCAACAAGCGCAACAAAATAGGTTCCGCGATGCTCTTGATGCCAGTACTGTAGCATGTGCATCATGCATTAATCCGGAAACCTATTATATTTTTATCTGCAGCATCAACAGTCACCTTTCAACCAATCTCATAAAACCGAATCGAACGAAGCCCGGCGAAGCTGACTACCATGGCCAAAATCAGGTCCTACAAGCACTGGATCAGAAAATCTATACTACGGTGGCAGGGAAGTGGGGCGCTTAACTAGAATCATAGCATTTGGATCTTAGTGATGGAGACGCCCTCGCCCTGGCCGATCTCACTGCAACCGTACCTTTCGAGACGAGCCTTGGCTTCAGCGGCTGTGAGGCCATCCCCCGGGTTAGAATAGACCTCCGCGGTAAAATTGATCGATGGAGAGCGCATGGGGCAGAGCAGAGAGAGTTTCATTTGCTTGACCCGAAACGTGCTTGACTGGGCCATCGTCGTCTGTTCTAGCCATTGCCGGTGCTCTGGTGGGCAGAAAGAGTTTGTGGGTGTTCGCAATTGGTGGTAGCTGGAGTGTTGCGAATGTTAGGGCCGAAGGCCCTTAAGTTAATGCCCTACTCCGACGCTAGTTACAGGGTTTACAGCCTGTAAGCTAGGCGCCAAGGATCATTATATTCAGGTATCGGCAAGCCTGTAAGCAGGCCGAATCGGCTTTGGTTACGTGCTTTAGGGTGGCGATTTAGACCTTTAAGGCCTATATATTCGGGCTACCTGTCACTGTAAATTAGGCAGTCAATTCAAGTCGTATCCCCTGAAGCTGTAGCCTAGAACCAACATGGAGGATGGCGACACTATGGCAGTACGGGGGAGCTTTGCCAGAAGCCGGAGTTGAGGGTTAGGTTCGGCCGAGGGTTCTTGAGAAGGCATGGGCTATTGATGAGAGTGGGAAGAGAAGTGGAAATGATAATGCATGGAATTGTTTCGTTGTGGATTTAGGGAGCAAAGAATTCTCGAAGCGAGATTCAAAGTCTATACGGTGGAGTAATGAATGTCCAATTTCAGATTTCAAATCTAAAAGTTCAATGCCAACAAACAGTCGTTAATACATAAAAGTTCTTCAAACACCACCCCATGTCCCCCCTTGTCACAATTCCTATACATCATACTTTATCCTAGAAGCGACAAACCTACTTCTCTGCCACAGCGGGCGTCGGTACGAGGGGAAGGCGATGCCGCTGGGGATGCAGAAGCCTTGGCCGCCCTCCAGCGTCTTTACCACCAGCATTGCTATTAGCTGGAGGCTCTTGACCCTGCCATTCGCACCTGCATTGGCTGGGGGACCTTGGCCTTTACCGTTCCCACCAGCGTTACTGTTCCCTGGTGGACCTTGCCCAGGACCACCTGCACTGGCAGTACCATTTCCTGGAGCTTCCTGGCCAGCGCCTTTTCCAACAGCATTAGCCCTGGCTGATGGACCGGCGACAGCGGCATTGGGACCTTTTCCTGCTGAAGGGCCTGCACAGGCGGTTGGTGCGGGAGGAGTGCCGGACGGTGGTGGAGGGGCGGTCCCTGCGGAGGCAGGAGCAGCTTTGGCTGCAGTACCAGATGTATGTTGAGAACGCAGAGCAAGGCCGTTATTGTTGGCGGGAAAAGGAGTAGCGGCCGCTAGGGTACAGCAGAAGGCGAGGATGAGGGATGTGGGGTTGATGTTGAGTTGCATTGTGGAGGTTGGATGAACGAAGTAAGTTTTCAGGAGTAAAATGTTGTAAGAGTGAAGATAAATCAGACCAGCTGCAGAAAAGAGGGCATTGAATGAAAGGAAGTTGATATTGATGCAGGTCGCTTGATGATAGAAGAAAGCATTAATATACCCGGAGATGGGATGATTTATACAGCTCTGTTGGGAATGCTGGGCGTTCTGAACCACCGCACCGCTGTTGCAATGTCGTCCCAAGTTATGAACATCAAAACGTTTGCAGTTTCAAGTAAAACCTCTCTTCCCAACTTAGAAGAAACATCAATGGAGCCCGGGTAGCTACCCGATCAACGATCTCTGAGGGATCTGAGGTGGTAGGGATCTAACCGAGAAGCTTGGCTGTTTTAAAAGACGCGTCAACAATGGGGCTAAGAACTCAAATTACGGTAATAGCGTCATTGCGCGAGGCCAATTGGATGATAAGAGATTGGGAAGTAGGATGGGGAAACAGATAAGCAATTTGTTGTTTGAAGAGGAATGGTGAAATCTCATTAGGGCTGACAGCCAGCCAAGGCAGTGCTGTCAGTCAATCTTGTTACATGGCGAAGGACTAGCTGACCCGTTGACGGGGCCGAGCGATACGACGAGAAAACTGATGGAGAAGGTTGAGACGCCCAGACTAACATGAGATGAAATTTCCAATCATTACTCTCTAGAAAGCTGTAAACCTCCCAAGATTCAGCACAGAGATGAATGCCGCTGAATCATGCTTAAGCTTTTATTCTATAACAGTATCAAACGTCGTCGTTCTCGATTAACAGATACTCATTTTAGCTTGAGTACCTCGAGATCAACGCGATTCATCAGGGAATGAGAACAATCAAGGCGGTACAAATTGCGCCATCATAATTCGGCTCAGATTCTGTATCTCGAATAGTCTTTGAGATGGGGACAAACGAAAGTCGAGAAAAAAACGCCCAAATGTAGCACTTAAAACCGGACATACTTCTTCCGAGACATTTCCAGTCGCATCACTGCCACTTGCAAAACAACAACAATTCAGAATCAGACTGGCCGAAAGACTGTAACAAGCCTTGCCCACCGGGCAAGATGTTTAGTGTTGATTTAATTGCTTCCAGATTTCCGTGTTCGGAAAGATATCGGGGGAGACTCGGGGATGGTTTGTGGCAGCCGATCCTGATGTCTCTATGTATCTTCTCCAGTAAAATATCTCTCAACTGGTTCCATATGCCATAAAATGTCCCTAGTAATTAAAAACCGCATTGGTGTTGAGATTCCCGACGGCCGGCGAGGCGTTAATAGCCCAAGTGTCGTGACGAATTGATATCTCATCTCCCAAACCTTTTCAGCTCCCAAGACCTCAACAGAGGGTAAGCCAAGGCGGCCAAATCAAATCCAGCATGATTTCTCATGTCGCCTCCATCATCTCCAACAGCTTAGCCAGCGGTCCGATGAAGTAGTATTAAGCCATGCATTGCACAGAACCTACCCAGGCAACACAGAAGGCTGCCAGAGCTGCTAGGGGAATTGGAAGACTGTCCTGCTTATTCTAATCGCTCCAAACATAGTTTGTCTTCATCCAACGGCGGAAGATAAATTCTTCTTCGCGACTGATGGCAATCCAAAGTGCGACCCTTATGAAATAGTAGGCAAGAGGAGTGAGTTGGTATCTGTAACGTTGAAGTGACGGAAGCGCTGGAAATAGGGGTACTCAGGTATGCCGGAATACTGCCGGACGGGGTTCGGACTACATTCGTATATATATAGGGCCGCTCCCCCTCTGAGGGCTCCTTACCTTCTTATTTCCTTCGTACCAGACCTATAATATCACTATTTGCCTACCCTCTTGCTCCCATACTTGATATTGCACTCAGTGATATTGCGTCGTTACAGTATCAGTATCAATCGATAGATCGTCACAAAGCAAATCGCCGCGCCTTGAGCTAAACTTTACTTCGAGATTTCATGTATGCACTCAATATCGAATTCCGTGTCGAGAACCAGTGGTGACTTATCCCCATCGACTTTTCTGATAGCACATTGGTCACCTGCATGACTGGTTCCGACGAGCAACAATACGTTGAAAAGTGAAACTGCGGTGGCGGAAGGAGCAAGCCAATTGAATACAGGACATCTCAGACTTTTGGTGGGTAGACATCACTCCACACTCCCCCTGGTGATCTGGCCAACAATCGAAATGACATAAATGAAGGAGCCTCAGCGGCCCACTGAAGAGCCGACAAGGGAGCTTGGCCAACTGCCTAGGATATTTAATTCTATCCCCAATACTTTGAGGCCCTGCAACGGCTGTGTGGGACGGCTCAGATGCCTATCAACGGCTGTTCCTTGTGTACTCCTCTAAGCTAGGGCCAGATCGTTTGCATAAACTCACTGTGAAACTTCACTGTGGACAGGATGATTAGAGTTGAGCAAAGGCAGAAAAGCGTTGGATGGATTCTGGGGGTTGGAATGCAACCGGGAGAATTGGAAGGGGAATTAAGACTTAATCTAACTATACAAGACTCGTTCGGTCTCAGCTATAGGAGCACCATTAATTCAAGTATTACTTCGGCCGACTCCTTTAATATAGTAAAGATATTGACATTGAATTAATCAGTGGCTGATTTCTTAAGCTATCTATCTTTATCTGTGCTATTAACTTTATCCTCTACCTCGTAAATCTCGATTAATCAATTTCTATATCTTTACTCTTAAGAAACGATTACTCAAACAATAATATCTGCTTTAGAGATCTGTAAAATAGTATAATCAGCTTCGTATCGATAAGGATTAGATCTATCAAATAGTTACCGCAGCTTGGGCAGTACGTCCTCTGATAATACTGCCGAAGAAAGAGCAACTCTGTTACGGCGCTGGATGTGACGACTTTACGTCGTCACCTGACTGCCGCCTTATAGGCTACCGCAAGTGGCTTAAAGACTAGTCAAGCTGCCTATAGGCTACAACGGTAGCCTATAGAGTAATTGGGATTAAATAGCCTTGTATGCCCTCAAGAAAAGTCTTCTCTCCTTAGCTTGAGATCCTCGTATATAGGCATTCTACTTCTTTCAGGGCTTGACCTATTCGCTTAGTGTCTCCCCTGAATCTTAAGTATCCGGGCCTTCACAAACTCCTCCTCCAGTTGGTTGACATACGGAACGACTGAGATGTGGATTCCATAGTCGAATAGTTTCATGCTTGTAGCCGAGGAACTCAATTTCGCAATTTAAGCATCGTATATAAGGGAATCCAGACAATTTACAAGCATCATTAGCAGCTTCAGCTGTCTGTGAATTATCACAGCGGTAACAGCGCCAGCACCAGGGCATTGTAATATCGTTTGGCTATAGGTGATATATAAATATTGATAATATGCTAAGCGATATAAAAGATCTTTGCTAATAATATAAAAAAAAAAGTGATCAACAGAGAAAAACAGGTCTATATAAATGTGTTTGAATAGAAGAAGAGTATAGGACTAGCGGAAATTGATAATCTGCGAGATTTACTTTGCGGTAATGCCTTTAAGCTTAGAGATTAAGGTGGTATGTATTCATGGGGCGGCTTGTGTTGGACTTTCAGTCAAGTGAATTATCGTTTCGAATAGAGCGATGTGACTAACTGTTGCTACAACGCAAGCTAATCAACCCTCACCCAACGTCAAGTGTAGCTGATACCAACTTTAGCAATCATCCTGCTCTACCGTTTCACTAAGACATAATTGCTAGGGGCGCTGAAGATAAATGGTGGGGTGGGGTTGTCCAGCACACGAGATCGTGTCACAGTGCGCGTTCGTAATCTTACATATTCCACAATTGTAAGAGCTCGCTCCATTGCTCGCCGTACAACTGACTAACACTTCTTATTTTCTCAACCACTACAATTGCAATTAATTCTAAACTTGATATTATTATATAAATACCCCTTACATATAATTATTTCCTTTTTTAGTGTACTATTGCCATTCCCTTGCACGTAATTACGTCCTCCACTTTACACGTGATCCTTTCCGTTAAATATCTCCAATCCTCCGGCTTAACCTCATTCCATAACTCGTTTAATACCTCTTTTATATCTTCAATTGAAGTAGGGACAGTTTCAAGCTTCGTAATCTTATTTTTCATCCATCTCCATACTTTCTTAATAGGATTCAAGTCAAAAGAGGAAGGGGGCTAATTAAATCCTTGTAAACTCTTCTGTAAACGCTATAAATGAGCCTTTCCCTTATGAACCTTTGAACTGTCTTCTATATAAATTATCTTAGCTCGTTGCTCGGAGGTAAGAGAATCCCAGAAAGGACTAATAACACCTTCAAGGACCTGATTTGTATAGGCAGTACTGCAAATACCCTTTCGTCCTTCTTTTTTCGTAAGAAACACTAAAGGAGACTTCCAATCCCACCCAATTGCTCCCTACCAAAGAGGCTATGGTGGTCGTCCACCCGATTACCCTCAGACCGCCTTTCATATTTCCCCTTTAATAAGTTGCAATACCTTCGCGAATTCAAATCCGACCATGACCACCACCTTGCACTTGATATTTGATTCCCAAAATTGTTTGTATTAAGACTAGCTATCCTACTGCATAGCTGAGTCCGAGAAATTATATATTACAATAAAAACAGAGGCATGGGTTCTATCATACCAAAAGTGGGCAAAAAGGTGGAATCACTACCTCCAGCTTGGTTTGAAATCGACTCTCTGATCCCATCTTCAAAGGTTAATTGAGCAACTTGGAACATCTGTACATGCAACCCCCGCATCTACATGTACATCAGAGCTGGGATAGCACCCATAACGGCCACCGCAGCCGCAACGCAGTCCAAGCTACGGCTAAGCCTAGCCGCTCCGGCAGTGAACACACTTGGCGCAGTGGAATTCGCGGCCGCCGAGATGCTTTCGTAGCTAGTCTTGGTTGGGCCGACGGGGAAACTGGACGCTTCAGTCGCGATGAATATCGAAGAGTTATAATACGGAGTTGCGGAGGCGTACGCCGAGGTTGTTGGGGATGACGAAGTTGACGGCGTTGCCTCCGGGGGACAGGTCACGTAGGTGGCGATTGGCAATTTCGTTATGGTGGTTGTGATAGTGCTGCCACGGTCGACGTACTAGGGATATGCATGAGTCAGTTAACGAGACCTTTTCCTTGTGGAGGATGGTATGAGAGGATTCTTAATGTACCGTGGATGTTTCACAAGGGACAGTGATGGACTGGATAAGGTGGTAGGTCACTGTGGACTCTGTCGTAGCCTGGTGGCATGGCTTGTTGGCAGGGCACAAGGTGGTAGTGTAGGTTATGGTGTCGGTTTTGGTCTTGGTCGTCCCTGGATAAGAGTAGATGGACGAGGTCCCGACTGGGTTAGTCAACGCGTTAGACAAAGGGTTTGAACTTTTTGAGCCATCGATATAGGAACTAATTGAAGCCGTCGTCGTTGCCGGTGTGTTGGCTTCAGTACACTCGAACTGGAACTTGGAATACATCGCCCAAGGATGGCAATCCTCCTGAATACACGTCCCATCGCCCCACCCAGTCTCCCCGCCCAACGCCGCATGAGTTGCAATCGAGAACTTGGTACCGCAGAGGTTCCCTTCTGGCAGATCTGTGAATGGAATCGTGCAAGTCGCTGATGCCCCATCCGCAACGATCTCGCAATATCCACTATCGGAGGTATACGGGAATTGCCCCGGTGCTGTGGTCGGGGGAGTGCCGACGCCGATCCACACGTGGGCCTCGTTGTAGAGGAAATCCGTTACGGAGGCATATTCGACTCTTAGGGAGTGGTCCTGGACGCTGAGGCACACTTCGCCGTCGGTAGTCTTTTGACCCACGAACAGAATTTGGCATTGGGGGGTTTGGATAGAGGTTGGAAACGAAGTTCGTCGTAACAACTCGCGGGGGCCGATTGGGGCAGCATCACCAAAAGCCGGAGCTGGAGAAGCCCCAACAACTGCCAAGAATCCGGTCATGATTAAGATGGCTGCTGTCTGATAAAGCACATTTCCGCAAAGTTGAGCAAGCATTTGGGGCTGATTGAAGGGGAAACGGGACGCTTCCAAAAGAGTGGCAAGAAAGATAGTTACTAGATTGGAAACGGTGGCTGGGAAGTTGCTTCCACCACTAAAATGAAAAGAGCTGTTTTCGTTCAGAAAGATTGACTTGCAGGCTTGTCAACTAGGCCTGATGTTTGGGTGCGCGCAAAGCTTCTTTAAGTGTCATCGCAGCTTGCATAGTGCTTTGCTTAGGGGGGATGGAGAACAAATGCTTTGGGAAGGTAGGCGCGTTTTCCGCCATCGAGGCACTGCTATGCACACAACAACAAAATGGACGTCTGGTTAACCTATTGAAATGAGTGGGAATGATTTCCTGTGCAATGTCTGTGCGAGAAACAGCCGCAAAGCGAGCCACAGTTTCATGTTTTAATTTGCCAAGAACCAAGCTTTCTCTTCGTACAAGTACTTGTGCCATGGGGCGGCGGGGTGTGGGGAATGGTCAGAGAACAAAAGGATAAATTTCCTTGCCGATCACTCAGTTTAAAACTCTGACTAAGGACTTCCTTCCGGCAATCCTTTGGACCGACCACGGATACCTTTGTCACAACCGTTGCACGTCTTGGCGTGACCGCCACAACCAATTGAGCGTGCGCTTTGTTCCCCAGTGTTCTCAATTCCCGGACAAGAGGAGGAAACACAGACATGTGGCTTCGGGTTTCGACCCGCGTCTATGGTTACTGGATATTTCAGTTAATCACATTAGCTCGTAATCTAAAATTGGATCTTACTATTTGGCGTTTGATCGGCTCCGATTCCCCCACTAACATTTAGTCGTGCCAACGAAAGGTAGTGCCCAGTGCCTCGTGGCGGTCCTCACAACAGGCAGGACGATCTGTGGACTTGAGAGAGGAGACGAAATGGCGTGATGTGCCATTGTTCCTCTTCCTACTCGCCTCGGCAATCTCCGTAAGATCTGAACTTCGGATGGCAGCTCGCCAAATATTGCCGGCGCCGCTTCCCACATCCCTAGTCGACAGTGATCACCACGGGAACTTGAACCTCGTAACGTCTCTGACACAACTCGTTTTAAACGGTATGGTGCCTAGTAAAAGAACGAAAGGAAGGCCTTCTGGGTGAATGCCTTCATGCGATGACTATTATGGCTCCGGGTATAGTCATTAATGCTCGATTGCCTCGTTCAAGAACAGGTCAGATCATCTCCTGCAGCCTCACCCTTTGTGCTTGTGATTAACCCAATAAAAAGGTTGTTTGACCTGCCGCAAACACAAGGTCAAGTGTGATGAAGGAAAGCCAATATGTGGAAAGTGCCAGAAACTCCAACGCGCATGTACCTGGGGTGATGAGGTGCAAGCGATTCCACACAGACTGCCATCACCGTACTGCTCAACTACGGCCGTCACATCAGCCGCTTCAAGGTCGGGAGCTCTTCACTTGAGCGACTCATCTGGCCAGAATTTCATCGTTGAGCTCCCAAATGTTGATATATCAACCATTCCCTACATCCACCACTTCATCACTTTCTGCTGTCGATTCCTCATGTATCCTAACGATAGTGAAGGCAATCCGTTCCAAGAGAAGTTGGTTCCACTTGCTGTCTCTGCCCCAGCCTTGCTTCATTCTATGGCTGCACTCGCTGCGGGCCATTTATCGCGAAGTGAGCGTCAGCATGGCCTTATCGCAGCTAGGCATTATTCTCTTGCACTGCGCGAATTGAACGCGGCGCTGTCAGATCCTATTATTGCGTGTTCAGATTCTACCTTAGGAGCGTGCTTACTCTTGTGTGTGTATGAAGTATGCCGTTTTGGTCTTCTAAAGCCGATAAGGCGAGGCTGACAATGACCAGATCTCGCATTCCCACAACTGCCTCTGGCTTAAGCATCTCCAAGGTGCCAGAGATTTGATTTTGTTCCGAGGTGGTCCTAGAACATCTGATTACTTGACACGGTTCTTCTCAATACTTGACGTATCAGGTTCGCTGTCTTCTGGCGGAGGACCTTTGCTTCAGGGCAACTACTGGCTCGATAATGACCCAGTCACGGACAGCGCCGGATATCGCCCACCCGGAGGTCTTGGCAAATGGCCTTATTATGATTCCGATGGGGTACTTTCCCCGTTTGTCACACGCAGAATTCTCTGCCAAACATCACTAACATCCTTAGGTAATGGTTAATCACTTTCACGAATTGATGGTTTTCATGGCGAAGCTCTCGCGATTATCCTCAGATTCAATGTACGACCTTGAAATCCAGCACCCGGAGCAGATCAAAGAGCAAGGAGCCATAATCAATGATGCACTCCGAACGTGGTGGGAAAATTGTCCCCCGGCATTACGAGATCAAAGCAACAACTGGCGAAGACAGCCCCGCCAGCACAAATTGACAGTCCCAGAGACGCTCGAAGAAGAGGCCTTCTCAAGCATCAAATCTTGCATGTACGGATGCGTCATATACCTCAACCACATCCTTGACCCCCTCGGTCGCGAACCACAAAAAGCGGAGATCACTAAAGCAATCAGAGGAATCCTCGATATCGCGAGGGAGACACCCCGAGGATATGGGCTGGAGATGGGCCTCTACTGGGGTCTGTTCATGGCTGGTATAGCTATCTTTAACGATACAGAGACCGAGCATCTTCTTCGACGTGAATTACAGGCTGACACCAGTGGAAGCATTTATGTAAGTACTCTTCGCGATGAATTGGATTTATTGGTAGGCTGACAACCTCCTAGCACGCGGATCGCGCCTTGGAGCTGCTCGAAGTTCTCTGGGGGAGGCAGCACCAATACGGCGCCAAATATGACTGGAGGCAGGTGCAAGTTCAGATGGGCATGCAAGTGTAGGCATCCTCTTTGCTCAGGGTGTGAGGCGACGCTAATTGCGCCAATACCGCAGATTTATTTTTGCCTGAGACATCCGCTGCCGTTGCAAAGGAAACCGTATACCACCCCATTAAACCCGGGACACTCAACTCATCATAAGCCTTTAGGGGCATTATCGTTAGATGCGGTTAGGACCACATCGGCTATCCCGAAGAGACGTATTCACACACATGGAGAATAGAGCCATGGCTTCCCATCACCAGAGTTGGGTTCTCGATCTTGATGGAATAAATTCCTTGTGATACGTCCGAGCGAGGCCAAGCGGCCAATAATATCTTGGTTTTTATGAGACAGACGGAAATTCCCACAACGCCTAGGCAAGCCATTAAACTAGTTCACCTCACTAACCGTGGCCGTAGCTCGCGTGTGGAATGTGCGGCAGATCTGACGACGAGTAGCATCTATGCCAAGCTAATTAGTATTTCTTGGCCTAAAGTTAAACTCTTCCCCCGCGATGGACTAGGCTGTTTTTGTGGAGGAGAACAGTCCAACGTGATCTACACAGGTCTTCAGCCTTCCGCCTCATGCATACTCGTAAATGTCGCTTTCACACAAAGGCAGGGGAGCCCTACCTACAGTCCCAGAGGAAGTACTAGTGCCGTGAGGGTAAATAAAGTAAATACATATTTCCCTGTTCGCGATCGATCCGAAAATCATGAAAGATGCATGATTGTTTTGATTGTCCTGAAGCTTGTTCGAGTTTTGCGACCTGACTCCGAGATGGGCGACAGCATCGGGTCGCAGCTGCTTGCTGCAGCGATCTTATTTCTCATTACGAGCTGGATCTTCGTTGGCTTGCGCTGTTTCGTGCGTCTGAAACTCGTCAAGTCCTTCTGGATGGATGATTGGTTGATGATTGTTTCCCTTGTTAGTATAACCTATGCCTTCGTTATCAATGTTGGATATCGAGCTGACTGACCTGGCGTCGCAGATCCTCTTCTCTGTGATGTGCGGGGTACTTATGGCGGCAGTCAGTTCTGGTATTGGTCAACATACTCGAGAGTTAGACCCTGAGAGAGCAAGGGATGCCTTCAAGGTTCGCAATTCTTCTACGAGTTAAGGTGCGATAATGCTTACGATTGCTGATCCGGACTGACTAGTACCAAACACTTGGTCTTCTATTTTACATTGTCGATGCTATCACGGTCAAGCTCAGCATCGGTATTCTCCTCCTCCGAATCACCCAACAACGCCGCTATAGCTATGCCATCTTCGCATGTATGTTTATGCTGGTATTGACTAACATCGCCATGTTCGGCATCATGTTGTTCCAATGCAAGCCCATCAGCTATTACTGGGATCAATTCGTCCTTGAGGTCCACACCGTGCAAGGAACATGTATAGACCGCCAAATCGTCCTCAATATCGGATATCTTTTCTCGGCAACGGGAATTGTAGTTGATTGGGCATTTGCATTGATGCCGATCCCCATGCTATGGGGTATCAATATGAGGCCTCAAGTTAAGCTATCTGTCATTGTCATCTTGGGCCTCGGTATCTTGTACGCTCCTCCATCTCCCCTTCCCCAGTCAGAACCTTTCTAACAGGCACAGTGCAAGCACAGCAACCATCGTGCGACTGATATACGTCCTCGATCTTATAAAGAGTCGCGATCCAATCTGTAATTGCCCTCATACCCTCTTCGTCCCTGGAATAGCCCTCACTGATCCTCCACCCCGCAGATGACATAACCCACTCCCTCATCTGGATCGTCGTAGAAATGGGCTTAGGAATCTGCGCTGCCTGCCTCGCTACCCTCCGGCCCCTAATAAATCGAATCATCGTCGGCTTCTCCACTAGTAACCACGTCAGCGATCAATCTCCTGTCAAATCCAGCACCCGGAACGGATACCACGTCCACACGTCCATCGGGCACGAATTAAACGATATAAATAGGGGAAGGAATAGCATAAGGGTGGAGAGTGAGCAGATTGTTATGCAGAGAGCGAATGCTGGGTGGGAGGTTAGTAATGAGAGTCAGGAAGAGATATTGCCGATTCAGGGACAAATCACGAAGAAAGTGGACGTGGATGTTTCGTTCAGGGGTGTTGAGGGTTGATGTTTAGGATTGGAAATATGTTGGTATGAAATAGAGAAATAGCCCGCCGAGAGAAGATTGCAGCGATTATCAGTGTACAGTAGGGTGCAAAATGACTTCACATCCCCCTGGTAGGTCTAGCCGAATCGAGCAGCTGCTTGACTTCTTAAAGCTAGCCCTCAGCCACTTCTAACTTTGATTGGTAACCGCTTGACTTATTGTGGTTAGACCTACGAGGTGGGGTGTGTAGACTTTTTGCACCCTACTGTACAACTTTTTTTCCCAACCACTATCCGTCGAATCTTATCTATATTGCAGCTTGGTAGTGATACCGGATGCATTTGCCATGGAGAACTCGAGGGTTCTGTTTGCACTTTCTCAATGAAATGTTGAGATTCTGACTTGGCTAGCTCAACGCCGATGTTGAGAACCATACCATGTGGCTAGCATCAACGCGGATTCCAAAACCCCGTTCAATATTTGAGAGTGTTTGGGAAGTTGACAGCAAAAGCAGAATTGGCAACAGAAGAAAACGACTACCCTCAAGCCTAGCGCTTTCATCAAGTAACAAGGCAGTACTTTAAAATATCACCCTCCGAATCCAAAGTCGAGATTCTCCGTCCGAGTCAGCGTGATAAAAAAAACTCAGACTAATCAATTATACGCAGAGACACGAGCAGCCATGACACAACTCTTGAAGAGAGTCACCTTGCCCTGCTCTATGATAGCCAAGATCCGCTGTACAAATCGGTTCCGGTAGGTGTTCGCCAATTTTACCGCTTTTGGAGTAGTAACTTGCAGGGCATATACCCCACTCTCCACATATCCTACGCAACGAAACTACTCTTATTCTCCACCAAAACCTGTACTATGGGTCGCGCGCCGAAAACAAGCCGTCGAGAGACTTCTCCGACTCGAAGAGCCGAAGTTTGGACTCGCTGGAAAGATAGCTACTCGATTCCTCAAATTGTGGAGCTTGAAGACCTACCTCGCTCTACTGTACGCTCAATTATCGATCGTTGCGAAGCACGAGGTCGCGCTGCCTATAAAAACCTCCCTCGATACGGCCCTGCACTGAAAACTACTCCGCGGGATAATCGTGCTCTTGTACGATACGCAAATAAAGACACAAAAGCGACTCTTTACGCACTCGCAATTCCGTTAAAATCGACGAAGCAACTCAGACAAAACCTTGTACGCAAAATCCTTAAAAACGCCGCTAAATCGAAGCATCGATCTCGGAAGAAGCCTTTCTTAAAGGAAGAGCACAAATATTAATGTCGTGTGTAGTGTAAGGAGGAAAAAACACTTAAACGAGACTGGAATAAGGTGTGCTAGTCCGACGAGATTACTTTCCACGTCGGTGCCAACGGATCGGTATTTTACGTGACTCGTGGCGCCGGCGAAGAATACCTTGAAAAGAACTTAAAGCCTAGCTTTAAGTCAGGGAGGACAATTGTTAGTGTTTAGTCTTATTATTACGGAGACGAAATAAGCCCGTTAGTGATTATTCTAAAGGGTAGGATTATAATAGTGGCTCGATACTTAGAGACTATAAAAAAGTATTTTATGCCTTTTTATTAATGAATAAGACAAAAGTACGACCTAAAAGTAGTTATATAAGAAGACAACGCTTTGTGGCATAAGGTAAAGCTCGTGACGAGTTAGCTCGATAGGCAAGGAGTTAAGAGGCTTCGCTGGCCTGCGTAATCTCCCGATCTTTCGCTAATTAAGAATTTATGGAAGTAAATCAAGATTCTAATTAGGAAGAGGAGACATAGAATCAAGAATCAAGGCATAATAGAAAGAGCGTTAGAAGAAATCTGGCCTATAATTTCTAAGGAATCGCTTTTAAAATTAAATACCTCTATACTAAAGTGCTTAACTTTATACTTAAAAAACAAGAAAGAATCAACTAAGTACTAAAATAGCTTCAATTTGATATATTTGCCTTGATTATATCTGCTTTCGTTATGGAGATATATGCGTTGCAAGTGGAATGGGCGCTAAACCAAAAGTGGCGAACACCTACCGGAACCGATTGTACAGTCTACACACGTCACACAAACTCGTCGAACCCCACTTGCGCTGAACCTCTCGATCCTCTCACAAGCCTGGGTTCGCTTCTTCCCGTGCGTGCGGCTCGCTATCGCATTTTCCCTTGGGTTGGATTTGCCCGTATACCAGCAACAGCGCTCCGAATAGTGCGCGCCATAAACTGCACTACCAGTGCAAACTACAGTTTGCACTGGTAGTCCGTGGACTAGTTGGTTTAGTGTACATCTCTCAGATACACTGCTGGTCCAGTGCAAGCCTCTCAGACTACACTGATGGTTCAGTGTAACTCGACCACACTGACCAGTAGTCCAGTCCGAAGGTCGCGGACTAGCAGTCACACCATTAGTCTAAGTCACGGGACATCGCGTTGTACTCGCGTTTTGGCTTAAAGCGCGGGGAACCACTAATCTTCTCGCTCGACGTCCTAGAAATCCATGCATGCCTTGACTCAGACCGTCCAAATTCAGCGTAGGTCAGGTAATGTCTTTCCAAGTTTGTTGTGTTGCTCGCTACAGAGTATCTTCGACCTACGCGATCCGACGCGTCAGTCGCGTCGAGAGCGCGTGTCGAAATTGATGATCACTCTGTACAGTTGTCATGCCGCATTGATCATCAAAGTATTACGCAACTGAAAAATTCTCTTCCTAACAAGAGCCTAGAATTATCAACATCAATTTTTACCCTGGCCAATCATTGGCCGACGGACCTGGAATCTTGGATAGGTGCTAAATTGGGAAGTTAATGGAGGCGTCCAAGAACGATTTGGAACCTATGGTACGAACCATACCTCTAGGACTTCTGAATTAGTCTGTTTCCAAGTATGAGTGGCCACATTCGACGAGTGGAAGTGGTTGATTTCTGGCTCTCTGGTTTGGCTTAGACTGGGTATTTGCAGTCATTCACCGTCAAGTGCTAGAATGGACAAGAGAGGAAGCAGTCTACTATATTACCTCTATATCTACCACCCTTGAAGCCGAGAGACCAAAGATGCCACAAGCGACCGGATGTGCTGCAACAATTTCCAAGAATTTCCAAGAATTCTGATCCGCCCGACTCCCATGATCACCACTCTTATTGTCTACGTGCCGTCTCTGGTGAACCATGCCCTCCATCGTGGATCACTGCGAGACTGCTAGTGCTATTGATAGTACTAGCCATACGGATGATTCACTATCCTCCTCGCTACCTTTTGGCGCGTCCCGCAAAACGTCTCCCATTTGGCGGTATTGTCGAAGAGAGGAAGGCAAAAGTAACCCGGGAGCCTGGGTCGATTCCAATGGGACGAAATGGTGGCATTGTCAGCCCTGCTTCGACAAGAAAAGAACGAAGAAAAACAATTACTCTGGTGGGTCGTCCACCATCGTCAATCATTTGCGGAAGGAACATAAGATATTCGTTTCCGGGAGGCAAGAGACTGGGCGGGAAGTGACGCAAAGTCGTCTTGCAGACATTACTGCCTTCCTGGCTAATGAAACTCTTATGTCCAAGAAACGCAAGGTCACAGAAGAGGAAGATACCCTAGACCAAGCCACTCTGCGCGAATTGTACTGCCGCTACACAGTAGCTTGCAGCCTCCCCTTTGTTCATGTCGAGCAGCCAGCCTTTCGCGAGTTTATTCGGTATATTCGTCCGGCTGCTGATGATCTCCTCCCGAGGTGTGGCGACACGGTTAAAAATGACTTACAATGGGCCTATGACAACAAAAAGGAGTTTGTAAAGCGAGCTCTACAGAATGCCCTCTCGTCAATCCACTTTGTTCCCGACAACTGGACATCGCCAAATTGTTTGGGCGTAATCGGATTCACGGTTCAATTCGTTACGGAAGACCACGGTCTGCAGTCCCTGGTGGTGAGGATAAAAGAATTGGAAGGAGAGCACAGCGGCGAGAACATGGCAGAAGCCATCATGGAGTTCATACGAGAATTTGGTATAGCGTCAAAAGTTGGATACTTCATGATGGATAATGCTGCGAACATGAACACCATGATCGACAAAGTCTCCGACGACTTGGAACGCGAGTTCGATGTTTTCTACAATCCTCTTCCTCACCGGCTTCGCTGTTTTGGCCACAGCATTCACCTAGCTGTGATGGCGTTTCTCATTGGAAAGCGACCCCCCACAACAGATTCCTACCATGGACCGTCCAATGAGGAAGTAGAGCAATGGAGAAAGCGAGGGGCGATTGGTAAGCTACATAACATCGTGGTTTATATCACTTGGACCCCCCGGCGACTTCAAACGTTTACTAGTCTCACCGACGGTCTGAGGCTACGACGCGACAATGACACTCGTTGGAATTCATGGTACAGCATGGTCGAATGGGCCCTCAAGCCTAAAATCCGACAAGCTGTCACTGTATTTTGTGCTCAGGAGCCAGGTCTGCAAGACGACGTTCTGACTCCCTCTGACTGGGTAACTTTAGCTGAGACTCTCAAATTTCTTGAGCCATTTCATGACGCGACAATGGCAAACGAGGGTATGGGAAATTCCATCTCTGACGTTCTACCAGCCATGGACTATCTCTTGCATCACATCGAGGCCGCTAAGAAGGCCACCACTATCCCACACTTGGCCACGATGATGGAGACTGCATGGGCTAAACTAGCTGACTACTATGAATTGACGGAAAATTCGCCAATCTATTCAGCAGCAACGGTATTGAATCCTTCCCTCAAGTGGGCATACATGGAAAACACTTGGGAGGACAAGAATGAATGGATTGAGACAGCTAAAGCTCGGGTAGGGGAACTGTGGAGGGAGACGTACAAATCAACCACTTGTCCCGTTCTTCGGCCAGGTTCGGCACACGAGCCAACTACAAGGCGAATAAATGGGTACAAAATGTGGATGAAAGAGCAAAAGGCAACAATTTTCAACATGGATGACGATGAGTACGAAGTATACTGCCGTGAACCTGTGATGATGGTATCGGATCCGTTGAAATGGTGGTTAGAATCAGCGCAGCGACGACGGTTCCCTAACTTATCTTTGATGGCCATTGATATTCTATCAATTGCGCCTATGTCTACTGAGACAGAACGACTCTTCTCCAAGGCTAAACTTTCGGTGACCGACCAGCGAGGATCTATGAACACCGAAACGTTGAATCTCTTGGAATGCCTACGATCCTG
Source organism: Cadophora sp. MPI-SDFR-AT-0126 (assembly GCA_020747065.1). NCBI lineage: Eukaryota > Fungi > Ascomycota > Leotiomycetes > Helotiales > Ploettnerulaceae > Cadophora > Cadophora sp. MPI-SDFR-AT-0126. The sequence goes on from JAGMVK010000008.1 coordinate 41,401, forward strand.
GGACAGGAGCGCTCTGATAGTCCCATCGGAGCTAAGCTTTCTGCCACATCAGATGTGCGATTGTCTAATTGCGGATTCTAGTGTCGTTATGTTGATATGGCAGCTACTGACACCATCTCTAATGCTTAACATTCAGGAGAGGGGTTGGCAAGGAGGATGGTGTGACAAATCGAGTACGGTATTGGGAAGCTTGGAGGTGGTGGGAGGACGGCGAGCCGCAAGTCGGATTATTATGGCCACACTACTAGTTTGGACTACAGTTTGCACTGTAGTTTAGTTTGACCGTGACGAACCAAACCAATAGTGCAGTTTGCGCATCTCAGGGACACTGGTAGTTTAGTGTAGCCAAGTCAAACAAACTGGTAGTTCAGTGTGGCCAAGTCAGACGCACTAATTGAGCAGTTTGATGTATTCAAACGCACTAGTTGCACTATTCGGAGCCCTGCTCGGGCTGCGAGTGAGATCGACGAATTGGACTTGACGAGAAGTAATTGCTCTCTTCCCGAGAAAGGACCATGGTCATATTGGTGAGAAGGAATAATGTGTCGGTGGGGAATGGAAGGGCGAAAGGTATTTAAGGTCGGTACGACCAGGACTCGATCGTTCCTTCCTCCTCCTGACTGCGGTCGTATAACGCTCCCGAGAACCTAAGGTTTCCCACTCGCACTAGCGATATAATTATTCACTCGATAGTATTATCAAGCAGGCTCGGAATTACTGAATTATGTGGGTTTCTTGTGGAGCTCGACGCAATGAGTAATAAGGAAGGCAAAGCTAGTGCATGGTCTTGGAGTCTTCGAAAGGCTTATTGACAGTATTCCCGTGAATAAAAGGAATAGTTCTGGTGATAGTGAGAGAAAGGGGCGTAGTAGGAGGTTAAGAATGAAGAAAAGTAAGTAGGAGTAGCGTTGGGGTAGAGGTAAAAGAATAGGAACTGGCACTTGGCGCTCAATAATATACACAGTAAAACGTTCCGTGACTTGCGAAGACAATGGGCACTTGGACTTAATAATCCAATCCGAATCGTTCCTCTATTCGGGGTACTCGAGGTCGACTGCTACCAGACTGTGGAAGGCGAAGAAGATCCAATTGGTTGAAATCGAGATGATAGGGTAAGTCTTTCTGGATGGTTGATATGCACGATACACCACTGTACAGCGTTCATATCATTGACCGACAAATCGTCGAACAGAACGACAAAATATTTTCTGGTCCAGTCCAGTCTGACGACTACTTCTCGTCGAGTCCACTTCATTGTTCGTCGTGAGCGAAAGAGCTTTAGGTTCGACGACGCTACAACACTCATGCCATCAATCGAAACTTGAGGTATTCAGGCCATGTCTGTAGTGCGAGTGTTGGGGAAGCGGAGAGCTTCAATTCGAGATTGGTTGAAAAAGGCGAACGTCGGGAAACTTCACGTGAGAGTGGGGAAAGAGGTATGCATCATTAGTTATTGATCAGGGATTGATGATGAGGGGTATCGGGAAGATATATGCGGCTGCCGCTGTGGACACTGCGTGCAGTAGTGCATGCTGCAACAAGCTCAGCATAGATCTTCGTTATTGGTCCCTGGGTCGAGGCATTCGAAAAGACTTTGAGGAAAGAATCCATTAAAATGGTGCTGTGTTACATCTAAATCAATCGACTTTTAGTTATCGATAATAAAGCAAAGACCTGGCTAACCAACACCCAATTTAACACGCCCAGGCATAAATGATATAAAAAGGGGAGGCTCTCCTGCCCACAGATCGCGACCGAAAGTTAAGGTTGTGCGCCGACGACGCCACAACGAACATTGAGTTGTCATCGTCAGGTCAACTTCTGGTTTGTGCGGGATGCCGATGCTGAAAGACATGCTTCAATAGATCTGCTCGACGCATAAGTCAAGTCCGATTGGATCCATTGGCCAGTAACAATCCCCTCTCCGACCTAAGAAGGTACTCTACAGGTGCATTTACTACTTTTCAATTTCGATCTTTATGGCCTGCATTGATCACTCCACGTTGATGCACGACACTTGGTGACTTGGTGTTCCCTTGTCCCGAATGCTTGCATGGCAGGTTCGCGGATGTCTCCGTTTCAATCATAACCTGCATCGACTTCAACGTCTCTTATCTATTTGCTAACCTCGTCCTCGCCATCTAACAGCTTATTATAATGTATCTGGGAATGATCTCTAGCGTCAAGCCTTATTCAGTATCATAGCCATTTGGGTCGACAGAATACGTTCCGCTAAGACCATATAGTAAGCTTGCGAACTGCGGCTCCTCGGCCTGGCATTCAACAACCGCCACAGTCGGGATGTTGAATGGCTGACGTTGAAACCAGAAATCTCAACGCTTTCACATTATTATTGGTAAATTAGTTGGGTTACTCTCGAATGTAAAGCTGCGAAATCCATTTTTCTAACCAGCGGTTTTAAATATCGATCTTTACTGCCTTGTTATATTTCTTTTTGTGTGCCTTGCTTTCAGATTGCCTGATTATGGCTCCTTAGCTGCGAGCGTATCCACTCGAGGTACCTACCACACCTCCTACGCCTTGCCCCTCTTCTACAGGTCTAGCGCATTTAGGTCTTCACACAGCCTTTACGCATAATCTGCCCAAAAATAGCGATCTAAAACTCTAATGTCCGATCTGTAGTTCCCTGTGGTACCTTATTTAAGAGGCCAAAAGCTACCGGCGTTAGTATTGCCTTCCTCGTATTGCCTTCCGTAGGTAGAAACTTACCTATCTTAGAAATATGCAACCAGGTCTAACGCCGAGGGACGACCAAGCCCTACTGAAATTGAATTTCCAAAATTATTATATTTGCGCTGACAAACTTCCCCCCAAGAACGCGGGCATGATTTGACGTCATGACCACATGTCGAAAAGGTATTTTTGGGAAGGGGTATCACTGGATTGGATTGATCGTGGGCACTAGACTAACTAGAACCAAGCCGTTCAATAGCCGACCGCAATTGTTAATGCATTACTTCGTATTTTGGGGGAGGGGAGGGCGCAGACTAGAAGCGGGGAACGAAAGGGAACAAATCTCCCACTTGACTCTACGCGGTAGTTCCTTACTAGTTGTAGGTGCAAGACAAGGTTCATGATGATCTATCGGATATTTGGGAAGCAGCAACGTCACATAATCCAACGTGATTAGCCAACGCCCATGGGAACTAGAGCTTTCAAGCATATTTTTTGAAACCCGAAGCATCTGCCTCAATCATCACTACTAAAGTTGTGAGAAGAAGAGACTTGGGAAGCAGGACGGCCGAAAAGTAGTGAGAGACGAAGTGGTGTAGGAGGATGCGTGTCTGGCGTGGAAGCGGTTGATGAGGGAGACGATCGCGGACCTAATGGGACTAACGTGGCAACGAGAATCGCCTTGAGGTATATGCTTGGGTTTTGGTGTAGTAAGGTGATGCGGTTGGGGGACAGCTGGGGAGGATAGCACAATTTTAAATGCAGAAATCAACATATTAGACGAAAGGGAAAATGAGGATATAAATCGCTTAGCGAGAATGTACGGTATTGTTGGTGGTGCACGTGCAAGTGGGGGTAAAGCGTATCAAGTGGGGGTAAACCGTAATACTATTAGCTACACTGGGCCAAACGATTAGGGAGGATGGCGAAACGTGTCTGGACAGAGTCGTGGGAGCAGTATAGACGGGCAAGAAACCGGAAAATGAGGTTGATAGACAAAGCTCACAAAACCGCGCACAAGGAATGAGTAGAAACGGCCTCTGAGTCTATCGAGGGTTTATGGAAGATAGCGAAACGGGCCAAGCATAGCTCGCCGCGGTCGTCATACATTCCACCGCCGAGGCATTAAGATGGGGATCTCGAAGAGGGGATGGAATGGAAGGTCGGCGTTCTCAAGGGTACGTTCTTTGTGACGGTACAAGAGCATGAACGAGGTCGAATGCGAGTTGGGTAAAATGATTGTTTACAAGGAAGGAAGAGATTCGTAAGGAAATCTCTGACTTAAGCTATTTACACAATATTCATAAAGTGAGACTATTCACAAAGTATAAAAGTCACCTGATCATTCCCTCACATTCTTCCCCGAGCCCCCCAGACGCAGACCTCACCGACCTGGACAGATGCCAATACGCATACGCCATGAAGTCTCCATGATTTTATAGACTCTCAAGGCGCAACGACGAAGCATAAGCCGCTTGTCGAAGCCCCTCGGTGGCTTATCCTTTGTTCCACCCATGACCCTCGAATGTAGCTGTCGGTTCCGGGGTCTTCGGTGTAAAGTCTATTCACTTAGCACAAGGGGAACCTAGGTGAGCACTCAGCCTCAGTGTCCATCAACTTTGCATCCGCAAGAAAACCATTGTAGTAACCAGTTATAAGCACATCCTGGTCACTTGATAGAAGAACTCGACGCCGAGGACGTATGGAGGGAGGACTGATTCCGCTAGAATAGTTCATGGACCAGCAAGGGAGTTGGAAAATCAGTGATATCGATGAAGGCACAATGGGTCGACATAAATGCGTTTGTGGCTACTTGGATGCCTCTGTCAGATTCACGCATAGTATCTACCGCTGTCGAGTGCGAAGGCGCCGCTCAGTCTATGGCACTTAGCAATATGCTGCATCTCATTCTGTTTCTCTTATGCCATACAATAGCTCGTTTCAACGCGCCAAATTGAGCCCTCTGCCCCCAGAGTTCATCTTGACTGGATTATACTAATGCTCTTGTCTGCTGATCTTCTTAGACTGGGACACGCCGATATGTCTTCGATCAGAGCCATAGCCAGGCACAATACTTTTACTTGGTAGTAATAGCTGTGAGAGTTCTCCTGTCCGCTGGAAAATTTTTGTGGTATCTCCGGCCATTGGATCGCAGCTAAGTCGTTACAGTATCTTAGTACCAAGTGATTGGACTACGTTGATTCTTCGAGCCGTGAGCCTTTCGTTACAGCGCTCTGTAACGTTGAAGTGACGGAAGCGCTGGAAATAGGGGTACTCAGGTATAGCCGGAATATTGCCGGACGGGGTTCGGACTACATTCGTATATATATAGGGCCGCTCCCCCTCTGAGGGCTCCTTACCTTCTTATTTCCTTCGTACCAGACCTATAATATCACTATTTGCCTACCCTCTTGCTCCCATACTTGATATTGCACTCAGTGATATTACGTCGTTACACGCTCTCTCTATCCCTTCTCATTTATAAGAGTTGCGGCCATTGCTCCCGGCCCCCCTTAAGCGAGAACACCCAAAAACCCTCTATCTTCAACCTTTTATAACTTTTTTGAACTTTGATGAATTCTCTTAAAAATGAGTTTCCGAATAGAATTTTATGTATTCTTAATGAAGATTTAATTACTTTTACTAGATGTATGATTGAGTGTTTAAATATTTACACTTTATACGGAGATATCAAAGTCTCAAAAATGTACTCCAATTAAGACTTAATATCGATATCAAAAGTTATTAAGCTTTTATTTTGACAAGTATAGATAGGATAAAGAGTATATTACTATCCTTGAACTAAGTTTGAACATGAAATTATCACTTGTTGTCCTGTTATAAAGGTTTTAGATATGTGTAATTGTGCAATTTTTAAGCGAATATGTCAGATCTTGCAATTTTAGTATGTTTTGAAAATTTAATAATAATACAAAAAACATATAATATGGCAACAAACTGCAATTTTTATGAGATATTTAACCCAAATATTAATATTAATATATAGTACCGTATAAAAATTAATATTTGATTAAAATAATTGTGTAACGACGTAATATCACTGAGTGCAGTATCAAGTATAGGAGCAAGAGGGTAGGCAAATAGTGATATTATAGGTCTGGTACAAAGGAAACAAGAAGGTAAGGAGCCCTCAGAGGGGGAGCGACCCTATATATATAGGAGTCTGGTCCGAATCCCGTCCGGCAGTACTCCGGCTATACCTGAGTACCCCTATTTCCAGCACTTCCATCACTTCAACGTTACAACGAGCTTATAAAACTCCCCTTTATTATAAAGCTCTTTTCTTTATACCTTCTTTTCTTACTTCATTATAAATTCTAAGAGACTCTTGTTATCTTCATATATTATGTGTTAATATGTGAGGCCACAGTTACATGTGATTGTTGTCTTCTTAGCGCAAGCGTCACAAGTTACAACTATTTATTAGTAATTTGACCTCTTCTAAAAGAAAATTTTGTATTCGCATCGTCGCCCTTTCGCCTGATTTATGAGAAGTTTCTATTTCGGCTTTAGTACGAGTTCTCTATTACAGCTATACCGGTGCGGGAGGTCGTGAAGGGGGAGGAGTAAAGTGTGAGGAATGAGGAAAGGAGTTGGGGGTCTTGGGGGTTTATTAGATTAGGTGGATTGATAGATATCAGAAGTTTCATTACCTCCAGATCCATTCTCGCCCGCCGAGACGACTCCACTCACCCATTCCAGATACCTGATCTCCCCTGCACGACAGAAGTCACGACCTTGCGATATATCTTCAACATGGCTTCCGAATATTGGATGGTGGAGCTGGTTGGATATACGATGTCTCTCTGGGGGCAATGAAGAAGACTTGGATTGAGACAAACGCCGATTGCTGGTTTTAGATTTGCAAACGTAGTCCTGGCAATTATCTGGCTTTTACGTACAAAATTCCTTGCTGCGATTAGATTCAGATGTTGTTCTTTATCCGTTGCGTTCCCTGCCAGGCTTTGGTTTTAGCGACCCTACAGCTTCAGTGGGAAGCCTGGGCCATCGCAACGCTGGTAGCAGCGCAACGGATATGTAGCTGCAGTATTTCTCACCGAGAAGAATCAAGCGCTTGGCCCCACTACGCTGCAAAGATGGCCCAGGTGTAAGTTCCTATTCGTTACGACTAAGCTTTTACTCTACTAAACATCTGATTCTACCTTTAGCTATCCCACTTCTTAACCCTAAAGATAAAATAGAGTATTATTACTGCAAAGATATTAAAGAAAATATAAGCCTATATAATACCAAAGTTTTATAAGTGCGTACTCTAAGAGATTTCAGAAAAGGAAAGGATCTAGTCGGAATTTAAGAAAAGATAATACTAGCACTAAATTATAGTATCCGAGTTATAGAGTTAATTAAGTACTATAGTGGGGATTGGCTCAGTAAAACTTTTATTACTTGACTCATGTACTCCGCATTATACTTAAGTTGAGACCTTCTTTGAAAGATCTTATTATTAATAATAGCACTTTTTCTTCTAATAGGATTTATACTTCTTTCTTTAATTAATAATTCGTACTCTTTAGATATATAATATCTTTTAATTTCATCTATCTATTATTTCTTAAACCTTATATCTTATGTACCTTGCATTTGCTACCCTCTTATTATATGAAGGATTAGGGTTCTCCCCTCCACATATATTTTAGTAATTAACGCAGGGAATATTCAGAGTATATAGGGTATTTAAGTAAGTATAATAGAGTATCTCTTATACTAATTCAGAATTCTTAAAGTTCGAAGATACTAAATATATAACTACAGGAACTATTCAATTAGCCCTCTTATAGGCCTCGATATAACAATAGACGCGGCAGTAGCAGCTATAATATCAAGAGATTATACTAGAATAATAGACTTATCCTATAAGAAAAGGGAATCTCGAAGTACTGGAAAAATACTACCTCTTCTTACGGAAACTTTACTGCCGCTATCTGTTTTATTTAACGCCTCTTTAAGAACCTAAGACTTACCTAAGATAAGGAAACTACCGGCTCTAACGGAAATTAATTAATTCCTTACTAGAGCCTGAAAGCCTACGAGTATTAGGAGGGACGGAATTATACGAGTATTTTAAGTCTGAAATACTTAAGTATTAAAGCGTTTATCTTTACTTTACTATTTTTAGCTTAGAATTCTTGGGTTTTTATATACTAAGATAGAAATTTCTATCTCAGTATCCTATTATTATAAGTTTTGTTTTAGTTAATTTAATCTTCTATTTCAGATACTTATTTATAAACTATATTTCCTTTATCTTTTTTATACTAAGTCTTTACTTATTTTAAAAGAGATAGTTAAAGGAATTCTACCTAAGGGGTTCTTAGGGAGCTTTATCTAAGGACTAGTATACTTAGGGAAAATCTACTTAAGCGCTATCTAGGAAAATTAAGTTTTTTATAGTTACCTTTACTACTATTTTCTTCTATTCTATAGAATACTTATATTTCTTTACCTTCTAGAATTACTATTATACTTTATTTTATATATACAAACCTTACATAATAATACTAGTTAGTAAACTTAATACTATACTAGTAAATAATACTGGAAATACTAGTCCTAAAGAGAAGAAGGTAATAGGCTCTAGTAGCCCTAAAGCCGAAACTCCCTTAGGCACTTTAGTAGATACCTTATAAGCAGAACTAATCGCTAATATAAGCTTATTAAAGCCTAATGTCTTGGAAGATGGGGATAAAGCTAGTATTACTTCAAGTAGCTTAGGGCTATCTAAAGAAGCTAAGACCTCTTCTAAAGTAGAAGATAAAGATTACCTCTAAAATACTAAGTAGTAGATTAATATTTAATAACTTATACTACTAGCTTATAGTATTAGGGCTTTATACTTTAATGGGTAAGAAGCTATTTAATATCTTAAGAACCTTGTTTGCTTATTTAGGAATCAAAGGGTTATTTTAGAGGATGAAATAAAGCAGTAGGTCATTAAGTACGCTGAACCTTCTGTAGTATAGAATCTTGAGAGGCTCCTAGGGTACGCCTCTAGTACTTTTAAGGAGTTCAGTACTATAATTCAAAAGGAGTATCAGAGTCTCGATTCGTATTACCGCTTATATACTATTAGTTACCTTAATACTCTTATTCACGACTTTTAACTTCTTTAAGCAATAGACTCCGACCTAACGGAAATCTATTGATTCTATAGAGTGTTTAAGGAAGTCGCTATTAATTACAAAAACAAGGGCGATCTTACAGATAAGTAAATCATACTTTAATTCCTATTTATACTTTTAGTATACCTTAAAAAGAAAGCTATAGAAGTATTAGTTTAATAGGGCGAGAGCTAGTTTAATACTAATAACTTAGCCCTATTCTTTAAAGTATTTAAAGTAGTAGAGACTAGAATTTCTCTTACTAAGGATATTAATACACTAATTAAGGAATAGAGTATTAATAATAATTCCGCGGGGTATTCAAATATTAATTACTTTACTAAGCTAGTACTACTAATAATTTAGGCAGGTAATACTACTAGATTTCAAGCCAACTTTATTACTTACCGAGATAACGCTCCCGCTACTCAGATATAATAAGCCTTCTAAGACGATTCTAAGACTACAAGGCCTAGCTCCTTGAATTAAATTATTGCTCTAATTAGCGAAGACTTAATTCCGACTATTTAGAAGATTAAGAATAATACTACTCAAGTATCAAATCATGACCTCGATATTATTACTAAAAGGTTAAGAGACCTTTAGATCCTTTAAAGAATAATTAAGTGAATCTCTAATTCTCAGTTAATATTTAAGATTAACTCAATTTAGTACACTAAGTATACTACTAAGGAGGCCCTAATTCAGTAGGGCGAGAGTCAGTTCATTAGCAGGTCTAGCCGCTATAATCGTAGCGCCGATTACTATAGTAATAACGAAAAGGGGTGTAAATAGTACTATAATAAGCGCCTTTTGGGAATAAGATCTTAAGCTTTCCACTAATATATAAATCAGTACTACAATTATAAGAAATTTATTAGTTTAGGGATAATTTACGAAGCTAATAATAATAACTATATTTATATTAGTCCTTAGGAAAAGAGGAAATTAAAGTACCCTATAATATTCCCTAATAGCAATATTCTCCGGAAATAAGAGGTATTAAAGAAAGTACTTAATACTATATATAATCCTGATCTAGCAAGGGGAGCTTAAGCGGAAAAGGACTTTCTTAATTCATAAGTATAGGCTGCGCTAGCGCGAGAGCCAACTTATAATAACTTCATAGACAGCTTAGAAGTTGAACTTAATTTAGGACCGGTTAATACCTCAGATATCCTTACTTAAGTTCATAGTAGAGATATTCTAATAAGAATTCAAAGCCTTTATACGTATACTAAAAGAGACTTAAATACTAAGGAATTCCAAGTACAGCTGGTAAAGACTAAGGCTTGCTTTATAGCTTCGCGGAAGTAACTCTATAATACAGAAACTAAATTCCAAGATTGAATCAAAGTATACACTACTTATAAATAACCGAAATTCTCTAAAAAAATCACTAAAAAAGTATAGTTTACTAAAGCTTAAGAAGATACTTACCTCTTAAGCACTATAAATATTAATAACCCTAAGGAATCTTATAAAACACTAATAGAGATCCTTAAATAGAATACTAAAAAGATTAGCCCTAATAAACCTCTCTTTACTATAAAACCTTCCTTATTATTAGCCCTTATTTATAAAATAGTAAAAGAATTAAGGCTTACTTAAACCCCTCCTTTAGTAATTCCAAAGTATAGCTTATATAGGGCAAATTCGAGAAACCCCTATATACATAAAGTATTATTTTGAAATAGTTATAGGCATAAGAATATACTAAATAAGCTATTAAACCTAAAAGAAATCCCCGGAAATCTCACTTTAGGAAAGTTAATAGTACTAATCGACCCTCCTAAGGTAATAAATCCTTCTACCGGAACTATTAATTAATTAATGCAATAGTATAGAAAAGCGTAATAAGTAGAAGAAGCTAAAGTACAATTACTAGAGGTTTTAACTGATTTAAACGATATTCTTTAATAAAGACTTATATTATAATTACCTTTTATAAAGATTAGTAAGTATAAGGAAGAAAAAGCTAAGTTATGGGATTACGACTTAGAGAAGAAAGCTGTATTTTAGAGAGTATCCCCTTATGATATACTTACCCTAGAAACGGAGAACCGTCTATAAATACTACTTTAAGAAAAGGTACAAAGGACCATAGGAAGCAACTTAAAGTAGTATTTTTATATTTAAAAGTTTAAAACCTATTAATAAAGCTAGTGGGCCTAAATCGCTAAATTAATTAATTTTCTTATTTTTTCATACTTAGTTTTACTCTTATTAATTAGCTCTATTCCTTTCCTTGAACTACCTCTACTTACTTTTCTTACTAACCTTTAGTAACCCTTCTCACTATACTAACAAAGTACCTATAAAGCTAGCGCCGGCGGCACTTCAGTAAGCGTATACTATAGTAAGGTATTTAGTATTAATCCTATTAAAACTAGCTTAAACAGAACTTAGTCTTATCACTCTCTAATGCCTAAACTAGTAGTTACCATACCTGGACGTATAATAATCAGTGATATTCGTGCTACCCTAAACATTGAAGCTAAAGTTAGTTATATAATACTAAAAGTAGTAGTAAAGCTTAAGCTAGTTATCACTAATAGTTATAATATAGTTCTGAAAACTATTACTAGAACTCGGTCTTAATTCCTTAGGTTCGTTAATAATATTTCTATAGTAGTCGGAAATTATATTATCTATACGAGGTTCTATATTATAGATACTCTTAGCGTTAAAATTATCCTAGAATTTCTATTTTTCTATAAATCTAGGTTAACGTTTTAATACCCTTCCGACTATAATAGTAGTAAAGTACTCGCCGACTTATAAGACTCGCGCTCTTGTTTTATTACTACTATTAAGATAAATAATACCACAAAAGAAACTAAAGACACTAAAACCTTAAAAAAGTAATATACTATTAGAATAATCTACTAAGATAAGAATACTAAGTATAATACCTAAGATAAGTTCTTAGAAAACAAATAGCTAACTATAAAAAGAGCTTAATAATTAAAATAATGAAATACTCTTAATTTAATTCTCTTACGCTTAAGGATAAGCTTTTTAAATAGAGGGATAATACTTAGACTTTTACCTCCGACCTTAACTTCCCTGAGTCGAGTACTAATTTACCTCCTATAGCTAAAACGAAGCCTACGGCAACTATTAAGTTTCTTAAGAAGGAGTTTTATATTCCGGAGTCTACTCTTTATAATTTCATACCAAAAAGTATTATTAAAGAAACTCTATTAGACTCCTCTCTAGTTATTAACCCCGATTCAATATTTTTATTCATTATAAATTATAGAAAACTTAATATTAAGTACCTTTACTACGGAAAGCCTTTATAAGTATATTTAGCTTAAGTTAATATAATATATAAGATAAAAGTAAAGAAAGTTCAATTAATTAATAAAGCGGATTTAATAGGGAATATCCCTAGTAGAAGAGAAGATTAATACTAAAGATTAAGAAAGAGAGATACGTAATAAGTCTAATATAGGAAATTTCAGTACCTTCTATTACTTTAGTTCTCGAGCCTACCCTAGGGTTCTAGACTCACTCTGGAAAGGTTATTAAGACTTAATATTAGTAACTCACTATAGCTAGAGGAGAGAGCTCTTTTTAACAAGATAATACTAAATAAAGAAGGAGCTATAGTATTTAAATAGCTTAAATATAAAAGGTTCCATAAAGACGTTTCCCTTCTAGTAATTATTAAAACAATACCTTATAAGGTATAGTAGGCACTAAATTTTCCTCTACTAAGAGCACTAGTGCCTAAAATTACAAAGATAGTGTAAGAGTAATTAAATAAGAGAGTACTTGAACTCTTAAAAGGATCTTATTGAAATACTTAGTTCTTAATTAAGAAAAAAGAGCCCAGGAAATATAAGCTTATTAACTCAGCGACTATACTAAACGCAGTAATTTAATAGGACGTAAACCTACCTCCTTTAGTGAATAAGTTCTCTAAAGAGTTCGCTAATTATTAAATAGCTAGTCTTATTAATCTCTATTCCAGTTATAATTAACAAATACTCTACTAATTAAGTCGAGATATAATAGCGTTCTATATACTATATATAGGGCTAGTTAGAAACACTACTTTACCTTAAGGGTATATTAATTCAGTCGCTTAATTTATATAGATAATATTAAGAATCTTAAAGGATATTATACTAACTATTACTATACTATTTTTTAATAATATAGGTATTAAAGGCCTGTATATGAACTATAATTAAGTCATTATTAATACTTCTCTAGGGATTCACCAATTTATATTAGAGTATATTATTAATCTTAATAAGACTTTAGAAAGATTTAAGAGAGCTAGAGTAACTATTAGAACTAAATCTCAGTTTTACCTTAATAGATTAAATATTATAAACTATGCTTACAATTCAAAGAGTAGAGAGCCCTTAGTAATACACTTTATTAAGATATAGAATTAGAAGGAACTAAAAAATATCTTTGAGGTTAAAGGATTTCTTAGCCTTATTATTTACTTTTAGATTTAGATTAAAGACTTTTAATATATTACTGAACTCTTCTATAACCTCTTAAGAAAGGGAGTCTCCTTTCTATTTAAACCTAAAGGGCCTACCGGAAAAGTAATAAAAAGACTTTAAGACACTCTTTATATAGCTCCAGTACTTTATAGAATCGACTATAGTAAGAATACTAGAGAAACAGTAGTAGCGGTTAATTCTAGTGGATTTAGCTAGGGAGGCTACTTAAGCTAAAGAGATCTTATTAGTAAATAAGTACGCCTTGCTTAATACAAAAGCGGATACTGGAATAAAGCTAAACGTAGCTATAATACCACAAAGAGGGAGTATAAAGGAGTGCTTTATATTCTAAAAAAGCTAAAGATTTAGCTTATAAAAGTATATTTTATTCTAAAAATCAACGCTAATACTCTAGTAGTACAGCTTAATAGCGCTATTAACAACTACCCCGGGGCTATACTTATAAGATAGCTCACCTAGATAAGGCTTTTCAACTTCAAGGTGCGATATATTAAAGGCTCTATGTACACTGCAGCAGACTCTCTCTCTAGAAGACCAAAGCACTTAAATAATACCGACTTTAACGATAATACTTCTAATAATAATAAAGATTAGATTCTCTTAAAGCTTAGAGCTTATAAGATTTATCCTATAGAGCTTAATAATAAGGAAGAGGCGGTTATAATAAACCCAGAATTAATAAAGCAAAACACTATTCTTTAAAATATGAAATTACAAGTATAACAACTTAGAGAAGGCGAAGAACTTATAAAAAGCTCTAGTACTACTTCTAATATAAAATCGAACGCTAAATATAAATTCCTAGTTTCTTCTTTTGAATACTCTAACTACTTCATATAAATTGCCTTATACTTAATAACACTTAAGACCCCAAAAGGAATAAATCGAAAGACCTTTTATACCTTTAAGAAAGAAGCTCTAAATTTTAGAGTACATAGTCGGAAAATCTAGAAGCTACTAATAAAAGAAGCCCCTATTAGGCTTGTAATTAATACTAATTAAGATAAAGCACGGATTCTTTGAAGTTATTATAATAACTCTAGTTATAAAGGGAGGGAAAGTACTTATTACTATATTTCTATACGCTACTTTTAGAAGAGGTACTATAAAGATACTATGAATTTCGTTTAAACTTACCCGGAATACTAACTAAGATTACTAAGATAATAAAAAGAACCTCTTTTCCTTATAGCTTCTAACAGTTTAATAAAGAAGTAGGCCCTAGATATTACTTATATAACTAAACGATAAGAAAAGCAATATTTAGTTATTACTAGGGACAATATAAGTAGTTAAGTTAAGGCACGGGCTCTTATATATAAGATAGCGGCAACTATAGCTACTTTTATTTAAGAAGATATCATTTACTACTACAGCTTATTCTAAAGATTAGTAATTAATAGGAGTAAAGAGAACGTAGGAAAAGTAATTCAGTTCCTAAATAGAATAAAGATATAGCGTATATAAGTATTAACCTATAACCTAAGAGCAAATAATATAGTTAAACAAGGCTATAAGCCGATTAAAAATACTTTCTCTAAGATAGGAAATTAGTAGATTAAAAACCTTTCAGTAGTGTTATTTACGGATCAGATAACAGTACACGGATCTATAAGCTTTATACCCTTTTATATAGTTTATAGCAGAGAACTTATTTTTACTATAGAAATATAATACCTTACCTAGAGAATTCTATTTATAGAAGAAGTTACTAATTAATCGAAGTTATTATAACTTAAGGCGATTCAGTTTCAAATACAGTAAGAAAATATTAATAAAGTAATACTACGTAAAAGCCGCTGTAAATAAGAGGGTTAAGACGCTTTTAATAATAAGCATAACATTTAACAAAGACTATTTCAAGTTAAAGATATAGTCCTTCAATATAATTCAGCGAGGAAAATTAATAAGTTAATACGAAAAGCTTTAGATTTCCGATAATTAGAGCCGTATGAGATAGTATAAGCTAATACTAAAAAGGATTATTATAAGCTTAAAGAACTAGAACCTAATAACTCCTAGCTCCAATTAACCTTCACTAAAAGTATACTAAAACTATTTTATATATAAAAGAAGTTTATCTATAGCACTAAAAATACTAAATCTATTACTTACCTTAGTAATTAAGAGAAAGAGATTAGTACTAAATCAGGCTTAGAAAATCCTTGCTAATAATACTTCGATAATAATAATAGTGATTCTAGCACAGATACTTCCGATACACTTACTATTTAAATCAAATAAAACAATGGAATTATTATTAGAATCCCAGAGATCTTACAGAGCTAACGAGACTAATATAGGATAATCTTAGCGTAGTTAACCTCAGAATAGCACCTCTAATAGTAAGGATACTAATTCTTTAAAACAGGAAAATAACCGCTAATACTACCAGTACTTATCTTCACTAGCACTATTTAGGGCAGCTTTAATTCGCTATAGCACTACCTATAAGTACTTAGAGAGCGTATAAACCACTAAGATACAAAAGGTTGATAAGAAGTAGAGCCTAAACGCCCCTAAAATATTAGAGTATAATCTAGTTCTATAAAGTAATTATTCAATATAAGGCCAAACGTTACCTACGTTAGCACTAATAACTTCCTTAAGTATATAATATGAATTATAGAGCTCTCTATTATCGCTAGTACTTTCTGCGGAATCAATAATAAGCTACTTATTAAATAAGAAGGTAAGACAGGTCTGATTTATACGTTCTAATAACCGACTACAATAGCTTTAAGCGTATACTCTAGAAGTAAGTAGTGAAAGGTCCGTTCCCTATATATAAAAATTAATATAAAGTATCCCCTATTTAAGCGCTGCTTTCCTAAGATAACTCACTAAATCCCCTATCTACGGAAGCCCCTAAGAGAATAGCTAGTAAAAATAAAGGATTTCTCTAAGACTATAAGTAAAAGATATCCTCTAAGATAAATATCACTAATACTAATAATACTAATAATAGAGAAGCTTTACCTAGTAATAAAGATCTCTAATCTATTATTAGGAATAACCTAAAGGAGGATATCTACTAGTAAAAAGTAATAAAAACCCTAATTCCACTAGCCCTATAGAACCTTTTCCCTCGTAAAACGTATATAGAACTAGAGAGATTCTAATTACCTTAGATCTAGGACTACTTACACTATCTACTATTCCAGTAGTTTCCTACTAGTCAAGTTATTACTATAGCTTCTAAAAAGATATAGCACTCGCTAATTAAAGTCTTATTAAAAGCAGAAGCTCTCTAGCCTATCCCTATAAAGCTAATATTTCTACGCTTTAGAATCACCTAAGGGTTAAAGTTCCCTATATATTAAAGACCTAAATATACTATTAGCTAACAACCTTTAATAAAGTAACTTCACCGGAGGAAGAAGTATTAATCTATCTCCAGATTAGCTTAACCTTAGTTACGCCTACTAAATCTAGGCCCTTATCTATATTATCTTTACTCTCTTAGAAAGGAATAAATAGAAAGAACATAGCTTACAAGGTTTACCACAGCTTAAGTACTAGTAAGAATATTAATGTAAGAAGTATAGATATAGTATAACAAAGTCAGAATCCGCGAGCCTATATAACGTACTTAAAGTGCCTCTACTAAAGTAAGTAACTTAAGTTAAAAGCTCCAACTAACTAGCCCTTAAAATAATAGAATCAGTAATAAACCTATATATCTTTTAGAAGCTATTAGATATACCTAAGACTATTACTAGATTAAAAAGCAAATAAACCTATAATAGCTATTACCCTCTAGTATACTATACTCATACTCTAAAGATAAGAGAATTAGGCCTACTTCTAGCGAATACCTTTTATAGCGGATAGCCTTTATATCAAACGGAAATCGCTATAGCTAGACATTAATTAAGGAAAAGCCTTAATAGTATTCAGAAATAAGAATAACCCCTATTACTCTTAAGTCTTTATAATAGTCCTTACTCTCTAAAATATTAGTAAACTCCTCTAGTGACTTAATAAGTCTTATATCCTAGTAAGAAAGCCTTAGAACTAAAAGAAGATACTTAATAGCAAAGATAGTCTTAGTAACCCTTATTACCTTAGTAAGAATCTAATAATTCTTGCCTTCTCTAACGCGTTAGCCTTCCTACTAATTGCCTAAATCTCTAACCCCACAGGTATATATATACTTAAAGCGTATATCCGTAATAGCAAGGTAAGAGACCGTTACTAGATATAAAAGGAGAGTCGCTAAGTTAAATATATCCTAATCACTAGTACTAAGAGGTTAGTAGTAATATTAATTTAGTAAGGGAGTAAAGAGCAAGGGAGTTAGAAGAGGGAATTTAGCTATATAAGGTAGGATTAGTAGCTATATACTTAGGCGCTTTAAATTAAAGATTATACAGCGGAACCTATAAAAATATCGCCAGAATTAACGCATTTTAGGAAGAAGGAAGAACAGAGACTTATTAAGTGATTTAGAAAGCCCCTTTCCTAAGAGATATTTATTATAGCAGAGTAAGAGACTATTATAAAATAAAGTAATTAAAGTCTAAGCTTAAAAAAGTAATAGTATAGCTAAAGATATAATATAAAGAAAGGAAACCTCACCTAAAGAAGCTCTGATATTACTAAGCTTATTAAAGAGGCAGAGACCTCTATAGAAAATCAGTATAAGTTAGTATAGAGATCTGGTCTATACGCAAGGTAATTAATAAAAGGGAAATAAAAGTAAAGAGATTAATTTAGCCTAATTAAAGAAAATAGTATCTTTAACTTAAAGATCTATATTCTAAAGCTTATAAGTTAAGGCTCTAGTGTAAGGTTCAGGTGTGCGAGAGCTATATAAAGAGAGGGAGGTGTAATTAATAGAGATTAAAGAATTTAGAGTTACTTAGCTTAAGTTAAGTACTAGAGATTATTAGTCTTAATTTTAAGTCTAATCTTAAGGTTATAAGATTAGAAGGAGAGAGATTGGAATAGAAGAGCGATAAAGCTCTATACTTACCTTAATTAGAAAGAGAGTAGCGCTACTCCTATAATCTCCTTAAAGGTTATTTACTCTCAAAAGTAAGCTCTTAAAGGGAAAAAGCGGCTATAACTTAGTTTTCGTTACTAAGGGAATACGTATAGTAGTAAGGAAAAATAAAAAAGCTTTCTATATAGCTTCAAAAAGGATTATAGAGCTTATTAAGTAGAGAAAAGGAAAAAGATAGTAAAAGTATTATAGTTATAAAGATTAAGGGAGAAGATAAAGGTATTATAGTAGAGAATAACCTTATAGAAATAAGCTAAGTAAACCTTTATTTGCGATTTTACTAAGACCGATAATAGTTCAGGCCTTACATAACTTTAATGTTATTTCTACACTGCAGACCTCTACTTTTACCTCTAGAGATTTGATACTTTTAGAAATAGCCTAGCTCTACTATATTTGTTTACTATAATACTTGAGAGCGAGTTTTAAAAAGGGGGACATATATAATAGGAATTAGCTTAATAAAACTTTTATTACCTGACTTATGCATTCTGTATTATACTTAAGTTAAGACCTTTTTTAAGAGATCTTATCATTAATAATAGCACTTTTCCTTTTAATAGGATTTACACTTCTTTTTCTAATTGATAATTTGTACTCTTTAGATATATAATATCTTTTAATTTTGTTTATCTATTATTTCTTGAATCTTATACCTTATGTACCTTGCATTTGCTACCCTCTTGTTGTATAGGGGATTGAAGTTCTCCCCTCTACAGTACTTAAGTAAGATATTATTCTAAATAAATACCATAAGTTAGGCTATTAGAAGGGTTAAAAATACTAGTTTCGCTTGCAGAGCATTAGATAAGACGACTATGAAGACTAATCGCTATAATTTTACTAATAATATAAGTCAGAGGACTGATACAATACATAAATATCCAGAATCTAGAAAAGGTATCCGGAGGTTAGAAGACACTAGGCTTATTAAAATATTACAGCTTCTTAATTATTATTAGTTTACTCACCTGTTAAAGATCATAGTTATAAAGAAAAAAAGAGTTACTACAGCCCTAGTAGTCTAAGTATCTAGTAATATAATAATAATTATATATATAAAGGTACTAATAAAAGTAAAGATCTAAATATAGAAGAGTATAATAAGGGCTTAGCGCTATAAAGATTAGATACTAGTATATATAAGAGGAGGAATTAAAGATAAGCTAGAGCTAAGCAAGATATACCTAAAAATCATATAATAGTAATAAGTATAAGCCAAAATACCAAGCATAATCTAGTATAGTATTTCAATTATAATATTAGTAAGAATAAAAGCAATCCACGAATATACTTTTAAAGGACGCTCACGAACCTAGTAAAGTCAATTAGCTTTAAAACCATATAAGAACTACATTCCATTATTAACTAATCTTATATAGCAACCTTTATATAATAAAACAAGGTATAACCTAAAACTAAATTAGAAATGTACGATTTCTTTATTTAGTTAACTGACCTATTGAATAAGCAAGTTAAGAATTGAGATAAGTATAAAAATACTAAATATAATATTTTATATACCCTGTATAGAGGCATTTAACTTGAAAAACAAGAAACTAATGAAACTATTGTGCGTAAGCCTTATATCATAAATAATTTAAGAAATACCTATAAAGCGAACACTATAATTAGTAGAATCTTCCCCTAAATATAGGAGGGCGTGCGCTAATATTACTGGAAAACTTAGACTATAGTATATATAATCTGAACGTATAAAGGTATCGTAAATTCGCCTTTATCGCTATTATTTCTTGATATTATACTTATACTACTTATTTCGTAGTGAATGCAATCTTATTTAGCTTTAACATCTCTAAATTAGTTACTTAACTTCCATATATCTAGCTAATTATACTTAGATAGAACGCTTACTCTAGTAGCT
This sequence comes from Cadophora sp. MPI-SDFR-AT-0126, assembly GCA_020747065.1. Classification (NCBI taxonomy): domain Eukaryota; kingdom Fungi; phylum Ascomycota; class Leotiomycetes; order Helotiales; family Ploettnerulaceae; genus Cadophora; species Cadophora sp. MPI-SDFR-AT-0126. Next base: position 61,621 of record JAGMVK010000008.1, read on the forward strand.
ACTATTTCTAGGATATATTTAGCGGGGTTTTCTGTTTTACTATATAGTCTAGCGCCGTGCGTTTCGAAGTAATAAAGAAGTGTTTCGGTATTAAGACTTATTTCACTGAAGTATACTATTTTCCTACCCTTACTAAGGAAAAGTAATTAATTAAATTCCAAGAATAAAATAGAACTAAATTAGTAAATTATAGAGAGAATAGCTTATCCGCTATTAGTAAGTTTATGAAGAAACCTTATAATCGCCTACGAGCTTTATGAGTCAAGGCCGCTTATCAGCTTATTAAGAAAAATTAAAAGCGCTGGCTTAGTTGCAAATTCTACTCTAATTATAAGAAGTTTTTACTATTTTATATTAAGACCTTCTCCTAGTAAACCTATAACTGCCTCAGAGAATTCAACTATATTAAGTATCTCTAGTATAATTAATAAGAGGTATAAAGAAGAAACAGTAAGATATAAACCTTAATTATATCTTCTACATAATTATATTTCTCCTTCCTTGATATATATTTTAGCTGCCGTAATATTGCGCTAAATTATAATACTTCACAGATAGTTAAGGTCTTAAGATATAAGTCTTATTATTACACATATCTTAAAAAAAGCAATTAGTAATTATAGCTAGTAACCTTTGTTCATATTATAAACTGTACTAGTTCTGCGTTAAAAGCTTAAATTTAATAGCCTTCTATTAATAAGTATTTCCCCAGTGATAACTCCAATAGAGGTACGCTAAGTAAGAATATTAAGGAGAGTTGTCTTTCTTGCACCCAAAATCCCTATTAGTACTATTAATGTACCCGGCTTTACTTATCCAGAAATATAGTCTAGTAGTTTATAGGATTCATTCTTGATATATATATCATAGATAATATCATGCTACATGAAAATACTTTTCTAGAGCCGGGTAGTTTTCGCGTCCTATGTTTAGTTATCCTTCTTAATAGCGCCTACTACTAGAAGGTTACGTTAATTATTATTATTACTACTATACGTAGTAGATTTCCGAATATCTTTCCCTTCTTATTCTTATAGGAATAGGAGAACTTCCACTATACTTAAAGTAGATAAGTTTAATTTGCTTGTAATCAGATATACTATAAGGAAGAATACCTAAAATACGATCATGATTCCGAGGTTCCGCTAGATATAAGAATAATTATACTAGAAGCTTATTTAGATATAAGTATTACCTAAAACATTTATCTGCCTAGCGATAGTGCCTAGAATAGGGTAAATGAAAGTTTCTCCAATCAGATTTGGATATATTAGGATAAAACTACGCGAATAGTAAGTACCATTAGCTAGTATTAGTTGGAATATAGATTACCTTACGCAGGGAAATTCCCTGCCGTGTAATTCGTTCACTATTAGAGCCTCAAACGCGTATACCAGAGGGTTTATATAAGTGATCTATTTAAACTACAAATATATATATAGCAGCGGAATTATATACCTTATATAGATTATAATAGCTAGTACTAAGATACCTATTATAGTTAGAGCTTAAGAGATAGTTTTCGTAAATATAGCTACTATCTGAAACATTGCAGATATCGTGAACCTAACTAAATAAGGTAAAAAGAAAGAAAGTAAAGAATTAGGTAAGCTTTAGGTCCAGCTCTGCAAGAAAGTATAGGATTAGATTAAAGTATATAGTAATAATAAGCTTAATAGGGGTATCTAATATCATATTTACAAGAGCTTTAGTAAAAGAGCAGTAAAAGCTAATAAGAAAATTAGTATTAAACGCGATTTAAAGGAAAACCGGTAGTTAAGGGATTATCTACTAATAAATGGCCCTTACGTATAAGAAGTATACTTTTCAATTATTAGTTTTTATTAGTATAAGTTATTAATTTCCGTGATAGTAATAAGAGCGCTAAGTAAAGTTATAAAGAATAATATTAAACCTCTTGCGAAAAAGCTATTTATATTATTTAGTATTCCGTAAAAGACAGAGCTAATAATAAGTACTATAATAATTTAACTAAGAACTACAGTTAATATTAATAATTTATTATTTTATAATCACTAATATGCGTATTTTATATAAGATTTGATCTGGATTAGAATACTAGTAATATACAGAGATTCCGCTTATAATTAGTATGATCAAGCAGCTTTACATAATACTATAAACTGGTCTACAGTAATATAATCCGAAATTTTGCTCTTATACTTCTATATCTTGTCTTAGAGCTTAGTGTAAGCTTATAACTAACGCTAATATTTCTCGAAGTCATTTGAAGTTCAAGGTACTCGTACTTTATAACTATACTGCAATTTTCTCTTCTCCTAATTAATAACAGAAGTAAGAAAGTCTCTTATAATCTAACGTAGTAAGTAATACTAGCCTATCTCCTAAAAATATCCTTTCGCAGAGTTTATAGGACTAAAATAGATCTCACGACCTTTATAAAGGACTATAACCTTATTAAAAAGTTCATACATAGTCTTAGAGGCCTAGTAGATAACTATAGTATAAGTAGTTCTAATGATATCCGCACTTATTCTTAATATACAAACGAATTTAAAGGCAATTAAAAAATCAAGTCCCTGTGTACTATTATCCTAATATCTAATTAAGGATAAAGCTAATATTATCTTCGCAATACTAACATACTTAGTATATATTAGTATATAATCAAATTAATAAGTCTTAGGTATTACTTTTCTTTTGCTACCAGAGACTCCCTAAATAAAGTTATTACTTACTTTTGTATTATAAGTTTAAGTTAAATTATAAATTATTATAGTAATAGTAATTACTTACTTAATTCTATCTTTCCAAGAGAGACCTAAAACGTGATTTCGAGGCGTGCGCATAGTAGCCGCAAACTCCAAAGTCTGCCTTATAATAAGATACAAAAAGTATTTATTAACCTCCGAGTTATAGATTAATTTACCTTTATATTTTCGAATTATATCCTTTTAAGGTATACCTAGTTATTAATTAGCGCTAAAACTATAAGTACTTTTTTAAGATATAAAACTATTATAATAAATCACAGAATCACTATCTACCTTTAGCCCCTGAACCTCTCTAGTAATTATTTTCAGGAATATAAAATAGCTACTTCTAGGATACCTTAGCACTAAAAGAAGTTCACTAGATTTCGTAACGCTATTGAAGCGCCTTAATATAGCTATCTCCGAGTCTTTTCTACAGCGAAAATACTCGTGTAGCTATAATAGAACTATGAAGATTAACGCTATATTTACCTAAAAACAAGCTATTATTCTAGAGCCTAAAATAGTAAGATTCTTAAAGGTAAAAGAAGCCCGTAAGAACTTAATACTTACTTCATTAGCGGAGTATAAGACTATTTTAATCTATTTATATATATTAAATACTAAGCTAATAAGATCTAATACAGAATTCGCGTATCTAGTACTATAAAGATTAGTTGCAAGATATATAAGCTCTCTTCGTTTTTCAATATATTCTAGCCTATTTTACCTAATCTTGTATAGTAAGGCTATTATCTCCTTCATCTCTAATTCTTAGCTATCCTTTATATTCTAAACAGGGTCTATAGCACTAGGGAATATTAGGTCAATTATAATAATATCTTTTTCATATCTTGGAAAAACTATTGCAAGTTCTACTATAAGTCTAGTACAAGGTACATTAGGTTTTATAAGGGAGGCTGAAGTTCGAAAGTTTATTCTTAGGCAAACCGAACTTTTCAAACTAAAAGAGACACCCTCCGCTTAATTCAATCGTATAATCAAAAGGCGAGCTAAGTTGCAGGCAGAAGTGTGGGTGAGCGTGTCTGCGCTGCACATTTCGATTTGGCCGACCTCGGGAATGATTGCGAGGGGAATGTAAGACTTCCCGTCCAGCCTACCCTCTCGGATCTCGATCTGAGCTCAAATATCTGTGGCCCCCAGTAGCTGAGATACCAGAGCTCCCGTTAAAGTGATTTTATTAGAGGTGGAAGAATTTATTATGTAAAGCCAGCGTTTCCTAATTAAACTACCTTATAGGCGGCGGTGCTTACTAATAATTCAGAAAATGAAATAGCTAGGTTTTAATTATGCCTTAACTAGCCCACTGTAATTATATATATATAAAGATATATTATATTGTAAGATTAAGAAAGCTACCTTGAACCTCCCGGAGGATATTAGTAAGTAATAATTGAATAAGTCTATAAACCTTTAATTAAGCTTTCCTAAAATTTCTATTAAAGTCGAAGAATTAAAATGGCTCTCTTATTATCTTCTTACTATCTATTATAAGATAATACATAATCCTCTTATACTTAACTGATAATTTACCTGGCTTATTAACAGCACTTATCATTCCTCGGATTATTTGTTATTAAGAGGAGAGCTTTAACCTTCTTTAGTATTCGTAAACTTTGTAAGTATCCTTTTCGACTTTATCAAGAATCAAATTAACATGATATGTTTTTTCTATATTTTGCTAAAACTATAGAACGTTATTGAATTAAATTATCTAATAAGCCATAAATTAAAAATATTCAATTATAGGCGCAGTAGACTACTTCTTACAACTATTGTAATTATAGGTGCATCGAAGTCAGTAGCTAAAAGTAAAGTAGTAAAATAAGAGTAATTGAATTTTCAGCGATAGTAAGCTGCTAATTAAGAGGCTCTTAAGAAATAGCAGGAAAAAGAAGAGATAGAGAAGTATATATAGTAAGTTATTTATAAAGAGATTAAAAGAAAATAAAGCAAAATAGCCTAAATTAAAGCGGATCAATAATACACTACTATCTTAAATATAGGAGGTCTAAGTGAAACATATTACCCCCTATTGTATTCTAATTATAGTCTAAGAGCACCTAAGAGAAAGAAAGTAGAAGAATATTACTACTTAGAATACGGCAATTTTTACATGTTTAGAGATAAATTCTGTAGTAAGTATAAGTTTAAGTAGCCTGCGATAAAACTCGGGGAATCTATTATAGAAGCTGCTAAGAGTTTGTTAAGTAGTGGAATAGTATATAATAAATAGTATTTGATTAATTAAGACTATAGCTATAAATACTTTATATAAGCTATATAAATAATAAGCAGCTATAAGCTCTAATACTAAAAACTAGGCAAATATAATATTCATAATTCATTATGTAACTTATACTAATTAACATAATTCCTCACTGGACTGGAAAATAACATAGCAACTGTTCTATGCTAAATAAGCCTACTAAACTTAAGGAAAGTGTACCAAGCAATGATTCACCCACAAGTACTCTACAGGTGCTCGGCATAGTATATGCTAGCTGAAAAGGCGAGCTATAGAAAGAAAGTGGCAGACTAGATCAAATCTATATAATATAAGGGCCTGAAAGTAGTAGCCGGAGCATTCTAGGTAATCTCCACGGTAGCACTGGAAATAGAATACTATATTAAACTAATTCCTCAATAGCTCGATAAATACCTCTAAAACACGGTAATACATATCAGAACTAGCCCTATCTATAGTACTCTATCGGAAGTATTAGCTAGCACTAATTAAGCTAGAAAATCAATTGAATTATTAGTAGTAGAGTTATTACTTAATTAATTTACACCTGCCCCCGGAATCAGGATATATATATAATAGGGAATACATGTATTGCCAGTAAGCGCAGATCTAAGGGATTTTCTACTAGGATGATCCTCTCCGCTTATGAAGGCCCGGATACTTAGGATTCAGGGGAGATATTAAGCGAATAGGTTAAGCCCTAAAAGAAGTAGAATGCCTATATACGAGGATCTAAAGCTAAGGAGGGAAGGAGAGAGGGAGGGAGAGGGTGCATATATACATGAAACCCGGTCATGTGACGCAACCCGTGACTCATCCTTGTCAGGTGATAAGCTGGCCAGGCACCGGCCCAGCGCCGTAACACCGCTCTACGTTTGCGGCGAGTGGGATCACGCTCTACATCGCCACCCTATGATGTTGTGATAATACTATCCCCTTAAGCGGTGAAACGACTTTTAGCGTCTTAGCAGGTTCCCTACTAAAATTGAGAGTAAATAAAATTGTAAATAAGTTATACCCTAACTTTTAAGATATTATTAACTCAAAAGTCTCTTTATTAAGTCTATTCCTTAACTTATTAATAACTCTTTAGTGTATATATATATATAAATTGTTATCGTTTCGATTTAAATTTAAATTTTCAGCTTATTATAACGGAGGTAGGCTTAATAAATAATCTTCTTTATATCTATAAAAGTTAGTAAATAGTCTTTTAATAATCATTTTATAAAAATTTAACTTACATATTATATATTGTGGAGGGGAAAACTCTAATCCCCCACACGACAAGAGGGTAGCAAATGTACGGTGCATAAGGTGTAAGGTTTGAGAAATAACAGATAGACGAAATCAAAAGATATCATATATCTGAAGAATACGAATTATTAATTAAAGATAGAAGTGCAAATCCTATTAGAAGGAAAAGTGCTATTATTATTGTTAAGGTTTCTGGAAGAAGGTCTCAACTTAAGTACAATGCGAAGTGCATAAGTCAAGTGACAAAAGTTTACCGAGCCAATCCCCACCACAATATATCCTTTAATTAATTAAATAAATATATCAGTCGCCTGACTTCTATTAAGGCCTATAAGCTCTAGGCCCTTGTCACGAACCATCTAGGAGCCCCGGGTTCCTAGGGCGGGATACTGCCAGGGAGCTTTCGGCGGGAAGCTAGGGGCTCCCAGGAGGACTCTCCTGGGCTCGCAGTGCTTCTAGGGGAACGCTTCCCCTAGGATCACGGGATTGCCGGACAACAGTTATTTCGAGTAAAAGGTCAGAGGGCAAGTTGGCACCTGATTTACGCGACTAGGCATTACGTGATATATAAGACGGCTAGACCGGGCTTGCGGGCGTGCGCGCCTGGCTAGACGGTCTTATATGGCTTATACTCGGAATCGAAGTTCTATATAAAGTAGGATAGTTTCTTAGGTAGTCGAGCTTCGTACTTAAATTCATATAGCAGTTTAACTATTGCTTGTAATGCCTCAATTCCCATTGAGGACCGAACGTCTTGTTTACTTTGCCTCACAGCTGATACTAACTAACCGACCTGTTGACTAGTACCAGTCAGAACCTCAGGAACGTTACAGTAGGTCGCTAAACCTAAAGAATAAACACAAGATGCCACTTAGGGCTAAGATTTCGATGTGGAAAAGGTCTTCAATTCTTCTAAATTTACAAGTGTATTGTGAGCTCTTATAGACGATAGGTTATTGCCAGGCTCGCAGCTAACCTGCCTGAGGCACTACCCTCTTCAATCATATACGCCTCATTACAATAGAACTTCCGCATTATTCAACGAGACGCTATATCTAGTATTATAAAAGATACAAAAACCCTTAAGCTGACTGAGAAACTCACTACCTCCTTAAAAGTCAAACTAAAGAAACCTCTAAGATATACTATATCTCCACTCGACGCACGCTTTACTACTGTTTGTTTTAAGAAATCTAATATAAGCAATTTCATCTACGATCTAATGCGTACTTATTAGGGAAGTAACTATTGTCTTATAGCTTTTAGTACTATCCGTAGCAATCAGATCTACCCACCTAGCGTCTTAAAAGTAAAAGATATTATAAACTGCTTCCCCTTCGAGGACTTATATATCGTCCTTAAAGTTAGTGACTAAGCTATTCTCGACGCGATCGAAAACTCCGTCTCCCTCTATCCTACACTCGAAGGCCGTTTCCCTCAAGTCTCGAACATTAAGTTTAAATTCAATTCTAATAACTAACTAAACTCGAGGGTCCGATATATAAATATTACTAAAAAGCCGCTGGACAAAGAGAGATTATACGTTTTAGTGACGAGAGGCTAGCCATATTACGAGAGGTAAAGATGGATTTAACTTTTTATTAGTTAAATCTAAAAGTAGAAAAGCAAAGGAGATCGTTTTAGAGGAGAATGGAATTCTAATAATATAATCATTAGATAGTACATTATAAGTTTAAAAACCCTCAATAAATAGAAGAACTAAGGTAAGGGTATAAACAGACACTAGAAAGGCGTCCAGGATTCTATATACGGCGTTCACCCAGTCGTCGATCCTAGCAGTTCTGACACTTCGGGGAAGCAGACGGGCACACTAAATGACTTAAATAACAACTCGGATAACGCGAGTTCTAGGGAGTCAAAACATATTACTACTAATAAGACTAACAAGCAAGAACGCCTAGTCCAGCTTATAAGGAAAGTCACAAGGAAGTAGAGGCGTTTAACGGGACTAAAGAGTACTTCAGAATACTGTGATACTATTCAAGAGTTTACAGTCGATTGAACGAGAGTATGAGGGGTTGACCCCTAGGTATGCTCGGGACTAGCCCGAGCTGGCCCAAGCTCGGCTGGCGGACCGCTCACGGACCGTTGCCCAGTTAACGGATTGTTTACGGCCCGCGGGGCTGTATATAACGAGGATTCTTACACTGTATTCTTAACTCTTCAGATAGTTCTTAAACGTTCAAAACACGACTTGCTTTCTCCTGAGTTATCGGACGTAGCCCGTCACAGAGAGTAAGTCTCCTTATTGCTCCGACTCATACTCAAGGAGTCCTCCGGGTCAACCTTTACAGAAATCTTTGCCAGTGCCGATTTTGGATTTGTTAAGATTACAGGCTACAAGAAGCGACTCATTCATGTTTTCAGTTCTACGAGGCTGTCTTCTCATAACTCGAGAGAATAGAGCCGCGAGAACAAGGATCTCGATCCCGCAAGTACAACGTCCGAACATTTTCCCCTTTTTATTTCCTCTGCGTGACTTGAACCATCAGCGACGACAGCGTCGTTGTAAACGTATCCATAGCATCTTCATCGAACTTGTTTCCTGTTTCGCCTGGTGCAAAAGCCAAGTTAAATTGTTGTGCTACGCGGCTAAGTGCAATACGCAAAGTCATAAAAGCAAGATTTTTTCCAGGGCAGGAATATGCACCTATCCAAAAATTATTAATCCTTCTCATATATCAGGTGTATAGAAGAACATTAGAACTTACCAACAGAAAATGGAAAATACGGAGCGCCTTCCGTCCGCATCTCTTCCTTGCGTTCACCATATCTTTCCGGGATAAATTCAAGCGGGTCACGGTAATATCGTACATCAGTCTGAATTAATTGTGTTGGAAAAACACATTCGTGTTACCAGGGATGTATATCTCATCAACTTGAATTCCTTTTGCGGGAGTGACGCGATATCCACCGGTTAGTAAAGCGGGTTTGAGACGAAGAGTTTCGTTAATGATGTCGTCGAGGTAGGTGATAGCTTTTACTTTTTCGTAGGTCCACTCTTGTTCGCCGTTCGGCATGGCAGCGTCGAGGTATGTTTGGAGTTTTCGGAGGACGGCAGGGTAGCGGCAGAGGAAGTAGATGACTGATGCGAAGGTTGTCGCGGTGGTTTCACTAGATGAATGTCAGTTAAAAAGATCTAGACGCAAAGAAACTGACATTTAAGGAGAACTGGCCTGCCAGCAATAATAACGACTCGGGAATCCTCGTGAAGTGAAGCCTTTGATGGGGAAGCAGATACGTCTTTCTCTGTGAATGCCTTGAGAAGCCAAGAAGCAATATCTTGGGGATATTGTTCAGGGTCCCATTGCTAATTTTTGAAAGCAAAGTTAGTGTTTACTCTCTCGTATAAAAGGAGTAATAACATACCTTCTGCTTTGCGTTGATCTCAGCCGCACACCATGAAAAGAATCCGGTATAGCCAGCTGTGGCACCCGGTATACATCCAAGAATATTAAGTAACCAAGGGACATTGCTAAGGATACCCAAAGCTTCCATGTGATCATGTACACCTTTGATAGCAGCATGTTCTGTCCCGCTCTCCAAACAACCAAAATCTTTCCCGAAACCGACGTCACCCATCACGTCGAAGGAGAGGAACATAGACCATGCGGTCCCGTCGAAGGGCTTAGAGGATAATGTATGTGAAGACAGTTGTTTGATGAATAACTCGACTTTGCTTTTAATTCTAGGTTCGTATGTGTTGAGTGCTGTACCAAATTAATAAGCAAAGGAAGAGAAATAGTGTCGCCGAGGACATACCTTTAATCGCCAAGCCTCTATCCCAGGCTTTGCGGCGGCGACGATGGTCGTCAAAGTCTCTCGTCATGTGGATGGAACATCGTGTGCAATCGCTAGAGACTTGCGAATACCATGTTGACTTCAGGCATTCGGACTGTGGGCCATAGATGAGGGGGATAGCGGACTTTCGGACAATGCAAATTTCTCGGGGGCCTAACAAGACATCTTTAGTGAAGCTTCAAGGGAATTACTTTGATGATCCTACCGGTACGGAAGAAGTCCCCATACTTCTCATGCATCTTGGCAACCTCTTTGTAGTATCTGAAGAACGAGATTAAATTAGATTTAAGTTGAAGAAAGGAATAAAAGCTAAACTAACTGCACATTTTTAGAAGCTTTCCTGACAGTGTAAAAGCGAGTGAGTTTTGCTCCCAATGGTCCAGGAAATGAGCGAAGACGATGAAAAAAGAGGCGGTAGATTCCAATGCTGAAAAGGATACCCGTATAGAAAGCTGTTACAACTGAGGTTGTTCTGGCCAAAGCTTGAACGATCGTGAAATTCTTAATTGACAAATAGGTGAAACCAAGACCGATTGTAGTGGAAATAAACAAAGATAAAAAGTAGTAAATATATATATCGACCTCGATATTTCGAAGAACAGAGTGATGGAAAAGTACACCAAAACCGGCAGCTGAAATTATCGATGTTATGAGGTCAGCCTTCAGAACAGGCTGCAAGCCCTGCAAGAATATGGATGATGATGCCGACATAATACGCAGTCTCGTGAATTGATAATTCGAAAGATCAAAGCGCAGTTCAGGTGTGAAGGAGTTTTGTGGCTACGGGAATCCTATGTATTGAAGAAACAATGCCAGTGGCTAGCAGCCTAATCGCTTCTAGAAAACCCCGCATCCCTGAATCCCAGCAGCCCCAGCGGCCCACCTGCTGCGTCAATACTTCTTGGTGCTGCATATGCAGACAAGACAGGGCGGCGGATTTTCATAGTGAGACAACCACTAGAAATACTGTTCAAATATCACGCATTTAATTATAAGGGCGGCTCGATCATCGTGCTTCGTTCCGCGAAAGCCTGGTTTTATGATTTCATACATCTACCAGGACGAAGATGCAATTAAATTTGAAGTGAAACCCAGCTCTGACCGTGGAACCCTTACAATGCAAATGAACGATCGCCGATCCCGTCACTAGGCTCTCGGTACACAGTGAACAGCGGAGGAAATGTTGTTTCAGGCCCTGTAACGAAGTGGTCTTCCGAACTAATGATGTCTTAGTTTCATCCGGGGAAAGGATGCCGTCCGTCTCCACTGTGGAGGGGCCGAGCCCGTCGTGCTTACCTGGTCGTTGTGCAGCATCTAACGACATCTCAGATTGACGACGCCGCCGCTTCACATCCGAACAGCTCACAGGTCGGTGGCCGTCACGTGGAAGTCGCCATCTCTGATTGTTTTTCGCTCTTTGAAATTGCCTTGGCTACATTTCAAAGCCCACGTTTCGAGACCTCCTGCACGAGAGACGTTATTGGCTCCTTGAATAAAGACGTGTGATATTCCCGAGACCTTTATATGTATTATAACTATCGACGAAGGATTAGTGACTTCATCATAAGAGAGATAATTAGGGAAGAAGGCATCTGATTGATCTGCTAATGCATCATCGCACTATCGAATTAGAGATTGCGATATTTTTTGATGGCTTTCGGCACCAAAAGGACGGCAGCAAGTTCAAGTGGTTGACTCTCAAGAGCAATTCGCGGAGGAAGCCATCGGAGAAGTGGGGCAGGCGCTCGATGTCGTGGTCGTCGCGAAAGGCACACCTTCAAAAGGCAAAACTAATGCAGCTATGCTGGACCTAGCGTGAGAAGCCGTGCGAGAAGATCTAGTGGGATTTTCTGGCCAGCGGCGGCAATTAGGAATTTATTGTATTGTGGCATTGAAATTAGTCATAGAGTTTACTAGCTCTTCCACAGAAGCAAGAAGCTTTCCCGCACAAAACTTGATGTTCTGGAAAATAGAAGGATTATCGCTGGCTTAGACTAGTCAAAACCTTATTTGTGACCTTGCCAAGAGAGATATTTATTATCACAAGGGTCCTTATAATAATTAAATAACTCAAAAGCCACAATTATGGCATATTCCTTTCTGCTTTCGACTTAGAAGCTTAGCAGCTGACTTCACATAGGTATTCACCGTTCCAAGCCGCGATCCTTACCTGACTAGCGATACTAAATCGCGTGGGTTGATCCGCTTCGTTTTCCTTTCTCGTATCCTTCAAATATGTTCTGTGGCTAATTTCCAAAGACTTCAACAAGCTAAGCTGCTTAGCTAGACGAATTTAATATCTCAACAAAAGCTGTGTGAAAAAACTATAAACCTAGGCGGGGCTTTGCAAGGAATAGTATTTAAATATCTCCTTGAAGGTAGACGGGTTTGCCAGCCAGTCCAATTATTCCTAGGAACTCTATAGCCGCCAATAACGGGATCTCCGCAGTTGTCCTACCCCCCTATTGAGACATTTTGATCTATAGCTTAAGCCACAGTCGGAACATGCCACTGCATGACTTGCATCCCGCTTGAACCGCGTTGATCGGAGACTTCCACTGCAGATTCCGTTACAGCCACTTGATTCATTTGGCTCTTGATCACGAGATTCTTGCAAATCAGTACGCAGAAGCCCTGCCTATGATATTGTTTTGGATTGCTATATATATATATATATCATCCTTCCTGCTGTCCTTTGGGTTTTGCCAGAACGCCCTGTTGATCAAAGTTCCCTACTGAAGCAAATCTATCTTTTACTAACTGGGGACTTCTGAGAGTGCCTTGGTGTATAGGCAATTCAGGATCTTTTCATTATTCGAAGTTGTTTCATAGACCGGATTCAGCGCAATGAAGGATCTCATGGGAGCTGTTGTCGGAATTCTAGCCTTTGCGTCGTTGAGTTGTGCTCAATTATCTCTGCCAAATTGCACTGTAAGTTAAATCCGCTGCCTATGTTTGACGGCACCTACTGATGATAGTAGCATGCTTGCTTGGCTTCCGCACTTCAAAAGTCTCAATGTCTTGCAACAGACCAAGCATGCCTTTGCGCAGATGCCGCTCTTAACACCCAAGTATCAAGCTGTGTCCAATCAACATGTACTGTAAAAGAACAACTCAGTAAGTCCTCCTTCGCTAACCCTTGGCTTTCCAAATCTAATCAATAGACTAGCGACAATGAATCTTACCTCAATTGCCTGCTTCGCACCCGTACGGAATAAGACCAGAGTATACAGAAATCTTCGAATAGTATTCTATGCTTTATCTACTCTGTCGATAGCTATTCGCTTTATCTCACGATTCATGACAGGCTGTTCTATTTGGTACGATGACTGGACGATAGTCCTGATACTAGTTTGTATTCCCTTTCCCCTTCTAGTATATCTGCTAACTGTTCTGTGGTTTATGAACACCGCATTAGAAGTCTTCAGTCTCGCCGGACTTGGTAAGGATCACTTATAAGCGCGATATAAAGGTCGCAACTAACTCCATCCTAGTGAAGCATGGCATTGGGAAAGACATCTGGAAAATCCCTTTCGATTCAATTAGCAAAATTCTCTTCGTTAGTCTCCCTAGAGCTTCTCGCTTTGCTAACTAATAATACCGAAGTTCTTTTGGGTTGGAGAGCCAATCTACTTTGCCGAAATATCCCTCCTAAAAATTGCCTTCCTCTTCTTCTACCTACGTATCTTCCCAGGGCCGAAGTTCAGACGCATTCTTTGGGCGCTCATTTTCGTCAACGCAGTGACAGGTGCCGTTTTTGCGGTCGCGGTTTGTCTCGTTTGCAGTCCAGTCAGCTTTGTCTGGAATCAGTGGGATACAGAACACTCTGGTCACTGTGGGAACCTTAATGCTATTGCATACTCGAATGCGGGGGTAAGCATTGTTTTGGACATTTTTACTCTGACCCTTCCTATGACCCAGATTTGGAAGCTGCAATTGGGTTTAAAGAAGAAAATTGGGATCCTGTTAATGTTTAGTATTGGTGCTTTGTGAGTCTTCCCTGTTATTGAATCTCGTTTATGGGAACTGATTACGTAGTGTTACCATCGTGAGCATCCTCCGCCTTAAATCTCTGGTCATCATGGCAAATACCACAAATCCCACTTGTAGGCCCCCGATCGTTCTTCTAAATCCCAAGCTATATATCGCCCTGACGCTAACCATTTTGTAAGGGGACTTTTTCGAGCCAGCCATCTGGTCAACGGTCGAACTCGACATCGGTATTATATGCCTCTGCATGCCCAGTTTCCGTGTCATCCTTATCCGCATGTTCCCCCGCTTGGGAACCAGCACTCACAACACAACCGTCAACGGAACCACGACCGGTAACCATTCTGGCAGCCGCACGCAAACCGGCAAAGCATTGAAAAATGGTGACGTCAAGACCGGGATCTCGTGTTCTAGGAATTATGGGGTTGAGTATACGACGAAGCCAACGGACGATGAGTCTAGTTTTGTGCACCTGGTGGAGATAGACGTTGCGCGCGAAGTGGACTAGGTGCCAGGTTTAATAGAGAGAGGCTATGCGGGGTTAGGGTCTCGTTCTCGACTTCGGACAAACACTGCAGTCGACCTTGTTGATTCAAACATGCCATGGTTGGATTTATGATCTATGGAAAGTTCTTCTAGGAGAGCTGATTTGTAAAAGCATGGAAGGCGTAAAGCCTTCACCTCATGTATATATACCTAGTACTCTCACTCTCCTCTAGAAAAAGTGAGGCACGTAAATGGATCAAATTTTGCACGCGGAGCCTTTAGGATCTCCATTTAAGATTTAATTGTATCCTCTACATATTCTTCCTCGTTATCCTTCTATTCTCTAGCGTTTGTCGTCCTTCTTTTCTTCTGTTCCGCAGCCTTAGTCGTCAACACTCGCTCACGGCGCAGCTGACGCGTCTGACACGCGTCTTCCCCCTCCATTTCTCCCTAAGCCTTCCCTCAACGAAAGTAGAATAGTTAAATCTGGTTCTTCGAACTCTTCCTTCGAAATCGGCTTCCTCTGCCTCTCAGCGAAACTCTCTAGCACAAGTACTCGTTGAGATCTCGGGATGAAGGCACGAGTCATGCACTGGCACTGGTTCCCACGATTCCCCACAGTACATAGGGCTGGCAATTGAAGTTGAATTTTTCGAATTTTTCGAACGAAACTTGAATTGACTGAATTGAATATTCGTATCTACGATTCTAGGAATTCTGACCTTTGATTCATTAGATTCGAAGCTTTTAAAACTCGATTCAAAGGATTCATTGAATCAGCCCTAAAGGGGCACGCGTCGGAATAAGGGGCCAGATCGGGGACTACAGAAGTCTCACTAATCCGAATTAGGTAAAAAAAGGTGCGTTTTACGCGTTGTAATACGGGCTTTCGGGATTACTAACTTTTATAAGTTTATAATAATTACGCGTCGCGATGCACGCGTTCGAAATCGACGCGGGAATGCGGGCCGGGGGGTGGAATATGAGGCAAGCGAGCCTCGGCGCACCCCACGGAAATCGGAAATCCTAAAATAATTGCTAGCGTACTTTTAAAAAGTGCATTTTATAGAGATTTTTCCGTTGATTCTAACGCGCTACGAATTACTAAGATCGAGCGAGATTTACTCGAGTTGAGTTAGAGGGGAAGAGAGAGTCGGAATTTGAGGCCGCGCTAAGCTAGAATAAGGAACTTATGTAATTATCCGATTGAGACGATTTTTTATGCGTTAGAATCAGCACGATTCGGGCTCTCGAACGCGCTAAAAACCACTAAATTCTATAAGAGGGGGGCTCGGGGGTAGGGGGTTGGAATAAGAGGCCGAGTCGTGTCGGAATTAGAGGCCGCGCTAAGCTAAATTTGTCAACGTAGTAAGAAATTATCGGATTTACATAAAACTTTTATCTTTAGAATCAACGAATTTAGCGCTCTTCGAATCACTAAAAACCTCTAAAAACGATAAGAGATTACTAATAATATCTTAAAGTGATTCTTCTCTCCTTTAATATATAATCTCTCGTACGAATTAAATATAAAGAATATATTTAATTTAATAAGATACCTAAATAGTTAAGACGTAATAGCCTTATTTTATTAAACTCTTAATTAAATTAATAGAATCCTTCTTTTTATATTTTTTTTATCTTATAATAAAATAATATCCTAAGAAATTATATAATAAAATTCAAACCTTACAAGGTACTTGTCGGTTCACCCGGTGATATATCACACATAATAAACAAGTGAACTCGAAATCAGGTTAATCCAGTATATTCAAGTTGTCTTTTCCTCGAGAGGGGGGAGGTCCGGTATATATCCTCCCTCCCGAAACCCTCCCGAAACCCCTCCGACAGGGGGGTGGCACACTGCCCGGATCCTCCCTGCCGTCGTATGGCTCCTGCGGACCAACAGTACTACTATATCTCTACCCTCCGTATATTAAACTCAGGCGT
Source organism: Cadophora sp. MPI-SDFR-AT-0126 (assembly GCA_020747065.1). NCBI lineage: Eukaryota > Fungi > Ascomycota > Leotiomycetes > Helotiales > Ploettnerulaceae > Cadophora > Cadophora sp. MPI-SDFR-AT-0126. The sequence continues at coordinate 78,130 of JAGMVK010000008.1, forward strand.
ATCGTCGATACACGTGACTCTAAGAGCCTCGCTATACATGTCCTCGATCGAGTCGTGTTCTAATTTAATAAGTTATTAATTATTTCTTAAGAAGTAAATTATACGAATAACTTACGATAATTCTTTAAATTTAATTCTTTAATTAAATAGTCAACTTGATTATTTAAGCGATCGACTATTAAGGTTAGTTTTATTTTTTATATAACAAGAGTTATAACTTACTCTTATAATAAGATCTTGAATATAGGTATAAATTGTCACGAACCGCCTAGGAGCCCTTGGCTCCTAGGGTAAGAAATGGCCAGGGACCTTAGGCTCAGGAGGCAGCCGCTCCCAGGAGGACTCTAGGGTCAGAGGGCAGATTAGCACCTGATTCACGCGACCGGGCCTCACGTGATGTGCTAGCCTGCTAGACAGGCTTACGGGCGCGCGTGCTCTGCAAGACGTCTTGCACAGCTTGCACTAGAAATCGAAGTTCTATATAAGTAGAGTAGTTTCTTAAGTAGTAGAGCTTCGTGCTCAAATTCATATAGTAGTTTAACTATTACTTGTAACGTCTCAATTCCTATTGAGAACCCGTCTTATTTACTTTGCTTCATAGCTGATACTAACCAACCGACCTGTTGACCCGTACCAGTCAGAACCCAGGAAAGTTACAAGCGGAATCTAGGGGTGGGCGAAATGGTGGAGTGGGACATTATCATTTATTAATAAGGCGGCCTTGTTCACGAACAGTTATGTATATACTTGAAGATTCTACGGGAATAAAAACTCATTCGTGACTGGGGTCTCTATTTAAGTTATTAGTCGATGGGGTGTCCTCATTCGTGAATGGAGAATATTCGTGGGTGGACTAGAACACATGCTGAATCATCCCCAATCATTCCTAAATCATCCCCCTCAATCAACCCCTTCTATCAACCATCCCGTAAAGCGAGATTCCGAGCACAGCCGATACGAATCTACCCACATGGGTCCGCCCGTTTTGATTTACTCTCAAGTCTTGTTTTGATAACAATGCCTCCGAGCGCGCAAATACAGACAGCCTGGTTGGACTTCCGGATCACAATTACTACCACGCCTCAAGAGGTAAAGGGGCCACTATACGGATATCCTCTGATCCCCCTATTTGCTTGCGGCTTTCGCATCGACACGATCTCTCAACTTGGCCCTCGATCGTCAGAAGTCATAATCCAGTACGAATAGCTTGACCTCGGAGGTTACATTAATATTGACGAAACAAAACCAATGCCCGAAGATTTCTAGAGAATTCTAGTCGCGGGACGTGGTCTTGGACGGTTCGGACGTACCGTCTTGGCATGCCCGAGACTTCCTTTATTGTATCCACCATCCCACTGTGATGGGTGATATCAACACTAACCGGGTCGTCGCTTAATACAAAGGTGAGTCCTCAATCCTCGTTGAGTTCTTGCAAAGGGTGCAGAATGTCATCTGGAACCGGGAATTCTTTGTGTCTAAGCAGAATGAATGGATGGGATTAGCTCCTCCTATGGCTGCACAAGTCTGGGATACCATTTGCATCTTATACGGTTATGGTGTTCTTGTTATCCTACGACCCCAGCAAGATTCGGATGAGGGAAATAAACACCTTCCGTCCCTGAGATCGCGTCTTCTCTTCTTCTCTCCTTAGTTTAGAATCCTCTATAAGGTCAATCTAATAGTAGTTTATCCGCGAATTTGGCCGCGCGTCACACTGCCAGTTTATCAGTATCCTAGCGTATATATCTGCAATTGGGAGATAGATATCACCACTTCTAATATAGTAAGGAGACTCGGGGGACTTGCAAAGCACAGAGGTAGACAAAGTTACAGAGGATTCTAAGGCGCACTTTACGGTGAAAGTTGGGTTTTGTTTTTCGTCGCCGCGTTCATGTCAACATCTTTGAAGCCAAGTCAAGTCACAGTCTACTTTCTCGCTGCATGTACCTAGATTGGAGGTACCAGATGCCATTCTATATGTCAGATTTGTTGAAGGTTGCCTGAATACAATAGGTGTATCGCGAGCCTCACATCGGCCGATTTCCAACCAGGGGAAAAGTAGATATCGTAGCCGCTGGCTGGAGGTTCGAAGAATAATCCCGCACTGATCGCTGAGCTACCACCAATTGTGCATCCACCATAGGCGTTCACCAACGGACCCCAAGTGAGGTTTCCTCCATTGATCGACTCTAGCGAGGCTCGTCACAGAAAGTCCCAGAGACCCAGGCCTGCTTTTGTTAGACTGGACGATAAAATTTGGAGCTGGACGCACTGATCTTCGAGCATTAAGACCACTACTAGTGGCGGCATAGGAAGGGCCCCCTATCTCAAGCAGGGCTTTTAAGCCCCGCCTCCGCCATCCGAGCAGTAACTCAGACATTTTGACTGGGACAGCTGTCCACACTAGAAGTCGTCGTGACAGATCCACCAGCCAACCCACTAAAAGTCATCAAAAGACCCTCCCGCCTCTCCTTTATAGGCCAGAAGAGGGATCTTTCCGTAGAACCACGCCAGGGTGCCTAAATATCCCCCAATATTTTCTTAATCTGCCAGGCAGAATCCTATGATGATAAAACCCAGCAATGGGGACGTGCCTAATCCATAAAAGTGGATAGCTGTGATGGTGGGGATGCGTAAAAGTACATATCGGACTGCGCTGACGGACCCTTGAGAAATCTAGCGCTTTCAAGCCTATCATTATATGTTGCACGTGAGGCACGTATTTAGCCTGAAATCCGAAGAAAGGGCTGTAACAGAAGTGCAATGAGGACAGCAGTACTTTCGCTCATTAACTCAATCTTTAAAAGCTAGTACAATGCTTTAAACATAGTCAAAGCACCTTATCTCTCCTTTTTAATTAATCAAAAGGCGTTCACATAGAGCAATTGTACTAGAGTAAACCTTATTGAATCTTTATGGAAATCTCCCTAAGTACAAAGCGGATCAATACGCCAAAATCTTAGCTAAATCGATCATCATGCTTCCCCGATCAACTCTCCGCACCATCTCCCAAACCTCCCTTCCGCCCCAGCAACTCCTCATAGGTCCTGCTCTCTATAGCCCTGCAATTTCCAATAACCAGAATCCTATCTGCGCTCCTAACAATTCCCATCTGGTGCGTTACACTTACTCGCTGCGTGCTTTGCTCAAAAAGAGCAGCCGAAAAATTGGATCGAATGCGTCAAGAAGGTGCGTCAGACCCTAAGTAACGGGTCAGCCTTTGTCCATGTTTTACTGCTCCCCGCCTAGAGTTTGACCGGATGAAACGAAAAGAGTAGCAATACCTATACAGCAATACTAACCCTCCCTCTTGGTGCAATCGGCGCTCATGTGATAGATGCAGATAAACATATGTCGAGTAGATTCCGAGAATCAGGAGGGCGGTGCACGAGGCTGCGAAGACAAGGCAGCCGTTTGGGTGTCGCAAACGGCACGAGGCTTCCGTTCCGGAGCGTACATTTCCAACTAGAGGTTCGTGCTCCGTATATGGTGGCGGAGGAGACTCCTCTCGAGGCATAGGTGCCATATTTGCACATCTACCGGATGATCACTCGATCATGAAGCAAGACAAAGAAGCTGGTGGTGGGGCGAGGTGAAGGAGGCTAACGTTGCTTGGCCCTGCAGATGTGCCGACCAATGAGAACTATCTATAATTGCAATAGACGTCATTCGAGCATTCCATGCAGTTATCAGGTGTTTGCACTCGAACTCTCCCGGCGTCTGCTTTATATGTTTCCGATTTTGCCTAAGATATGGCCGTCATTTGTGATGAATTAATCATATGAGAGGTGTTACAACTCTAGCTCCCGGTGCTAAGCATGTGAAAATATGACTGATGCATCATGTGTTGGTCACATGATCAAGTCATAGGGTAGAGGCATTTCTACCTGATCTTTAGTACTGGAGCCTCCTGGAGCCTATCTTTTAGATCCCTATATAAGCATCCCTAACCACACTCTCAATACACAAATATCTCTTCTCTTTTTCTTTACCGTTAGATTCCTGTATTTAGGAAATCCAAATTGAATAAGTTTTGTGACGGCACGTACAGGCTATGTCAAAGGAGGCCCAATAAAGGGGGAAGAAGTCTTTGATCCTGTAGATAACTGCCTATAAACGAGGATATTAAGCTAGAGAGAGAAGAAGAGAGAGTGAGAGAGGGATTGATTGATTGACTCGTACACGGTTCCAGCCATCCGTTTGGACAGCTATGCCGGAATGGCCCAGCTTTGGCACCAGTTGCCGAACTGCGTCTACCTCAGTAAACTCACCTCACTTCATCCAGAGCGTCTCCGGACAGGCAGATCTGAGAGGGAAATTCTCCCTGTCCCCTTCTTATCAATGAGGGGCTCGGCTATCGAGTTCACATGGTGTTTCCCTATTAAAACGATCATCAGAGCCCTCCCTTCGCGACAAGATTCATCCATATTATATATGTTCTGCTTGATTCCTTGCTCCTGAACGTCCTTCTGGAACGCGTCGAACCACGCGTTAAGCACTGGTTTTGTTGCCCCGTCCATTCTTACGGACTGAATTCGTCGCCCAATAACAACTGTAAGATGTGGATGTCGTTGAATGAATCGTGGAACCCAGTTTTTGCCAAGGGTATATCGTGGTGGGAGTTTAAGGGAGTCAAGTGAGGGGTTTATCAAAATCGTAGGTTCGTTTCGTACGGATCTCTTCTGCTATTTCCTTCAACAACTGATGCCCTGGAGAATAACCACTGATCGTCAATTCTTTAATCCGCTTAAGAAGAACATTCTCTTGTGCGCATGAAAGTTTCTGTTGTTGCTGGCGCGCTTGTGGACGCGACGAACCTCCGTTGACGCGACGTGTCAGTGTACTACGGGTTAAATTAAAGACTTGTGCAGCTTTATACAAGGTTTTATACTGGCCACTTTTAACACTATCAAGAGCTTTAGTGATTCGAGACTCTAATTTAGCCGTCGTAGGGTTTTAAGTAGGGAAAATACGATATATTCGGAAGAAAGGGGTTGAGGGGGTTGGGGAAAGGCTGCTTGCGGAGTAGGGGCAGTAGGAGGGAAGGGAGAGGAGAACAGATGTCTACTTTGGTTATGCAGTAGGTGGAAGGGCCTGCTTGGGACCTGATCCCCAATGTCTTCGGGAATACATGAGAGGTTTTTAGGGGAAGTATGTTAGGGCTTGGCTAGTACAGTCCCTTCAGGGCACTTTGTGCTCCTGCCTTCCTTATTTTTTTACTCTCAGACTTTGTATATAAGACCCCACCTCACCGGATCGCTAGGCCTGAGGGTCCTAGCTGTGCTACTATAGTCATCGACTTACACAGCACGTTAAAAGGAATCAATCAATCAATCAATCAATCAGCCGTCGTAGTGCCTTTTTTTGCGTACCATTGTTGAGTTGTTTTAGTTAAAAGAGGGTAGTCCCCCGCATTCCGTTGCGTTACGCCACGACTAACGTTAACGTCTCAACCCCCCCCCCCCTCCTTTTCGCCCACCCCCGCCTTTCGCCCACCTCGCTTAATTCTAGCACTTCCTATTCAAGACTTAATAACTCTATATTGCCTCAACTTCTATACAAGAAACTATAGAATCTGAATCTCCTTCTGATTCTGATTCTGTAGGTACAATTTGACGATCTCCAGCTGCGATTTGAGCCTCCCGAATAGCACGTGTTATCACAAACTTAGAATTTGGACTAGTTTGGACTTTCCTCCTTTTCTTTGGCTTCAGCTGTTCCAGCCTCTCTTCTAGCTCTCGAATCTTCATATTTGACTTCCCTAATTCGTAATCCTTTTCGTCAATTCCTTTTACAATCTTTATAAAAAGTAAACGTTGCGTTGGAAGTTGATCCTGTGACCGGCTCGGCAGAGTCCGTATCTGTAAGTAGATATCTTTCCTGACCTTTAGAGTATATAACTGAATTGAAGTACTGGAAACCTCCGGAGGTAGTGCTGGTACGTCTTGAGACTCTTGGAGAGGTGTAGTTGTCGATCGATTACTATTTTCCAATAGTAATGGGCTCATCAAGGGTTTAGCTACAGATACTGGCCATAATCCACTGGTTCTCCACCTAGCTTTGATATTAGAAGGAGTAATACTCTCTTGACGTGCCTTCTGGTAGTAAACGAGGAAATTACGCTTACTAATTGGTGTAGAATCAAGTAAGGAACTCAATTTCCGAGCTCTTTCCGGTAAGCACGCTTGAGTGCAGAGAAAATCAACAAATCCAAAGGTTGTAAGACGTGTGACGTATATACAGGTAAAAACAAAAGGTATATATTATGATTAAGGCACTTCCAAAGGAATTCCGTAGTCTCGTAGCTCCTATAGCCGTCTAGGATAAGGAGTCTTGCTGAATGATCACGTGGTTCCGTCTGAGGGATAAACACCTTCTCTAGCCACTTAAGAGCCGTCTTATCAGTCGTCCACCTATTATCAGTTGCGGTAAAGTTCCATTTATCGAATATGTCTAATTGAGACAGAAACTATTACTGTTGGACCGATTTTCCCTTGTAAATTGCCGCAGATTCTGTAGAAACTCCAATTGCAGAGATACACTCAATAATTGACGTCCAAGTACGTGAACCTAGTTGTTTTCCTTGAACCTTACGCTTTCCGGCATGCCCTATAACAAATACATTAAGGCCGTAGCCTTCTATAATACCGGTTTCGTCTATGTTCTATCGTTAGCTGGCTGGAATGGCTCTGATAGCTAGAATCTCCAATTTTTAGAACCAGGGCCTAATAACTTTAGAATAAGCGTTATTGACACATATAGAATCAACGTAAATTTGCTTCTTGGTCTTTAGAATAGGGTTGCGTGCTAGAAATCGTGATATCTAGCGTTTTCCGAGTGGTAGGTAGTCCCCTTGAAGAGTAAGAAGCCTCTGTCCAAAAACCCTAATCTGTACATACGTAACTCCACGACCAAGAGACTCTTGAGTTAAAATCCAATTGGTTAATCGATTCTCTATTATCGTAGGTAGCCTTTATAAATGACTAGCGCCTTCCTAGCGTAGTAGAGTAGTTGTGTTACGATCACGAAGTGTAGACCTTAGAATACCCCACTCAAGCGATGCCTTTCGTAAAGACTTGCCATTTGCGATCTCCGCAAGTATACACACAACGTCGTACTCAGTCTACTCAGGCTTCATAATAAGAATAATTCAGATTCCAAATTTCAAAAGAATTGGTTAGGAAATAAGAGAGTTAATAATTATTTAAGTTGGTAGGTAGGAGTGGCGGTGAGTTAAGCGAGGGTGGGCGGAATGGGGGGGTGAGACGTTAGTCTTTCTTGTATGCGATCTCGAATGCTGAGAGAATCCCTCTTAACTCGGCTGCGTAGACAGTGACCTCTGACGCTTGGCCCAGGTATGACCGATGTGTGATGGAGCCATCGGCCGTCACCAGGACGGGATCGCTGACTATATACCCAGTCTCAATCAGGGGATTGCAGTACTGACAAATTCAACAGCCACTTCTTCCTGGCCTATGGAACACCCATCGTAGGAAAAATCCGCATTGAGCGATAACCCATGTCTTTAGCCCTGTCGGAATAGGCTTTCCTGGTACAGTGTTAATGTCTTTGGATCGTCCCGTGAATCGCTTGATTGCTTCATCCACTGCAACGTTTCTGCCAGGCCGCCATATTCGAGTGTTGACATTCTGAATATGCGTGTTGAGAAATTCAATCTAATTCAAAAATCAGCAAAATCTATAAAGGAATGCAAAAGATATTCAACCTTTTCATAGAGGTCTTCCACACTTGGGTATGCTATGCGAAATCTCGTACGGAGCTCTAAGAACCTGTCTCTTGAAAAGCACTTGACAATTGCGTGAAAAGGAGTAATTCTGTGAGTACTCCAATAGTCTTCGATCCGATTCAAAGGGAATACTGTCATGTAAATACAGCATGCCAAATACAGGTAGATCTCCTGTCGACATGTTGCAAACCAGCTTTTGGCACGGCTCCAGGGCAATCCTTAGACGGCTTTTTATAAGAATTGGTAGCTTCCACGATCCTATCAATCATAATTGGGGAATAATACTGTGTAAAAAGAGTAATAGGATCGTTTCGTGATACAGTATCCGGCAGGTGAAGGTCCATATCAAAATCAGGGCAATTCATAGGCTGGAAATGTGTCCCCTTCGTCTCCAAAGGTGCTTCCGCGGGTCTTAGGGTTCCTGCATCGGTAGGGTCTTGAACCGCTGATTCCGGCATTGTAAAATGTTGAAAATATAAGTGATTTTGGTGGGGAAATAGGCCTTTTTTTACACTTTTGTTTACCCGGGCACGGGCCTTTTTGGCCCTGTAATGCGAGGCGACTTAGCGTGCCGCTACAGGGCTGTGACGGCGCGAATAGAGTTCTATTGCTATGCTAACTAACAAAAGACAATCGACGAGGAATCAAGAGGTTCTAAGGGAAGCCTCCTTTATATGCTCAATCGAGGTCCTCGCTTACCACTAGCTTATTCTACCAGGCGAGTCACTTCAGTCGATTCGCTTCCCAATTAAGAAATAATCAATCCACCTCAGCTCATTCTGCCAACCCAGCACCACATGATCCTACCCAGAACGTCATGTGACGTGTGGTTCGTCACAAGGGCTAGGCGCTGAAGCAGCGGTGCATGCCGCAGTTAAGGTGTTCATGTCTCAGCTAGAATAGGGGGTTCAGACTACTTCTGGAGGCGATTCGGTACAGTTTCGGGGTGGTATATAGTCTGGCACCTCCCGTACCCTCTTAGAAAGACACAGATTTTTACCCACACTTTCAGGCTTCATATTATATCGATATAACGCTTGATTCTTGGCTTATACTCGGTACTATACCGACAAACAGTCATTAAATCAATGAAGGTGGTATCTAGGTTCTACGAGCTTCGATGAGTCTCACCGCCCGGCAGGGGGGGACGAGGCCCACCTGGAACCCCTTCCGTACAAGAGGAGTGTAAGCATAACGTGACCTTTCGGAGCGGAGGTATCTTTATCCTAGCGAGGCTAAACTCCTCTTGGATAATGGCTTGAGTGCCTGAGGTAAATGGGCCACCCTTCCACCAGTGCTTCCACTTTGCTTCCGGGCACATCCTCCACAAATTTTATTTGTCACGTGACCAATCTGGAGCTAACAGCGACAGAGTTCCAATATTGTTGAAATTTGGAAGCCTCTGAATGGCATAATAGGAACAGCATAGATCTGAGGCATATTAAGTTTAAGTATGGACTTTCGGTATTGGTGCGCATCAGACAGGCCACGCGAGCGTGTACGTGATGTCCAAGCGAAGTTGGTATAAAACCACTTCCTGCCTCTCAATATCAAACTGCTCTTCTTAGCTTGTATTCTAAGTCACAAATCGACATTCTGCTTCTCTCTTGAGACCTCTATTCTCGCGTTGTCACAGTAATATGAAGCTGACCGCCTGAAACGTTGACATCCCAACGGCGCCGCCCCCCATTATCTGAAAGAGATATCACCTCTGAGTGATACCCCTAGACGTTATACTGGCGTTGTCCTTAATAAAAGTGAGTATATTTTAGGGAGCTCTTGTGCACTTCCATTTCCTTGATCGTGTTAGTTATATCTGAGAGACTCTCAAGTACGCTTACTTGCCATCTTGAAAGCGTTCAGTTCTTCTTTAATATTCTGAGCAAGTATGGGCGTCAATTGACTACAAACCGCAGTCTCGCCTCTTCGATCGTATTCGTCCCTCGGCCAGGTGTCGTAGGATTGAACTTGTGGACTGAATGTCGTACTACGCTTGAAGTTTTGAGGAGGGATGTCCAGAATATACGCTGATTTGCGATACAATCTTAGGTCAGACGTGGAGACATCACGTCCAATAGTTACAGAATGTCTTTGTTTGGTATCCTGAGGAATCCGACTAGGAGCGCTCGGAGTGAACGAGATCGGTGAACCGTTAACGTCGGAGATCATTAGCAGCTTGGAACTAGCAACCTCATTATTTGCAGACAGTATAATAGGAAACATATCTCCCGAGTCGATAGCAGACCCTGCGTTCGTTAGAGATAAACTATATATGATAAAACTTAGGACTTACTCTTCAGGATGCCTTTTTTGATGACTGCAGGTTCGGTTTGCTCTTTCTCAGGACTAACAATATCCTGGCTCGTGACGCAATTACCCCACGGAGAGTTTTGGTCCCGGCTATCAGCGTCGGCATTCGTAGCATCCATTAAGTTTCTTTCAACCTTTTTGTGTCCTGTTCCGCCGCTATCGCCTTGGACATTAGTGTTGATGTTTACTTTTCCGCAGTCTACCTCTCGGGTAACCATCGACAGTTGTACTTGACTTATTTCGCTAAAAGGAGGCTCCGCGGTAGGTACTCCGAAAACGGATCGACGACGGAAGAGCCTATCGAGAAGGGGTGTCGATCTCTTTATTCCCTTACCGATCTTCTGAATAATAGTGGAAGGGAACGACGGCACCGGCACAGGGGAGACAGATCGATTGTCGGTTGACCTAGAAAAGCCATCTTGGCCAGAGCAGATGCCCCGAGCCTTAGCGCCTTCCTCTCGCCTTTTTGCAGACCTTGGCTTCTTAGCTATACTCCCATCTTCATTCCGCCCTTTTTGCGGGCGCGTTTGTTCAGCCGCCGCAGGTATGCTTTTGGCAGCTTTGTGAGTGATATTGCCCGAGGCGTCCCTAAGGCGTACTGCCTTTCTGGAAGAAAAGGACGGCATACGAGTAGTCTTATTCGTTTTGCGTTCCATATGAATAAGAGCCGGCAATTGTTCGCAAGGCGCGGTGGCGCCTTTAGAATTACTCATGCGATCGTGCAATGAAGATAGCCCAGTAGACAGTACTGGTGAGTTCCTCCAATGATTTTGACGATCTTGTCCAATATCACCCCGACAGCCTTGCTGAAGGCGTCGACGAGGAGGGATTCTCATTCCTGTATCAATCTTAGGATCTGAGGAGGTTCCGCTCCCAACCGAGCTGAGGCTTCTCCGTCGATATCTTGCTGGAATTTCTCGAATTGGCTGTCGATATAAATTCGCGTCGTCAACAGTCCTTTGCCAGGGCAGATCGGATGTGAACGCGCCTTTGGTCGTTATTAAGGATTGGCCATGAGAAGTCTGCGCTGCAGAGCCTGGCTGCCTGCTTATTAGGGGAAGGCTATCAGCGTGGTTAGGTCGACCGTATAAATGACTGATACTAGCCATCTTTGAATCATATGGCATAGCTGAGCCGGATGTGAGTGCAAGATGAGTGTTAGGTATTCGGCTCGCAGTCTCTGCCCAATAATCGAGTGGTTGGAGGCAGCGATTTGGTGATACCTGCATCGAGGCAGCAGCTGGATACAGTGTACTATTGCCTACTTGCGCCATGCCAAGTATCTGGGCCGGTGGGTTGCCTGAGATTGATGTAGCTGCCTCATCTGTTCGAAGGTATGGATTTCGGAGACTAGCTTCTGATCTGGTTGGAGTGCTGGTGGTGGAAGTATACTGTGTCGCTGTCGCAATGGAACCACCCCCACGATAGGTTATTGCCCCAACATTGCCATTTCTTCCATTATACTTATTTCGATGCATGATTGATAAGCTTGATAGATGCTAGTATCCTTGGGTCTGGTGGCTTCTTTTTTCGGTTGGGGGAAGGTGAATGCCAGGCACTAGAGGATTCACGGATCTGGTCTATTGTTGGAAAAAAGTTTACAAGAACAGCCTTTAGTAATTTTGGGGGATGTCTCCCAGTCGTGCAAATGCAATCAGCTTCCATTGCACTCATGCCCAAACCGGGATGGCCGGAAGATGTTACCTGAGCTGATGAACGCCTTATTAATTATCTAACAACTATTGGAACGATGCAATGGAAAAATTCCTCAATAGTGCTTGCAGTACAAAGAGTGCGATATGATTTGAGCATTCATCAACATGTGTCGACGGAGCTCCGTAAATGCTTTTGATGGCATGTGAGATGGTCATAGCTCGGCCAAGCCCCGCTCCACATCGACGGGAATGACGAATCTAGCCCCTGCATGTCTTGCACCTCTCAATATAACCAAAAGGCTCAAATGTCATAGGCGCATACACTCGAGAAAGATAGTGCTAGGTAACGATGGAAAAGTTCATAACCAGTTATGGTTCATAGGAATATCCATGTTCCGCAACTTGCAGCGTCGCGCTCACCGTGGGCAAACTGGCTGCACTGTGAAGGCCCAGATACTTAGGATTCAGGGGAGACGCTAAGCGAATAGGTCGAAGCCCTGAAAGAAGTAGAATGCCTATATGCATGAAAGTGATAATGAGCTTGCCCTCTCAACTATAGTATTGCTTTGGCCCAAGTATTACTAATAATCCTTTGAAGTAATTTATGTTGCAGAAATAGTGTGCGAAAGTATTAAAATTATAGTTTATTCTTATTCTATTCTAGATAGCTTATAAAATTTCCACATTTATCCATTCTTATATTCCAGTTTATCTGCTAAGCGGTACTATTAAGGATTAGTTGTAATAGATAACGGAAGGGTAAGTGATAATATATTGCGTATTGCTAGAGAAATAACCGGGTTAGCCTTAGATATTAGCGTAATTATAATCGAGGTATAGGCTAGAATTATTGTAGCTAGGGCTGATTAGTCTTAGGTTAGAACTTTAGCAGGGAAATTATTAGTAATCTATAGTATATAGATACTGAGCTAGGCCTTAATTGAATTCCGGCTAGTCCCCTGCTTCGACGGAAGGATTAGTGACGTTAATAGGTGTCCAGGCTTTATTTAGCCGCGAGGTTAATACTACTATAATGCCTTGCATTGGCGTCCCATTAATACTTAATAGTGATTTAATATCATCTATACTGATTTAAGAATATATTTAATTAAAAGTATTGGACTTATTAGAAGTTTATTAGAGGCTACTAAACTTCTTCAAGTCTTTCTTAAGCACCTTATATTATTCTAATCCCCCCCTAGTCCATCTAAGAGATTTTTAGGTAAATCGATTGCTATAGCTATTATTAAGTCGTTGAAAATAGTTGTGTATCTTCCCGAATAGTTTAAGGTAACCTTTAGTGATTTCTAAACATAGACTTATCTCCAGGAGGGTCTTTAAGGCTAGGCCAATATAGCTTTTATTTGGAGAGTCTATATATATCTAGTATATCTGTAACAATTAACCTAGCAAATGATAGCCTATATCTATATACAGGAAGTAGATCGCATAAAGATAAATGAACGATATATGCTAAACGGCGAATATAATTTAGGGGGTTTAAGGAAGGTAATTGCTATCTTAACAGGTTTGTACAATATTTACTATATCCCTTACTACTTTGAAGATTACCTTAGAACTCTACTCCTAGAATTCCATAGGTATTGTAATATCTTTTTTAGTGAATATAAGTTTATCTAGTAGGCCTTAGGGCTTTTGGCACCTAAGTGGTATAAAGGGGATATATTTCCTATAGAGTATAATAAGATAGAGCAAATAGAGTGTGTATATCGAGATATAAGTAATCGCGTTATACTTCTTAATATAAATAGATAAATTTACTTTAAAGAATACTAGAGTTAATAGTAATGCAGCTTGAAAGTCCTTGAGTTATTAATATAACTTTGAAAACTCAGTAAATCTATCCTACGAAGGCAGTTTCTTAGTTCTCCGACCTCTAGTATAGCTCTAATTAGATAATCTATTAAATATTTCAAGTAAATAAAGATATCTACTTAGAGCTTTATTATTACTTACTATAGTGCTCTTAGCTAGATTAATTATACTATTTTTTAACTAATCTAAACTTAGGAAGCTAGTTTAGGTATTATAAATAAATAGAAACTAGTTATTTAAGTATAAAAGGTAGACCTGTAATTTCTTTACTTAAATTATTATAGGCTTATTTTTTCTAGCCGTAAGTATATAGTCTATAATGAAATAACTCTATAATATACGCCTCCGAACTTCTTTTTAAACTAGATCCTTACTAATATTTATCCCTAACTTACCCAGACCCTATTTAAGAGAAGTTATATAAACTAAGTAATCTGGATTATCCTTATATATAAGACCTAGTAATTATGCCAGCCTTATAGCAGCGCTAATATATACTTAGGCCCTTATACCCCTATTCTAGTTCCACTTGAATAAGCTAAGTATTAGTAATACTTAGATAGAATCGAGCGAAGGGTTAGTAAGGTCTTCACTTAGTATATTAAAGACTAATACAAGTGCAGTAGCATAGTATTTACTAGTAACCAGAGGGTCGCTTAGTTAAGAGAATAATTAAGAGTGATAAGTAATTAGGTTAGGGTGAAATCAAGCAGTAAAGGTCAGGACCCTAAGTAATAAGATATATCTATCCTAAGGATCTGATATTATCTTACTATAAGGATCTTATGAAAAAGATACTTAATATATTTATTTCTTAAAAGTTAGGAAGTAAAGAAAAGGTATTTCTATTATAAAATATAATTTAAAGATATTATAGACTTCATCTAATACCTTTCTTATAAGGATTAAAGCTTATAGCGCATCTCCTTTAGCCCGATAATTACTACTATATATAAGATCACCGGTCTTTTAAATCTTCTTTCTCTTACTCCCTCCCTCTTCTTTAATACTAGCAGAACCTTTTAATTACTTTAGTAATAATATTAAGCCTAATAGCCGGTATATATAGCTTCTACCGCTCTACTAGTAAGTTATATATATAGAATTAATACCGGTATTAATACCTATATAATATATTAGTGGGTTATAACTAGTAAGTATTACATTACTTATATTTTGCTTTTCTTATCTTATATAATATATAAGTAATACTTACATGTACTATTTTTACAGATAGTAACACGCTTTCTTTTGTTTTATATAAATAATACCCGATAAGGAAAGAAATAGAAATAATACTAGTCGAAGATAGTTATTAGAGTTAAGAAGTATAATATAAGGAGAGGGTCTTAATTATAGTAATTATATATATAGCTACATAAAATAACAAATAAAGTAAGGAAGGGGACGTAAAATTAGTTCAAGGCGGGGGCTTACTAGTGGCTTCCCCGCGGTTTATATATTCAGGCTATTTTCCAAGCTTTGCAAAAATTCCTTTAGGCTTCTAAAACTAAAGCTATTAATATTACTTGAATATTTAAAATAACAAAAAATAATTATGATTTAGTACTTAGAATTAAGAATTAAAAAAGGTAAATTATATTTCCTCTAATTAACCTTCTATATGTAATCGGAATCAAATACTTAAGAGAAAGTAGCTGGAGCATTATCCCGCACCTTGAGATAACAAGGGCTAGCGTACTCAGCGTGAAGTTAATAGCTAAGATTATCCTCGCTTATAGATAGGATTAACGCATGTAAGTGTCCTAGTTACATGGAGCTAGAGACGCATATTAAATTACCACATGTAGTAAATTCTGCTAAGTTTAGCTCTTAGTTAAGGTACTTATATAAAAACAAATATTAAGAGGTGAAACGCTTAGAAGTTAGTATAGGGAGATAATCGGCATTTTTGAGTATAGTACTACTACACTCTGCTACCGCTATAAAGTCTAGGGTTTCTTATAATGAATTTTTTATAGAAATCCGATACCTCTATATCTTAAATAAGGCTTTAATTTTCAGAGATATAATTTATCTTAAAAAGTTAATAATATAAAAGCTACGATTTTATGTTAGTTTTAATATAATATATTAATAAAGCTAATAATATTATGAAATTGGATCCTTACTATTATAAATCCTATTACTAGTTTAGTATGATATTATTAAGTAATTAGTAACTGCCCCCTTGGAAAATCTGGATGTTTTAGCGTTAAAATTAAAAGGATAGGCGGGTAGTCCGTAGCTCGGTTATTTGGCTAGTTAAAATCGCACTATCCCCTATTTTTATATCTAGTCCCCTTTCGGGAGATTTTATAACTATAGCGCTGCAGTAGTATAGGTTATATAACCGGGATACAGGGTACTAAGCAAGAAAGGTGCACTCTTATTGATCCTTGATTAAATTACTTTATGCAGTATTAAAGAATATTTAGGGATCTTATAGATAAATAGGATATGCGTGCTTAGTCTTTGGTATTAGGTGGACGATGTCCTTGCTACTTCGTAATGGTTCTATGATCGCTTTAAGGATTTTCAACTAATACTGCAACCCAAATGCTAAGTAAGTTTATATATCCAGCCCTATCAAGTTCATTGACCACCCTCCCCGACTTCTATTTTTTTAATTTTTTTAATTCCATTTTTTCATGCTATAAGAGTCTGAGACTATGGAGCAGGGTAGATCTTTGCAGACTCTACTGTTCTAATTGTTAAAGTACAAAATTGTGATACAGGTGAAGGTCCCTTCGGGTGCTCCCCGACGAAAGCTCTACAAGTACAGTTCCCTCCACACAACCTTCCTTCCGTACCTTCCGTACGTGCCTGCTGTCGCTTATAACAGTCGAATTTGTGCTCCAGGCTAAGCCCCCCACTACTATAAGGAACACTCCGCGCGATCATTAGTCGACATATCAAGCCCCATTTTTCTCACCCGCCAGCAGGTAAGGTCATCAATCAACACTAATACTTGAGCCCCGTTTTTCTCATCTACTTGCAGGGTAAGACCATTAATCGACACTACTGTACTGTAACACTTTGTACCCCATTTTTTTTTTCGCACCGAATGAGCTCCACTCAAGGTCATCAAGTCATCATGTCATCATGTCCGCACCGAATGAGTTCCCATGTCATTATGTCCGCACCCAGAATAAGCTCCACTCAAGGTCCGCATGTCATTATATCTTTATATCCGTATCCCAAATAAGTTCTACTCCAAGTTATTATATTAGTACTGATATTTTTGGACCCTATTTTTTCTTATTTACTAGTAGAGTAACGTTATTAATCCAATACTAATACTTTAAGGACTTATCTTTCTTATTCTTTAAAACTAATATTTTAAATACTATTTTTTCTCACTTATTAGTCGGGTAAGGTTATTAATTTAAACTAAACAATTTCAGTCTATTACAGGGCAGGGTTATTATATCTATATCGGTTATCAGGGCACTAGCTGAAATTATATTCTGCGGGCTGGATTACTTGGTACTTCGTCGCCGGGGTAATAGTTGCTAATACAGGAGTGTAACGCTTTTACTAAATCAGGAAACAATTCTCAAGATTTAGAAATCTTATTGGCTAATGCCCCCTGTTTTTAGAGAACTCTCTGGAAGTCTTGGCACTAACTATTACCCCGAGTACTATAGTAGTTGGGATAAATAAATCCCTACTATGAAGGTGTGGTTCTAGGAGCTTCTCCCCCATAAATAGACTAATGCTGATGAAATGATTGGACACAGGTCCTTGCTGAGGCTCGTGCTGATAGAGACAGGGTAGGGGTTTATTTACCCTAGATACCAAGTATATTTCTCAGGTTGTTAACCCTATTTCAGAATTGGTGACTTGTTGCGGGCCCAGATGACTTTTTGGGACTACTAGAGGTTTAATGCTGGTAAGCGTTGTTGTCCGAAGTGATAATCAGGTCCTCCGACGTTGACAGGGCTCCGAGCTAATATTCGCTTCCTCTCACTTCCTCTCGCTTCGATGCACAAAATGCGGTCCCCTACGGACCACTCATAAACCGTGCCTCCTCCTGGTCTGCATGTAAGCTAAGTATATCAGTCAGGACTCCACGGGCACCGCTTACACTAATCCGTTTTTTATTATAATATTATTCCTTCTAGAATATTCTCTTAAAGTATTACAGTAATATCGTTTCCACTAGCAAAGATCTATTAGTTAATAGCGCTATTAATTATTATTAAAATATCTTCATATGAAAATACTAAATTAGAACAAATAATGCGTATATTATTCGCGGGTAACGCCCCTACTATAGATGACTTGCAGGACTTAGGACTGCTATTTCTCCGCTTGATCCTCCTTACAGCAAATAGTTAGAATCGTTGTAGTCTTTTTGACTAAGCCTGAGACATGCCACTCAACTCCAATGATAATGCATGACTCCTGCGTTTACCTCTTGCATTGCTGCTACATTCCTCTCACAATCGGGCCACCGCTTGGACGCCACCACTGGGAACTGTCCCAGCAGCGAATCTTCTGCTATGGTGCATGCCTGTGACGCCTAGGTCACATTGTTTCGCTCCTCAGCCGCGTTAGAGTGCTTGTATCAGCCCCTGCCCCGTCGCGTCTCGCCGAAGTTACCTGAGTTCAGGTCGCGTTTTTCATATGCTGCCCGCAGGCAACCTTAGCCACACCGCTGGAAGCGCCCTATAATAGAGATATCTAGCACATCTCTCTCCAAAATATGCTTAATTTCCTCTTGAAAGCCTTAGGATACTATCATATTATTCTTTTCGTCACAATCTCACAGATCTCGTCGTTTTAATCACGATAACACATTAAGCGAGCGACCAACGATATTCAATCGACGACTCAATCAGAGTTTTTCAAAAGGCCGACGAGCGAACAAGTCGAAATCATTATTTCGAGGGTATACTGTCTTGAAAGATCGCCGCGAGTAAACTCGTAAACGTCCGACCGAGGAAAGTCCTCAACTCGGAAGGGAAGTAATATTCAATACAATAAATCCTACATTACTGATTTCTCTAGTACTCTAACTTCATCAATCATCACCTTAGTTGTTGGTCGGGAACGACGACTTTTCGCAGCTCACGAAGACGCACTATGTCTATCTCTATTCTTCTAAGCTGCCTACAGAGGACAATTCATGGAAGCCACGAGCAAACGAATCTCTCTCCGCGACGAAGAGCCTGAAATATTCTCCTCGGTCCTTGAATATCTATATAAGGGTGATTACTATCCACGACTAGTCCACAATAAGGGTAGGAACTCGTGGGAGATAGATACAGGCACAGAAGGCAGCGTCGAGCCGACGGTCTATCATCACGGCATTGATGGCGAGTTATTGAAGGACACTGTCATCTACTGCGCCGCAGAGAAATATGGACTCGATGAGCTCAAACGAGTTGCACTGCAAAAGCAAGGTCTACGTGAGCTCACAGATACCTTGGTCCATCCCTTTACTCAAATGCTAACAACACATCCCAGAATCGGGTATTCAATGCAGCACAGTCCTCTCCTCAGCTCGATACGCCTACGCCAACACCCCTGATACCGACTCAAATATACGAGCACACTACCTCGCTTTGATCATCAGAAGTCGAGGCACATTCAAACAAAGCGGGACAATGCAGTTGGAGATGCAGAATGGAGGGAGCCGGCTGTTCTTCGATCTCTTCGTCGCTCTCTGCAACCACGTTGATGATGTTGTAAGCATTACGTGAGTTCATGCCCTCAATCTCGACATGATATTCGAAGCTGATTCCTCCTAGATCATCGCCACGGAGTATTCGTCATCATTAATTGCTCGACTTTCATCATAGCGTTCCAACTCTCTGCTTTCACTCACGCACAATTTGGCGAAACATTCATGTGCTCTTTGATACCACGCGTTTATGAGGAGAGGGGGAAGAGGAATATACCTCTACTCTTCTTATTTGGTGCTGCTCTGGGGTGTTTTTGCTTTCTGCGTTTGTTCACGAAAAAGTAACTCCTGTTCTAGCCACAGTTTAGAAAACAGATTGTCTGTATAATTGGGAGTATTGGTTCCATGGGCTTATTCCACCAAAATGGGGCCTGTGATGAGCAAATACAGAGTCAGATATCTCAAGATAAATGGCCCGAGGATCTTGACTCAGAATGCCACCATTATGCCTTCTCTCAGAGGAACGAAACTGTATCATAAGGGAAGGATTTGCAACATGGCACACCATGGGTATGCGACTATAGGCTCCGATGATACGCTCGAGGTAGTGTATGAGTTCCTGCTACCGTTAGTCGGTACCTTTTCACTTACAAATCGAGGCAATTGAAGCGCTGCGGAATACCTTTGTGGAAGGAATGCCACAGTCCTACGAATTGCCGTAAGGCAGCAAACGATAAATATGCTGTCTCAAAGCTTCCAATCGGTGTTGCCCATGACTATACTGCGGTAGAGTACCTTCTGGTATTTCAAGATGTCGCAGCTATCGACAGTAGCGAAGTGGCCTTTGCCGAAGCCGCCCACGAAAACTAGCGACGCAGTGCGTGTGGAAGACGCCCAGGGTATGCGACCTTTCGTTGAGAGCCAGGGTGTAAGTTGTTGGTGATAGTATGTGACAAGCTCTTTGCGAGGACATCTGGCTACAGGGGCCACGAGAAAACCATTGAAAATCTGATTCTGAAGCAAACGGGCCACAAGGATAGCCATTGTTGAGTCGATGGTCATATGCTGGACTACCATTATAAGACGCGATGTAGACTGGCTTTGGAGAAGGCACAGCTTGAAATTTGTGGAGGTGATCATGAAGATCTGTCTGGGTCGCCTCGCGCTTCTTGGCTCATGGTAGACCATGCGTCTGAAAGAGGACAGCCAGGGATCGCGCTTATGGAGAACCAGATGTTTGGATTCGTATCGTTCTTCATCAATATGCACATCGATAACGGATGGGATAGGTATGATGTACGGGCGGCGAACAAAATCCAGAGCGTCAACTTCTCTGAGATCTTGGAAACTCACTCCACGCCTGACATAGACTGAGCCTTCAGCCTTATGAGCGCGCTTTCGCGGAGGCTGAACAAGAATAATAACAAAAGCCAGTAACTGGAAGCCAGTAACTAGAAACCAACGCCACTGTTAATTTAAACAAAAAACTAAGATGATATCCATCATAAATAATTCTTCTTTGAATATATAACATTGCTTTGCTAACTGTACCGCGGACAATGGCTATCGTCTCAATATACTTGCAGAACCCTAAATCATTGCTCATCTTGAATGCTGTTGCCACCGATGGCTTTTTATGTTTTTTGAGTTTCTTTTCATATTCGGACTCTATTTCTAACCGAAAACTGTATTTATGGGGAGAGTCCTTTAATTCGTTGACAACTCTGTTGGAGGTAAAATCATTGGACAAATCGAAAAGTACTGTATTGCTTGCGTGGTCTTCGTGAATGACGGCCCTCAACCAACCCTCCCCCCGGAAGGAGCTGAACCATAGGACTGAACGGTTATAACATCTTGCAAATAGGCTCGAAATTCATATGCAGCTCCTTAACCATACTTCTGATACATAGTCACTAAGTTGAGCAGCTGCTTGCAGCACGTTCACAGCATTCGCACAATATATTTCCTGCTTAAAATGCAATAATATTTCAATCGTGACATACTGCCGCTTGTCCCTTCCATAGTTCCGTCTGTCTGCGACCTCAAACAGGCCTTTGCAACTTCACTTTATCTTCTTCGGCCTGGTCTCCTCCGCCTGCGTCATGACCCCTTTCAGTAAGGATCGACTCGACTTTTGTCACTTTTTCAGCGAAATGCTCTTCCTTGTCCGTTCGCGTTCCGATCCGCATGTCTGTCTGGATGCGCACCACCCCGTTGCGGTGCACGAGGGTGTGTGCTTGGCCAATTAGGCGGGTTACTGACTCCCAGGGTCCTTCTATTTTACCATAATATCAGCAACGAATAGCAAAGAAATATATTCTTCTGATTTGTAACTGAAGAGGTAGGTTTCCGCACCGGGATCAGAAGAGAGAAAGGATGGAAAACGAACCAACAGTTGTGCCAGCGGAGTGCATGCTATAGCTCAGCCCGCTGGCTTTCATGAGGCACTGGACGGCGGCGACTTCATTGGCGATGGAGGCTGTGGCGGTTCCGATCTTTCACCAGCCGTTTAGCGGAATTGCGTGAAATGTCAAAGACGGGATAGAAGGGTGAAAAGTGGTAGAGGAGTGAGGGAGATGGAAGTAGCACGGGAATGGAAAAGAAGAGGGATAAGGAACGCACGGGGTTGAGGCAGAAATCTGCGACGCAAGTAGGTGGGGTCGGAAGTGTGGCGTAGTCCATGTTTGCTGGAATGGGAGATATTATAGTGAGGAAATAGGTATATGAAGTTTAGATTGTGATGTAAAGGTTGTTGTGATGTTGCTGATATATATACATAGAGGGGTGTGGAAAGCGGATAGGTAGAATAGTGTGGCTGATAGTATGGGTTACGTGATAGTTGAACCACTGGCCTGGTACTTTTAGTATGATGTCAGTCGTTTACGGAGTAAGGACATCGAAAAGAGCAGCAGCGACCGAATTGGACCCACGGTTGAATGAAGTGTTGAGCCAATCCGAGTACAGTATCGTTAAAACGCACTAGTATATGCTACTTTCCCACAAGCGCTACTAGTAAATCTGTACCCCGATCTCGGTCAAGGACAATGCTAATTCAAATTCTGAGGTACTTCTTCTCAATGAGATGTGTTCAGGATTAAGTGAAGGCGAAGTCAGTTCCAGCGATAGGCTGAAGCGGCGGCGGACTGGGGTATGTGAAGTGCAATGCCCAGGGGAATATGAACGAACTACAGCCGTGTGTTTCAAGCCACAACTTCGAAGACCCTGAATAGTTGGATCAAAGTCCTACGAAAAGATTAATCCAGTGAGACCTCAGCACGTATCCAAAGTAGGCCTCGCGGTCTGACAAGCAGCGATGGCGGGTAGCACGACCATCATTCTCTGGCGATTAACATGTGATGGCTTGTGAAAGTGCAGGACAATCGAAGAGATAAGATGACTGCATGCCACAAATAATCATACCAGTACGACAGCTAGGGCGACAAAGAGCGCTAGAAAGTCTCATCTAGTGGCGGCCAAGGGTAAGGGCATTGGACCTTTTCAGACATCGCCAATCGCTGCTTCTGTGGTTTGGAGAGGCTTCCCCGCACACAGTACCAAATGAACAAAGATGATCGCATCTTCCACCTTCGCAATAGGCTCGAGAATAACAAAAGGGAATTGATGTGCTGATATTGTCCAGCAAAGCAGTCTCAGGATGCTGCATGTACCGTGCGAGCCCCTGTTGGTGGTCATGAAGCGCAGTACAATACAAGTAACTTACAGGTTTGATAGGAGAACTGGGGAGTTGGAAAGGAACCCCCCTCTTCCCCCCAAAAAGAAAAGAGGAGAGTTGGGTAACGTTTCTCTCAGATGCAATGTGAGTCTTCTACAGTCAAGTTGTTAAACGAGGCGGCCAAGATGACCAACATGGCTAGATAAGATGAGTTGAGATAACACACATACAGTAATGAGTTCGTTTCGAGTCTCAGGGAATGGTTCTGGCCGTTTCGGTTCTAATGCCTGGACGCCGATGGGATCGATCGCCAGCTTCCTGAGTACATACAGTATTCAAGCCGGACAGATAGGTCCGACGACGTCATGGCCTGACTGATACCCCCTTCTGCCCAGTTTGCGCAACCAGTTGCCGAAGGGTTCATCGGTGGCGCAATCCAACACCTCCCCTCCACAATCATATTTCTGGCGGTAGTTCCAGGAGCTTACCGGGAGCTTCCGTGTGGTCATTGACAATCCACTGTTAGTCTCGCCATCGAAACTGGGACGGCCTGGCTGGTCATGCAGAATCTGAAAGCTGCGGCTGGTCTGATCCAGCTGTCAGGGGTGGTGGGACGGGATGATTTACTGATGTGGAGGGGATGTCATCGCCCCATCCAATTCATTGAGCCCAGGCGGCCCATTAAACCAGGGTTCACCAGCGTGAAACGCAACGCCCCAGATCCCCGCATAACAGATTCGGGGACCAACGCACGGGACGTCGGCAAGATATCGACTTTACTACATTGATTCGAGACGTTCCGATCCCAGGTCCCGCATTTGAGACAATAGAGTAACGGACTGTGCGAGGGAGGTTGTGAACCTCCCCAACGCCACCAGAGAGTTTTTTTTTCTCTGATTTGTTCTAGAAGGATAGAAGATTCAGTAACAGAAAAACGTCGGCAGTTGAACAACTGGCGGGCGGCACGGTGCTAGTGTCACAACCTTCAAAGCCGAATCCCAAAGCTCTCAATAGAAGTTGCCGATGATCGACTCAAGATCCGTTTCCTTCTCCTACTTTAGTATTTCTCCAACGGGACCCTCCGAAAACCGAGTCAGTTTCCTTGGGGGCGGATTTACCCACTCGTCGACGGGGAGGAGAAGGATTGGATCGCCGATGTGGCAAGTGGAAACGTTAGGTCAAGCCACACAAAAATAAACCCGCGCTGGAGTCGGTCGGCCTGTGGACTGATCTTGATCATGTGATGGATGGATGGTTGGCGGTTTCATCCAATCCGTGTTCTGTTCGAATTCGAATTCAATCTTCTGTTCCGAGAAATGGACCACGCGTTTGGGCATCATACCCTCTTCAACAGCTGAGTTCCTCAATCCTGAACTCTTAAGAATAAGGTTGGCACTGCTCATCAGTCTCCGCGCCAATCCCACAACAATCCATCTCTTAGAGTCATCGTTTTCTGTCATGATGCCGAATGCGACTGGAAATGCGGTTCCGGTTTACTTTGAGGAGAGCTGGGCCATTCTCTCCAGTATTGGCCTTGTCAATGTCTTGCTTGGATTGATGGTCATCGGCATCACCACTCTTTCTCCCCTCGTCCTTGTTCCAATCGTCACGTCCGTTGCCGGATCTATCGCTAATGGTAGCTAATCCGTTTCTTTTCGTTATGTTTTGCGAGGCATAACTCACGCGATGCTCTCTTCCCTTGAGTACACAGGCTAACGTGGATGGTCTCAGGGTTGTGTTACTATGCATTTTACGCCAACTATCCGACGACGGGAACGGTGGTAGCTGCGGCAGTTGCGGATGTAGCATGGCTGGTAAGCATTCATCAACAAAGATATCTTATGTCGCTCACGGCCCTCGATCAACAGATTCAAGAAGCTGGCATTCATTCTACAGCTACCTCATCCTGATACGCGTTCTGAATAAAACGAGTCGGAATGTCTTCATGGGCTTGTTCTGGACAATCATGACTGTTCTCTTGGTTTTACGGATCTTGATTCTCATCAGCCGGGCCAAGGACCGCGTCGCAGGAAACAACGACCGGCAAGTCTACATCAACCATCTGCACATCGGATACTTCAGTTCCATAGCCCTTGTCGAGGGCGTCAGTGCCTTCTTCCTGCTCCGCAAGTTTGCATCAGCCAGGTGGGATTCAATCGGAGCTTCGTCGGGGCTCTTCAACTACCTTATGCAGAGTGCCGAAGTCAGGCTCGCAACCCTGGCGGCGATCGGATTCTCGAGAGCAATCACATACTCCTTCCAGACGACTGCCCAGAGCGCGACCAACGTGGCAGGCCAAGTTGATCGCTTTGTTTACGCGCTTGAGTGTCTCTTCTCCATATTGATGTTGTAAGTCCGCGATATCCCCAAGCCCTTACACCAGAGCGTTTGTGACCGAATAATAGCATGGATATCCTTGCCTCGAGGTTGCAGGCCTTAAATCACGTCCACGAAAGCTCATCACAGAGCCGAAACCACGGGTTTAAATACGGTAGCGGGACCCGAAGAGGCAGAACCATAAAAGGCGAAATTGAAATGTACTCGATGAACCTTATGGAGTCGCGGATTGTAGCAAACTGTGGAACCTCGACTTCGCAAGAGAGGATTGTAGATGCCGTGCCTTCTAGTGCAAGAACAAGGGAGGGCGACGAGGTCTTGGATATGATGGGGAAAGGCGGGGGGATCAGCAAGACGGTTGAATTCGAGTTTCACGAATCGTCGATGTAGAGGACAGCTATAGAGCTTTTGTTTTTCTAGAGGATTTATGGTCGCGCTTGCTTATGTCAGAGGAAGAGGAGATTGAGTCTTAGAGTCAGACGACGAGACCTGATGAGGGATGGCAAGATGCTTGTCGCAGGTAAACCTACTGCCTTCGGAACTAATAACTTGTAAAATATCTAGATAGAATGATAGCCGGGATCAGCCACTGATTTGACGTGAGGTGTAATGGTTGACGTAGTCAGAGGGCAGCAGGAGGGATCACAGTATGTCAGAGAGGAGAGGTTATCAATCTATATCTCAATTCTGATGTAAGAACTCAAGCTTGAAGGAGGGAAACCAACAGTCCCAATGATTAATCTTCAGAGAATATAAGCGAGCAAGGCAGTTAAGATCTATAGGATTAGAGATAAGATGACAATATAAACTATTCCGCTCATTCGTGATGTGCATACGTTCAAGACGGGAATTCCGTCAGATCCTATCTTCATTTGCTAGAGGGACTCTCAGCAGCTTGGTGCGTGTATGCCAGCGACCAGTGACCTTCGCATTAGATTCTACTGCGTCTGTGCCATACCGTAGTAAATAAATCCATTATCTTAGATAGCGCCGTAATTTAGTTTGTTACCTATTAAGCGCCCATGCAAAAGGCAACACGACAATCTATATAGGATTATGTTGGGGCGGGGCTATCACATGTTTCTTCGTAATTTGTTGGGTCGGCCACGTTGTGGTCCCACCGTGAATATTGCAGGATCTGGCGACAAACCAACTGCCTCCTTCCTCACGGTTTAGCGTTATTGCATAGTGCCACTAGGTAACATCTTCCGCAGATGGCTGACAGCTCCTACTGCCATTTAAGATTAAAATAAGTGTCTTCCCCCATTTGTTTGTTCATCTTAGGCGTGATCAGTACACCTTAAAGCCGCTTCTTCGGCCTGAAGTAATACATATCAAAGAACATGCATTTCACCATCCTCTTCTCGAGCGCTCTGGCCTTTCTCTCGGTCAATGGTCAATCCACGAACGTCACTTCCTCCCCTTCTATATTGATGTCTTCAACTACTGTGACCTTGACTCCAGCACAATCGTCACAGGCCGCATGCCTCAACCTTTGTAAGCACCAAATGACTTTTTTATCTATAGTATAAATAGGAATTGACATTTCCAGGTTCCGATAACGACGCTAAGTGCAGAGCGAAGTGCGTTGTCAGCGACATAGACTATGTGCAGCAAAACAAGACCATCGACTGTATTTCTGCGTGTCCCAAGGGGAATGGCACCGCTGCAGATAACCTTGCTTTTGAGAGCTGCCAGAAAGGTTGCTTAGCATCTGCCAGTATCTCTGTCTATAAAACTACTACAAGCATATATTCGAGCACATCTGGTGGGATCATAACCACAGCATCTGGAACTATAAGCAATGTTGGTCAGTTATAGGGTTATCTTATGAACAGAGCTTGCTAATCTTGAGTGCCTCTTTGCAGCCGCGTCAACAACCACAGGAACAACTTCTGCCAGCACGTCCTCCAAGGCCGCCGCAGACGCACTCCGTATCGCAGCTTCTATGGGTGGAGTGATTGGCGTGTTCGCCGCCGTTATTGTCTTATGAATGCACAGAGAATTAAGGTGCTAGGGGATGGAAAGTTGGGAATTGTTGAATTTGTGGGAAATGTAACTCTTATTTCTGAAATGACTAATTTTGTGTGAACGATTGGTCATTCGCTAAAGTGATATTCTATCTGAACGTCATCAAGCCAAGTCATTCAGGTCTGTAGCTGTGTCCGTCAGCCTTCAAGCAGACAGCATATTATTTTACATCTTTAAGGTTTGGGTTTATATTTCCTATCTACTCCCGCCGATAACTGGCTATTAATATTGAAGGTTGCTTGGGACGCATGACCGGCAAGGTCTTGCTTTTCTATCTAAATATCAAAGCCGCCCATATGAGAAGCACATTCTCTGAAAAATACAAGTCGAAAGCGTGTTTGGTTTCGGCTTCGATACTCATTCAATGGCTGCCTGGTGGAATTATGATTGATCTATGCTCGTGGTTGATGAATGGTCCTCAGTTGTTGCATCCAATGAATAGCCCATAGCAATTTGGCAGTGTTCTCACCCCACAGTTGTATACAGCCATGGTGGACGATGAAATTTACCAACACGATCGACCAAAGCTAGTGTTTCTCCCTTGCACAACTGAAGGACTTGGACAAAACATACTACCGATGACAAGAAAGAGTTGCTACCGATGATAACGAGGGACACGACTTTCAAGCCGACGCATATTCGCAGCATTTCGTATCCTTCTGCAAAATCAGCAATCCTCATTTACTATAATAATGGATCAATAGCAAAGAATTGGATACAAGTGGACGAGATAGTGACCAAAGAGGCTCGGCATTAAGAATAACTGATGCTTCAATGACGATTCAGGATGCAAGCTTGAAATCCAGCGATGCTTGTCAAATTTGAGGACCCCGCCAACGCCAATGCTATTCGAAGGGACGTGGTTCGCTCCCCATTTGTTTGATTCAGTCCATGGTATTTTCCTCGCTCGTTTGTGACTTTTGAAGTCGATCCCACGCACTTCCATAGAGAGCCAGCAGTCGCAGGATAAGGAGGTGAGGAAGTGGAGATGTACTGAGTTCAAGGAAGCCATAGCTTACTTCGATAACGTCTCACCCCTGGTTTCCGCCCACCCCTACATTCCGCCCCACCTCGCTTAACCTCACCGCTTCTTATACTACCTAACTTCAATAATTATTTAATATTTTATTCTCTAAACGATTTTCTTAAAATTTGGAATGTGAATTAATTTTATCATGAAGCCTCAATATACTAAACGTGACGTCATGTGTGCTATTAAGGAGATCGCAAATAGCAAGTCCTTACAGAAGGTATATCTGGAGTAGGGTATTCTAAGGTCTACTCTTCGTGATCGGAATACAACGACATAACCACATAAGGAGGCCGCTAAACACATGTAAAGACTTCCTATTATAATTGAAGATCGATTGACTAATTGGATTTTAACTCAAGAGTCTCTTAGCTATAGAATTACCTATACGCAGATACGGGTTTTTAGAGAGAAGCTCCTAGCTCTTCAAGGAGACTACCGCCTACTTAGAAAACACTAGATAGCACGGTTTTTAGCTCGGAATCCTATTCTTAAGACTAAGAGGCAAATATATATCAATTCTATACATATTAATAACACTTATTCTGAAGTTATTAAGCTATAGTTCTAAAAATTAGCAATTCCAGTAATCAAAGTAATTCCAGCCTCTTAACGATAGAATATAAACAAGACTAGTATTATGAAAGGTTATAGTCTAAATAGATATATAGTAGGGAGTATAGAGGCACGTAAGGTTCAAGGAAAACAACTAAGCTCGCGCTCTTAGACGATAATTATTAAGTGTATATCCGCAATAGGTCTCTCCACGTTTCCGGCTATAATATATAAGGGAAAATCGGTTTAATAATAATAGTTTCCATCGCAATTAGATATATTCGATCCATGGTACTTTACAGCTATAGAAAATAGGTAGATAACTAATCAGACAGCTCTAGAGTAGTTGGAAAAAGTCTTTATTCCTTAGACAAAACTACGTAACTATTCAGCAAGACTCCTTATTCTAGACGGCTATGGGAGCTACAAGACTACGGATTTCCTTTAGAGGTGTCTCGAGCATAATATCTACCTTCTTTTCTTACTAGTATATACGTCACACGTCTTACAACCTCTTGATTTAACAGTTTTTTTATCTCTTAAGCGTGCTTACCGGAAAGAGCTTCAAAAGTTAAGTTCAATGATCGATTCTACACTAATTAGCAAGCGCAATTTCCTTATATACTATAAGAAGGCACGCCGAGAAAGTATTACAGCTTCAAATATTAAGGCTGGGTAGAGAACTACCGGTCTATAGCCGGTCTCTATAGCAAAGCTATTAATAAGCCCTTTACTCTTAGAAAACAGTAATAAATCGACAAATCCGACTCTCCCAAAGCTTCAAGAGATGCTAATACTACCTCTAGAGGTTTACGATACTTCAATTAAATTACATACTCTAAGAAACCGGAAAAAGATATACATACAGATTCGGACCCTAGCTAGCGGGTTATATAACTAACTTCTAGTTAATCGTTTACTCTTTAGGAAGGTTATAAAGGGAATAGACGAAAGAGATTACGAATTAGGGAAGGCGAATATAAGGGTTAAAGAGTTGGAAAAAAGATTAGAGTAAGTATGGCTAAGGAAAAGAAAGAAAGTCCTAATTAGTCTAAATTCCCGGTTTATAAGAACACGTGCAATTAGGGAGGCTTAAATCGCAGCTAGAAAACGCTAAATTAAACTTGTAGAATTAAAAAGTAAAGGAGATTTAGATTCTACAATATTTTGTATAGAAGTTAACGCAGAATAGAAATATTAAGTATTGAAAATCAGGTGACGGAATTAGTGGGATAGGCGGAATATAGGGGTAGGCGGAAACCAGGGGTGAGACGTTAAACTGAGATTCTCAGACAACGAGATGGCTAGAAGCTTTTGGACCTTTTGGTTAAGATTTCTCCCCCTCGATTGTAGTTCGTTGGTGATAGCGCTGGCCAATCGCAGCAGGTAGCACAAGTTTATACTCAATATGAACGCCAGATGTCCCAAGATAACTGTCCGGTGTCCATTTTACCACTGAATGGACCCTTAGAACGAAACGCAGGTCTTAATTACAATCCTACTTTCCTTGCTCTTGCTCGATATCTGCCTCGGTCAGGAGCAGCGGTGTCCCTACAAGACACCTGTTGGACATCAGTAATTATCTCCTATATCACATTAGCCGAGCGCGAGCTTAGGAGAGTGTATAATGCACCCACGCGGGTACTTCCATTCCCAAGAGTATACAGCAGAATCCGTCTTTTGTACTGCTCGGAAAGTTATGCCGCCTTTGGCCCTGATTGCATTCAAAAAGGCTTGACGTGTGGAAGGATCCCAGCGCTCGAGGGCTCCCCAATTGATTGCTGACGAGGTATATTCGTAACAGGGGAGGTGTTAGTTGGTGTGAGTCACATGATGAATCACATAATTGATTCATCTATCATAAGTGTCATTTCTACTTAGCTTTTAGTATTGGAGCCTATGGCTGCCTATCGTTCAGATGTCTTATAAAGCATCAACAGCTGTAGTCTTAATTAATCAGTCGAATATTGTTTACTGCTCACAATCCCGCCAACTGACAAATAGCATTTACACTAGTCCTCCCAAATCAAGTTCCATCGATCTACAAACCCCCTTATCATATACGTCTCCAAGTAAGAGACCGGTGACCCCCCCCCCCCCCCCTACCTTAAACTTTAGCGGCGTCCCGAACCTTCCATACTTTTGGGGCCAATAAGTATATATTAGGAATCTCGAGCGTCTCAATCCGAAGCTTTCGTAGGATACCTTCAATAAAACTACAACAAAGTAACTCGCTCATAATAACCCAAACAACTTATACCATAATAAAGAACGTAGACCCTTGGGTATTATCCTCCTAAGCCAGCTCGGGCAGTTCACTACGCTCAAGAATACGCAAAACAATTTCGATAAGAACAAGCCTGAGTTTTCCTTACAATTACAGGTAGAGAAGAGAGCGCTAGAGATCCTGAAGGGCTTAATTCGTCGGCAAGACAGAAATCTCACAATCACCAATCCCTTACGTATTAAGGTAGCTGAGGCGGACATCACTTTACCTTCTTTCACCCCTAGAGGCCCCTTTCCCACTGCCTTCAACAGGACAACCACGGACGACGACCAAGACAATGACGACGTAAATACCTCTCGTTTTACCGCAGGTGATAAGGTCACTGTTCAAGCTTGGTTTAGCACTTACGTCTTCATAAATAAGTCTAGGAAGACTGTATCCGGACCCACGTTTCATCTGTTAAAGTTGTGGAGGTTACAAGCCGGTGTCTCTGGTTCTTCGAGCCTGAATAACAGCCCAATTACCAAAAGGAGACGTATACTTTAGCAGCCTTACGTTTCATTCAAACATGCATTTCTATGCAAACTGTTTTTTCTATAGTCTACGATTTAATATCCACTGGATTCTACCCCGCTGTTCCTGAGTGGCGCGCAAATTCATCGAGCTCTCAAGGTAAACAATAACTTCAACACTTAATTATAGCACCAAATACACGTCGAATTTTCGATTTACACCTCCATTGAAGCCCCCGAAGAATAGCATTGCAACACCGTGCGCCGAGTCAAGGTTTTTAACGCGTTCGACCGGGATCGTGAAGTGAAGTCGTTCCGAGCAATTTGCCGCGATGAGGATACAAGTGAGAGTACAGCTCATGCATGGCTTCAAAAGCGAAGAGACCTTGGCTCTTTAGCTAATCGAAGGACTCGCAGGCTGTCTAAGAACCTCGGGAGACCTTCAAAAGTCACTCCGGCTGTCTGCCATATGCTTGTCGATCCAAACCGGAATCCGGTCCGAAACCAGCTCTACGAGGCTCAGATTGAGTACTTTCACCTACCTGTAAAGAAGCGTCAATTGAAGCGGAAGTTGAGGGAGCGCGCCCGAGGAGCTCGGAGTACAAAATGGCCTTTGTCAAGAAACAGGTCTCGGCCGCAAACCGACAAGAACGCGTCGCCTTTGGATTTGCCCACGAGCACGATATAATCACGACTATTGGAGCCATATCGTCTATACTGACGAAATGCACGTTGATCCTTCGTTGCAGGGTGTCGGAGATATCCTCCGCGAAGAAGGAACGCGGTACGACGACGAGAATATTATGCAAAGGCTACCGAAAGAAGTGGCGAAGTTTCACGTCGCCGGTTGGGTCAGTGGTCAAAATGGGTTGGCCCTGACGCTCAAGATGTACGGTTGTGATTCAGCCTGGACGTCAACTACTTATACTTCGTACAGGGCCAAAATAATGTTATTTTGGTGTCTGTGCTGCTTCTAGATATTTCCATAAAACCAGGGGCTTGTAGCGAATTAGCTTCCAATTTGGCAGCGTTTCCTTTCCTTAGCAAGTAAGGGTGTGGCAAAGCACACAGGCTGAAAATTAACATATTTTGGCCCTGTACGAAGTAGCAAAGGAAATCGGGGGGAGCGGGGTGGGGGAGATGGGGGGGACGAAAGTAACCAGAATCGAACTAAGCGATTCGGGTCTTTTGCCAGGCACGCATGGGGAGTGCGTTAGCGCTCTTGACTAGCGCAGGAACCAGGACCCGAATCGCTTCGTTCTATTCGGATCCTCGCTGCACCTCTGGAACGTATCATCTGCCACGCCGACCTTAAACAAATATCGATTCGAAAAGAGTTAAAATCAGGTATTAAAGTGCTATGTTACGTCTTAATCCAAAGTGCATTTGAATTTCACTCCGACATGGAGAAGGTTCGGAATTGCTCTATTGCTTCTGTTCTCCCCTAATGTCCCATAGGTGTTCAGTTCTCTGGTCCGCCTGTTGCGGAACCCCAACGTTACCCAATACATCAAGAATCATCCTGCCGCTTACAACGAAGTTCTAGCGGCCGTTCAAGAAATTCCACGGCCAAAGCACTTGCCAACTCCCATCTCCACACCTCGAGAAGAACCTGATTCTGACAGGCCGTCTGATCAGCATAAGAATAGCCTTGCCGGCTCTGATGAGCATAGGCCCCTACAGATCGAGCAAGATCTCAGTCAAATGGATCGAACTTTCTGTCATGTCTACGCCGAAGACGCAAACGCCTCCAGCCTCGAGCAGACGAACCTCACTTGTCAAAGATCGAGGATCCTCAAAGTTTGGCCTCCATCAGATCACAACAACGACACGCGTGCTCCGCATCAGGATCCTCGTCAATATGAGCAGCCCTCTGCATCCACCGCTACCTCTTTGATCCCGCGCCGGCTGGACACTTTACAGCCTACATCCTCCAAACGCAGCAGGACTTGGAAGATGGTCGCGTTTCCAAACGCCTTCGCTGCACGAATCCTGCGGCGAGCACACTTGATCCGCTACAGCGTCTGTACAACAATGACCCTGCGCTTATACCGTCTCCAGCTCTGGATATGCCTCCTCAAGCGCCACATCTTCTGAATCAACACTGCAGCCTCTCGAGCGCTGGTACGTCCACGGTGAGGTGTCGTTCCCCCGTGGCGGCGAGCTGTCTGGTGTTAAAGTATTCGTGGTACGCCTCGTTGGTTAGAAGGTTTCGCCACGTTCGTACGGCATCCCCTAGGCTGACCACCTCGAATACTTGTCCCGTGCCTAGCTCTTTGAATGTTACCGGGTTTCGAGCCTCGTGATAGACTCGCGAGTCGTCGTCGACTTCCACCCACATTCGGCGGTTGGTGCCTTCCGCTAGTATCTCCCAGGTTTTCCCAATGCGTGGTGGGTCCTGGGTGTTGAGCACGGGCGCGTGCTCTCGTGGCAGGAATTGCATATAAGTCCGGGTTGCGTCCCCGCTGACTTCTCTCCAGCCAATTCTCTTGTAGTCGCGGTAGACTACCTCGTAGGTTTCTCCCCATTGGGGTCCTCCCATGTCGACCATCCCGGGTTCCTCGACGGTGACCTGGGTTGCGACGTTCGTCCACTGACGGGTGTTGCGGCTGGGCTGGAAGAGGCTTTCTTCCCTTTGAGTTACCTCCCAGCGTTCCCCTACCTTAGGTCCTACGAGTGGGGGTTGAGGAGGCCCTGGCTCTGGCGTCCAGGAGAGTGGTTGTACCTCCTCTTCCTCGCTGTCGCTCGGCATGAGCTCACAGTCGTTGTCGGGCTCCGAGCTGTCGCTGTCCTCGTGATCCGTCGTCACGAGTCCTTCCAGGGCCTGCACAAGGTCGGACTGTTCCGTCATGTGTTCCCGAATGTAGTTGTCCTCCGAGGAGCTCCACTCGCTGTTGCCTTCAGCTTCCTCCAACTGCGTGTGGATGTGGTGCTCCTCGAGCTCGTCGGTAGTCATGTGTCGATAGACAGAGGCGAGCTGCTTGGTTGGGCCGTTGTACGCGCCACGCCCCATGGCATTGGCGTGTTTTCTGCCAGACCAAGGTTTCTTTTGTTTATGGGAGCTGGCCATGTGACCCGGGAGGCCACACTCGAAGCACAGCTTCTTCTCGCGTCGCTCATTCATGACTTCCCTGGGGAGCCCGCCATTGCGAGGTTTCCCTTTGTTTCCTGCTTTCCGGAAGGTAGCGTCCAATTCCATCTCCCTGGGGTAAAAGGGCTTCTTAGGTTTGCTTTGCCTCTGATGGAAATACTGTCCTTTGCGCTCGAGCGATCGCTCGTAGGCACGGTTGTCGATTTTGATGGCAAGCTCGATGAGTTCTTGGAGGTCGTCCGGTCGTTCGGAGCGGGCGATCTCATCTTTGACGTTTTCTTTGAGCCCCTCATAGTATCGATCCCTTAGGGCTTCCTCTCCCCAATGGGTCCTTCCGGCATACTGCTGGAACTCCGCAGTATAGTTGGCGCACGACCCAGTTTGTCGTAGCTTCTGGATGTTGCGCACGCAGTACGTGCCGTGTCGATGTCGCCAAAGATCCGGACCATGGCCTCCTTCAAGCCTCGAAGAGACAAGAAGATTTTCTGGGTGGCTTTGGAGGCGTTGACAGTTACGGCCCCCGCAGCGGTTTTGTTGGCCATGTAATCCTCGAAGAAGGGTTCCATCTAGTCCCAGGCGGATCCTCTCAAGAGAGTGATCACCCATAGGACTTTCTCAGTTTCGGACGTGAATCGTCCGGTATAAAATCCCGTGTACATGTCGACCTGGACCATCCAGTATCGGTACTTGTTGCGGTTGCCGTCGAAGGTGTCGGGAATGGGGACCTTGATGTCCTTGTTGATGTTGCCCGAAACAGTGACTGGCACTTCGGTGGATGAAGATCCTTTGACAGACATGGTGTCGTACGTGAGTCGGTACTTCTGACGAGAAGGTGCTCAAAGTGTAACGGTCTGGCTATTTACTCGGTGTAAACACAGAAGGCTATGGTTGATCTCTGATGATCGAGAAGTAGGTGTATCACGTAGACGGCTGAAGACAGTTACTAAGTAAAGGGTGAGTTTACTATTTGAAGTTGAGCACGAAGCTCCTATCTAATGGCAGACGTGCCAGTCTTATATAGAACCTTCGTTCTCCTTGGATCTCGCTGGATCCTAGGATCCTGAGATCCATCACGTGACCTAAGGCCGCGGAAGGCCGTTACCCAATCACCGTTGTCCTACAATACTACTATATCCAGCTGCTAGGTGATATAAGTTCTTGGGAGCTCATAGGCTCCTGGGAGCCGCACCCCTAGGAGCCGCTTGGTTCCTAGGACTACGCGTGCTCTCAGGACCTCTCCTCCTGGGGCCCCGTGGCCGCCCAGGAGCGTCCGTAACATATACTTGGTAGTTGGGATAAATAAACCCCTACCCTGAAGGTGTGGTTCTAGGAGCTTCTCCCCCACAAATGGACCAACGCTGATGAAATGATTGGACACAGGTCCTTGCTGAGGCTCGTGCTGATAGAGACAGGGTAGGGGTTTATTTACCCTGAATACCAAGTATACACTATTACGTGTTTCTAGTACCTTCTGTGTGAGCCATAAGACGCGTAATAGCTTGCGTAGTGACTACAATCAACACTGCACCATGTTTCAGGGCACCGGCGTGCGCAGCGCGCGTCCCCGTATAATCACAGTCAACCAAATGAGCCACTCTAACTACTTATCAAATAGGAAATCTCTCTTAAAAGGGAAAAGATTGGCATCACATTGTTGTTTTTTTGGGGGTGGTGGGGGGGGGGGGGCGGGGGGGGCTCGGAGCACCTACCTTCTTTTATCCTGTTTATCGATGAATATCTTATAGAAGCTGAAAGGTAATAGTAATTCTGATAACAGAGCTGATGAGATGACAGCTAGTGCAGCGGCTAAAGTCGGCTAAAGTTTGCTAACATATGAACTCGTACTAGTACGTGAACTCATGCTACCGTATGAAAGAATCGAAATTAAACCCCATAACTTGCAAATGAAACAGTCCACTCGTACCAGGCAGGGACCGTCCTACGCCACTAATCACATAAGAGAAACTGCCCACGAGCCCTCCCAACCAGCTTCTGTCGAAGCCTAAACTCAGCGTTGGAAGTAGTTGACATGATGCCAGTTCAGACACCATCGTCGTTCTTTGCGGGCTGGAAGGGATTTCCTGTAGGCTAAGGAGCAATTATTCTGATAGGTGGGCCGCATTAGCCGGGATGCTGGTGGGCTCCGAGCCAGGGCAGACTGTGGAGTACTTGGTGGTCACTGTTGTGGAGATTCTATCGAGGTCGCCGTGTTGGTGGGTCCTGGTGTGGATTGACTTGATGTGTACCGTTGAGGTGTGGATGCTACTAGACACAGTGGGAGGAGCCACATGGGCCACAGTGGAGTCCGATTCGGATTCGATCACTTGGTAGACAGAGAAGCCTCCGCGGGAGCTTTCGGTAGCGGTTGAAGTGGTGCCAGCTCGGTAAGTGTGGCTGATGGCCGGATGGGACCATTCTGGAGAGGAGATTGCAGAGGGCGTGGCGATAGAGGCGGGGTTTGAGCAGGCAGATATGTTGACAAGAGCACTAGATGCTGGTCAGCATGAACCTTTTGCCTAGTAATATTCCTACTTACCCATTGTCCGGGTTCGAAGAAGCTGTGTTCGCGCCGGCCAAATCAGTATGATTTACAGTATTTCCTGCTGCATTTCCCGCTGTCGGCAAACATTGGGCAATACAGATGTCCAAGTGCTGCTGAGGGATAGTGATGGCCCTCTGGAGCATAGCAGGAGCTTCGATGACCGTCGCAACTAGACCCATGCTGACGTGCCATTCGATGTGGCAGTGGAAGAGCCAAACTCCAGGGTTGTCGGCTGTGAATCTCAAGATAACGTGGCTATTGCCGTTAACGCTAACGGTGTCGCGTCTCATCGGTACCGACGGGAAGGCTCTATTGTCTCCACCAAATGATCCAGCTCCAGAGCCTGGTCTAGCACATACTTGAAACTGGTGACCATGAAGATGGAATGGGTGAATTGCATCATCTAGGTTGTTCAATACAATCTCCACTGTCTGGCCGTATTGAACGACAAGTGGATTGACTTGACCATATACAACAGGATTGTCCGCGTCTTTTCCAACTGTCAAGACACTGTAAAGAGTAGGGACCTTTTGAGAAATGTAAGTGTCATTCATGTATGCCCTATTGAGGTTAGCTTAAGTGACTATACAATACACATGGGAGGACCCTTACCGAGGGATGCCGAGGTCATCAGAACCAAAATGGAAGTCTAAGATGATTTGCTGATCCGGGACAGGAAGCAGTTTCTGATTGTCATACGGCTGTTGGAGTTTAGTTCAAGGTTCAGATTGAATATTCTATATATATTAAAATAAAATAAAAATTGGTGCTTACCACTAAGATGAAATCATCCAACGGATCCCAATCGTCCACAACGAGTGGGACAGGCAAAATTTTCGTTTGGTCATATTCGATGTAGCCGGTGACATTCAATGGCCAATGAGACCCAGGTTGAGTGAAGTCTTTGTTAATGTCAAGAGATGTAAGGAAGGCATAATTTCCTCCATCGGTTCGCTTCGCCTCAAGAAGGAAGGCGTAGCGTTGAGCAGGTGAAACGCGAATCTGTTCAGCATGATGCTCATGTACGTATACTCCATCGATCTCGATGACCTTCATGGTGTGCGAATCGAATTGAAGCATAGTGGCTGCTAGGGCACCCATATTGATAACCCGGATCTTGTACGTCTTTCTTGGTGTGAATTTGAGAGTCACATTCGCAGTCTCATTCGACGTGTCGTTAAGCTGTCCCGAAACTGGGATAGGTGGAAGATTTTCTACGTTGCTAGGAGAGAGCAATCGATTTAGCAGAGCCGGTACTTGGTCGTGATACCAATCTGTTCGCTTCTCAAGTCAGCATTTTTCTTCTTTGTTTCTTATATCAACGATGAGCTTCCTACCCGAAGTAGTCAAAACAAATTCCTCGTCATACTGGCCGGCATATGGATCATGAGGATCATAAACGATGAGTGGGCCGCGGAGGCCATCTGGATATTGACCACCCGTGTGCGAATGATACCAATAGGTACCGGGCTTGTCGACCTGCAGAAAAAGAAAAATTAGGCTTTCGACTCTTCTAACCTTAGAGCATGTCGTCTTACTGTAAATCTATACGTGAAGCTGTGTCCTGGAGGAACTG
Organism: Cadophora sp. MPI-SDFR-AT-0126; assembly: GCA_020747065.1. Taxonomy (NCBI): domain Eukaryota; kingdom Fungi; phylum Ascomycota; class Leotiomycetes; order Helotiales; family Ploettnerulaceae; genus Cadophora; species Cadophora sp. MPI-SDFR-AT-0126. The sequence continues at coordinate 116,884 of JAGMVK010000008.1, forward strand.
GACACTGCGTCACTTGCCCCGCTCCGTCCATTCCGTTCGTACCGCGCTGGTCTATGCCATGGAAATGTAAGCTCGTTGCCTCATTCTCTAGCTTGTTGTGTATGTTGACAACAACTTGGTCTCCGACGGTGGCTTTGATAGTGGGGCAGGGCCATTGTCCATTGATACCTTTAAAAATCAGCCAATATTTCCCAAACCTTTCGGATCACAGAATCGTTTACTTACCAATGACAGGACGACTGAACCCATCCGGAGCCGCATTGACCCATGTGATGTCCCAATTGTATGCGACAGTTTCGGCAATGCTGTGACAGATGAAAGCTGCAAGGAGACCAATCGACGTCCGCATTGCGATCGGTATACGGACAGAGTAATGACAAAATTATGAACGATATTTTCTGTGAACAACCAAGTCTCCTAGAGGCTGCTATTAGACGATGGTCTATGAGACTTGGGAATATTCCTTCTCTGAGCTGGAGGGCATCCATATAAGGTTGCCTCGTTCAGCAGATGTCCGTTGAAATCTCAACATCTTACAGGCAGCACACAATTGTTGGGATATAAGATATAATCAAGATTGATTTAATTTCACCAAACATAACAATCCCATCTCAGCTTGCATATCAGCTTGCATATTGTGCAACCGTTACCTGCAGATGGCGTCTATTTGTATCCTATCCGGTCAAGGGTCACCCAGCGTAATTTAATATGTGCGCGGCGGCATTTGCTGTCCACTCAACAGAGCGTTGGAAAATGGTGAAAGTAGCGCTTGAACAGCTAATTGGACTAAATCAACCCAAGCCAATAATAATTGTCTAGTCCCTGGCGTCTGTGATGCAGGAACGAGGTCGGCGCTGGAAAGAATTTCTCTATACAGGATATCTCATTGGTGGCTTACGCTTGAACCCGGCGACATGATGTAAGGGCTAACTTGGCGCATGAGTTTCAAGTGCAGCCTCCAATGCAGCCACGACACAATCACCCATGAAGACACGACAACCCAACAATCATTTCAGCGACTTTTGCAAATAAGCCCGAGTGAAAATCAGTCATAGCGATCGTACGGTATGGTAAGTCGTGCAAACTATTAACCTGGAAGTTTGAACTGCCGAGGAAACAAGGTGTTAGCGTGTGACAATTGGCATGTGACCGTTGAGTCACATGATTGAGTCGTCACATAAGGCAGTGGCATTTCTGCCTAGTTTGTAGTGTTGGAGCCTACTGCTGCCTGTCGTTCAGATGCTCTATATAAGCATCAATAGCTGTAGTCTCAATACGATAACTCAAACCAAATTTATGAATCGTTTTATGTGCTACCAAGCGCGCTAAGCCCGCTTACCCAACCGGAATTGCTAACAAAGAGTTGTGGCCATGGCTCCCGGCCACCTTAAGCGAGCCTCTCCAAAATCACTACCTTACCTTTAATTAGTAATTACTCAATCGTTTTCTAATAGAATTGACTCAAAATTGAAGCAGTATATTAATGAACAGTTGATAGTCCTCGTATACTAATTACATCTTCTATCTTACAAGTCAATCTTTCTGTATATCGACGGAAATCACGTGGGTCGACTAAGCTCCAAGCCTCTGAATCTCCCTCTTTAACTCTTCGATCGTAGTCGGTACAAAAGGTAATTTCTTCAGCTCTTCTTTCATCCATCGCCATACCTTCTCAATAGGGTTCAAATCTGGAGAAGAAGGAGGCCAGTTGAACCCTCGAATACTATTGTGACGGCAGAGCCTCACCGTAGGGTGGATACTCCATTTTACTGCAATTTCCGAGTGTCCGCCTAAGCGAGCCTAAGCGAGATCAGCTCCAGCTCTCCCTGTATATTACCTCTTTCCCTCCATACCTTATTCTCTGTAGTTGTAGATTCTAAGAGACCTTTGATACTGTCGACGTCTAACGACGTCAATGCCTCCAGTGCCTCGAAATGAAACCTTTAAGCCTAAGGCACTTGCTCTCGCGTACAGCAAGCGAGCTCGAGTAATTAGCCAATAAAATCGAGTTATTTCGCGAAATTCGCTACAGGAACCAATTAGAGCAGGTCACGGACGGACACTTTGCCCATACGTTTTTTTTGTATGTGTCGCCTGGGGGAATAACCTCCAGTTAGCACTGGAGGCATATCTTCACGTACTTCCCCTCGATATGTGAGGCCGTTATTACGTGTGATAGCTGTCTTTATAGAGCAAGAGCGTCACAGAACTCGTGATTTTAATCCCTAGTGCTGATGGGATAATCATATAGACTTACATTAGAAATAAGGATGTTCGACCCTAAAATCCTATATTATTAAACAGAAGTCCACTCCGAGGGGTGGTTGTATTGAGTGTATCGAGCTAAGTTCTCGTTCCTGCATGAAGCTCTACGGAGGTACATCGGTTAAGTGTTGTAAGAGGGGCCGCAGGTCCATGCTCCTGCTCTGCAACACTTGCCTTTAAGGAGTAGTACCTTAAATTCGTAGAGAGAGCTTTTAGTAAGGGTACTTCCTATTGAAGGCAAGTGTCGCTACGACAAGGGTAACCCTTGCCGCCCCTCTTACAACACTTCACCGCTGTACCTCCGTAATAGCTTCAGCACAGACCATGTCTCTAAGCTCTCCAGCAGCCTTCGTACCTCAGGCTACGAGTGATCCACTGAACCTCCATTTCTCCAACATAAAGTATTATTTGAAGAAAAGAAATCCGATTAAGGAGGAGATATCAACTCTTTTTATAATAATCAAATCGACAAAAATACTAAGTGACAAATCGTCTAATCTAAAAGATTCTTTATATTTCAAGGCATTAGAAATACACTTACTAGTATTTGTAATACGTTAATAAACAATTATTAATACTATAATAAAGTCTAAAAGTGTTATGCTAATTCTCGAAGGTTCCTTATCGTACTCTCGCTTGATAAGCAGAATAGCGGGAGCTTTACTTAAACGGGTATAGATCCCGACCTTAAGCTTAAAATTTAACCGAGTACTACTAAGAGTCAATCATGTGACTGTTATTCATGGTTATTCAATTACTAATCAAGTTATTTAACTAATTAGTCGATTACTAGTCGGTCCACCTTCTGTGGCTCGGGGCTCTGTAAGAGACTAGAATAATAGTGAAAATCGCTTGACTAGACTAGAATAACACGTGTTATTCTAGTCTAGTCTAGTCAGTCAAAACGCTGTAAACATCCACCTTCCCTTTCCTATCGGACCCCCACATTCGCATCCCTCCTCCAATCAATTACTGTAGGTATCGATCCTGTCAAACTTCCTACTTGCAACCAATCACCAAAAAACAAGAAGCCTTGCTTCTCTATTGGTGTTCACCTCACCTCACCTCGTTCCTAACCATTCTTTCCACTCTTCTCCTCTTGCCGCGGAAGTCCCATGGTGCTGGTGCTGGTCTGGTGAACCGTTGAGATGCACGCACTGCATCACCTCAGCCATCAATCAATCGAATACTTGGTAGCTGGGATAAATAAACCCCTACCCTGTCTCTATCAGCACGAGCCTCAGCAAGGACCTGTGTCCAATTATTTCATCAGCATTAGTCTCTTTGCGGGGGAGAAGCTCCTAGAACCACACCTTCAGGGTAGGGGTTTATTTATCCCAGCTACCAAGTACTCTATGTAGCCTAGACCCAAAAAGCAAGTCCCTCCCCATCTCAGCCAAAACAGCCAAAACACCAAAGCAGCAGCGCAAAACTATCTCGGCATCTCCGCCAGTCGGCAAACGTGGACGCCACGAGCGATCACGCAACCCAAGTTCTCCTGTGCCCATCCATCCCGTTCCTCAAATAGGTATTGTCCAACCCCATGCCTCACTTCTTACCTCTCAGCCAATAAACAAACATCTCCTCTCATACCTACTTCTATACAGTACATTTCTTCAGGGATGTCAGGCATGTCTGTCCCAGCGCAATCCAGTCCAAGCCAGCCCGAACCAACAGCGCGGGAATGCCCACCTCCACTGCACTCCACTCCAGCCAGCCGAACAACCACACGGTCCTGACCACGGGATTAGGAACAACACCAAAAGGCGAGAAGTGGCGAATTAACGCCTGCCGTCGTACACTCTTCTTACCATTGGTTGCATCACTTCAAATCTGTGACAGAAAATGCAGTGAGGGCTGTCAGCTGAGTGTGCTCTCACATACGGTTTGTTCCGGGCTGGGCAGGCTGTGCCAAGCTGAGGCGGTGCGGTACAGTACAATACAGTATTCCTACTTTTTGCAGTATCGCTTGTACTGTAGTAAATTTACTGTGCTGTTCAGTAGGTAGGCATAGGCGCATTCCGAGTCAGCCATCCAATCTCATCTCATGTCATCGCCATTAGCCAGCCAGCAGCCAGCCAGCATCGCCAAACCCACCAAATGCGGGAAGTGGACTTGATTTGCAATGCATCGCGTGTACTTTTGCTGGGTCCTGGCCTGGGTCCTGACCTAATGGACGTTCAAGAATTTTAGGTGGAGGTGGTACAGTTCATACATATTTGGCGCATCCCTCCTTACTTCACACCTTCACTCTAGATTCTCCTGCTCTCCTCTTCTTGATTTTTCTTTCGGTATATCTACCTACTGTTCAAGATATCCATCCATCTGTTTACTGAAGATTGAACATCTGACGAAGAAGGAAACGCATTGATAATTGCTGAATCGATCGACAACACAATGGTCATCTACGCCACAGATATGTCTCTAACACCCTCACCGTCGCACTCTCGCAACCCCTCACCAGAACCCTCCTCCTCCTCCTCCTCCTCCTCCTCCTCCTCAAAATCCAAACAACCCTCCCAACAACCAACAACCACTTTCCCCCTCTTCCCCCACCTCACCCTCGAACTCCGCCTCCAAATCTACACCGAAGCGCTCCTCCTGCACCCGCGCGTCCTCTCCGTCACTAGCACCTCGACATCCTCCCTGCACTGCACCTCCCCACATCCCGCCCTCCTGTCCCTCAACCGCGAAGCCCGCCACGAAGCCCTACAATCCTACCACCTAATCCGGGATCTCGAAGGCGAGCGAGGGTTCTACTACAACCCCTTGCTAGACACCATCCACCTGACCTCCTCAACGAAATACGCAGCGGCAGAAGCATCCACGACATCGACGCCACAGGACGAATGGCTTCTCTCGCTCTCGCAGATATCATCTTCCCTGCCTCAACATTTAGGGGTCTACTCCCTCGCCCTGCGCGGAGTGTCCACCCTGCCGCCTAGCTCATCATTCGTGTCTTCCGGGGGCAGCAAAGTCCGCGAGATGTTAATGCTTGTCGGACCCGGTGCGCATCGCAGGGGAGCGAGTACGTATTGTGGGGTTGGTGTGGGGTTTATGCGGAAGATGATGTGTAGGGAGATAGAGCGCGCGTTAGAGGCGATTGATCAGGCGGGTGGGTTTGAGAGTGGGAGGGTGCCGAGTTTGGTGCCGCTTGTTGGGGGAAGTGAGGATGAGGTTGAGGAGAGAGTGTTGGAGGAGAGGGGGGAGGGTGTTTTGGTTGTTTGATGGGGGGAGGATATGCTATAACTGCGTGCATGTATGTTGGTTTGTTGAACTTTGTTTTGTGGGATAGGATGGCGTTGGGAATGGGAAGGGGGATGGGGGAAATAGTGGGGGGGAAAGTTGCAAAAGTCGGTTTGGAATGGACCGAGTTGGTTGTGTGTCTGTACTGTATTTTATTATTGTGTTCGATAAGCTGCGCTTGTCGCCTGGGTGGCGTTAGACATGGAGAGGGATATTTGTATTTAGCCAGGGCGTTCGGGATCAGGTACAGAAGAAGCATCATCGCTAAAAATCCGGCATGTTTACCTCTTTCCCAACCTTACAGGGCTTCTTTATTTCACCTCCAGGTTCGCTCTGTCTGTCACGACTAAATGTTTCAGGGGCTCGACTCGCTATATCTACATATTTTAAGTTCAGGAGAACATCCATACCAATCTCCCCGTCTTTCTCGAAGTGTATCTATCTTTTGGGCTCGGCTCGACGGCCTGTCCAGGTATCGTCCTGTCTCGGCAAGCCATGGTGCATGCTCTCCACCACGACTAGCGGCTGCTGTCAGAAGATGTAAGGAATCGGATATAAAATTGCAGCACCACAGAGCATGACTCGATTAATTCGAGAACAGCTGGGCTGGACTCAGTAGACCGCAATCTCGACCTCTCGTCTATACTATACTCTCCAGTATAGCGAGCAAAAATAACCTACACTGAAAAAGAAAAAGAAAAAGGAAAACCCCGAAACAATGCAAGCGTTCGGACATAAGGTAAAGCAAAGCCTTTGTTTGCATGGACTACTTTACAGTACTGCTAGTTTTGCATTCGAGTTTGCTTGGCGTAGTAGGTATGCTCTGGCCTGGTATAAGGTTACAATATTCTAGGGGAAAAAAGGAAAAGGAAAAGGAAAAGAAAAACATTACATGTATAATACTCCATCGATCGATCGATCGATCATTCGTTTTTATCCTGCTCTACCCGTCTCATCCTCGCCCAGCCGCCCGCCCGCTACAACTACGGCTCTCACTAGCAACCGAACCGCCACAAAAGGGAAATAAGAAATAGGAATAGGAAAAGGGATTTTAATCTTTTGTTTATAAGAGGGTTATAGTCTTAGCACCTTTAAAGAGCCTGAAATTCTTCTTGCCTTACTCCTCGCGACTACAGCTAGCCGCCCGACTTATCATAACAACGGCCTCGCTATGCTTCGTGTTTCTTGATAACAACTAGCCTTTAGCTAGCCTTAGCTAAGGATTAAATATCCTTACTCTTAAGAAAGACGACTCAAGAGGTTGATCGAGGCCGCTGTTAATCGAGTTGAGGAGAGGGGACGTAGACGTGGCCTTCGGGAAGCTGCAGTAGCCTCGATTTGTCACGCGTTTGTCAGCCGGAAATTATATCTTCGTTTGCTTGTCTTACTACCTCCTTCTCTCCTTCTTTTAAGTAAGAATCGCGAGAATCGTGAATCAGGAGAATCAGGAGAGGAGAGTCGGGAGAGTCGTATTATAAAGGGTGGGGAGGTGGGGGGGGGGGGGGGGGGGGGGGGGGGGGGTAAAATGGGGGGGTCAAAATCGTCATTTGTCTGCCAAAACTCGAATATTGCTCCAAATATGTTGGTCCGCAGGCCCATGCATGCATGCCTCGGCTGGACTAGGGGTACAGATCCCTACCGGAGACGGTTCGGTGGGGTTTCGGGACAGTATATAGTCTGGCACCCCTCATACTCTCTTAGAGAATGGACACCTTACACCCTTTTACAACTGCTTTTGCAAACCCATCAGACTTTATATATATCGATATATTGTATGATACTTGAACCGGTACTGCACCGACAAAATAACTTGGCAATAGCATCATTTGAAAGCTAGAATACGGTATATTTAGAATAGTAGAGCTTAATAGTATCGGCTACGAGGAAGCTTAAAAATTCGTGATGTGTAGAGTGGGATGGCGGGGTAGCTTTCGTGTCGTCGAACTGATCCGAGGCCCATTTTATTCTACACGTGACGCGGGATTATATTGTACCGATCGATTCAAAATCCTATGAATTGAATCCTGAATGAACCGTACATGGGTGCCAGCCTGCGGCTCACACGAAGCCTTCGAAATTAGCTAAAGTATTAGATTTTTTAGAAAGACATATTAGAATAATCTGTTGATAAGAGTATGGTCAGTGAAACGGACAAAGTTTCAGGTATGGTGCACAGTCACAGCAGCACTCGTGGTAGCGAACACGTGATAGAGGCTTAAGAGCTGTTGGATCATATGAAGCGTAAACTACGGAAAGAGTAGACCATAGAGAGGAACAGCTTATATAAAACTACATATTAAGAGAAAACAAAACTCTACTAAAATATACGTTTTCGTTTAGTAACCGGGCTGCTATTCGCGCTCGACCAAGCAGAAATACCAGCTTGCAACTTCCACAGCTTCAGTAGGCGGAAGGTCGGTCCAGAGACAGTTTTCCCAGACTTGTCTGTAAAGACCTAGCTACCAAACCAGGCCTGAATGGCGACCTTGTCACCCACGGTAAAACAAGAGGCGTCTATGATATCGCCGTCGTCTGTGGCAAGCAGGAAATGCCTCTCCAGGTGTAAAAGAAGGGGAGGTGTGGACTGTCTCTGTTACCTTAACACGTAATGGATTTGGAACTGTGAGATTTGACCCTCGCCGACGAATCAGATTCGTTCCTCAACTTCTAGCTGTAAGGAAACTAGGGCTTGTCCTTATTGAAACTGTTTTCGGCTCTCCTGAGTCTGATGAATGGTCCAAGCTGGCCTAGGAGGATACGCCTAAAGGGACAGGTTCTTCATCATTACACAAGTCGCCTGGGTTGTTATAGGCCAGCCACTTTATCCAGTTCCATTAACAGCCTCCCACGAAGGCTTCTGATCAAGACGATCGAGGTTCTCAACATACACCCATTGACCCCGGAAGTATCGAATATTAGGGACATGGTCAAGGTCCAAGACAGGAGTGGGAGTTGTGGGTCTCTTATTAGGAGATGCAAATGATGATGAGGGAGTGAGAGCCGAATGTGGCGTATGTAGATCGACAGAATTGGATAGGTATGGGCTAGTAGTATTGCTGTCCAAGTAAGGGGGTACAGAACTGCGGAGCACCTAAGCAATTAATATGTAGAAATAACTGGTCAAGTAAGAAACTTACAGAGAACTGGTCTATAATATCAGTTGTATCCTCTTCAAACTCATCACCCACCACCTCCAAACCAGGGGAATCGTTCAACATTACTGTAGTCCTTCCGCTAGGGGTCTTACGGGTACCAACCATGGCGGTGGTAAAGTTGTATGAAACTTAAAGAATCAAAGTAATAGAATGATTTAAAATAAGTTCTAAAGGAACCAGCATTCGGGAAAGAGGTATACAGGATATAAGATCGTAAGTGTAGAGCCTAAGGTAATAAGGAAGTAATATATGAAACAGTGAGCAATCGTATAGAGCTAGGTGGCCCTAGCTTAACTGTATCAGAAATCTCGCAGCAAATGCCTAAAAAGTAAAGAAAAGCAATATAGCATATCTCCGGTTATTAAAGTCTAATTACGAAGCAGATATGATGCATGATATAAAACGAAGAATGAAACTAGTGTAACGTTGAAGTGACGGAAGTGCTGGAAATAGAGGTACTCAGGTTTAGTCGGAATATTACTGGACGGAAGCCGGACCAGATTCGTGTATATATAGGACCGCTTCCCCTATGAGGGTTCCTTACCTTCTTATTTTCTTTGTACCAGACCTATAATATTACTATTTACCTATTCTCTTACTTCCATACTTAATACTGCACTTAGTAATATTGCGTTATTATATTAAATAAGAAGGTTACTTCCGCCGGGGATAGCCTATATAATATCCTATTACTCAGAAGATATAGTTAATTAATTCTTATTTGAATTACTCCTAATTACTATTCTTAAAGAGTTAGGATTCCAAAGATCTCTTAAACAAACTAATGAACTAGGGTTTAGTTTTGCTTATTATAAATTAGTATAATTAGAGTGGAGTAATCTTTATTAATAGGGACTCTAAATAACCCCCTTTGTATAGAGGCTACTGTAGATAAATTTAAGGTATTATAACTACTACTACTAGAACCCTTAAATTTACAAAAACTTCCTTAAACTACTTTTATTCCTTTTCGGAACGTAACCGCGTAACTCTCACTACCTATAGAGTTATAGTGTATAAAAACTACTCTAATACTAATATCCCTTACTAGGAAACTGCGAAGTATCCCCTTAATACTCCTAGAACCCCTATTTCAGGCCGCACTTAAATTACACCTGAATCTTCTTCTATTCCTATTATAGATACTACTAATATAGTAGGTCCGTTTAGCGGAGCTACTAATAATACTCTTAATTCTTTAATTCTAGTTGGAAGCTTTTCTAGTTATAGAACTCAAGGTAATAAAGACAAAGGTTACGTAAACTAAGATAAGAGAGACTTTAGTAACCCAAATATATTAAGAGGAATTATCTAATTTATAGAGAATCAAAATTGTACTTAAGAGGCCTTCTTAGCTTATATTAAGTAATTGCTAATTTCCGCTTAAGCTACGCTAGTAGTACCCTCCGCTAATCTTACCTTAATTCCCCTTAGAACTCTACTGCTAATTATTCGATTAATAGAAAGAAATGAATTAATAAGTCAGAGTAAATGTACCCTATTTAAGCTAGAAAATACCCCCCTTACTACATTTAGGACAGAATCGGATACCCCTTAGGAACTTAAGGTATAACTTATAGAAAAGATCTCTCTCTTAAATAATAAAACTAATTTAATATTTAAGTAATAGAAAGCTTCAATTAAAGATCAATTAGAAGTTAACGTAAGTCTTTACCTAAATGCTTAAGTATAGCAAGCTTTAGTGTAAGGATTAATTACTAGCCTAGCCCGCTCTTATCTAAAGTCTTAATACCTATTTGAAACTAATATATTCCAGATAGCCCAGGAAATAATTTCTTTATTAGAGACCTACTTTCTTATTGGAAATAAAGCCTACGAGACTTGTACTAAGTTCTTTAATATAAGTATATAAGAACTAGACTACATATACAAAACTTTTACTTAATTTTATATAAGATTTTAGAATATTATAATCTAAGGAAATATAGCTCGTATAAAATAGTTCTTCTTTATATAGCTTAAAATCACTCCCTAGCTTTATACTATTACTATATTAATTAAGAGCTTATAATAAGATAATTATATAGTAATAGTAATCTATCTTATCTTAATAAATACTAATAAGTAATAGAATACATAACTTAATCCGTCTCCTATTAATTACTATAAATTAGACTCTCCCTAGAGAATAGCTAGGCCGGGCCCCTTTTAAAAGACTTCCGGATTACTTATTTCTTAAATAGTACTTAAACCTACTCCTTCTCCTAACGCTTCCTTTCACTACTACTTAATACCGCAGACCGCAACTCCTACCCTATCGCGTTAAGAGGGCACGTAAAAACCTCAGGAAGGTTCTAGCGACTTGTAGGTAAAGTATTATAAGTGCGGAAAATTTAAATACTATAAATCAGACTATTCTAAATCAGTTAAGGTTCAGGTCCTTAATAAGGAAATTAATAATAATACTAAAGAGATAGTAGAGAGTAAGAAAGATTAAGTATAGGAAAATAAAGAGGCCTAAGGAAAAACTCCTTTTTAAGTTTACGTAAATATAATTTATTAAAACTTGATTTAAACTCTCTAATAAAAAAGAAGTAGTTCGTAATTAATTATATACTTAGTATAAATGAATTAGGAATTATACTCTTTGTATTAGTAGATACTAGAGTAAATAGTTATTTTTTTATAAATCGGACTATATTTACATGTCTTTTAAGGGCGTTAGGAGTGAAGATTCAGCCCCTTTTACATACTATACTAATACGTGGTTTTTAAAACTCTATTTAAAGCCACGCTATCCACTACATGCGTTTACACTTAATAATTAACTATTAACGCGTATATAACTGTTCCTTTATAATCCTTAACCTAAGAAAGCAAGATATAATAATAAGCGTTAAATAGATACGTTAATTCCGTCTTAAGTTACAGATAGATTAGAATCGATTTTTATAGCTATCTAATTACCCGCCTATTAAATAATAGTCTTAAGAGCTAGTCTTGTCTTTTCCACGTACATAACTCCCTTCATAATAAGACTACTAAAGTAATATAAATTACAAAGATCTGACAATTTAAAAGGATAAGATATAACAAAAACATTTCCCCTTTATAGTTTAAATACTAAAAGAATATCTCCTCTAAGTTACTCCCGAACTAATCCTGATATTATTCCCTATAAATAAAGAACCTTTACGGGCCTAGAAATTAAAATATAAACTATTAAGAATACTACTTATATTTATATTTATCTATAAGATTAGCGTAAATACTTTTTATTTTAATATAAAATATAAAGATACTGAGTTCTTTTAAACTAGTATTTATAAGATAGACTATATCTTATAGGAATAGTATAAATCAGAAGATCCTAATACTACTTAATTCCTATCTAAAAGACTTCTAAAACAGTACTAATATCTAAAATTAGTATTTTTTAAGAAAGATATAAATACTCTTTTACCTTATTAATATTATAATTATAAGATTTATCTTAAGGAGCTATTACCTAATACTTACTTTTCTCTTTATTATTAATTAATAGAGGAGCTTAAAGTAATAAAGGAGTATTTCCTAGAGAATCTAGATAAGAGTTTTATTAAGTTAAGCTAGAGTTTATTTATATTACCTATACTCTTTATTAAAAAGCCTAATAGAGGCCTGCGATTCTATATTAATTATTATAAGTTAAATACCCTTACACGAAAAGATACTTATTTAATTCCTTAAATTAACGAGCTTCTTATTAGAGTATCGAATATAAAGATATTTATAAAATTAGATATTTAGATTACTTTTAATTATATCCGCATAGATCCAGTCTCCAAGGAGTATATTATGTTTCAGACTAAATATAGATTATATAAGTATAAGGTACTACTATTTAGCCTTTATAATAAACTTAGTATATACTAATGTTATATGAATAATATACTTCTTAACTACTTAAATAACTTCTATATAGCTTACTTAAATAATATCCTAATCTACTCCAAATTTATAAAGGAACATTAGACTTATATAAAATCCGTACTAAAGCATTTAATAAAAGCTGGATTATAAGTTAATATTAAGAAATACGAATTCCATGTTACTCGCACTAAGTACCTAAGCTATATAGTAACTACTAAGAGTATCGAGGCAGATCTAAAGAAGGTTAAACTACTACGTAATTAGAAGTACCCTAAGACTGTAACAGCTGTTAAATCGTACCTAAATTTCTATAGTTTTTACTAATAATTTATACGCAACTTTAAGCTTATTACTAAACCTCTATCTGCGCTTACTTAACCTATAGTAGCCTGGAATTAGATAGAAGAGTATTATATTATATTTAAAGAACTTCGAAAGTAGTTACTATTAATTTAATAGATTTACTATTTTTAATTAAAATTACTTATTAAGCTAGAAACAGATACTTTTAATAGAGTAATTACTAGAGTAGTATTATAATAGTATAATAATAAATAATAATACTTATTTAGTTTTTATTTATATATACTTAATAGTTATGAACCAAACTAAGAGATCTATAATAAAGAACTATACACTATTATGGAAAGCTTTTATAAGTAGCGCTTAGAGTTAATATCCCTTTGGAACAGAATTAAGGTATATTTAAACTACTACTCCCTAGAGTACTTCATAACTACTAAAGTACTTATAGCTAAGTAAGCTTATTAGATAGAATTTTTCTTTAATTTTAACTTCTAAATTATATATACTTCTAGTAAAGATAATTAGAGGGCTGATATCTTAAGCTATTAGGAGCAAGATTTAAAAGTATAGAAACAGGTCTAAAAAGATAATCGAAACCGAACTCTACTAGTACCGAGAAGACTCGACCCCCGTATTAATTCTAAGCTAGTAGAATAATTTATTTCCTCTGTAATTATAACTTCTTTTTCGCCGCTAATAATTACTAAGATAGAAGCTCCTCCGAATACTCCCCTAGATTCTTTTAACCTTATTAAAAAGCTTTATTAAGATAATTATACTACCTTTACTAATATACGAAAATCCTTACCTAAAGACTACTTAATTAAGGATAAATTCCTACTCTTTAAAGATCGATTTTATATATAATATAATACTCTCCTTTATACTAGGTTAATTAAAGAAGTGCACAACTAATTATCTATTACTTACCCTAATAGATTAAAAATATATTAATTCCTAGTCCTGAAGTATTACTAGGTCGGAATAGATTTGGATTATAATTAATATATAAGAAATTACTGAGCTTATTAATTCTTGCACTCTAAGTATTCCAAATAATAAGACCTTCTCTATTTATTACTAATTTCAAGTTATCTTATATAGTATTTATATATAAATTATAAGGATTTTTTAAAAGATAAGTATAGTTATAACAAAATCCTAGTATTTATTAATCGCCTAGAAAAGGATTCCGTAATAATTCCTTACTACTAAGATATTAATGCATATAATATTACTAAACTCTTTATTTAGTAGATCTACCAATTTAGATATACTCTAAAGTTGATTATATTAGATTAAGAGCTATAATTTATTTTATTATTTTAAAAAGAATTTTACTAGATTATTAGTATTAAAGTTAAGCTTTTTACGGCATATTATAAAGAGACTAATAGCTAGATAAAAATTATAAATAAGTATATTAACTAGAGATTATAGTTATTTATTAACTTTTACTAGGATAACTAAAGCAAACTAATTCTATTAATAGATCAAGCTTAAATAATCCTTTCTTATACTTCTATTAGTATAGCCCTGTACTAGCTTAAATTCGAATTAGATCTAAGGAATAGTTAGGATTAGAACTCTCTTAAAACTACTACTCCTTTAGAAAGGCTTAATTATTGTAATATTAAAGCAGTAGTAGAACACATGAAAGAGGCGTGGGAGTTAGCTAAATCGAATATACAGGCTACGTAGGATCGCATAGCAAAGGCTATAAACTAGTACTGTAAACCTATTAATTTCCAAGTAGGTAATAAAGTGTACTTATTTACTAAGAACCTCAAAAATTATCAATTAAGTTGTAAGCTTAGTAATTAATAGAAAGGACTATTTGAAATTCTATATTAAGTAAGGAACTCTTACTAGTTCTAATTATTTATAGGATTAAATATTTATGATGTATTTACTCTTAAGCTATTATTCTGGGACTTAAATAATCCCTTACTTAGTTAGGAATAGCCCTGAAACCCCTCTAAGATAATTAAGGGTTAAGAAGAATAGGAAGTGTAAGAAATTCTTATATTGCAATTATATTATAATACCTTAAAGTATTAAATTAGTTAAGTAGGCTATAATCCTAATACTATATAATATAATATAACTAACTTAATAAGATTGCCTTATAAGTTAAGAGATTTTCACTGAGTTAACTCTTTTATTCTAAGACTACTCTAAAACTTACCTAAATAATTAGCTATATAAGAAAATAGAGTAAACAACTATAATTACTTAAAAAATAATAAACTAATTAGTAAAATAATAAAATAAGATTTAATTCAAATTATTTAAATACCCTTTAATTTAAAGCACTAATACTGTAATCTTACGATTATATCCTAATTAGAATATTTCACTGGTTTTACTATAGGGGACTATTCCTATATAAGAAGTCTAACTAAAGGTATAGCTATAAAGAACTAATAATAAAGCTAATCTAAAATAGGACCTATTTTCCCCTTATTTTAAGTTATTTAGAATCTTCTCTTTCTTTTTCGCACTACTAAGGCGTCCACTACTTCAAGTTACCTAAAAATAGGCCAGTAACTCTCCTTCCTTTTCCTCCCCCTCTACTCTTTTATACTTAATACTATTATAATAAACAGTCTTAGTTACCTTAGTAGCACCGGTAGTAATCTCCTCTTGAATTTAGCCTAGGACTAAAACTAAACCCTATTTATACATTAATTAAAGGTTATTCTAATCTTACTTAAGAAAAAATAAGTATATCTAAAACTAAATCTCTATCCTAGATAAAAATAATTATAAGTAAAACTTATAATAAAAGAAAAAGATAAAAAAAAAGAGAGTAACTTATAGCTTATTATACGACTAGATCTGCAATAGCCCGGTAAAAAGCACAGGTTTCCTCTAATAACTCCAATTATAGCTTACCTTATATCTTAGGGGTATTAGTAGCAGTAATACGTAATCTAATATTAATCTCTTAAAAAACAAAAATAATACCCTTATTATCTTTAGTAATAATAGCAAGGAAGAGCTTATAATATTCCTTAGTTATATAGTACAGAATCTAGTATAAAAATCAGTATTTTAGCGTATCTAAATCATAATTGAATTATATTTATAATAATTAGGATTTAGGAAAAGGAAATAGGGAGTACTTATAAGATTACACTTTTCTACTTACTTCTTATAGTACGCACACTTCTTACTTCTAGTACTATTAAACTTGCAAATATAGTCTAGTTCTGTAGCAAGTAAGCGGACGTATTAAATATAATACTTATAGTAGGCGGACTTAAGGGCGTTAACAGGGGTTAGAGTAAGTACTATTTATATTAATATACTAAATTAATTCCGAATTATTACTGAATTACTAGGAATTTAGAACTTAACTTACTCTTAAATTACTTATTTTATTTAATACAGACTATTAAAATATATTAGTAATATATATAGATTAATAAATCTCTATATATAAAGTTCGCTTATAGAACTTAAAGTTATAATTATTTAAAAAAGAAAATCAGAATTCTAGAAATCTGCGCTATTAAGTACTACAATATATATAATAATAAGTAATTATGGCCTCACTAGACCTAGTTTAAACGCCTTTTAGACAGCTTTATAATTAGGTTACTACTTTACTTACTACTGCTATTATTATTAATTAGTACTACTGGATTAATACTTTTTCCAGAATTTCCCTACTAAAGCTATATATTTCTACTATTTTATATAACAATAATTCTATATGGAAATACGATTTAGAGCTTAAGGGCAAGCTCTTTTATAGGAAAGGGGTAATATAATATTAAAGTAACGGAAGTACTAGAAATAGGAGTACTTAAGTTTAATCAGAATATTACTAAACAAAAGCCGGACCAGATTTATATATATATAGGACTACTTCCCCTATAAGGGCCTCTTACCTTCTTATTTTCTTTGTACCAGACCTATAATATTACTATTTGCCTACCCTCTTGCTCCTATACTTGATACTGCACTTAGTAATATTGCGTCGTTACAACTAGAAGCTAAGAGATTCATTCCACAAGCTGTAACTATATCTGAAACCTCGCAGCAAATGCCTAAAAAGTAAAGAAAAGCAAGATATCATATCTCTGGTAACGTCTAACCCCTGCTTTCCGCCCACCCCTACATTCCGCCCACCCTGCTAATTTCGTCACCTGATTTTCAATACTTAATAACTCTATTCTGCGTTAACCTCTATATAAGATATTATAGAATCTGAATCTCCTTTTAATTCTGATTTTATAAGTTTAATTTGGTATTCTTTAGTTGCGATTTGAGCCTTTTTAATTACATGTGTTATTGTAAATTAGGAATTTAAACTAGTTTAAACTTTCCTCTTTTTCCTTAATCGCAATTACTCTATTTACTCTTCTAACTCTTTAGCCTTTATATTTGCCTTCCCTAATTCATAGTTTCTCTTGTTAATTCCCTTTATAACCTTTCTAAAGAGTAAACATTGCATTGGAAGTTAATTATGTAACCCGCTAATTAAGATATAAATCTATTTATATAAATCTTTCCTAACCTTTGAAGTATGCAACTTAATTGAAGTATCGGAAACTTCTAAAAGTAGTATTAGTATCTCTTAAGCTTTTATAGGAAACGGAATTATTAATTTATTACTATTTTCTAATAATAAAGGACTCATCAAAGGCTTCGCTATAAAGACCGGCTATAGACTTGTAATCCTCCACCCAGCCTTAATATTAAATAAAGTAATGCTTTCCTAGCGTGCCTTTTAGTAGTATATAAGAAAATTGCGCTTACTAATTAGCGTAGAATCAACTATTAAACTCAACTTTTAAAGCTCTTTCCAATAAGCACAATTTAATAGAAAGAAAATTATTAAATCAAGAGATTATAAGACATATGACGTATATGCAGGTAAGAAAAGAAGGTGTATATTATACTCAAGGCACTTCTAAAGGAAATCCGTAGTCTTATAGCTTCCGTGGCCGTCCAGAATAAGGAGTCTTGCAAAATAGTCACGTGGTTAGGTCTGCGAAATAAAGACCTTTTCCAGCTACTCCAGAGCTATCTAGTTAATTATCTACCTATTATCAGTAGCTGTAAAGTACCATAAATCAAATATATCTAATTAAGACGGAAACTACTGTTACTGAACCGATTTTCCCTTATAAATTACTATTGGAAACGTAGAGAGGCTGATTACGGATATGCACTTAATGATTAACATCCAAGTACGTGAGCTTAGCTGTTTTCCTTGAATCTTGCGTTTCTTAGTACTCCCTACGATATAGTTATTAAGACTATAACCTTTTATAATACTAGTCTCGTCCATATTCCATTATTAGACAACTGGAATTGCCTTGATTTCCGGAATCTCTAATTTTTGGAACTACGGCTTAATAACTTTGAAACGAGTGTTATCGATACATACAGAATCAATGTATATTTGCCTCTTAGTCTTTAGAACAGGATTCCGAGCTAAAAACCGTGCTATCCAGTGTTTTCCAAGCTTCTAATAGTCTCCTTGAAGGGCTAGAAGCCTCTCTCTAAAAACCCGTATCTGCGCGTGAGTAACTCCGTGCCTAAGAGCCTCTTGAGTCAAAATCCAGTCAGTTAATCGATTTTCCACTACCGTAGGTAGCTTTTGCAAGTGGCCAGCGGCTTCCCTATGTGATTGAGTCGTTATGTTGCGGTCCATAAGAGTAAACCTTGGAACACCCCACTCAAGCGATGCCTTCCGTAAAGACTTGCTATTTGCTACTTCTCTAAGAGCAGCTCTGACGTCATATTCAGTATATTGAGGCTTCATAATAAGAACAATTATTACTCCAAATTTCAAGAAAATCAATAAAGAATTGAAATAATTAATTATTATTGAAGTAGAGTGGTACAAGAAGCGGCGAGGTTAAGCGAGGTGGCCGGAATGGGGGGGTGAGACGTTATGGTTATCAGGCCAAGAATCCAATACAGAATAGTCGATAGATACTGATCGGTACACAGGGTTGTTAGCACAAAGCCATAGCAAGGCATGGAAGACTTTTGCTTTGTTGACTGAGCAGAAACGGGCGAGGTTCTCCTCTGATGGCGGCGTTCCACGATCCCAGCTAACAGTAATTGTCGTGTGATCTTGTAACCTCCTAGCTGGCAAGATTCTAAGCAGCTGACTTGGGTCCTGCCTTACAGCAACGCAATGGCCACGACTCCCTCTATAACTAATACCTCTCTGCGCACCGGAAGTAAGTTTTAGGAACATGCCGATGACGTGAGCTCGTGCAATGAAAGCCTCCTCGACGGTGTTCAAGTTCTTCAACACCGCAAGATAGTCTTAACAAAAAAGACAATTGACGAAATTACCAGCTGAAAGAGGTGGTATGGCTCGCTTCGCAACTGCGGAGCTGCAGATACTGCACAGGCCAACAGAATGGTCCTTGACTGCGCAACAATCAGGTTCCGTCTTGGTTTTTTCAAAGAAGTGTAGTAGATTCGCGTCTTGAAGGTTGATGTTAAGAACCTCTTCTTCTTGGAGCAAACCTCCACATAGGCCACAAGGTAGGCGTCTTGAGGCATCTGATATAGCCTTCTGGTAGGCCTTCATGCACGACATCTGTATCGATGGGGTAATTGCCTCTGGGAAAGTGGTTGAAGCTTGCCTCATGTACTGATACTCCTGATCAAGAAAAGACGGAATTGGACCGTCGTAGGCAACGATTCGTTGTTCCGCGAGCGATTTCTGCTGAATTCTTCGAGCTTGGGCAATGGCCTTATGACGTAAATGGGCTTGCATTCCAGCGTCATCCCGCTGTTCCTTATCCTTGCGACGATGATCCTCCTGAAGACTTCTTAGGGCTTGCCTTTCATCAACAGCAATAGCTCTCCTAAGCCTCTGGCCCTCTGCCTCCTCTCGAACTAGCTTCTCCTCCGCCTTCTGTGCCTCTACAGCAGCTTTATGGCGTAAATGAGCTCGCATCGCAGACTCGTCCCGGACCTGCCTATCCTTACGACGCTGTTCATCCTGCTGGAGCTCTAGTACCCGCCTCTGCTCCTTCTCTGTAAGCTTTGTAAGCCTCCGCTGCTCCGTCTCGGCCAACCGACCCTGGCGCACCGCTTCATCATTGGCTTTCCGCGCCTCTTCAGCAGCTTTATGCCGTAAATGAGCTCGCATTGCAGACTCGTCCCGGGCCTGCCGATCCCTACGACGCTGTTCTTCCTGCTGATAGAAAAATGCCTGCCTCTCTTCTTTCTGTAGCTCTTTCAGTCGGACAAGCTGTCTCCTTTCCTCTTCTCTCTCAGACGCAGTCCTTGAAAGCCGTTCCTGGACACGTAATTGTTCTCCCTTCCTGCGCTCCTGTGCTGCAAGCTCGAACGCCCGAATCTTATCCCTCTGTCGATCAATCTCTGCCGCTAACCTCTCACGATCAACGTGGGCGCTACTAACACTAGAACTTGGAAGGGTTCTAGGTCCATGGCCCAGAGAATCAGGAGGAGTCGGTAGGAACATAAGAGGAGAGGACTTAGTGAATAGGCGAAATTCCCAAGTCATTAAGAACCAAACTAAATTACTAGACATGATATCCATTGCCAGAGGAATTTAAAGTCCTTATCACACTAAGAGGAGCGAGCAGTAACATAGAACGAAACCCGTCTCAAAGCACGCAGATAAAACTTGGAATGAAACAGGAACACCCCTTTAAAAAACGTGACTATAGTGAGGAGAAACACAGCTCCTAGCGCCCGAAAGCTGATAAACGCAAAGTCCTAGCGCCCGAAACGGATTAATAAAAAGGCCGAACCCACTGCGCTCTTTAATCTTCGAAGAACCTTCTCTATTTTGCCGAGCAAAATTTCGAAGGCAAACCAAGACCATTCACTTGGAGAGCGTCACGGGACCACGTGTCACGGTGGCATGTGACTCAGGATCTGAGTCGCGTCGAACGCCTATTTAGGGATGAACCCCCGCAAAGCCCGCATTGTCAGCCGCAGCCACACGTGCGGATTCCGAAACAACGGGCTGAAGACACGGATGGAAGGGTGACGAGGCTGGTCTGGAATAAGAATTAGGAAGGGTGAAAACAAGGGACGAAAACAAGGGACGACGTTTACTCCGTGCTTCAACACTGTCATTTTATATCGGTTCACCGTCCTCACTTATGGCTTAATTAGAAGTAAGAAAGGTCTCGCATTTAGCCTAGTCTCTCCTAAACCGTTTTTAAAGTCAGCTCCTAAAGCCCAACTCATTTTCCATCAACTATAACAATATAATGCTGTGTAGTGCACGTCTGCCGCAAACAAAGACAGCCTAAAAGCAGGACAGGCGGGCACTTTCCTTCTATGTTCGTATCACTGGCTATAGTTATAGATGTCCGGCAACTTGTAATACCATGCCACCCGTAGCTTATCATCCCCAACTCTCTGCCGCAGATTCCATACCTTACAGTGGTCGTAGAACTTGAACGTGAACGTATACGGTCCTATCCGGCTCGGCAGCGTTGCCGTCAAGAACGTCCCTGTCACCGTCCCCGCTGGTCCCTCGCGATCTTTCCTACTTCCATCGGTGACATTGGACAGGTGAAACGGCCCGCCACCCGCAATGCTGTATTTCCCGACTAACGCCCAACGGGAGTCGGGATCGGACGGCGAAGCGGGTTGAGTCAGCTCCATAGGCCGCTTCTCAGGCTCGGTAGTATCGTTGGCGGTGACGATTAAGGCGTTATAGCCGTTAGGCGTCCAGAGGGACATGCCAGAGGGGTAGGG
Organism: Cadophora sp. MPI-SDFR-AT-0126; assembly: GCA_020747065.1. NCBI lineage: Eukaryota > Fungi > Ascomycota > Leotiomycetes > Helotiales > Ploettnerulaceae > Cadophora > Cadophora sp. MPI-SDFR-AT-0126. Next base: position 138,453 of record JAGMVK010000008.1, read on the forward strand.
GTTATGCCAGTCCGGGAGTAATTCGCCGGTAGTAGTGTCGCTAGGGAGGGGCGGTCAGCTCAGATCGAAATGGGGTTAAGGGAGAATGTTAAGGAGAGCTGCTTAGAGCCGAAAGGGGAAAGTTGCGGATTATGGAATAGTCAATAGAAAGGGGCAAAGCATACACTAGCGTGGCATTGAGGAAGCCCCAGGCACCGACGAAGCACTCCATTGCATTTTTGGGCGAAACCATCTTGAGACAATAAAATTGTATGATTGATAGATAAAACGACTATGTAGAGGGACCAAAGGGAGGGGTAATGTTTGATTTTATAATCCTCCTGGCACTGACCAGTCGAACGCTCTGAGTCAACCATGAGCCTCATTGCTGGGATCCCTTGTATTCAGATGGCGTTGGGGACCCCAACAAACTACTTGTGAGTTCTGTAATGCTCGCCCAACGCGCCAAGGTCTCCGACCTTGGCTCTGAGGCTCAACCCAAGAAACCAAGGTTATGTAGCTTTACGAACAACCCACATGCAATTCTGGAAGTTCGGTCGGAGAATGTCATCTGAGGGGTAATTGCGGCATATGGCTAGGGTGATTTAGCGGAGCACATCCGGAACGAACCCGGCCCCACAGGGGTCAACAGAACTTTGCTTTATTTCGGAACTTGCCCCTCGCCGCCCCCGCCCCCCCGGTAGGCTCTACTCGAGTCTAATTTTGACGACAGGTGCAAACTCAATAAATCTTCGTGTGAATTCTGCGATATATTCTCTACATTGAACTTTCTAGAAGCTACTCTACAGAAGAGGAATGGGAGGCCTGAGCGACTACTAATCAATGTGTCTCAACAGATGTTAGTAGCTAAGTACTGCTGTAACCGCGAAGAGGGCAGAGTGAGTTGTCAGAGACGCTGTGTGGCAGGTTCAGGATCTGCTCTCCGTAGCCCAATTTGAAAACTTCAGGTCGGCCATTTTCTAGAGAAAGGAGACATTACTGTCAACCAGTGGTGTGTTCGAAGGTTGCGCTCCCACGGGATGTCATTGGGTTACTGGCGGTTGGAGGGCGGATCGTTGAATGATGGGGAATTATTAGCGAGCTTCAAGGCTTCAAGCACTTACGTGCAGAGGTGTAAATGGCTAGCTTCGATGAGGCTGCCATCTTATAATCCCCAACAATCAGCTACCAAAAGCAAAACAGAGTTTCCCGGGGGACACCCTATGAGGCCGCCGTAGACGGCCTTCGCTGTTTGTCATGTTCTCCTTGAGTTTGAACAGGTCAATCCACGTGCCCCAGCTCTGATTCGGGAAATCTTTCCTCCCCCCTCTTCACTCCCTCCCTCTTTTTTTTGGGGGGGGGGGGAGGGCCGAACGGTGGGCGGTGGAGCTTTCCTTTATTTTCTTTCCAGCGTTCAAGTGCTATTGAGATGTCACCTGTTCTTCGGCCAATGTTGGAGAGTATGTAGTTAAGCTTTGCCAAGAATACACTGCGTCCCAACTATTGTTGATGTTGGCAGGTCTAGAAAGTACGGTGATATCTGGATAGGAGAGACCGAAATTCTAGGCCTTTGGTAAGACCGAGAATATCGGATTGACCGTCGGCTAGGCCGAAGAGCTGGAATCAATGATGTAGATATAAAGGAGTACGTTGCGTTCTGTAGAAGTTGATAGAGAATTGCTACAAAAAAAAAGAAGAAAAATTTCAAGTCTATTGAGACTTGCGTCACAAGCACTACAGTATTAGAGTTCTCAGTCTAATAGTTGAGACCCGCTATTCCGGCTTGGCACTGTATCACGCCTCATTCCCATGAACGGCAATGTAGGGCTGGATACTAGGTGGGGTATAGTTCCAACACGGCGACTTCCGGCTACCCTACACCGCGAATTTGGCAGCCGAGCCAGACAACTTACACAAATCGCCACTCATGTTTATTATAAATCATACAAGGCATCTCTTGGATGATATGGGGACCATTGACGCCTTTGCTGTCGCCCCATGTCTACAGTCACTGAGACAAGTGGTTCATGTCTCTCGGGAAAGAGAGGAGGCCGTGAAGCGTTGTCAAAATGCGGAAGGAACGGAAATCCAGATATTTACAGACGCGTCTATGAAGAACGACAATTCTACTAAGACTGAAATTCTACGCACCATCGGCACAAGCGATATGATAAACGTCTACATAGCGGAGTTCGGGCCAATAATGGAAGCAGTAGAATGGGCAGACAGGATGCTCACTGCCTCTCCCAGCACATGGGGAATCACGGTCTACGCAGACAGCTAGGGCTGATATATGAAGGCGAAGATTTTGAATGGTTTGAATGAATCTCGAAGCGAATGAATTGAAGGGCCCACTATTTACTTCATGAATATTCATGAATGGCTTTGAAGGCGCGCACGGGCTACTGGTGGCCCGGGAGCTGCGGAGATATACTATTTTTAGTCTATTTTTGGACACCTCACTTCGATTCAAGCTCTTCATTAACCATTTTGCCGATTCATCCTTCGCTTCATTCGAGGGAAATCCCATGCGGATTCATTCAATTCATAGCAATTTTTGCCGATTCGACTTCAAAATATTCAAATATCAGCCCTACAGACAGCATGTCGGCGCTGCAAGCAATAGCGAACCCAAGACATCAAAGCGGGCAAGCCCTGATCCGACGGGCTGCCAAAATACTATGGGATAATCAAGCAAAGGGAAAGCGCCTCAAACTAGCATGGGTCCCAGGTCATGCGGGGATTCTAGGCAATGAAGCAGCAGACACGTTAGCAGCAACAACCACCACATCCAAGAGTGGGGTAGTGACTCCGCTGTGGCTCAAGAGCAAGTTCAAGTCGGTGATATTAGGAGGTTTTAACCAGGTTGTGCAAACCGCGAGGTCAGGTAGCGAATGGACCACAGAGAGACGCCTCAAGGAGGTTGAGTCAGCGCTGCCAGGAAAACATGTCAGACTACTCTATGACGCGCTGACAATAACAGAAGCACAGGTATTACCACAACTGCGAACTGGACACTCCAAACTCCGAGGCTTCTTAGCAAGAATCAGAGCGGAGGAGACTGACCAATGTGAGTGTGGCCAAGGAAAGGAAGACACGCGACATTTTCTTTTCCATTGCCAACGATACCGACACCTCCGGGGTGACATGATTAAGGAAGGAGGGGAGCGGTATGGGAACTTGTCATATATGCTAGGAGGGAGGTCATCTTATGAAAATCCTGACGGGTCAAGCCCGGAGGCGGACCGATCGAGCAGTGGAAACCCAACTTAACAGTGGTCATAGCGGTGATCAAGTTTGCTTTAAACACAGGAAGACTAGGCTCACAATCGCAGGTCGGCAACACTCATGCAAAACTCCCAACGATTTGGGGTATAAAGGGGACACATAGGAGAGAGGACAGCGGATTTGCAAATGCGTGGGCTGTGGGATGATTCTAATTCCGTGACATTGATTACGTATTTAGCTCAGGTCAACTAGGAGTGGGGCTACATAGGGCTATGCACTGAACAGCCAATAGGAATAAATCAAATCAAATCAAATCAATCAATCTGACCAAAAGGGTCAGAACATCGTTAGTTCCATTCCATTAAGGATATTTTTAGCATTGATGTTCTGGCCAAAATAGGCAAAAAACATTGTTACTTCCATTCTTCAGGCCATGCTTTAACACGACCGAGTCTCGACCTCAAAGCAAACCCAAAGAGCAGAGATATGTATCGTCCAGCAAATCTAGCGGTTTGTACTGTAACCTCATCACTCTTAGCAAAAGCTGACGTTCCTGTAGCCTTCAAAGGTTATGGCCAAGCTCGGAAACTGGGATAGCAGCCGTGTTTGGTCGTAAGAGAAAAATCCTCGGAGAAATTTCCTAAGCGATGTCTCCCAAAAATCACAGGCTCCTACTCTCTACAGTAGCCGTGAACACAACCTGGCGTTACATGCCCTGCTTCTTCTCCTGCAGCTTTTCGACCACGGGATCTTTCATTCGGACGTCCGTGTCGTGCGGAAGAGCGCCGGAGACGAGCTTCTGCGAGCAGCAGAACTGTTGGGTTCCCAACAGCGCCTCAACGCATTCCTGTATTACGGCAGATGGCTGAGAACATAATATTGGACAGGCTAGGGGCCGGGGCATTTTATAGGATATAAAGGCAAGCATCAAGTTCTCCTTTTACTCCAGCAGCTCTCTCATCAGTCACAAAGTCCCGCCCTCAATCAAGATAGTTTCGTCAAAGGCATTCGAATGCTTCATTGGAGCATGGGGCTTTCTCAACGCGACAACGGTGTAAGCTTCATTCTACCCCTACTTCCTCCACTGCGTATTCCATATTCATTCCCTGTCCGGGTTCCTAATAGCTCCGTCCAACCTTCTATGCTTAGTACTCCCTCCACCTGTAAGATCTAAACTAACCCGCCTCTCTTACCAACGACAGCAACACCACCACCGGCGCCTTAATCCCCGAATGGCACAGTATTTACCCATCCGGCATGTCCACCTACACGCCCGACGGGTACTATTCCTTCATCATAACCGCTAACGACACAACCCAGCCCGAGGATCGGCTAAAACAACTGACTCTCCCCGCCTCGCCCTCCGAACCCGTTTACCTCTGGGCGATAGTCGCCCAGCATAGTTTAGCAGCTGGCGGGCTGTTTCATTTGTCTAACGTCACTAGTGGAACTAGAGAGGAGTAGACCGGACTATCTGGAGTACTGATTGTGAATACCCGGACGGCGACGCTGCCGAGTTGGGTAGGGATGGAGCTCATTAATGAGTTCAAGTTCTATGATGAATGTAAAGTGCATTATCTTAAGTCGAGCTTTGGGGATGAGCTATAGACAGTGTATTTTTATAAGCTGCCGGAGAATTGTACTTTATAGTGACGCTCGCTCGTTTCCTAGAAGTAATTGGGAAGATCGCTTGGAGAGAAAGTGTTTGGGAAGATCGCCTGGAAAGAGCCTTGGGGAGACCATCTTAGGAAGATTCATTCATTTATTTATTCATACTCGGTTCCAGCTATCCACTGTAGGGACTGCTATACCAGCATAGTCCAGCTTCGGCGCCAGTTACTAAAGTGCGCCTTACCACGTTTAGTAATTCGCACTTCACTTCCTTACTTTATGTGATTAGTAATCTCCTTTACTAAATAGTCTAGCTCTTATCTACAATTATTTATATAGGCGTCTTAAGGATTACTTTACTTTGTTTTTAATAGTGTATTTAGTTCTTTAATTACTGCTTTTATTAACTATTTTATATTTTTATACCTTTAGTCTTTCCCTAGTACTCTACTTTATCTCTTTACGCTATATTGTACCTCTAAAATTATTTAAGAAAATATATTTATTTTATAAATCTAATTACTTTTATAATTAGTTTTAGCTTATTTAAGATTATTCTTAAGTCTATTTATTCTTTCCTTTTAAATATCCTTTGCTATATATTATTATATATCTAATATCTTAGTAGAATATAATTTATTATTTACTATCCTTTACTATAATTATATTTAGGATTATTAACTTCTAGTACACTTCTCTTTCACAGAAAGTCTCTTAGCTTAATCTTCTTTATACATATCTGGATAAGTAAAGTACTTTGCTACTTCTTTAGATTATAGTATAATCGTAGAAATTTATATAATAGCTATAAAGTATACTTAAATATAGTTCTTTCCCTTATTTTTACTTTCCAGCTATTTATCTATTTGGCTCTTACCTACCTCTTAGCCTAAGTCTTTAACGTTGCCTGCAAGTAGTATATCCTTGTCTGGGTGGCGTTGTCGTCTGTTTGGCCGCTCTCTTAGCCGCTCTATCCGCGGCTTCGTTTCCCCAGATGCCGATATAAGCTAGCACCTATCTTATCTTGACTCGCATTCCCCGCTCCCCTTAGAGCTTATTTATGAATTGTATTATATTAGCTACAATATACGCACCTAATTTACTAGTTAGTTTTTGAAATATTTAAATAATTGCTTAATTATTTATAAAGATAATTAACTTATCTTTCTTATTTTCTTTCTTTACGTCTTTATCTATAATTTGAAAGACTAACTTAATACCTTATAGTTCTATAGTATATATAATTAAAATTTCACTATTCCCTATATAAGCTAATTTTATATATTTAATTAAGAATAATACTATTATAATTCCTATATAATTATTAATTCCACTACTATTAGTATAAATAAAAAAATTATTTAAGAAGTACTTAAAGAACTCCTTATATTAGGTTCTAGCTATTTCAGCATATAATACTATCCTTACGATTAGTCCTTACTACTATAGTAGTACCAGAAACGGTGGGATAACCTCTTAGTCCTTAATCGACGCTCCGCGGCGCTGACGAAAACGCCTGTACGTGTGTTCCAGAGGGCTCAGGTATAGTTCCTTTCTCCATCGGCTCCTCGTGGTCCTAAGGAATTGGAAGCCTGCCAGGGCTGGCATTCTATCCAAGAAGAGAATCCTACTAACAGTCTCGACCCTTGTCTTCCAGATCTGTTGTTCAATAGGAAGGAGGTGGAGCTTTACATCTAAGGCTAGGCCTGACGTTGCTTTATATGCGCCTCTAATGATTCTACCCGCCTTTGCTTGAAGTGTTTTGAGTGAGTCAATGGTTTGTTTTGTGTAGCCTTCTCCGCGCTCATGGGCGACAGACTATACAGAGCAGCTGTACATCATTTTGGGAATGACAACTGCTTAGTAGATCTTCCTAAGTTCAGCAACTCGTACTCCCCAAGTAGAACCGGCTAGACTTGCTAGTGCACCAATAGACTTCGAGGTCTTTATCTTCAGGTTCTGGATGTGCTATTTCCAGTTCAGCGCCGTGTCGAGCGTGACCCCAAGGTATTTGCTGCTTTCGGATGGGGGTATGATTGTCTGTTCTATTTGTATGTGGCGGTCGACATCTGCTACTTAACGCCTCCTTGTGTGGTGGGTGAGCTGGAACTTGCTTGGGGCGAACACGGATACATGCTTCTTTGCCCAAATCATCGCTCGTTGCATGGCCTTCTCTAGCCCATTGCAGGTCTCTTTGATTGAGCTTCCCCCACCGTAGGATTGCAATATCATCGATGTAGCCTGTGGCAATGGTATTCGGTTCTTGGTTACAGGCTTCTATTAAGTCGGCGTTGTAATACAAGTGTAGGATGGGCGATAGCGGCGATCCTTGGGGGATGCCAGTTGTCGTCCGGTATACCTCTGATTTGAACGCATCGAAACTAATGACCGTGCTTCTGTCTGTGAGGAAACTGGCGATCCATGTAACTGTTCTTTCGTCTATCCTTCGCTTGCGGAGGTTATGGAGTAGTCTAGTATGCGAGACGTTGTCAAAGGCGCCCGAGACGTCGAGCAGGAGGAGGCTTGCCACTTGTGGCTCGGGCGAATTCCAGGCCTCGTATATCTTCTCGACAATAGTATGGAGTGCGTGGCAGTGATCGGAATGGTCTGGTATGAATTGGTATTGGTATGGTATATACCGCCAAGACCTGGTATGGTTTGAGGATATCTCAATACCTTGGTATTACCGGTATACCAAGCCTTACCGGTATGGCTATAAAAAGGTGGAGATAGAGAGCCGGGTGGCGGTAAGTGGCTGAATCTTAGACTAAAATTGTTGGATGAGTCACATGATGAGTCACATGGTTGACTCTTTATGTAAGAATATCTACCTACGGCTGCCTATTGTTCAGATGGTTTATATAGCTGTCGTCTCAATTAATCAGTTGAATGCTATTTATTGCATAGAATCTCGCTATCTGACAAAACTGGTTATTATATGCAGGAACAAAGAAATATGAAAGTTTTCACTTATTAGAAATAATGGAACATAGTCTACAGTACAATAGCCTGCTTATAGCCTGCTTATATGTCATCATTATGGGGTCTCCAGTTCCAACCTCGCCGTCCTTATTAACTACACGTTCAACATCAATAGCCCTCAAGACTCCTACGCCATCACCTGCTCTTACATTACCTGCCTCGACACCACCACATACTCCCATTCAATATCCCGAGCCTCCAGTTGAGTTCGTACAAGACCGTATCACATATATGAATCGCGCGAAGGTTACAAAGAAGACAGCACGTCTTAGTTCATCACATGTGTGGAAGTACGGTCTTCATTATATTCGAGGCAGCGATAAAAAAGAGGTGTACTACTGCCATAAGTATGCAGTCGGAAATTACAAGCAAGAGCTATTTGTTATCAATGCACATCTAGAGTGAGAAATCATCTTGAACACAAGCACCAGATTAATCCCCAGAGTAGTGTCAAGAGACATAGTTCGACTCGAAAGTCTATGCTCGAACAGCAGAACGTCGCGGCTACTACCAACACCTTCTTCTGGAGAGACTCAATTGAGAAGTTCAGAGAGCTTCTAGTTCGTTAGATTATGTACTGCCATATTACTTTCTTTCAATTAGAAAATCCGTATTTCCGAGAATTACTCTCCTTTTTGAATCCGGCGCTTCTCAATCACCTTCCAAAAGCCGCGAAAACCATTCGAAACTAGGTGATGAATACCTTCATATCAAAGAAACAACAACTTAGGGAGGATCTCCGGCTCTCACGAAGTAGAATCTCCATCTCCTTTGATCTCTGGACTTCACCAAACCCTTACGCTATTCTAGGCGTCATCGCCATGTGGATTGATGCTACTGGCAAGCGGCGAGCTACCGTATTGGGTATACGACGTGTGTACGGCGAACACACTGGCGAGAATCTTGGATCAGTTATTCTTGAATTACTCAAAGAATACGATATTAGTGGAGATCAGATTGGATACTTCATGCTGGATAATGCTTCGTCAAACGATACCGCTGTTGAATTCATACTCAAGGAGCTCTGCCCGTGGATGAAATCAAAACAACGCCGCCATCGTCGGCTGCGCTGCTTAGGTCATATCATCAATCTTTGCTGCCAAGCGTTTCTCATGGGCCGGAACTGTGAGAGGTATCTTGCAAAGCTTGAAAAGCACTATCAGCGCGGAAACTACACAGAGGTAGAAGAGCTCTGGAAGAAATTTGGATGCTTAGGTCGGCTTCACAACCTCGTGCGATACATTAGGCTTACTCCACAACGCCGTGAAGAGTTTGCGGCAATAATTATCGGCAGAGATCTCTCTGAATTCGATGGGCTCGAGCTTATCCAGAACAACTCGACACGCTGGAATTCATGGTTTCATTCAATTACACGTGCATTGAATGTTCGGGAACGTTTAGAGCTCTTCTCCGCTCGTCATATACCTGGGAAAGGCTCTCAAGGAATTGCGAACTTCAAACTAGATGGACAGCACTGGTTCGAGCTTGAAAAGATTGAACTAGCTCTAAAAGATTTCTACGCCGCCACTTTGCTTTCGGAAGGAAAGAGGACGTCTCTCGCTGACTGGTTTTCAACCTTGGACTGCCTTCTTCGAGAAATAAACGAGACGAAGGATCATTACTATGATATCCACACCGAGGACGACAATAACTTCACATGGACGTACCTCCAAAGTTGCGCAGACGCCGCGTGGTCAAAATGCGCCGAGTACTACAACAACCAACAACTGAATTGGCAGAATCGATTCCCTGACGATACTGACGTTCCACCAGCGTATTATGCGGCTCAGATACTCGATCCATATCGAAAGTGGGCGTGGTTCAGGCAAGAGTGGGTTCTTCAAGGCGACGAAGAAAAACAGAGGTGGTTTGATAACGCACAATCGGCGGTTAAGCAGCTCTGGGAGACGGAGTATAAGGGAAGGTATTTTGTTGAGAAGCTACCACCGCCAGCCAGGAACGAGAGAGATTCTGATCCAGCATTCGATCGTCAGCGGGAACATAAGCGTATTCGAATAGATACTCCGCTGTCTACAGCTGATTTATATGAACAATGTATTTCTACCGACCGGCTCCATGATGAGGAGGCTAGTTGCGATGACGCCATTGCGTACTGGCTATCCCGCTACGACTCTCAACGAGATCTCGCTCGCTTCGCTTTGGATCTATTCGCGATCTCGCCCATGTCGGACGAGTGCGAACGCCTTTTTAGTAGCGCAAAGCTTACTATAGTTGATCGCCGTGGCAGACTAAAGGCAGATATTATAGAAGCATGTGAATGTCTCCGGGCATGGTATGGAAGGCCCAAATTTGAAGACAGCAGTAATGAAGAGGATAGTGAGAATGACAGTGATGATGTTGGTAGCTTATAGTCAAATTCATCCCCCTTTCTACCTCAGCCTCATTCTTGGCGGTCTTGGCGGTATTGCTGGTCTTACCGGTCAGACCATACCGGTTACCATATAAGCAGCTGGTATGGTATGGTTTGACCTCCATACCATACCATACCGGACCATTCCGATCACTGGAGCCGATGAAGAAAGGAACTATCCCCTCAAGTGGCAACTCGCTTCGACTTTTAGCGTCTTGGCGGGCAAAATCTTCACCAAAAATCGAGGGTATTCAGAGAAACACCACAACGCCTCTATAATTGACTATGATACCGGGCAAAGCAAGTGCTGTCTTTACAGAGTATGACCATACAGAGTTTACAGCCAAATATCGAGCTTTTCCGGCATCCGGATCCCCCTTGATTTGTTGGTACATTTACAGAAAGCTCCCCAAGTACTTTCCTCCTTATTTTCAAGGAAACCCCTTCTTTGGCGCATACTACGCAATTCCCTTTTCTTTCAAAACGTTTGAGTATATGCTCAGTTTCTTGGCTAGCCTCTTCAAGCTCTTCAACGGTGGAAATCAAGGCTGATTTGCGTTTCCTACGGTTTTCCTTAGCCAAAGCAAAACAGTAGCTAAGAACCTCCGTTCTAAACGCCGTCTGATCGAGCCACTTCTCTTCCGGTAGCACTTGAGAGTGGAAACTAAGCTTGTAGGCATTAGTAATTGCTGTATCGATCAACCACGTAGTTAAAGATTGGTAGCTACCCCTTCGACAAAGCCTTTGAAGGGTATTTGGCGCTTTGAGTTGATTTCCTTGATCGATAGCACCCATTTGATGGTTATAATCGTCGACGTACTCAGGAATTGAAAGTATAGCACGAGTATTTGGTCCAAAGGGCTTCCGGGAGGTCTTTGCAGCTAACAAGGTCTCAGAAGGGCGTTTCCGGAGTCGTTCTACCACACTCTTTCCATCAGAAACCGTAGATATCGACAGTACCAAAGCATTGTCTTTCCACGCTATCATATTGATCCAATTGTCCACAGTTGCTTCTGTGTAAAGCGTTCCCCACGGTATTTCGTCCTTCTTTGCGTCTGCCGCCTTCATCTTTCCAAACCGCTGTAAAATACCAGATTTTGCAGTACACGTGCCTGTGGCCCCCTAACCTCGCTCTCTACTGTACGTCAAAAGCTTGATATTCGTAAAGAGGTTATCAAGGTAAACAACATAGCCTTTGCCTTGATTTGGAAGCCTTTCTATTAAGTACGCAACAACAGCTGAAGAGGTATTAACTCCGAGAGCACGTGGTTGAGGAACCTTCCAAGGGCCTCTTTTTCCTTGTCCCGGAATACTCTTTTTGCTTCCTTTTCTATGGAAAACCCAGTCTAAAAAGTAGCCCTGGGCTCCAAGGACCCATACCTTATAACCCCTATCAATTGGCTTCCCAGGGACCTTGAGAGTATCGAAAGAACGGCCCTGGAAACGTACTATAGCCTCGTCAATAGCTACATCCCGTCCTGGAAGCCAGAGAGTACGAGAGGTATCCCGAATATAGGTATTTAAAGGCTCTAACTATCCAGAATATTAGTCCAGTACCCGGATTAAAGGATTTGAGGTATACCCTATCAAAAACAGCCTCAAATTAATGGTCCGGATCCGCTGAAGCCAGCCGGAATGCCGTGTGGATTGCCTAGAACCTCCGAAGGCTCATGATATCCGAAACAGGATGAACTGGCTTAATTCCGGATCTAGAGGTCCAATAGTCCAAAATTCGGTTTTCTACATGGATTCCCATATATATACGAATTCCTAGGTATCCATATACCTCAGGTACAGTTACAGGGTACCATTCTCGTATCCGGGCATGCGGGGGTAGCTCTGGATCGTCTATTTGAGCCTGGAAATCTATATCCTTTCGTTGATTTGTATTCTCACAAAGAATCCGGATCTGTTCCTCTGGAAAAAACAGTAAAAATAACCCCCAGGCATCGGAAGGGCGAATATCGAGTGGTAGGTTGATTATATAAGAAAAAGGGGGCAAATCCATAGGTACAAAGCCCGATCCAGTCTTAATTGTAGGCTCTAAGTTGGGTCGAGTAGTTGCAGGATCAGTAGAATCAGCGACAACGTTTTTCATTGATTTACGTGGCATCTTGTGTGCAATCAATGAGAATTATTTGATTTGTTTACTTCTTTGTTTACCCTGAGTTTTGGTGGGGAACCCGCCAAGACGCTAAAAGTCGTTGCGCCACTTGAGGGGATACCTGAGCCCTCTGGAGTACACGTACAGGCGTCTTCGTCAGCGTCGCGGAGCGTTAATTAAGGACTAAGAGATTATTCCACTGTTTCTTATACTACTATAGTAGTAAGGACTAATTATAAAGATAGTATTATATATTGAAATAGTTAAAACTTAATATAAGGAGTTCTTTAAGTACTTCTTAAATAGTCTTTTTATTTATATTAATAGTAGTGGAATTAATAACTATATAAGAGCTATAATAGTATTACCTTTAATTAGATATATAAAACTAGTATATATAGGGGATAGTAAAACCTTAATTATATATATTATAGAACTATAAGATATTAAATTAATTCTTTAAATTATAAATAAAGATATAAAGAAAGGGAATAAGAGAAATAAATTAATTATCTTTATAAATAACTAAGTAACTATCTAAATATTTTAAAAGCTAATAGATAAATCAAGTGCGTATATTATAGCTAACGCAATACAACTTATAGATAAACTCTAGGAGACCGTAGGACGCGAATCGAGTTAAGATAGGTGCTAGCTTACACGAGTATCTTAGGAAACGAAGCCGCAGATAAAGCGGCGAAGAGAGTAGTCAAATAAAATACTAGATCTAGCCAGGGAAATGAGAACGCTATACAGATAAGGATATATCATTTACAAGTAACCTTGAAGACCTAGATCAGGAGATAAATAAGAGCCGAATAGATAAATAGTTAGAAAGTAGAAACGAGAAAAAGAACCATATTTAAGTATATTCTGTAGCTATTATATAAGATCTTATAACTATACTATAAACTAAAGAAGTAGTAAAGTGCTCTACTAATCCAGATATGTATAGAGAAAATTAGACTAAGAGACTTTTTATAGAAGAAAAGAGTACTAAAAGTTAATAATCCCGAATATAATTATAATGAAGGATAATAAATAGTAAACTATATCCTACTAAGATATTAGATATATAATAATATATAATAAAGGATATTTAGGAGGGGAAAATAAATAAACCTAAAGGTAATCTTAAATAAGCTAAAACTAGTTATAAAAGTAATTAGATTTATAAAACAAATACATCTCTTTAAGTAATTTCAAAAGTGCGATATAATATAAAAAAATAAAGTAAAGTACTAGGGGGAAACTAAAGGTATAAAGACATAAAATAGCTAATAAAAGTAGTAGCTAAAGAACTAAATATACTATTAAAAATAAAGTAAAGTAATCCTTAAAACACTTATATAAATAATCGCAAATAAGAGCTAAACTATTTAATAAAGAAAATTACTAATCACATAAAGTAAGGAAGTAAAGTGTAAATTACTAAACATAGTAAGGCGCACTTCGACAACTAGCGCCAAAGCTAAACTATACCGGCATAGCAGTCCCTACAGTAGACAACTAAAACCAAGTATGAATGAATAAATGAATAAATAAATAGGGGGATTGGGATTTAAAAGAAAGCTACGCTTTCAATCATTTCAAAATTGCATTCTAGTCTCTACACTAACCGTCTAAATGATGTGTGCGCAGAAGCCATACTGTAATTCAAAGAGATGGACGAGCTTGATGTCGCTGCCTTTCGGCCTATCTCCAATTTTGGCGGCCTGTCAAAAAAGGTTTGTCTTGGACTCCAAAATAGGCCGGACAAGTTCTTGAAAAGGCCAGATCTCTTTAGTGGCCACGACCTCAACCCGCCAATTCATAACGTTGGCCTTGGTTCCCATTGCCGACCTCATACAGCTAGGCTTACCAGTGATCTCTGAGACAGATAATCGAAACGGCGGTGGATGATCTCGTGAGGGTAAAAGAGCCAGCCCACCGCACCCAAAGCACGAAGCTACGCTCGGACCATGGACGCAAGCCGTGGGTGAGGTTGTTGAAGGAATGGGCGCAGCCCAACGAGCAATCAACAACTTACAAGGAATGTTCACTTCACATATGGATGCTCTTGGTAGGGTAGACGGCACAAAGAGACGGCTGGAGCAATCGGGGGAAGAGTGTAGCGAGAAGGACAAGGTGATGCAAGAACAGGAGACTACTATCAGCATTTTGAGGACCATGGACGAAAAGGCAAGAGCCAGTATCTAGGACGAATAGAAACAGATCCCCAGGGAAAGAGAGGATCTAAAACAAGAAAGAACCGAACTGAAGACAAGAGTTGAAGTGGCAACGGCAGAAGAACGGTACACCATGCAGCGCAACTTCGAAGAGCGTGCGGCAAGGCATGACGAGAGCTATGAGACGCGTATGAAGGAGCTGGAAGTTGAGTTCGCTCGAAAAAGTGATGAGATTAACTCGAGAGCAACAGTCCTAGAGCGACGCTGCAGACCTGCAGAAAACGGCACGGCTGAAGCTAAGGAAAGAATGTAGTGGAGATGCTTTTGGTGGAACGTAAGCTTTTGATCTCAAAAGAAAACCTGCTGAGTTGCTCATCCCTTGACAATTTCAATTTCAAATCCCTTGATTACAGCAAAGCACAGTACCTGGACCGTATCGACCCTGCCAGGTCACTTACCTCTATTTTGCCACGCCCAGCCCCGCAAAATAGTTCTTAAAGGCCGACGCCTCCAAGGCAAACACTCCGCCAGTATCGAGCATGTCAGTAGGACGCCAGAAGCTCGTGTCGAAGAGGTCCAGGAGACCAGGGTAGGTGGTCAATCCGGCTGGTTCTGTAACACCCCAAGGGTTGCGCAGGATGATGTATGGTTTCCCACCTTGAGAAGCCCAGCCCAACACCGTGTAAGCATGGTTGGCTACGATATTGCTTCCTTTGTACATCCCGTCAGATGCTTGGGTCCAGGCTGTCATGGGATTGATGGTTCTGAAGTTCATGCAATTGGCCCGGACAAGTCCTTGGAGATCATTGGCGGAACGCGAAGAAGTGAAGTAATAATGCGGCGTTTTGTCATTGATCTGTGCCATTGCTTTGACGGGGTCTCCAGATCCCGTTTGCGTGATGTCTGGGTGATCGGAAGAGGTACGGGTTATCCATTTTGCAAAGGCTTTCTCGTACAACGAAGGCCACATCTCTCCAGTATCGCTCCATCTGCAGTACACTACCAGGTTGCTAGAGTTGTTGACGGCGATGTCGTAGTTAACTTTCACCGTCTCTGTAGGAGCATCATTGCTCCCTCCTTTGCTATGCAACTTGATTGCAAGGGCACGTTTGTTATCGCTTGTAATAGAGGCTCGATTTCCATGAACAATGGCGTAGGGATCGGCCCAGTATACTGCAAAAATGGCCGCGATCGACCAGCTGTTGCCAACAGCACCCTGCACGGGATCGTTGTACTCAGTGATATCCTTGAAGAAGTCCTCCATATCCCGCCATGTGCAGTTGGGCGGGGTCCATTCCTCCTTCTCAGAGCGCCTGAAACGGGTCACCAGTTCGGAGATGGAACTGGTCACAGCCAAGTTGGATAGCGTTCTGCCCAGGGCATGTGGGTGGAGCACCATATTGAGCTTCCCATTTTGCATCCAGGCCTGCTTCACCCTCGTTGCACCAACGTCCTTCAACCCAATGCCGTGAAGATCAGAGACTTTTTCGATCTTGGAGAGATCGGGTGTCTCCAGGTCCTTTTCGGTCAAGGTATGCATTTCCCGAGCCGACACCGGTTCTGCCATGTTCTCCTTGGGGTTGAGCTTCAGTCCAGCATAAAGCACCGAATCGTATTTCAAGTCGAAGAGCTCATCATAGTCTGTCTGAGAACATCGGAAATGACCCGGGCCGATTCAGGCGAATTGCTGTCAACTTGCTTGCCCAGGATGCCTTCTACCAGAGAATATGGGTTGATGGCACCTATGTGCATGTCCTTGGGTGCGGGATCGGAGACCACTGTGCTTGTAGTCATTTTGAGATATTGTGGGTGAACAGGTCTGGGAACTGATATGTTACGATGCTGGGTGAACAGATAAGAAGTTCTGGTTAACTAGGTAAGCAGTTGAGAAAGCCAAATTGTTCTGACTCTTAGGAGTTATTAGGGAGATATGAGAGGATATTTATGTTGTCTTGGGAAACCTCTACGAGACTGGAAATGCCCTGTTGACAGTCTCACATGCAAATTGAAGATTCAAACGAATCGTGTGATAGTCATGCCAATATCAACTGATTTTGAAGACGGCCTGTGTCACTTGTCGTCTCAGGCATTCTCATGCTACAACCTTTGTCTGCGTCCCAACAGACTCTCAGTACCCCGCAAAAGCCAAGTCCAATGCCGCAGATATCCGATTGTAATGTATGCACACCTGATCGAAAGTGTTTTTGGCACTCCCAACTTTCCATTCTGAATTTAAATTGGATTACAAGAGGTCAACGCTGGTTCGTCGGCCATAGAGACCGCTGTGTAGCAGAGCTTAAATTGCTCTCAAGGCTTTTGAGGGGGCATTCTATGTTACATGGAAACACGAGAAATTGTCGTTGGTGGGTGGTTTCATGTGAAGCTGGGAATATGCTACGTTGTTCTCCTCGAAGATCACTGTGGGGTAAGCTGGGGTGGATAGCCACGGTAGTTCCCGCATACCCTGTTTGCACAATATCTGCATGTGTCGGCCCCAGAAAGAACGTGAAAGTCATCAGCCACCATACCGCATCCAGGAAGGAACGCACTGGGTAAGTATTACCCCACAGTAAGTGCGAACCTATTGGATACTTTAAAAGGCTTGATTTTAGTGGGAAACGCAGTGCCTTAGGCTCAAAGCGGGGTATGGACGTTGATGGGCGAATTGATTTGTTGGGTATGCGCATACCATATTTTGCAATTGGCCAATACTTCGTTCTCATAAATGCAACAGGGAAGGATTCGTGGCATGTGACATTGAAATTGGCATCTCGGAAAACGGGGCCTGCAACAAAAAACTATAGATGTGGCGTTTTGCCTCCGCATCTAACGGGTTTCAATGCCACATCTTGGCGGATTCCCTCCTCTGATGATCTGATCTTGAATGTCGTGAGGCTGGGCGGTCGTAGAGCGGCTCGTGCTTCTGATCGGTCACTGTATTTTATGTAGCTACTGCAAGGCTAATACATGCCTGCATTGCCTGGCAGGGCTCAAAGCTACTGGCCAGAACCACCCCATCAAAAAGGGAGCATCCGTTTATGGGGGCAGAGCCAAAAACTGGAGCAGTACGTATGCTTCAGAGTAGGTCTTTTTCATCCTTCTCCAATACTCCTTCGAGGGGGGAGACCATAACGGTTCTCCAACGATCCAACCATCTGGGTAGCGTTGTTCAGAGCCTTGCCTTTCCTCGTCATTTGTTCGTCATTCATCTACATTCCTTAGCACATTGCTCTTGGGCTTTTCCGCTGCAGGTGAAGACAATCGTTTTCGTTGTTGACGGGTAAGAAGTGAACATGTCACTACCATCTTTGGGATTTGGACCTTCTCGACAACTACACCCTCCCTCTATTGCGTCTCATTCAAATCCTTGGATCATACCAGGTTCTTTTGATTCTCAGGGTGGCACGTCAAACGCTACTTCGGACGTAAACTACGGTTCTTTTCGAGGTTACCAAGAGACACAGACTCCAATAATCAATCCTTCCTCTGCCCTTAGTCAGGGAGAACCAGTGCGATACTCTGTACACCTAGGTAGGCAGACCAGGGGAAGTCATCGGTGTTTGCAAATGCTAACTGGATTTTTAGTACCTGTTGACAGTGCACAATATGCTCGAAGCGTTAGGGAAGATACGGTAGAGCTGGCATCTTACGTTCTCTCGAACAAAGCATCCACAAAAAGTGCGTCGCATCCTCAACGGCAACGGTCTACTCACGCCCACCTCGAATCCTACTTCCCCCAAGATGTTGACAGTGAGTCTGCTTCGAATCGAGAAGGGCTGCGACACGACATCATACAAGAGGCTTTGGAGCAAGTCTTTCCGGAAAGCAGACCGCCCAACAAGCCTCATAGTACCTCAGTCATTACGAATATGTTGAGTCGCTCTCTGTTAAGCACATCACCGCCGATCAGAGAGGAAGGAGATGATATTAAGCACTCGCCGGATGGAAACGGTGATGTGGTAGACTCTGGGCAAAGGCGTCTGATCATAACGTCGAGCGGTGTCAGGATGGACGCGTCAGAACGAACGCTGTTACTAGGGGAGGATGCAACGTTTGAGACTCATCACGCTGATTGGATACGTGGACAGCAGGATATTGAAGGCCGAGAGATTAAACGGAGAGCCTCGTGGCCAAAGCTGTGCAATGTCATGCTATGGCCCAGAGAAACGGGCTTTGATATTGCCTGGACTCGAGTAAATCCAAAGAGCTGGAATCGGAAGACCATCTGGCAGAACGCTGTGGTGGCCCCTATTGGTTATTTTCCAGCAGTTGTACTTGGACTATTGCTCAATATCTTAGATGCCTTGTCATATGGTAAGCATAGCCTTCTTATGCCAATCGGATATGTGTTCACGCGAAAATCTGAGGATTTAAAGCTCAACCGATCTCCGAAATAATTTTCTTCCTGTTTTTGACACAACGCATCTTGAAACTCCACGAACTATGCTAACTAGCCGTATATATAGGAATGATTCTTTTCCCTCTTGGACAGCCAATATTCGAGAACCTCGGTTCAGCCGGCATTTCTATGTTTTATATAAGTTGTATCATATCTCAATTGGTATACTCTTGTGGAGGAAGTGCTTTCAAAGGAGGTGTTGGCTCTGAAATGGTTCGTTGGTCCCTTGCCATTAGACAGAGCTTCTCACCGACTGAATTATAGATCGAGGTTGTGCCTTTCTTCCACAAGATGGCATTTACGATTATGGCTAAAGTGGGAGAAGAAAACCCACAGGCTGTCGTTGCCACCACAATCACCTCTTACGCCATTAGCTCGGTTCTTACTGGCCTTGTCTTCTTCTTAATAGGATCTTGTGGCTTTGGATATATTGTCGGCTTCATTCCCAGGCATATACTTATTGGCTGCATTGGCGGAGTCGGATGGTTCTTGGTCGCTACAGGCTTCGAAGTTACTGCCCGTCTGGACGGTAACTTAAACTACGACGGCGCCACCTTGCGAAAGATGTTCCAGGCTGATACCGTGTCCTTGTGGATCATTCCCTTCTTTCTTGCTGCCTTCCTCTACTGGTCGCAGCATAGAATCACATCGAAGCACTACCTGCCCATGTTTATCTTGACTATCCCAGCGATCTTTTACTTCTTCGTATTCTCGCTCGACGAACTGGACCCAATGAATTTACGCCGGACTGGATGGATCTTTGATGGTCCAGAAGCCGGAGAGCCCTGGTGGTACTTTTATACGTTATATGGCACGTCAGAAATGCTCTACTCGTGACAACTACTAACATTGACAGACTTTAAAATCGTACACTGGGATGCAATCGCAGAGACAATCCCAGCAATGTTTGCGTTGACCTTTTTCGGCATCGTACACGTCCCGATCAATGTTCCAGCTCTTGCTTTCAGCGTCGGGGAGGACAATCTCAATTTGGATAGAGAGCTCATCGCGCACGGCGTATCCAATGTTCTTTCGGGGTTTGCAGGCAGCATTCAAAATTACTTGGTTTATACCAATAGTATGCTCTTTATGAGGACTGGTGGTGATGGTCGTTTGGCAGGCATTATGCTTGCCATCCTCACCGTTGTCATTTTGATGATGGGTCCTGTCATTATTGGATTTATGCCAGTTATGATGGTCGGAATATTAATCTTTGTGCTTGGATTTGAGCTGTTCCTTGAGGCCGTTTGGGAACCAAGGAAGAAACTCAAGCTGCTCGAATATTTGACTGTAAGGCTTCCTTGTACCACCCACCCAGCACTGGAGAGACTTAGGCATCTACGCCGGAGGCTCTTAGTGGCTAGAAACAACTCTACTAGACTGCTAACATTTCCAGGTGGTTACCATGGTGCTCATCATGGGAATTTGCGATTTTGTAATTGGAATTTTCATAGGAATCGGTCTGGCGTTCGTATCACTCGTGGTCCAAACGTCAAGAGTTCCAGCCGTGCGTGCGTCATATTCTGGTGAAATCGCCGGGTCTACCGTCCGCAGAACCCCTACCCAATGCCGCTATCTTTACGCTGTCGGGCGGCAGATTCACGTCACGAAGCTTGCAGGCTATCTCTTTTTTGGGACCATTGGTAGTGTGGAAGAGGGCATGCGTGCTTTGATTGAGGAAGAAGCGTTTCATGCGAGACCGATTCGTTTCTTGGTCTTTGACGTCGGGCATGTCACAGGAATCGACTACTCAGCCGCCGAGGCATTCAACCGCCTTCACAGAGTTTTTAGCACCAAAGGTGTCACTCTGATTATGAGTGGTGTGAATGCGGACGGTCCATTAGGCCTGAGCTTACGCGCTGTTGGTCTTGGCCAAGATGGGAACGAAGTAAAGTTATTTGTGGATCTCAACTCAGCCCTGGAGAGTTGTGAGAATGAGTTACTGAAAACTTTCTACGCTAGTAAGGAAGTGCGTACGAGTCACAGCGTGCCTACCACCCATCTCGATGTGCCCGGCCAAGCCCGAGCACCTTCGCACTCCAAAGATATCCAGTTTAGCTCTCCAAGACGCAATCAGCTCCACCAAGCCGCCAAAAACATCCTCGATGAAAGTCCCGGAGAGCCACGATGCATGATTGTCAAAGGACCACTTCGACTTATTCTACAAGCATTCCAAGGCCTAACAGAGAAGACCGAAGACTTCTGGATCCGAGTTATTCCCTTCTTCGTCAAGAAAGAGTATCTCGCCGGCACAATCCTATTCCATCGCGGCGAGTTAGCCAAACGTTTCTACCTTCTTGAAGACGGCATCCTTCGAGCGCACTACGAACTGCCGCAAGGCCATTACTTCGAGAGCATCGTCGCAGGAACCACATGTGGTGAACTCCCCTTCTTTTCAGAAACGGACCGCACAGCTACTGTGCAAGCAGAGCGCGACTGCGTAACTTGGTTTATGGACTGCGAGAAGTGGGAGCAGCTGCAGAGAGCCGACCCAGATGTCGCCCAGGAACTGTTGCGGATTTCTCTGAAGCTTACATGTGAAAGAATGAGTGCGATTACGTCGTACGTGCTGACTACGGCTGGGTGATGAGGTGGGATGGGATGCATATACTGTGTTTAAGGCATACGTTGCATATAGCATCGGGTGGAGTGCTTCTTTCATCCCGGGTAGGAACAAATGCATTGGATTGGAGTTGGACACCTTGAAAGGTCATTTGGGTCTTGTATCGGATAGTCGCGATGAACCACGTGATCGGTACCCAATAGATGACTAGGTTGGCCTGCTAACCTACCTAGGTACAGTACCACACAGAAAAAACATCACAAAAAGCACGAATCAAATTTTTGGAAAGCACACCTCAAAGCATCTCGAAAGTCCCTCAGAAGGGTCAGAACTAGCCTCTTGGGCTAGGCATTTTCCTTTTTGGCATGCCTAGCCCAGCGAGCGCCCGTTCTGATCGATCTGAGGGGACACCTGTCAAAGCACGCACCGAAAACAACACCACGACAACCACGAGAAATGGCCCTTCTCCTTCCACGGGATAGGCTTTACACTCAGCAGTAACATAGGAACCTGAGACCGCGGTACTATTGTCAACAGTATATAGCATTTGCAGCACGTTTCACCAGAGACCCGAAGCCTCACTCAACATCCAAATCTCCCAAAATCTTCAAGCTAGTAACGACAACCGGACCACACGATCTCGACGCACGACTTATCACCACACACAGAACACGGAGAGGAACTTGCCCCGCCTCTCAACATCAGGCTAAAAGTGATGCCCACACTATTAGTCGATCAGTCTCCCCCCGATGATGTCGCTACGATCTCGATCTTGTACACAGCAACTCTATCACAGAACAGAAGCTACGATGCGCTCCCCCCACGCCTCTTAGCGCCACTGCAGACTACGAGTGCCTTGCCCACACGAGCAGTCTACGTTTTCCCATAGAACTGTCAGCATCGCAGCAGAATCACCACACACAGAACAGGTTGAGGCATGAGCCGGCATGCGCTTAACCGCCCAGATTTGCGAATATTTGGTCCGTATTTGCACTTCACCCCGAGGACACTATGATGATGGGTTTGGGAGAAGTCACGAATTTGAAGATTGATGGAAGGGAGGGAGTTGAATGAATGTTTAGCGGTAGCAAAGGGAGACTGAAGGTACATTGACACACGAAGGACAGCAGAAGCGGCTGCCAATGAGCCATGCACATAAAGAAGACACAAAGCACTCCTTGACACGGATATGTATATAGACGTAGATGGGAACCAGTCCGCTCAGCAGAGGAGGTTGCTGGTCACTTTCGGGTGATGAAGTGAGGTACATTTACTACGGTAGATGCAGCTCGGCAACTGGCGCCAAAACTGGGCTACTCCGGCATAGCAGTCCTATGGACAGCTGGAACCGAGTATGAATAAATCAATCAATCAATCATCTGTCAGTGCTTATCTGCGTTCCCATTTTAACTTAGCCCAGCAACCGGCCGCACTAGTCAATCACATCTAATATCTGCGCTTCTCCAACCTCTTTTCCTTCATGAATCTGGGGGTTAACTCGTTCGTTGCCATCTTCTTTCAAGAAGCTATTTGCAGTGTAGGCAATAGACCGACGTAAATAGACTGTTGGTCGGTCGGTCTGTCTATTTACGTCGGTCTGAGTCTTGGCAGACCGACCGATGGGATTTAATGGTCTATACCGACCCACCTGGAGAAACGGACCGTCCAGACGGTCAAGAGGATACCTATCGGTGCGGAACCAATGAGCGAAGCTTAGATTCGATGAGCTCTTCTGCCACGGATCGAACAGTTTCGTATAAAGGAGGTCGCTCCTTTCGACTATCTATATCCTCCTTAAACCTTGGCCTTGTATCACCGACATTTCTCTGAATCCAGCGAGCAGAGGCTGCTAAGAAACTCAAATGATGGCAAGATATAAAGAAGATAATTATGTTTTTTGGAAACCTCAACCCTGTCCTGATTTAACTCGAACTCTGCCCTTTGGTTTTTCACCGTCTGATTCTTCCGCCCATATAAAAAACTCGAGCCTAGCCCTGGGTTGAATTGTCTATGGACAGTTAGAACAGCTTAACTAGGGATGGAAGAAGCTTACGATCACTTTAGCCAAAGACTCCACCTGCCTCGCTGGAGACTTCAAATCCAAAAGGAACAACTCGGCGACGTTGATTCGTTGAGGGGAAGAATTTTGAAATTAGATCCTTCGTCGCGGACTTCTAGCAGTGTCTAGTCTCGGGTTTCTTCCTTCGCTTCGATGGTAGGGCGAGTGGGTGATTCGCAGAATCGCAATAGCTGTGTGATGTGCGATGTCGTGTAACTCCAGTGTTCAGGGCAGTGTACGCAGGGTCTTCACCGTGTAATAGCGATCCATCGTACGGGAACACCATTTTCTCCTATTTCGTAGGGCTTCGTTGAAATTTCCCGTGGTGGTAGAGCCCATTTCGCGCGACCCGGTTTGTGGTCGTCCAATTTGCCGTTCTTCTGCATAGCCATTTCCATGACTGCAATCCTAATGAAATCACTATTTTCCCTCATGTTTCGCTGACGTGCCACCGGCCCAGCGGTGACATCTGCGAACACTTCTTCGGGAGTTGTTTGCGTTCGCCGGCTGATAACGCTTGGTGAAGTACCCTTGCGGGGGCGAGAAACTTTGTAAGTCTGCATCTGTATTGAGGCGGTATATTTGGTTGCGCCCATAGTCTGAGCAAGCGAAGACGGGACGTGAGCTTCAATAGGAGCGGTGGTTGTAGGGTTGAGATAGCGTCGAAGAGCTGCTGTTGGCGTATCTTCAAGGCGTAGTGGCATGCGTTCGTCTGCAAACGGGACTTGCGGGTTTGTAGAAATAATCGACCTCGTGAGAAAATAATCGGGTGTAATCGTTGGTGCCGTGAAGGATGAAAATGATCTGGCAGCGGGCCCGACGGCCCTCAGTGAAGCAGTCAAATTTGACTTCAATGCCGATTTCCGCCTTGGTGCTTCTGGCTCCACAGGTTTCTTGTTCTCATCTTGCGGTTTATCGAAAACTCTGAGGTCTAATTCATCCAAGTCAATGCTCGCAGATGACAATGGATCGTCCGGTGAGGTTTCTCCTAGAGGGGAATATAATGGCTGCCTTCTGCGAGTGGGTAGTGACCTTTTGCCGCAGGACCCAGGCGTAATGAGTGAATTTAGAGAGATCGAAGACTCGTTGAAAGAGTCACCATCCAGGGATGGCATAGACTCGCTGGACATAGTCCTTGATGACATGATAGATTCCCTGCCATTTTCACTTCCGACGGAATCTTCGTCTAACTCATCAGGAGAGCTGAGCAAGAAGTCCAGTGGACTCCGGCCCAGAGACAAGCTAAACTCCTTCTCCGAGATGTCTGTTTGCTCCAGTATCGAATCAACTGTCAACCGCGACCCTGCGCCGTTTCTTTTCCGTACGCTGTTATTCTTTTGTGGCGGTATGGAGCTGATCGCAAGAAGTGCTGCGACTGAGGGAGGGATCACATCTGGTGAATGATCCATTCGACGATCCGATCGTTCGGATTGCTTCTTGCCATGGTGACGACGTGTTGATCTGGCTTCGGGTCGCTGGGTTTGGGCCGGTTCGCGATGCCCCCGCATAGGTATTATTACAGGAGACGAAGGCGTTGTTTGTAGTCGTTTTGGACGGAGGCATCTCTCCCTTGTCCTGCTTAGTAGGAGACTGGTTTCTCCGTTCTTCGCTGGTTCGGTCATACTTGGACTTCTTTGATGAAGCAGACTGCGATGACTGCCGAGTAAACGGTATGGCAACTTGTCGTATATGCTAGGAGGGCTTCTTACCAAATCCCGACGCCGATCAAACCCGGACGGACCGATTGGGAAGTGGTAACCCAACTTAACAGTATTTAGAGCGGTAGTCAAGTTTGCTTTAAACACAGGAAAATTAGGCCCGCAATCGCAGTCGGCAACACTTGTGCAGAATTCCCAACGGTTGGGATATGGATATGAAGGGGTTACCTAAGAGAGAGGAGTGGGGCTACATAGGGCCAGCCCTGAACAGCCAATATGAATAAATCAATCAATCCCAAGGAGAGTTCCAAATATAGAATTGTGAGGTAGTCAATTTGTGCCAGTCATCGTCTACTTTGATTAGAGGTGCGCCGCCGCATCAGCGAAAGAGTAATTACGTCATCGTACAGTGCCTCACTGCCCGGCCCTAGCGCATCTTTGTGGAGATGATTGGTATACGAAAGAGAGGAAGGCATGTGATGGTCATCTAAATTTGATCAAGAGATGAATTTAACTGCAAATAATTCCAAATCCCCATAAGCCTTACCTGTCCTTACGCCTTTTTTCTGCCTGCAGTTCTCTGTCTCTGTGTCACTATGACGTTGGAGACTGTGCGAAATGACGTTTGTGGCCTTCCACCTCTCGTTCTGTTAGGATATTTTATTTCAAGACTCCTGTGATCACTCACTGCGCGAGAATCACGTAGCGACCGTAGCACCCTCGTAATCGCTCAACCTCGTCGTCACACCCTCGCCGTCGCATCTCAAGATGTTCCTCTATGATCTTGTACTAAGCAAGCCTCACTTAATTCACCAATTTACCAAGCCTTGGAAAGGCAAAGATACAATTGCAATTGCAGTACGACAGCTTGAACAAGAGTTCAATGGTGCCCCTTTGTCGCCGCCGTGTAGCGAGGTGAGCCCCTAAGCGAGGTGCTACGCGCTTTTCATACTGCGCGAATTTCATGGAACATATATAACCAGGGCCTTTCTGTCCCTCATCTCCCTTCTCTTCTTTTCTTCTTTAGCTTAGAACCCTCGAATAAAGGCAGATCTATAGCAGCAAGGATTTCCTCCGACTTGTCGTACGTGCCGTCACAGCCTCAGTCTCAAAAGTTTATTTGCAGGTTTCGACGAGGCGGCGAGCAGAGCAAGGCTGAACAGCTCGCTTGGAGCCCGCTCGAGAGCTTGGTATTGTTACCATTTGGAACAGCACTGTTTCAGCTGCCACCCATTGCCAAACCCACCTTCTCCAGCCATGCAAGGTTCTGTACCACGTGAATTGTGGCCTTCACAGATTCTACACAGAGTCGGTACCAAAGATAAAGTATCGCGTTCAGCCTTTGTTGTTAGCAACTTATTATGAAGCTCTAGAGTTGCGGGGCAGAGATATGTGGGCGTACTTTCTTGCCGCCATCCAGTGGGGCAGGGCAGAAAGTGTCTCTGTTATGCTTCGACGGTGAGCAACTTCCTTGCAAGGTGTATACCCCGGATGAATGAGCTACACCGTCCTAGAATGGGACCACACCATCACCACATCGGCATCTCCAATCCATCAGCTACAGGCTTCCGAGTTGATTGTTCGGATTTTGTGTTTAGCAACTTATTATAAACCGAGAAGCTGAAGGTGTTTGCCCAACGAGCCACGCACTTGACCCGAGCCCGAGCATTTCCCCGCCTACCGCCTTCGCTGCTGTCGAAGAGGGGTGTTCCAACTAGCTGCGAACGCAATTCTAAAGCACAACGCTGCCAAATCCGGCGAGATGAATCTCTCCTGATGAACGCACATCTCAATGCTCCCGATGTCCACAAGACTATTACTTCCGAGAAAGAAGGTGGCTATAGCATTCTGAACATACAGGGAGTTGTGGGTATACAGGGTAGGATGTCGACAGCTATCGGGGTGGCTAGGAAACGGGGACAAAGGCGGTGCTCAAGGATCGGATCAGGACCTCGAGTGGGGGCTCATGTTGAAAAGTCCAGCAATGTCCTAAAGCAAACACGCACACAGCTCACGCAGGACGTGCGAGGTGGAGTGCACAGTCGACATCCTAAAAACCCCTTGCAAACATCAGCTGGAAAGCCATCTTCGTCGACTCCTGCCCAGCTTCCCGAGACAGTAGTCATCGACGACTCGGAACCTGGACCTCAAGATGATGACGATAATTAAGTCAAAGTGCTTTCTGACACCCTACCCTGTACCCAGAGACATCATTGTTGGTAGTAATGGCTCATAATGGCAGTGGTTAATCAAGGCTGGAGGGATTGCTCATGGCGATAAAGGATGAGGGGAGGAGGAAGGGAGGAGGAGAGGGAATTGCGGGACAAGTATTCAATGGTGTGGGATGCAAAAACATAGTGGATGCAGTATTCCTTTTGTCCATACAGTTTCCCGAGGGTACTGGAGTATAAATAATTATCAGTTCGGTACACGCAATTCCCTTCACCTCTTCTTGATCCAAGGTCCGAGCTGCTCTATTGCTAATGCGAAATCGACGGCTGTATATGGAAACACCTGAAACCGATTCCTTCGGAGGCTCTGCACATGCAGTGTAGAACTTAACCTGCGGCTTCCTCTGACCCCTCGGCCGTCTTTACTCCACTGAACATCCGCGATGTTACCTTTCAACCGTATAGGTAGGTGCGAGCGGCATCTGGTACTTCTTCCCAGCACAATCAGCGCCAGGCTCCTTCGCTCCAAAACCCACCGCCCCTCCACCAGCATCATCAACTCACATCTTACATAGGAGTTGCATGTTCCCCGTCAGCAATGGCCACCTAACAGACTTCCACCTCGTCCACGTACGCCCATTCGCCTACCCGGCGCCTCCATCACGATCCTCGAAGCACGTCCGTCCTGAGGAGCTGTTCGCTGGCCATAGGCTGACCTTTGACGATGATGGAGGTTGTGGAGGTTGTGGAAAGGTCATTGGAGGGAGAGGCAGCAGAATATGGGGAGGTGACATCCGATGTGTGGTTGACGACGAGGTGGCCAGCGGTAGAGGTGGAAGGGCTTGGAAGGGGAAGGATCGCCCAGTGGGGATGGTTTGGAGCTTGCATATACAACTATGGCTTTCGTTCCATAACAGGTAAACATAACCCACAGCTTCGGATGACACCGCTTTCACAGCTGATGAAGCTCGTATTTGACGGAAGGCTTCTCGTGCTAATCGTTCGGCTTAAATTGCGCACCGTCGGTATGGCACCATGGACATCTCCTTTTCTTCCATTTCTTAGCCATCAATCGAGTGACGCAGGTTTGGCAAATGCCACGAAGACACTGCGTACAGGCGTATGACCTTATCAATTGGGTATTGCTCTTACAGGAAGGACAATGGATTTGGAACCCTTCTGAAGGAGATACGCAGGGAAGTCCCCGAACCCAGTATCCTACTGCAAAGTTGGAATCGGCTTCGGCCTCTCGGAGTGTACCTTTTTCAGAGTGTCCAGTAATATGGTACAATTTTGTGGCTGTGATTTCGAGTTGAGATGGTTGGCGCGTCGGAAGAAATGCCTTGTAAAAGCTAGCAGCTTCAGCCGGATTCCCATATGTCTCTGAGACCTGCGCCTGCAATTTTATCAGCACCCTGATTCTGACGGGAAGCCGCCAGGGGCATACATGAGGCTCTCTGCCGTCCGATTCTTCCTCAGCTGTTCTTGCGCCTTCTACTAGCTGCTTCCACCTTGTGACGGCGGTCAGTTCTTGAGGCATATCAGAGACGAGTCCTGCAGTATTATTGCTGTTGAGCTTTGATTGCTCAAAGACGACAAAAGGCGATAAGGTCTCGGATTGTTCCTCTTCTCGCTCACAGAAGACTGTTGAATTCTTGTGCTTTTACTGTTGGTCCTTCAGTTACGGGTGCCTGGAAAGGTTGCTTTACCTGTCCGATGACGTCAGACTCCATCCGTCGCAAACCACGTCAAAGCACGTGTGACTTTTAATAGGGCCACCTCTCGCTACGAACACTCTCTCGTTAAAGAAGTCAGCCAGCAATCAAGTCAGCCAGCAATCAAGTCAGCCAGCAATCAAGTTAGTGAGCACTTGAATCAGTAGTTGTGTGGAGGAGGGACAAGATGGAGGGCGCGAGCTTGACCGTCATTCGAGCCGGGAACGCGTCCAGACGTCGAAGGCGTCAGAATGGAGCAAGAGAAGGTCTAGAGCGACGTCAAGCGATACAGAAGACACGATTGAAGTAATTGAGGAGGCGCCCGCGGCTCCGCAAGCAAGACGAACGGGGATCAACTCGCATCCCAAGGAGCGAATTGTGGCGACGAAGGTTAAGGCCCTCGCCGCGAAGGCAGGAGAACATTCTGCAACAGTGGCAGCGACCCCGAACCAGCCGGTACACGAAATGTCGAATACAAGTGCAAATACGCAGATCAAAGTGCTCACTGACTTGGTCAAGTCGCTGTTGAGGGCAATGGAGGAACAGAAGAAGGAGCACGTGACTCATATCGAAACCTTGAGGAGAACCTTCACTGAGCAGATAGAAGCACTTAAGGCAGAGGTCACAGATTTGACGGAAAAGATTCAGACCCAGTTGTCCAACGTCCAAGCACCGTCAAACGCAACCCCATCGTATGCAGAGGTCGCCCGGACGCCACCAGACAGTCTACCAAGCAATGTACGAACCCTCTCCTCTATGGGCACCACGCCATCAGCAATGACCGATACGCTATACTGCACAGTTGACACGTCCAGAGTCGGGGAGGGAGAGAGAAGCAAGGTACAACCTGGGGCAGTTAGGAAGGCAATTGAGGAGGAGATCCGTACCGTGGAAGGACAAGCAAATTGGCGCTGCGCTGCGGTGATCAGAGACGCCAGGAACACGGAACGCATCAAGATTGTATGTAGAGACGAAGCGGAACTGCAACGGGTCAAGGAAGCAGCCCAGAAAACTGCGGCACAGGGAGTCCGAGTGCTGCGAGACCAATTGTACCCAGTCAAGGTGGACAATGTCAATCGAACAGCTATTCTCGATCAGGACGGAAAGGTTCTACCTGGCGCCGCCGAAGTCCTTGGGAAGGAAAACGATGTCCATATAGCCAAGTTCGGATGGCTTAGCAGGAAAGACACGGGGAAAGCTTACGGCTCAATGGTTGTCTATGTCACAAAAGGCAGCGAAGTAGCACGACTGTTACAAGACCAATACTTCCATGCAGTGTTCCTACTAGTTAGTTAACTAATTAGTTAAGTTAGTTAGTTTTTTAGTTAGTTATTAATTAGATTAGTTAGTTAGTGCTGATTTAATTAATTAGTATAATTTTAATTAATTAATTATATAATATTTAATTAATTAGTTTAAATAGTAGTTTTTAGAACTTCCTGATAAGTTTTTTTAAAAATACTATATATTTATAAATTACTTAAATAATAATTATAATACCTTATTAATTATTTTAATATTAAGAATAATATTATAATTTTTTTTTTAAGTAATATAAGTTAATTAAGTATTAATTCTTTTGCTATATTATTACTAGTTTTTTTATTACTATTACTAGAATATTAAGATACTTTAATATCTTTAAATATAATACTAATAGAGATTACTTTAAAACATATATCTAAGATATAGAATTACTTTTTTTAGTTTTATAATAAAATTTATTATAATTATAAAGGTAAGAGTATTTAAAAGTATTTTTATTATTCTTAAGATTATATTAATATAAGGATATTAAATACGTGTACTTACTTGAAACTTAAATACTTTAATGAAATTACTATGTATTATAAGAATTAAATTGAAGGATACTAATAATAAATAGACTTCTTAAAAGTATGTGTTAAGTTATAATAGACTAATTATAAGCGTTGAAAGCTTAATAAAGAAATTAAAGATCTTAATACTAAAGAGTAAGGCTAAAGAGATATTAATCTTATTATACTTAAAGATCTATATATTACTTAGATTATAGTATATAGTATATTATTTAAAATAATAACTTATAATAAGTTTTATATATAAGTTTAATATTAGCTTTTTACTTTGAATTATATTAATAAGTAAGGATAGCTTAATATATTATTTAAACTCTAAAATTAATTAATATCTCTCTAAGAGTAATAATGCTATTCATAACTAGATAATATAAATATATAAGGTAAATAAGAAATCGATTATTACTTAATTAAAGGCTACGTAATTTAAGATCTATATTACTATTAATTTATAGTCTTTTAGTAATTATAAATCAGTTCTAGGAGTTACTTACTATTATATCTTAGCTAATAGGGACCTTAAGTATTAAGTTCTTACTATATAAGAGCTCTAAGGCTCTTATAAAGGTAAGAATTAAGCTGTAATTATTATAGATATTCTTATAGATTTTAGAATTAAGAATTAACTTAGATTTTTTATTAGTAATAATAATTTAAAAAATAATATAATATATTAAAGTTTATTAAGATATAAGTAAAGCTTATAGACTTTTAGATAATACTAACTTTAATCTAAGATTAAAGAAAAATAGGAATATAACCTAGAATCTAGTATTTTAATAACTTTAATATAATAGTTATATTATTAATCTTTTAGCGTAATTATTCCTATTCCTAAAGCTTATAAATAAAGATAATAATAAGAGTAATAATTATACTACTAATATAAGTATCTTATAAGATATTAATAGTAAGCTTCCTCTATAAGAGTTTAATTAAAAGGAGATAGTAAAATAGTATAAATATAATCCTTTAAGTAAAATCTATAATATATTAGTATATATTACTAGTTTGAACTAATAAATTAAAAGATTTAAATAATTCTTAAAAGATCTTATACTTTTATATAATAATAATACTTAGTAGAATTTATAGTTTAAGATATTAACTTATATATTTAAAGTCTGTAATACTATTAATACCTTTAATATACTTAAAAGAAGTTAATTAAAAGATAATTAATTTACTAAGGAAGAGTAGGAAGACGTTAAAAAGCTAATAGAATTTCTAGAAGTATATTACTATATAGTAATATTAACGTAAGGCTAATTTATAACTATTAATAAGGTTTTTTTAATAATAGAGTTTCTTCTTAGTATATTAGAAAGAGGGAAGGATATATATACTAAGGATATAAGATTTATAAGTCTTTATATTAAAGCAGGGTAGGAAAAGCTTAATAAGTAATATTATAGAACTAATAATTTAATTATATATTATATTATAATTATCCTTTATTTAAATTAGAAATAGAAGTTTTTTAAAAAGGTTAAGTAGTAGCTAGTTTAGATATAAATAATAAAAAGGAATATTAAGAATCTATAAGAGTAGGAATATAAGTTTAGAACTTTACTTAAACTAAAGTAAATTCTAAAGCTATTATTAATTTTAACTTTAATAATAAAATAGCTAAATTTATTTATAGTTTAAGAATAAGAAATACTTAATACTTTAGTACTTAAAGATAAGTATAAGTAATATCTTAGATTATTATTAATAATTCTTACTTATAATATAGTAAAGAAGTTTAATCTATAGACTTAGTAGCTTAAAGCTACTTAATAATAAGTATATCTAAATCTTTTAAAAATAGCCTTAGATTTATTTTTAATCTTAGTAATATCTACTAAAGTTAAGTGTTTCTTTTTAAGCTATAAGATTATAATTACTAATTATTAAAATTATATTAGTATTAAGTTAATTAAAGTAATTAAGTATTTAAAGTCTTAAATAAAGTTATAAAATATTAATTTTATTAATAGTAATATTAAGATTATATTTAAAATAAGACTTAATAAAGGTATAAAAAAGAAAAAAGTAAATAAAATAAGTAAAAATAATATTAATTTAACTAGTTTTAAAAAGCTTTAGTTTAATATATTAAGTTCTTATTCCTTAGGATTCTTATCTTATACTAATAGTAAATTAATTTAGTAAAAATTTTCAATTACTTAATTATAAAATTTATTTATTAATACATTTAAAGCTTATTTAAATTATACTAATTAATATAAGATATATATAAGATTCTATAATTAAATTTATTATACTTAATTAACTTTAAAAGCTATATAAGTAAATTATATAAAATTAATTAATTAATTAATTAATTAATTAATTAACTAAGCTAATTAATTAATACTAATTAATTAACTAACTATAAACTAATCTAATTAAGAATTAACTAATCTAGTTAGCCCTTTTAATTCAACTGATTCAACTAGTAGGAACACTGGATCCTGTACTAAAGACGAAGTCCGCTTGGGCCTTGGAAGACATGGAGACTGTTAAGGCCAGCCCGGCACCTAGGGTCTCCTCACCAAGTGATTGGATAGAGCGTACAATATCAGGAGCTACTATTCCAACAGAGAGTAGAAGGGCAAAGAGAAACGCATAGCAGAATCTTCATAGCTTCAATAATCCGATTAGTGATTCCGCCGTTCACAGTCCGCAAACCTCCAATATCCAGATATCACATGCTTCAAAGTAAACTAGTAATACAATAACGGCTGTGATAGAGGAAATCAGTTGAGGCTAAGGTCGACTAGTTGAACCAGACCCTTCCGAGTCAACTAATATGTCCTACCTCTCCCTTAAATCAAAATTCCACCTTAAGGCCAACTAAGTACAGCGCGCGATCCAGAGTGCCTATAACCCTAAACTATTTCGGAAATTCCTACCGATATTTCTCTATAATAACTACTAATCTTGGCAAAAACACGGCATCTAGCACTAAGAGTAATATTGCTTCTCAGCGCTACCCCCTAACTCTACTTCTCTCTCCCATATCAACTATTTAATCAGTATAGATCATAAGAATAAGAATAGGACTACAGTTAACGAGGTCCGAGAGCTTATTATTCTTCACCTAATTTTAATGGAATTTAATAGCCTTATCGCATCTTTAGATAAATCCGTCTCCCTACGCTAAGGGCGGGGGTTCTCGTCTATAGTTATTAATATAATAGTGTAAGGACAAAAATACAATCGAAAAGTAATTAACGAAATACTTAAAAGGAGTAGGAGGTTTAAGAGGATCACAAACAAACTAAGCCTTACTATAGTTCTTGTTACTGGATCGGATCTTATAACCCTTATATAAGGGATAAGGATAACGAACACCATGTTTGATTATATAGCCTTTTATATTGCGAATAAATTACCAGAAATCTTACAAGTCACGGAAATCTTGGATAGTATTACCCGGAACCTTGTGAACAGCGCCCTTAATCTCTTCCTATTATTAGAGGAGTTCTAGGCAATACTAAAGAAGGTGGAAGATATATAGGCTATTAATACTAGCTAATCTTCAGATATTAACAGGCTCGAAACAGTATCGCTAGTCAACAGAAAGAATAATCTAAAGGAAACGCTGAAGTACTCCAACCGGATAGCTGGCTCTCCCTTATTATCATATCTAGCCAACGACCCTATATTCATTGCCTAGCACGGCCCTTTAGATAATAGTGAAATAACTCCCACGACACCTGCACCTAATATCTCTCCATCTACTAAGAGTATTACTAATAACGAGTTAGATAAGGAGTTCATTTTAAAAACCAACTTACCATAGATAGAAATGCCATATCCCACCCCTCTACGCACTCCCAGAAGTATACATTATTAACTGCGCCTAATAAGATTAAGTATTTAGCTAACGTAGTTCTTTTAGATACTACTCGGAAGAATACGTAAGGCGTTAGATACACTAAAAGAGGTCCTAAGATAATAGAAAGAACCGCGATAAAACCCCTAGCCGTAACCACACCCCGCCCATCTAGTAACACCTATCATACCGCTGATACCGCTGATAGAGTCAACACTACATCACCTAGTCCGCTGACACCTTATCTATCTAAGACGACTTCTAAGAAAAGGAAATATAGTGGATTCTATAGACAGTGTTCTTACTAGTTGAACTAATTGAACTAAAAGGGCTAACTAGATTAGTTAATCCTTAATTAGATTAGTTTATAATTAGTTAATTAATTAGTATTAATTAATTAGTTTAGTTAATTAATTAATTAATTAATTAATTTTATATAATTTACTTATGTAATTTTTAAAATTAATTAAGTATAATAGATTTAATTATAGAATCTTATATATATCTTATATTAATTAGTATAATTTAGATAAGCTTTAAATGTATTAGTAAATAAATTTTATAATTAAGTAATTGAAAACTTTTATTAAATTAATTTACTATTAGTATAAGATAAGAATCTTAGGAAATAAGGATTTAATATATTAAATTAAAGTTCTTTAAAACTAGTTAAATTAATATTATTCTTACTTATTTTATTTACTTTTTTCTTTTTATACCTTTATTAAGTCTTATTTTAAATATAATCTTAATATTACTATTAATAAAATTAATATTTTATAACCTTATTTAAGACTTTAAATACTTAATTACTTTAATTAACTTAATACTAATATAATTTTAATAATTAATAATTATAATCTTATAGCTTAAAAAGAAACGCTTAACTTTAGTAGATATTACTAAGATTAAAAATAAATCTAAGGCTATTTTTAAAAGATTTAGATATACTTATTATTAAGTAGCTTTAAGCTACTAAGTCTATAGATTAAACTTCTTTACTATATTATAAGTAAGAATTATTAATAATAATCTAAGATATTACTTATACTTATCTTTAAGTACTAAAGTATTAAGTATTTCTTATTCTTAAACTATAAATAAATTTAGCTATTTTATTATTAAAGTTAAAATTAATAATAGCTTTAGAATTTACTTTAGTTTAAGTAAAGTTCTAAACTTATATTCCTACTCTTATAGATTCTTAATATTCCTTTTTATTATTTATATCTAAACTAGCTACTACTTAACCTTTTTAAAAAACTTCTATTTCTAATTTAAATAAAGGATAATTATAATATAATATATAATTAAATTATTAGTTCTATAATATTACTTATTAAGCTTTTCCTACCCTGCTTTAATATAAAGACTTATAAATCTTATATCCTTAGTATATATATCCTTCCCTCTTTCTAATATACTAAGAAGAAACTCTATTATTAAAAAAACCTTATTAATAGTTATAAATTAGCCTTACGTTAATATTACTATATAGTAATATACTTCTAGAAATTCTATTAGCTTTTTAACGTCTTCCTACTCTTCCTTAGTAAATTAATTATCTTTTAATTAACTTCTTTTAAGTATATTAAAGGTATTAATAGTATTACAGACTTTAAATATATAAGTTAATATCTTAAACTATAAATTCTACTAAGTATTATTATTATATAAAAGTATAAGATCTTTTAAGAATTATTTAAATCTTTTAATTTATTAGTTCAAACTAGTAATATATACTAATATATTATAGATTTTACTTAAAGGATTATATTTATACTATTTTACTATCTCCTTTTAATTAAACTCTTATAGAGGAAGCTTACTATTAATATCTTATAAGATACTTATATTAGTAGTATAATTATTACTCTTATTATTATCTTTATTTATAAGCTTTAGGAATAGGAATAATTACGCTAAAAGATTAATAATATAACTATTATATTAAAGTTATTAAAATACTAGATTCTAGGTTATATTCCTATTTTTCTTTAATCTTAGATTAAAGTTAGTATTATCTAAAAGTCTATAAGCTTTACTTATATCTTAATAAACTTTAATATATTATATTATTTTTTAAATTATTATTACTAATAAAAAATCTAAGTTAATTCTTAATTCTAAAATCTATAAGAATATCTATAATAACTACAGCTTAATTCTTACCTTTATAAGAGCCTTAGAGTTCTTATATAATAAGAACTTAATACTTAAGGTCCCTATTAGCTAAAATATAATAGTAAGTAACTCCTAGAACTGATTTATAATTACTAAAAGACTATAAATTAATAGTAATATAGATCTTAAATTACGTAGCCTTTAATTAAGTAATAATCGATTTCTTATTTACCTTATATATCTGTATTATCTAGCTGTAAATAGTATTACTACTCCTAGGGAGATATTAATCGACTTTAGGATTTAAATAACGTATTAAGCTATCCTTACTTATTAGTATAATTCAGAGTAAAAAGCTAATATTGAACTTATATATAAAACTTATTATAAATCACTATTTTAAATAATATACTATATATTATAATCTAAGTAATATATAGATCTTTAAGTATAATAGGATTAATATCTCTTTAACTTTACTCTTTAGTATTAGGATCTTTAATTTCTTTATTAAGCTTTTGATACTTATAATTAATCTATTATAACTTAATGCGTGCTTTTAAGAAGTCTATTTATTATTAGTATCCTTTGACTTGATTCTTGTAATATATAGTAATCTTATTAAAGTATTTAAGTTTTAAGTAAGTATATGTATTTAATATCCTTATATTAATATAATTTTAAGAATAATAAAGATACTTTTAAATACTCTTACTTTTATAATTATAATAAATTTTATTATAAGGTTAAAAAGAATAATCTTATATTTTAGATATATACTTTAAAGTAATCTCTATTAGTATTATATTTAAAGGTACTAAAGTATTTTAATATTCTAGTAGTAATAATAAAGAGATTAGTAATAATATAGTAAAAGGATTAATACTTAATTAACTTATATTACTTAAGAAAGAAGATTAAAATATTATTCCTAATATTAAAATAATTAATAAAATATTATAACTATTATTTAAATAACTTATAAATATATAATATCTTTAAAAAGACTTATTAGAAAATTCCAAAAACTACTATTTAAACTAATTAATTAAATATTACATAATTAATTAATTCAAACTATACTAATTAATTAGATTAGCACTAATTAACTAATCTAATTAATAACTAACTAAAAAACTAACTAACTCAACTAGTTAGTTAACTAACTAGTAGGAACACTAACGCAAGCTCTCGGAATATAAGCCTCAATTGACGTCACAACATAAGACCGACCGTCTCAAAGAGGCTCAAGAGCTTTTAAAGGTTCTTACGGAATGCCCCGAAAGCTTAGCTTTTATGGACGCTGCGAATATACGGGTAAATGAGGACGAGCAAGACTATTGTTGGCAAAGAGCCGGCGAGGAATATCACGAAGATATCAAAGTAGGGACGCAAAAGAATGACCACTACTCCTGCGGTCAATTCTTCGGTGTTATAACCTTTGGAAAGCGGAATGGTTCTTGTACCGTGTTTGAGACGGAAACAACGGCAGAGAAAACGAAGGCTCAAAAACACCTGCAACAACTCAACGCCGAGCAAGACGAATGGCTACGAGCTACACATACTTGGGCCCTTGCGGCAAGAGAGCGAGACGAAGAATTGCAAGGGAAGAGGTTTAGAGGTACGCTTCCAAGTGTAGCAGTTCATACAAGGAATCACCACTTTACTCGTACCGGTACAAAAGGAGGTGTCGATTGGTATCGATTTATATGGGGATATATATGGTCTCTTGTACTCCCATGGTACCGGGAGCTTGCTAAGGTTCGCCCTGCTTTCAGAATCGCTATGGATAACGCTGGTCCACACAAAGCAGCCTCTGCAATACACCTTCTTGCGAAGTGGGGAGTTGTCCTTTTACCTTGGCCTCCACAATCCCCTGATTTAAATCCGATCGAGCAAATATAGCTCTATATACGAAGGCAGATTAAGAAGAGGAGGAAAAACGGTACATACCCAAAGAATAATAAGGAGATGATACAGGCGTGGAAAGAGGAATGGGAGCAAATACCGCAGGAGGTAATTAATAAGGAGATTCTTCATATTAAGGTAATTTGCCGTCGAGTTATTAAGGCTGAGGGAGACAATACTTTCCATGGCTAGTTTCCTTTCTTTTAGATTTACAATTATATTATATAGGATCAGTTATCCAGTACAGTTTGCTGCAGTATTGTCATTGATTTTGTTAAGAAGTCCAGTAGAATTGCGATGATTTTTTGGCAGGGAGATTGGCGCACGGGCCTGCCCGGCCCTCATAAAAAACTTCGCCGAGTAGGGATACCAAAATCACTAAGATCATTAGCCTCCGCGATTAAATGCGGTCGAGTTCAGCGAGCGCGTACGAAGGCCACGTCACAGACTGGTCTCATTCACATGTCGCGATATCATGAATGAGAATGAGCCGGAGACGGCACAGAGACTAGTCTATGCGAGCTGGTTCCCCGCAAAATCTTATTCTGCTAAATCTCGGCATTCAAATTCATTTGAATTCTGACCTTTCCCGATTCAGCTTCATTCAATTCAAAGGGTTCAACTATCACCCCTACATGTCACAGCTGTCGATGGCTTCTCGCCTGGACAGTGGGCACACATGTCAGGCATGCTGGAGAGAACAAACACCGATTTCGTGGTTATCCAAGATCGAGACCTTGGGTTGGATGCGTCTCCCTCATCGGTGACGTTTTGTTGAGCATTTCCAGTTTACTTGACCTGGTCAGGGCTACCAATAGCATTCGTTGAATGCGTCTGTCAACAAATTATCAGGATGCACAGGTGCAGGCGACGTGCGACTCGACAAGGTGCAGGTTGGCAGCCAAATTGAACCTCCCATCCTCCAATACCAAGAGCACGGTGATGCCACTGTGGCTGTGGAGAAGTTGTTAGCGTGTGACATTTGACATGTGACAATTGAGTCACATGATTGAGTCATCACGTGAAGCAGTGACATTTCTACCTAGTTTGTAGTGTTGGAGCCTACTGCTGCCTATCGATTAGATGCTCTATATAAGCATCAATAGCTGTAGTCTCAATATGACAACTCAAACCAAATTCATGAATCGTTCTATGTGCCATAAAGCGCGTCAAGACCGCTTACCTAACCTGCATTGCTAACAGAAGTTTGCGGTTCCACTTTACCGGCAAGTACCGATACCCAGAATCTTTTGCCGATGCCGCGTAGAGGAGCACTACGTCAGTGAGTTCCATCAGCATCGCATGCTTCATGTGTCCGTCTGGGGCTGGGGTCTTTAAATTTAAGTTCTAATAAATTTAAATCTACACTTTTAAGTAAACGGCTTTTCTGTTTTACTCTATTTAACGTCGTACAGATGCTGTGTTACATCATGGGAAGTACCCCCCCCCCAAAAAAAAAAAAATAAACTAAAAACGCCTTGCGGTTCAAAATTCGGTGGTTCTTGCGTTTGTTGAACTATCCATCATCAAACTCTGCAGCCATCAGGTTACGAGCTCAAAAACTGGAACTAAGCTGGTCATGACACCCAACTTACCAGATGATGTACGAGGATATGTCACTGGGGCGAACCACATGAGCTACTAATGCAAGGTTCCGCATACACCGGGCTGCCAATATACGTTGACTATCAGCTTGTAGGAAACGTTGAGAATGCCATGGATATGAGAATCCTGTTGAATATCCATCTCCAGCCTCTGATATTTGGATCAGTATATACATAAGTGTCTGCCAGTCTCGATTCAACTTCCGGAGTTCAACAACCCCCTTTTCACAGTTATTGATCTGTCCTATTCATCAGAGCGATTGGCTTCAGCTCAGCCCTCCATCTTTCAGAATGGTCAATCTTGCTGCCTTCCTGACTCTCTTTGCTATTACTCCTTCCCTAGCTGTCACTCCTGATAGCAATCCTCATGATCGGGGTTGCATAACGCCAACCGGTATTGATGACGAAACTCCTGGAGCACTCTCGTCAGCCAACTTTCAGCCTCTCGATGTCGATAACATCATTAACTTTACCATCGCACTCCAAGGGTCGCGGATCCTCTCTCGTGAGACCCCCATCCAGTTTCAACTCATCAACTCCGCATCCGGCACTTTTTACGCAGTCCTTGCCTCTTATGAACCCAAGGCACTGGACCCTTGGGGCCGAGTGGAGGTGATGAATCGCCGCCGTCGTTGCAAAGGTAGCAGCTCTGCCGACGAGGCACTCTTTCATCTGCATCGAAGTGTCACAATGGCCTACAACTCCTTGTATCTTATCCGACGTTATACCACTCCGGACTTGGACACTATCATGTCTGCAGAGATTGATCGTCTTGGGCTCGATTCCACAAAATGCAAGAACGATCCGTCCGAATGCGACGACAATAGTACGCCATGGGGCTTGGCATATGCTGTGATCAACGATACCCTTAGCTGGTTCAGCCGCGACGGTTGGAACAAAGCTGGCAAACTTGCCCGGGAGTTCAACCCGCGTCCATATCAGGATTGGCGGGATGAGCCTTACCATCCTGTCAATCCTCCCTGGGACGTGACGGACAAGACTCGCTGGACGCCTCTCTTGGAAGACAACAAGCTGGGATATCTGTTCCACCAGACTCATGTCGTTTCCCATATCGGCCAGACTGGAAAGACCATGTATGTCTCCAATGAGGAGCATTGCAGACGTACCCTGGAGGACCCAAAATACGATTTACAGAAGGAGCTGAACCTGGCACTTGAGCGCTCCTCTAGGCTTGACGATAAAAGCAAGATGGAGATTGAGTATTTCGACTCGAAGGTCACCAGTCTCCCACCGCTCCTGGATCAGTACTGGAACAGCAAGAACGTTTCCGCATTCGAGCGCCGGTACGAGAACTACGCTTTAAACTCGGCCATTTACGAAGCTACACTCTTGTCGTGGCGATTGAAAATCGAGCACGACCTCATACGCCCAACTACTGTCGCCCAGCAGTATGGCGTCGGAAAGGTTGCTAAGGCTTTTGCTGGTCCTGGAGCCGGCATCCAGGACATCCCAGTCGACCAATGGGAGCCCTATATCCGCACTATGCCCCATTCCGAGTTTCCTTCTGGAAGCTCCTGCTTCTGTGAGGTCTTTCGCGAGTATGTCACGTTGGTCTCTGGGAAGGATGACGTTGATGTGCCGCTCGTTGCCAAGTTTGCCGCGGGCTCTTCGAAAGTCGAGCCCGGGATCACGCCTTCTGAGCCCATCACATTGTCCTGGTCAAAGTGGAGTGACGTTTACGAGGCGTGCGCTCAGAGCCGACTGAACGGAGGTGTGCACTTCTCCGCATCAATTCCGGCTGGTCGTGACCTTTGCTCTGGCTTGGCGAAGACCGCTCGGGAGGCCGTATTGGATCTTGTCAATGGCAGAGTTCCAAAGCACGTCACTCCATTCGACTCCCCTCTGCCTTCTCAAAAGAGATGCAAGCAGAGAGCCTGATGTTGAAGGATCTACATGGAGGTATGAAGCTTTCTATCGGACAGCTATCCCGGTTTTAGGATTCTTCTTATGGCTGTCCGCGTCATCCAACCTTGGCATAAGACTCCCACCTGGTACATCCAGTGGCTGGTCGCTCGTAAACTTGTGATACTTTCCCCAAGTGAATGGAGCAGATTCGTACGCAGGTCCCTGTTGAGGGTGAGGGCCATGTTATCGTTTGAACAGAGCATTACAAAATTTCAATTCTACTACTCGTGAACAAAAAGTTCGCTTTCAGCAATCCACCATACAATAAGCCTGAAGGGTCATATCAATAGTGTATCCGGATAGGACTGAACATTGCTGGGTTGATTAGTGTCTATTGTTAGTATGAAGTGTTAATTACTCGCTGCAGTTCTTCTCTATCTTTCGCTGTCGCATGACAGAGTTCCATCCATGATGGGAAGGTAACATAACCGTCGGGATCCAGGAATTTGTTTCGGAGACTCCCACGCAGGAGGTCAAAGACTGGCTTCCATCCTCATATATGCAGTATTCTAGTCTCCCTAAACTATCATTAATGGATTTGCCAATCTCCAATTTTAATTGAGGGGGTGAACACACCTGCTGGATTCTTTGTAATCCTGGTGCAATTTTTGGATTTCCTCCCGTATTCCGCCGGATGATCGCCCCGCTCTCTTCGAAACATCATTCAATCTGGCCGACATACGCCTTTAGGCCTCAAGAGAGTGCATCAGCATCCCACTTCTTCTGTCTCTATTTAAGAAATTTGATCTCTCGATGAACTTTGTGGAAATGCTTCGCTGCAACCCAAGCTTTTGGCGTCAGACAGTGGCTTCCGATACCGGGAAGGGCAAATCTCAGACAATCGAAACAGGCTTGGGTATGAATACGGCCACCCTGACTGGTACTTTTGACTTGTTTCAGATTTCTGCTATAATGTGCCATTCCCCTGGCTACAAGCCGATACCGCCCGTAGCATTGGTCAGCCCTTTTTGTTCTCAACGTCCGCCTATGCAAGAATAGACCACAAAGGTCTTCCAACTTTTACGTCATATTTCAATGTTAAACACGATTGGATCGACTCGATTCGGGAGAAATGGCAAAAGTCTCTTCTTTCTCTTGCGGCGCAAATGGACACATCTATCCTACTTGATCACCATGCGCTTCTTTCCATGGGTCTTCATGAGCTTGAACAGAGTATGAGATTCTTAGAATTCATGCTTATTTGGCAAGTATGCTATTAAGTCCCCATTCTCTTTTTCGGTAATGAAGCTGATAATTCTGGTTTTCAAGGAGAAACTCGACTCAGCACACATATGGCGAGCCCGATAGCTCAACTTGAAATTACGGTGAACGCATCTCATAAGTAAGAGCTGGCGGCATTACTCGGCGTACACCCATGTGAACCTTATCTTTCCCCCCATAACAACGCGTCCTCCACATAATAATAACGCGTCAACACCTCTAAAATGGACGATTCTATACTCTCTTCCCCAATTAAGGCAAATCATAAGCCTGGAGAGATGTGGCCCCCTACGGTACGAGCAATTGCACGTGCAATGCGTCGAGATGGTCACTCGTACGGGCAAATCACGAAAAAGACTGGAATTGGCCTTACAAAAGATCTGCGCCGCACCTTCTTCAGCGAATCCACGTAAAGGCAAGACTTTCAAACCTCGTCTTCTTAAGAAGAAAGATATCAAACGAATCTTTACGTTTGTTTCTCAATCGTGGGCTAATCGAACTAAGTCTTGGGCGCGTATTAAAGCCGAGCTTCACTTACCGGCCTCTACTACAACTATTCGCCGTACAATAAAACAACACGGGTATCGTCGTTGTGTTGCTTGTCGTCGCCCTTTTATCTCAAAAGCACAAGCTGCTAAGAGACTAGCTTTTGCGCTGAAGTATCGTTGGTGGGGAACAGCTGAGTGGAAGCGTGTCATTTGGAGCGACGAGGCAACCTTTGAGACAGGGAAACGAGGAAGGATTTGGGTCACACGTCGACCGGAGGAAAAGAATTGCCCAGATTGTATTCAGTCGGTTTATAGGAGTGGACGAGTTAGTGTGATGGTTTGGGGAGCAATTGGTTGGAATTGGAAGTCTCCTCTAGTATTTCTCGTGAAGGAAGAGGGACGAAAGGGTATTTGCAGTACTGCTTACACGAGTCAAGTCCTTGAAGGTATTATTAGTCCTTTCTGGGATTCTCTTACATCGGAGCAACGAGCTGAGATGATATATATGGAAGATAGATCGAAGGTTCATAAGGGAAAGGCTCGTTTGTGGCGTTTATAAAAAGGTTTATGAGGTTTTGATTGGCCACCTTCTTCTCCTGACCTC
Source organism: Cadophora sp. MPI-SDFR-AT-0126 (assembly GCA_020747065.1). Taxonomy (NCBI): domain Eukaryota; kingdom Fungi; phylum Ascomycota; class Leotiomycetes; order Helotiales; family Ploettnerulaceae; genus Cadophora; species Cadophora sp. MPI-SDFR-AT-0126. The sequence continues at coordinate 183,000 of JAGMVK010000008.1, forward strand.
AATTCGATCGAGAAAGTGTGGAGATGGACGAAAAACGAGATCACGAAGCTTGATACAGTTCCTACTTCGATTGAAGATATAAAAGAGGTTCTAACTGAGCTGTGGAATAAGATTGATCCAAAGGATTGGAGATATTTAACCGAGAGGCTCACGTGTAAAGTGGAGGACGTAATTGCGTGCAATGGAATGGCAACTGTACATTAAAAATTGGGGGAATTATAAAGGAAAGGTGTTTGTACAAGTATATTGAGTTTTAAAGCAATTGGAGTTGTTATGGTTGAAGAAATAACAAGTGTTTAATTAGGTGTACGCCGAGTAATGCCGCCAGCTCTTACTTAGGCCAGATGTCGGCGTATTTGTCGGCTATCGAGATGATCCGACACATTATTGGTAGTTTGAAGACCTCCGGCATGAAGGAAGACCAGCAAAGTCCGAGAGTTGAAGAGTCAACCCTGATCATCTCCAAACTTACTCTAAGGAATGAAAATCTAGAAGGATTGAGTTCAACCCTAAAACTGCATATTGAGCGTCTTGTAAAGGTCATGCGAGAAATTCAGTCAACGGTTTGTCGGCTTCATAATAAGAGTTATAACCTGCTGAGTTGGACAATAATAAGCTAATGAATGGTGTCATCAACAATGGTCTTATCAATCATTGCCCTCCGTGACAGCAATATGATTGGCCATGTCAGTTGGCGGGGTTGTGTGCAGTAAACAGGATTCGACTGATTAATTAACACTACAGCTACTGAGGCTTTTATAAGCCATCTAAACGATAGGCAGCCGTAGGCTCCAATATTAAAAGCTAGGTAGAAATGACACTGATGATAGATGAATCAATTATGTGATTCATCATGTGACTCATACCAACCAACATCAGACGAGTTAGAAATAATTGAATGCGGATATCTTTGTTTCCAAAATAAACCAGCGAATGATTACAGTGGCGATGCGGTAGCTATCTGGACCCGAAGAAAAGCTCCACAAGAAAAGAAAGGGCATATAGTTTCAAATTCCAAGTCCGCGCGGATTGAACGACTATTCACATCAAACCTACCTCATCTCATATATTTCGCAAACTCCTCTCTCTGGTTTATAATACAGTTTGGATGGCTCCCTCACTCGATACGCCTGCCCAGTCCTATCAATATATGTCGAATGACTCCCCCTCGAATTTCGGCGTAACCGCCGCGATCTCCCCACCGTGGGCTCCTCCCTAGGAGTATAGGAGTCATACTGTAGGGATGGGGAATTGAGCTACAGAACAACCTAACACGACACGTCATGTTCTATCACGACACAAATTGCCTCCCCTTCTTGATCCTCCCCATCTCCAAAGACTATCAAAATATTCCATGTCGCAAATCGAAATACCACCAAGATGGAAAACTCATCATCACCGTCGCCATCACCATTATCCTTACCACTTTCATCACCGTTAAGGGCACATCTCCACAAAGGCCATCTCTTCGCCTCGATCACCAACCACCGTCCTAGCATAAAATACCTATTATAATATTCATGTCGATATCGATACGAGTACGGTACATGACAAAATAAAATAGAAACGAAAAGTCATAGATGTGCATGCTTTCTTGTCGCAATCCGCTGTTGTCAAATTATTGGCTTTATCGTCATCTCCAGTCTTGATTCCACTGGTTGACCGCGAGCCTGTCTCCTTAGTATCTGGGGCCACATAACGATCCTGTACACCGCCGTTCTCCTTGTCGATACCGTGGATAAGTTCATAGAGGAAAAGACGAGCCGAACTACACCATTGACACTCAGATAATAATTCTTGGGTATGAGTCCTGGGAGATTCTCTGATAGGATGATACTCTTGCTGTGGAAGCTTGCCATTGATAGGAGCGTTCTGCTTAGCAACATCCTAGTCTGTGAGCGTTCTCGCAATGTTTGTACACGAGTGGTCTTGCCGTTTTAAGTCATCGTGTGTTGTTGACTCCCCCAGACCATTCTCTAATATGAACGGAGAATCTCGGTTTGTTCTTGATAATCTGGATCTCGCTATTGGAAGTAGACTTGGTTTCCGGAAGGTTGTCTGCATTTCGGAGTTGGGTTGGATGTAGGGTTCGCTATATTTGTATCCTCAGGGGGTTTCTATACTAAATGTAAAGGTTGTATGGAAACCACAACCGGTACATACTCTGCTCAGAGCATTCAGAAATCTGCCTTCCTAGACTTAGTTTGTTTTAGGGATTGCTGAAAGTATTTAGTGTATACCAGTTACGTTGCAATTCGACTTGGGAAAGCTTGAACAGAGATTTATATAAGTACATTACCTGCGGGTACCACTAACTTAAGAATGAAATCCCGCAGGGCTCATAGGCCTTAGAGAGCCTCTCATCCTGGACGCAGTAGTTTGAGTCATCACTCCAGTCCACTGGTTTTATGATTGGTCCCTCATGGTTAATAAAGTGTGCAACTTTGCGTACGATCTTTCATGCAGAATGGGTAAGATATATTTATAAATGATTAAAGAGAGGTAAAGGTACGAAAGCAAACGGATGGAAAGAAGGTTAGTGATAAGGCAGTGGTTTACCATTTCTTAGGTAATCTTTGATTGACTTGGTAGCGGGGAAAAGTTAAAGGATTGATAATTTGGGACTATTGTATTATTCTCTAGCTTCTGATTTTATTCCACAACTAAACTGCTGTTAATGGAATCTTTACTAAGTCCTATGAGCGTTGGAAATACTCATTAGCCTGTTTCTTTGATATTGTTCAATGATTGTTAGTGAGCTCCGAGCTCTGGAGCTCGGGGTCTAAACTAGTTTAGGTCAAGATTGTCCCGCCACAAAGTTAATATCCGTAACCTCTTTAATTAGGGCAGCCGCTTTGCTTGGGCAGATCTCTTGTCCCGACTTGAGCTCAACGAGATCGTCGATCGCTATGACTTTACCGCGGCGTACGCTTCCTCCTGGCCAGCAGGCTCCTCTCGCATAGAATTCTATTCCAATAAGTCAGACACCGTAAATCCCATGGAAAACAAAGCAAAGGATGATTCAAGGACGATTCGGTACGTTTCGTTTCCCAAATCCCGATCTGGGAAACTAAGCCTAATCGGTAATTAAAGCCTCGGCAATTTTGAACGTTGGGCTTCGCGCCCCTTTTCCAGCCGCCAATGTACATCCAATGCGTTCCTAACTCCTTACTTTACTACTTACTATGTTTGTACCTATCAATCCAGACTCTAAGAGATATGTTCAGATTCTGTCCCATTCTCTTGCTCGATAATGTCAAAGAATAGCCTCCTAGACCTGCCACTAGAGATTCGCAATGAAATTTATCGTCTTGCTTTAGTACAGTCTGACTCGCCCCTAAAGCCGAATGTTCGGAGGCTCTTCTCCATCGCCGAGGGACACGAAAGGACTCTGGATCCCTACGGTGTAGAGAGTACCCTATCTCTCGCACGCACGTGCAGCCAGATCCACGACGAGGCAATCGCAGTTTATTATGGCAAGAATAACTTCGAGTTTGATAACATATACGATCTCTACGTCTTCCTATACATGGTCAGCTGGGAGTGTCGACGGTGCATCAAGGCTATCTCCTTTGCTTATTGAGGAGTATGCCAGAAGGAAGTGTTCGAGCTGCTCAGTGATTGCACGCGCCTTTAGTAATTAGATATCACGATTAGACGTGAGACAACTAAGGGTGCGCGATACCCGCAGAAGGATATATGGAAGGCGAAAGGGATGTCTGCGTTGCGGAAAGTCCGCGGGTCGGAGAACTTGAATCTGATGATTCAAGAAGTCGGGTATTAATCGTATAGGGTATATGAGAAGCACTTTAGCGATTAGCATATTAGGGACGTTACGATAGTATTGAAATCTGAGTTAATAAGTGGCAAAATAGAGGAAGTATAGCTAAGTGGAAATGAATAAATAAATTAAAAATAAATAGAAAAGGAAAATAAAATTAGAAGATCTTAGGTTATTGCTCAGATAAATATACTAGTATGCTAGCTAAAGTCTAGACCCTGTCGAGACGGGATGCAAAATATGAATCTGAATAGAAAATAGAGAGTCTGCTCTAAATATTTGGTGTGCTACGATATCACATAGTGTAAGCTAGCTTCGGTATTAAGATAAAGTAAGACGAAACTTCTATATATTGAATATCGAAAGTCGAAAGGGTTAAGGAGAGTGGTAAAGAGAAATATTTTGTTTCGTAAGAGTTAGAAATATATCTATATCTATATTAATTACTCTATCTATTAGGAAAAGCGTTACTAATTTACTAGATACTGTAAAATCTATAAATATATTCTCTTCTTATAGCTAGAATTAATCTAAGTAAATGTAAGAGGAGTTTTTCTTAGAGAAAACTAGAGCTAGTTAAATGTATACCTCTTATAATTTCCTCTAATAGCCTTGATTATTAGGACGACTAGTACTACGTTTAGTGACCTGATAGCGGGATCCGGAGATAGCGCTTAGTTAGGAATAGATAGAAGCTTATTAGGGAGCTAGTCCACTAGTAGTAGTAGCTCTAGAATAGGTATGTTCTAGGTTAGGGTTATCTTTTTTAGTGGACTATTAGCTTATAGCCTAGGCAATAGCCTTAGTATTCGTCGGGTACTTATAGACTGTCTAGTTAAAGACGTAGTTATATTAGAATCCTTTATGTATAAAGAGATCACGGAAGATCTTTTAGAGGTAGGCGTAGTTGAGCTTATTATTGAAGCGCAAGGATCGAGTATAATTAAGATAAATAGCGAACTTATTTAGGAAGCTGCGGTAAAGAATCTTAGTTAGTGTAGTTATCTTCTTCTCTATAATACGATTATGCTTCTCTTTTTTAGTAGTACTTTTTAGACTTTCCTAAGAAAGTGAATTATAGTAGAAGTAGAGTATTGCGTATCTAATGGACTCTATATTATTGTAGTGGGACTACTCTATATAAGTTAGTGTTAATTTGGGTTAAGGCTGAAATACTTACTAACGCCTAAGTATGTATTAATTGACGTATAACGAGCTATACTTGTTCAGTTCCTGTTCTCTCTATATAAGATATGGAAATAAGTTTTCAGGTCGTGATACTTTTTTACTAATCCGAAGTTTATTATATTAATCTAGTTACTGCGCTTCCTGATACTTATAAGGAAGTTATTTAGTTTAATATCGTAGTGGATGAAAGACTTAGAGTGAAGGTACTTAATGCGGGAGATAAGTTAATCCGTGAGAAGGAGAACTGTCTTTAATAAAAACTTGCGATTGTAAAAATTGAAAAGATTCTTTAGACTAGGTTTAAGAAGATTAAGAACTATAGTATTATATTTACTCTTAGTTCTAAACTAGTAAATAAGGGGAATGCTAATACTACTAGCGAGTGAATTATAAACACGGGCCTTATATTTAAGTTATAAGTACTTAGTCTTAACACTCTTTAGCTTGATAGTAATTTCCTTACTAGAAATAATATTAGTTCCGAGGTAGATATCACTAAAACTGCTACTGCTGATCTTATGATCCAAGCGGTATTTATTTCCTACGCGAAGATCCTATAGTAAAGGTCAATTAGTTACTATAAGGATAAATGAAAAATATTAGTATCTTATAATCTTGACCTTAAGCTTAACTTTTAGTATATAAGGGATAGTAAAAGAATAGGAATATAAGGGGTTATTATTTAACTTGGAAACGTGAATTTACTATAATATTAAAGCTAGATAATTTATAAGATCTTAGATTAAACTACTCGATATAAAAGTTAATAGAGGTCTTGGGTTTAAGAAATAGTGTGGTAAAAGAATAGAAGAATTCCGATTAGTTTTTTAAGCTATAATACTACTACTTCACAAAAGATCGAGTATACTTGACATATCAAGTCCCCTTAAAAAGGGGCAGGAATAATGGCTATCTGGCATTGGCCTGGGTAAAAGTAGTTGGCTATAAAGTGGACAAACTAATGCTAATCGTTACAACTCAGCTCTCCTGTCTCTTACTCACGTTATTAGCGGCGTGAGCTTGTCCTGCCGTCTGAAAGCCGATACATGCAATAGCTGCTAAAGGATTTTCGCGCCGAATACCGGTATTAAACAAGACTAGTAGGTTTCGCCCCTATGTCTTATTCTGTTTAAAATATGGCTAGGTATAGCATGTAAGTACTTATAAGCAGATCTTATCTCAATGCTCCTGTGATTTTTTTAATTAAGATATATTCGCCTCTTTATCGGTAAGCAAATGTACTTCATAAAGCGGTTACGTAGAACTGTATGCTAATATCTCTAACAGTTACAAAAACAACATGACTACTAGAGAAATGGGAGCGTACAATATAGGAAGAAGCACATACGACAGAACGAGAGTACCGAAACTAACAACCATGAATACTCGATCACTTGCTGCAAGTAGTCCAAATCCAGGTCCACGAACTTCTGCGCGGATTGAAGCAGGCAGATTAGCAGCAAAACAGATCTCCAGCAAGATAAGGGATCCTCCACAGTCAAAGAAAGCAACCAAAGCGAAGCAAGCAACCACGGCGAAGCAAGCAACCACGGCGAAGCAAGCAACCAAGTCGAAGCACGAAACCAAATCGAAGCAACCAACCAAGTCGAAGCAAGCAACCCAGTTGAAGAAGGCAACCGAGCCGAAGAAGGTAAAAGGGCAGCGTCAACCACGCATCCAGGGAGGTCAAACACTGAGCTCCTTGGCTTTGAAGGAGCATACTAGGGAGACAATACTTGAGCCGTTGCCAGAGGATCTCAGACAGGTAATCCGCTATCATGGAGGCTCCTACGTTGGGTACTAAATATCACTCAGTGGCGAGAGGGATCTATTCCTCATCCGATCTCCGAAGATATACCGTCGATACCAAGTTCTAAGATGTCAACGTACGACAAAAATCTGCCTGAGCTTATGACACGTCGGAATATCTTTGACGAGTTTCGAAGCGATCCACTCGCTACCGAGTTTCTTCCTGATCCCGCAAAACCGAAGAACCTATCGAAGATACAACAAGCCCTTCTTGCAGGATCTCCTTCCTCCACTGACACTCCACAGCAAAGCGGACAGGAAATTAGCGACTATTCCACACATTGTAAGATTCTAACCAGCGTTAACATATCTGAGGCGGACATTGCATCCCGAGCTTTTACACCATTTTTTGACATTCCAGTAGACCTACCAGGGGGTCATGTTCGAGCAAGCGGCCAAAAGTGGCTAGACGTTCCAAAGCCAACTATAACACCATACGTTCCTAGGCCAGATTATTGTGAAGGATTGGACAGCCTGTGGCTTCCCGAGTGGGTTGAGAAAAGTCTAGGGAATTATGCAAGACCAATCGCAGGACTCGCTTTTCCGAATTTTATGGTGGAGCATAAAGCAGAAGGATCTATGAAAATTGCTCATACTCAGTGTCGACTCGATGGAGCCTTTGCATCTCAAAGCTATTATGAGCTGCATGGCTTATACGGCGATCCAGAAGTCGTTCTTGACACAGCATTAGTTGGCACGGTAGAGTTCAATGGGGAAACATTCGCAGGCAATATTCATTGGGTAAGCAAGCCTCCGGGTGATACTGAAGATTTGGAGTATCACATGAGGCGGGTTGTATGCTTTTTCACCCGAGGAACTAGTGCGGAAGACTTCATCAAAGCTCGCCGAATAGCAAGGAACTTTCGAGCGTACTTCGCAGAGCTGCGAGCGGAGCATTTTACAAAGCTTGAAAAGCTAAAACCTCGGTCACATCCTCCCAACTACGCCAGCCGAAAGGTAGCAGATTTGATCAACGAGCTCGCGAATCGGAACCTCTCCATTACTAAAACCACTAAAGCACAGTACATCCAACGCTTGGAGAAAGATGAAGCCGATAGAAATGCTCAAGTTTTGGAGGATATTATTGATGCCGCATCACAATCCCACATGAACAGCCAGGGTTCAAATCCAGCTCTTTCTATCGCGGATGCAGGGCCTTCACATCCAACACAATCTTCCCAGCCACAAAAGCGCTCTGCGGAAGACATGATGGAAATCGACCCAATTCGGTCTAAATTAGTGCAGAAACGTCTTAGAGGAAATGGCTCATGAGAAGACTGTGGGCGCGGAGTATTTAGTAAGGTTTTCTCGTTTAGCACGAAACGATTCATGGCTAACGGACTACAGCCTAAGGGCATCTTGTCATCATCTAATGCCAATCGGGTTCTGGTCCTTGCTGTACATCCCGCCTGGCTAGATTACTATAAGATAACCTGCCAAATGACTGCCTAGCAAGAAGCAGTAAACACCTGGTGCCGCCTCCTTATGCAAAACAATAAGTCAAGAAACATGGCCTTCAACGGTTGGACTATTCCACTGCCTCTCTCGGATACGCATTGTGCTACTCTTCAGACAGGACTATTGAGTGGTGAGATCGAGATCACAGAGAAAGAAACCCCGGCCGAGATTCGTGATAAGAGGGAGAGGAGGGCCTGGTCTGTGCAGCAATTGAGAGAAAGTATACGAGAGGATGGATTCTGAATAGTGGCGGAGAACTAAAGGGAGTTGGAAACGGCATTGGCTTTCAAGTGGGCGTTAGCTTCTTACTGTAGATGATTTACTGTTACCTCAAATGCACGGGCCGTGTAGCTAATAGTAATACTTCCGTAATACGTCCCATATTTTGCAAGTTCAATACTACCAGGATAATCAGAATTGGAGAAATACTCCGTACCATTTATAACAGTAATTACGTACTAATACAAACCGTATAAACGTATTACCACCGTATTGTCGCTCTCAATATCATATTAAGGCTATTCCCAATTCTCATCCACCACCACATCCTTGAGCTTCAACCACGATTTCAAGCACTCTAGCGACTCCAGGACATCTATCGTCATCTTATTCCGTCGATTGGTAAGCTGAATTCCTATAGAGGAGAAGACACGCTCAGGCTCTGCAGACATTGCAGGGATCGAAAGAATATCTAATGCCATCTTGCTCAAATTCGGGTAGTTGCGTTGTTGCGTACCCTCTAACCACCACTTTCTCGCGTCATCTGTATCCAGGCTCGTAGGAGAGTCGCAATATCGAGCATATTCGTCAGATATCGAGGAGGAGGAGTTAAGAGCGCGATGAGCATGCTTCCATTCGGTGAACTTGTTCGGTGGTAAAGCAGGATTCTTTACTCGCAGTTGAGATGCTTCCTCTGTAGTAATAGGTCGATATTTGGCTACAAAGAGGTTAATATACCTTTAAGTAAAGTAGCTAGATTACTCACTTTCCCAGAACTTTTTGACGTTAACCTTCGCGGTGGTGATCCATGAAGGATGATCCTCCCATACTTTCTGAAAGTATTGCCACTTGAATGAAGGATGGAGGACAACAGCAGTATTATAAACCACTGTATCGTTTGTCATATTGTAATACTTATCCATCTTTGCCCAGCCGGCATTAATACAAGTCGATAAGACGTCGTCGTCTTTAAATTCCACCTTTCCAGCTTCGAATGTCTGCAATATATAATCCATCGCAGGGAGAATATTATCGAGTGTAGAAGTATTCGATTCGAGGGCTTTGGTAGTTTGGGTGAGCTTTTCAAGGAACCTATTATACTGCAAAAATGGAGTAATTAGCCACTGGACTAAGAGGACGTTGCGCACAAATATACCCACTTTCTCAATCACGGCCCAGTCCTCTTCTGTAATCCGCTCATCTTCAGGTTGGTCTTCCGCGCGTTCGTCGAACCACCTATCAATGGCCTGCCGAACTGGAGGCTGTAGGGCTGTTTTGAGCACGATAGCATAAGAGTTCCAGCGCGTCTTATTGTCCTTGGGTATGGCTTTTCGGATTCAAACATCCAAAACATAGTCGAACGAGCGGTCACTGGTCAGGGGTCTTTGATGGGTATCAAGGTACGGAGTTGGACGGGCCTCAAATTTGCCTGGAGGCTGTTCCAAATCGTGAATGGTCAGGCTCGTACACGGGAACATCGTTCCAGGATATTACTCGAGGAAATAGGAAATTAAAGCATCGAGGGGTTTGTTCCGGCTTATTCAGTACGAAATTACTTCCATTCCTGAGACATCACGATAAGCGACAAAAGGATTATTGTACTCAATGACCAGTTCACCGCCACGTTCTCAATGATATCCGCCATCGCAGCCATTGACCCACGTAGAAACGCTGTAACCCGGCGCTGACACCCTCTAATCTTTTTTTTTTTAAAAAAAAAGCAGCTTAGTATAAATACAAAGGGCAACCCATCAACGGCGCCTGGCATCCTCCTACCGCACTCGCCGTGCAACTATATGTTCGGGAATTGCCCGGGCCCGGTCCCCACGCAATGAAGCCCGCGATCTAGTGATTCGAGCCCGCTTCCAACTGCCCGAATTCTCTGGAAAGGTGTTTGCACAATTGAGCGCATGCTTTGCGGTTTCTCGACAGAAAAGGGTTTTTTGGGCACGCTCCGGCCCCTACGTGGCAATTTGAATTCACTCGAAGCCCCGGTCAAGGGTTCTGTCTGAACTAGAGTAGGGATGACAGTGATGAGGTCAGCAAATTCGAAGATTGGGATAGAGTGTTTAGCCCGCCGAATACAGAAGAGAACTAGTGTCGCTATTAGACGTAGTCATAGACATTAATGAAGGTGATACTCTGTTGCAGGTACTGGCAAACCCACTCGGGTTCTAGGAGTAGAGTCTACATGGTGGCGCTTTTCGTTTGTATCAGTGTCCCTAGGCTGGGGAGCATAAGTACGTGATGGAAGCACAGCTTGGCAACGAACTGTGACAATCTCGAATAGGTATAGGCAGTATGTTAAAGGTAGAATTAAAAAAGATTGAGATTGAGATTAGCCACTTCAGAACGAAAATAAGCAGTGCAGCTATTAATTTCTATAATCTCCTTGCAAAATAGAATATCGACAAGCCAGATTCCGAGATAAACCACTAGAAAGTAAGGATCGGAGAAGGAAAGCGGCTATTGGATAAGGCGATTATGAGAAGCCGGTTTACTTAAATAATTAGGAGTAAGATATCAATAGGACATTCGTATCGAAAATATGAATTAACATTAAGTATACTCAGTATCGACGCACAGAAAACTATAGGAAAAGGCTCTTTTAATACAATTGACAGCTTAAATCCCTGATATTTCAACAAGAAGTGGTATAAGGAAATATTAGCCAAACCAGTAGATAGGGCATAGTATAAGAGTACCAAATACGTCACCCTTAATAGCTAACATCTATAATCTTAATAAAGAGCAGTTGGACCTCCTATTGAGAAACTTAGTGGGCTTAAAGTAATAACAAGTATGATTTAAGAATAGGGTTCACCACGAGGACAGCAAACTTAATACCTCGATTCTACATCAGGTATAACTTATACCATTACCTTGAATACTAAAAGCAAAACCTTAACCGCTACATGATTATTAGGGCATTTAGCCTACTTATCTTTCTCTCTCAACGCCATCCTCCTCCCTGCCCTCGTCCTCCTCTTCGTTCTCCTCTTCGACCTCCTCTTCGACCTCCTCTTCGACCTTCTCTTCGAATCCCTCTTCGAACTCCTCTCTATCATCCTCCTCTTCTTCCCTAGCACCTTCAACCCAGTCTTCACCCCGGGTCTTATTCAAAGCCAATATAAACTCCATCTCCGTGGCAGGTAACTTATCGAAGAAGAAGCTATTTATAAAGACTAGAACCGTATCAAGTTCGTTTCTAACATCGTTAAACCGCTTATTAACAGCTTTATCTTTCAACTGCGCCCCTCCATACACCTCATATACACCATAATCAAGATCAATCACGTAAGTCCACTCGCAGAACAGGTCATCGTTAGCAAACACTAGATCCAGCTAAATAGGTACGCGGTTCTGAGTCGTAGCCTGAGCTACAATCTCGAGGATCCTAGTACTTGTGTTTCAAGAGAGAGAAGGCCAGGGAGTGTATATTGCGCTTGTGACAAGATAAGCACTAGTCATCAGACTCCCCTTTTAAGCCTCTGTATCCAGCCTCTTGATCTCCCCATTTATTTTTTAGAGCTCTTCGTTGATCGGTATATAAATGTATTGGAGTCCCTCCTTCAGACGCTCGATATTAGCTGAGTCCTGCAGGAATTTTAGAATCTCAACACCTTAGCCCTTTGGATAGCCATCAAATTGCGTGTACTGAGCAATGACAAAACGGCCTTTGTAGAAGACGCAGATGAGGTTGCGGGTTCCCATGATAAATGAGATGGTGGGACACGTCTCGTGTATATGCAGAGAGATCGATAAATGGTGGTGGTTTTGAGGGTTGTGGCCGCCACAGAGTAGTGTTGTTAGAACAGGATCTAGCTTGTCCTCCGAGAACTCCAAAGCCTTGCATAACCGTGCACCATAAAATACTACCAATCCTACCACACTTTGGCAAATGAGGTGCTACGCCTTCGACTTTGACATACCAAATCATTATGTCCACGTTCCCTAACAGATAAAGATACTAGACTCTTAGACTTTCATAAGAGTTGTGCCGCTGGAGGTCACTCCTATACCTATTAAAAGTTGTGCATCGCTAGCTATAGAGCATCAGGAACTAAAATAGAACTAAACACTTCAATCTTTAACATTCGCCGCCTTCGCCTCTCCTTTCCCCATATCCTTGTGGTTCCTAATATTTGCTACTTCGCAGAACCCAGGTACAGGAATGTATACGCCCTACAATTATTTAAGACATGAGCTCAGTTAGCTTATATATTATGTCTCATATTGCATTTCCCAGCAAGCATACCAAAAGTTGCTCCAACAAAAAAAGCCTGTTGCATCATGGCCAATATCACTACTGGACACTGGATGTGGAAAGGATTTGATCCACCAGTTACACCGAATAATGATCCCAACGGATATTTGTCGTCGTCCGTCGATAGTGGGTCTCTGCTAGCCGAAGCAGTGGGTGTTTGCGTAAGAGCGTCGTCGAAAAGCTGCGCGGGCATATAGCCTCTGCTCCACCAGCACCATGGGGTATTAATTAGGTGGGACTGGGGTTGGGCTAAGACATCCAAAGGGGTCTCTACCTGCGGCATCAACCATCTAGGGATTAATTAGCATTTGCCTCTTTTAACGTGAAAATTCGAGTTGAGTAGAAAACTGCTTACCATCCCATCGACTGTATTCACTGGTACTGCGCCGTTGACAGGCGCCTGGACATCGCAGCTGTGGTCTACGTACTTCTATTACTCCATCTACTATGAGAACAAAGTCCCGCTATACACTGTTCTCCTACTACCTCGGTCCGGAAATCCTCAGAGCCAACAAGGCCCAGAAATATTCGTTCTACAATCCGTGCCGACATAGTCTGAGAACTATATACAGGTAAAGTCGGCTTCTCCAGATACGTGCATCGGCGCTCACTCATATAAGCTCAAATCGACAGCATCGTGGCTGCTTCAATGACTTCTTCGGGCCGACGTGAGAAGGTCTATTGTGAGAAATGGATCCATGAGGGCGTCTGCGCCTTCACTCAGGTAGGGTGCAAATACCTTCACACTATGCCAATGAATGTGGAGACACAAGTCAAGCTGGGCCTCTATCATGGCTTGCCAAGGTGGTATTGCGTTCGCACCGAGAATTGGCGCCAAATCGGGGAACCAGCGAACAATAGTGGAAATAATAATGCTGGCACTATAGCCTAGGACAGCGGTAATGGCAGTTGACTGTCAAACCATCAAGATCAAAGTTGGGGTATTGTCCAAGGTGAGTCCGAGTCCATCCAAGCATCTCCTCAAGACGGGTTCTAATATGCTCGTTAGCAAGTTTTGGTAGGGCTCATTCCTTTGGCCCGACTGCCCCACCCAACAAGGCTCCAACAAATTGTAGGAAGGACTCTTCAGAAAACCCCTTTGAATATATTATTACTGTACAGTATGAAAGGAATTAAAGACTGTTTACAAGATCATATTGTGTTTGTGTCGCTATCAGTGAACGTAGTTCGCCACTTTTCATGCGATAATTCGGTTATGAATCCAGACAGTATTTGTGCCGGGAAAAATGTCGAGGGCGATTGACGGTGACGGTGACGGTGACGATTGGAGGGTGACGACGTTGGACGTTCAGGTGTGGAGTGACTAGCTCGAGACCAGTCACTGGGAGAGACCAGACACTGGGAGAGACCAGACACTGGGAGAGACCAGACACTGGGAGAGACCAGACACTGGGAGAGACCAGACACTGGGAGAGACCAGACACTTGGAGAGACCAGACTCGGGGAGAGACCAGACACTTGGAGAGACCAGACTCGGGGAGAGACCAGTCTCTTGGTGACCAGACAGGATCGTGATGGCTATCCGGACAGTGGAAGCCTCGAATTTCAGGCCATAACAACCATCCCTTTTTTTGCCGAAAGAAGCACATGGGTGCTCGCCTGCGGCTCACACGAAGCCTTCGAAATTGAAACACAGAGTAAAACGCGAACGTCCTTCGATTGACCCCCGACTAGATCCTCACCCGACTAGATCCTCAGGCAGAAATCACGGGACTAACGAATTTTACGGCGATTCGGGGTTGGTGTTTTTCCGAGCCCGCCCCCTCTCTTCTTGTCGAAGAACCTTCTCTCTGAGCTTATCGGCTCATTTCGAAGGCACGTGATCCTTTGGAATGGAAAGGTAATGCGATCAAACTTCCGTATCAAAACAACCACGTACCGGCCGTAAAAGCATACATAGAAGCTGTAGGAGATTCGGAAAGGCTGTCATCGGGAGAGCACACAATATTAAGTATTTTGACCCAATTGCTATTGATCAAAGTTGTATGTTCATGAATACATTAAACCTAAACTAGTCAAGTACGTATTCCTGATAATAAGATTGACAGTGGCTGCTTCATCAAGAGGTTCAATACTGTCAATTTGGTAGATAACTGATATCAAGGAACAATAATTTAAAACCAGGATTGCTTGATTTATCCAACACGAATGAATACAATAGTCTGTATCCTTAAAACCTATCCTTGTAGTATACATTTTTGTTCAACTTTCACCAATATCTTTATCTTCTTTGGGACGCGACCGACACCTTTATCAGAGTTTCCATAGGAACTGCGAAGTTCGGTTGCGAGTACTCCCAATTCCTTGAGCAAGCTAGTGGTAGATCAAGACATCATAAAGGGCTTGGATGATGTTTACTTCGCTTATTTCGCAAGGATCTAGCCACTCAAACCAGGTCTTCAAGTCGATTTCGTCATTTTGGTCATTACCAATGAAGACATCAATCCGTGACGGCTCATCCTGATCAAGGAAATCGAGCATGTGCTGCCATTGCCCATCGGTGCCATTTCTGTACGCGATGCACTCTGTACCATCAGAGGCTCTAAAATAAACTGACTTGATATCACGCGAGATGTTAGAATGAGCAGTGCAGAAATTGAAGAATCTTTCCATATCCATGTTGAGTGCCTGCCGGGACAAGAGACGTGTTTTCTTGCGGCATTGTAGAAGCAAGAAATCGTCGAACTTTGCCCGCAACTGCCCCGAGGAATCCGAGGAATAGCCAGTTGAATTTACATCGAATCGTTTTTGTCGTTTTGATAGAGGTGTTGTGTACTCAACTTCCGCCCCTCTGTCGAGATAGTCAAGCTTACAGTTCTCAATATCAGAAAGGTCCGGTCTCTGGCGCTTCTGCTGCCTTGAAACTAGCATAAGGTAAATTTTGTTCAATTATCATTGGTCTTTGCATCTCTTGGTTGTATCTCGCATTTCGTATTGCAATCAGTCTCATCTGTTGGTTCCGCGTCGACAATTTCAAAGATAGGAGGATTCGAAGCCGAAAGAGCTGTAGGATTGCTGGGTGCCGAAGAAAAATCGAACTGTTGGGTGATTGAGTCGACAGAGCCGAAGCGCGGAACTCCGAATTTATACTCACTCGCCACGTCACTTCTCTACCGTTCTTCGCAATTCTCCTCGCTTTCATTGAGTCATAAAGAGGCCTTGCCGCAGCAGCATGGCGTTGTTCAGCATCAAGGCTACTCTGAGAATAGTGTTATTCATGCAAGACAAGCTGCATGACCATGTTATTGGGAGGTCAACGCCATCCAGGTAAGGGTAAGGCAGGCTGGCATGATTCGTCCAATAAATGCCGTTACGTCTTTCGATGTATGCTGCCGGCTACTGGACACCGTCTACAATTTCATCTTTGTCGCAGAAACGTAGTCTATCGGCCATCACGTACGAAAACATGACCGTCGTTTTCTGGCCTCGACCCCAAAGCCACGGCATGACCGGGGTCGACCAAGTGGCGGGATCTACCTCTTAGGAACCAAGCATGCCCTCCACGACGAATGGATGCCTTCACGCGCTGGCTGAACGAGACGGGTCGAGCTCAAGCAGTGCCAGTCACCGACAGCTGCACGGGCGTGGAATCTATCACTCCAAACTCCGCTAGCCTCTGTTCTGAGTTCAACCTTGATCACTGCTTTGTCCGTCATCGTCTCTTGGCTCGAACCTAACTGCGCCTTTTGGACAAGTCTTCTGTCCCCCTCCGAACAGACCACCGCTATATCATCCATCTCTCAGTCGGTCAAGCCATACAGCAGCCCGCTACTCAAGACGACCCAGTCCGGTATCACTTACGCAAACTGAAAGACAAAACAGCTACTGACCGCATTCCAGTCGTCATGAGAGAAGCCATTCAAGCTCACTTTAAAGAGACTACTGATGTGAACGAACTCAATACGGTGCTCACCCAGATCTGTCAGTCCGTGGCCCACGAGGTGTGTCGATCGTACCGAGTATCCCAAAAGTCGTCGGCCAAGACCCCGCAGAAACAGAGTCACCCCTCCTTTACACGGCAATACAAGGAAGCCATGCAGACGTCGCTAGACAACGGCCCGATTCTCCCAACCTCGGATGCAATAGATGCAACGACGGAGGATTTCCAGCTCTTCAGCAGTCGCTACGCAACCGACTCGCTATTACCCATGGTCCCCGACATCCTAACCACTCACGTCACTATTCTACCTGACATCTGGAAGGCATTCTTCTCTGGAGACAAGATCACGGCCGAAATCATTTCCCAACTCGGACAGAAGAGCTGCGGCAGTGATGGCATCTACATCCGCCTTCTCAAATCCTTTATCAACACCGAGTTCATTCCACTCTTAGAGAAACTCTTCCTTCTCTGTCTCCAGACGGGCCAGACCCCCAAAACCCGGAACCAATCCGAGATCCACCTCTTAAGCAAGGATCCCAAAAAGAGACCAGACGCCAATAACCTCCGTCCGAATACCTTCTTCAAATCTTTGATGAAGAAGGCTGGGCCCGAGTCCACGCCGCTTAGGCTGGTTTTCGTGGGGGCTATTCGGTTATCACGAATGCGGCGGTGGTCCATCACATCCTCTTTACGGGCATACGAACTATAGCCGTTTTCCTTGACCTGCGTGCGGCCTTTGATATAGTCGATTATCACCGGCTTAAGCAGCTACTTATGTAACGCGGCTGCCCTTAGTAAATCACTAACGTTATCAGCTCTTTGATGTTTGATAATGTTTGGTCTTGTCTTCTTATTAATAATAGCGTTTCCCCGCTATTTCAACGAACTTGTGGCGTTCTCTAAGGCTTACCTCAGTTGCCTTTATTCTTTAATATCTTTATTAATGATCTTTTATATCGCTTAAATATTAATACTATTGATCTCCTAAACTGCCTCTTCTACGCCGATAATAGAGTTATCCTTGTTCATGATCTGTAATAAGCCTAATAGCTACTTAATATTGCCGAAGCATAGACGAAGGAAGCCGGACTAATATTTAATATCAAGAAGTGTGCGGTAATCATCCTACACACGTCTCAGCTCCTTCTCTAAGGCGAGCTAATCCCCCTAGTTAAATGCTATATATACCTTAGCTTTCCAATCACGTAGACTGAAATCAACTTCGTTACGCACCTCACTACTTGAATTAGAGCTATAATCAAGTGATCTAACTTCCTTACCCTCTACTCCGATAGCTAGAGTGTAGTTAACCGCCTCCGCGTTTATAACTAGTACCTTACCTCGATATTTGAATTCGGAGCGCTTCTTATTAAAAGCTAGTGTTAGGGTTCAAAAGCTAACTAGTAAGTATTTACTAACGCCTTTAAATCCTGGAAGAAGCTTATAACGTAAATTAATAGAGAATCGAAATCCGCCTTATATTTAATAGCGAACTTATTAGGTCTTGTTCTATATACGAAACGTTTTTAGTAACTTAAGATATAGTATTAGTTAGTTATCTAATAGCTATTAGTGGAAAACTTACTTTATATAATCCTCTATACGAATTCCTATATGTCTGCCTTTATACGTGTCCTCTAGACTAATTAAATCTTTAATACCTTCTTCCTCACGGTATCCCCGGAATCTGATATAAAGGCCTAATTATAGACTCACTTCCTTAAATTACGCTGGGATATTATCTATTAAGAAGCTCAGAAGACTAAGATATCCTATATTATTCCTATGAAGTTCTAATAAGTCCCCGGCTTGTTTTTCGCAGATATTACTTTCGCCGCCCTTATCCTAGTCTAGCGTATACTTTTTACCTACTAACAGAACAGTTTTAGTCAAAAGAAGAGGTATTTATATAAGTAGCTGTACCTCCGTACCCATAAGACCTGCTCTTACTTACCTTATTCTACGCTACTATCCCTAAAAGACCGGAAGAAGAAAGGATTAATATTTACTTACCTAAGTCTAAAAGACTTAAAAGTAACAGATATAAACTACCTTCTTAATAGTAACTAATTAGATAAAGCCACTAAAGTTCTGATAGTAATTAGTATAAAGCTAAAAGAAGCTTATTACAAAGAGTAGTTAGCACTAGTACTAACACTAGCTTAAGGATATTAATACATATTGTAGAAGTAGGAGGTTTTTATATTTAGTTATTAACTAAGCTTGCTAAAGTCTCTAACTAACCTAAACCTAACCTTATGGACTTAAGTATATTCTAATCCTTAGGTTTCTAAACTACTTATATACTTCTATTTCTAGTGTATATGTATTATTCTGAATTATAGCGTTACTCTAATTTTATTAGTAAGATTACTATTATTAACTTCTCTTTATAAGCACTAGTTTAGTTATACTAAAGTGCTAGAGCTAGGGTCTTTAGGTTTTCCATATACCTAATTTAAATACGAAGGTAGTAATTAAAGAATTCTAAGCTATAAGCTATAATAATCAATAATTAGTAAAGTAATTTCCTATTTATCTAAATTAAAAACGCGCGCGGGGAAACAGCATAGAGTAGCCTTTCTAGGACTATTAATAGATTACGGAAGATCTTACTATATACAGGAGAACCTCTATTAGCGGAGGGTATCAGGGATAATACGTTTAAACTAAATATTACACTAATCCTATTAGATAAGATATGGATTATATAAATAATCTTTAGCTGAATAGCTATTTAGCTGCGTTTAACTTCTAAGTCTGCTACTTTAATTCTTTAAGGTAGGAGATAAGTAGACGCGGAGTTTAGTTCTAATCGAGAATTGGACTATCCTTTAGTTACTCGATTACTCTGCAAGTACGGAATATAGCTTAAAGTAACTCTGTTCTTAGACTTAGGTCTAGGTCGTTACTGATAGTTCGAGGAGGGAGCTAGTAAATTAAGATAGAAGCGCCTGGAGGTTCATGCGGTGCCGCTGTATTTTGAAACTAGGAACAGCTACTTTAAGATATACAGTAGTTACTTGCCTAAAGTAGTATCAATGTTAGCCCCTAACCCTTAAACACAGAATACGTGATATTAAGCTATATAGTAGGCTCTTAAATAGCCTAGATAGGTAGTATTTATATAATCTTAAAAAACTCAACTTTATTAGTAGGGAATATAGTAGCTATTAAAAAAATCATCTACTTACCCCTTTTCTTTAATATAGCTTCGGCTTCCCTTATCTAGGGCCGGAAATCGGGATAGCTTTACTTAATAATATAACACTTATTAATAATAAACTAATTAATCTATCTTAAATCTTCTAATTAGTTTAAATACTAGTTAAACCTAGTTCCTATGGCGGATTTAAGCTAGATAAATATAATCTAGACTATATAGTCTAATTAGTTAGTATCTTATATAATACTAGATATCCCGACTCTATAATACCTCTTATGTAAATCCCGCTCTAATATCTTTAATAGTATAACTACTACGATAGTCCCGGACTTTTGACTACGTACTAGTAACTAGAACAATAAACTCTTTCTGACTCTTATACCTATAATTACTAAAATAGGACTCATATTAGCTATAATAGCTCTTAATACCTCTTCTTACTTCCCCTGGAATATAGCCCCCTTACTAATAATACTCTTTAACTCGGAATAGATATTAATAGTCTTTAAACGCTTCTACTACGTAATCTAGATATCTTATATATTATCCTCTACTATCTAGCGCTTCCTCTTAGTTTCGGGCCTAGCGGATTCATAGCTAGACATGAAATTCAAAAATTAATACTATACTTAACTCACTTCTCTGAACTTACCTTATTAACCTATTACGGTATCTCGATTTTCTATTAACTCCTAAGTATATATTATTCCAGTAACATAGGTCCTGTAACCGGCTTATAAATCATACTTGTTATCTTCGTCTTATTTAACCCTTACTATATTATTAGCCTTAAGATCATCGCTAGGAAACAGTGCCTCTTAATAATAACGATAGGATATAGTAATAGTACTATTCCGCTAATAACTAATATAGATCTTTACTTTAATTAACCTTATACTAGCTTCTTATAATACTCTTCTTATTCGCTCTAACATTCACCCTTAGTTTAGGTCGTCATCCTTAGCTATATCTTCTCCTGCCTCTCGATGCTTCCTAGAGCTTATCTAACATTGATACTTAACCTTCTTACTATCCCCTTACAAAAATAGACTATTACACTGCTTACTACTACTCTCTAATTGTAAATCCGTATTAAATGACTAAATTAATCATATAAAATATATAAATAACTTACTAACCTCTCGGGATAAATACCAGTAGATGATTTTAATATTACTATTACTATAATACCCTTTATAATATCCGATTACAAATATAACTAACCTATTCTCTATAATAATATTTCGAATACCTTCTTAACAGCTATTCTTTCACTATAATCCTAAAATCTCGGGTACTTATCCGGGCTATCCTCTATATAAATGAAATAATAATAATAATAATACTAAAAACTGCTGTATATAACGTTAGTACTACTCGGTAATCTCTTTATAGATAACTAGGCGCCCCCCTTCACTAGATTCAGTAGTAAATCATTACCGGACCCTTTATTTAGTAAATATACGTTAATATAACTATTATTTACTATTTACTTTAAACCGGTTCCGCTTATTATCTAAAAATAACTACCTAACTTAATTCTCCGTGGGATTATTAATTATATTATCCTAATTAATACCGGGGATTTACTTAGAATTAACCTGCCCCTAGAAATCCATATCTACTAATATTAAATCCTTAAATAATACCTCCCGGGCTTTTCGGACTAATCCGTGGACTATAGTACGGATTTCAGTTATACTAAATTAGATCTACTAGTATAAAATAGTATCCCTAATTCATTAGATATACCCCTTTACTATAGTAGTATACCGGATCTTAAATCTATATAATTAGGCCTGGAAAATCTATTATATTAGGGTGGGATCTCTCTTGCTATTAGCTATAGTTATAAACCACTTCACTATCTTCTTAATTAAATAGTAATAACTAATAGTCTGCTTATAGGCAATTAATTCAGTAATTTCGTTATTATCCTCTTATAACTACTATATAGCCTCTTTCTTTTTCTTATATATCTCCTAGATAATTATTAACCGGGCTAATTTAATAATAGCAAAATACTTAAGCGTATAATCCTTAGTATTTAACTAATCTTTATTATCTTTTATACCTAATATTACTAATCCGCTAATAATAGCACTTTTATACTCGTTGTTTTATAATAGGTAGTTTAATAAACTAATATATAACTATAATACTTTTCGCTAAATTACCCTTATTTTTTTAATCTCTTCGTTACTCTTATACTCCTCTTCCTTTCCTTTATCTATTTCCTTATTTCTACTCCCTCCTTACTTACTATTTTTATCCTTTTATTTTCGAAACTTCCTAATCTTATCCCTTATACCCTAAATATTAATTACCTAGCTACTAATTAATTAATATACTAGACAGTCCTCTAGCTTAATATCCTTTGCACGGAAAATATAACCTAAAATCTGTCTCTATACCTAGGTATATAATTAAATAATTATAATATCTATTTAATTATTAAATAGTATCTAAGTCTCCTACTTTACCTCTTTCTTATTAACCTTAAATAATACTACTTACTCTATAACCTCTTACACTATAGTATACTAAGTACTTTAGATTATTTAATTAAATACCTTATATAATACTTATAATTCAGGTTCATCATCTTCTACGGAACTAACTAACTCCCGTAATTTCTTCGTGTCTAAACTGGTTATATAGGCTTACTATTTTACACGGCGTAACTATAAGTTTAACTCTTTAGCTTTATTAAACTCCTTAATCTCTTAACGTTCTTTTACTTCCACTGCCTATAATACCGCTTCTATCTCATACTTAGCGGCTTTGAACTGATTAATCTATGACCTAATCTGGGCTCGACTGGGAATTTGCTCTAGATCAGTAGCTTATACCATGAAATACCCGGATTTAGCTTCTTAGATAAAAAAACGCTAATATTTAATACTTATTCGCTACGGCGTATTCGAATCTAGATATACGGTATACTTCTTTCTCCGTCCTCCTTTATTAGTGCTTTTCTAACTGTGTTCATTAATATAATATACTCTTATTCCACTGATTATAAAACGTATTACACTATATACCTTACCTACTGCTTCTAATGTATATTATAATCCTCCTGTTCTTAGTTTAGCTAATCCTTCTACTAAGCTAGACGTAAGTAGAGGAAATAGAAAATCCCATTATTATAATACTTCTTTATTCCTAATTAATCTATCTACCTCTACTACTTCATTTATAATCCTCTGATACTCTAGGGATTCTAATTTATAGAGTTCGCCTATAAAATACGCGTTAATATAGCTAAGTAATATAGTATACTTATACTCTTTATAAATAACGATACGAAATTTAGGCGAATAAATAAATTAATCTATTATAAATACTATGCTAGCTATTAATCTGAAAAAATAGGAAATAATATACTCTACTCTACTTATCCTTATACTTTTACCCTCTTTTTTAATCCTACGTATTCTTAATTACTTCTTTTACTATTAGTTTAATTACTAGCGCTACTATTTTCTGGGGTTAACTTATATTTTATACTAATTAATACTATAACCCTAACTGCGATAATAATATCGCAACTCTAATAATATTAATACATTAGAATTTTAGGATTCTGAAAATAGGGTCTAGATTCTAACAGCGCTTTTATATATAAACCCAACTTTAAGCGTTTTAATAGCGCTTAAATATCAAAATCTAGAAACCTAATACCAGCCTTGAATATAATCCGATACCTGGGGCCTGTTCACTTTTTAACTAGGGTTCTAATTGGTCTATAACCTAATACTAGCCCTAGTATGAGTCGCATATTAAGGATAGAACCCCGGGAAATGGAATACTACTAGTTAGTATATTAATAGCACTATTTATAGACCGGTCTTACTTCTCTTACTCTTAGTAGATATATACTTACCGCTACGCCTCTAATTTATCTGTTATAGTATTACCTACTTAGTATATATTATAACGCTCCTTCGTATCCTTATACCTCGCTTAATTTATCTTCTTATTTATCTCTTAGTCTAAATAAACCCGCTAATACGTGGTACTGCTTATAAATCGCTTAACTTTCTACTACTTAATTCGCTACTTCTCTTTAGTTATTATAAAAACATGAAACTTAGCTAGCTCCTACTATACTTACTTATATACCTTTTATAATACTTCTTATCTTCTAATAGGTATTAAAATAATTACTTTACTCTTATTCTTATCTCGCCTAGCTTAACTACTCTCTTAACTATAATTCCGTATCTAGTAAATGAGTCTAATGTGAACTATAATATGAATATCTGGCCAGTTAATACTTAATCTAAACGTATTAGTAGTAACTATAACTCGTTTATCTGCGTTCTCCTACGCCTTCCGGATCTTATCTTTAACTACTATATTACTTATATCTCGGTAATACATGTAGTAATCTAATACATAGCTTACCTCCTAGGTAGTAATAATATTACTACTATATATAATAATCTTTGCCGGTGCCGTGTACTTATTTAACTTTTACTCTATTAACCTATAAACTACTGTAATATCTCCTTACTTAAACTCATTCTCTTCGTACTTAATAACGGAATATATAATATTCAGATAGCTAGTTAGGGACCGGAATATATAAATATTATTAGCTTTAATCCGTGTAATATTTATAAACTTAGGCTTAGTATATAGTAGTAATATTACTATTAAATAAACTATCTGCACTCTCCTTTCTATTAACTCGCCTAATTACTATATCTTAGGCTGGAACGCGGCCGTGCTATCTAATAGCGTATAATACTTATCTAATATAAACCGCTTTAATAAATATAATCCTTATAACCGGTTCAAAAATATCCTAAACGTCTTACTAACCGCTAACTCCGGCGTGATAATAATAATCTAGCTAGGGGAATAGTACTATTAGGGATCCTACTTAATACACGAAATACCGGCTTATTAATATCTCTTGACTATATAGTCCTATAACGAAACTAATAAGCTGATAATAATTATTATCCCAGAGCTTATACTCTTAGCTAGCAACTAGAATAATAACATCTTCCTAACCCCTGTTCCTATTACGGCTATAATAGAGCTCTAGTGCTTCATAATAGCTTATAATATAAGCTCTTATAAACTATAGAACCAGGCCTTACTTCCTAATATCTTCTCTAACTTAGTATAGATATCTACTCCTTGTAATTGCTTTTACTACACTAACTATATATCTTATATCTCTTTCTTATATATCTACTGCTTTCTCTTAGCTCTCCCGCTTATACTAACACCTTAATATACTAACGGAAACCCCAAAAAATAATACTATATGTAGCTAACTCGTCGAAACTTCTTATAGTAACTAATAATAAAATTATCCCCTTCTATTAACTCCCTTATATAAATTATACTTATAATATAAGTTCCGTAACTAGCTTATAAATCCTATAAGTTATCCCTATCTATATTATCTTTATCTTATCTATTACTTTTCTTTAACTTCATCTTCTTATCCTTAAATCAGTCTTCGTAATAATACCGGTATAATATAGTAATAGTAATCTAGTAATAACTTATAATACTAAACCCATTTATACTTATTAATCTTAACCTTACTTCCTTTAAAATCTTCCGCGCTTATTCTAATATCTATAAATAGGACTACTATTAAGCTAATAACCTCTTTTAACTTATCTAGTCCTTACTCTTACTCTCTTCTCCTTAATTATCTCTTTCCCGCTTACTAGAAATATTATTACTCTCCCTAGACTTCTACTACTTCTACTTTAAGCCTATCTATTACTAGTACTCCTTCTTCTAACTATCTCCTTATAAAAATAAACTACTACTTAATTTCCTTATTACTTGAAACTATAACTTTTCCTAAAATAATAATACTAACTATAAATAATATACTAATAACTCTCTAACCTCTCTTAGTAAATATTAATGTATAATCTTAATATTTTTATTACTCTAATAACTCTTATAGTATATAGCTATAAACGTAACTAAACCCTCTTTAATAAAAATGTTCCGCACGCTACTATACGCTATATTCTTTTACTATATACTTAATAATTCCGGTACTTTAGCTAGCTAATTACTATATAAATATATTAAAACTTATAATAACTCCTAGAACTATTCTACGTAGCGCTAATATATAGCTATAGCTTTCCTCTTTAACTTCCTCGTACTATCCATAAACTGCTCTCTTAACTACTCCTCCTTATATATCCTCTTGTATAATTATTACTACTTATATACTACGAACTAATTCCGCTTATTATTTAAAAACGACTACTTTACCCGGGTCTTGGATAATTAGTCTACTATTTTATCTTAATAGATTAGTAATACTTACTTTATATTCACTTCTTTATTTCTACTTATTATAATTACTATTAACTTCTTAAATAATTCCTCTCTTACCTCCCTAACTAATCTATGAATTATACTCCGAAATTAATTTATATTAAACCGGATCTTAGGATATAAAATATTATCCCTAATCTACTAGATCTTCCCTTTAGTAGTAGTAGTGTACTGAATTTTAAAACTATATAACTAACTATAGTATAACTATTATATAAGCTTAGAATCTTTACTATCGTAGGCTGTAGTTATAAATAAACGAACTAAACCCCGGGTTAAAACATAATAGCTTAATACTCTCGCTCTAGCTACCTCTGGACTTAAACTACGCTCTTAGTATTATATAATAGCCTTCTATCGCTGCTTATATGTTACAACTGTCAGCTGCAACAGGTAACATAGCCCTGAGGCTCGGCACGGTTAGGCTCGCCCGGAGCCTGACCTGGCACAGAGAAACTATGGGTCACGTGACAGGAAGTCACGGGATGAATCATCTGGACTCTTTAAGTCTGGACAATAATTTAAATAATTTAACTAATTTAGCGGCATAGGGAGTTCTATATAACTAGCTAGCGTTTCCTATAGTAGATAAAAGCCTTATACTTAACTTAAATATAGTATTATTATATATACTTAGTAACTTATAATAGTCCTTAGTCTTAATTAAGTGATAGCGCCCTTACTTACTAATTCACTAACTTTCGCACTCTTAAGTAATACTAGCTCGATTGTATATTACACTTTAAGTACTATACTAATAGGTACCGGCGTATACGTCAGATTAAGAAATGTCCTCTGTTTTTGGAAGCACTTAGGGCGCTATTACGGCGATACCTACACTATTGACTACTACCTTAGCTAAGTTATAAGCCCTTGTAGGAGAAATCGATAAGAACCTTAAGTATAAGAGTATCAAGTCCTTTAATAGCGAAAGAAACCGTCTCTACGGTTTCCTCTTATAACTCCGGCTTTATATTAAGTTTAATAAAGAGTAATTCAGGTCCGAGACTAAGTAAGTCTTATAAGCTATAACGCTCCTTAAAGGAAAAGCTATGAACTGGATCGAAGGGTTCTTAAAGAACTATCTCTCTTAGAGTAATGAGAACAGCGTTATTAATAAACAAAAAGCTAAGGATACTATTATTAAGATTTTCAGTACTTAGGAAGGATTCGCTATAGAAATTAAGGTAAACTTCAGGATTACGGATAAAAGAAGGGAAGTAGAAAGGGCTATTGAATCCCTTAGATAAAAGGGATTAGTTACTGCATATACTTAGGACTTCTAACGCTATTCCACTTATACGGAATAGGGTAATAAAGCACTTAATTACGCCTATTAGAAGGGACTTAAGGACTTTGTTAAAGACGAACTCTTTTAGTATAGCAGTATTATTAATAACTTGAAGTAGCTTATTAAAGTTACTTGTAAAATTAATAATAATTAGTATGAGCGTAGTATAGAGAAGAAAGGGAAGTATAACCTGAATTACTGCAGAATAGGAGAAAGTAAGTTCAGAGGGAATAATAACTGATGTAAATAGGACTACAAGGACCCTATAGAACTTAACGCTACTTATAGAAAAGAGCTATTGCTATAGTAGTGAAATAAGCACTTATAAGATCGAACTTATTTTAACTACGGGAAACTTAGTTATATAGCACGGAACTGTAAAGGCGGGGGAAAACAGTTCTAAGGATACTTACCAGAGAAACAACTGAATGCTACTATATAGAGCAGAGGGGGCTATAATAGACTAATAATACTTAACGCTATATAGGCGTAAGAAGACGTAGCGGAAGTACTAGTTAAGGTAATATAAAACCTTAACCTTAATAAGGGGAAGGGTAAGAATAATAGCGGGGATAAGTCCTTAAATAACATCTCCCTATTCGACGCCTTGGAAGTATTACTAAAAGAACGCCTTATCTATAATATAGCTAGCAGAAGAAAACTAGTCTGGGCTGCGGCTTAGGAGGTACGAGCCTTATACGACCGCGACTATAAGGAAGCTATAGCTTGATACCTTATTATGTAAGGAGTAGGCGAGGCTATATAGTACTAGAAGGCTAAGAAAAATATATATATAAAGTATATAATATGAATTCATATTATTATTAGCGGGTATAAAGTAGGACGCAGTAAGAATAACGCCGCGACCCGCTGAAGCTAATAATATTAGGAGGTATTTACGTAGAATATAGAATATATACTTAAGCTTAGAATAAAGCTTAAGATCTGTAGAAAAGAACGAAACGGATATAAAGGGGAGATACGTAAGCTTTAAGGAGCTAGAGATATTACGGAGATTAATTACTCTTATTACGTAAAACTTATATAATTGTTCTATTAGAACTACGTATATATAATCTATTACTCTAGTAAAATTAATGAAGATTATTAGCTACGTTGTAAGATACTTATATTCTTTAATAATAAACTACCCCTCTTTACTAGGGAATTACTAATAGCACCTGAATCTTTAAAAAACTAGGAGACCTTGCTAATAATAGGCTATTAATAAGTGTTTATAAAGAGCCTAGGACCTTATATAATAAGGAACTGTGTATAATAGGAAGAGGATAGTAACTCTTCCTAACTATTTATATTAATAGATAAACGCTTAGAGCTATAGTAGACTCTAAAGTAATAGGTAATTTCATAGATTAACAGATAGCCTTAGATTATAGGTTCCGGCTAGTTAGAAAGAAACGCCTATATTATCTATTTGTACCAAATAAGGACACTATCGGATTATCAAATAGATAAGTAATCCTTCAAATTAATTAACTAACTATAAAGATATTATAAAGATATACCAAAGATATTGAATTCAATGTTATTAACTTAGGGACTTATAAGCTAGTACTTGGTATACTATAGCTATCGCTTTATAACTCTACTATAGACTAGTAGAAGAAACAAATTACTTTAAACTATTATTAGTACGGAAGCGACTATAAAATACTTGATTAGAGAGCTAATACCCTGAAGTAGGAAGAGCTATATACTACTCTCTTGACTACTAAGGACCCCGCTTAAGCCTCTGCGCTAAAGCAAATACTAGCAGTGTATAAGGAATATAAGTCGCTATTTCTTAAAGGACCTAAGAATAAGGCCTTTCTAGAGTACTAACTATAGGATTATAAAATACCCTTAGAACTAGGAAAGACGCCTAGCTTCGGACTAATATATTAATAATCTGTAGTAAAGCTATAGTACCTAAAGGAATATATTAATAAAAATCTAGTAAAAGGTTTTATATAATTATTCACCTTATTAGCCGCTAGCTTAATACTATTTGTCCTAAAAAAGAATAGAAAGCTCCGCCTATGCGTTGATTATTATATACTTAATAGTATCACTATTAAGGATAGGTACCTACTGCTATTAATTAATAAGTTGCACGACTAACTATAAGGGGCCATAGTATTTACTACCCTAGATATAAGGGACGCCTATAACCTTATACAGATGAAGGAAGGCGAGGAATGGAAAATAGTGTTTAGAACATACTATAGTTTATACGAATACTAGGTTATACTATTTGGGCTTATAAATACATCCGCGTCCTACTAATAGATAATTAATAACTAGTTATATAAATACTTTAATATCTTTGTAATTGCTTACTTGAACGATATACTTATTTATTCTAAAAATAAGACTAAGTATATTTAGTATGTAAGGAAAGTATTAGCTAAACTCAGGACCGCTAAACTTCTTCTTAAACCAGAGAAGTGCGAATTTTACTAAGAGGAAACCTACTTCTTAAGATTTATCGTTAAAAGATACGGAATCCGTATAGACCTAGCTAAAGTTAAGGCTATATTATTATAGCCTGTCCTAATAATAGTTATATAAGTATAGTCCTTCTTAGGATTCGCGAACTTCTATAGAAGATTTATATATAACTATTCCCTAATTACTAAATTACTCACGGACTTGACTAAAAAGGACTAAGAGTTCAAATAAATAACGGAAGCCAAATAAGCTTTCTTACTCCTAAAGAAGCGCTTTACAGAAGCCTTAATCTTAGTTACTTATAACTTAGAGCTCGAAATTATTATAGAAACCGATACTTCGGACTTTGCCCTTAGGGCTTGTCTAAGTTAGAAGTATAATAAATAACTACGACCTATCGCGTACTACTTACGGACGTTCTCGCTTATAGAGCTTAACTATAACGTATATAATAAAGAATTATTAGCTATAGTAATCGCGTGTAAATAGTAGCGCTATTATTTAGAAGGAGTAAAATATATTATCTAAGTATAGATGGATTATAAGAATCTTATATCTTTTACTATAATTAAGATATTGAATTAATAATAAGTTAGGTAATTAAAAGAGCTATTTACCTTAAAACTTAATATCATGTATTAGAAAAGATCGGAAAACGCTAGGGCCGACGCCTTTAGTAGATATTAAGACTACTTGGGTAAACTAATAGAGAGACTTAGAGCGATACTTAAGGTAGGAGCTAATAGGTTAGAATATAATCACAAGCTCCTTATAACCTTTATAGTAATAGAAGATAATATACTTGCATAATAAATTAGGAAAGTATATCTAGGTAATAAATACGCCTCGCGAGTACTAATATTATAAATAAAGAACTTCTTTATAGATAATAATAGTATCTTACAGTTTAAAGGCTTTATGTATATCCTAGCTAAACTAAGATAGTAGTTTATAATAGAATAACACTTACTACTAGCCTACGAATATTAGGGAATCACGAGAACCTTCGAAAGGATAGCTAGGGACTACTACTTCCTAAAAATAAGAAAATATATTGAAACAATTATTAGGGAATGCGATCTTTGTAATAGAAGTAAGCTAAATAGATATCCACCTTATAGGCTACTTCAATTACTTCTGATACTAGGAAAACTATAGGAGTTTATAGTATTTGACTTTATTATTAAACTACTACTATCTAGAGAACTAATAACGAAGGCCGTGTTTAACGCAATATAAGTTATAACGGACTGACTCACTAAATACGGGTACTTTGTCTTATATAAGAAAGGAAGTAATGTATAAAAACTGGCGTACGTATTCCTTAAAATTGTAGTAAGCTAACACGGGCTACTAAGAGAAATTATATCCAACAGGGATAAGCTATTTACGTCCAAATTCTGGATATTACTAATAAGCTAGATGAGACTAAATTATAAGATATTAATTACCTTTTACCTGCAGACGGATAGTTAGATAAAGAGACTTAACTAGATACTAAAGCAGTACTTGCGTAGTTACATTAATAAGAAACAGAATAATTGGATCAAACTGCTTCCACTTGCTTAATTCACCCTTAATAGCGTAAAAAATAAGATCACCTCGGTATTACTCTTCTTTGCTAATTATAACTACAAACTAAAAGCCTACAAGTAACTTAAAAAGGATAATATTAATACTGAATAATTAAGAGTACTAGCAAATAAATTAAAGGAATTATAATAATAGCTCGTAAAAGACATTGAGTTCTTGAACCTAAGAACTGCAAAATATAGTAACTAAAAGTAAAGTATGAGACCTTCACTTAAGAGAGAGGATAAAGTATACTTACTTCATAAATATATTAAAATAAAACAACTAAGTATAAAACTAGACTTTAAGAAACTTAGGCTATTCGAAATCTTGGAATAAAAAGGACTAATTAATTACTAGCTAAAACTACTTAAAGATTCTAAAGTATACTTAATTTTTCATGTATCCCTGCTAGAACTTGCTAAGGGATTAATACTACTAGTAACAGATAAGGAACTCTAACTAGAAAACGACCTCGATATGTACGAAGTAAAGGAACTACTTAATACTTGAACTACTACTAAGGGTTAGTAGGAATATTTAATAAAATGGAAAAGGTACGGGCATAAGAAAAACTCTTAGGAACCTATGTAAAACTTGAACTGCTCGGATTTAATCTAATAGTTCTAGTTAAAAACCTAAGTAACCCCTAGAAATCAGCGCTACCTAAACCTAAAGCTGATTATATAGGATCCAAGGGATTAAAATTAGCTAGCTACTTAACTAGTACGGGATCTAGAGGCTCCGCGGTAACCATTAGTAAAGTAGGGGCCTCTACTTACTTAATCGCCTGGCGCTCCCTCTTCTTCATAACTTTTAATTTATTTAAAGAACAGAGATTATAATAAAGTATCTTAGCTACTTTTATACAGAATAATTCCCTTTATTTATTTATTTAAAAAAATTTAGCCTACTGCGTAGCTAGCTTCTCGATTAGCTTCTACTAATCGCGTTAGGCCTTCTCCTAAGTGAAGGAGAGTTCGGTCTCGATCTGCTCCAGCTTACGCTAGTTACTCTTTAAAGGGCCCTAAATATCACACTTTATATTTCTACTAGCGCGAATACACTTAGCGTATTAATCGGAATTGGAAGAGATAATATAAACTCTCTGGGGATCTTTTTCATAACAAGAATAAGAAAGTATTTTAAAGCCGCAACGAAGAATACGGGAAAGGAGGTTTTACTAGTTCTCTTTTAGGTGTTTATGATAGCTAAGGGGTATAATAAATAGGAAAGATAGTTATTATCAAGACTTAACGTTTCTTACTATATATCTAAAGTACGGGGACGTACTAAGGCAGAAGGGGGATAGTGTTATAACTATTAGTTGTAATAGGTAATATAGCCCTGAGGCTCGGTACGGTTAAGCTCGCCCGGAGCCTGACCTAGTATAGAGAAGCTATAGGTTACGTGATAAGGAGTCACGGGATAAATTATCTGGACTCTTTGAGTCTGGATAATAATTTAAATAATTTAACTAATTCAGTAGCATAGGGGGTTCTATATAACTAACTAGTATTTCCTATAGTAAATAAAAGCCTTGTGCTTAACTTAAATATAGTATTATTATATATACTTAGTAACTTGCAACGGTTCTTAGTCTTAATTAAGTGACAGCGCCCCTACCTACCAACCCGCCAACCTTCGCACTCTCGGGCAATACCAGCTCGACTGTACGTTACATTATACACCTCTTAAACTACTATTAACTAGACTAACTTAATTATAGCTAAATATTTAGGTGTATAATTCTTAGTATCTAATTACTTATCGCCTTCCTATATTCCTAAAATAGCTAATCCGCTAATTAATATACTCTTATACTTGTTATCTTATAATAACTAGTTTAATAACGTAATCTATACTTATAAAATCTGCCGCTAGATCCAGCTTATTTACTTAATTTCCTTATCTGATTCTTCCTCTTCCTCTCTTCTTAAATCCCTCTTCCTATTCTTTTTCTACTACATAAATTCCTTAATATTTATCTATATATTATTAATAGTTATCTATTACCTTTTTATTAACTTAAATCTTAGCTACTTCTCAGGCTTAATACCTTTAGACTAGAATATATAATATATTAACTACTTATAAACCTTTATATACTATATAATAATAGTAATATCTATCTAATTATTAAATAGTATTTAGACTTCTTTATCTACCTCTTTTCTATTTACCTTAAATAATACCTCTAACTTTACTATTTACTAAATATAATAGTATTATATATCTTAAATTAACTAATTAAATACTTGATATAATACTTCTAACTCAGGCTTGTTCTCTTTAATAAGAGTAATTAATACTCGTAATTCTTCCCAGTTAAACCCTTTATAATACTTAACTTAACTTATATAATATAACTATAGATTTAGCTCTTAGGATTTCTCTAACTTACTAATCTAACGACGCTACTTCTTATTAGCTTATTACATCTCCTAGTTTAATTATTTCTTAATAGCTTCTAAATCGATATCTCTTAATAGTATAGTAGGGCTATATCCCTCTACTTAAACCTTGAAAAATACAGAACTAGAACCTTTAGGGAAAAACTACTAGTAATAGACTGAAATTTATAGTACTTATACCTCTTAGCTGGTATATTAACGCCCTTTCTTCCTCTTATTTACCTAACTATACTATTCTCTGAAATATTTCTAGATAGCTTAATACTAGTAACTAATATAATAATATAAGGTAAATAAGTATTCTTTTTTATCTATCTTAGGTTTCTTTAATTCGGGAATTAAGGGCTAAGTTAAACTGATAGGGATTAGTAACTTATTTAACTCTACTTAATATAAAATTAATTCTTTAATCTAGTTCACTTCTTTTAAAATCCGCTCTTATGCTTCCTTAGTTATATTATAGCTATTAGAACTGCTTAAATAGTGGGAAATCTAGCTAGGTAATATAGTATACTAGTATATAGTATATACTACTACTTTAAATACTAGTAAATAAATAAATAGATCTATAACTTAACTCTTTCTTTGAATTATTTAAATAATATCTCCTCTTTTTTTACTCTCTTTATGTATTTTGCTACCCTTACGTGTTTAGTACTTATTATTTGAATTTATATATAGTATAGCTAGCTATAATCTCCGCTTTTATACTTTTATACTTTTATACTCACTTTATACTTAGGAACTGTATTTTAGCTGACTTGGCCTATATATCTGCTTCCCCTATTAAAAATCAATAATAACTACTATCTCCTTGTAAAACTTACTTAATAATAGAGTTCTGGTGGAAGTTTTAACGAGGCTAGTATTATATATACTAAGGCTAACTTATACTTGAATTTAAGCCTCACCTGAGCTTATTTAGACGTAACCCTAATAAATGAATCTAATTAAATGAATCTTATAGCTTTAGTAAATCCACGCTAATAGGTTATATAGGGAATTAAATAAATCTTATATTAGATTTATTTAATAATAATAGATAGGGAATTAAATGAATCTTATATTAGATTTATTTAATAATAATGGATAGGGAATTAAATGAATCTTATATTAGATTTATTCAATAATAATGGATAGACCATTCTACACGCTCCTAAAGCTAGTATTGTATTAGTTTGCATATATCCGGTTGATAGTCCGCGTACTATGGTTCCGCTGCTTAGTCATAACTTAAATATTAGCCTTAATTTCCTTAGTATTGTAATGGGGTCGAAGGCCTACTACAAGGGTTTTTATTTTTCCGTTCCGGCCGTAGATAAATAGGTCAGCGCTGCTAGACTAGTAATTATTATCTTCTTCCTCTTACTTCTATTACCTAATTAGTCCACGCGCGAGTTATTCCCCTATTTACTATATACTTAATAGTACTACTCTATTCCTTTATATTAGTAACCTACGCAGGGAATAAAAAAGTAATATAGGTGTGAAACTAAGTATAAGTTAACTTAGGTAAGAAGTAAGAAGTTGAATTTTATTAACGATTAGCGAAGCGCCTTAAGAATATCAAAATATAGTAGAGTAGTTTAGAAAAAAGGGGCTTTATAGAGCTCTAAGAAACTTATAGTATAAGGTCAAGATTAATAGTAGATGGATTATACCTTAGTAAGGTACTAAGATATAGTTAAGATAAGAAAAATTAGATAAAGGAGAAAACTATAATTACTAAGGAAATATAATAGAGTAATAAGGTTAAGTAAGTCTAATCACTTATTAGAGAGTAAATGAATATAAAGAGAAGATAGGCTAAGAAGGAGTATAAGGAAAAAGGGTTAAGGAAAAAGGAATCGCGAGTAAGTATAATAGTAGATAAGATAAGTATTAAAGTATTAGGACTGGAAATTATAAGGAGCGCTTATATTACTCTAATACTTTTAATAATTTTACTACTAATACTAATAAATTACGCTTTACTATACTTAATAAGTAGCTATTACTATTAAAGACTTGAATTATTTCCAGATCTTACTAAAGCTAGTTTATTCCTAGAGGAAGATCTTTTGGAAAGCTTTTAATTAACACTAAATACGAAAATTAGCAAAGAAATGGAATAGTATTCTCTTACTTAGTAAGGGAGGTAAGTTAATTCTACTATTACTATTATAAAGATAGCTGATCTAAGATATATAGTTCCGATACTTATGCTTAGAATTCCGAGAGCCTTATACTTTAATAGAGTTAATATTACTGAATTTCTTAAGTAATATTTAGATTAGTGCAAAAATATATAGTTAAAAATAGAAGATAAGGTAAAGTAATTTCCGCAGTACTACAAATTATTTATTAAGTAGTACATTAAGACACTAGTTACTTAGGCTTATTTAAATTAAAAGTATTTAATTAAAGAACTTTAAAAAAAGTATA
Source organism: Cadophora sp. MPI-SDFR-AT-0126 (assembly GCA_020747065.1). Taxonomy (NCBI): domain Eukaryota; kingdom Fungi; phylum Ascomycota; class Leotiomycetes; order Helotiales; family Ploettnerulaceae; genus Cadophora; species Cadophora sp. MPI-SDFR-AT-0126. The sequence continues at coordinate 219,274 of JAGMVK010000008.1, forward strand.
AGGATTAAGATATTTTCTAATAGATAAATTCCCGATTTTTTTTAAAGGCTTTAAAATTAAAACCGCGAATAAGTAAGAAAGATATCTGGAAGTTTATTCGATAGTATATAGCGATCTCAGCTACCCTTATAAATAAAGGGCAGCTTAAGGGCTATACTAGAAGTATTTAGTTCTTAAATAGTTTTCTGAGAGATATTCGCGAAAAGGTGATTTAGAAGAATAAAGTTGATATTGATAAGTTAAATACTATTATATTTAATAAACTTATAAAGATAGCTACTAGTATCTATACTATAAATAAAATAATCCAAGAATTCTTTAATAGCTATAAAAAGAAGAAGAGCTTAAGTAAATTAGTGAATACTTTAAGCTAAATAACTATTTCGTAAAAAGGTAAAAATTACTTAATAACTTTAGTAATTATACTAAGTTCGGTCTTTATTAAAGCTATTAGGAAGATAATTTAAGCTCTTAATATACTTATACTCGCTATAAAGGCTGCGCTTTTTAGGGTTAGTCTAGGGGCGCGCTTAGAATTTAGCCCGCTTAGTAGGGGAAATCGTATTAAGGCGTACCTGACTAGGTCTTTGGGTCGAATTAATCTATTAAAGCTGCCCTAAGCTATATATGTAAGATAGTAATATAATATAGCGCTAATTATAGTTAGGGCTATAGGAATATATAATAATTATCCTACGTATTACTTCTATTATATAAAGAATAGCTATTACTAAAGGAAGTATTCAAACTTTATATTAAATATAGAGAGGGGATTAGTATATAAAGTTCAGAGAAGAATATATTAAAGAAAGAAAGAAGATAAAAGTAATTTTATGTAAGTAAAGTAAGGAATTCTTGGAAGAGAAATTATGCGGTAATAGTAAGAAGCTTTAAAGTAGGGGACCTTAAGCAGACTAGTTAAATAAGAAGTAGTACATTGATTAGTTATAACTATAAAGAATATTAGTAGGATAGTAGCAGGGGTAGTCCTATAGAATAAATTAGATAAAGAGGAAGGAAAGGCAGATTAAGGTATAGTAAGAGTAATAAGCGTAAGGAGTGAGAAATTAAAAGCAAAGGGAAACAATAAGTAAGTGAATTTAAGGAAAATTCTAAAAAAGTATATAAAGAAGAAAAAGGATTTAGTAGTCCCTAAAGTACCTTACCTAAGGAGTTAGAAGGTCTGGGATTAAGTAAAGAAGGCTTCTAAAAATAGGGTATAGTAAAGAGAGGTAATAAAAGAGATAGAAATTAATAAGAAGTAAATAGAAAAGCTAAGAAAGATTAAATCCTAAGTAAGTAAGAAGATTAAGAGATTTATAGACTTACTTAAGAAAGAGGTATATCTAATAGACTTATTAAATAAGCTCTTAGATAATAAACTAAAGGGAATAACTGGGAGAGAACTACTAGCATATTTGGATATACTATAAAAACTATTATTTAAAAATATAGCTATAATCAGAAAGCGAGCCAAAGAACTTAAAGTAAGAGTAGATAGAGTAGCTAAGAATATTAGCGTAGAGTCAGCTAGAATAATAGATAGCTCAAAGAATCCTGCACTACTAGTAGTTTAAAGCTCTAAGGTTAAGATTCGAATAAGCTTAATAATTATAATAATTCTAATTAATTATAAGTTAGAGCCTAATATTATCCTATTATTTGTAGCCGCGAGTACAGAGTTACTAGTACGTCTTAACCTTAACTTAGAGATAATTAGATATTTAGGAAAGCGTGAAAAGTTTAGGGAGCTATATAAGAATATAATTATAAAAATAAGGAGTATTATAATTACTAAAAGTTTCTTTATATTAGAAAAGACTAAGAATAATATAATCCTTAGGTAGTCCTTTATTATTAGTAGCTTAATATTATTCTCCTATAATAAGAGTAACTAATTCGCTACTATAATTAATAATAAGCAAATAAAGTAAGTTATAGTTAAAGTAATTAATTTAACTAAAGTAAGGTCTAAATCAAAAATCTTTTTGAAAAAAGAGTAGCTAGGAATACATTAGTAGGCGTTTCTAATAAATCCTTTACTAAAGAAGGGAACTAGATAGTAGTAGCGTTTAATCGGGTTCGAATAGCGAGGGCTAGGGTTTTCTTGGTATTAGTATTTAGTAAAGGGGATAATATAGTTATATCTAGGAAAACAGATTTAATTTCTTTAATTTAAGTAAAGCAGTTTTTTCCTACTATTAATATTTAGGGAGTATATAAGAAAAAGGCAGATAAAGTTATATTTATTTAAGAGAGTATTTTTAATAAATTAAAGCTTAAAGGGAAGCTAAATTAGAAATAGATAAGACTAATATAAGAAAGATAGTAGAGTCTTCTTAAGCTATTACACGAGTTCGATAAGTAGATTACTCCTAAGTTCTTAGAGCTACTTAAAGGGCAAAGATTAACAATAGAAAGGTTAAAAGAAATAATTTTTAAAGAAGAACTATAGCCTTAAGAGAAAGAGCTCTTAACTGAGATATTATACTAGCGCAAGGCTGTAATTGCTTTTAACTTCTTGGAATACAGAAAAATCTATAAGGATATTTACCCTTCGTAAAAGATTCGCATAGTACCTTACTTGCTTTTAACTTCTTGGAATACAGAAAAATCTATAAGGATATTTACCCTTCGTAAAAGATTCGCATAGTACCTTACTAAGCGTAGTAATTACTAGAATTCCTAATCCTAAAATATTTACATAAGTATATAAAAAATATACTTAATAAAAGATTAAAGACTAGAATATTAAAATATAAGTATAAGCCTTACAGAAATTAATAGTTTTTAGTTAAGAAGAAGAGTAGAGCTTACTGTATAATTAATATAGCTATGAAGTATAACATAGTAATAGTAAGGAATGTAAATCTACTTCCTAATATAGAGGAGATATCCAAAGACTTTACTAGCTATATAATCACTTCCCTAATTAACTTCTTTTTCGACTACGATTAAGTAATTCTGTACCTTAATAGCCGAGACTTAATAGCCTTCTAAACTCCTCTTAGGCTTTTTTAATATACTACGCTTATTCAGGAAGTAACTAACTTAGTGATTTAATTCTATTAAGTAAGGAAAATAATTCTAAAGAATCATAAACTAGCGCAGGTATAAATCTTTATTAATAATATACTTATATTAAGACTATATTCTATTTATAATAATAAGGAATTAGTACCAAAGATATAGAGATTTATACTTAAATATTTCATTAATCTAGATTTAGTACTCTTAGATATAAAAAGAGTAGGAACTATAATTAGATTAAAGTCTTAGTTTAGGATTATAGGACTAAGGCTAGTAGGGTTTATATGTACTATAGAGGAAAGATTTCCAGATAATAAGAAAGTAATTAAGATTCTAGATTAAAGAGAGTATAAGAATTTAATTAAAGTTCGGGCCTTCTTAAGAATTTATGAGTACTACCGGATTTAGATTAAGAACTATACTTAGAAAGTAGAGCTACTCTATCTTTTATTAAAGAAAGGGATAAAGTTCAATTTCCGTAACTAGAAAATTCGAGTAATAGATAAACTAAAACTAGTGTTAATAATTACCCTAATTTTAATATAATTAGATATTTCTAAGGGTATTAGAGAAATAGTACTAGCTATAGATATAAGTCTTTAGGAATAAGGTATAGTTCTTATATAACTAGCTTAGAAGAAAAAGAGATATTCTATTAAGTATAATAGTGAAGTGTAATTAGTAGCGGAAAGGAATTACAATATTACTAAAAGGGAGTATTATAGAGTCCTAAAAGTCTTAAAGAAAGTCCAAAGAGTCCTAATTAGATAGTATTTTATTCTAGAAATAGATACTGTAGTCTTAGTAGCCTAATTAAACTAAGGTACTTTAGATCTCCCTAGAGCTTTAGTTACTAAATAGATTACTTAAATAAGGTTATTTAATTTTAAAGTGCGTTATATACCCGGGACTAAGTATATTATAGTAAATAGGCTTTTAAAACGCCTTGTAAGTTAGGAGGAGTTAGATACTAAAGCGCGGGAGAAAGATATTAATAACTTTATTAATACTTAATTTAGTCGGATTTAAATAAGGTACTAGTTAAATAAAGTATCTTTGTAATTAAAAGAATACTAGAATCTGGATTTTAGATTAATCGCGGAGTTTCTATTAATACTAAAGAGGCCCAATAAGGTGGACCTAATTAATTTCAGAACGTTTAAGTAGTAAGCGTTGAATTATATAGTACACTTAGGGATACTCTACTATAGAATTAATAAGGGACTCCTAATCTAATGAGTCTTAGATAATTAGAATAAGAGATAAACTATTCTTTAATTATTATATAAGAAATTAGATTATAAAGAAAGAAAAAGTACTTACTAGAAAATTACTAAAAGATACTTCTAGAATACTTTTTACTTAGATATGAAGGAATATATAGTTACGTGTAAAGCTTACTAATTTAGAGATTCTATAAGATTAGAGGAGGCTCTTTATCTTACTTAGATAAGCGCTTTATAGACTAAGGTTGGAATAGATATTATCTATCTACTCGCGAGACATAGGAAGCGGTGCTTAGTTGTAGCTAAGAACGATTTTTTAGGATAGGTTAAGGCTAAAGCCTTAGCTAACGTAACCTCTGTAGTAGTAGCAGATTTCATTTAAAAGGACGTTATTTATAGATATGGGATTTTCAAAAAGTTTATTATAAATAGAGGGCCTAAGAATAAAAGGTAAGTTAAGCACCTTACTAAAAAGTATAGAATTAAAAGAGTTATAGTCTTAGCTTACTATACACTTACTAATAATATAGTTAAGAAAGGCTATAAACTTATAATTAATAAACTTGCTAAAATAATAAAAGAGGGACTAGATAATTAGGTAAGGAATCTATATATAGTCCTACTAATTAATTACTATACTATTAAAACCACGACTAGTAAAATACTCTTTTAGATATAATATAGGTTAAAGGCCGTTCTACTAATAAAGCTTATTATCCTAACTTAAAGGATTATAAACTAGAAGAATATTAAATTAAAATCGGATTTACTAGTACTGCAAGCTTAATAAATTTAAATCTAGAATAAGAATCTTAAGAAGACCGCTATTAAATAGAAGAGGGTATAAGTTATATGAAAAGATAAGTTTAATATAAGTAAGAGGATTTATTTCTTTAAAATCACTATAAGCGATATTATATTACTATATAATATAAAGTAGGAAGTAAATATATTATTTAAAGTTAAACTTAGCTATAAATAGCTTAAATTATATAAAGTAGATAAAGCGCTTTTAAAGAAGGGAACGTTCCTTTTTACTGAATTGTCCAGGACTTAGCTATAAGATATATTTTTAGGAAGCTAGCTAAAGGTATTTTAAAAGAGAGACTCCGTTTAGGAGCCTATTAATTCTAAACTAGAACTAAATAAAAGTATACTCTTAGAAAGCGTAGAGCTTATTAAGAAAATTAAGCCCGGAAATAAACTAAGCTTAAATAAAGAGAGGGAAGAAAAAGAACTTCCGGCCTTAGCTCTAATTACTTAAGAAAGGCTTTTATAAGAGATAATTAATTTAGAAAAAAAAAGAAAAAGAATAATAATACTAGATAGTAAGAGATTTATAGTTATAGTTTTACGAAAGGATTAAGCTAGGTAATAGGGGTACTAGAGGTATTTCACTTACTTAGCGAGTGAAATAAAAACCTAAAGAGCTAGATAAATTAGAAGTAGAGAGAGGGGAAGCCTAGCGACTAAGTCGTAAGTACAGAGAAAGTCATAAAAAGTAATTAGTTATTTCACTACAGGAGTTATTTAGGGTTTATTTATATGCATTTCATTTTATTTAGCTTAATTATACTAATTATGCGTACTTTGTACTAAGTCCTACTAACTATCTAGGACCAAGAGTCAAGATTATATTGAATATTATATCTCGCACTAAAAAGTAAATACAAGAATACTAATTACTATCGAAGTGCTTATTAAACTAATCGTCGTTATTTGTAAAAGCTACTACTCTATAGCTTTAAGTAATAAGAGTCTTAGAACCGTAGGAGGAGTAAGCTAAGGAATCTTTTTTACTAATAGTTAGGTACTTAGCGTTTATAGCGCTAGTATCGTTATTAGATTCTTTGGTAATGCGTTTTATAAGAATAGCCTTAATAGCCTTTGCGTAAAAATCCTAAGTCTTTTAAAGAATTTCCTTTATATACTCTAAGTAAAAGTAAAGAGATCCCTTTATAATACTATTATTATTACTAAATTTAATATAAAAACAAGTTTCCTTAATATAGCGAATATATTAGAGGATCTAATATAAAGAGCATTACTTAAGAAAACTATTGAAGTCTCCTAGAATTAAGTACTACATTAAACTATTACAAATGCACTTCTAGTTATAAGTGGTAATAAGCTTCTGGACCTTTAAAGGAAGTGACTTTTAGTTAGTAATATCAGTAACTGAACTAGCGATTAGGGAGTTTAAGGCTTTAGTAATAGAGTTAGTAAGGGCTTAGGTAAGGTTTCTATCTTGAATTTTAGCTTTAGCCTAGGTAATACGTAGAGAAGCAAGGGAATTAGCCTTTATTTTAGACTTAGGAGTCTTAGTAGGAGTCTTAGTAATAGGATCTTTTACCTTAGGAGTAGAACATAGACTAGTAGTAGAGGTTTTCTTATAAGATTAAGTAGTAATGCCTTTCTTTTTCTTACATATTAGCTTACTATATTTACTATTAGATCTATTATCTTTATTAGAAAAGAATATAAGACTATTAATTAGGGAGCTATTATAATTATTTAAAGTATTATAAGGGGATCCGTTATTATTAATATCTAGAATATATTTATTAGACTTTGTCTTTTCCTTACCCTTGTTTTTACCAAAGGTTTAGCCCTTACACTTAGGAGTAGTCTTAAGTTTATTCTTAAATATAATAATAAATAACTTAAGTGCGAAAATAGTCTTAGATTCACCTTTCTTAAGAGTCTTAGGGGAAGCAGTAGCCTTAGTAAGAGTAATTAAAAGACTGGGAATTACTAGAGCAGTAATAAAGGCAGTGCAAGACTTAGTATAGTATTAAAGGGAATTCTTATTAGTAATAGTTATAGAGTCGCTACCTATAAAAAGTAGTCTAAAGAACTACTTCTTATAATTATTATAGTTCTTAAGAATAATAAAGTTTAAGGTAGAGGAATTATACTTAATTTTAGTATTGCTAGCCAGGTCTTTATTACTGAATTTAAGGTAAAGGCTATCAGAATTAAGGAAAGGGTAATTAGTAGAAACATATCTCTTATGAATCTAAAGATAGAGGAGGAAGTTAATACGTATTTTATCCGCGACTTCTGTCTTAGTTAGGATACCTTTATTAATAATTATAACTAGAGTATTAAAGATATGATTAGATAGATAAATAGCGCGGTTATTACAGAAGTTAGATATAATATCTTAAATATATATTATTCCTAGGTTAGGATTAAAAAAAGAGCAGTATTTAATATAAGCTATAATAATAAGCTTTAGTAGCTGGACTAGCGCTATAGTAAAGAACAGGTACTAGAAGTAGGTAAGGAGTATAGAGTAAAAGGTTTAATGGAAGATAATCTAGTATAGAAGAAAAATTATTATAAAAGTTAAAAGAAAATTAAAAGAAAATAGGAGTAGAAATAGCCTCTTATATTAAGAAAGGCGCTAGGGAAAAAGGTAAATTTAAAAAGGATAGTAAAAGAAAAGTAAAAAGAAAAGTGAATTAGTAGGAGATTATAAACTAAGAGGCGTAAAAAAAAGAGGAAGTTTACTTTAATTCTATTAATTTATTTACTTATAATAGGAAATAAAATAAATAATTCTTAAGTAAGATCGGCCTCTTCTAACAATTTAATAGCTTGCGCGATTTCCTTTTAAAGAATCAACTTTTTTTTAATAATAAACTTTTTAAAGTATATATATAAGCAGAAATTCTACTAATAAATATAGATAAAAACATAAGTATAACTAGAGTAAATGCACTAGTAGTAGTTATATTACTAAACTTTGCTAGTATTAAGGATATAATCTTATATTTAAAAGATATACTAGTAAAAAATCAATATACTGCTTAATCTTAAGTACTTAAATAGATAATAAAATACTATAATAAGATCAGTGATTTAATTAAATAAGTCTATAATTACATGAAAAGATCGGGAGCCTTTAAAGCGTATATAAGTAAGACAGAGTTTAAGTTCAATTAAGCTAAGATTTACCTTATTATTACTGCAAACGCTAAGAAGAGGAATCGCCTCTAGGAAGTATACGCTAGAACTATAAGGAATTAGCCTGATCAAGCTATATAAGATTAATTAATAATTAAGTTAACTGAATTTATAGCGAACTATAATAAAGCTTTAGGAAAGATATCCTTAAGGAAGGCTAGAGTGCAAGTAAATATTAAAGTATAGAAGAGGGTTATAGAACTTAATAAATAAGATATATTAAATATAAGAGAGATTATTATAAGAGACCTAATAAAAGTAATACAGGGAAAAATTAATAATACCCCCTTAAAAGTAATATCGGAAAGTATATAAAAAAGGATAGGGATACGCCTTAGAATAAGTAACTTTATAAAGAAAGGATAATTTATAAGGTTACTAAGCTTACTAAGTGTAAGCACTAAAGTTAGTAAAGTAACTTTATTATAAGGGAAAGGTAAGCTAGAGTATTTAGCCCGCCTAGTAAGAAAAATCGGTAGTAAGACTACTACTACTACTACTAATTTACTTTAAAGATTCAATTAATTAGTAAAAGTAATAGTTATAAAAGAGTTTAGTATTACTTTAAGTAAGAGGGCTAAAATTAATAAGGAAAAGATAAAGGAGGTAGGAAAAAAGATAAAAGGTTATAAAAGAGAAGGAGTAAGTAATACTAAGGATAATAAATAAAAGTGCGGATACTCTAAGAATATCTTAAATAATTAAAGATTAGTTATTAAGGGAAAGAAAATACTATCTTTTACAGTAAATATATAATTCTTAAAGCGGATACTAGGATATTAATAAGTATATTACTAATACCTGCGCTTAATAACTAGCTATATAAAGCTTTATATAAAGAGATTACTAAAGGAGCTTACTATTAAGTACTTACAAGAGGTATATAACCGGAGATTAGAAATAAGAAAGCTAAAGATAGATCCAGAGATATATAATTAGTTTTAGCTAGCTAATTAGCTACCTAGGCCTTTAGACAAACTCGAGCTATATAAGTTCTAGTAGTAAGGAGAGGTACCTGTCTTTAAGTTTAATTAGAAACTAATCCTAAACTCCTAGGACTTATTAATATTACTATAATAAGAATAAAATAAGTAAATTATTCATAGTCTTTTTAAATAGTAGTTTAACTTACTATTAGGTAATAAGATCTTAAAGGAAATTAATATATACTAGTACTATTTTTGGAAAATTAATAATAAAAAAAATATTAGATAGTTATATAATATATTCTTTTTAGTTACTTAGTAGCTTATGCATCAGAACCCTACGTATTATATACTTTATACGACCCTTTACCTTAATAAAGTATAGAAGCTAGTTAACTATCCTTACTATACTAAGTATACTATTCCGAAAGATAGTACTTACTTCTGTTATATTAATATTAATATTTCGCAGGCTTTAGTAATTAATTATGGAACTATAATAATTTAAGAAAGCATTTCGCTAGATTAGGAGAATAAGGCTAATTGTACTTTTATCTGCAAAGAAATATAGTATAAGTTAAGTAAATAGTAGGAGCAAGTTAAGGCTAGGGGATAAGATATTAATTATTATATATACTAGATTATAGACTAGATTTTTATATAAAAAGATACTAAAGTACTAGGGATAGATTAGATTAGAATATTATATAATAAGGGGAATACACGTATTACCTTATCTAAGATCTTATATAAGTCCTCTAGTCTTACTACAATTATTCAATAAACGCTTTTACTTTAGTTTATTACTATATAAGATAATAAGGAGTTTCTTAAAGTAGTAAAAGGTGATTTATAGTAAGATTTAGCTAACGCCTATAGGGATTTTACTGCTCCATAAGCTATACCATTTAGGTTACCTAACTAGTATAGTATGATTCCCTTTAAGTTCGCTGCTATAATAAAGGTATCCGACTTAGGGGCCTTATCTAATACTTAGATTATTTATTATAAATAGAGTTTACTAATAGTAGTAGTATAAAGAAATATCGTACTTAGAAGCAATTAGAAGGTAGCGCATAAGTATATTAAGGATTAGAAAAGAAAGGCACTAAGAGTAAAATTAAAGGTATTTAAGATAGTATATAAAATTAAAAAAGAGGCATTTAAAGAAAAATCCTATTACTTTCTTAAGAAAAGGGCAGATATATTAGAACTACTTATACCTGAAGTAAAAGTAAACATAAATAAGCTAAGTAAGGAAGTACTTTAAGAAGTACTAAAGAAGGATTTACTATTTACAAAGGAAGTATATAGAGATAGAATAAAAGATGTATAATTCAGTAACCTAAGACTTAAGATATAAGACTAGCTCTTCTTTTCTTAACTTCTTTATACTATATACAGGATTATTACAGTTAGGGAACGACTACTAAACCAGGGGGGGATATATATAATAAGGTCGAAGGCCTACTATAAGGGTTTTTGTTTTTCCGTTCCAGCTATAAATAGATAGGTTAGCGCTACTAGACTAGCAATTATTATCTTCTTCCTCTTACTTCTATTACTTGATTAATCCACGCGCGAGTTATTCCCCTATTTACTATGCACTTAACGGCACTACTCTACTCCTTCACAGTATCCTTATTGTTAGTCCTATTATTAACTTTAAAGCACTTGATATTAGCTGCGAACCTAGTCTTAATAATACTGACTATTATCTGCTACTAGTTAGCGATATATAGCTAGGAGATACTTACCTAAGTACACGCCTACTCTATATACTATATTAAGCGATTATTAGCCTAGACCTTACTATCCTACTATAAAAGGTAAGGGGACATAATAGTATATAGGGCAGATTAGCGGAGGAAGACCTAGCGTAAGGGAATAACATATACTAAGTAATTTAGTAGAAGGTTCCTAAGTACTATAGGTAAGAACCAAATATTATCCTTAAACTTACCTATTTATTACTAACCTTTATAATATATAGTATATAGTATTACTAGCCCGTGCTTAAGGCAGACACTCCGCCGCCGCTAGGTATTACGCTAAGTAATAGACGATAGCTTGCTCATGCGTAGAGATTAGCTAGAGCTTATATAAGCAGGGATTATCTACTTCTTTAGGAACTTATTTGCGATAGACTTATACTGGTTGATCGCCTTTTACTGCTAGACCTTAATACTATCTATAGCTGTATTAAGAAATAAATCTCGCAGTAGCTTCAAGTCCTGAATAATAGTTACTAGAGACCTCGCGAGTAGCTTAAGTAGTTTAATATTCTCCTAGTACTAGCTAAAGAACTAGCTGAAAGTATTAGTATCTAGGTTATCCTTCAGAGCCTACGCATATATCCGCGAAAGGCCCTAGGCCCTAAATATTAGCTTATCGTATAATAAGTGCTAGGCCTATTAGAATTTAGAAAGTAAGAGCTATAGCACGTGATCTATATGTAAATTAATGTTTTAGTACATTAGGATCTTCTTATCTATATCCTACTATACTTAGTATAGCCCAATGACCTCCTTTAAGATAGTAAATAATAGTAAGCGCTAGCTAAGGATCTTACCTATAGAAGTCTCAGTATCTTACCTTAAGAACTACTGGTAATACTATTCGATATGCTCAAGCGTATAACCTAGCTCTGCCTTCTCTAAAGAGACGCTTATATGGAAAATAATCAGTTATACGACCTAGATTATACTAAATAAGTAGCTATTATAGTTACTCAGCTTCTTCCAAATCTTTATGTATAGCTTAATACTTAGTATAGCATAAAAGCTAAGTAAAGTGGAGCTATACTAATTACTTCTAAACTCGTAGTAGATCAGCGCTATTAAGAGAACTAATATAGTATTTCTTAGTATAAGCCGGTCTTATTTAATAGTACGCTAGACAGCTGCTTCCTAAGCCTATTCTTAAGCAGGCGTAAGTTTAATATAGCTTTTAGAGATCCGCTAGTTATCATTTGCCCTACTAAAGTAGCCGCCGCAGTATACTACTCGGTAGTAGTAGATTAGGAACTACTTCTAATAGCCGAAGTTAGTCTTAAGTATAGTAAGCTCCTTCTTAGGGTCGAATGCCTATATCTTTTACCCTAAGGTAGCGATAGTATGGAAGTAGCTTAATACTAGCTACTGTAGCCAGGTCAGTATATAATCCGGGTTATTAAAGCACTAGCTCTACGCCTTAAAGAAGATCTCGTCTATAACCTCTAGTATTAAGAACAGCTTAGACTCCCTCTCGCTATCCTTAAGTACTATAAAAAAGCTGTATATCTCGTCTTTCTTTAGGCCTCGCGTATACTCCTTGACACTAGTCCGCTATAGCTATAGTACTACGGTAGATTTATAGCTATTAAAGCTATAAACGATATTAGCTTTTACTTTAGTATCTTTCCTTATAATAGCTACATCCTTATTAAGTAGCTTAAAGAAGTCTGCCTCTTCTGAATCTAAGCTTTTAGTACTAATATCTAAGGCTCTTAAGGCTCCTATAGCTCTCTTAGTATTATTTATAATAAAATACCAGATATATTACTTCTTAGTAAAGAAAGTCTAGATAATACACTTCTGTTATAAATTATCCTCAATTTATTACGCTAGCTTTTACTAGTAGGCCTTAGATATATGTATCTCTAGAGCGTGCTTTAACCGCGTAAAGCAGCTAGTGTAGAGGTAGTATTGTGGTGGGGATCGGCCTCGGTAAACTTCTGTCACCTGACTTATGCACTCCGCATTGTACTTAAGTTGAGACCTCCTCCGAGAGACATCATCATCAACAATAGCACTTTTCCTTCTGATAGGATTTACACTTCTTTCTCTAATTGACAATTCGTACTCTTTGGATATGTGATATCTTTTGATTTCGTCTATCTGTTATTTCTTGAACCTTACACCTTATGTACCTTGCATTTGCTACCCTCTTGTCGTGTGGGGGATTGGGGTCCTCCCCTCCACAGTATATAAAGGCTGAATAGTAACGTAGGCCGTTGATAGCTGAGTAGGGCGAATTAGGCAGTACTACTCGATTCGGCAGCTATAGCTTATATATTATGAAGAGGTCGAGAAGAGCCTGCAACTGCGGCCCTTTATAGTAGTATAGGAGCTGCCCTAAGTATTGTTCCTAGCTACTATAGGAGGGGAGGAGGTAGGTCTAGCACTTAATGTAGAGTACTACACTATAGGCTTAAATATACGAAAAGCTAGCTATTATAATTCCTATAACGTTTCTACGATTTTATTAAGCTATTATAGGGCTATAGGGCTATAGGGCGGTTCCGTGGGAATTTTATATTTATAAAAGAATATTTATGAAGTAATAGCCTATATAGAGCCCCTAATTAGGGTAAGATTAGGTAAGCAGAAAATATTTATGCCATAAATACGCGAATTTCTAGAGGTAGAGTTAGAGAGAGAGTAAAAAGCACCTGTAGTAAGTTAGCTAGTTAGAGCCAAATCAAACCCAAACCTCAAACCCTAACCCTAACAAAGTAAAGTAAACGCGTACTTTAAAGAAAGGTAAAGTAATAGAAATATAAAGTAAAGTGAATACGTATTCTAAAGAATAGTAAAGTAGTAAGAATATAAAGTAAAGTAAATATATACTCTAAATAATAGTATAGTAGTAGAAACATATACTAGAAGAAATAGCAAGGCAGTAGAAATAAGAAGTAAAGTAAATATATACTAGAAGAAATAGTAAGATAGTAGAAATAAGAAGTAAAGTGAACACGTACTAAAAGAAATAGTAAGGTAGTGGAAATAAAAGTGTTATTAATACGTACTCTAAATAATAATATAGCAATAGAAATACGTACTTTAAAGTATAGTAATACAGTAGAAGTATAAAGTAAAGTAAACATATACTTTAAAGAATAATATAGCAGTAGAAATACGAATATAAAGTAAGCTCGTACTAAAGAAAGTAGTATAGTAAGTATAGAAAAAGTAAGAGATAAAGATATATATACTAGAAGCTTATAGAAGTATATAGTAATATATAAAAGTTATAGTAAAGGATATTTAAGAAGCTATAGTAGATAGATTAATATGTATTATATAAAGAAGTAGTAAGTAAAGTTATAGTAAATCAAGGAGTAATAGATTAGTATAAAGGTAAGTTATTATTCTTAGAAGAAGAGAAAAAGAAGCTAGAGTAGTAGTTAATACTAGAGATTAACGTGTAGTAGTTAAAGAAGTTAATAGTTATAAGTGTAATTAGAGATTATAGTAGAAAAGTTAAAAAAAGTAAGGAAATATATGAAAGTAGAAGTAAGAGTAGCTTACTTTATATAAAATTAGGTATATAATAGAGGTAAACAAAAAATCAGGTAAGTAGTAGAAGTAAGTAGTATAATTCACTAATATTTTTCTACTATAAAGTTGAAGTTCACTTTCCCTACGAATTCAGGCTCTAGCTACTACTAAAGCACTGAATATAACATATAGTTTTTATACCTTATAAATATCTTTGTGAACTACAGCTATAGCTAATCTACGTCCCTTATATCTTAAACCTATACTACGACTAGTTATTATAATTATTCTAATAATTCGCATAGCTATAAGAAACGTGATAATATTTGTTTATTTTAATACTCGCTTAATACTATAGCTAATAGCGAACTTATATAGGATAAAATCCTCTACTACTCTTAATAATAATAATAAATTACAGTCTATTACTATAGCTAGAAAGTATATATAACTTGAATTATATATATAGGAGTCGAAGAATTAAATAGTATTTACTTACTCTTATACGTAATACTACTCTTACCTTAAACGTAAGTTATTTATTATAGCTAATTATAGTCCCCTACTGCACTATAACTAATCGCTTTCCCTTACTATAGCTAATTATAATTATCTACTAACGCTAATTATATTCCCTCTTACTAAGAGTATATCTTCATCTAGTAATAGAGGTAATTAATTTAATTTAATAAAAGCAGAAGTAATTCTAAAGTACTATAGTAGTGCGATATTAATTTTAGTAAAGTATAGCTTATACTACTACCCCGCTATAGTGCCTATATATCATAATATTTCGCATTATAACTAGCTTAAATCCTTAATAACTACTACTAATATATTAGTAATTATTCAATTTTATCTCTACTTTTTTAATTAATATTTAAGGTATAATTCTAGTATTATAACTACAACTACTACTATAGTTTAGTACTAAAGGTTTTAATAAAGTACAATAGCTTGTACTACTACTGAATACGGATTAAGTCGGCCCCGCACTACTATCAATACAACTAATTAGAAAAAGCGTTACCAAGTAATTCTTATATAGCTAAGACTAGCGGCCCGCTACTACTACAGCTAATCAGCAAAAGCGTTACCGTGTAATGCGCCGAGGAATATTGTTAGGGCTCGAAGCTTAAGACTCTTCTGGCTGCTGACTAAGGTATTTGTCACCCTAATCCCTCCTACTCAGTAGCCGGCTTCCACAGCCACAGGCCTGCCGCAGGCGCAGGGGCTAGAGCGCAGCGAACCTGCTTAATCGAGCCTAGCCCGAACCCTATAACGCGAGCCTCGAGCGAGCCTCACCCGAACCCACCCTCGCCCGAACCCGCTAAGGTAGCGGCGTACCAGGGGTAAGCGAGCCAGAGGCGAGCCCCTGGGCGCAACGCGGACGACTCCCTGACACGTTCCCGGACCCTATATGCAGAGACTCGTTCGTAAGTTTCCTTTGTACTCTTTTTATAGTTAACGGCCATAACCTCATCAAAGACTGTGTCATCTCCGGGGCGGCCAATAATCCCGAGATAGGCAAATATTATATCTCTTGGATCTTTAATACCAAGGCCGCGGCGATTTTCCAGTATTCTCACTAAGTGCCAGATGCATTACTCAATTCTTTGCCCTTTATAAAAGCTTCTGTTCTACATCTTAGCCCTATAAAGAAAATGAAAACTAATAATAGTGAGAGATATATTACAACACGATATCTAAAATAGATCACAGATAATGGCAAGATTGAATCGGCTCGTATTTTATTAGTAAACGTAGTAAATATTTACAGCATTCCCCAATCACGGGACCTAGGTTCTACTGCTGGCGGGGCACCCCGTCAGCCGAGCCTATGGTCCACTAGTCCCGTGATCGTGACAGGTTACAGTTGATAAGCACTTAAACTATCGCCAATTTCAATATCACAAAAGAAAATAAGAAAAGGATTCACTATATTTCTTCCAACTCTTCTCCCTTTTGCCTCCTCATATACTGCTTATCACGTCACAAGTGATAGCAATTCATTATACAAGCTCAAGTGACCTTGCTCCTAACAAATGCCGCGGCTTCAACAGCTTTGTTTCCATAGCTGGTATGCGCATTCGGATCAAAGCCTCCGCTAGGGTTACAAATGTAATCCCCATTAGCACAGAAAGAGCGCACTTTAAAGGGGTTGATATTGGAGATAGCTTGGTTATTGTATGGATCGCCAAATACGACCTGTAAGAGCCAGAGGGTTAGCCCTTTTCAAAGCTGACGGCTATAAGTGAATAGCCAAAAGCGCATGTTACATACCACTGCTATAATCTTAGACGCGACAGAAGCCAGAGACGGGCCCGCGAGATGGATGAGTTGGGCGCCTTGGCTATAAGCGGTTAACAACAGTATCACATATATATTTGAAGGACGGGGAATACTATATACCTATACCCGGATAATACAATTTGCGTATTTGGACACTTGTAACTAGCCCACTGCGCAAAGGTCACTAGGTTCGCGGTCCCCTCCTTAGAGCCCCCAGAACCCGCTTCTTCGTACGAAGCCGGATAGTTAACTCCTTGAACTGCCACATTGGAGGCCCCGAGGAGCGAGGCAAGGGCGTCAAAAAACGGGGGACCGACGATAGAGCCTACATTGCCAGGCTGGCCACTGCCGCGTCCGAAGATAACAGTCACTTTTTTGCAGGCGCCTGTTACAAGATCACTGCGGGTATCTTGGACTGCCTGCCGTTCTTCTATTGGGAGAGGCACCAGGGCGGATGTGAGAGCCAGGAGAGAAGAGAGGACGATTGTGTACTTCATTTTGCTAACGAGGTTAAGCTTTGAAATGTTCTCGAATTGAAGTTTTCCAAGGTGTGGATTGAATTGTTAGAACCGTACATCCTGCGGTCTTTAAATAATAAATATCAGGCCCCGTGTAAATGTCTAAAGGAGCTAAACTTCCTAAGATTTCACTCCCTAGCACCAAGGCGGTGCGCTCGTCCGTCTCGTATTCTTAGATTCTATGCAATTGATGTTCCGAAATTCGGTCCGACACAAATTGGTATAAATTTTCCACCCAATAATTAAATGAAGATATAAGTGTCATTGAGACCGATTTAACCTATTAGATTGTTAAAAGAGTGAGGTGGTACTAAGAAAACGAACTGAGTCGGGCCGGGATGCAGTCACTTCTTATTTTGGAAGATCTTGACTCGAGTCACCTTCTAGTAGAAGAATTGAGAAAAACACTGCGAGTCATGTCCCGCTTTCTAAACCCCGCGTTCTGCACCTCGCCTTCTACACCCCGCATTTAAAATTCACACGTGAACGTCTTTCTACCGCTTTTTATCGGCAGCTCTGCCCCGAACCTCGGTTCAAGTCGCAGGTTGAAATGCTCGGCTTCTTCTCCGCCCTTGCTTTAGCCTAGGAAAATGCCGCCGAGGCCCTACTACCAGTATTTCGAAGGCGAATATCAGTCGGTTAGCCGCACGTTTCTGGAAAACAAAAGGAGAGCGGCACTCTACGTAGCTATAATATCAGTGTTTCTAGAAATATTACTCCACGAATCGTACTCGTAGAAGCTGCCAAGAAGAGCTCGGCCTTGAACAGCTCGGCCTTGATACAGGCATATAATTGAGAGCGATTAGTCCAAGTCAGAGACAAACTGGAAAATGCGTTTGATATCGACCAGTTATAATTATAGCGAAGTTATAACTCGAGCTTTCGAAAGTCACTTGTTCGCTAACTTAATAGTATTCCAAAAATCTACTTTTCATCTCTTTATTAAATCATCCCAAGGACTCACTTCCAAACTTTAAATGTATAAAGAGGCGATACACAAAGTCTTAGATCTATAGCTGCAAGTTTAAATACTATAACTTTTGCTACATCGGTCTTCGTCTCAATATCAACATTGTATCACTTTATAAATGTGACTCTAACTTTGTATATATGACTCCCGATAGGTGACGAGTTTATCGACGGCGTTTGGACTTTATAAGCACGCGTTTAGAGAAACTCATTTTTATACTCACTACTTTTACTAAAATATAATCATTTCGAAATTAGCTCTTAGCAACTAAAAACTTAGCGTTAGAATTCAAAATCGTCTCAGGACTTTATATCCAAAGCTTAAGCTTAAGAAAGTGAAAGGCTGTCGAGAAACATTAAAGTATCGATCACGTTCTCCCCCCTTTTCAGTCTCGCTTAGCTCACCGCAGCTAAAGTGTTCTTTGAAAAGCGATATCTACCTTCTAGAACGACTTAGAATACTGCTAGGAATTAGTAGATTCACCTATAGTTAGTTTCAATTGCAGAATTGCGATTTCATCTCTTGAAAATCGATAAATCACCTTCGATTTTGAGATATTGTGTTAAGGGCTCGAATCAGGTGACTTTCATACTTTATGAAGCTATTCACAACTTTGTATCAGCCATATAAGTTAACTCGTAAACGAACATAAAAGACAGATTTCCTTAAGAATATCTTCTCTCCTTGTAATCAATTAATTCAACTAAGTCGCAATTGTCCACGTACTTGCACTCGTTCCGTGACATAAGCCCGACGAGTACTAACGGGTGTAGAGCAGCCACGTCAATAAGTCGCATATGAAAGATCCGTGGGATGGCAGCTGTATCCTCCCTATGAGTAACCCCAGCTCTACCTTCCTCCTGCCGAACCTCAACCTCCAGATCTCCACCCTGCGCACGCAAATCTTCCACCTTATCACTAACCTTAACTCCTAGAGCCTCAGCACTAGTCCCAGCCCTCAGACTGCTCTCAAGACTCTCCGGACGTGGCCTAGCAACTCCAGGTCCTGCACTTAGAGGCGCGTCCTCCCTAGTCCGCTCTTGAATAACGTCCATAAGTTTCGTCCGGCTCAATGACTTAAGACTATCGTTCAGATCAAGACGCCTAGCGATAGCAGCCTAATTGGCCGCGCTGCAGTGAACTCGACTACCCCCTCTGCTGACCTTCTTGAAATAGGCCTCGACGACCTTTCCTTCGTAGAAACCGAGATACGTATTAGTATTGGCGAAGTTCGGTCCGGTAGTAGCCTTCCCAGATCCGATAAGTGTGGTGCGTACTTATCCTTACAACCTCTCTTTGGCTTAATAATGTGAATATCGCTAATAATCTCAAATCCTTCGTTATCACTCTTCGAGGAGGAAACACTGAGCGAATCGGATATAGTTAAAAGGGGCTAGGTTGAAGGTTAGTATAAGCTCGTCCAAGTTAATGAGGATAAGCAAAAGGCCTACCGAGATATAGCTATAGTATGATAGATGAGGTTCAATAAATCAGTAACTGTTGGATTAGAGTGGAGAAGGCAAAATCGGGACAGGTTCTAAGAAGAGGGGATAGGGGACAGAATGATATATATATGCCATGACTATTACATCGAACTTCTGTGCGCTATAACCGATCCTATCAGACAAGGCGGATTTTGTTTACTTTTTGTTGTGAGAGCTCTTGAATAATTTACTAGAGATTCTGCATAATAAGGAGTTTATACATTTCCTAAAGCCAAAAGAAACTATACGCACCTGACTATAACTCCTACTAGCTACATATCAGAGCCGATACCTGCCTACATCCTACGCAAAAGCAGTATCCAAAGCAGCAGTATCATCCTCACATGTACCGGCTGGCATAGTAATCGCTCTCCCGATCCGTGCCCTATCTAACGTCTCACCCCCCTATTCCGGCCACCCCCCTATTCCGGCTACCCTACTATTTTCGTCACCTGATTTTTAACACTTAATAACTCTACTCTATATTAACTTCTATATATAATATTATAGATTCTAAATCTTTATTAGATTTTGATTTTATAGTTTTAATTTAATATTCTTTAGTTACGATTTAAGCCTTTCTAATTATATGTGTTATTATAAATTAGGAATTTAGTTTAGTTAGGACTTTTTTTCTTTTTCTTAGCTATACTAACTCTAATCTCTCTTCTAATTTTTTAACTTTTATATTTACTTTCCCTAATTTGTAGTCTCTTTTATTAATTTCTTTTATAACTTTTCTAAAGAGTATATATTATATTAAAAGTTAGTTATATAACTTACTAACTAAAGTACAGATTTATATATATATCTCTTTCTAGCTCTTAGGAGTATATTACTTAATCAAAGTATTAAAAACCTCTAGAGGTAGTATTAGTATCTCTTAAAGCTTTAAAAGAGTTGGAATTATTAATTTATTACTGTTTTCTAGAAGTAAAGGGCTTATTAAAGGCTTTACTAGTAAGACCGGCTATAGACCTAAAGATCTTTAACTAGACTTAATATTTAAAGCTGTAATACTTTTTTAGTGTACTTTCTTGTAGTATATAAGGAAATTACGCTTACTAATTAGTATAGAATCGATTATTAAACTTAACTTTTAAAGTTCTTTCTAATAAACACGCTTAAAAGACGAGAAAACTATTAAATTAAGAGGTTATAAGACATATAATATATATATAAGTAAGAAAAGAAGGTATATATTTTACTTAAGGTACTTCTAAAGGAAATCTATAGTCTTATAGCTCTTATAGCTATCTAGAATAAGGAGTCTTACTAAATAATTACGTAGTTCTGTCTAAGGAATAAAGACCTTTTCTAACTACTTTAGGGCTATTTAATTAGTTATTTACTTATTTTCTGTAGTTATAAAGTACTATTAATCAAAGATATCTAATTACAATAAAAACTATTATTATTAGACTGTTTTTCTCTTGTAAATTATAACTAGAAAGGTAGAGATACTTATAGTAGATATATACTTAATAATTATCATCTAAGTATATAAGCTTAACTATTTCCCTTGAATCTTCCGGCTTTTTATACTTCTTATAACCTATCTATTAAGACTATAACTTTCTATAATACTTGTTTTATCTATATTCTATTATTAAGAGACTAGAATTACCTTAATTTCCGGAATTTCTAATTTTTAGAACTATAGCTTAATAACTTTAGAATAAGCGTAATAAATATATATAGAATTAACGTAGATCTGTCTCTTAGTCTTCAGAATTAGATTCTTAGCTAAAAACTATGCTATCTAGTGTTTTTTAAGTAAGCAATAGTCTTCTTAGAGAGCTAAAGCCTTTCTCTTAAAACCTATATCTATATATACGTAACTCTATAGCTTAGAGCCTCTTAAGTTAAAATCTAAGTAGTTAATTAATTCTCTAATACTATAGGAAGTTTTTATAAGTAGCTAGTGGCTTTCTTATGTGATTATATCGTTATATTATAGTCTATAAGGATAGACTTTAGAATACCTTACTTAAGTAATACCTTTCGTAAAGACTTATTATCTACTACTTCTTTAAGAGCGCATATAACGTTATATTTAGTATATTAACGCTTTATAATATTCTATCGCCACTAAGTATTATACTAGGTAATAGAGAATAACTCGCTCTTACGCAAAAGCTAACTAGAAGCTATATAAATTAAGATAAGAAGTTATTTTAGGAATTCCTCGACTCTAGCCTTATACTAATTAATAGCTTTTATATACTAGGTCTTTATCTTATTATTAGTAGTTTCTAGAAAGGAATCTTATAGCGACTTTATAGCCTTAATTGATGTTAGTAGAGCTATCGCTAACCCTTTTACTAAGTCTGTATTTTCGCAGTACTAACTCTAAAAGTAGCTAAAAGTATCTATATTAAGATTATCTTTTAAGGCCTAGGCCTAGATCCGAGGTAGTATCTAGACTCTGAATATTAACTTATTATAGAGAAAGTAGCGCGCCTAAGTAAACTCAGAGAGTAAGAGTTAAAGCACTTACTTTATATATAAATTAATATCTCTGTAAGTTAGAATCTTCTCCTTCGGATCCTACTCCGCTTAATACGACTTAATAACTTCTTTAGAGATAGTAAAGAGTAGTAAGCGCTAGTTAAGTATCTCACCTATAGAAGTCTCAGTCTTAAGCTAGAGAAATCGCTTATAGTACTCCTTAATAAGATCTAGTATATTCTTATAACTAGTCTTTTCAAGAGATACGCTAGTATAGAAGATAAGTAGCTATATGACTTAGATTAGTCCCGAGAGAAAGAAGTTATAATTACTAAGCTCTTTCCAGATCTTAGTAAATAGTCTCACGCTTTATATCGCATAAAAGCTTAATAAAAGTAAGCTATATTAGCTACTACTAAACTCATAGCAGATAATAGCTATATAAAAGACAAATAAGCTATCTCGTAGTACTTAACGCT
Organism: Cadophora sp. MPI-SDFR-AT-0126; assembly: GCA_020747065.1. Classification (NCBI taxonomy): domain Eukaryota; kingdom Fungi; phylum Ascomycota; class Leotiomycetes; order Helotiales; family Ploettnerulaceae; genus Cadophora; species Cadophora sp. MPI-SDFR-AT-0126. Next base: position 241,883 of record JAGMVK010000008.1, read on the forward strand.
CTTAGTTTTTAATACCTTTAATAACCCTAGCTTATATATAAGCCTACTTATTAGTTAATTAAATAGAATCCGCAGGTGTTCACTAGCTTTCGTCAGACTTCGTAAAATAGCTATTACTATATATAACTTAATAGTAGTATATTAAGAATTATTTCCAGTATCAGCAGTTAGTCTTCATTATCTTAGACTTCTTCTTCAGCTCGAAACCTTATGCTTTTCTTACTATAGTAGTATAAAAACAACTTAGGGCTAGCTATCGTAGCTAAATAAGTATATACTCTAGTCTATTGAAGTACTAGCTATAAGCCTCGAAAAGGATTTCATCTATAACCTTAAGGATTAAGAATAGCTTTAGCTTACTATTAGTATTCTTAAATAAAGAGAATAATATCTAAATCTACTCTTTATCAAAGCTCTTGAGGTAATCTTTAATACTTATCCGCTAAAGCTATAGTATAATAATAGACTAGTAGCTACTAAAACCGTAGATAATATTAGTATTTCCCTTATTATCTTCCTTAGTATAAAGAGTATCTTAGACTTACTACTAAAAGAACTTCTTCTCCTCTAAGCTAATATATTATCTCGTATTATCTTTAGTTAGACTAAAATCAGGACCTAGTATAATAATAAAATACTAGATTAAGCGATTCTTAGTAAAGTATATTTATAGTATCGGTTCAATACCGAATATAAGCCAAGAATCAAACGTAAATATCATGTATATGCATATTAAGCTTAATAGTATGGAAAATCTATATATTTCTAAGAGGGGTCGGGAGATGCCAGACTATATACTACCTCCGAAACGCCACCGAATCGCCTTCGCAAGTGGTCCTACCCCCTATTCTAGCTGAGACATGTCCTGTATGGGCCTGTGGACCAACATATAGCTTATAAGCTCGCTAAAGAGAGGTCTTCTTATATTATATTAGCTCCTACTAGTGTGCCTTCGAGAGGTAAAGGTCTTATACTTAGAGGTTACATATTAGTCTAGTAGAGCACGCTAGATACTCGAACTTATCTAAGAGTCGTAGCCCAGGGATAGCAAAAGAGAGAGCGCTACTAATACAGGGAAAGAGAGCTATAACGACGCTCGAGTCTTAAAGTTCGTATATCTAGAAGAGCTCGACTAATCTCTTAAGTAGAGCTTCACTAAAGCAATAAGGCAGCTGCTTTAAGTATCGAGTCTAACTCTAAGGCTTCGGATAGAGATACAACCTATATACTATATACAGTAAGACTTATAGCTCAGGATTATAGATAAAGACCTGCTAGACTACACACTACTCTATATTATCTACTATATTCTTCCAGTGCAGTCTTAACGATCGTTTAGCCCCTAGAGAAAAATATATTTTACAGTATATATTTTATAGTGCATTAGTCTATGCCCGCCCCCCGGTCAGGGGCAGATTAGTATAGGGAAAACATATTTTACGCCGCAAAAAGTCGAAATACTAGAGGTAGAAACTCCAGTTATATAAATTCATCTGTCAGAGTAATACCAACACCCGACTTACTTATATATACTACTATATTGGTATTTATGCATAGAGAAGGAAAGTGAAGGCACTCTCCACTCAAGCCTAAATACAGGGAAAGATGCCCAATGCCGCATCTTCAAGTAATGTCTATTCAACTCAACTCACTTCCATCGCAGAAAGATTACCATTGCCAACGGAAGTGTAGTTCTGAACCACGAGCTGCTGGTATAGAGCTCGAAGCTGCGTGTCATTTACGATGCCAGTGCTGTTAGAGGTTATAGTATCGTTTGAAATGAACGTAGCGTTGGCTGGAACTTCCTCTCGCTTCTTCCATCCAGGATACACTGGTGGGACTGCACAAGCAGTATGGGCTGTCTCCATGTTTCCGTTGTAAGCAGAAACACAGAATTCATAATACCAGGTACCTGGGTACAGCCAGCCGACATCTTTGCTTGTGTCTGTGATAGAGCCCGTTGTCGAGAAGTCCGCATCCCCTTTAGCTCTACCATAGACGATGTACCCTACGGCGCCGGCTGAGGGCGACCAGTTCAGTCGTGCCGTCAGAGGGTCAATATTGGATATGACGAGATTGGTAGGCGGGGTTGGTGCTCCTGCTCCCGGAATGATTGGGCGAGCTCCAAGGGGCAAGCCTCCCGCGGCTACGGGCTTGCCAGTCAAACTACTGACAAGATTGACATAAGTAGATACCCATATACCATATCTATGGCCTGCGTTCAATCCAGTGGCGAGGTAGCTTGTGTCGGTTGTGGCATATACACCAACGTACGCTCCTTCAGTGTCCAGGTCCCATACATACACTCCATAACGATTGACATCGTAACCAGTGACAGGCTTCCAGGTGACCATGATGCCGGCGCCAGATGGCAATACGATGATATCAGATGGCCCAGGAGAGGTCTTGAGATGAGCTGTACCGAATGAGGATGGCGACCATGCAGATTTGTCACCGTTATCGCCGCTCGTGCAAGCTTGGAATTCCCAGGTCTGCCCTTCGCTAATCCATGTTGACAACAAGGCCCAAGTACCACCTGGTACACCTCCGTCAGACCACCAATCGCTCATTCCTTGAAGCCTGGAGCGCACATTGTAGCCTCTAGCCTGAGGCTCTCTCTCCCAAATCGTAAATAAACCTTCCGGCAGAGATGAGGTTCTCACGTTCTGGGGCGTACCGATTACCCTCGGCTCTGCGCTCGTCCCAACTGAGAGAGGTTCAGTAGGGTTCTGGAGATCCTTTTGGAAATGATCTTGAAGGGACCGAGCAAATGCTTCTGCTATATGATACTCGCCCATGGAATTTGGATGCAATCCATCCCACCCATCAGGACAAGAGTCAGGGGAACATCGATAGTTGGCATTGACGTCGACATATGAGACACTAGAGGTCGAGGTAGACCAGCTCTGGTAAGCATCCTGGAGGAGCTGGTTGAATTTGTTGGTTTTGTCTACGAGATCCTGCCGTCCCCCGATGAATGTCCTGTGGACCACATTGCCGAGGAAGATTCTGATATTTGCGTTGCCCTTACGGGCATTTTGAACCAGTTCTTTCAGACTTGCAAGTAGTCCTTCGGGGCCACTGATAAACCACCCAAGATCGTTGAACCCCAACAAGACTAGGATGTAGTCTGGCTGGTACTGCTCAACCCAGCCCTGGATCTCGCCTTTGGACTGAGCAGCCTGTCTCCCCCACCATGCAGCATGACCACTAGACGTGAAACTGCTGGGCACTCCGCTAGCGTATAGGCCTTGGACTCGTAGTGATGGTGAGCTGGTGTCTCCGGGGAGGTGAGGTGGGTTGGGTTGGGCGGCAGCGGGGGGGTTTGGCCCAAAGGTGCCCCCATATGGTCCAACGAAATCAAAATGGAAGCTCTGGCTTTCCACTAAGAGTCAAATGTCAGAGACAAAACGCAGGAGCAAAAGGGATAGCAATTTTCGTAACGTACACCAGTAGAACAACCGCCATCTCCAGGTCCAGTCGCCTTCCATGCCATGAGATATCGAATCCCCGACGATCATAAGCTTTTGTCTCTCGTTTGGCACGGTGGTAACGTCAGTATCAGCGTCGTGAATGCAGGGCACAGCACAGTCGCCCTCCCAGACATTGCCGTTTGTAGAGAATTGATCTGTGATAGCAGAGTAACACAGACCTTTGCAATCCCCGTGAGTGTATTCGCAAGCCGTTGTGTCACCTTGTGACTCTGCGATAGGTATCGAATCAGGTCAGGTATTGCAAGACGAGTGGGAAGGTTAGAGGGTTAAGTACTCACTCCAGGTGTTGAGGATCGCACTGAATTTATCATGGTAGAAGATGTACTGGGGATTGCACAAGCCCTTGAAGTAACATCGCTCGGTGTCGTTCGTGCCACTCCACGCAACACTATCTGTTGCGGTAAACTGGACGCTGAATCTTCCGATGGCTGGATCAGTAAAGAAGTGGACAGGAGGATCCGTGTTCTCAGGGTCATTCCATCCTACACTGTATACATTGTAAGCTGCACTCTCGGCTATTTGATCTGACGGTCATATCGAACACTTACTTGAAATCTGCATCGGTGAACCGATCTGTAGAAGCCCGGTCGTACGTTCTGACAACTTCCTCGCCACCAGCGTGTGTCTTGAAATGTGTTCTGCAGTTCTTTTCACTATGCCAAATTCTCTGATCCTCCTTCGTGAAGATGCTGACAAAATTAGCGACCAGACCCGCCACGACCTCGGCACCAGCCCCGAAAGCTTCGATAAGTGCCACCCCAGCCAGTCCAGCAACTACCAAAAATCGCTTTTCTTTCGGGTTAGAAGTATAGTTAGGAAGGTCTTCATAACGAACGTGAACCGGATTGCCATTGTTGTACTTGTCGAGGGCCTCCGCACGCCGGGCTTGCAGTTCTGCTAGAACTTGAGGATCGGTTATCAGAGTGCGTTGCGACCCCCCTTGAGCGGTAGAGACAAGAGCCAATACAGCTGCGAGTATAATCGGTAACCTCATTGGGGAAAAAATCGAATTAGCAGTGTTCTTGTCCAGTAGTGGGGTGGAAAGATGTGTCTTTAGAACAGAGAGATGCCTCGAATACTCTTATAGTCAGAGGTTGACTGATAAACCCCGGCCTCATCACTTGCCCAAAATTCCAAATTCAATGCTTCGTCTTCGATTTGCAACCCTTGCTATACGCAAGGCGAGGGCGTAGTACCTTGCGGATTGCGATGCAAGCGAAGGCCCCAACGGCGCAGCGCACTGCATCTGCTCTCGTGGCTGCCTGAAAACGAAAAGGGTATGCACATCGTAGACTCCCACAGATGAAAGAGATATACTGTCCGTATCGCAGGGTGTGCGATATGTTGTAATACGAGGAGTCTCCCACTTGGTAGTTATCTTCTGTCGTTTTATTGTTGATGCATAAGGTAGGAAGGTGGAGGTGGAGGTGGGAGCATCCGTCCGATGTAACCTGATTCTGCCTAAGGCCACAGGTGACCAGCATCTCCTGGATTCACACTGAATATTGAAGCAACATATGTCTGGATGGGCCAGGCGACCAAGTCGACCGATAAGGTCTACACCTCAACTTGATGAGAGCGGGTTGGGATGTGAGAAGTCAAATATGTGACCCCTGCCCTGGTTGATATAGGTTGTTTACTCCGGCCCAGGGTGATGGGTCCTATTCGTGGACAGAGCTCACCAACGGCTAGCGCTACTCCTTCTTGAAGAAGCTGAAGCTAGATTGCCATGATTCTAAATATTCTCAAGAAGTGGCTGGGCCCAGACATTTTCACCGCCTGCGATGTACGAAAGGTACGTTGCTGTGGCTGACCACAAGCGAGCGCGTCTTTAAGGCTGCGAAAAACGGGCTACCCAAGCAGCAAGATACGAGCCGCCTATAACTAATGGATGACCAGCATGTTCGTCGTGCTTGGCGACAGGCGTCTTGAACACGTTGATTCGTAGCGGTCCGACGTGCTGCAGGCAAGTATCGTGCTTCGGATAGCCAAACTGTGCCCCTTTCTTTACTCGCACAGTCAGACGACCCCATGTCACGCGCTATCCCGTGTCTACTTTAGAGTTCTGGATCGAGGCCGCCGCGCCGAGCAGCCAGTCAGATGCCCAAAAAAGTCGACCCACTTTCACGACATATATTGAAAGCACTGCAATTTTAGCGCCTAGGAGGAGCTTGAAATCAGTCAGCAATCAGTCAGCTAGTATTCAAATCGGTAGTAGTACGAAGAAGGGATAATAGAGGGCGCAATCTTGACACGTTAATCGAGCCGAGAACGCGTCTAGACGCCGAAGGCAGTGGAATAGAACAAAAGAAGGTCTAGAGCCGCGTCAAGCGATATAGAGGATATAATTAAAGTTATTAAGGCCCCGGCGGCGCTATAAGTAAAGCAATCAAAAGTCAGCTTATACCCTAAGGATTATATAATCGCGACGAAGATTAAGGCTGTGACGGCTCAACGGAAGTTCATTGATAGCTACAATACAAAGTAGAAAAGACAAGGAGCCTCGAGCTTAAGTACAGAAGGCGCGGCCGCTAGTCCTGTCGCAACGTCGCGTCCAGTCACCTCTCGTGACTCCTAAGTCCCGTGATCTGCGACACACACGTGATCTGCGTCACATACGTGATTACGCGGACCGTCCGTCACAAAGGCCTTTATCGCAAAAGCGAGAGAGCTTACTAAGGCTTATAACTAAGATTACCTAAAGTAATACCCTGATTCTGAATATACGCCTTATTATAATATAAATAAGCTAAGTAAAAAAGTGCTTTAAAAAGCACTAAAAAAGAGTTTACTATTTATAAAAAAAAGTATATAAGAATAGTATAAGAGATATATAGTTTAGTAACTTAAGCTATAAAGTATAAGACTAGCTTTTCTTTTCTTAACTTCTTTATATTATATATAGAATTATTATAGTTAGAGAATAATTACTAAACTAAGAGAAGATATATATAGTAAAGTTAAATACTTATTATAAGAGTTTTTATTTTTCTATTATAATTATAAATAGATAAGTTAGTACTATTAGACTAGTAATTATTATCTTCTTTCTCTTACTTCTACTATATAATTAGTTGATATATAAGTTATTTGTAATAACGCAATATTACTAAGTGCAGTATCAAGTATGGGAGCAAGGGGGTAGGTAAATAGTAATATTATAAGTCTAGTACAAAGGAAATAAGAAGGTAAGGAGCCTTTATAGGGGGAGCGGTTCTATATATATATAAATCTGGTCCAGCTTTCGTCTAATAATATTCCAATTAAACCTAAGTACTCCTATTTCCAGTACTTCCGTTACTTTAATGTTATATTACTCCTTTCCTATAAAAGAGCTTACCCTTAAGCTCTGAATTATATTTTTACATAGAATTATTATTATATAAAATAATAGAGATATATAGCTTTAGTAAGAAGAATCTAAAGAAAGTATTAATTTAGTAGTACTAGTTAATAATAATAGTAGTAGTAAGTAAGATAGTAACTTAATTATAAAGCTGTTTGAAAGGCGTCCAAATTAGGTTTAGTAAGGCTATAATTACTTACTATTATGCGTGTTATAGTACTTAATAGCGCAGATCTTTAGAATTTTGACTTTCTTTTTTAAATAATTATAACTTCAAGCTTTATAAGTAAACCTTATATATAAAGATTTATTAATCTATATATATTACTAATATATTTTAATAGTCCGTATTAAATAAAATAAGTAATTCAAGAGTAAGTTAAATTCTGAATTTTTAGTAGTTTAATAGTGATTTAGAGTTAATTCAGTATATTAATATAAACAGTGCCTACTCTAATTCCCGTTAATGCCCTTAAGTCCGCCTACTATAAGTATTATATTTAATATATTCACTTACTTGCTATAGAACTAGACTACATTTGTAAATTTAATAGTGCCAGAAGTAAGAAGTATATATACTATAAGAAGTAAGTAGAAAAGTATAATTCCATAAGTATTCCCTATTTTCTTTTCTTAAATCCCAATTATTATGAATATAGTTTAATTATAATTTAGATAAGCTAAAATACTAATTTCTATACTAGATTTTGTATTATATAATTAAGGAATATTATAAGCTTTTTCTTACTATTATTACTAAAGATAATAAGAGTATTATTTCTGCTTTTTAAAAGATTAATACCAAATTATATATTACTATTACTAATACTCTTAAGATATAAGGTAAGTTATAGTTAGAGTTATTAAAGGAAATCTATACTCTTTATTAAGCTATTACAGATTTAGTTGTATAATAAGCTATAAGTTATCCCCTTTTTTTTTATCTTTTTCTTTTATTATAAGTTTTACTTATAATTATTTTTATTTAAAATAGAAATTTAGTTTTAAATATACTTATTTTTTCCTAAATAAGATTAGAATAATTTTTAATTAATATATAAATAGAATCTAATTTTAATCTTAAGCTAAATCTAAGAGAAGATTACTACTAGTACTACTAAGGTAGCTAAGACTATTTATTATAGTAGTATTAAGTATAAGAGAGTAAAGGGGGAGAAGAAGAAGGGAAAGTTACTAACCTATTTTTAAGTAACTTAAAGTAGTAAATGCTCTAGTAGTATAAGGAAGGGAGAGGAGATTCTAAATAACTTAGAATAAAGGGAGAATAAGCCCTATTTTAGATTAGTTTTGTTATTAGTTTTTTGTAGCTATACCTTTAGTTAGATTTCTTATATAGGAGTAGTTCCCTATAGTAAAACTAATAAGATATTTTAGCTAGAGTATAATTATAAGATTGCGGTATTAGTGCTTTAAATTAAAGGGTATTTAGATAGTTTAAATTAAATCTTGTTTTACTATCTTACTAACTAATCTATTATCTTCTAAGTAACTGTAATTATTTTCTTTATTTTTCTATATAGTTAACTATTTAAGTAGATTTTAGGATAATCCTAAAGTAGAAGAGTTAACTTAATGAAAATCTCTTAATTTATAAGGTAATCCTATTAAATTAAATACGTTATACTATATAGTATTAGGATCGTAGCCTACTTAATTAACTTAATACTTTAAGGTATTACAGTATAATTGTAATATAAGAACTTCTTGCACTTCCTATTCTTCTTATTTCTTAATTACCTTAGGGGGGTTTTAGGACTATTCTTAACTAGGTAAGGGGTTATTTAGGTCCTGGAACAACAGCTTAGGAGTAAATATATTATAAATATTTAATTCTATAAGTAACTAAAGCTAGTAAGAGTTCCCTACTTAATATAGAATTTTAAATAATCCTTTTTATTAATTACTAAGCTTATGACTTAATTAGTAGCTTTTAAGGTTCTTAGTAGATAAGTATACTTTATTACTTACTTAAAAATCAATAGGTCTGCAATACTAATTTATAGTCTTTACTATACGATCCTGCGTAGCTTATATATTCAATTTAATTAATTTCTATGCCTCTTTTATATGTTCTACTACTACTTTAGTATTATAGTAATTAAGTCTTTTTAAAGAAGTAGTAGCTTTAGAAGAGTTCTAATTCTAACTATTTCTTAGATTTAATTCAAATTTAAGCTAGTATAGGGCTATACTAATAGAGGCATAAAAAAGGATTATCTAGACTTAATCTATTAATAGAATTAGTTTACTCTAGTTATTCTAGTAAAAGTTAATAAATAATTATAATCTCTAGTTAATATACTTATTTATAATCTTCGTTTAGCTATTAGTCTTCTTATAATATACCGTAGAAAGCTTAACTTTAATACCGATAATCTGGCAGAACTCTTTCTAAAACAATAAGACGAATTATAGCCCTTAATCCGATATAATTAACTCCGGAGTATATTTAAATTAGTAAATCTACTAAATAAAGAATTTAGTAGTACCGCGTATATTAATATCTTAGTAGTAAGAAATTATTATAAAATCCTTTCCTAAGCAATTAATAAATACTAGGATTCTATTATAACTATACTTATCCTTTAAAAAATTCTTGTAATTTATATATAAATACTGCATAGAATAACTTAGAATTAGTAGTAGGTAAAGAAGGCCTTATTATTTGGAATACTTAGAGTATAAGAATTAATAGGCTCAGTAATTTCTTATGTACCAGTTATAGTTTGAACTTATTCCAACTTAGTAGTACTTTAGAACCAGGAGTTAATACATCTTTAACCTACTAAGGTAAGTAATAAATAGCTGGTTGTGTATTTTTTTAATTAACTTAGTATAAAGAGGAATATTATATTATATATAGAGTTGATCTTTAAAGAGTAAGAGTCCATCCTTAATTAAGTAGTCTTTAAATAAGGATTTTTACATATTAGTAAAGGTAGTATAATTATCCTAATAAAGCTTTTTAATAAGGTTAAAAGAATCTAGGGGAGTATTTAAAAAAGCTTCTATCTTAGCAGTAGTTAATAGTAAGAGAGATATTATAATTATAAAGGAAATAAACTATTCCGCTAGCTTAGAATTAATACAGAGATTAAGCTTTTCTAGTACTAGTAAAATTCAGTTTCAACTATTTTTTTAAACTTATTTCTATACTTCTAAATCCTATTCTTAATAGCTTAAAATATCCGCCCTCTAGTTATCTTTATTAAAAGTATATATAATTTAGAAGTTAAAGTTAAAGAGAAATTCCATCTAATAAGCTTACTTAGCAGTAAGTACTTTAGTAATTATAAAGTACTTCAGAGAGTAGTGATCTAAATATACCTTGATTTTATTCCAAAAGAATATTAATTTTAAGTACTACTTATAAAAGCTTTTCATAATAGTATATAATTCTTTATTATAGATTTCCTAGTTTAATTTATGACTATTAAGTATATACAAATAGAATCCAAATAAGTACTATTATTTATTATTGTACTATTATAATACTACTCTAGCGATTACTTTATTAGAAGTATTTATTTCTAGCTTAGTAGGTAATTTCAGCTAAAAATAATAAATCCGTTGAATTAATAGCAATTACTTTTAAAGCTCTTTAAATATAACGCGATACTCTTTTATCTAATTTTAAGCTACTATAAGTTAAGTAAGCGCAAATAAAGGTTTAGTAATAAGCCTAAAGTTACGTATGAATTATTAGTAAAAACTATAGAATCCTAGGTACAACTTAATAGCTGTTATAGTCTTAGGGTACTTCTAGCTACGTAATAGTTCAATCTTCTCCGGATCTGCCTTAATACCCTTAGTAATTACTATATAACTTAAGTACTTAGTGTAAGTAATATGGAATTCGTATTTCTTAATATTAACTTACAATCCAGCTTCTATTAAATACTTCAGTACAGATTCTACGTAAGCCTAGTATTCCTCTATAGATTCAGAGTAAATTAGGATATTATTTAGGTAAGCTATATAGAAGTTATCTAGGTAATTAAAAAGTATGTTATTTATATAATATTAGTATATACCAAGTCTATTATAAAGGCTAAATAGTAATACCTTATACTTATATAATTCGTATTTAGTTTAAAATATGGTATACTCCTTAGAGGCTAGGTTTATACAAATATAATTAAAGGCGGTCCAAATATTTAATTTTATAAATATCTTTATATTTAATACTTTAGTAAAGAGCTTATTAATTTAGGGGATTAAATAAGCGTCTTTTTATATAAGAGTATTTAGCTTATAGTAATTAATATAAAATCGTAGGCCTTTATTGGGCTTTTTAATAAAGAGTATAAGTGATATAAATAGACTCTAGCTTAATTTAATAAAACCCTTATCTAGATTCTCTAAGAGGTACTCCTTTATTACTTTAAGTTCCTTTATTAATTAATAATAAAGAGAAGAGTAAGTATTAAGTAGTAATCCCTTAAAATAAATCTTATAATTATAATATTAATAAAGTAAAAGAGTATTTATATCTTTCTTAGAAAATACTAATTTTAGATATTAGTACTATTTTAAAAGTCTTTTAAATAGGAATTAAGTAGTATTAGGATCTTTTAGTTTATACTATTTCTATAAGATATAATCTATTTTATAGATACTAGTTTAAAAGAACTTAATATCTTTATATTTTATATTAAAATAGAAGGTATTTACACTAATCTTATAGATAAATATAGATATAGATAATACTCTTAATAATTTATATTTTAATTTCCGGACTTATAAAGGTCCTTTACTTATAGGAGATAATATTAAGATTGGTTTAAGAATAACTTAAAGAAGATATTCTTTTAGTATTTAAATTATAAAGGGGAGATATTTTTATTATATCTTATTCTTTTAGATCGCCAGATCTCTATAATTCATGTTACTCTAGTAGTTTTATTATAGAGGGAGCTATATATATAAAAAGGGCAAGACTAGCTCTTAAGACTATTATTTAGTAAGTAAGTAATCAGATAGCTATAAGAATTAATTTTAGTTTATCTATAACTTAAGACGGAATTAACGTATTTATTTAACGCCTATTATTATATCTTACTTTCCTAGGTTAAGGATTATAAAAGGATAGTTATATACGCGTCGACTATTAATTATTAAGTATAAATACATGTAGTAAGTAGCGTAGCTTCTAACTGAGCTTTAAAAGTCATGAATTAGTACCGTATATAAGAGGGACTGAATCTTTACTCCTAATACCTTTAAAAGACATATAGATATAGTCCGATTTATAAAGAGATAACTATTTACTTTAGTATTTACTAATATAGAGAGTGTAATTCCTAATCTATTTATACTAAGTATATAATTAATTATAAACTACTTCTTTCTTATTAAAAAGTTTAAATTAAGTTTTAATAGATTATATTTATATAAGCCTAAGAAGAAGTCTTTCCTTAGGCCTTTTTATTTTCTTATACTTAATCTTTCTTACTCTCTATTATCTCTTTAGTATTATTATTAACTTCCTCCTTATTAAAGACCTGAACCTTAGCTAATTTAGAATAGTCTAATTTATAGTATTTAAACTTTCTATACTTATAATATTTCACTTATAAGTTACTAGAACCTCCTTAAGGTTTCTATATGCCCTCTTAATATAATAGGGTAGGAATTGCAAAGGTTTGTAGTATTAAGTAGTAGTAGAAGGGAGCGTTAGGAGAAGAAGTAGGTTTAAGTACTAATTAAAAAGTAGGTAATTCGAAAGTCTTCTGAAAGGAGCCTAATCTAGCTACTCTTTAGGAAGAGTTTAATTTATAAAGGCTAGTAAAAGATAAGTTAAGTTATGTATTTTATTACTTATTAGTATTAATTAAGATAAGATAGATTACTATTGCTATATAATTATCTTACTATAAGCTCTTAATTAATGTAGTAGTAGTATAAAGTTAGGAGGTAATTTTAAGCTATATAAAGAAGAATTATTTTATATAAGTTATATTTCCTTAGATTATAGTATTCTGAAATCTTATATGAAATTAAGTAAAGGTTTTATATACGTAGTCTAGTTCTTATATACTTATATCAAAGAACTTAGTACGAGTCTTGTAGGCTTTATTTCTAGTAAGAAAGTAGGTCTTTAGTAAAGAAATTATTTCCGAGACTATTTAGAATATATTAGTTTCGAATAGGTATTAAGGCTCTAGGTAAGAGCGGGCTAGGCCCGTAATTAATCCCTATACTAAAGCTCGCTATACTCGAGCATTTAGGTAGAGACTTATATTAATCTCTAATTAATCTTTAATTAAAGCTTTTTATTACTTAAATATTAGGTTAATTCTATTATTTAAGAAAGAGATCTTTTCTATAAATTATATCTTAAGTCCTTAAGAGGTATCTAATTCCGCTTTAAATATAATAAGAGAGGTATTTTCTAATTTAAACAAGGTATATTTACTTTAACCTATTAATTCGTCTCTTTCTATTAATCGAATAATCAGTAATAAGGTTCCAAGAGGAATTGAGGTAAGATTAGTAGGGAATACTACTAGCGTAGCTTAAGCGGAAATTAGCAATTACTTAATATAAGCTAAGGAGGCCTCTTAAGTATAATTTCGATTCTTTATAAATTAGATAATTCCTTTTAATATATTTAAATTACTAAAGTCTTTCTTATCTTAGTTTACGTGACCTTTACCTTTATTACCTTAAGTCTTATAATTAAAAAAGCTTCTAGCTAGAGTTAGAGAGTTAAGAGTATTATTAGTAGCTCTACTAGATGGACTTACTATATTAGTAATATCTATAATAGGAATAGGAGAAGATTTAGGTATAATTTAAGTATAGCCCGAAATAAGGGTTCTAAGAGTATTAAGAGGATACTTTATAGTTTCCTAGTAAGAGATATTAGTATTAGGGTAGTTTTTATATACTGTAACTCTATAGGCAATAGGAATTACGCAGTTATGTTCTGAAGGAAAACGAAGGTAATTTAAGAGAGTTTTATAAGCTTAAGGGTTTTGGTAATAGTAATTATAATACTTTAAATTTATCTATAGTAGTCTTTATATAAAGAGGGTTATTTAGAGTTTTTATTAATAAAGACTACTTTACTCTAATTATACTAATTTATAACGAATAGAATTAAACCCTAGTTTATTAGTTCGTTTAGGAGATCTCTAGAATCCTAACTCTTTAAGAATAGTAATTAAGAGTGATTCAAATAAGAATTAATTAACTATATCTTCTAAGTAATAGAATATTATATAAGCTATTCCTAGCGGGAATAACCTTCTTATTTAATATAACAATATAATATTACTAAGTGTAGTATTAAGTATAAGAGTAAGGGAATAAGTAAATAATAATATTATAAGTCTGGTACAAAGGAAATAAGAAAGTAAGGAGCCCTTATAAGGGAAGTGGTCCTATATATATACGAATTTGGTCCGGCTTTCGTCCGGTAATATTCCAGCTAAACCTAAGTACCCCTATTTCCAGCACTTCCGTCACTTCAATGTTACATTATTCCCTCTATTTACTATGTACTTGATAGTATTACTCTACTCTTTTATATTATTATTATAATTAATTAATAAAAGTATTACTATATAATATATTAAAGAAATATTATTAAAGCATTTATATAAAGAATAAAACATTTATATAAGAAATAAATTTTTATTAATAAAAGAATTCTATTTTAAGCTTTTATTTATTACATTAATCTAATATAATAAATATTACTTTATTTTCAAATAAACTTCTTCTTAATTCTTTATTAAATCTTATTTTAATTCTAATTAATTAATATCGAAGTTTCTTTAATACGATCTCTTATGAAATAAAAACAAATAACTTATATCTCACTTAATTTTATATAACGTTCTTAAAAAAATCCAACGAGAATAAAAATAAAGCCAAATCAAATCTAAATCTAAAACCCTAACTTAAGTATTAAAAAGTAAGCGAATAATATTAGCTTATAAATAAAGATAAGAAAAAAACAACGATATTACAAGTAGACAATATATAAGCTACCTAAGATTAATTAACAAGACTAAGAGAAAGTAATACAAAACGCTAAGGAATATCTTAAGTACCCTAGTAACGACATCTACCTATCCTCCCTACAACTCAAAGGATATACCTGAATCCTTTGTTATCAATCTCAGTTACGTCGTGCATCCCCAACTCAATTGTTTCGTTCTCAGCGACTGGCGACGCCGCTTGCTCCGTATCCCTTTTCTTATTAAACATGTACATATGCACATATAAAATAAACGCCATGACTAGCTTGATGCTGTACGCGATCAACATTGCTCGGTATGCGGTTCGATACTTAGCTAAATGGAGGGAGTACGTCAGCAATATGAAACCGGGGAGATGGGGTCGAATATAATCTGCGCACTTACGAGCTTCACTTGTAATGAAGGTTTGCGGGCCTGCAATATTTCCGGCACAGAATCCAATGAAAACCACCGCGGATGTCAGCTGCTTTTTCGTATACCCAGCGACATTGGAGGAAATCATGGTGAGGCTCATGCTGAAACCTAAGTTCTGGAAATAGCAGAGCCAGAGAGCGACAAGACGGCCCCACTATCGGAAGTTAGATCCCATCGGCTCAAGTGCATAGTGGCTCACTAACTTTGTTGTCATCTGGTAATCCAACCAGCAACCCAGAGCCGATAATGCAGATGGTATTTGCGACCACCATTACAGCACATCGAGTGCCTGGCCAACGAGTCGCGACCCACCCACCAAGAAGCATTCCGAAAAGCTGAACAGCGCCGCCGGGAATAAGCATGTATTGAGAAGTGAGAGTGTCGAAACCGAAACTTGTGATGTTAATGCTTGCGAAACTTGTCACTGCAGCGGTGGGAATCTGGGCAGATGCCGCCATGATGAATAAGATCCAGGTCTTTGGGTCTTTGATCATTTGAACAGCCTGGTATGGTTTGAACACTCGGTTTTTGATTCCCTGTTTGTTTGTCACGACCCGCTCCACGGCAATGCCACGTTCATACGGTGTGAAAAATCTAGTGGTGGAAGGGCTATCGGGCAAAAGATATAGCATGATGAGACCCCATGCAGTGGTGATGGCGCCAAAGATGAGGAAAATATATTGCCATTTGGCAAGTCCGGTGTTGATATGGCCTACACCGTAGCCGATGAGGCCGGAGAACATTGTCGCGACGCCGATTGTGCTGTAGTAGGATTCCAATCGCAGCGGCTGTTCACCAACTGTATACCACATGGACATAAGAAGGACGAATCCCGGGTTAATGGCACTCTCAAAAGCGCCGAGTAGAAACCGGTTGGTGGCAAGTCCTGCAAAGCTGGTACACGCTGGGGTGGTGATGAGTACGATTCCCCAGCAGATGACCGTGGTCGACAGTAAACGACCAGTTGGAAGATGTTGCAGCAGGAAGCCGAATGGGAACTGGAATACCAGATAACCGACATAGAACATCGAGGCTGGTGTAAGCGTCAGCAAAATCTACATGAAGCTTGAGGGAATGGAAGCCAGCTTGATCTCCTCAGAATTCAATGTCAATGTCCAGGAGTTTTGGAGACAATCGAAAATCTGTTCCTTCTCGCTTAGGAAGGGAGACCTACTGGCCCATGAATACTCCTGCCCCACCAGGTGTGTATCTTTCTTCAATCCATACACACTCGCAATATTGATGCAGTTCTTGTCAAGGTATTGCAAGACATAGGTAATCATCATCAATGACAGAATCCGTAAATCAACCTTCCGCAGGACCTTCTTGGCCTCAGCGGGGTCAATCTCGATGTCTCGCATTCGTTTGTAGAGCTCATAGTTGTCGTCAAGGCTGCCTTGAACAACAGAAGGCGCGGGCGTAATCTCAACGATCGGGGAGACTCCTCCCTTCTCGTCAAGATCCGCGGATGCCATTTGGGAAGGATGTCAATATCAAAGCGGAGATGAGCAGGAGCAATCTTGGAAATAATCGGCGCGGACGAGCTCTTATATGTAAACATTGAGGTTCAAGACTTCCAGCCCAACGTCACGCACGGAAGTAACGTTCCTTGATATTTAGCAACGGTTACAAAAATTGCGGCATCGTTGCTTCTTCAGGACCTCGCCCGCGGCATTGCATTCAATCATTCAGCCGGACTACGACGCCGTATTGTAATTTTTGAAGTCGATACGCAGAGGCCAGGAAGCGAGCGATACAACAAGGGGGCGAGGCTAAATTGACTGCCGGGTATAGTTTACCATCACCGAAGATTCGCATGATACAAGGTTGAAGGTAGCACTTGCTGACAGCCCCTTTGGCCTTGTGATAGGCAGGTAAGGTTTATTAGTGGCGGACTGAGGCCAGGGAGACCACAACAATGAGTTGAAGACATCATGAATCCCTGTTGAGATGCGGAGAACCCCAAAATTCGATGCTTCGGCTCGTTAGGGAGCCAATCGTTTGAAGCCACAATACAAGGCTTAATGCGCCTGTAATTGTGAGAAGGGAAGGTGACACAAAGAACGCAAGCTCGCTGCTCTTGATGTCAGCTCCTAAACCCCTCGCAGTATGCACAACCCTTTACTCCCTCACCCCTCCATCGACGCTAATCACTCCACCTCACCTCCTCTCGCGCTTCTACCACGCTCTTGCCGTTTTCGCTATCTTGCATTACATCTCTTGCATTTCCTCATCGCCTTCCTTGCTTTCACTCCAAGCCTGACTTCTCTTAGCTACCTTCCTCATCCATTCCTTTGTATCGTCTTCCCCCAATACCGTCTCCCTCCCTCCTAACGCCTCTCACTCTCACTCTCACTCCCACTCTCACTCTCACTCCCACTCTCACTCTCACTCCCACTCTCACTCTCACTCTCACTCCCACTCTCACTCTCACTCCCACTCTCACTCTCACTCTCCCTCGCCTTCCTACCCATATCCTTCCCTAGCTTCAACTCACGATCTAAGAACAGTACCACTTTTGCCGGGTGCGGTTCCAGTCCGTCACTGTCTTCTTCTATAAGAGAAGCATCTCGCAGGGCGCGAATTGCCTAGAAAAGCCTTTCGAAACGAAGTGATTATAATATTTGAATTAATAACGTATCTAAAATCTCTTTAATTTACTACTAAATCAATATTAATTCTATTAGAATCTCTACTAACTAATAATAAATTATATAATTAGAGAATTTAAGAGGGATTAGTTACTAAAACATATACTAAGAAGAAAGCATCTCTATCTAGTAATAGCGCAAGAAGTTATACGATTTCTAAAAGAAGACAAAGTCTGTAATAAGCGCAAATCGTAAATCTATTTTTCTTTTTCAATATGTTTATAGTAGTATTCCATCTTCTCTAAAGAGTTATTGTCCAATTCAACTAGATCCCCTTCCAATAACGATCTCTCTCGACAACGAACGTGTCCTTCAAGAAAGTTCCTTGACTACTATTGCCCACCCACACGTCATATGTTCCGGATACTTGATGCCACGAGTCTCGAGTTTCGTCCCAGTAGCTGCTTGCGTATTTACCAACAATCTCTACTTCAACCGTCGTAGACTCTTTTGCCTTCAACGCAACCTCTTCCACCCTTTCAGTTCTTTGATCGCTTGCACAACAGGGAGATTTCGTGCGGACACGTATACTTGAACGACTTCGGCTCCGTCTATGTCACCTGTGTTGGTGACGGAAACAGATACCTTCAACTTTTCATCATGAAAATCGACAATGCAAGAAGAGATTGAGAAGCTCGTGTAGGATAGACCGTGGCCGAATGGGAAGAGTACCGGCAAATCGAGCTTCTCGTAGTAGCGATATCCGACAAAGATGTCCTCGCCGTAAATGATGCGACCGCTTTCAGATTTGTAATTGAGATATGCTGGGTTATCTTGGATCCTCTTGGGGAATGTCAGGGGCAGCTTTCCAGACTATGCAGGTTAGCTCTAGCCAAGTCGCCAGCCACATACTCGAGTTACCGGATTGACCTTTCCAAACAGCACGTCGGCAATCCCGTTGCCAGTTTCGTTGCCTCCATACCACGCATGTACAAGCGCCCGGCATTTTGTGGCCCATGGCATGTTGACCGGTGTTCCGCTTTGTATGACAACGACTGTATCAGGCTTCACAGCCAGAATCCTTCCTATAAGTACGTCTGTGAACGGTGGCAAATCCATGCTTGGGCGATCAAATCCTTCAGATTCCCAATCGGCCTATTTATTTCAATCAGCACGGGTAAAGATGTCAAAGCGAATGTTGCTTACACTCAATCCAGCAAAAACGATGACTTGATCCGCAGACTCTGCAAGTGTGACCGCGCGCTCGATGGCTTCCTCTGTGTCAATCTTTGGACAGCCTCCGAGCCGTAAGCCTCCCTTCCGGAAAGCTGTCGTGCCGTGCAGGCTTAGGGTTGACGTCGGCGCACTACCAAAGTGGAGGAACAGCTTATACGTCTGGCCTGCCTTGAGAGAAATCGACCCACGTTCCTCCCGCGTGCCGGCTCCAAAGAAAGATTGTCCCGCAACCTGATTGGTGGCGTTGTCAACCACAATCGCCCCGTCGATAGAGAATGTACATGTCCCATGGGTCTGGAGTCCAAAGTCCCAGACGCCGTCTTCCGTTGGTGTCAGGTATCCTTCCACTTCCGCATAAAAGAAGACGCTCTTCAACTTTGGCTGCTCGTAATCGGTGAGGAAGAGAAAACTACTGCGCACAGTGACTTCATCCACGGGCTCGCGGTTTTGGACACTAGGTGGATCGTTGTAGACGCGGAAGGTAAACCCCTGTTTTCCATCGGCTGTCTGAATCTGGCCATCGAGAAGTGGGAGGGATTTGTGGGAATAGCAACCTTGCGCAAACTGGACATCTGGATGATACTGCTTTACACCATCGAACGGAGATATGGCATAATAAGGAGACAACGCTGCGCTACCGCCACCGCAATATGCGACCATCTTGCTGTTTGGTCCAATGACTGCAACCTTCTTGTTGGCGCGAAGGGGCAGAATATTGCTCTCGTTCTTCAAAAGAACAATCGACTCGGCAGCGGCCCTGCGGAGGAGCGCACCTGTCTCGGCCGTGTCCCTCGTCGACTCTTCCTGATTCTCCTTGATGCCGCTATCCGCGAGTCGATTGACGAGGTTGAGAAGATTCCTCACACGAGCATCGATATGATACGCAGCCATTTTATTACTTGACACAGAGTGTAGCAGAGCTGCGTCTCGCCACCTTGGAGGTCCCGGCATTTCTAGATCCAAGCCGGCTTGAATCGATTCGACAATACTGTAGGTTCCATACCTGCGCTATGTCGTTAGCACGGATGCTTAGTCAGTGGAGTATAGATTGCTTGCCAGTCACTAACAACCAGTCCTTCCCATCCCCATTCCTTGCGCAAGATGTCATCCATGAACTTCTTGCTTTCACTCACGTGGGTTCCGTTGATCTTGTTGTACGCCGTCATGAAAGCGCTGGGATTGCCCTCTCGGACAGCAAGCATGAATGGGAGCAGGTAGATCTCGCGCAGCGCTCTATCGCTAACCTTAACATCTATGGCCGTGCGCTTATCCTCTTGATCGTTGCATAGAAAATGTTTGATGGTGGTAGCGATGCCTTGTCCTTCAATGCTGTTGCAGTAGGCGCTTGCCAGCATGCCCGAGAGCACAGGATCCTCGGCAAAGCTCTCGAAACCGCGTCCCCCGATGGGAGACCTTTGCATATTCACCGTTGGGCCGAGAATGACATGCACACCCTTTGCCTTGGCCTCATTGGCCAGCAATATGCCCAGCTCCTGGATGAGGCCTTCATTCCACGTCGCTCCCAGAGCCGTTCCACAGGGAAGACAAGCGGCTGGGGTCGAATTGAAGAAGTGGGTGCCACGGATGCCATTTGGGCCATCAGATAGTCGGAGGGATGGAATGCTGAGCCGCGGGATTGCTGTGGTATGCCAGAAGTCCTTACCTAGAATCATTCTTCTTCAGCAAAGAGTTTCCATGGCGCGTAGGGGAATTGACAAGAACGAACCTGACAGCAGCGATACCTTCTCGTTGAGGCTCAATTCTTCCAGCACTCGGTCTACATCCAGTTTTGCCATTGTGTATAAAGTTGGTTGAGACTGTGAATATGCGTGAGAACTTCGGACAGTTGCTGCTGTTTGTTCGAGGAAGTCCGGTTTCATGTCATGTTTATTTATCTATTTACAACAGTTTCTTCCCGTCTCTACATTCCATCTTCCCACCGGGGTTGTGTCGGGATCGGGGTACCTTGCCACAGAAGGTCCTGGTGGGCGTCGTCGTGGTCCCCGCATCTCCAACCCCTGTCTGTTAAGGCATCGGCTGCTTCCCCGGGCGAGCTCTCGTTGCCTTTCTCTGCCAAGGACATGATTGAAATTGCGCATACGGTACAGTATCGGCAGCCCCGACTTTGGCAGGGCTCAGATCTATCTCCGTAGTGGTCGTTACACTGTCCCAAGTACTGTTCTCCGATTCCGATAATCGTTGCCTGGACTAGGAGGCGTTGAAATGTCAAGTTATCGAACCCCGTCTGCCCCGTGTACGGTACAATCACAGAATGAGGGATCTGTCATGCCCACGGAAAGGCTATCGGGGAGGCTCTGCGATGGGCCATCACATAGCGCGAGCGATGTGGAGTTCCGTGGCCAGACAACCTTAATGAACGCGGTCATGCCGTCTTCACTGAAGGTGTGCGAGGGAAGGGCTTGAAGGCAGACAGACAGACTTGCTCGGGTCGGAGCATGGGGTGACTTGCAAACGGAAAAGACTTTTGGAACACTTCGTCGGATGTGGACCATCTCGTCAAATTTATTTTCAGCAGAGCAGTGTATAAACTAGAGAGGAAACAAATTTGTAATGCATTGTAACTATCGACCGATATCAAGCAGAATCATCCCGGGATGGCGGTCTGACATGCTTGAAGAATCATCTTGAAGATCCCAAGATCCTCTTTCGAGTCTCGAGCGCTGGTCTTGATGGGTAGACCTTGTGTGACCACCTTGTAGAACTCCTTGAGCTCCAGGGTATACTCGTCTTCGTACGTCTGCCGGAGATGAGTTTCTTTCGCAGCACCATCAATGTTCTCTACCACGTGTAAAGTCGTCGGTGTCCCTTTGATATAAGCCGAATCATACTGTACCTTTACGCTCTTATCGGCACTGTAGACCTCAATGTTGGCGTCGAAATTAGGCACCCCAATCAAGCCCGACTCGTAGCTCACAGTAAACCCTGCATACTGAAACAAAACGCTACAAATCATGAGCCCAAATTCAAACAGTAGATGGTGGAATCGGTGATGTGCTTACTTCCAGAACGGAAACTCAAAAGCTACCCCGAGCACCGAATTCGGCGTCCCGATGGCTTCCCTCATGGCAGAGATATCATGGCACCCCAGACCTCCAAGCAGAGACCACAACCTCACGGCTTTCTCTGTCTTTTCTACACTGCACTCTCCAACCAGAGCTCTGGACAGAATCTCTTCCCGTTTTTCATCTTGCAGCGTTCTCTCTGTGGCCGTGAATGTCTTTGGAAACGTGCCACTCTGCGATATAAATGTTTGATTTGGTCCAATGATAGCTACACCAGTACAACCAGCCAATCAGTCAGCATAGGAGGGGGTGAAGCCGACGGAAAGAGGACATAGGTACCTACCTCGAACACGGGCATAGAGAATCTTATCCATGTTTCTAATCTCCTCTACGGCAGTCACAAAGGCAGGTGCATAACGGCGAATGTATCCCACAAAAATCTTCCCCTGGGATCTATTCTCCGCGTCGATGATAGCGTCTACGTCCCTCTGACACATTGCCAACGGCTTCTCCACCAGGGCGAACTTGTCATACTTCAGCGAGAGGAGAGCATGCGTCACGTGGTCCTCGTAATTGCTCATGACGAGAACGGCATCAACGTGCGGCGACGCGCAAAGCTCTTCCGCATCGTGTGTGATGTGCGGGGGAACGCCTCCTTGAACGCGGCTGCGGTAGTGCTCGAGAGCGTCGATGTTGGGGTCACAGAGATACGTGATTTGGAAGTAGTCGGACATGAAACCCAGGGTGGAAATGAAGACGATCTGGGTGATCTCCACGCAACCGATAATTCCTATCCTCAAAACTGGCAAAGACATGTTTGATTTGAAAAAGAAAGAAAAAAAAAAGGTGAACAAGCTGTGGTTTGCCCCATTAAAGGATCCAAGTAGGGACCAATGTACTGAAGTCGATTCGACGGTCCTTAATTCGGCCCTGGCACAACGGCTTTTGTATTGGTAGTCATTTTGGCAACGTGGGGCATCGGCCCATCCGTCCAAAGTCCGTTCGAGCGGTTGTGCAGGCCTAAAATTACCGAAGTCGAGACCAGATCAGCTTTCCAGCTAGTGCCAGCCTTTGCCCCGATTTGTCATTTAAATACCTTGTCATCTAATGGCCTGCTTTCAACGCATACGAGTCGTCTTTTGCCTCACCGAGCGAGAGAATCAAGGCTTACAGACTGTCCCAGTTTGACCCTGGCTACAGTACTTCCTGCCTTTCTGCCATTGCTCGCCAAAATCCCAAACACGGGTTTTAAACTCCAAACTGGTTGCATTGCTGGATCAGTAAACTACCTGTCCATGTCTAAGAAAGGCAGGTAGGATGGAAGGTTAACCATCTATGGACAGAGTGCTCTACAAGCGCGGTATAGGCCAGATAGTTTCTTTTGGTCCATCTGAACGCATAAAGATCATCTTTTGATTGATATTTTATGTTGAAATCAGACAGAATAGAGTGAGCAAACCTAAGCAAATCATGACGAATGTAGCAGATCTCAAGAACATGGCGGGAGCAAGGTGCCCAATACACATCACACTTGTCATGCTGAGCCGTTGCTGAGGAGCAGAGGAAACAGCACATCCCTCGCACCCTAACTGAAACCTCGCAGCATGCAATCACCCTCGTATTTCATATCGTCCATTTCCAACTGTCTGGACATCTACACCCTACTCTTTCCATCAGGTGCATACTCCTCCTCCGTCACCTCTGGGCCCTTTTGCCCAGCGACTGTAGCGCTCAGGGGAACGCTTGAACCTTCGAAGATGTCGATGATCTCTTCAAGGGTGCGCCCCTTGGTCTCCGGGAGCCAAAAGTAAATTCCCACAACAATGAAGAACAGTATTACAACAAAGAGGATGTAGTATTTCCAGGCGAGTTCTCTCATTGCGATAGGGTTGATGAATTGAGAGCTGATGAGACCAGCGTATGTTCCACAGTAGAAGGTCGTAATCCCGCGGCCACGCAGCGTATACGGAAAGATTTCAGCCGTGTACGAAATAGGGAGTGGAGTCCATGCGATGTCGTAAAAGAAGTAGTAGATAAAGATGAAAGCCAAGACGGCATTAGCGAGAGTCGCGTCGTGTGACACAGCAAACTGGGAATTCAAGGCGATCCAGGCAACGTAAGAAAGCATCATCCCGGTCGTAGCTACGAGGAACAGACCACGGCGACCGACTCTATCAACGAGGAGAGCACCTCCAAAGACAGCCACGATCCAGTTAAAGATCTGCAGCATTCCATTGATCAGGGTCTGTTTTGAAACCTCGGTGATTCCAATGGTGTTGAGGACGAGCGTAAGATAGTACGAAATCACGCTGCCACCGTTCCACTGGCTGAAGAAGGAAAGGCAAAATGCGATCGCCGTCCTCTTGCGGTTCACTGGTGTACGGATGAGATCGAGGTATGAGTTCCCGCCTTCCTCCAATGTACTACGGCGCAGGGCTTCAGTAATCTCGCGAAACTCGAATTCCACCAGTGGAGAAGTTTCGTCGCCATCTGCGTGGTAATCTGTAAGGATCTTCCGACCCTCCTCTTCTCTTCCCTTTGCAATGAGCCATCTGGCATGTGTCAGCAGGCGAAGTCACATGAAGAATGTACGATCATACCTTGGAGATTCAGGAAGGAAGAAGAACCCGATGGTTTGCAACGTGGGCAACGCTTGCTGGAGAAGTGAGGGAATGCGCCATGCCCAGTCTGACTGGATCCTGAAAGTTCCATAAGTTGACCAGGCGGCGAGCACAGCGCCCATATGCTAAGTTTGCCGTTAGTGGTGTGTACATAGACGAAGCATTTCTCAGGAAACCATATCACTCACAAAGCAAGTATTGTACAACGATGTCAGCTTCGCTCGGTGCGTTGGATATGCCAGTTCCGTGACGAGAATTGGTGATGGCTGGGCGATGAAGGAGGTAGAGAAGCCGAGTACGAATCTGGACACGATGAACATAGCCTTGTTGTACGACGCGGCTTGCAGAGCTGCTCCGATTGGGAGCAAAATGAAGCCAACCAACATTGGTCTCTTTCGACCATAGCGGTCGCCGAGCCATGTTGCAGGAAAAAGACCCATGACCTTTGCCATGGGATAGATCGCGTTCATGAAGCCAAGGAGGGCGCCCTCAGGTTTTCCGAAAGTATTCCTCCACTGCGGCAATGACTGCAGTCCATTCATCATTGCACCTAGAGGCCGCAGATCAGTGTCTAGTCCTTTGAGGTGATGGGAGGATGGGGAAGAGGAATAGGTCTAGCTCACCATCAAAGCCAATGGCTGCCGAAGAGAGCAGAGGCACCAAAAGGATGAAATTCAGCCTGCGAAGGTGCTTGGTGCGGATCCATGACTTCTCATTGACGGGCAGTGCCTGTGGTTACATTCATCAGCCAGTGACTAGGGGAGCAGGAAGGGGAAGATAAGTGTAGGAGAAACTTACAGCGATCAATTCTGGGCCATACCGATCCTTGTCACTGCTCTGGATGAAGTCTTGGACTTTGGCTTTGAGACCCATGTTGAAGAGCGACTTTAGAGGGGACGAGATGTGTTTGAGGTCTTGACTTTGAGGTCTGGTCTCGACGGGGGGTCTTGACTTGAGGTAGAGAGAAGGGTGATGATGAACGAGGCGACTGATTGATGATTCTTTTCCCCAGGGTGTGCTGAGCTTCTTCATGTATATAGACCATGGAAGTGGTGAGAGCTTCCCCAGCCCAGTAAGTACCAACTGCACGGCCCAACATTCCAGTGTGGCTTGGTTATCCCCAGAATTCGTGGAGGTGTGGGGTACTGAAGGTTAGGAAAGTGATACTCTGGGTATTGGTGGCGTCGGGGATCTGGAGCCTGAGTCAGGTCACACCATGGACATGGGGTGTAGCCTGCGGGGTCGGCCATCGGGGCAGGAAGTATAAGTAGCATCGGCACAGCCGCTGGGGAGGAGCGAAGTGGACTGACAGCAGTTGTTCCACCCGCCAGAGAAAATCTACTCGCAAGCATCGCGGCCTTTCCGCGTCTCAGTAATGTTGTGTTGTGTTTGTCGATGAGCTACAAGTAAGGTTGACCCGAGACGAGGCCAGGCCATTATGTATCACTCTCAGTCCTCACCCGACACCGACAGCGCCGGAACTTTCCCCGATCCTGCTCCGCGGGGGGCCCTTCCCTCTCCCCATGCTGGTCGAAGCGCCCGAGCAGCAGATGGAGCGAGGAAGAGAGCTCGTCGTGACAGCGAAGAACGACTCCCTCCCAAGTCAAATGCGCCTCGGGCGAGAGTGCGTGCGCCTGTCGCCTGCACTGCGTGCCGCGGACGGAAGACCAAGTGCGATGGCCTTCGGCCAACATGTGGCTATTGCGAGAAGACCAACGCCAAATGTACCTACGATACTTACGATAATGCTGCCTCACACCCCGCTTCGTACGTGTGCATCTCTGAAAGGACACCCGTCTTCCCCACACTTTCCGGGCTAATCATCAGTTCTCAGGTGTCAGGCCGTGAGCCAGCAGGTATTGCAGGCGGTGCAGTATCTCACCAAAGTCATTGAGCAGCAACAGCAGAGACCAGATCATTCTCGTCAACGCCATAACGGGCACACCTGGTTGCCCTCGACGGAACCCTCTGGCGACGTCACCGGTCTTTTGGATCCAAGTCCCCGATCCGCTGCTGTGGTTGAGGACCAACCTGCGGACCCCTTCATTTCAACATTCCACACATCCAATGGTGTGGGTTTGGATTCCATCTTGAAATGGAGCATTTTCCCCGAAGAGACCCAGACGCTCCCTGTCGATGATGGCAAGCCTGTTCCCATGCACGATGCACTCCCCTCGGTCGCCTTGCCGCACCTGAGAGCGCTCGAGGGGAACTACATTCTTGTTGTTCACTCCAAGAATCCGATGTTGGATCTCGTGAGTTTACGCAAACACATCTCACTTGTCGCAGAGAATGGATTCGACTGGAGTATTCGGGCGGGTTTGGTCTCGGCTGTCTGCGCCATTGGCGCTCTGTGCCAAACTCATGATTCCACCTCTCCAACCTTCGAGGAGGAACTCCGCAATGATGTCGACATTGCATATCAATTCTGGAGCGTGGCATCAAAGAGACTCGGTATGGCCATGAGCCACAATACTATCGAATCCGCACAGTTCTTTTGCTTAGCAGGGTAAGAACTTTCATCGCAGTCCCGTCAGACGCCTGGGTGGAAGTGATGTATTGGGCTTCGAATGGAGCTAACACAAGGGTCTCTAGGATCTGGTTCATGTGCAACCTACAGCCGCTGGAAGCTTGGAAACACTTTACCATGGCAGGAAACGTATGGTACTCAGTAAAGATTTCCCAGTACTGGTACCCGCTCTCGTTCGCAGCCTATACTCGCTTACACACAACAGAGCCTCGACTAGCAATTTTGATATTCAGCCTCAACGACAGATGTTACAAACACTGGAACAGAGCACTTTCTACACAGTGTACAAGTCAGAATTGTGTGTTTCACTCGCCTTGGTTTGATCTTGAGGAAGGACTGCAGCAGCTAATGAAGTAATGCAGGGAAGTTCGTTACGAGTTGGCCATTCATGGTTCGGTCTTGGAGCACATAGAAGATCATATCGTGTTCCCTGCACCACCTCATTCGAACGACGCCGACAACGGAGGTGACATTCCTCACGAGGACACTGTGAGCTGGTATTTTTATCTGTCCGATATCGCGGCACGGCATCTGATTAATCGTATCATCGAAAGCCGGACTCGATCAATTCTCCGCTGCGATAAAAGCGGAATTGAAAGCTTACTACAAGATTATAAGATATTCATGAGCCAATTGCAGGAATGGTACGAGTCCCTCCCGCTCGCAGTATCATTTGAACTGCCTAGGACAACCATCGCCTTTGATCCCGACATGTCTAAACGCATCCTGCGGGCTCGTTATATGTTTATTCATGAACTTCTTTGCCGGCCGTTTGTGCAAATCTGTGTGAGCCGCAGGCTCGACTTACCGGAAGCGCTTCTGGATGAGGTTGTCTCAAAGGCATCTTTGGGGCTTCGGTATTGTGCATTGAGTTTACAGGGATTACCAACGCATGTGAGGTTCGATCACGGACTATGGGTTTCTCTTCGGAACTCTGTGGCTTGTGCAATGATCCTCATAGGCGCCGCTCGTGGGAGCAGAATGCCCTCGTTGAATGCTGCCGACCGGTTGCAATTGCCAGAGGACTGGAGAGAAATCATAATGGATGGTATGAATAAGTTTGCCATGTTTGCCACCGAATCAAAAGGGGGCATTGTCAATGCTATCGAGTTGGTGTATGAAGCACTCGCCGATTTTCCAACATTCACATCAGAAGAATGAAAGCGGGCCGGGAATTCGATATTGTTACTCACATTACGGGTACAATACTTGGATGGAGCGTCTCGAGAAATTTTGCCATGATTATGTTCATTCAGTCATACGGACGAGCCGTAGGGGTTGGCTCAGCAAGTTGGATGCCAAATTGTACCACCTGATCTAGCAAGATATATAGGAGCAATCTCAAGCAGGACGATTAAAGCAGCTGTTTGGATATCGAGACTTTGAGTTATCAAGTCCATGAAAGGATGAGAGACAGACTTGAGGCATGACAATTTTGCAAGAATTGGTTGATCTAACAAGGGGCAATCCTGGTCATGAGATGCTTGCTATTATATGGTGGATCTACATCTGCAGCTACCATAGATGCGAGGGCTGGGGAGTCGGTATCTAGTGTATTCTGACAAGCCTAGTTGAAAGAAGATAGTGCCGTGTTTCGAGCCGCTGATCTAGTCTCCGGTCTCGATATTGCAGATCTCACCATGCAACTCAAAACCTAGGAGACGACTTACTAAGTGGCGCGACCGGCCGAGTTGAAACAAGGCTGGTAGCCGATCGAGGTTGCCGAAGATAACACCCCATCCGTGGTGGTCCGCCGCGGTGTCGATGTCTCCACTACCCTTCCATTAGTTTCCCTATAAGCTATTGTATTGCGACTCGCTCGTTCTATATTGACCCTCCCTTTATAGTGGTGATATCCAAAAAGTCAGAATGAGGGAAGCTAAGAAGGGTAGACATATACTGGCATGAGTTGCGTGGTTATTTGCTGATGTGAACCAGTATAGATCTTATCAACTGCCGCCGTCCGGCATCTACACCTTCCCACAAATGCTTTGGCGCTCTTAAAACAACAAAGACAATATACCATGCTTGATAATCTCGTGTACATTATAGCTCATCTTGTGGATACCTCAAGCCGTTTTCCTGCCTAATAGAATCCATCAACCTCATCATACGAAGCGACTCAGCAAGCGGTATCACGCCACTTTCCTTCCTATTATGGCTTAGGTCATGGGCAATTGCATCTTGTTCATAAAAGAAGCCACTCTTTGGGGGGAGGGGGAAGTCGAGGGTCTGTTCATCCTCGCCATCCACCTGCACAATCAAAAAGAGAGGCTTCGACGGGCCCACCCCGCCAATCACCACGGTTCCCTTGCTTCCCTCTACTCGCCCAAACATCCGTCCTCCTTTATGTAGCATTGAGCTCGTGCAAATCGCCTGTGCCTTGAGCATCGGGTAGTTGAGGATGATGGAAGTCATCTCATCGGCTCCCTTTGTGAAAGACATGCTACTCACAACTGTCGGCGGCTGAGACTTTTGGTTCAGAGGATGTTGATCTAGGACGAGCGCTGCCCAGGTAAGCGTGTAGATGCCGATGTCAAGAAGTGCGCCTGCCCCACGAGCAGGATCTGCTAATCGCGAGTCGACCGAGAGCGAGGAGACCGGCATGAAAGAGCTGAAATCCATGAACATGCGCGAGATATCCCCAATTACCTTTTCCTCGTGGATCAGCCGTTGAAGGGCCGAGACGATGGGGAAGAATCGAGTCCAGACACCTACGCCATGTCAGCAGACAAAACCTTCGTTCCAAGTTCCGGCATGAGCCCTCTGAACTCACCTTCCATGAGGTATACATCCTCCTCCTTAGCAGCTTTAATCAAGGCCTCTGTCTGCTTTGCGTTGATGGTGAACGGCTTTTCGCACAAGACGTTTTTCTTTGCCCGAATGGCGTCCATGGCATTCTGGAAGTGCGACGAGTGAGGAGTTCCAATGTAGACAATGTCGACGTCGGGGTTGGCGTACACCTCTGCGTATGAAGCGTGGAGCGTAGGGGAGGTCGTGGGCGCGTGAGTGTCAACAAATGCCTTCGCCTTGTCAAGCGAGGAGGAGCCGATGGCTTGTATGACGTGCTTGACTTTGCGGTCTTCACGGCTTCGCAGGAGATCTGCCACGAACCACGAGGAAATCATTCCGCAGCCTGGAATTATCAGTAATTGAATACGATTATTTTGTCTCGCCTCCCCTTACCAATAATGCCCCATCTGAGCTCTGAATACGTCGTTGATGGCATTGTATGTATCCAAAGGAAGGACTGAATGTTGGTTGTTGTTGAATGCTAAATGACGATGTTGAGAAAACATACCTCAGAAAAGTCATAAATATGCCCCTGTGAGATCAACTGGACCTCGCCGCTCACGTTCTCTCACGAAGAGCTTCTTCCTACACATTGGGTGTTTTCGGGGAATAGCCGATAGCCGGAAGTCAACGAGCCATTCCGACGACAACTCTGATAGTCAACCCTCGGGGGACCCGAACCACCAGACCCTGGTCGGTAGTGCCAAGCTTGAGTATTTCAAATCTGAACGGAGGTGCATGGACTTGCCGCACATTCCAAATCTCTTTTCTCCAGACTCCATCCCGCCTTGAGCCTGCATTATTTGAGCGATGGCGTTTCCTGGAGAATGTTGCTAGCAAGTTGGCGTAAGGGCAAGCGGTACAATTCTATGCAGTACAGTACAGTATGCCAGCATCCGACAGATTTACCCCGCTAACCGCAGGGTCGTCTTGATGCAAGCTCACACAAGACGTGTATTTCATAACGTATATTTACGAGGAGTTCAGTTGGGTTCGTTACTGTACTATCACTTACATTAATAGAAGTAGGTCATGCGCAAGTGTGGTCGAGAAATGTGAACTTAAATATACAGGATATGTACTCTGATTCTACTGTGTCTAAAGAGCTAGAAACAGAAAGGGAATGGAGGGTTTGTACATACAAGGCACGCGCTCGCATCAATCAATGATACTGATTCGGGACAAACCATGGTTCCTGATTCAAGGTACAATAACACCCTGAGCTGAAAGCACTGATCCGCCGTAGTGCACTTTAGATAAATTTCCCTCCAAAAAAAATCTAGAACCTTGATTTAGCCCTCATGGCATGGCCATACTTCATGATAGCCCAGATCATGGGTAGCATCGCCGATGACAGACCCGCCAGGAGCGTATTGCCCCATCCATTTCCAATTGTAGCATACATTTTCTGGCCGCATAACGGCAGCAGCGCTCCCCCAAGACTCCGGAAAACCGTGTTTGCTGCGGTAGCGCTCGCCACGTATGTGGAAAATGCGTCGACAAGATACGTCCCGACAGTCGTAAAGATAATGATGACGCCAAACCCAATGATAACTGTGCTGAAAACGGGAACGATCCAGTGCACTCGGTACTCCGCCGCCCACCCATAGATCAACAAACCGATTGGTACAAGCGCAGCTCCTGGGCCTGGAGGAGGCAAGCGATATTCGGGTACCATCTTCCCTCCTTTGGCCATTCGACTATGGCGTCCGAAGCTCTACTGAATAAGAGGAGACCTAGAAATTGACCCAGGCCAAAACCAAAATAAACGAATCCCACGTTTTGTCGCATATTGTAATCTTGTGCAAACATGTCAGTAATCGCGGTAAATAATAGATAGAGAATGCCGTATACAGTTTCGGTGAGAATCGAAGGTCCCAGAATGACGGGTGATAGGAAGAGCATTTGTGTCGGCCGGGCAATCGACTGCCAAAAGATCTTCTTGGGGGCTTCATTTGACTCTCCTGTTGGAGACCATCTTAGATCCCCTGTTACGATCTGCAGACGACGAGCTTCCCGCTGAAGAAGAATACGAGGATAGGTTTCGTGCAACATGATTAGTCAGGGTACGAAAACCACACCAGTCTGCCAAATAACGAAAGTTAGTATGTCATCGTGAAGATCCAGGGCTGCAAGTATGGACCGCGATCATAAGAAATCAAAACGCCCAGCACCATCCGAGAGCGTCTGAAATATGGCTACCAACTACCGGGCCAATAGACGGTCCAAGTAGCACAAGGAGTGTCCATATAGCCATGACCCTTCCCCGTTGCTCCTGCGGGACAAGATCTAAAACACTGCCGGGACCAAGAGTGAGAGGGCAGGCACCGAAGAGCCCCATGATGAATCGAAAATAATCAGCATTGTCAAATTCGTCGACTTCGAGCAGCAAGATTGGCGATGAGGAAGAAAGGCGTGCAGATGTGATACAATGGCAATCGTCCGTACATCTCGCTCAGAGGTGCAATAATGAGTGGCCCAAAGGCATAACCCAATAGATACACGGAGACTGAGAAAGACCCCAAATCTAGGTTGGTAGAGCCAAATTCGGTCAAAACATTGCCAACACTCGGAGCAAACATTGATGATGCGAATGGTCTAGATAATGTTTGTAAGTAACTTTATTCCCAAGTTGAAGACAAGGGATGGGGACTCTATTGAGGACGAGAAAGGTAAAGTAGGACATACCAAGACATACGTGAGAAGAGTAAAAGTGGGTATTAGCAGGATATTCGTCCATATCTTCCACGAAGACCAGTTGACGGGCAATTCTGGATCATTGGGGCCGTTCCAGGTAACCATAAAATCGTCATTCTGGCTTGCGAGCTCCTTTTTCTCCAGATGTACAGTCGCATAAAGAGCCGCTACTTCAGCATCTTGGCTAAAACCTGGACTTTCGATGCCTTCACGGTCTGAACTGAGCGACACACTAGCCCTTCCCTGGCCTGAGGATTTCATGGTGGCTATGATGCGAGGATATCCTCGTTCGAGACGAAGAAAATGACAACGGGTCGAATGATTAGATTACGGGACGAATCTTCGGCGTAGATAGGTGCTGCGTCAACAATCAATTCTGACTGGTGACAATTCGATGTTATCCAGAAACTGTATGATGGCAGACAGTGTTGAAATATATGTGGGAAGGCCAAAATGGCCAAAGCCGAGCTCTCTTGACTAATAGTTGGGACGCATAACTCCTGTAGCAGGGAATACTTTATGACTTTAGGAGCGTCGGACTTGGTCTCGGAAGAGCCGAAAGAGTGAAAAGCGGAGATTAGTATGGTTCGCCCGAGGCTCGGATAATGGCGCCTAAATCCCAAGGCTTCATGTACCTGACAATTGAGCTGGAACATCATGAGTAACTTCGCTTGTAGCCTACAAGACTATATATATACCGTTGCTTTCTATCATCAGTAACCAGCATATTTGATCACCAATCTGGTGGATGCTTCATTTTTCAGCTAACACAATAACGCCCGAGAAATCTACAACCACCCCACTCCAGCCACTCTCTTCTCCGCAACGAAGAAAACGCTTTGCACTCTCAGAAATTGACGAAACTCAGCATGGAATTTCAAGTCAGCTCATACGGCAGGCAGTTGCAGAGAGGCCAGCGGTCAGTGCTGACGGTTTTTGATGTCAATACATGTGAAAAGCATGTTGTCTTTGAAGCCAACTATCTCCTGGAGGCACCAAACTGGACACCAGACGGGAACACATTAATCTTTAATGCCGGAGGACAGCTTGGCAAGATCAGCGTTTCCAAAAATACATCTCCAGAGTTGCTCAGTACTGGCTCACTTGCAAACCTCAACAACGACCACGTTCTGTCACCAGATGGGAGAAGCATCTATGTCAGCTCAAATGATAATCATCTCTACAAAGTCAACATTGCCACTGGCGCTCTGTTTCGTGTGTCAAACATCCACGACACGCCATTCCGCTACTACCTACATGGTGTGTCACCTGATGAGCAAGAGCTTGCATATGTTGGAATGGAGGTAATGTTCTTCCTGATTCAAGTATTCTCCTTCCGGGAGCATTGACTAATTCGGCTCTGTTCTACAGGGAACAGGAGATGCAATTCGCACGAATATTTTCACAATTCCTACCTCCGGAGGGGAAGACAAACGCCTGACCAATGTGTCACAGCCGAATGACGGACCAGAATACTCTCCGGATGGAAGCTGGATCTACTTCAATTCCGAACTCAATTCGCCGAATGCCCAGATTTTCCGAATGAAGCGTGATGGGTCTGGGCTTCAGCAACTGACATTCGACGAAAGAGTGAATTGGTTCCCACACATTTCTCCTGATGGAAAGAGGCTTGTCTATCTAAGCTTCCCAACAGGAACGCAAGGGCATCCTTCGGACAAGGATGTTATATTAAGAGCAATGGATCCTGAGGGCGGAGAAACAAAGGACGTTGTGTTGCTCTTTGGAGGCCAGGGGACACTCAATGTGAACAGCTGGGCTCCAGATAGCACCCGTTTCGCGTATGTGGAATATCCAATTGAGACATCAGATCAGACGTGTGTGAATTGATTGGCAGAGGCCGAGGAGCCGTGCCGAGATGCATCAGATGCTATAGTCGAACGAGAGAATCAATAAAGAGAATTGAATCCTTCATAAGCCTCTGCCCTCTGCTCTTTGCCAAAATATTGTTACGAGACGGGAGGCCTTCAGTGTCGGGGGTATAGCCGATCTTGGCGATTCAACAATCGATTCGTTCCTGGCTTGGCAAAGTCAGGGCAGATTCAGCATCATCCTTCGATCTCTGCTCAACTAGTAATATAATTTATAAATAATTCTTCAAGTTGAGATAGCTATGTCTTCTTATCTTACTCAAATTAATCATTAATCCCCCTAAGTATATTTTTATTTAAAGTCTTAAGATCTACAAGTCTTATTTAATTTACTTTCTTTTTGTAAAGTACATTAATATTTATAATCTTAGTTTTAGTTTATAATAAAGAATCATTGTTATTAAAAAAACATAAACTCTTTAGATTTTAAGTCTAATTAAACCCTATGTATTAAAACCATCTTCCTGTCCCAAGGGCTGTCCAAATTCAACCAAGTTATCCAACCACTCCATATCACCGCTTGCCCACCAGAATTCTGGCATCTCAGCATCGTTTGAGTCCCATTGCTGATGTTCACCTGGGCTTTGATTAGAGATTGAGTGGTGTCGGTGGCTCGCCTGGTCTATTTCGGCATTAGTATTTGCGTATCGTTCGATATTGATCTGGGTATCTGAGTTTGTCATTAGAAGCTCCTGTAGCGACATGGTTCATTTGCACTTGGCATAAGTAGTCCGAACGTGACGTCGAGGAATATGGTTTTAAACAAACAGGTTCCATACCAGAGCTTTGCTGCCTCTCAAAATTTCCGTCTTCATAAATCTTGTGAAGCGTTGCAATGCATTTCACTGCGACTGCAATACCGCTTCGTTGATAATGTTCCAGACTTTGAATACAGGTGCTCCACGAACTATGTATTTGTCGCTGGATTTCACTGGATAACATTTGACGTAGCGGTGCTGCTCGTAAGACAACAACTAACACGGTTCCAGCCGTGTACATCACTACAAGGCATGCATGAGCCTTGTACCACGAGAGCTTCACGACAGTCGAAAATACTCACGAAGCGTGGTATACCACGGAGGAGGTACAAAGTCTGGCCTGTGGTTCTTGAGAACATTATCATGAACCAGATCGATGATTTCTCGAGATGTGGACACGGAAGCATCGATACAGCCCATCATAATGTGACGTTGAAATGAGGTTAGTGAAGCGTGATTGCGTGAGAGTGTCTTGCTAGCAAGGCGGACAACCACCTCACGGAACATCGTCAAACGTATTTGTAGAACCCTATGGAAATGTGTGAACATACACCTTACGACTCACTCTTCGATGCTTGCCTTACCTGATTTGCAGCCAAGAAGCCTGTCGAGCGAAGAATCGATCAGTCTCAAAAGTCTGGGGTTGGTTGGGCCATAGATATACAGGTAGCTCGTTGCAGTAACTCTGTAGAAGTGCATCCAGCTCAAGAACAGTGCCAAATAAGTCAAATGAGTGATCGCCGGCTTTTGAGCCGGTGGATGCATCGAAAAATGTTCTACATTCATTAGTAAGGTGGATGTTCTATAGAAAAAAGCTGAATCGGTCTACCTTAGAGTTCTACCACTGATCTGAGACAGTTTCAAAGCGTGAATAAAGAAGGCCAATTCAGACCGAGTCCCCTCCGGTTGTACGCCCTCTGAACCTTGCGGGTCTGTACAGAGATATTGATCATCAATAACTCCTGGCAGCTTTGGTATGGATTGGGACGATAGCATCGCAGGCCTTCCGAATGTCATACTTTGGATGCTGTCATACACCGTTAGCATCCTGACTCCGCCCTACAACTGCATTAAAGGAGAGATGAGAACCTATCCAGCGTTGTACATGCGCACCATGTCCTTCGCCTCTCCTCTCTCTGTGCTTGACTTTCTCCTGGCATATCTACATGTAGCCCAAGCCCTTGAGCGATTCGTATCAGCATCCCAACCGTAATCCAGTTACGATTAGATAATCCCTGATGCTGATAATACCTAGCTAAGAGAATCAAAGTATGAACCAATTGTAGAGAGGGTTTACCGATCAGATCGAGCGTCAGCGTTCTATTGACAATTTTGATAAATATCTGTTGGGCAGATGTCGAACAGGTACGAAGTTTCAAAGACTGCACAACATGACCTAGAGCGAAGACAATACTCAGCATGCAGTGGAAGAGCAGGTCAGAGGTTGATACGCTCTTCTCAGTACCAAGAGTCCTGTCTTGACTATCAGACGGAAGGGAGCCGGCGGTC
Organism: Cadophora sp. MPI-SDFR-AT-0126; assembly: GCA_020747065.1. NCBI lineage: Eukaryota > Fungi > Ascomycota > Leotiomycetes > Helotiales > Ploettnerulaceae > Cadophora > Cadophora sp. MPI-SDFR-AT-0126. The sequence goes on from JAGMVK010000008.1 coordinate 278,796, forward strand.
CATAGCAGCCCATAACTATATCCACCGAGTCAGATAATAGCCACACAAATTGTAGAGGTGCTTCGGTACCGTTCTAGAAAGGACGGCTTATAAAATACTGGCATCTCAGGGTGTACAACATTAAAGTACAAGTGGAGGAGTTCATCTGCAGTACGTTTCGGTGGGAGAAAAAACTCCTGTATCGTTTGCTCATCATCCGCACTACGATCATCGAACCATACAGATGTTGCGGGAAGTAATGTGTCGGAAGAGGAAGGTGTATCGTGGCTGATCGTAGTCGCATCATGCCCGTGGGCTCGAAATACACCACTCACTTCTTTCATGAAACCTACAGCGCTCGAGGCACCTAGGAAGGAAGTGGTAACTTCAGTTCTGCTATCCTTCCGTGGGTCGCTTCTTGAATCCTGGTTATAGCTTTTCTGCTCCCGATGTCCACTGCTACGTCCAGCAGCCGGTAGACAATAGGATGCAGAGGGCTGGACTTGTTCACTCGGCTCGATGCGAGGACGACTTTCGAATTCTCTGTCCCGTTTCTCTTGGGGAGCAGCATAACTGATGGAAGTCAGGAATAATTGATTTTTTTTGAGACTTCGCCAAGAAATGTATGTCGCATAGGCTTCGCCGCATACTTGCCTTTCCGCTTGCTCTGCCTCGAAGCCTGGGTAGATACACGGGGCGGCATTATGATGCTTTCGGGAGCAAGAATCGCACACTGGACGAGCCCCATCACACCGAATCTTACGGTCTCTGCAGATCTGACAAGCAAGCTTAAGCCTTGGTCGCTTGAAAGGTCGCACAGCTGCAGGTACATATTGCGGGGCTCTGACAGATTTAGAACGAGCCTGTGATACTGGCTGTTCAGTATTCGACCCTTGGGTCGAGCCGCCGGGCGGGGAACGACTCATGCTCAATTGATATCCAAACAAAGGAGGATGGGCAATAATGATTTGGGCAGAAGATTTTGATCTTGGGGAGCGGGGAGCGGGGAAAGTGACTGGCGGTGTAAGCCAGGGCGCTTAGTCACAATGGCTAATAGTTACTGCGAATCATTCCGAGAATGCTACACAGCCACCACTCTTGCTTCGTAAGACAGTTGAAGGAGAGCAAAGTCTTGAACAAATGAAGTTATTTTTTTCCCCGAAGAGTATATCAAGAAAAAGGGCATCTACTCTATATAGAACGTCTCACAGCCTAAAGCAGCGACTAGTGTTGGTTTTGATGAGGGCAACAAAAGGTTTCAGGCATTTTAGTGAACTTAGAGAGCGAAGGCTCGAAGATAGTGGAGCATTGAAGGCGAGCCTCTTGGCCAATGGCACGCATGAAATGAACTTATATCTTCCATCTTACTACAGCAAGAACAAACAAGGCCATGATGTGTCCAAACAAACAAACATCATTTATCCAACACTATAGGAATATATGGAACTATATACATAACTATCCATCTCCTTACTACTCTGCTGACTAGCCTAAAACGCATCGCCAGAGTGTCCGAAGGTCAACCCCCCTCGCACCCCCTAACCCGTCTCCTCAAACCTGTAGGACTTGAACTTTCTAGCTGGCAATTTCTTCGCGAACAAGAGATCCAGCTCTTCAAAAGTGCGCCCTCGAGTCTCAGGAAGACGAAAAAATGCCCATAACAAGAGACAAGTTGACATGAATGCAGCCGGCAGGGCAGCTTTCCCTTTGAGGTTTCCTTGCTGTGGGTTGAGCATGTATGGGGCGATGACAATATTCAAGATCTGAATGAAATATGTTGAATTACGGGCCATTGCAATTGTTTTGATGCGGAGCCGACTCGCAGAGACCTCGGTCGCGACAGCGTACGGCACAGGTCCAAGTGAGACACCGTAGGCTGCGAACCAGATGAGCAAGAGGGATGACTGAGCCCATCGCAGAGCAGATGTGCTGGGAGCAAAATCTGAAAATCCGACTGCCCACATGATAGGCGCCAAGATGGAAAGACCAGTGAGGTACATGGCTCTTCGACCGCAGCGGGCGGACACAAACCAAGACGATACAGTGCCCACCCATGCGAGAGAGAAAGTTCCGAGAGTCATCTTGAACGCGTCATTTGGAGACAAGCCTGCAAGCGTGAAAAAGTATGTGATGTAATTCTGGATGGCAAAGCCAACGACTGCTTGCCCGCCCCAGCAAATGCAGGCAACCTCAGTACGGCGGAGGTTGGTGCCTTTGAAACACTCTAGGTAGCTAGTTCCAATGTTGAGATCCCTCTCCGTTTGAATTGTCTGCTCAATCATAGCCCGAAACTGTTGACTTGTCTTAGCCACCGATTGAGGATCGTTCTCACTAGTGCTTAGCAAACGTTCCAATGTCTTCTGGGCATCTTCGATTCGACCTTTGCGAACTAGCCACCATGGTGAGTCTGGTGCAAAGCAAAGAATAACTGCAAGAGGTGCGGGCCACATCCATTGGAGAGCAAATGGAATTCGGTAGCCCCACTGAGAAGTGTCTCCGATCAAGCCTTTCAGAACACCAGTTGCAATGAGACGGCCCATGACCCAGCAGAGGTTGACATAGGTAGTGAGATAGCCCCGCAGAGCCATTGGAACGATTTCAGCCGCATAGGAGGGAGCAGCTGCTGCAAATATACCCCATGGTAGACCGCATAATATCTCTCCGATCAACAATACTTGTGGATTAGGAGCGAAGAATGTTGCGAAGATCGTTGCGATGAGTACCAGATGTGCGACGATCATGACCCTCTTGTGGCCGTACTTCTCCGCCAGCCAACCATTGGCAAACACGCCAATGACGAGACCGATGTTGGGTCCAAGTTTCAGAGCCACTTGCCATGAGGCGGGAATTGAGTATTTGCCGTTGACGAGTTCGATGCCGTATTTCTTTTGGAAAGAAGGATAGGCGAAGAATCCTCCCATGATCTGGATATCGTAGCTTTCCATAATGGTTGACATTGAAGCAATGACAGACCACATAACTGCTTTTCGGTATTTGCGCATGGCTTGAAGGAAAGTGAGGTTGTGTTCGTTTTCAGTTGCAGTCATGACATCCTGACGACGTTGTGCTTCCTTCTCCGAGACGTCAAGACTGTCACCATTCGCTGCCTCGATATTGTTATTGAGCACTTTCTCGACTTTTTCGGGGTCCATAGCGATACTCGCTTTTACAAAGGTACAAAAGAGCAAAGGTAGGTAATGGACACAGTGAGGAGTCGAGGTATAGATGAATTGGGAATCGATGATCTCGATGATATGATGTGGGGGAATGAGCCCTATTTATCTGCCTTCTGGCCATTTCCTAGGGGTCGCGTCGGCAGTAGATTCATACTAGAGAATGTTTTCGGCATGAAATCCGTGTTTTGAAAGCGTATTTGCTTCGAGGGCATGAGACTCTGTTTCTTCGGGGAGATATAACTTTCGCCATCCACGCCAAATATTGCGAATTCTCAACGCAGGATTCGGTCCCACATGAAACTAGGCTTCTGGTACGAATCAGTGGCGTGTGGAGATCCCCAGATCCTCGGATTTGGAGAGAAGACAATATCTTGTTTCTCAACGAGCTTTCGCCAAAGCCCTCGGCCCCACTTAGAGATACCTGTGGCCTTCGGATTCAGGCATGAACTAAGTCCAATTTCAATTCGACATCCAATGAAAGCTAGGCAGCTTTATGCCTTCGGGTTCAGGCAAAAGTCTAGGCGTGGTCTCGCATGGGTGTTGCCCGCATGACTGGTACATCTTCTTACTCCCCGAGTCTCTGTGCCCACCTTGGTCCAGACGTGACATTTTGATCGGTAATTTCTGTGTGTATTCTACACGTTAGCAGTTATCAGTGTTCTGGCATTCATCCTTCGGCAATGTTTTCAAACACACCCTGTCCAAAAGTCCCTCACCATTGGGCAGGGCTTCCACGCTTCAATATAATGGTTTCCTGGGTACTTTTCTCTCAGTTGTCCTTGTCGCCCCCTTTCCTCATCTCACGTAGGTTTTCTGGCCAGATCCGTACTGTTATTTCTCTTTCGCTACATATCTCTGCCTCCTCACTCATCGGTTTGTCTCATCCAAGAATTTACTTTTCGTACGAAGATAAGACAGGCCTTCCAAGATGCAATATACCAAACCCAACATCATTTTCATCATGGCCGATGATCACGCCAGCAAAGCAATTGGAGCATATGGTGCTGGCGTCAACTCCACGCCCAATTTAGACAGGATCGGGAAAGAGGGAATGCGTTTTGATCATTGCTATGTGACCAACTCCATCTGTACACCTAGTCGAGCAAGCATTCTCACAGGAACATACAACCATGTCAACGGAGTCGTCACACTGGACAGTAAGATCAACAAGCACATTCCAAATGTTGCAAAACATCTTCGGACTGGCGGGTATCAAACGGCCATGGTCGGAAAGTGGCATCTGGGCGAAGGCATCGACCATGAACCCACCGGTTTCGATTACTGGTCAGTTCTCCCAGGACAGGGCGATTACTTCGATCCTCCAATGATTGAGATGGGCCAAAAAGCACCCGTAGTTTGTCCGGGTTATGCCACAGATATCATCACGGACAAGAGCATCGAATTCATGCAGAACCGCGACAAGTCCAAGCCATTTTTCCTCATGTGCCACCACAAAGCACCTCATCGTTCCTGGGAATGCGATCCTAAGCACCGCAATCTATATCAGGACGACATCAGAGTCCCTGATACATTCGACGATGATTACCGTAACCGTGCAAAGGCAGCTGGGCGCGCCAAAATGAGGGTCTCGGATGATTTGACCTACGATGATCTCGGACTTGTGCAACCTGAAGGAGGAAGCGAAGTCGGTGACTTGCTCATCCCCAAACTCGCAAGACTCAAGCAGCGAAAGATCCCAAATCCAGAGGACGTCAGTAAGATGCGACTCGTCGACAAGGACACTGGGGAGAACTTTACATTCAAAACGCAAGACGAGCTTCGGCACTTTAAGTACCAGCGATACATGAAGCGGTATCTCCGGACCATTGCCTCTATCGACGACAACGTGGGCCGAATGTTGGACTACCTAGACAACGAAGGCCCCGATACCGTCAATAACACCATCGTGATCTATACCTCCGACCAAGGATTTTTCCTCGGCGACCACGGTTGGTTTGACAAGCGATTCATGTACGAGGAATCGTTCCAGATGCCACTCCTCATTCGCTATCCACGACTCATTACGCTCGGATCAATTTGTAAAGACATCGTTTCCAACGTCGACTTTGCGGCCACCTTCCTCGATCTTGCTGGTCTGAGGATTCCGTCTTATATGCAAGGGAAGTCATTTCAGACCTTGCTTCGAGGTGTCACGCCATGGGACTGGAAGCAGGTAGCTTATCACCGGTACTGGATGCATGATGATTTCGTACATGACGCGAGTGCGCATTATGGGGTGCGTAATCAGAGGTGGAAGCTGATTTACTGGTATAATCTGGGCTACGGTTTGCCAGGAACAGGACCGGGTGGTCAAGAAAAGGAGTGGGAGTTGTTTGACTGTGAGAAGGATCCGTTGGAGTTGGTGAATATTTACCATGAGCCTGAGTGCGAGGCGGTGGTGAGGGAGATGACGCGTCTATTAAATGAGAAGATGGAAGAAATTGGAGATGAGCCGGCGCATTAGGGTGAGGTACCTTGATGTATGGTGGAAGTCGGGCGTCGTGGATGCTCATCCTTCTTTTTAGCTCGGGGAGAATGGGAAGCTGAAGCCTAAGACACGAATTAGACAAACGTAGATAATTGAGAGCTTGGACGCTCCGGGTGACAGATAATGAACTCAGAAATGTGGTTCGCTGATATCAATTTGAGTGATGCTTTGCTTTTCCTAGTTTCGACGGAGCCTAGTAGTTGAAGGCGAGTGCCCAGAGCTTCACAGAGAGGACCGACTGTTTGAGATTGAGTTAACAGGACAAACTCCTTTTCTCAGCGGAGGAGATGTCAATCCAGTCAAGTCCTTCAAGTTGATGATCGAGAGCTGAGGCTTAAGCTCGGCCTCGCGCTCTCGTCTCATGCCTTCGAATTGTTTACACGTGCCGAACGGAGATAACCCTCTCCAACGCCAGAAGCGAGATTGTGCCATACTTTGGACAGTTTAAAGTTCAGCCCTCATGGTCTCTAAATCGCCTAGCAAATCAGCTACCGGGCTAATTCCCAAACAAAGTATTTATCTTCATCGATGTAAAAAAAATTTAGCGGTGGAATGTTTAGGCCGATATGGCTTCATTTGCTCGATGGAAATTGAGATGTCTTGGCTATATATTCATGATGCAAAAGACCAGTCAAATAGCTCTGGTCCACCATCGAAGAGAAGGCCCAAGAGCCACTTACATCCTGTCGAATCAGCGCAATCGAATAGAAACATTATTTCTCCACGATCGGACCCAAAGTACCCGCAAAAATGCGAGCATGGCAGTTCAGCAATACCAATAAACCACTGGAGACGAACCTTCAACTCGTGGAAGACGCGCCTCAACCCTCAAAGCCTCTCGCGGCAACCGAGATCCTCCTGGAAGACATCAGCGTGGGCTTGAACCCCGCAGACTACCTCTTCGCCGAAATGGGTCTGCTGGGCAAAGCGATATTCCACCTCCCCTCGATCCCAGGAATGGACTACAGTGGGCGCATAGTCGCAGTTGGAAGTGGTGTCGATTCGATCAAGCCTGGGAATCTGGTCTTCGGGTCCACGGATACAACGGAGGGAATACCCGGAACTATTGCGCGGTATACCTAGACGAACTACCAGGGTTGCGTTTTGCTGCCTCCGGACGTCGACCTGGACCAGGCTGCGGGCGTGGGGACGGCAGGACAGACGGTGTATTCGACTATCGTGTCGTATGTGAACAAGGGCGACAGGATCTTCATCAACGGCGGTGCAGGAGGGGTGGGAACTTTTGGGATTCAATTTGCCAAGGCAATGGGATGCCATGTCACTGTGTCCTGCTCGACTACCAAGATGGCTCTGTGCAAGGAGCTGGGCGCTGATGAAGTGATTGACTACAAGACGACAGACTTGATCTCGAGACTTAGAGGAGAAGGAAAGATGTTTAATCTCATGGTTGATCTTGTTTGCACCTCGCCGCCGAATCTTTTCAAAACCGCGAACGATTTTCTTGTATCCGGGAGCAAGTTCATCTTCGTCGGCGCGGTGGTATCGTTAGAACTGGCCAAAATCATAAGCTAGAACATGTTTTTGCCGTCGATCTTGAGAGGCGGAAAGAACAAGTTCAAACTATTCTTTGCGAAGTACAAGCAAGGATTTGGAACAGATAGGGAAATGGATAGCGGAGGGAAAGGTGAAAACGGTCATTGATTCGAAATTTGAGTTTGAAGAACTTCCGGATGCAGTTGCAAAGTTGAAGAGTTGAAGACGGGAACGGCCACTGGCAAGATAGTTATTCATGTTGGTGAGAAGCCGTTTTAGATCATGATCCAAATATTCAGAGCTGCTTCATACAAGTTTTTGACAGCTAATTGTGATGTTAGCAGTCTTCAAGCGAATAGGAGACATAAGTTTGAAGGCCTGGTGGTAATATATCGGAGGATCGGCCAGTGGTTGAGATTAGCCTGGGAGTTGTTGGGAATGCAGGATTGGGTCAAGAGTCACGGCTTTATGAAAGCCACTTGAAAGCCAGACTATAAAGTTTGAGAGTGCCGATCACCACGGAATGATTTCACCTATGCAGGGGGTGCTAAGACTCGGTTGGAAAAGAGTTTGATTAATATACACTTCTACTTCTACCTCTTGGAAAACATGCCGAACCACTTCTTGTTCGACTTGGTATATCCTTCCTCCTCGACATTATGCTTTTGTACAATAGTCAGAAACACCTGGTCTAAAGTCGTTGGGCTGACCGAGTAATGCTCCAGCCCCAATTCATCACGTTGATCCTCAAGTATCATGATCAGAGAACCCACGCCATCCTTCTCCCCTTGGATCTCGTCATCATCGTCGCTTGCTGTTTTTGGCACAGAGAATCTGATCTGGCCGTGGAAAGTTTGATCCTCGATGTCGGCATGAGGGAATTGTTTTAGGATCCATGCCTTGACAACCTCGATCTCTCCAGGCCCGGTGTGCGGTGCTGTTTTCATCACGAGATGGATGTAGTACGCATCACCATGAGTCCGTCTCAGTCTATCAGTTGTGCCCAAGGCAAGCATCCTCTTCGCCATAATACCAGCACGGTCCGCAAGAGCATCTGCCTCTTCCATACTGTGTGTCGTGAGGAGAAGGGATCGGCCAGGGACAACGGCAGCAAGAGTCCTCCACATCACTCTTTTGGCTGCAGCATCCATACCAGAGCTGGGTTCATCAAGAAGCAAAACAGTAGGGTTCCCAATCAGAGCGATACCCAACGACAGTTTCCTCTTGTTACCTCCAGAAAGCTTCGCTGCCATGCGCGAAGAAAATGATTCGAGACCGACAGCCTTGATGACTTCTCGAACGTTGTGTTCGGCATCGGGGACTCCACGAACACGAGCATAGAATTGTAAATGCTCGACGACAGTCATCTGATCCATGGCGTCGTATTGCGGGCAAACGCCAAGGTGAGAACGTGCCTGGGCACGATGTTTGTTTATTTCGATATTCTCAACGAAAATGTTTCCGCCTTTCTTCGATGGCTGTATGTCTCCGCGAATCAGAGAAATCGTGGTTGACTTTCCAGCACCATTGGGACCAAGAAGAGCAAACACTTCTCCACGTTTGATTCCGAATGTGAGATTGTCCACGGCTGTGACAGGGCCGAAGGACTTAGTCAGATTGAGAACGCGAAGACCATCATTTGAACTGCTGACTCGGGCCAACTCCTCCGCAATTTCCTCGTCGGAAATCGCATCCGATCTGTGCGGCGTTGGAGTTTTGCGAAGGCGGCGATACCAAGCTAAAACGGATCCAGAGTCATACCAGAGAAGAACTCCAAAGAGAACAAAAACCTGCACGATGAGGTAGAGGATCGGGCCGCCGTATTGAAGGATGCCACCGGGGTTGGAAGCAAGCTTTTTCCCATCACATGTCGTCGAGAAGATGTTCAGAGCCAGGAACATGGTTCTAATCAAACTTCCCATCGGAGTGACCAGGGATACGACAAAGTGCACGACTAGGAGGTAATCGTCGATCTTGTTGACAGGCTGGAAGACGTTAGCATTGATGCGAAGAATAGAAAGGAGTACTTGCCGCATATGTCAGAGTGCAGAGATAAGCAACGAGGTACCCAAGGAAGAAGACAGCCTGGCCAGCCGCAGCGAATGCATACGCTGCCAGTTGAGTTCGAGCGAACAACGATACCACATACGCAAGAAGGATTGAAGCCATGCCATACAGCATAAAGATCACGAAAAGATATTCGACATGGTACCATGCAGATGAAGATGTGGCAAAGATGATTACACTCAGAGCGCTCGATACTAGAACGATCAAGAAGTCAAATGTGAGGTATGCAAGCCAAAGAGGCAGAGATCTGACACCATTTGAATACTCCAGACCTCGAATGTTCCTTGTTCGTTCAATGGTGGGATACAGAGAGAAGAATCCTGGGTATGCAGCCATAGCAAGTCCGAAATACACGACAAGTTGTAATGTCTTTCCTGTCCTGGGAGCCCACGGAATATCAAATGATGCGTATTGTGTTCCTATGCTAATATTGGTGAGTGCGACATCCATGATGTTCTGGCCAAAGATTGCAGTGTAGATCCTGCCATTGCCTTTGTATGCCAGCGTACTCTCAGAGCTACCTGGGCCGATGAAAAACCCAGCAGGAGTGACGTTAGCATAGTTCTGATCGATGTAGGTATTGAAGTCTGCAAGCGAATCGACCATATGAAGTCCCCGTTGGACCAAATCCTGAGGGGGAATGAATGGTAGCAGCGGCCCGTACAATGATGTGAGAGTGGAGTTCGAGAACCTTGACGACGGTCCAACGACCACGTCGTAATTCTGTTGAGAAACAAGATTCTCGACATCTGAAAGCGAAATTGTCTGCTCGGGGGAACACCCAATTGCTTCAAAGTCTTTGAGGAACAGGGTGACGAGTCCAGCGGCGATGATAGGAAGTAGAAGAGCAGCGACGTATGGGAGATAGTTTCGTCGAAGTATTGTGTACCTCTTCCTAAATAAAACCCATGCTTGTCGGGAGAATCCAATGGTCTTCCCTGTGTGTAGGTTCAAGGCGCGGCCAGTCTCTGGCAGGACAGTGGCGGCAACCTTCTTCTCGTTCGAAGTGGGATCTGGGGTAATTTGCCGATCGACACTGCTTGAACTCGAGGATTTGACCTCGTCGGCCAAGTGCAGAAAGACGTCTTCGATGGTAGGTCCAGAAAGTTGGTAGTCTGACAACCCTTCCGACTCCAATCTTCGGATGATATGTGCAGCCTGGGCTGATGTGGGAGCGCAGTACATGGTCTGGCCAAAAGACTTGCAGGATTCGACGCCTTCAATTTGTGGGGCATTCTCGTGGCCGGGTCCTGTCTGTAGATGGATTCTATATCCACCTCCAAGGCGATTCTTCAATTCGACAGAAGAACCTTGAGCTCGAAGAGTTCCCTTGGAAAGAATTGCAATCTGATCGGCCAGGAGATCAGCTTCGTCGAGGAAATGAGTTGTGAGAATAATGGTTCGAGCACCTCGCTCAGCCAGAAGGATATCCCAGATCTTGCGACGACTCAGAGGATCTAGTCCACTGCTGACTTCATCCACACAGCAGACAGAACTACCACCGGTGAACATCATTCCAAGCTGCAATTTCCTCTTCTGCCCTCCACTCAGAGTCTTTGCCTTTGCCTTGATCTTTCGATCAAGGTCGATCGCTGCAATGAAACTGCCCATGGTGTCTTTGGAATCCTTGCTTCCAGTAGACTTCAATCGATTGAAAACCCGAATGTGCTCCTCCACAGTCAATTCGTCCCATAGGACATTCTTTTGCGGCGCAATACCGAGGCCGCCCGTACCATCAACTCTGATTGTCCCACTTGTGACCTTGTTCAATCCCGCGATCGCATCAAGAGTCGTACTCTTCCCGCTTCCGTTCGCGCCCAGCAAGACACATATCTGGCCCTTTCGAGCGCTCAAGGTCAGCTTATCCACCGCGACAACCGTAGCAGTTGGGGTTTTGGTAACTCTACCAAACTTGCGGCGGAACCAGTTTGGACGATAATGCTTCGTGAAGTTGTCCAAGTGGACAGTTTCAGACGAGGATTCACCATCTAGTCCCAAGCCTCGGCTGACAGATCGTCCTTTCGACGCTGTGCCATAAAGATACCGTTCCACCATGGCTCCAAGTATGGGGTAGGCGAAGATTTGGATGACTAGGAACACCCAGAGGGCAATTCCTGGCAGAGTCCATGGATTCCTCGGGGCTGCCTTGAGGAGGTCTGTTGCCATTTCACGTCGTTCAAACCGTGCCATTATAGTCAGAAAGGAGATATAGTTGCATGGCACGAATAAGAGGGATAGGATTGCAACCGATCCATTGCCCTTGAGTTTGAGTACTTGTACGAGAACACCAAGTAGCAGTGTGATTAAAGCCATTGAGATGCCACTAAGCTGTGCCTTCTTGAAGAAAGAAGCACCGAGGATGGACCAAGAGGCCAGAGAGAGACCGGCCAAGACATGGTAGATGATGACAATAGCCATCGATGTTTCAGCAAATACACCAACACCCAAGACAATTGGCATCACAATCCAGCCTGGAATATAGATGATGTCGAATGCCAGATGGTAGGAGAGAAGTCGAGCAACTTGAGGCTGCCATCTCTTCAGATTGGGCATCATAGCTTCAATCAACTGAGACATTCCCAACTCCCGTTCCGAGGCAATGAAGCCTGTGAGATGGTATGTGATGCCTACCATCCCGATCAGAAACGCAACTGCAAGGATGTTTATGATTCCGCTTTGGTAATTCACCCGGATATTGGTTTCTCGTTGCTTTTGAGATATGCTTGTGTAAGGGTATTCGAGGACTGTCTGGGGAAGGGAGGATTGGTCGATTGTGGTGTTCAGCCCCGCGATTGCATAGTCGACGGCTCGTTGGAGGGGTAGGAGGTATATCTGCGCGTCATTGGTGCTTCGTTCCACATATATTCTCTCCCCAAATGCTCCATCCGCCCTCAAGGTATAGTTCCAAAGACCTCCATCTCCTTCGCTGGGCGAGGCTTGGAACACCACAGCGCCATAACACTCCGTTGCGCCTCGCAGACTGCTTCTGCAAGTATCCAGCAATTCCACTCCATTGCTAAGACGAGCAACCTTTGCACCAGCCGTGGACGCTTGTTGCGCCAGAGAGTCGATGACCCGATCGATATCTCCTCCTTCGAATCCATTATTCACAAACGCCAGTGTGTGTCTTCCAGCTCCTGCTGCTTTGATTCCTTCTGTCAGTGTGCGAACGGGGCGACCAGAGCCAATGCCATAGTTCGAAGGAGGCACGAAGATATTCCTAGCATAGCTCAGGAATATCATGAAGGCGACAGGGAGGATGAAGGCGCGGATGCTCGTACTGAAAGCATGGCGATTGAAGGCGATAAGGATGTTCTTCTGCGTCAATGTCCAGGTCTGTTTGAGAAGCCCCATGTTGATTGACAGTGGCGGGGTTAATCGATGGAGAGGACGGAGAAGGAAGCTGGCGATGGCTCTGCGAACACCGCCAGCATTCAACGTTGCACACAGCACTCTCGGTTTGGGTCGGGGTATGCAGTGACTCGGTCACTTCATTTATGAAGTCATGGCCAAGTCGATTCGAAGGGCGCAGGATGTAACAATAAATAGAAGACGGACAAGCCTCGGTCGGTCGGTCGGTCGCTCGGCCTTATATCCGACTTGAGTCTTGGGGTTGAGAGGGATTGGACTAAGAAAGAAATTGGAGGCGTCATAGACTACGCACAAGAAGGAAGAAGAGGTATCTGAAGCGAAGAAGAATAAAGGGGAAAGGGAATGGAAATGTACAAACTCAATTGCTCTGCTCTGGTCGATAAAGCGTTGTTGGTGGTGTTAGTGTTGGTGTTCATTGCGACTTGAGCCAAGTCCTAGCTCGAAACAGAGTCTGCGTGACGTTCTCAGGTACCTTGTACATACTTCCACGTACTGTACAGTACAGTGGTCGTCTGCTGACCGATTGGCGGGAGGCGGGCTTAAGGTTATCACTAGCAAGATAAGCGGGGGTGCGGGTGGAAGCGAATGCGGATTTACGTGATTCGGCACGGCACGCATTTCCCAGTGAGATTGTATTCCTGCTTGATTACTTACAAATATACTTCTGCTTTACAACTACGCTGGGCATTCAGCTGAATCGTGTAGTTAATTTTCACTCTTAGTCAGAATGACCGAATGCGTATAAGAAGCCAGTGCGAATTTACGTAATTCTGTACGCGTCTCTCACCTAGATTGTACTCCTACTGAATCATCAATTACAGATTCACTTTTGCATGACATCTACGCTTCTCCAGTACCTCCAAACAGCCAGAGAGTTGCAGAACCAGAGAAAGGTTCAGTCAATGCAATTGGAAGACTGGAAGACGCGTCTACCCTGGGCCAGGCACAAGAACATGGTTCACAAAAGCACCAATTCACAGCAGCGAAGATCTTTAAAGTAAAGTCAATGCTACAACGCTGACCAGCTCGCTCAAACGACAGAGTACTGGGAAGCAATGCAGCGAGTAGAACAAGATCTTTCCAAGATTATCATAGAACTGCCCTCCGTGCTTTTATGCTACAAATGATTGGCGGGATTAGCTTCACGTGCAGTATACTGGAGCTCTGCGATCACCCGTCGTTTTTTGTGACTGATTGAATCGAATTGCATTGCTGTACAAACTTAACATTTATCCCAGGCATTTCGACTGTATCGGAAAGCAGCAGATTTTACCCCTAACTCATTTCCAAATTCTGTTCTCAGCTCTCGCAATTCGCTTGTCTTTAACCGCAAGTCATTGAAAAATCCCAGATTGTGCATTTCTAAGTCAAGTATGGTTTCCGCTTTATATCCAAAGACTTAGTCAATCCAGCGAGCTCATATATGCCCACTCATATATACAAAAATTTTCACCAAGATCCATCGACGAAACATCCTTATCCTTCCAGTATCCCGGTCAACATATCCCGTCAACACATCATATCCCCACATCGTCCTCTCGTCCACTCACCCAGCTTTCGATGAGCAGTTCAACCTTCCCATGGCTGCTAAACCGTTAGCTGTAAATCCCAGTCGTCGAAAGCCCGAAGAACCCACTTCAACTCACCTCAGACTCTACATCCCGCATCATAGAACGTCCACGGACTAGCAGGCACCACATTGACATTCCCCGTCACGGTAACATTATACAGCAGACAAGACGGTCCGACAGCAAAGCTCTGACATTTATCGTACGTGGCGTCTGCGCAGAAACTCTTGCAGGCAGTGGCGGCTGTGATGTTTGGGTTGGTGAGGAAAGCAGGCTGCTTGCCGGTATCGTAGCCTTTGACGCTGCAGTTGGCTGCCGTTTGAGCTACAGCTGATGAGACAGCCGCCAAGAGTACGAGGAGAGAGGTCGTGGGAAGCATGATGATGGCTCGTGAAGTCTAATGTTTGGTTCCTGCCCGGATTTGAAGTGGATGTCGTGGATCTTAAGTCTCCCCGTTGTCTTTCTGGAACGTGTCCTCGACAGGGCAATCATTCATTTGCAATCTCGAATCGTCGCAACATTGTATACTCAAGACGAAGTTTGTTTTTGCCTGCGCGGGAGGACCTGCATTGGGAGTTGTTTACCCAGCAAGCGAGTTTGCTTGGCCTATGGGAATTGAGCACTAGGCTTGGGAAACAATTACCGAAATTGGAGATCTGCTTTGGGTGACGACGCCTATATACAGAATGTATTGAATTGATCCTGAGGGTCAAGATCGCCCTGGTGCCCGGATCTGGAGATCTCGTTCCTGTGAGGCTATTTCAACCTTGTTTACCCCGCATTTCCAAACACGGAAGCATCGATGGTATCTTACTGTATTGGCTCTGAGTTATGTCGCCTCTCAAAACAGTACAATGAGTTCCGCACTCGGTCTATCAACCGCTGAACAGTTTTCCCTACGCTGTAGCAAACCAATGGCATGCTTCGTAAGATATCGTTCCAGCACATGTGGCAAGAATGCCTTGGTCCCCTGCAATACAGGACTCATCGACTTCTCGGATAACCTCTCCGAATATTTTCGCTCCCAACGCTCTTCAACGGCCCCTCGAATTACTCGCTATCTACGAGAAAAAGATAGTCGGTTGGAAAGCCATCAATCCGATGGCAGTAGGAAGAATCGCGCCGTGATCTAATGCTTAGTGGGTCACTCAGCTGAGGTTTTGCAAAATATTGCTCCACCAAAGACAAAAATTCTCGCATCATCTTGTATTAACCGTTCATCCCAATCCTGTGCCAGCTCTGGGATACTGCAAAGAAGGATCAGCACAGAATCTCAACAGGAGCGTATGGAAACCAATCAATAGCAGCAGCGGGACAGAAACACCAAATACGCAATGTTGCACGGCCTCGCTAAGAACTTGAACTTGCGCAGAGATTTCGCATTCTTCGTCTGGCCGGTATCAGACGAGTCTGCCGCGATGTCGGTAAGATTTAAGTGCCCGTATCGTCACAAAGTCGAGCCGACTATTATGTGAGTTGACGATCAGCGGAGCCCCATTACTAGCGTTTTGTTAGTCGTCGTAGTGGCGACGTTCAGTCTTCCAATCAAAGGCCAGGCAATATGGCGGATTGTTGGATCCGACATCTGTGAAGCCAAGCGAAGACATCCCAAGATTGTAATAAGTGCCCAGCAAAATTCCAGTGACGGTGCTTCGAATAAGTGCCTGCCCGTCTCTATCCTGCGCTTATTTTGTCGAATGCGAAATCTTTTCTTAGCAAGAGATGAGATGACGACTATTCCACGGCCAAAAAAAAAACTGGCAACTGGTACCAGGCTGGCAGTGCTTAGCAGCATGCTAAAGGTCAAGATTTCAATAAGTAGAAGAAAGGGTTTCAAATGCCGTGTAAAGGACCGAAGATTCAGAATGTCGGCTCCGGGTGAAATCTTGCTACTGTGTTCATAAGAGAGGGAGAAGGCGGAGGGTCTTCAGCAGGCACCATGTATTCCGCTCTGGGTCAAGATCCAGACATAGAGCACTTGCTTGTGTAACTGGGGCAGGACTTGTATGCTGTGCATACAGAACTAGCGTCGGATCTTCGTTGGAGATTCCTAATTCGCATTGTACTTCCACTTACGGCTCTCTATACCGAAAGCAGAGAAAACTGCCAGGTTCATTCGCCCGGCCAGCGTTGAGGTCACCGTGACATTCCCTTACCATACGATTGCCAGCGAACAAATCAAAGATGGCATTCACATGTACAGCCAAACTATATAGAGACTGGGTGAATTAGATGCGAATGCTTTTGCTGCGTTTGTCTGTATAATCATTGTCACAGGGGAAGTGCAAGGAGCGGAGAAACTGCTTGTTTCAAAATAGCGGACCATAGCACTTGATGAAAAGCCAGCCAGCTAACCGAAGAAATCGCTACGTCCAACCCTCAGAGTGGCAAGTACCCATACACTTTCCCTACAGTGGTTGGATTCCCTTTTCTGTCCACAATCGCGCCCAACGCAGACGTTGCGTCGTACCAATACCAAGAGTAGCGTGTGATGTATGACTGGGCATCAAGCCACAGGATAACAGTACGGAGGAAAGGCTCCTTCTGTGACGAAGTGCCGTATCCATTAAACTACTGATATCAGCGTAGCCAGATCGAGCCAGGCTTAAAATCGAAACTTATCTCCGTGATCCACAAACTATGTCCAGCAATCTCATGAGCATCCGCTATATAATTCTTGAAGTATGCAACATTCCTGGCAGAGTCATACCAATGAATCGGAGTCGATGTGGCAGCCACTACAGAGTGACAAGAACTCCTCTAACCACTTCACACTGACCGAACTGTGGCTTGTTGTGAGGAGACTTATTCAACGGAGAGGCTCGGTAGTCTCTTGTGTGGTGGTACAATATACAACCCTCAAACTGCCCTACCACAGGCGCGCTCTCCAATTTCTTCCACAACGAGAAGTCTTCCGCTGACCAACTTAGGGGAGGGCGTTGGGAATTGACTATAAGATTTCGCAGTTCCAATTCGAGGGTTCATTCTGGTCCGTGAACAAGTCTCAGAGCCAATTCTTATTTGCACAGCAGTAACAGGATCCTATTACTATTACATCCAAGGAAATAAATTTAACGTGGTCAAAAAATTATCAGGGTAGCGAATGGATTTGAACAAGCATGCAACCTCCTGTCGTGAAGTTCTTGAGATGAGGCAAGTTGTTATAGCCGTGGGTACCACCAAATACAACGAGCAACCTTAGACTACTTCCAAACTCTGCCTTGCTTCCACCATACTCCCGAAACTCTCACGCAATTTTTGGATCTCCCACGCTTACGCAAAATCCACGAATCCTCTTGGATCAAGCAAGTCCGAACCACTGCAAGTCCACGGTCTCATGAACGGGAACAGTGTGTCCAACTCCAGCTGCACTGTATGCGACGAGCCTCGTTCCATCTCCGAATGTCATCTGAGTGTACCCAGACTGGGGAGTGTTGGTATTGTTCTTGACAAAGCTGACTCCCAACAAACCACTCCACTCCTTGATCTGCTCTCCGAAATTCTGATAGTAGTTGACGAAGGTGTCTGCAGTTCCATGCCAGATCTGCATTTTCGGGTACGTTCCTGTGTAACTCGGATACATGGCCTTGACTTGAGCAACCCATTGAGCCTGAGTCTTTACAATTTTCCCATTTGCGCAGTCTTGGTTAGCAGTTGTTGGGCTCGATCCCGGAGATCCAGCGAGACAGCCTGCTGGGACTCCTGAGTAAACAGATCCGGCAGCTATCATTTCGGGGTAGACTGCCAACATTACATTGGTCATCATGCCGCCTGACGATGTGCCGGTGACGAAGACTTTTGACGGATCTGCATTGTAGGTCGCGATGGTATACTTGATCATGTTTGCGAGACCGTTGCTGTCGCCACCTCCATCGTGACTCAAGCTCTTGTTGGAGGCTACATCCCAACAGTTGTTATCGTGTGGTGCACTTGGATAGATTGCCAAGAATCCTTTGGTGTCAGCGAGAGCAGGATATTTGGTCCCCTGGTAGTATTGCTGACCTGTTCCACCGCAACCATGCAACTATAGTTCTTATCAGCTTAAACCTTCAATGTCACTTTGAGTCACTTACAGCCACAATTACCGCAGGATTTGCGGCAAGCTTCGATGGTACATAGATGCTCATGTTCAGGCCAGATGGATTTGAACCGAAGTCTGACACAGAAACCAGAGCCCCATTTACCACAGCAAACAGGGCTGAAAGAGAAGTTATGATCTTAAACATGTTGAAATGATGATATGAAAGCTATATGTTTTCTGAGGGCCGCGGGATCTTATCGCTGGCATTTATACTCTCCATCCTCGGCAGTTCGTCCAGGCGCTGTAATCACGACTAGACCGGAAACCGGAATTTGCATCTGTAGGGCTTTCGACGTATCCTAAGCGAGGCTGGTAGACACAATTCGGCCCGTTGGGCATGCAGACGGAGTATCTTAACGCGGGGTAACATGGATACGGCGGATCATCAATCTGGATCAGGAAAGTACTCAATTCATCCGGCATCGGGAACAAGTTCGGCAACTGGCTTGGGTTTACAATCCTTGTGATTTCAATCACAATGATAAGTCGCTTGGATGATGTGGGAGAATATAAGTCTGTCAGCGGATTCGGTAAGTACAGCCAGCATAGACAAAGTGTTTGTAGAGCTTTGTCTGCAAAAGGTGAAGAAATGTCTATTACGTACTGCTTTCCTTGAATCTGCTAGATAGGTAATAAGGACGCTTTATATGAGCGTATTATGATTATCTGAATTTGCCTTCGTAAGTGGGAGGTACTAATGTGCTGGAACTAGAATTCCCAAATGAGAAAAGTTTACATGCGCAAATCTGGAACGAGCCGAGCTTGATGACAGAGAATTCTGCCCGCAGACAGAATTAGCAACAGAAAGTATTTATGAAAATGCCGGAAACAATCAGCTATTATCAGTGACTAGCTTCATTCCCAAAAAATATCACTCTCGGTGAGGAAGTATACACCAGTACAAGCTATCTGTACGTTGAAATAATTCAGGTGCAGATCTTGAAAACTTGGTGGCTTGATTCAACGCATTCTTTTCTAAATCTATAAGCCGAACACAGGAAGGGCGTCAAAGTCAATACTGCTTCCAGGGTACCGGAATGATCAAGGTAGACATACTGTCTCTATATGTCATCAAGACATCCTCCGGAAGATTAGTGTTGGCATGTGCACACGCCTTCTATAGGAGCAGATGTCTGTCTTATATTCAGCAACGTGATAAACGACTAGTACTCGTGTCTCTGGCCCATGGTCCATGGTCGGTGCGGGAAATGTGGACGTTGGGTGTGGACGTTGGATGTAGACGATTTCGTGTTGAATAGTTTTCGCTGGTTGATAGAGGTAGGTTTCGATTTCGCTGAAAGTAATAATTGTCTCTTTATTTGTGGATATTGGAGGCATCTGAATTCTACTTGTAGAATCATAGTACGTTAGGACTCCATTGCATATGCTCCCGTGTCTCTAATACGATTTGACGATGTTTCACATTCTTCCACGCTTCTTCCTACCTCTCGAACCCGAGATCAATATATCTCACTTGAATCGACCTTGAGCCTGCCCGCATCATGCTTCATATATTAATCCGTCTTCAATGTCTTCTTTCGGCTCCTGATGACTCCTCTATCATTGCTCTATCAGGTCGGAGCTACCTGTCGCGAAATGACTCAAATATAGTCTGCAAGAAGGATCCTTGAGTCGTCTAAATCGAAAATGTTACAATAATAGTGATCAGCAGACGACCTCGAATATATATATCGTATAGCTTTGTGAGAGGATTAATCGGCGCGCAGCGTACTTAAGCTATTGCTAAAATCTCTAGTGGGTATCATGTGACGCGCTCTATTCGAAGTAAACAAATAAGCTCTCTAGCTCAGATGTCTCTCCTTTTTGTTTTCCTTGGCTGTCTAGTTTCTGATTATGGGATTACTACATCAAGAAATGCTATAACAACTTACTTATAGAAGATCTTAACCCTGCGTTATGTTTCTACTTATGGTGGTGAATTGACGTGTTCATGTCAACGGAAAATGAAGCGCAGGAATGATCGCAAAAGCTGTTCCGGAGAATGGTTTCTCCATTGCCCGACAGATCCCTGATCTAGCTAGCACAGAAATATATTCTTAGCTCTAGCACTAAACCACTTCATAACTCATCCTCGTTCCTTTCTCCATTCGACCTCTTTCTTCAATCACAACTCTAGCCACACGCGCCGACACCGACAATTTCCTTCCAACATCGACCACAATGGTGTACCACTCTCAGCTCGACGTACTCAAAAAGATTTCCAGAAACGCATCAACTTTTCACAACCCCAAGCGGCACTTTTGATAAATTGCTTTTGATCACGAGTTCACCTCCGTGCGCAACAGAACTCGACAACTTTATGAGCCAAGAGCACTCGATATACCCGACGCCAGCGATATGCTTCAATACACAGCGGAACGAGTATTCTGGCATCATTGCTGTAAATACTCACTCTTTTTCGCTCAGAACTCTGCTGATCAGATGCTCAGTTGTCACGAAGCAGTATGGTAACTTCACAGGCAACCCGGGTCCGTTTACTGGACTTCGTCCACCGACACCATCTGTTGATTCTACCAACCCCCATTATATTATTGCCCTGGTTGGTGATCGAGCTCCAGCTCCTTCAAGTCTGAATTTGACAGGTGTTAACCCAACTGTACGAGATCGACGCTTGCATGCTCCTTCCACTCTGCTCACGAGCACAACCAATTCCGCTGATTCCAATAGGTCTCGACATCATGATCCCTGCGGCCCAGACAAGAATACCCGCCCTTCAATCGATTCATAGCCACAGCAACCTGCAAGTGTCAACAAAACCGGTACTCCAGACTCTGAGAGCAGCCGGGAGACGATGCGATTGGAATACCTCGTTCTAGAGTCCAAGAGCTCCTACACTCCTCCAGACGCCAATCAATACCACGCACTACTGAAGAAGAGCGACCAAGGCATCTGTGTCGATGCCCCCCCCTCCCAAAGTTCCGCTTCAACTACAACCAAATTCCACACAAGCCATTGACCTTGGACATCGACCTTCTCGGCAACGCCAAGCAAGCCTCTCAAAAAGGCAATACCATTCTTACAGCATCAATTATGCGACAGATCGAAGACGCAGACCAGTTGCTGCAGAAGTATACTGGTCTACCCGTTGATGCTCTGCCAGACTTGGCAGATGTGATTAGGGAGAGGTTGCCTCAATAGTGTAGCTTGGCGTTTAGCTCCATGGATTTTTGAACCCCCCCGGAAGACATTACCAACGAGAATCTCACAGAGCTTCGGAGACCCTACGAACTGATGACGGAGTTGCCAGACTCACCAGCCGAGGGATTTAAAAGTCTGCAGTAAGTTGTGATGATAGATCAACAAGACACTTCTGTCAACATCACTGAACAATACAGTTTCACTAATCAAACAATGGAATTCTGCCTCGCACAAAGAAGCAGAGAGTTCAGCTTTACATTTCACCACCCCAAGTGCAACGAGGCTCAGAAGTCATCATACCACACAAAAGATGGCCAGTCAACAGCTGGAAGGAAATCGACCAATTGGAGACATGGAATGTAGCATAATCCGACATTTACACACTCAGCTGTCCAGCTACAACAATTTAAACAAGCTGCAGACGACAGAATACGAGACTCAACATCTCATCAACAGACCAAGAGAGGACCCTGTCGAGAGGTGACCGTACGGAAACATTGAGGATAAGTTGATGCCTTTGAGCAGCTTACTCCATATCAGCCAATTCTCGATGCCAGATCTCTCTTGCGTTAGATCTCTCCTAACATCACCGCGCTCACATATCACTGCTCCACTTATCTCGCAGATCGGTGAAGAATCACACTCTTAGAATTGCTATTCATCACTATACGTTTTCCAATATATTAGTCCATCTAAACCTGCTCCAGGCAGCCTATTCTCGATAGGCTGGATTTTGATGTTTGTTCCCTCGCTGTCTTGCAGCACATCTGCCTTGAAGGTAGATAGATGGGAAAGAGCCTTGATCTTTATGTCAGAGCCTGCTTCAGGCAGCCTACTTGTAGTAGGTTTGATTCTGACTTTGTTTCTCTTGCTGTTGTACAGCCCGTTTGTCTCGCAGCTGTTTTAGGCATTATATTCTTGCTGTTGTCAGCTCGGGGATTTGGGTAAGCTATAGGAGAGACCAGGGACTTATTTATGCAAGGTTCGCTTAGTTGACTTGAACCAGATTCGGTCCTGCTAGGGTTCAGAATTAGGGAGGACGGGTGAATGAGAGAGTAGGTATTAATGAATCTAAAGGTACTTAAATGTTTGTATTCTCTGTATGTGGTGGAGCATTGGAGTGTTCGAGTGAGGAATGCAATGAAGCGATGTTGTTGTTGTTGTTGTTGTTGTTGTTCCCCGAAAGAGTCTATAGTAAAGCTAGGTGGCCAATAATGGTCTGATTAGCCATCACGCCCGCCCGCCAGCCCGCCCCACCCGATGCCGAAAGCTCTCCCCTGTCTAGCTCTTACCCCGGATTTCAAACAGACAAACACGCCAAAGTGGCCTTTTCTTCTTCTTCTTCTGTTCATCCCTCCATCCATTGGATTCCTTCCACCAACAAAGGACAGCTTGTCACAATCCAGACTGCCAGTCTTAACAGGCCACTTCTGCTCCTCTTCTCTTCTCTTCATCTTCCTATTTACGTCTTCATGAATTAATAACCCCCAGCCGCTACAGCTCAGTAGTGCACAAATCAATTCAACCGACACAATGGTCCACACCCAAGCTCTCGCTGTCGCAGCAACCGCTCTCCTCGCAGCTCTCCCAGTGCACGCAGGACTTTACCCCAAGAGCAGCAAAGTCCTCCAACTTGATGGCAAGAGCTACGACCGTCTGATCGCCCAGTCCAACTACACCTCCGTACATTCCCCTCAACCCCGCAGACCCCTTCCCCAAGCTAACCAGCGTAACAGATCGTCGAATTCTACGCCCCCTGGTGTGGGCACTGCAAGAATCTCCAACCCGCATACGAGAAAGCCGCCGCGAATCTACAGGGCCTCGCAAAAGTAGCAGCTATCGATTGCGATGAGGAGAGCAACAAACCCTTCTGCGGCCAGATGGGAGTGCAAGGCTTCCCCACCTTGAAGATCGTCAAGCCGGGCAAGACGCCAGGACGACCTATTGTCGAGCCATACGAAGGACCTCGAACGGCGAAGGGGATAGTCGATGCGGTGATTGACAAGATCCCGAACTTGGTGAAGCGGGTAGATGATAAGACGCTGGAGTCGTGGTTGGCAGAGTCGAATGATACTGCGAAGGCGATCCTGTTCTCTGACAAGGGGAAGACGAGCGCGTTGTTGAAGGCTATTGCAATTGATTTCAAGGGCAGCATCAATGTTGCGCAGATTCGGAATACGGACAAGGAGAAGGCGTCGTTGGAACTGTTTGGTATTACTAAGTTCCCTACTTTGTTACTCCTCCCAGGAGGCAAGGAGGCAGAGGGTATTGTGTACGAGGGAGAAATGAAGAAGGAACCCATGGTGAAGTTCTTGACTCAAGCAGCAGAACCGAATCAGGATCCTGCACCGGCGAAGGTCAAGGTCAAGTCCAAGTCGAAGGATTCAAAGAAAGCTTCCAAGGCCAAGGAGGAATTCGAGGCGTCTTCGAAATCTCAGGCTTCTGCCGAAGGAGAGACCGGCGGACCTACCGCCACCGACGAGACGCTCGTAGAAGAGGCGACTGAATCACCACAACCAGAAGTCGAGTCCGAGAAACCTGTCGTCCTCCCCGCACCACCGATCCCCATCCTCGCAACCGAAGCAGAGTTGGAATCCGAATGTCTGGGCCCCCGAACCGGAACCTGTGTGCTCGCTCTCCTGCCCTCTTCGCCCAACGAAGTAGCCGCTGAAGCCGTGGGATCCCTCTCTGAAATCGCACACAAGCACAAGCAACACGCTCGCAAGCTCTTCCCATTCTACGTGCTCTCCGAAGCCAATGCGGGCTACAGAAAAATCAAAGATTCCTTGGGCTTGGGTTCAGACATCGAAGTCATTGCTATTAATGGCCGTCGAGGATGGTGGAAGAAGTTGCCTACTTCAGGTGAGAAAGTCACCGAGACGGATGTGAGCGAAGACGCAATTGAGAACTGGGTTGATGCGATCCGCTTGGGTGAGGGCGAGAAGAAGAAGTTGCCCGAGGGGTTGATTCCTGAAGAACCAGAGGAGCCGGTGGTGGAGGAGCAGCAGGAACCGATTGTTGCGGAGGATGCGAAGGAGACGACTGTTACGGTTGAGGAGGTGAAGGTGGAGGAGACGAAGGTTGCTGAGCCTCATGATGAGCTTTAGGTTGAACTTTGAACTTTGACTCGATTTGAGTGGGGAGATGGAGGTGTAAAATAGCTTTGCAATGGAATTGTAAGGACACCTTTCAAAGGTTCGCATACTTGACTTCATACTTGAGTGTGTAGTTTTTTTGACGAAGAAGCCTTCTCGTCTTTCCATGGTCTAACTCCATTTCTTCTGCTATCTCGAGTGAAGTTTTTCACAAAAGTGATAGATATGATACGTGATAGATGCGTTGTTTATTCTGTCGTGAAGACTCTCTTCTACTTTTATATTTTGAACTCCAGAAACTCCAGGGTATCATGCTCCTCCATGCAGCCAATGCTCCGAGACCCACCCAGCTGTGCACATCACCCTTCCCACAGCTTTCCTGATACGTGGTGCCCAACACCTCTATATGTAGCACGGGAGCACCATTCTCCTCCCCGTAGGCAGTCTAACCCCTCGTACCCAGCACTTTATCGCCCCGAATTTCTATTCTCATACTCCCCAGCGCTCATTGCCTCCATATCCAGCATCTGGCATCATCTTTCTTCCAGTGCACCGCGATTCAGGCACCCCTTTACTGCTGATTCCCAGTTAGTACCCCCAGTCTATCCATCCAATCTCACATCTTACTCCCCTCCAACACCCTCTCCCCCCCTCTCCCTAACAACCCCATCCAGAATCTCCCTAACCTGCTTACATCCATCCACCCCCACCGCCAGCATACCCTCCAACCTCCCAACCTGGACCCTATTCTCCAACACCAGCACCACCACATCATCACTCGCACCCACCGTCGCGACCGTCAAGAACGGCAACTCCTGCTCCTCGGTGCCATTCAGGTCTAGTAAGGGGTCGGCGGTCTCGTCGTTGGAGGAGTAGGACGAGGTGGAGCCGGCGGTGCAGGCGCAGATGTAGTCGCGCATGGGGATGCCTGCGTCGATGAGAGCGAGGGTCGAGGCGTTGAGGAGGGCGGCGAGGAGGGAGCCGTCTTGCGAGAGGATGTGAAGGGAGAGGGTGATGGTGCTGTGGGGGTAGAGGTGGGTGGAGAGGGTTTGGGAGAAGGCGGAGGAGAGGGTGAGAGACATTTCGGTGAGGCGTCTGGTTTTGCAGGTAATCGTGTCAGAATAACTCAGCCCCTAATGTTGTTGGAAGAGACGTAATGGCCAATTGTCTCCTCCATTCCTCCAAGAAAGTAAAGTAAGGAGAGAAAAGGAAGACTCACTTGTCCCCCCTCCCAGCACTCTTCTTCCTATCCACACCACTAAACCCAGCAACACTGATTCCCACCTCCACATTCGCCCTATCCCTCTGTCCAGTTCCTCCTCCTCCTCCTCCTCCAGCAGACTTCCCCTCGCTCGGCCCACTGACCGTACAGATCACCTTGGTGTTTCCCATCTCGAGGTAGCTGCTCCCGTCTGCCGCGGCTTGTGTGCGCATTTGTGCGGTGAGCCGCCGGAGCTCGTTCCACCTGCGGCCGTCGAGCCGGAGGAGCGCGAGGGAGTAGGTGGATGTGTCGAGTGGCATATTGGTGGTTTGTGTGTGTGTGTTGTTTGGAAATGGTGTTGAGACGAGGGAGGGGAGGGGAGAGGAGAAGAGAGGAGGTAGTTTTGGTGGGGTTGAAGAGAGCGAGGGGAGACGCGAGCGATGGAAATTTTGGCGTGGCTCGGCCGCATCTGCCGCGCTTGTGGGTGTGGAGCTCAGGCTGGAGCTTTGGCCAGCCCAGGACGGAATTGTGTTTGTTTTGACGACAGACCGTTGTCTTTCTTCTGTCTGTCTAGAATCTTCTCATCTGTTGTAAAACTCATCTTGGCGGTCTTGAATCCTTGAAGACTTGTACTTCAAAGAACCCTGATGAAATTGTCCCTGCATATTCATTTATTGCAGTTGTGTCTACATCTCCTTTTTTTTTCCCCCGAGTCTTCTTACTTCTCGGCTTGTATATTCGTGTGACCCTTCTCGATTTTTGAGATGCAGATGCCACAAGAATTTTCTTTGTTTTATTCGAGACAATGCAAGCAAGGTGGTGACCTGCCCCAGCCTGCCTATGAATACGGCGGGCCGAGTTGGAATCTCTTGGATTGCCGGGTCAAGCTTCTTCTGTTCATTGTTGAAGCGGAATTGGATTGTATCGGTTAGTGAGGTAGCCGTAGGAGAAGCCGGTGAAGTTTGGCATTTTGGTGGATAGTGAAGGGGGAGATAGTAATGTGTTATACTGATATTGGTAAACTATTATTATTGAGATTTGTTCGACGACTGTGTACTTCGTGAAGAGCAGTGACTATCCATCTGAAGTTGCCCTCGTCGTCGTTCTGGAAGGTGCGACCGGAAGAGCTCAGACGAGGATTGCTTCACTGCTATGAACAGCCACGGTGAAGAAAGTTCCATAAATGTGTAAACAGAAGAAAATTCTCAGAACGATGACTTATAAATGGCTTTCGTACAAAGTCCACAATCTGACAAGCGATCCAAAGAATGCGACCCATCCTCGTCTCAATTGGTAAGAGTACACAAGACACTCATCACCAAAACCTCCACGAACCACAGCATCCAAGAGGTACCGACATCATATCCCCGAGAGGTCTGTATTCACCAGGCATTCTTATTAAATCCACGTGTAATTCAACGTAAATCCATCATTCGATAAGTACATTTGTCCAAACTTCGCCCAGTGTTTGGTATGGATTTACACGTCCTCATGCACATCGTCTTTTTCTCTTCTACGATGTATTACATAGCATGCTCGAGGGATACGATCCACCCGGTCATGATGAGAGGAAGAAGGGATCTGAAAAGTTAGGTCGAGACTTCGAGAATTAAATTATACCTTTATGAAGACAAATTGGAGGACCCGTGGGCGATTTGAGAATTGTCTGGCTATGGGAGAAGGTAATTCTTGTCGAGAACCACCTCTGAGTATGGTATGATCTTTATCAAAGGATTGCTTTGGAAACCTGACAAAACATCATCTGGCATTCATCATCGGTAGTCCGAGGGTATCATTCTCCTTCACCATTTTGACCACCCTTAATGTTTACAACCCCTCGCTAAAGTCAAATACAGCCTTGATTGGTTGCATCACGATAATATCCAAACAGGACTAGTGATCTTGCCTGCCAAGTCTGGAGGCGCGTATTGTGAGCTAGTCGTCAGCAGCAGCATGAACTGCAAGATTCTGCCCTGCGAAGCATCTCGACAGCTGATTGCAGCGAAAATCTGAAGATTCGGACTTGATACCCCACTATTCGTATCAGCAAGGATGGATCTTATGAGTATGTAGATGAGGTCCGAGTGATGCTTACCATTAACTTTGTGCAACGTAAAAACTGCATACCGCTTGACCAAATTGAGTCGTCGAGGAAGACTTTCAAGAGGATGCGGGACATGTAGAAAGAGAAAAATCCGGGTAGGCTACATCAACGCATCATTCCGAGTAGATTCTTATGTCGATAGTGCGACGAGACTCAACCAAGTTGTAGACACTGCATCAAGGCTGGCTGGGCATGCCCTCGATACGACGATGTGAAAGAACGACTTTTCCAGAACCGGACATTAGCTGATTTTCAAGATAATCCATTCCGTGGAGCTGGTGGCAGTGAGATCCCAGCCGCTCAATACAAGGACTCTGGTTCAACGCAGCGGGGTGGCAGGCGGCATGCGATGAGCCTAAGTCCACCCCCACACATCGTTCAGGCAGTAAGCGATCGAGCCATAGATCTGTTCCTCTCATCACACGTCCTTCGTGACAAAGCGTCCATTCGGGGATACTTCGAGTACCTCCCCGACTTCAGCCTGAGCCATAGACAAGATTCAAGCTTCTCTGCTAGCCTCAATGCAGCAGCTCTCGCAGCTTACGGCAACACAGTTCAGTCGACCGAAATCCTCATCCAGGCTCGAGCTTATCTTGGAGCTGCTATTCGCTGTGTCAACAAAGCTTTGATGTCCCCAGACGACGCGATCAAAGACACCACTGTGATCTCTATCATGCTACTAGCCACTTTCGAGACCATCACTTGCAGAGACCAGAAGTCTTTGAAGGACTGCGATATGCACACCAAGGGTGCAACGGCAATCATCGAGATGAGAGGACTTCAGCAATTCCAATCTGTACTCGGTATGCAGCTATTCGTGCAGATGTGCGGGGAGATATCCCGTGGATGTTTACAGCGGTCGGTTCACGTTCCATCCGGGGTCATTGCAGCCAGGTCGCACGCTGCAGCGCTTTTTGGAGAGCCAGACACTGCCTGGAAGCTTGGAGACTTGATTATTCAAGTTGCAGAATTTCGGGCGACAGTGAAGGATAGGATTCTTTGCACGCCTGCTGCCATCATCGCCACTGCTTTGGAGTTAGATGCGCTACTATACATACTGGCAACTTTCGTTCCAATCGAATATAGATTCGAGATCATGCAGCCGCATCATAATCTTGAATTAGTGCGTGGGGGTTACTACCACGTTTATCCCAGCTTTTCGGCTGCACACTTCTGGAACGATCTTCGTACATGCCGGATACTTCTCCATCAAGAAATATGTCGGCAGGCAGAACTACTTCACATGCCAGATCAGGACCAACTCTTGCAATCGAAGGGTCTCATACATCAGCATGGCTTGGACATCTGTGCGACTGTTCCACAATACTCAGGCTACCTTACGCTCTTGGTGCCACAAAACCTGATGGCGAAGCCGCCGCAAAACCTGCTTCCTGGGACATCAGTTCATGCTCATGCTGTATATAGCCTGCTCTGGCCATTATTAATTGCTGGACAGAGTACAGATTCCGATGATAAGCGTCCGTGGATTGTGCTCCGAGCTCGTGATATTGGAAGGTCAACGGGAATACATCAAGCTTTTGCTCTTGCCGATGTTTTGGCAAAGCGAGAGAAAATACACATATGGGAAGGTTGAACAAAGGAACGTGTGCTCTGCACAGATATCATGACAACTTATAAAACCACTCAGAGTCTTGTCGTACAGTTTTGATTTGACGTCTTGACGCAACCGCGGGCAGTGATCGAACGTTTGAGGTGATGCTGCAAGTCGGTCCGAACTTTCTGTCACACATGTGCTTTCATAGGAGTCTCTTAACTCAAGTTTTCAGCGTGAGTGAGCATTACACCAGTGTGGTCACAAGGTCCAGGAAGCAAGGCAAACAAACCCAAGTCACGAAACGACTTTTTCAGAAGATACAAAGATGGACGCGACAACCTCTAATTATTTCCCTCACCTCAATCCAAAACCCCTACTGAAAAAAATCGTCCACAGAGACTTGATAGTCATACATGCATTTCAACAATGCGTCCCGTATACAGCATCACATATTACGGGCATCTGTTGCCTCTGCTTTCGTTTCTGCTCAAATCTCCCATTGCGATGACGAATCACGGGCCCAAAGCAAGCCGACTAGAAGGTAAACAACTGGTCAGGAGGTCACTTCCTGGGTCATATCACTAATAAATTGTGGCTTGAAAGGTCCTTGAGCACAGTGGAGAGCTAACGAAGGCGTTTTAGGGCATTTTCATAGCTCTTAAGGGCTTCCAAGTGCCGTGGCCAGACTCCTGTCTCGAACGTGTGTCACCTCTCGCTTACGATGAAACATTACTTTTCACGGTTCTTTTGTGCACACATCACCTGGAATTAATAAATGGCTGGAAGGTTGTAACTTATCTATGCTTATTTACTCATGCACGCTCTTATTTATATCAGTTTCGTCTTTCAGTTCCCCTTGGACGAGAAGAAAAGAGTCGAAGAATGTGATTCTATATGGAATAAGGAACTTGCACTGCACTGCCCCGGAATTGTTGCTCTTCTTACAGGTCGAAGGCATTGGCCAAGTCCTCATTGGAGAGAGTACGTTGGGCCTTCTTGACCTTATTGCCGAAGACAGATGCTGCGACGTCCTTCTTGATCTCCGACACAGCAGCGGAAGTTGGTGTCGCTCTGGATTCATCAGTGATCGGTTTCTCCTTCGGAATCGTCAGCTTCGAAGAAACAACAGTCGCATCTCCTGGAAATATATCAGGAGACGGATGACTAGGGTACCTACTTGACTGGTAGCTGGCTTTGGCGATGGCTTTGGGCTGCCATAGAGGTATTTATCCTGGAAGCGACCGTGACTCTCTCGGATTCTGTTGATTTGGGTCTGAGCAGACGCTGAGATCATGGCCGAGATAGTTTGCTTAGCTGCGCCAGCGATCGAAGCTCTCATGGGAGGAGCCATGTTGTGGAACATGAAGGGTGTCACAGCCATGGACTGGCCTTGGTTGAGAAGAGCAACAGGCGCCGGTGACGAGGCTGGACGTAGAGGGAACCTGGGAACCTGAAGACCACAAAACTGGAGCTCAGGCTCTTTGTTGAGATGGAGAGTATTGTGTAGCTGGACGAGCTTCACAGTGTGGATATTGGCAGCTGATGTCTTGACTGCGGTTTGCGAGAATTTCGGGACAGCCTTGACGCTAGGCAACTTCTGACGGAGGGTTCTGGTGACGGACATCATGATGAAGGAGGACGAGGACTTGTATTTGGAAGACTTGAAATGCAGCGTTGTAGTAATTGCGTGTTTAATTGAGGTTGTCGTCCGTGATTGTATTGTGATTTGATGACGAAAGTCTGCCATCAAGAGAAAGTCGAGATCTTTATGCATAGAGGATTTGCTTCTCGACTAGAATTACAAAAGAGACTGACAAGTGATTCACAAGCGTGGTTTGGCGTCCATTTGACCCAAATAGGGAAAACAACTGTCGCACGATAGATTTCAATATGAGGCGACTGACCGTCAAGAGATAGCAAACGAGCTAGTGAATCGGTACCATGGTTCGAAACGGGCTTAAATGTGAATAGCTTCCAGAACTTTGTAGGATGACCTAACATAGCACTTAACTTACAACTTAGATACTTGGCGCTCGCATTACTTCGCTGGTCTATTTACAAATCCTGGTGGCATTGTTTAGGCCCCCCTTCTCACAAAGACAGGAAGTAAGGCGATCGCAGACAAGTGAAATCAGCAACAGCAAACAACCGCGTCACCGGCATTAACATATAAGTCAAGATGCTTTGATTTTTATGCTAACTACGCCGTCGACGGTTAGGCTTGCAGGATGATTCGCCCACCCGCGTTCTATCATACTCTTATGGTAGGCTCATGTAATATTTCAGCATCTTGGGATAATTCGGCGTTCCAAGACCAGTCACAGGATCCCATCTAAAATCTATCAGCATGAAATCGAAGAACACTAGGAGTGAAGAGATGTACCCAGGCACTGCAGAAAATCCAGGCGTATCACAACCAGGATTCGTTCCTACGCAGCATTAGCAGCTCCCCAGGCGCGCAGAGAAGGACTTTGCTCACCATTCACAATGTCATTGAACATCGTGGGATTGGCGTACATGCTGGGATTCAAGAAGCCAATGGGCCCTTTTCCTGCATTGATTCGCTCTTCATTGATGCGATTGATCACAGCGGCAAAGATGGGCGTGCTTGCCGAGGTTCCGCCTGACAGAGTGAAGTTGCCACCGTTGTAGACCTTTGAAGCTGGTCAGTCAATCTACAATATATGGGTGATGTTTACACGACGTACGGCGATGTTGTCACCATTTGCAGCGACATCTGGAATACCACGTCCAATTCGATTATATATTCCACCAGTGTTTCCAGCGAGCGCAGCAATGTCGGGTAGTGTGGAAGTGTTGCTAGTGTCAGGACTCAACGCAGAGTAGTACTTGTATGGTGGATTATGCTTCTCAAAGAATGTCGCCACAGCAGAAGCTTGGTACTTCGGGATTGGGTAAATATTGCTGAAGCCTCCTCCAGAAGAGAAGTTGACCGAGTATGGATGACCAGCAGGATCATACACCGCACTTTCTGGATTTGGATCTGTGACCTTGGATCCGGGATAGACCTTGGTCCCACCGACTGAAGTTACATATGGGCAGGTTCCAGGCCAAGTGGGGTTGAAGACATCCAGATTAGGTCCAAGACAGCCAGTCGGTCCATCGATATCGCCAGGGTAATCTGTGGTTGATCAGTTTGGGGGAATTCCCAAGGGTCGAATGACTTACTCGAAACACCAGAGTCTCCCGAGGCATACAAGAAGGAGACTCCCTGAAGCCCCAACTTCATGTACTCAAGGCACTGACGCTTCTGGTAGGAGATTGGGAGATCTGATTCCTGTCCTCCGTATGAAAGGGAAATTACATTGGTAGGTGTGTATACTCCGCACATCAGTTGACCTTGCCAGCCACCAATGCGGTTATCAGGGTATGCTTGGTCTAACTTTGGATCATTGCCGGTTTCATTGTACGCCGAGAAAGTGCAGTAGGACTAGAATGTCAGCAAATGTTCATTGACAATTTCCAGATCATTCACTAACCCCATCGAGAGCATCCAAGAAGGTATTGAATCCATAAGTGTAAGTATCGAGTTGATCTGATTGAACGATGAAGTCGTCAACTTGATACAAAGTGATTGTCTGAGGATAGACGATCGGATATGCAAGTTGAAGGTCGAGATTGACTTCCCCGCCAGCTTCAAAAAGGTCCTCGGTCGCTTGCTGCCCTCCGTCGATGTTGGCTGCCACCGGATGAGTTCCGTTTGGAATGTAGCTTGTGAAATTAGTGAAGAATGAGTCAAGGTCTTTCTGGGTGTAGAATTGCAATTCCGATTCGAAAATACCCAAAGAATTGTTTCGATTCTTCATTTTCGCCTTCGGGATTTGGTACAAGGCCGCGACGCATGCTGGAGTTATCGCAACATCGCAAGTACTGAGGTCATCTGGTTTTGGGTGGTGTGATGCTTCGGCCTTGAGCAAATTGTGCAGGATCCTCTTGTCAAGTCCATCGCGGGCGAGGGCAGCATCGCGTTTCGCTAAGAGCGCATTCTTCTGTGAATTGTGAGACTCGACGGGAGCGAGCATTCTGATACCTGGGGTAATGTAATCAATGTGCTGTCGGATATGTGCTGGAACATGATATTGGTCACATGCTGGTAGAATACCGCCAGTCTTCGTGTCCTCATACTCGTGGTACTCGGTGAAAAGAAGATCCTCAGCTTCCTTGGCTGTTGCATAAAATGCAAACCACCCCTTATTCTCTGAATGAGAGATCCTCGCCTCAGGGATACCACTTTCAATCAACCACTCTCGAACAGCTTTTTCAGTTTCGTTCGAAGGACGAAAAGCATCGACCACTTCCTCGGATGTCCAGTGTTGTCCGAAATTGGGCGATGCAGGGTTTGAACTTCAATTTATCAGAAAAGAACGAGCAATTTGAGGGCTCAACTTACACCTCCATCAAATGCTCATATCCGACTTCCAAATTCGATTGCGCCAGACCAATTCGCATGGGCAGAAGCTTATGAGGGGGCACTCGATCTCCCTTGGCCCACCTAGGATGCAATGCGTTTCGCTTCTCGTGGATCTCATGATGAGATGGTACCTCCACTGCAGCTAGTGTTGATGCACAGGCGAGCACAGAAACGAAGGCTTTCAACAACGCCATGATGTGAAGTGTTCAAAGTAGATGTGAAGACAGCAGGAAAGAAGCACTTACTGACGTATTTATATTTGGTGGAATGATATACCATACAGACCCAGGGGGTGATGCGGAGACTCTTGAGGGATTAATTCTAGGGAATGCTGAATCCAGCAGGTGAGTAAAATGTCACACCATCACACAATCCACTGTAGATCTCGAGAAAGACAAGCTTTAGGCAGCCAAGATGCCCCAGAAGCTTGTTTATCGAAGCCTTTAGCCGCACCAGGAACAATGCCTAGCCTCTCCGTTGAGCGTCATTGGTACCCTGGAATCAAGTGTAATCTGCTGAGGAGTGCAAGGTTACATTTTGACCTTCCTATCGGAGTTAGGCGAATGCAGTCATACAAGGTTGTGATAGTGTTTTCGCCCATTCGTGCCGGCAAAGACAAGCCGAACCAACAGAAGCCGAGGGTGGGGTAAGTAGCACCAAACAATTCACTGGACAGCTATGGTGCGGTTGGATCAAAATCTCTCAATTCTTTACTTATGAGTTGACTAGTCGGCTTTTTGCTGGCGTATTCGATGTGGCTTAGCGTTGATGGTAACTTTCCACATTTTCACAAGCCGCACTTAGTCTCAGATTGAAGCTGTGCTCCGAGGGTTACTGTAGGTCAACACGCGGTTTGGCCGAAAATCGAGTTGATCTTTCAAACTCACACATCTACATAGTAATCTTTTGCTTCCGGTTTGGATTTTACCGATCCCATTGCAGCAATGATTCTGACCAACACCTCTCTCGATGCGGTTTCAATCATCCTTTGCCTCCACCCCGCGCCGGTCCCACAGTAGAACGCACAGGTGTCAATGACAAAGTCTTCGAACTTGCTTTCGGTGCCAGAGAACTGGAGAGGGAACATGACCAAGCCGTATTTGATCTGAAGACTCTCTTGACAATCGATGCAAGTATTCTGAAGCCGAGGTATGATGAACCTCTCTCCGAAAGTCCACAGTTGTTGTAACAAGCCTACGCTCCTGACGAATTCTTCCCTCTTTGCTAGAGGTGCGTCTCCCAACCAGGGCGCTTTCGTCAGCTCGGGAGCTTTCAGACACAGTAATTTCTGGTTCGAGTCTATAGGCTGATAAATCCACTGAAGGAACAATTCGAAAACTTCTGGTTCGACATCCGGTATCGCCTATGTTTGAGTCCGGCCTTCGATTAAATCCCCACGAAAAGCGGCAGCGAAGACGGGAGAATGGCAGCAGATGAAATCGGTGTAGACATAGGATCTTATCAACTCGAGACCGATAAGGATTACACATTGTGCGAAAGTCGCTCTTCAACTGATCAGACGCTCAGCTTTAAGTTATCAGTGTGTGTAAAGCACTTACCGAAAAGTTGGCTTAGGCTGTGCTACCATAGCTTCTGGCCTCTGGCATGTATTCTGCTGTAACATTTTGAGAAATCGAACTTGGTGTGAGATAATGTTGTCGAATTTGATTCAAGAAAAAGAGTGTAGAGCTTTGTGTAGGAAATAACAGGAAGTAAACTTACAATAGTGAGAAATTATGTGTGTTTATGCGCCGACTAGACTGTGAGCTAAACTAGCAAACCACCCATCCACATAATTACTTCTATGGAATGCACTTCATGCATGACAATCAGATTGAACCAAAAAAGGTAGAAGTTTGGTTTTACGTTCAATTTCATACTTCTCTGTTAAGTCTATAAACTTCTGATCGAAGCCAGAGAGAGATGTCACTGGGGACTCGTAGTTTCGAGTGATACAGTCTCCCCTTAAGTGCGACTCAGAAGACCGCCTGACGCAGTCACTAAATTAAGCCAACCTCACTGAATTTTGACCACTAAGCCCCCCCCCCCCCCCCCCCCCCCCCCAATGCTGGATGACCTAGCGCTTCCCACAGGTGGCACAGCCTGTAGCGCTGTGTTTGTCGCACTCAAGGGTATAAACGTTTGTTGAAAGTGAAGACTCTAAGTACATACCATTGCCAGTAGTGTGCACGCTATCCGTTATTCCAGTCTTAATCTTTTTGTGCGTGACATTTTCCCCATCTGCTGGTCGCCGAGATGCAATTGTGATGCATTAATTATCATTATTGGCATACGCTAGGTAGTAGGTTAATGGAACCAGAGTAACTGGTAAGTCCATATCTTGCCTGATGATCCGCCTAGAAAATTTTTATCGGCAAAAGGTCTCATGAGTCATCGCCTGCAAATCCAACCAAGCTCTTACCAGAATTTTATCATGCTGTTTGAGTTGAATGTCGTCAAATGTGCGTAGACCTGGATCACTGAGGGCTAAAAATTTCTGATCACAGTATGCCTGTTGGATATTTGGCTGACGGTAGTACTTGTCGGTCTCTGAGCAGAAGTTCCACAGGCTTTCAAGAAATCATGCAAAAGCTAGCTCCACTGACGAGACTAAAACTTT
Organism: Cadophora sp. MPI-SDFR-AT-0126; assembly: GCA_020747065.1. Classification (NCBI taxonomy): domain Eukaryota; kingdom Fungi; phylum Ascomycota; class Leotiomycetes; order Helotiales; family Ploettnerulaceae; genus Cadophora; species Cadophora sp. MPI-SDFR-AT-0126. Next base: position 315,187 of record JAGMVK010000008.1, read on the forward strand.
AAAAATCTGTGAACTCCTAGTGCAGAGTCACAGTAATGAAGCCGCGAACAGAAATGAAGTCAGTCGATGTTGGATAAATAAGTTAAGCGACGTTCCGACGCGAGCCTTGCGAGTGCTATACTTAAAGGTAGCCTACCCCAATGCAATATTAAAGCCATCGAAACTGAAACGGATTTAAGAGCAAATCTATGATCGCGTTACTATTTTGTCTCTCGTACACTGGTCACCTTTGGCATCGCGTCCACCAAATCCTGAAAAAGAACATCCATGTCCATCCGCACCTGCTCCTCATCTACACCTAACACTTTCCTTTCCTCAACCACAATCTTGCCATCGACAATGACAGTCTCCACCGCAGATCCATTGCATCCAAAGACCAGATGGCTCTCCAACATGCGCTTCCTCTCTACATTCGGGCTTTTCAGAAGCGGGGTAAACATCAAATCTTTCTTCAGGTCCAGGATAATCACATCAGCTTTCTTGCCGACTTCTAGAGTCCCTGCATCGATACCGAGTGCTTTTGCTCCATTTTTTGTTGCCATCTTCAAAATTTGACTTGGCTGTCCAAGTGAGGCATCTTCAAGTGTCGCGCGTTGCATGTACGAAGTGATCTTCATCTCCTCGAACATATCTGTCGAGTTGTGACACTCGCAGGCATCGACTCCCAGTCCAACATTGATACCAGACTTCAACATGTCTTGTAACCTCGCAACGCCATTTCCCAACTTCGCATTCGATCCCGCGTTGTGAGACACGGAAGTTCCCGTTTCTGCAAGCAAACGAATATCGTCGTCTGATAGATGCACGCAGTGTGCAGCAACACAATCGGGTCCAAGGATACCAGCTTCATATGCCATCTCGACTGGTCGTTTTCCAAATCGCTTCATGCTGTCTGCGATCTCCGAGCGGCTTTCGCAAAGGTGGATGTGTACACCCGTGTTGAGCTGTTTTTTGGTCTCGGCAAGTTTAGACAGCAGGGGTGCGTCCGAAAGTGGGAGCCATTCCAGTCCCAGCCAGACTTTGATACGGCCGTTACCTAGACCATCGTTGTTCTTGAATGCAATAATATTGTCTTCGATAGAATCAAGACGGTGTTCAGGTAGTGCGACGTCGTTGCTAAGAACAACTCGGATGCCTGTTTGAAGGGCTGCGCTAGCAAGCGCGTCTAGATGGCGGAACATATCATTCACGGTTGTTGTTCCGGATTTTAAAGCTGTAATGTATGAATGTAACGCAGCTGTACGGGCTGTTTCCGGTGTTAAAGCTCGAATTGCAGGATACCAAACGGTGTCCAAGTATTCCCAAAGAGGGAGGTTGTCATTGTAGCCCTAAGTCAAACGTCAATGTTTAATCTTTCGAACTTTCCGGATTCATACCTTGGCAACAGATGTGTGAAAATGCAAATCTACCAAACCTGGCTTTGCCAGTTTATCCGTACCATCAATAATAGTCGTTTGTCCAGTGAAGCCATCAAGAGTGGCATCTGGAGAGAAGTGTCCTATGCTGAAAATTTTGTCATCTCGAATCTCAATGATTCCAGGGTAGTAGAAAGAGTCTTCATCATCCAGAGTGAGAATGGTGGTGTTTTGAATGATGATCCGGCTCATCTTGAAGTACTGAAGGAGTGTGACGAGACAAAACTTTGGAAGTGATCCAAATAAAGATTTTCAAAAGTGGGGTAGAAGATCATCAACATAAGAATCTCTCTGGATCATGCTGTATAACTGCAATTAAAGCAGAGGAAGGACGATGGAAATTACTCGCTAATCATGATAACAGACCAGGCTAACTTCGTGGTTTGCTTCCTTAGCGGCCGGCATATTCTTGCCGGCGGCAAGAATCTGTAGCGGTGCTAACTTTTGCACTTGATTGTCTGGCTGTCTCCACTGTACGCTGGCAGCATTATTTTGTTGTTGTCAGTTTTTCGAAGTGTTAGATCTGCTTCTTCGGAAAAGTGACTTTCGAAAGATCAAGTCGGAAGTGTTGACCCGGGAGACTTAAACGGCATCAGGAGGAAGCGCATTGAAGCATGACTGCACATCGAGGGCTATCAGTTATGAGCTCTGGAAGCCGAATAACCGTTGCTTCATAATGAACAGCAGAGGAATAGAGAGTGTGCGATATGAGCAGAAAGTGAGAAAATCGTCTGAAAATCGGCTGACAAGAGGACACTAAGATCACGCGAGATTTTGCAGAAGTCGGAAAGAGGTCCGTGAGGATAATCTGAAGTTTCTTTGCCACCGTGAATATACGTTTCAAAACAGAATGATCTACGCATCAGATGTTTATCAATCCATCCTTCTCCACCGTTCGTCTCGCTTAAACTGCTCCTACTGTGTCGACAGCGCGAGGCTGAAACACGCACGATCTCACCCAATTGCCACATCCATAGATCTTCCCCAATGCTTTCTTTACCAATTTCCCGAATTATATCTTCTCTGGCATGGTGCATCATCATGGCGGGTAGTAGGTAAGATCCGAGTTGGCTAAAATTTTTCCATCTCAAATGAAAGTCCTTCATCGGAATCTGAAGGGCCTGTCGCGAGCTTCACAGATGTGAGGCACGATCCGTGTCAGAACAGGTCCCAGGCCGTGCCCCCTTCAGTCAATCACTCCACTCATGTACCTCAGCGATAACTCTAACTGCAAGTTACCGGGATGTACCAGGGATACGCCCAAGGAGGTGGATTCAGATCCATGGAACGATCTGACGATTCCTCCAAGATGTGCTCATCTCCCATGCGGGAGTTTAAAATCCATCGAGTCAGCTCCTCAAAGAGCAAAGTACCACACGCACAGGGGCGCGCTTACGATCCGATCCTTCTGATCTGATACCAGCTATCCACGCCGAGAAGCAGGACAGTGGACACAGTTGTGCCTCCTTAGAAGGGTCAACTCCGTAAAATCCACCTCGGCCCCTGCGCACAGCCAGCCAACGTAACAATCTGCAAGACAAAGAACTAGCAGACTGACCGACCGCCAAAGATATATACCGATGAGGATGGAATGCTAGACCGATGTCCTTGACACGCATCCCTTTGCAACAAGTGTTCCGCAGCCGGCAGAAAAGCTCCTCGGTGTCATCGCGCGACTCCACGACCAGCATTTCGTCCAACTCGTCGGTGTCTCCTGCGGAAGAGAAGGTCACCCCTTTTTCGAGGCTGAACACTATCGATACGAAGGTTCTGCCAGCTGTTCCTACAAAACAGCAGAGTCGGACGAGTAATCCTTTCACATTTGCGCAATTCGCGGGATTCTTTGGGGGCATGTCGTCTTCGGGTTCGCCACCGGTGATGAGGGGGACGAGAACCCCGCAGATGCTAGAGTATGAGCGCCAGGCTGAAGAAAGGGCTCGAGAAATGGCACAAATTGAAGAAGACAGGGCAAGGATGCAAGAGGAGATGGAGAAGATGACGAGGGAGCAGGAGAGGATTGCACAAGAGGAATACGAGATGAGGCAGTATTACGAGGCGGAGGCGCTGAGACATGCGGAGGAAATGAGGTTGCACAAAGAGGGTGAGTTTCCTCCACTGAAAATTTTTATTCCTCTCTCATTTAGGGGCCCGGGATGAGGAACGAAAGAGTGGCCGAGAACATCTTGAATGCGTGCTAACCATCATAGTAGAAGTGCGTCGACATCAAGAGAGAGTACGAGAACATGAGCGACGGATCCGCGACCATGAAGCCAGCTCCGAAGCATTCGCTAAAGTGATCGTCATGCCAGCAAAGGGAGGCCGACAGATATCCTTCATGTCTCCTGGGGCGAGGACTGGAACCGGATTCGGGAATGGGGCTCCGAACGGAACGAATGGAGCTTGATGAATACGTTAATGACCAAGAATGGAAGAGAAGTCGAGAGGTTCGTGGGCAGGTGCGGGGACGCTTCTCTGGATTTACAATTTCTCGAAGCTCGCGAGCAGCAGAAGTCCGTGGAGCCCAAGTTGATGATGCCCTGGAAAGGCTGAAGCTGAAAATTCGGAAAGACAAGGTCTGGAACCTGAGACTTCAATGGTGGGACAGGGAGAGCAGGTAGCTGGCAAGTCGCATGTATCCTCGACGTAGATACTCGTGGCTACTTTTCAGCTGAGGAGCAATACGAGAATCACGATACAAAGATTCGTAAGTCTTCCAGGGTATCTTTCCGACCCTCAGTACTGACCAATTGCAGAACAGCGAAAAGATGAAGGGGTCGAAGGGGCTGTATGAGTATGTACCACTACGTAATGTTTATGAATGGAAGCACTAGTACGGCTGGGGCTCGAGGACAATTTTCTGGGAGGAAAAATTCGAATCCATGGATCGAGTTCTGTGATGTATCAGAGATCGATCTTCGGAAAATGAACGGTGTACACGGAATACGCTCGTAGGGGCTTATGCGGAGAAAATGTACAAGTTTGGGGTATGAGGATTATGTACAGTATTCAAAACAATTTCTAGATTTGCATACGCTTTCATAACGCCTGCCCAAGATGCATCTATGCTCCCAACTCCCTGAACACTAGATCGCAAGACACAATCAGACCTCTTCTTTCGGCACGTCACCTTGCTCCCTCCTCGCTCGTACCATTTCAGCTTCCTGGACTGCGACCTCTTCATCTCGACCCATCTTCGCTCCCTCTTTCGCTTCCTTCCTATGCCTCTCTTCCTCTTGAAGTCCAGTCTTGACAGTCTGGTGCTCTTTGCTCAGGACATGATTCCCAATGAACGCCGTAATGACCAATCCCGCTGCCGCAAAAGCCACATACATGATCCACATCGCTCTCAAGCTTTCGTGAAATGCTTGTCGGGCAACTGCACGCTGTGCTGGGGGGAGCTGAGCCACAATGCCAACACTTGCACCTGCCGAGCCGCCGGAAAGGGCTGCTGCTGTCTCAGGACCGAGGGCTGCCAGAAGAGCCGGGAATCGCTTTTGCATTTCGTTCTGGAAAATGACACCACCAATTACGACGGAGATGGACGTTGAGAGGTTCCGCGTGAAACCGAAAGTGGCGGTTGCGGTTGCAATATCCTTCGGCGCAATCATGGTCTGTAGGGCCAGTAGAGGAGACTGGAAATTAGGCCCAACGCCAATGCCAGCCACGATCTGGTAGAGGATAATTTTGGTCCAGTTTCGGCCATTGGGCAAATTGATATAAAGGCCATACCCAAGCAACATAACAGTCATGCCAAACCAAATCGCTGGGAGGTATTTCCCAGTTTTCTTGATGAAGACCCCGGTCAGTCCTGATGTGAAGGACAAAGACATGACAAATGGCAGAAGATAGACTCCGGAAAGTAGAGGTGTAGCTCCTAGCACTGCTTGGAAATACAGAGGTGCGTAATATGTACCTGCGATGAAGACAGCTCCATGGAAGAAACAGACACCAAGAGAAGCAATGTTGGATCTGTGCTTGAATATTCGAAGAGGCATGACTGGATATCGTGCGAACTTCCACTCGTTGAGAACGAAGAGTCCACCAACAAAGACACCAAATACAATCAAGCAGATCACGGTCGCAGAGCTCCATGGATACGTAACGCCTCCGAATTCGAGGCCGAGAAGGAGCATCAAAGTCCCTCCCACGATCGTGAGTGAGCCTGCCCAGTCCACTGCTTTGAGACCCTCCCAGACTGGTGTTCGAGGATTGTGTAGATGCAGGAAGAAGAACAGGAGTACAGAAACTGTTCCAGTGATGGGTACTACGCTTTGTTAGTACTATATTTCATGTCACTGCATTTGTGCCACTTACGATTAATGTAAAAACACCACCTCCAAGAAACCTTCTCGGTAAACACACCACCAAGGATTGGCCCAACAGCACTTGCAAATGCCCATACCATTCCAATGATTCCGTAGTATGCTCCTCTCGCTCGCATACTGAAGAGATCGGTTATACAAATATTCACCAGGATAATCAGTCCACCACCACCAATTCCTTGTACGGCCCGCGCAGTGATCAGCATCCCAATGCTAACACTTACAGCCGCCAGCAGACTCCCGACAAAGAAGACACCAGATGCCACAAGCAGGATGGGTTTGCGCCCCCAAATATCTGAGAACTTCCCCCATGACGGAACAGATGCTGCATTCGCGAGCAAGTATGCGGATCCTATCCAAGTATATCCAGCATTCGAGTGGAAGTATTCACTGATTGTAGGGAGGGCGGTAGTGATGATTGTAGTATCTAGAGCAGCGAGAAAGACGGATGCGCACAGCGAGAGGACTATTATGGTTGTTTGAAGTTTCGTTCTCGTGTCTTCGGGATTTGTATTTGCAGAGGGTCCTTGTTGTGTTTGTGGAGAGTCGACATTTTCGCTTGTCGGAGGCGGCGATTCTGGATCAACTGTGGTTGAGTCTTCAATGCTAGTATTCGAGCTGTTTTGAGGCAGGTTCTTCGAGGAAAGTGATGTTTGGTCGATTTCGCGTTCGTGACGGCGCCCACCACAGCGTTCATTTTTGGGTTCTTGCCCCGCGCCAATTCCTCCTGCCTCGGACTTGGTTTCGGCTTCGTTCCGCATCTCGTTACCCATCATTATCTCGTCGTGTTGCACAATTTCCAAAGTAGCCGTCTCGATTGCTATAACATAGTCATGTCGGATAGGATCAAGGGCAGTCTATCTGAGCTTTAAGTGAAAGGAGTGAGTTGAGATGCAGCTGATTTTAATAGGGATGGTCGAGAAGATCTAGACATCATCGCAGGGGAATTCCGCACTAAGATATTTCTTCTATTACGTTTCGAGAGCGGAACGGAAAAGCGGCACCCTAGACAAATTACACCAATGAATGGCTTCAAATCAAAGCTTGTTTCTGAAATGCACAGGGATTTGAAGCTGTCATCGGGTTTTGGAGAAGAGTCGGGTCCGAGGCATGAGATTTTCGGCCGGGTTGTAGTAAACATCTGGCACCGAAGTGGACGGAATAAAAAGATTAAAACCATTCCCGAGCATAGATACGCATTTCGTGCGTTTTATGACGAGATCACGACACTTTTGTGTATGAGATATGGCTCAAATTTGCTTCCCTGAAGACCTTGAATAAAGAAAACTTCCTTTGTTCGGTATGAGTAATTATTCCCGTGGCTCGCGTGCTTTCGGATGGAGACTTCCAACATGAGTAACGCGACGCCACATTTGCCTCGATCACAAGTGGAAAGCTTCACAAGCCAATAAAGCTTCCCCGGATTGGCATCGCGGGGTACGGCGACTACCTAATATGATTAATAACAGCTTCAAGAACAGAGCATTTCGACAGATTCACCCTGAGGAAATGTACAGTCTGGACTCTGGGCTCAATATTGTCAAATTAGCTGCAATCCTAACCATGCAAAGCCCACCGAGAGATTCCGACCGTCTCTACCAAATTACCCCTGTTCATGTTGGCAAATCTCGCTTGTCTCTCTCCACTTCTTCCCAATCAACAATAATACTTTCTACTTTATGAATCGACGATCGGAATATAGACCCCACGTCTCTAGCACTATTCCACCTCTTCTTCAAGAAAATCTCCGGCACTTAACTCGGAGTTGAAGTGATTCCTGCGCACGCCGTCTTGATATCAAATTTTGACAGAGTCGTGACGTCTTTGATGGTGACGCCAAATCTGTCAGGGTTGTTTATACAGTAGCACCAACTGCAAATGTTAGTAGAAAACAAAATGAAGTACTTTTTCAGAATCATAAATCGTACCTTGGAGCATGGGAATTTCCCCAGCCGGGTTCTTCAAGAACAGCTACCATGTCCTTCACGGACTTCTTTGCAGAGATATCAAGTGGGAACTCGCAGATGGGGATATTCCAGATGCCTAGATGGGATAATGTTAGTTCTTGAAAGGGCAGCATTGCAATGTCGGTGGGGCTGAGCTACCAGGAAATTTGTATGACAGAGTGTCGTGGCCAAATTCGTCCCACAGAGCGAAAACGTGTTTATCATCTGGTTGGTAGTTGAAACCCCCGCCAGCTCCGTTATTGTTGTAAAATGACTCGATGCTGCCTGAGAGGACATCTTGCGTGTTGAACTTTTTTGTAGAAGAGCCAGGTTTGAGGTCATCCCATCCTGGGGGGTTTCGACAAAGAGAGATGTTTTCGAGTATGTTTCCAGGATCGACAAAAGCACTAAAATATCTTATCAGCATCAAAACACAGGTAGGTACATAAGGCAAGAACTTTTACCTTTGGAAATAGCATCCTTTACCATACTTCGGCTCATAGTCTGATGTTTTAAAATTAGCATGAGTCTTCGGCCGTCATACTCTAGCATCACACGAGCAACTCAGAAACAGTGAGTATGGGCGGCACGCTGAATAAAGACCTACACTTCAATCCGGCATTATTATTGCCCGCTTCGACCGTAGTACTATCAACTGTTTACAGGTCAGATTTTCAGCTAAGATCAGAGTCGGATGTAAGAAGCTTACATTCGGATTGTGTCATTGGGATGCAGAAGATGAAAACATTCTGCTTCCTCCACTATTTCGAATTCTTGTCAGTAAGCCCGCATTAAAATTAGGAGGTTCCTTGATAACCTGAAATAGGACTTACTGCTGCATTCACAAGACCGGCCTGAATCATATTTGCGAAATAGTCATCGATCTCGGTTGCTTTGAACAGAGGCAAGCTTGTGTCGGTGTTGAGTATCGGAATTTGCTTGGAGACCAACCAGTACCCGTCATCAAAAATCCTGGTTGTGGCGATTCCCTCAGCGTGTCCATCGCTTAGGAACCCGGTATTGGCCGTGTCGATAGCTTGTGACATGGTATGAACAAAGTCCTGCGCGGAACTAGTACATGTCAGATCTCTGCGCCAAAACACTGTCACTTCCATAGCGATAATGTTGGACCACTTACTTCTCAAGAGTGATAAGGTTTTCGATTGTATCGTCGGAGTTGGTCATGGTCAATGTGATCCCTACAACTGCGGAGCTGACGGCAGAAGCTGCATTAGCAGCCGCCACAGCTCCCCAGACGCCGAGAAATGGACCTGCGGCAGTGGCAATGATTGTGACAGCCCCAGAGATAGCAAACAGAATCTCTTTGATGAGCAAGTTTTTGTAGGCATTGGTATTATCAAAGAAGAATGTATCTTCTAATTGACTCTTCAAAGCTGCGAATGCTGTCCAACTTTTGAATATTGAGTTGTAGAGAATGTTGTATCCCTATACGTAGTTAGTCCTGAGTCTTATCTTCTTTATTGGCTCTCTGGATGGAACTCACGATGTTCAAATTCGCGCAGGAAAGCAGGACTCTAAACAAAAAGTGTAGTCAGCATGAGACTATGGAAGTTATTCAGCCAATTTTTAAACAATGATATCAAGTTGGCTATGATGAATTGCACCGGAACTTCAGACTTCAGAATGCCCAGATTTTGGAGGGATTGTAGGCGTACGTACAGATATGCCCAACCAGAGCCAGATTGGTACTGGGCTTGTCCCATGTCATTACAATTTGGCCGTGAGCAGGGAGCATCAGTTCGACAAGTCATCTGTTCTCCAATACCCAACGGTCTCGCTAAGTCCTTGCAATAATCGGACGTGTATGCATTTGCACTCCACCAGACTGGCACTAGTTAGAAGAAATTGGCGCTACAAGAGGAGAGGCTTACGTGAAAGCTCGGTCGTAGCACTATCAACATTAGACTTAAACCAGGAGTCGGGGCATGGAATGAAACTTACTCGACTTCATCCCACATGTCGCGACTGAGGACAGATTCTGCAAGTATCAGAATCAGAAATACCCAAAAGAGGGTCAGATATACATACTTGAAATGTCATCGCAAGAAGAGTCTGGAGTTAAAGGCGTGGGAGCAAATATGCCTCCAGGACCAGAAGAGACCTTACAAGCCCCAGCTGGGCAATATCCGTAGGAACAGGCGAATTGACACAGTCCTGTGGTATTCCTTGTCAGAGTCTATCGTTGCGTAGGATCTTTCCGAAGAAAGGAAAAGGACAACTATAAGAATCAGAAAATACTCACCATTGTATAATCGTCCTTCTAGGCCAGTAGCTGCCGATGCAGTGAGCTGCGTAAATGAAGGAAAAGCATTCAAGGCTCCCGTAGCTAGACACGTGCAAGAAGCCATTGGCTATCACAATCATTAGTCGCTATTATCTCAAATGAATGATCGGTCAATGTTCGCTCAACATACACACATGCCATAATTACAGGCAAATTCGCAAAGACCTTGACAGAATGTTAGCTGAAGCTCATTTCTAGTATGCAGAAAATAGTTTCCTTCTGCGCCGAAACGAGAAAGAGAAACTGCGCATGAACGGAAATACACAGTTTGGCCGCCAGGGATTTGGATGAGATATACCTTGAAGGTTTCCACTGCCAGTTCCTCTGATGCAAACTAGTCGAAGATAGCATAGTTAGCCAACGTGAGTCCGAGGATTGAAATCCCAAAGATATCATACCAGGGGGTGCAAACTCAGAGACAGTTGGTACGATGAGAGGCTGTTTTGTAGTACTACAAGCTATGCAAAGAATTAGAATTAGATCGATTTTTTCGGCCAGTTGAGTGAAGCCCAAGAGGTAGCTTAGACCTCATCCATTGAAAGGCTCCGCCAAGCAACTCTGATAGTCACACGGGGACTTGGCTGTCTCCACAAAACCTAGAAGCGAGCATTACCTGAGGAGGGGCAGTAGCCGTAGCTAACATGAGTATTAGTAGGTGTTGACAAATTCGTACCGCAGATGTTCAGGGATTGAAGTTGGGTGACTGAGGATAAGATACTTACTTGCAAGCATAGCTACAAAGTCCACTGTAGGCCTCACTTAAGCCCGCAGCGGGAAAGCCTGTTGTTCCTGTGGCAGTTGGTAGCTCGACTTGTTTTCCTCTTGCTAGACAGACACAGGCCTCTGGGGGACTAATACCAGCATATGTCAGCATTTCTCATAGTAGAGCATTCATGGGACGGGGAAAAGGGTCAAAGTACCAATAGCCATATTGACATGTAAATCCGCACAATCCCGCAAAATTATTGGCGCCAGTTCCCTTGACGCAGACCTGCTGGTCCAGCGTACGTGGGGGTTTCGCAGAGATGGAGGAGGATGACACTGCGAATTCTATTAGTAGTGTTCTTCTCATCGTAATGCCCGGAGCCTATTCGTATGAAAATGCTTGTTGATATCCGAGATAAGTGAGAACAAACATACTGGCAGACCCAACCCATGCATTGTAGTTGTTGATTCCATTGGTACACTGCCAAGCGCGGGTCAGATGTCGTGATCATCTCGACTTCACCTCTAGACCGATAGTGTCACTCACACCTGTGGTAATCGACCGCCCATTGACCATAGCAATCGTGGCGCCGTTCCGTTTGATGGTAACAACAACGGCACCAGTTCGGCCCCCAAATGGTACACTCCCATGATACACGCCAACATTACCATCTGGCACGGAAGACCAAGTCGCTGCAACACTTGCGCCTCCAATGGTTACTGACACATCTGCTGGTGATCCTAGTAATGCCGAGTAAAAAATTTCATCAACAAGGATCTCGCTTGGAGCAACTTATCAGATATCAGCACTTGATCCATGGACAGAGATAAAGTACCGTCAAATCTCTCGGGTCTGGCTCTTAGAGGGAATATATGATGACTTACATTCAAGTTGTATTTGACTGGCAGTATTGCCACTATTTTCTACAATCAGCAGGCCACAAATAGATTGAGCGGACAACGCTAATGGGGAAAAAGCTTACCTGGTTCCGCCAGTGGAACATGCATCTTTCGGATTAATTCGGTACCATGTTTGCAGTCCCTCTTGGGTGACAGTAGCTGTACCTGTCTTGTAGAGAGTAATGAGGTATGGAAGAAATGCTCTCCATCCATCATGAGGCATGTCAGTCGCGTAATTGAAAGGTGCTTGGCCTGTGGTAAAAGCTCCCATCGCTTCAGGACGCAGTGGTCCAATGTAATCTACAGGGTCTTTCTCAGTATTCATTGGGGAGGTCTTGTGGGTCCCCGCCACTCACGCGATTCCGGGTAGTCGTTCCAAGTCAGAATTTCAACAAATTCCGGTCTAAGCCAATTGACTTCGTTCCAACGATCAAACCAGAGACTACAGCAGAATTAACATATGCTCTCAGCTTAGTCTAATCGAATTAGAACATAATGAGTTGAGCACATCTACTTACTGATCGCTACGCCAAAGCCAATTTTTACCACCATAGTATGGCACATTCGTATAGAACCAAGGAGATACGGGCATCATGTAGGGCAAGCCATCCAAGAAATGTTTGTATGACTGGAGCACGAATCAGTCAATCTATACTTATCGTCTTTTGAATAAAAAAAGGTAGATCGGCCGTGATAGAGCCCCGTCGGACTTCCATGAGTTGTCCCTGTAGTCAACTTACTGCATCTGTGTAAGTGTCCATATCGTGACCTCCCCAAGGCCAGGCAGCCCACGAGAAAAGACCATCTGCGGTGCCTATATGAAGCGTTAGCCGAATAAAATATCACACATCCGATGGAAACCGAAAGTGTGAAGTAAGGTTGATAAATTACCTCGGGCAACCGCTTCTTTGGCTCCAAGCGATGACCAATCCCTGAATTCGCAATTTCAAATCAGATACTGCAGTTTGGCCAATACCAAATGATATTGGGATATATTCTCAGGGTTGAATTGCTGCTTACGGCATGAAGAAGCATCCTGTTTGAGCCTTGATGACACTCCAATCGAGTGCATTGCCGGGACCCTCGAATGTGGAAACAAATGGCTTTCCATTGTACTTGTAGTAATATTTGGTTGGGCCATAGTCGTTCAGTAAATCAATGACTTCATTTTGATGTCTCATTAGCTTGTGATCCAAATTTTCGACATCTTTGAGAGAAGCCCCAACTTTGGCGGGATGAACGAACCAGTTTGCTTTGGGAATGCTCCGTTACCAGCATAGTCAAACGAGAAGAACCATGGAAACTGTTGGCCAGATGCGGCTTGAAGCATGGTTGTCATTTGGCCTAATGCAACTTTATCGTTGTATGCAATGTTCATTGCAAAAGCATCGATACCAGCTTCTTTGGCGTATTTCATCTCGAACGCCCAGGTATCAGCTGTGTAGTTCTCTGCGTTACTCATCTATGTCTTGTCAACATCATGATCTGGTTACCGAGTGAGAGGTTATTACCATGAAGTGAGCAAAGACAGCATATGATTCAACCAACGAAGCTCCCAGCCCGAAGGCCAGGCCAAGAGATATCTTCATCTTGGTTAAACGTTTGACCAAGCTGTCAAAATCTCGGACTCTGGCGAATGTGACAGAGCTGTCGTTGACAGGAAGGTCCGACTGAAGAGCAGATTTGTAGAATTATATGTGAAAAGGGACCTTAAATGTATCCATGGCGAGGGAAACCTGGCGCAACTGCTGCGCCTCTCAGCTCACAACCTAGTGAGATCTCTTATTGCCTCTTAAAAATACCACCTGCCTATACCGGTGCCCTCTTCACGTCTTGGCAGAACGATAGCGGAGTAGTTTGATCGCTTTGATATGTGTAAGCGACGAGACAAACTCTGCCCACTGTTATCCGGAATTGTGTCTTTCAGAATGCTGCTCGAGGTGGACCGAGATGGGATGAAAGTTCCTGGACGTAGCTGAACACATGCATGAAAGCGGGCTGCCCAAAGTAAACTAGGTGAGAGTTGAAATGAAAGCGGCAATTTAAAGGAGACGCAGTGACGAACAGGGGGTACATGGACACTCTCGAGCTTGTCCGTGGAGTTTCTGACTAGACGAAACTCGGAGATCGTAGAGGAAAATACTGCAGGTTCAACAAGACAAATCTGAAAGAGACTTGCTTGCATGGTCAACCTTGCATGTTGCCCCTTGGAATCTGCCAAAAGTTGAAAACCCCAGCAGGAAGTCTGATGAGATAACGCTTGCCGAACATTAATCCATATCAACCACAAGGCTTGCACCATGTACCGCCAATCATGATCAGGCTGAGGTACCGAGACAGGTTGTCTAGATTCTCATGAAAATCTCAAACTGTTAGCTCACCTCAATATAAACCTCCTTGGCGCTATAGTGGATTGAGAAAGGGGTGAAGCGAGCCGCGCTGGTTACCTTAAATTGACATATCCCCGCATTCGGGAGATATTCATCGGCTGTGCATCAGATGATGATCGGGGCACAACCCCAAAGAGTTATAGTGGACACATACTTGTCTAGATAGACTCTAGTGATTGCCGACCAATTTCATACATCCAAATGACTACTCCGTAGTGCTAGCCTTAAGCTCCAAAATAAGAGCCTCGTGCAGAAGCACTGGTTACCATTTTTGGGCGTCGAGTTGGTCAAACCCGCCATGTTCGTACTTCTGATCGGTTATCTAGTGGATAGGGATCTTGTTTCTATATGTAGTAGGACTCTTCCATGTTGCCATGTACGTTTCTTCACGCTGAGCTTCCGTAGATAAGAATGCTTGTCTCTGCAGTTTAATTTCTGACGTGCATGATCTTTGCCGCTAAGCGACTCGTTCGATACATGGTTTTGATGGTCTCAGGGTTTTTGCAGTTAATGGGGGCCCACGAAAATGTCCAGAGGACCAGTGGTTGCATTTGTTCTAGATTGTGGCTACCGCTCCCCCGCAAACACGAATCCCGTGTACTTAGGCTTGCTAATAAGCTACCCTACGTAAATCAGAGGACTAATCGACATCGGATTGAGGTATGTAGTTTGGGTAACGTATTTCTACCACTCCAAGAGCGACTTTGGGACAAGAAACAAAAGAGCGCCAGTGAGCTAGAACATATTTATCCAACTTGAGGATCAACCAACAATTTTACAGCCGGCGCATTTGCCCTTCAAGTTGAATTATCCTCTTGTGACCTCCCTTCGAGTGTCATGGTGAAGTATCATACGTCGCACCAGGAATATGGCAAGCTCCATCGACAGCATTCCCATCCACAAATTGAACCACCTGATCATCGGCGCCAAACCTCGCAAGTTTACCACCAGTACTCTGCATAGTATCATACTGGGGCCAATCGCCAATCGAATCTGGATCCGTCGCAAAACTCAAAAAGTAGTCCTGCATCTTCTCCGAAGTCTTGACTTCCAGGTCCGGAATCGCACCGGGAGCAATGAGATATGTGCCGAACAGCATATACAGATCTGAATAGTGGTAGGCACCTAGCCATGATGGAGCTGCGATGTTGCTGAAGTTGCCAGCCCATTCGTAGCGGTACGTTGGGAGGTTGACTTGATCGCGTATCACGCTGGTGTTGTAGGCCGCGCAAACTGTATTGAGAGTCTGGGTAAGAATTCGTGCTTCTGAAGGGCCTTCTGTGTAGTTGTTGATTGGATATGGTACGAGTGCTGAAGGTTCCCGAGAGGTAGTGCCGATGATTTTGGGGAGTTGGGCAACCTTTCCAGTTAGGTATCTTTCGGTGTAGTTGGAGAAAACATATTTTTCATCGACTGATTCTTATTAGCGAGACGGAATGGAGATGATAGTGAGGTGGGACTGACTCTGTCGAGTGAATGCTATTGCTGGCTGTGATGTATTCACCAATGTTGAATTATCCTGGTACTGCCCGACAAGGTTCTCGATTCTTTGCATGGGGACCCTGCGCAGGCAAGCAAGTTCAAGTTCAGCGTCCTCGAAGTCGCAACCGAGAGACTTGGCGACAAATGTGAAGTTCGTGCCTGTATAGTCTTGGTTGGTCGAGCGACCAAGTGTAACACCTGAACTAGAGATTGAAGCCTGGATGATTGGATCATGGTACCAAGCGAACAGATACATGTCAGTGGCACCAGCTCCTGCAGACTGGCCCCAAAGAGTGATCTTTTCAGGATCGCCACCAAAAGCGGCGATGTTCTCATGCACTCATTCGACTGCCTTTCGTTGATCCTGGAGAGCGAAATTTGTGTTTCCGTTTAGGCCTCGAGCATTGGTGTATCCGAAGATGTTGACGCGGTAGTTTGTCGTGACCACGATATGACTTTGCGAACGATGAACCCAATTGGGCGGAAGTTGAGTTGGAATGTTTACTCCCCCAGTCACATCGCCACCGCCAGTCAAGTAATGAACTACTGGAAGTTTGGAATCTGCAGTTGCGTTTGCGGGTGTCCAGATTGCCATCGAAAGGCAATCTTCAGCTGAGTTGACCGCTGCCTCGCCGGCGAGCAGACTCTGTCCGTAGTTCACGATCAGGTTGCCAGTGATATTGAGCGCCCAAACCGTAGGAATTGCTGAGATGTATTGCGGGCATGAAGGGCCGTAGACAGTTGAATCAATGAATTCAGAGGAGTCGTCCTGTGCTTCGGGGGATGCCCATCTTCGCTTCCCAATCGGTGGCTGCTCATGTCAGCAGTATGTCTTTAGAATGGACTGGTGTTCTTACCTTCGCATATGGCACATACAAGAACTGCCTGACATCGAGATATGTGTCATTCAGATTTCCAGTAAAGGTACCAGTCCTCGTCTTGACGGTCAGGTTGTCACTTGTTGAGTTTCCACAACTAGCGATAGCCTGTGCTTGTGCACACGCAGCGAAGAGCAGAATAAGAGAATTTGCTGTCAACATCTTGATCTTGAAAAAATTAAAACTTCCTGGGCTGACATCGACACGATATGGAAAACTTCCATCTTCCTTATAACTGAGCTCGGTCCCGAACCTTGGTCTTGGCATCATCTCTAAACCTTTTGGGATGGAAGAGTATATATGCCAAGTAGACAAGCCATGAAAGCAGTGGGATACTGCGTCATAGATCAACATGACAGTCGGACCGGACGAACTGACTAAGAAGAAAGCAAGTACAAGCGACTCGGCATCGTGTCTTTCCCCTCTTTTGCTTCCCAATTATCTATATTCGAACTGCAAAATTCGGACTTCGACGAGCTTCAGACGCGGAAGTATACTTCCATGGCACCATTTCGAGATTTTATTCGGCCCGGAAGAATAAAGTACAGACTAATGGAGGTTATTTTGTCCCCGCAACTTGGATCATGGGCTCTCCATATCCCACTTTCAGGTCCCGCTACCCCGCAATCAGATTTTGAGATGGGGCCTATCGCTTGATGACTCAAAGTCCGAACAGTAGGAGGTAACCTTGGCTTCTGGGCTCGAGAAAGAATTGCGCGAGTTGGGCATGCCAATTCTTTGTATGTTTTTCTGGAGAGCGAAAAGCGCTTCCTTTACTTCTTGTTTAGACTCAAGAGAAGAATGCCAAGACTTCAACGTTCTCTTCATTGCCTCCTCAAATCCTCATGTAGTCACCTCATATCTATGTCAATAAAATCTCATTGTCGAAATACACCTTCGCGCAATCACTCTTGTCATCTTCACGTGTTCAGGGCGAAGCTCTGGTTGTTGGAGTTCTCGAGATCTTGGAGCACGTGAACAATGTTGAGTGGTTCGAGAACCAGTCCTTGGCTCTCTTATTAGAACGAGGTCTTGTCTCAGTGAATCCTTGTGATAACTCAGTCCTGTCCCTAAATAATAATGATTTGAGTTAGTTTCAACGCGTTGGTCTCCTTGACAAAGAGTTATCTTTGTGGATGTTGATGCGAGTCTTTGTTTGCTGCCTAGCGGAAACAATGTCAACAAAGCTGATGTCACTTCGTCTTCAATTTGCTCGCCTTTGATCGTAATTCAATATCGCTCGGGCGCACACTATGCCGTCCCACATCAAAAATTTCGAAAATCAGAAATGCTTCCTCTCTCACACCTTTCCACATTCCTCGAGTACTTCGAAAAATCCTCCGAAAACCGAAAGCAACACAGGTCTTCAGCCACGATGCCTCACGCCTCGACCGGAACTCAACACGCCTGCCCCGGTGCCTCTGGACCTGTCACTCTCAGGAATGGAAACATCATCTCCGCAGGAAATTGTACGTGGACCACCAGCAAGGGAAAATACAGGTGGTGCAGCAGGCACGAGAACATCTGCTACCCGCACGACTGGACCTATTCGAAGAAGGACGAGTGCAAGCATTGCCAAAAAGCAAAACAGTGGGCTCAACTCTCGCATTTCTTTTCTTGTTTACATGCTAATTGATCGTAGGGCCGCAAGGGAGGAGGCAGAGAGGAAGAAAGATGAGAAGAGGAAGAGGAAGCGCGATGAGGATGATGACGAGAGGAAGACGCCGAGGAAGCAGGGCGATAAAGGCGGCAAGAAAACACCGGCAACAAAATCCTCCACTCCTTCCACGAGGAAGACAAGATCTTCTACGAAGAAGGAAGCGGAGCAGAAGGGAGGCAAAGAGGGAGGAAAACAGGCGCAGCACTGGCACTTCTGGTTGTTGGGGGAGAAAACGATCGACCTTGACAGGCTGTTGGATGATACCGTGGCTGCACCAGAATCAAGGCGAGCTTCGTGTTCAGAGGGACATTCGGATTGTGCTTACAGGCGATTCTCGCAGGAGCATGCCGATCTTCTCACGGCCATCAAACCATACCTCCGCGACCTACCGGAGCCAACCACAGCCTAGGCAAACATGCGGGCGATACTTCTCCGTCCTTGAAGAAAGGTCATTGATGGATGACCAATCTGGGCCTTGGTGCTCTGGGTTTTGCAGACGATAGATTGTGTTTTGGTGATTGGATGGGAATTGGTAGTTTCGGGTGTCTTCGAATCTGGGTAATTTCCTCATAATCATCTCTCAAACACCACTGTCAGATCGCCAGTATTCCCATAAATTTCCTAAAGAAACTTAGGACAGGTTTTTGCACATCGTGACCAAAGTGAATTTTTTGATGTTCAACTTTGTTCTACCTGCCGAAAGGTATTCTATTTTCCTCGACAGAGCCGACTACATTCCTAGGTTTTGGCATCTCCGATTTCGCTAATATACGGCATTGAGCTCAGTTTATCACACATCGTCACCGGCTTCAGTGCATCATGATGTGGTTAATGAAGTCTTAAGTCCTGCTGGGGTGTCAGATTTGCCCCTTTTTAAGCGAGCTTTAAGCGAAGTCTTGTTGTGCGGGTCCTTGATTTCTACTCTTCCTGTGGCTCCCGATTTGGCTTAATCTCATATGATCTTCATGCCTGTGTTCGCCCTACGATACTGTCTCTGGCCGAGATATTGTCGAGTGAATAGATTCCCCCACGTTCCCCTTGCATTCACCAAAGTTGTTCCACAGCTACGAGAAAGCGTGGTAAGTCGGTGAA
The DNA here is from genome assembly GCA_020747065.1 of Cadophora sp. MPI-SDFR-AT-0126. Taxonomy (NCBI): domain Eukaryota; kingdom Fungi; phylum Ascomycota; class Leotiomycetes; order Helotiales; family Ploettnerulaceae; genus Cadophora; species Cadophora sp. MPI-SDFR-AT-0126. Next base: position 334,282 of record JAGMVK010000008.1, read on the forward strand.
TGCTTCTAAGGAAACTACTTTCTCAAGAATCTCAACTGGCCTCGAGCTTTATACTGTGATTCTCATCATTGCTTCTGTGTCCCCAAATCTTTCAAATAGCCATTCTAATCCGCGCTCTTCATCATCCCCTCATAGCACTTCGCGACAGCCCCCTCAACTTCGGTGTAAGTCTGGCCTTGGACCCAGATAGCCTTCCCATTGACCTGCTCCCCATCTCTTACAGCTAACATCCCCACCGCATTCGCAACATCAGCAGGAGAGATCCGAAGACTTCCCTTAGCGTACGGCGGAGAGACACAACTTGTCATCGGCATCTCTGTCAGCCACGGCGCAACGAGCCCAATAGAGATATTATTCTGTTCCAATTCCGCCTTCTGGGAAGTAGCTCGCACGAGGCCCAGGACTGCATGTTTGGACGCGCAGTACATATCCTGCGGACTCATACCCATGTAGCTCGCTGCCGAGCCAGTCACGATGATCCGACCGCCTCCGGATTCCTTCATATGATGCACAGTTAGCTTGACGCCGTAGATGACGCCGAACAAATTGATATCCAGGATTGTGCTGGGAGGACATGCTAAGTAATTTCCGTCCATCTCGTCGGCGAGGTAGTTGAATTTGACTTGGGTTTGAGCTTCCACGAGCTCTTTTCCGTCTGGAGCGTTGAAGAAGACCATTTCCGGATTCACTCCTGCATTGCACACCACGATATCGAGACGCTTGTGAGGGGAGTGAGAGAGTGCTGTGGAGAAAAGGTGCAACTGGTCGCTCCATTTCGAGACGTCGCATCTGACGAAGAGGGTATTGTTGCCGAGTTCAGCTGCAGCTTGCTCGCCGCGTTCGGTATTTATGTCTGCAATGATGACAGTGGCACCGTTGGAGACGCATAACTGAGCGATCGTGAAGCCAATACCTTGGCTACCTCCCGTGATAATTGCAGTCTTGTTTTGGAGGCCAGACTTCAGTTCTGCTTCGCTGGGAGAGTTCAAGGCTGACATCGTGGGATTGATAGCACAAATCAAATGAGTGGATAGATATCGAATAGGTATGGTAAAGAGTTCAGGCCCACATTGAGTACTGGCATTTAGAAACGGATCAGATTATCGTGAGATATGGCAAAAATGTCGCTTCTCCCAGCACTGCAAGTGTACCCCGCACTCTTAGGCCCAGTCCGCTGACTCGTCCATTTGTTCGGGATGATAAACCAGGCATGACATAGCCTGACTTGGGGGACTTTCCGGGGCACATGCATTGTATGGATAATTATTCGACTGCGACTCTGAAAAATCATCCCATTAACTTCTACCATCTCATTTCGTCAGGACATTATTATGATGATGTTTAATTCGATTTGTTGGTTTTCAAAAGGAAAACAATCATCGGCTTGAGTGTGGTCTATTTACAGTTCGATCATTCCCCCGTCTTACTATTCGCGGGGGAGGCTGAGCCGAAGGATCCCGCACCCTTCACCTGTCATTTTCCAGCATTCATCTGATGTTTGGGATTGGCGGGCCCAAAATAAATTTAGCGACATGTCAGCTGTGGAGCCAATGAATCAAAACCATCCTTCAGCCCTAAAGCAGGTACGAGAATAATGGGCCAGTGAGGGACGACGAAGAAGAAATTGAATTGTTTTGAAGTCGAGAACAGGAGTCTCGGCAAGCCACTTCATTGTATTTATGGAAGGGTGCTTGGGATCAGGAGGGAAGGGAGAAGGACTTGAGGTTAATTTAAGTTGCTGCGTCTCCTAGAACTTGATGGTTCAGCTTCTTACACGGACAGTTCTCAAGCTCTTTGCCAAAGACAAAACCAAGCCTTTGAACTCGAGAAATCCAAAGGAGAATTCTACCTCCCTCCTATCACCAGCCAGCATCATCACCTCTTCGGTCGGAGCAATTCTCATCATGAAATTCACCTCCATCTTCACCCTCCTCTCCATTGCAGCCTCATTCGTAGTCGGCAACCCTCTCAGCACCGAGAACGATCTCGAAAAGCGAGCCTCTTGCATTGCATTCCATGCCGGAAAGTTCTTTGGCGGCACCTGCGTCGATGTTCGGAAGGGGAAACAGTGTGTGAACGGACTATTGGTCACGGGTTGGTGCGAGGGAGGGAATACCATTATCTGCTGTATCAAGGGGAAGACTATGTGTGATCCCGGGGCGAATACTGGGATTGGAGATGCTCCAAAAGAGTGAAGGTAATGGATATGCAGTGGTGAAGAGATTCAAGTGTTTACAGAGGGGATTTCTTGGGGGAACATTCGGCTGGAGATCCTTATTGCAGCGGATATGAAAATCGATACATGTTAGTTAGTGTTGATGGAAAGCACAAAGAACACGATGGAGTGATGATTTAGGATACATGCTTTGTGGTACACAATTTACAGATCCCATTACAAAGTCGAAACCCTGACCGCAAACAGTATACTGGTATTATTTTGAGATTATAAACTAGCATTAGCCAGCTTCTAGGATGTTACCCAAGTATCAAACAAGTCCGAATCTTAATCTACAACTTCCCTAATCCAGAATACCGAACAACCAAAGCAGGCACATCCGCGAGAGGAGTCAACTTGTAGCTGTAAGGCGCAGTCGTAAAGTTTCCAACCTGCGTAATATTCACCCCAGATCCACCAAAATCATTCTCCGCACCCAAATTCGCATACCCATCAATCTCGTAATCCCCAAGCGGCGAGGTATTCGGCGAATCCTCAGGGATAACCAGGCCATACGTGCTCAGCGCCTCGCGAGTATCGCCCGTGAAGACATTGCCTTCGACCAGGACCTGGTTGTCGGATCGCGAGTGGATGGCTTGGTAGCGGAAGTCTTTGTAGTAGTTGTTGTACAGGTGCTGGTGTCCGAAGCGGCCTGCGTTTCCGCGGGTGCCGAGGTTGCGCCAATAGTTGTGGTGGTAGGTGAGGTGCAGGTAGCCAAAGTCAATGGAGCGGAATTGGTCGTTGTTGCCGACGAGGGACGCTTTGTAGTGGTCGTGGAAGTAGTTCCAGGAGATGGTGATCCAGTCAGATGCGCGGATGACGTCTAGGAGTCCGTCCTGAGGATTTGTTAGTAGGGTTTGAAGAGACAATCGGGAAGTGATGGTTTTACATAAAGATCAGGACCGTTCTTGATAATGTTGGGGTTGGAGGAGAGATCGTTGTGGTCCACCCAGACGCGCGTGGTGTTCTGGATGGTCATGCAATCGTTGTCAAGTACGCCAGTGAATCTCAAATTCTGGACGATGATGTTGGTGGCATTGACGAGTGTCATGCCATTTCGTGCAATTGTTCCGTTCTTGCCACCGATGATGGACTTATTGGATCCATTGACACGGAGACGAGCTGGCAGGGCAAATTCCCCTTCGACGATGATGGTCAGGGGGTTTGCTCCCTAAGGCACGTTAGCTGTCATGGAATTGAAACTTGTGGATAAATGTACTGTGACAGCCGCAATCAGCGCCGAGCTGGCAGCTGTGCTGCCAGCAGAGATTGTGGTTGTTGGTCCTCCAGCTCCGCCACTAACAGGTCCAATTGGGTTCTCTTTTGCATATCCCTCAAGGTCGAAGGCTCCAGATGGAAGTGGTATGGCGGGGTAAGTAGCATCAGGACCGCAACTTGGGGCGGTTGGAGTAGCAGTCTAGCACATTGAGTTAGCATGTGATTTTCAATGGAACACATGGGTTTTGGGGATGTACTCACCGATGTGGCAGAAGCCGTAGTGGCAATGCAGCTGCAGGCACTGCTCACACGACTCGCAACATTCCCAGTACAAGCCTGAGTAGCGAAAGCTGGAATTGAAGCTGTCGCTGTAGTATAAGTCCCACAGAAAGCTCTTGCCTCAGCAATGCGTTCCGGCGAGCGCATAGCACGAAGACAGTTATCTGCATTGCAAGCTTGTGCCGAGACAGTAGCAAGGCTGCCCAAAGCAGTGAGACCGTGAATAAACTTCATGATGAGTCCGGGCCGGGGACGAGTACAAGATTACTCAATTGATTAGCGATGGAGACGAAAAGTCTAAAAATTGGGAGATCTGGAAGTCTCTTATACTTTTTTCCTGGGGATGGACAGGGAGAGCTTCGAGAATGCCATCATATCCAGGTTCCTGCAGGGAGCTGGCAACCTAGCTCAACAGATCATTTCCTGAGCGAGATTCCTCCGTGTCCGTGACAGAGGTCCTCGAATGCATGTCCAGGGCTCAGGTGCATGGAAGGGACAAGCGACAGCGAGATGCTGGAAGATGACCCGAGATTTGATAGCTGTTTGCTGTGTAAGTTTCGAGCTTGCCCTGAGCAGCCAAGACGGAAAAGTTGACGATTAGATGAAGTGCAGTATGCGTAACGGTCCAAAGCGATGGTTGGGGTTAGTGGCATTTGCCTCACTTTGATATTGGGCTGTGGGCACCAATGGGCTGCAATCCTCTCAGCCACATTGTTCTTGGCCCTGACTAGAGGGGAGGGGCAAGAGAATTGCTGGTTCCTGTGGGATATTTAAAATCTGGAGAGAGATTGGAGCCCTCCAGATTTCTTCGACGCTGCTCTACTGAAGTTTTTCCGGGGGTGAGGCAATGAGGGGGAGATTAGGTAAAAGAGATATTCCGGATGCGGCTGGGCATGGGGCGATCTACCCGAGCCGGAACTCAGAATTGGTCAAGTAACTCTATATTCCCCATGATGAGAACCTAATCCTCCATTAACTTGTTATAGTACATAAAGTCAATGTTAAAGTTCTCTCCGCATCGGACCCATCATTTCCAATGGCCAAAACCTTAGTCACGGGCCTCTTTATTTCATTCCATCCTCCTTGCAACCCAACATTTGCAGCCCATCACCAAGAACTCGCCCACCAAATCTATCAGCAACCATGTGGCGTGCAGCATGCACTTCTTCCCCAGGTTCTCCCGCTGCAGAGGCGGAGTTTTCTTTTTCCTCCAGTCGTTTTCGATCATCTTCCTGGATGAATAGTTTCTTGGTCTCTTGGTATCTTGGCCCTTGGCGAAGACTAATTGTTTGGTTACTCGGCATAGCACGTGGAATTTAGCGAGAAACTGCTCTTTTTGGAATAACCCGATGTCCGAGCTTCAATGCGAAAGAAAGGGGGTTTGATTGATAGATTTCAACAGTCAAGTAGGAACTGAATCAACCAATTATCGGAAGTAATAGAAAATAAATATTAACACTAGAATTCGAATTTTGTTTCCTTCTTCATGATTCCCCCTCCTCTCCAAACCACCCATCTACCCCGTCGAAACCACATCCCTAACCTCCACCCCCGCAAAGTTCTCCCCCTTATACGTGCCCACCTTATCAACCCCACTCCTAAAGCTCTCGGGCGGCCCCAAATAACTCTGCCTCACACCCCCCAAGTCCACAATAATCTTCTGGAATATCACACCCGGCTCCACCGCCCAAATCTTCAGCGTATGCTTCCCCATCTTAGTCAGATTGTGTTTCGTAGTCGTCGTGTTCCCACTAGCCGTCATACCCCAGACGGAATCGGACACGGCTCCTAGCCAGCCGGGAGGGGAGCCACCTCCCGTCCAGTTGCCGACGAACTGCTTGACCTGGGGGGTCTCGGCGTCGAACGCGATGCCGTATTTGAGGGGGCGGTCGCCGCCGTTTTGGTTGAGGGAGGGGGAGAGGAGGAGGGTGACATTGGCGGCGGAGGTGTTGGTGAAGGTGTAGATGTCGTATTCGAGGACGGGGCCGGTGCCGGCGGGTTGGCTGGGGGCGAGGACGGGCATGAGGGTCACGCCTGAGAGGGTGCGGCCGTGGGATGGGAGGGTGATGTAGGAGACGCCTTTTACGGCTGTGTTGCGGGAGGAGTGCTCGGCTTCGATGGAGATGTGTTTGTCGCTTTCTACGAACCCTGTGAAGTCGGATGGGACGGCGACATTGGTAACGGGGACTTGGATCATGGGCGCGTTGTAGTTTCCCCAGCCTGTTCCGCATGAGGACGTCACGTTGATGTTGACGGTAGTGGTATTTGGTGCTGCGGGGGCTTTGGCCCAATCGATGGAGACGTAGACTCGTGTATCAGTTCCGTTATCACCGCCTGCGTATCCGGTTTTTTGAGAGAGGAGCACGTAAGGTGACCATGGCGAGAGAGTCCATTGACAACCTGCTGTTCCTCGAGCGAACATGTCAATCCAGCGGGTTTTGGGTCCATAAGGATCCATGGGTGGGAGGACGAGTGTGCCACCCGAATTGGCGTGATATGCGTCATCACCTGCTACAGTGGCGTTGCTTGCTTCAACGCCGACACCAATGTTTCCTGCTAGTGAAGTCTCAAGTTCCTGGACGAAGGAGAGAGGAGGCGCGGTGTTGCGCATGGGCTGTTGCCAGTATCCTGCATAGCCGAGATGGGTTTCTGCAGACATCAGTCCAGATCCTAGACTCAAATAGAACGGCAAAACAGAAACTTACGATCCAAAATATGATTCCACTTCCCATCCAGCAAATAATGATACCTAGCCGTAAGCTGCGCATCCTTCTTAAAAGCCTTCAGGACATCCATCGCAGCATCATTTGCCGAGTTTCTCTTCTGAATAGTCCAGTGCGCATTCTTCGCCGCCCAAATATAAATTTGATTGACTGCTTGTCCACCTAGAACCGGCTGCAAGACAAGCTCGTAGAATGCTGGCTTGGCGCTTCTGTCGAGATCATCGTAAACACCCTGCGCATCGTCGGCGAGACTCTCCCATTGTGCGAGAATGGCATCGGCTTCGTTGTAGTTGAGAACGCTGTAGAAACTCGGGTCCAGGAGCTCGTACTTTCTTCTAGCGGCATACATTCCATAGCGGTCCATGATTGAGGTTATAGCATCTGAGTGTTCGGCCCCGAATTCTCGGGTAGCCCAGAGTCTGATCCATGTAGGTGTGCTGTCGTAGCCCCACTTCGGAGTATCGTATGCAAGGTCCAAGAAATGATTGATGGGAACCTCAAGGGCTTTGAGGTCTCCAACGTTGAGAATCCAGATACGATCAGCTTGGCGTGCATACGCGAGTTGCATCTGAAATCGTTAGACTTCCCTCCTAAGTATAACTAGTTGTAAGTACTGACCTGTTCAACCGTCTTCGAGAGCTGGATGGTATTGATCCATTTATAACTCCTTGGATCGCCCACATAATCAACATGATAATACACCCCAGCCCCACCACTCCTTGATGTCTCATTAGCAAGAGGCAGACGTCGAATATTTCCAAAATTGTCATCCGTCCACAAAAGCGTGATATCTTCTGGCACCGTCAAGCCCAGTTGTTCGTAGTAACCCTGCACTTCCTTGTACAGACACCACATCTGAGGAATATCAGAGACATTGGTGTTGGGAAAGACTTCTGTGAGGATTTCGCGCTGTGCTTTGACGACGTTTTCGAGGACGATGACGGCTTCGCTGTCGATGAGCGGAATGGATGTGTCGTGGCTACCGCGCATGGCGATGGTGAAGAGACTGCTGGCTGCATAGGGAGCCGCGCGCTGAGCGCCGTATTTGAAGAATGGTTTAATGGAAGCGTTATTTGTGTCGTAAGCCCTGTATTTCCAACGTCAGCACTTTTCATCTCATCGACAAGCAATAGTGCTTTTTTTTTTTTGGCGTAAACCTTACCAAACTCCACTTCCGCCGTACTGCTTCCCAAAATTATTCCACTCATTCGTAGCACGCATCATCGGTTCTATCAAATCCACGGTCAGCTCCCAACATCTTGCCTCTACCCCAGGAAAAAGGTACCAGTGTGACTACTTCCCATCACAATACCAAACGCATCAGCAAGCGGTTGATTCGCCGTATCATCCACGTTGAACATAGACCCCCACATTGCCGGCCAGAAGTAATTCGCCCTCAATCTCAGTAGGAGCTCAAAGACGTGCGGGTGATAGTAGTGGTTGAAACCCGGGCCCCATTTCCCCCTCTCATAATTGGCACTGCAAGATATTCATTCAGATTTTGGACCTTCAGACCGAGCCTCCATTAAGCCAGCAAGGGACGGAACGAAAGAAAAGATAACGTACTTCGCCCAATTCGTCAACCCGGGCTGTTCATCATTGATAAAGATACCCCTATACTTCACACTCGGCGCCATCTGTACCTTCCTCCCCTCCTTCGCCCAAACCCCGCTCTTCCTCTTCACGGGGACATCCGCCCACCAATACCACGGACTGACGCCCATGCCCTCACTAACATCATACAGGCCATACACCGTGCCTCTGAGATCGCTTCCGGCTATGACTAGGGCTTTGTCGACGCCCGGGAGGGGCGAGGTGATGACTTGGCTGATAAAGGACTCCCATTTGCCTTTGATGGGAGAGACGTCGAGTTTGCCTGTGGAGACGAGATGGTCGATGAGGGAGGATTTGGAGATTGTGCCGGCGATTATGACGGTTTTGGCGTTGGAATTGGTGAGGAGGGTTGGGCCGGTGAAGTTTTGCGAGGGGCCGAGAGTGTACTATTTTCATTTTCGTTCAACGTTAGTACCAGCTTGAACGAATACTTTCCTTTTCGCAAACGCCAAACCCAAAAAGCGGCTAAGCAGAGGAAGTGATTGCACTAAAAGAAGAGAAAGGAAACTCACGTTCACAAAACTCGTCACAGGCTGGAATTTATAATAAACCGTCGTCCCCGCCCCCTTCCCATCCGCAACAACAGCCTCATGCTCCGCACTCTCCGGCGGATCGCGATGGCTTCTCTCCCACGACGGCGTAAGAGTTGGCACACTCTTCCCTACCGGCGGCCCACTCCATTCTCTCTTCTCAACCTCACTCTTCCCATCCACATCCGAGCTCCTCCCCTCCAAGTCCACACTCCTTTCCAGACCCCTCTTAGTCGTACTCGAATTCGAAGCAACCCAGTTCCCCAACGTCAAATTCCTACCCGTAACCTTCCCAAAATCACCCGCTAGATCCTGCGCAGCGCGCAGAACGCCCCACCAGTCATCGGCGCTGAGTAGGATCTGGCCGTTGACGCCTCCGCCTGCGAGTTTTAGGAGATTGTTTGAGCCCCCAGGGTCGGTGGTTATGGGGGAGGATTGGCCGAGTGCTGAGACCTGATGGGAGAGGAGGAGGCCCGCGAGGGGTAGGAGGGAGGGAGGTTTCATTGTTTAGTGCTCTTGCCCCGTAGCGAGTAGAAAGTAAGACAACAGTGGAGGAAAGGAGGAGGAGAATCAGCAAGCGGTAGGAAGTGCTAAATACTAACGAGGGGAGAAATGCTGTTTATAAAGAAGAGCCCTGAGAAATGCGATCACGAACTAACGCGCCGCGCGACCATGTTCGCCCAGCAGGGTAAATTCCATTTCAATGAGGAGAACGAGAGAAGATACCAAGGGTAGGTAGCTATGGTACATCCCTACCTTGTCGTACCTTGCCTCACATTGCATCCGTCCCAACTTAACTTCTGCGCAGCATAGCAGGGTAGGAATCCCAGTAGGTCTCCCATCGAACCGACGGATTCCGTCCCGTAAACAGACAGGTCCATCAAATCCAACTCAGTGCAGTCCAATTGCGTCCTGAAGATCGCCCGGTTCAACGGATGAACGTAAATCCAACAAGAGGGAATCAAATCATCATTTGGGAAAACCCCCATGTTAGATTAGGGTTTGGGTAAATATGTTTTGCTGTACCTTACATGCTCTATATTAACCGATCTTGGGAAGAGGGGTTGTAATTGCGGAGCTCGGGAGATATATTATGCGGGGTAAGGTAAGGTTAAGGAAGACACGAGGTGCATTTAGCCTGAAGCTGTACATGTGGATCGCGAGACCTTAAACTTAAACTGGACGCTATCCACTTTCTCTTTAACAGCTTATGCTCCGATTCGAACCTCGGATTAACTGTATGGAAATCGTTACTTCATTTGAGGCGAGTCGAGAAATTCGAATTTATCCACTAGGACCTGGTACGAGATGGTACGATAGCACGCTGGACTTGACGATGACAGCAGCGAAATGACGAGACCCCAACGACTTCATGCAATGCAATTAGTCGGTTGCGCTGCCTAAATTCAAGATTCGAGAACAAGGGTTGAGAACAACACTACTTCACGTGTGACATGGTCAGGGTTTGCCAACCAACTTTGGCACCAACTAATCTAGATTGGTCCGTTTTGTTGGATAACGAATGTAAATGGACTAATGGGCAGGGTTCACCAAGGGACACTGGAACTATCCGGCAGGGACAAAATCCGAACGGATGGAAACGAGATTGACTTGCACGACGAGGTGGAGAACTTTTTGATTCGAAGGAATGGAATCGCCAACCTTCAGGTACTTACAAATGCCACACGTTCCAAAAATCTGCATCCGCATCTGTAGCGCCCCAAAAGTATCAACGATGCCTTCCAGCCCAACACCAGGTTCCTATCATCTGAAAACTTACCAGCGAGGCGAAATGAATCAGTGAGTGGCGGTAAGGTTGATAGAGTCGAGGTGGCGAGTGACTTAGCTGGTTCCAGCTCCCTCCATTCCAACAATGTCGTGTCGATAGGGGCCGTAACGATACCGAAAAGAATTATGTACGATAATCGAAAGTGGCCAATGGAAAACAAATGGAAGTCGATAGACCTGCCAAATTTTCCTTACTCCTCCAATGTCCAATTACGCATCAACGGTACCAGCAACACCTGGAACCGTAGCAGCTTCGACAAGTGATGATTCAGTCTTTCCATCAGGGACGAATGCGTACCTTGGCATCTTAGCCATCCTCTCCTCCGGACTCAAGTCGTTGTCGGAATATATCATCTTGATTGCCTTCTCCTTTTTGGACTTCTTCTCGCTCTGCTCGGGCTTCTCGGTGCTTTCTGGCTTGACTTCGGGTGCTTGGGCAGGAGTGGCATCTGGTGCTTGAGCGACCGCTGGTGTTTCTCCTTTCTTAGGCGGTTTGATACCTGCCTCAGCCATCCTGATGAGCTCGTCAATGTCATCAGCTTCCCTAGCGGCGCCTGAAACCAGGTCATCCACAGAGGAAGCGTTAGTCGCATAATTTCCAGGAAAGCCTTGAGGGTGAGGATAAGCTGATGACATAGCTGTGTTCTGTTCTGGACCTTTCCATCCATTACTTCCCCAACTACCGGATGGAGGAGGACCTTGGTGCATTTGTTGCATTTGATGTGCAGGAAGGGCAGGAGCGGTGAATGAAGGTCGCTGTGGCAGACCGGGGGCGGGAGGGAGACTAGGTGGGCGATTGGGCAGTCCTCCAAGCTGTGGAGGTGTGTGCGAAGGGGGCCCTTGATAGCTGCCGAACGAACCAGGTGGCGATCCTGCTCCATATGGAGGTGGCTGATATGGAGGGAAGGATTGTGTAGGAGTAAATTGTTGTGGGGGAGAATAGGCGGGTTGGTATGGTGCTTGACCTGGGGGGCCGGAAAAGGGGGGTTGATAGGGAGGCTGTTGGTAAGCTGCCGTCGGTTGTGTATAAGGTTCTTGTGAAAACGATCCATAACCCGCACCTGGTGTTGCGCCATAGTTGGCTTGTGGAGGAGGAAATGGGGAAGAGTTCTGTACAGGGTTAGCGGATGTTGTAGATCTGGACAGATGAATGCTCACAAATGAACCTGGACTTTGGCCCAGAGGGCTGTTCTGAGCAGCTTCCATCATCGGCGTATTTCCACCACTGCTACCATTCGCAGCCTGTTCTGCCTTTCGAGCTTTGTGTTCTGCCAGCCGCTTCTTCAGCTCTGCTGGTGACTCGAATTTCGGTTTCTTGGCCTGTCCTCCATTCTGTGCACCAGGACCGGGGTTACCGGTCGCAGCTTGACGTTCGGCTTGTGCTTGGTAGAAACCTGCAATGATGCGCTGATTATGTGCTTGGGCAACATCTTCCGGGATACCTTCCATACCAAAGATTTCCACCTCCAACCCTTGTCTGTTCGGCAGTGAATTGTCGACACTCGTAAGGGTCTCCTTATGGACCTGATTCATATGGACAGACAGTCCTGTAGCAACATCAGCATCGATCTACGCGCCATTGCGACAGCATAGAACTTACCTCCTGCAGTGTTCAGTCGGCGCCCACATCTTTCGCATTTAAAGTGTTTAGCCTTCTGATGGGAGATGAGGATCTTAAGGTCATCGAAATCACGCTCACCTGTGACACGTTAGCTGGATGTTGGGAACCGAGGGATGGGAGAAACTGACAGTAATAGCACCAGGGACGAGAGAGGATCTCCTCTACGTCAGGATGCCCGCGCTTCTTCTTGCCGACCATTCTTTAGATCTGCGATCGATTCGCGACGGGTTCGTGATACGGGTGGTGGTGGTGTTGTTGTTGATGTTAGTCGTGGAGGAAGAAAGCGGATGGAGAGTACTGTTGGTGTTGGATCGAGAGGCGGCTGAGTCGATCTTTATCCGAGGGAGGCTAATCCCGATCGACACTAGCCTGCTGAGAACCTTAAGTTGCAATTTTCGCGAGGACAAGAACCTGAACTCCATCTCCGTCTCCATCGTCCAAAACTCTCACCCAGCGAGAAAAAAGTTATGATAAGCTTCTCTTACTCTTGAGTTTGAGAACAGAAATGACACTCTTTCTGAGATGTATCAATCATGCCACAGCCTGTTTTTCAGTAACTCCCATTTTTCACCGTGGTAATGTATCCTTTCTGTCTCTTTCACACGCCCTTCTCACTCACGGTATCTGTACTGCCCTCCTTTCCTTCCTCTATCCTCTCCATTACCCCCGCAGCACCTTGATCAATCACTCAGCCTTCGCGGCAAGGAAATGAGACTTTCTTCGGAAAGCCTTTCGGTATCTACGCGTCTTGTGTAGAGATCGAATGGAGATTGGGAAGAGGGATGGTTCTGATTCTGATTCTTTGGAACGGCATTGTCCCTCCATAGAGGAAAGCTGCCAGACCAACTAAAGGACCTTCATAGTCCATACTCCTACTCTTTACGAGATCCCTACAGGAGTGTGGCTCCTTGCGTACCTACATTCCATGACAGATAAATATTTTGTATGGAAGTTCTATTTTTCAGAGGCCATGGCTGCCCTTCAAGTCCATCTGAGGTTTGTCCGGGCTTTGCTAGGTAGTCTCGATTGTTCCGCCTTGACCGTGCCGGCCGCAATGAAAATATAAATTCCATCTGGAGCTGAACATTTCGAAAGTGAGCTCTTGCTGCCTATATCCCTGAGAGGTAGACGAGAGCTTGTCGTCGTGCCAGAAAGATAGCTCTGTCGATGGTTTGATCTCACGTGATTAATCGAGCAGCTTGGCAGACAACCTCGTGCAGCTGTCAGGTAGTAAAGGGAGGAAGTAAGATGAGAGTGAGTGTATTTTTTTTATATCGCGTCGACCGACAAACAGATTATTTCTCAACCTGCAAATCAGTGGCGCTGAAGATATTTACGGCGGGTCAAATCAAGCATTATTGTCGCGTCGCTTCCAGTCGCTTCCCGGTCCATGACCAGGCAACGTCATTGGGGGCTAGTGGTGGGATGTTACTGGAGTACACTCAGCACAAGTCCAAGTACACATCACATAACAAGGCTTTCTTCTCTGAAACCTTCTTTGCTCCTTTCGTCTGTACATACATTTTTCTTCTTCAACCAACCTCTACAGAGCATTCAAGCAGTTTCTTCCGATTGAGTGCTGCTTCCAAGCATCAGTTATTTATTCTCCTCCCTATCCTTTTCCCCACCAAACATCCTGTTATCCCTCCCTCCCAAACCTAACCTCCCAAACCTACCTTCTCTCCGATCGCCCTCAAATCCCCCAGAATGTCCTCTTACCACAAGAAAACCAAACCCGACGAAAAGAACCCTCGCTTCGGCCACCTCCCCCTCAGCACCAGCGGTCCGCAAGACTGCGCCTTGACCGGGTCCGCCCTCCTCAATACCCCATACTTCAACAAGGGCGCCGGTTTCCCTCCCAATGAGCGTAAGACATTTAAACTCACAGGATTGCTACCGCAGCATGTTTCCAGTCTGGATGAGCAGGTCAAGAGGGCTTATCAGCAGTATTCCACGCGGCAGGATGATCTGGCGAAGAATACATTCATGACGAGTTTGGCGGAACAGAATCAGGTGTTGTATTTCAGGGTCAGTGAAGCTGTTTGTTTCTGATAGAAAAGTGATTTACGGATGAAGTTTCTTCCAATATCACTGCTTCCTTCATTATACAGGTTCAATGGCTTCCGATTCTACTGTTGTTGCCCACTGCACGTGAGGCTGTCAATCACGTGTGATTATTCATTCTGGTGGGAGGCTGTACGAGCTGGTTCAATCTGGCAGAAGAACATTGCCATAATATTCAGTTGGACTTTCTCTTCATCATCAAATTACTATCTTCAAATATTTCCTGTCTCGAGCTTTCCACTTCTTTCGGTCGGGCTGAGATCCGCTCTAACTCTCCCTAGTTGATTCAAGACCATCTAAAGGAGATGTTCTCAATCATCTACACACCCACAGAAGGAGACGCCATCCAGAACTACTCTCGATTGTTCCGTCGTCCAGAAGGTTGTTTTCTAAACATCAACGACACCGATCGGGTACACCAGGATCTCGCTCAATGGGGCGGTCCAGAAGACATCGATTACATTGTAGTCACAGGTTCGTCAGAACAACGCCCATTCGAAATCCACTCTCACTGATGGTATACAGACGGTGAGGAGATTCTCGGAATCGGCGACCAAGGTGTTGGAGGTATTCTAATCTCCATCGCCAAACTCGTCCTCACCACACTCTGTGCTGGAATCCACCCCAACAGAACTCTTCCCGTCGTCCTTGATTGCGGAACCGACAACCAAGAACTCCTAAACGATGACCTCTATCTCGGATTAAGGGAACCAAGAGCGAGAGGGAAGAAGTATGATGATTTCGTAGATGAGTTTGTCCAGTCTGCGAGAAAGCTGTATCCACGAGCTTATATCCATTTCGAGGACTTTGGCCTGCCAAATGGTAAGCACCTGAACCTCTGTTACACAAAAGAGTGAATTTGACATAGACAGCCCGACGAATACTCGACCGCTACCGCCCCTCAATTCCCTGCTTCAACGACGACGTTCAGGGAACCGGCTGCGTAACCCTCGCCGCCATACTCGCGGGCCTCCACGTCTCCAAGCTCAACCTCTCAGACCTTCGAATGGTAGTCTTCGGCTCCGGCACAGCAGGAACCGGTATCGCCGACCAAGTCCGCGACGCCATCGCCGCCGACACCGGCAAAAGCAAAGATGAAGCCGCGCGACAAATCTGGTGCGTCGACAAACCCGGTCTCCTACTCAAAAGCCACGACTCCAAGCTCACCACAGCACAAATCCCTTACGCACGAGATGACAAGGAATGGGAAGGTAAGAAACACGACGACTTGCTCTCTGTAGTTCGGGAAGTCCACCCACACGTCCTCATCGGGACGTCCACTAGCCCTAAATCTTTCACCAAGGAGATAATCCAAGAAATGGCATCCCACGTCGAAAGACCCATCATCTTCCCGCTATCGAACCCAACTCGTCTCCACGAAGCAGACCCAAAAGACATCAACGAATGGACACAAGGTAAAGCCCTCATCGCGACCGGCTCACCCTTCCCACCCGTCAAGTACCAGGGCCGCGAATACGAAATCGCAGAATGCAACAACAGCACCTGCTTCCCCGGCATCGGACTCGGCTGCGTGCTCTCCCGCGCTAAACTCCTCTCCGACAAGATGCTCGTTGCCGCAGTCAAGGCACTGGCTGCGCAGTCTCCTGCCTTGAAAGATCCGGATAAGGGGTTGTTGCCTGATGTTGAGAACGTGAAGGAGATCAGCGTGCATATTGCTAGGGCGGTTATTAAACAGGCTGTCGAGGAGGGATTGGCTACTGAGGAGGGTATTCCGAGTGATGACGAGATGTTGGAAGAGTGGGTTAGAGAGCAGATGTGGGATCCTGTTTATAGACCACTGAAGCTGGTTAAGAAGGAGAAGGCGAGTAAGTTGGCGATGGGGGAGGCTGGTTTGGCGGTTTGAGGGAAGCAGTTGGACATTGACTTCTTGCTCTGTTATGGAGAAACTCCTTGCTTTGCTGTACAATCACTATAGACTAAATGCATAAATATGCTATTTCGCACATTTCATTTTGTAATTTCGCTGGTATAACCCGGTATCCATTTCCACCCGGCTCCTCCCAATCAAGAAATGTTATCTCAAGATGTCTTAATATACCTCCTTTATCCACTTATCAGACATCGCCGAATACAATTAACACAGTAAAACGACCCATACGCCTCCACTCTATTTCCACCTTTCAAATCGCTTCATGTCACATATTTTACAACAATCTCTCAACCTAAAACAAAGTACTCACTTCCTCACATCCCCCAAGCGCTCACACAATCTAGTGCCAAGCCTCCCGCTCGCTCGCTTACCCACCACCACCCAAAATACCGACACCAAAGCCATCGTGAGTGACAGTGTCATAATCCCGACACCTACAAATACCTAAAACCCGCGCAAATGTTAGGTCCCAACCCCCATATCCGCGCATCACTATTATGACTCTACTCTCCAAGAATTACTTCTTCGGACCTAGACGTCCCGTACTTTTCCCCCCTAGGCTGAAAGGGTTGTTAGTAGCTTCGAACTTTTGGGCGTTTTGGGGAGTGAGAGAGGCATGATCCACTAAAACACCACACTAAGCGATCTGTACCAGAATTACACAAGGTAACTAACACCTTCACACAGTCGAAATCCAAATGCAAATTTAAACTCCATCAGTGCAGTGCAATTTCCAACTCCCAAAGTATAATATCACACCGCACACCCTGCCCTTCAGCCATTCCCTCCTTTCTACTTCAACTCACCACACTTCATCCACCAACACATTCATACCCCCAACTTCAAGCCCTCAAAAACCCAAAATAAACCCAAACCACCCATTCTCATAAATCAACCTCACCCACTACATCATACCTCACCCTATCACTGTATATACCTCGCTTCGGCAACTATGTATACCCGGGACAGATCCACCGGGCCTTCTCAGGCTCAGATCGGCGTTCGAGGCTTTGAGGGCTGTGGCTGATGAGAGGAGGTTCTTGAAGTAGGTTTATAGATTCTCTTTGTTGTTGTTATTGTGTATGGGTTTTGTTTTGTTTTATGCTTGCTGTGCTGTTTTGCATTACAATTGTGGAGCGTATTGTTGAGCTTTGCTATTTCTGGCGTTGAGATTACTCCCTTCTACGTGTGTTTGTTACTACAGTACTCCGTTTTAAGTTTGAGCCAAAATCTGCATTTACACCTAAAAAGTGATCTTTTGCCCCTCTGTCACTTAACAATATTTCTGTATCGCCACCTACCCTACGATTATTAATTCTATCGCTAGATAGCTCTTAAGCGGTTCCTTAATATATATTCTAGCGAATTCAATCGTGTCGTTATTGAAGTTGATGCACTAGAACTAGTGTGGCCTATTAGAAAACTTATCGAAATACGCCACTTTTCGGCTAATTTTGGTGGGGAATCATGCCCCATGAATTATGCCTACCTTTGGCTTAATAAATTAAGACGAGTATAACTTATTAATAAAATCCTAAGAGAGAGAAAGTTTCTCAAAGTAAATATCATTTAGTTCTACGGTTAAGATCTATGATTTATGTTGCGACTCAAACCTTATATTAAAGTAGAAGTACTGAAAAAAGGCGGTTTATGGTGTGTTTCTTGGCTCTGGCTCAAACTTCTGACGGGTAACTGTATACCTTTGTAGTACATTGATCTAATATTGGTGTTGGCTTTCTCATATGGATATTGACTATCATGTTGGTGCGCCGCAGCGGTACTCATTTGTTTTCGCTTGAATATTTGTCTCAATTTTCTGTTGTTGTGCTTCTCGCTTAGCTCGAACCATCTCGACTATTTCCACCTTCTCCAATTCCATACTTGGCATTCCCCAATCAGAACGACAAGCTAACACATACACCTCCAGAATCGCCCAAGAAATCACTACCGCACCCCTCTTCACCCTGCCATCCGCCCGTGCCTACCTCACCAACCTCGCCAGCCTCCCCCACCAATCCTTCAAACTCTCCCTCAACACCCCGTCAAAACTCAGCCTCAACCCCCACCTCGCCCTCACCATCCTCTCCCACCGAGATTGGATGTTGAGATCCCGCTGTGGTTTGAGGATGAGTGGGAGAAAAAGAGAGCTAGAAGAAGGTGGGAGGTGGCGGAGAGGAGGAGGTGTTTGGCGTTTGTGCCGAGCCAGCTTTGTCCTTTCCGGTCTGTCAAACATGGGGAAAAGGAAAAGGGAAATTCGGTTCATTGACGCGGAAGCATGGGGACCCGGACGGGAACTCAACCACAGACTAAATTTGAACCGGAGACCGAAGTCAGGACTCCAACTTCAGCACAAATCACCGTCCTCGACCCCATCACCAACAAACCGATACTCATTGCGCCTAAACCCCTCACCCAGGCTAAACCAACACCAACAACGCCTCCAGCTCCAGCACCAACACCAGCTCTATCAAACGGCAGCAGCATCCCTTCCGCGGACACGGACACCGACACCGACACAGACTCCATCGACCCTCCCTTGATTTCGCCCTCCCCTATCTACCTCCTCTCACGAAGTTGGCTCCAATCCAACGATACAAGCTTTCCCTTTCCCCCTTTTGCCGTGCTTGATGTCGACGACATCATTGAGCGCGTTGATACAAGGCTCTGGAACTCTGTCGACAACAATGAAAGTGTCGACGCAGCAACTGACAGAGAGGAGGAGCGTCGAGGAAGGAGATCCTCGACTCTGATGGAGGTGGTTGAGTCTAGTGATGAGGAAGATGGGGGCTTGCAGAAGAAGGAGAAAGAGAAGGAGAAGCAGGAGCCGACGTTCTGGGTGGATAGGAATGGTAATGAGTGGTTGATTTATCATTAGAATCACGGGGCGTGGAGTATCATCGAAAGGGCAGTTTTCAGACGGGTCGTACTGGGATCGAAAAGATGAAAAATATCTGGTGGGCGGTGGGCAAAGAACGGACTCTTCCAGGAGCTTGTGGGAATTTCCTTGACTTCGTTTCGAGTTTGGATATCTTCTAGGAATGTATAAATGACCAAAAAATTCAGCAATATCAAGTGAAAGTGAGAAGAATAGCATACCGACATTTCCTTTCCCCTCTCCTTCATAATTGCTGCGTCTTCTCTAGTCCCGAAGAAGAATCCTGTATTTGTTACCTGTGATAATCATCGATTCAGTCTCGTCCGTTCTTCATCCTTCGAGCGACATGGTTCGCGCAACAGAGAAAGCACTGCTTGGTGCTGTGAATGCAAACAGTCCCTCAGCGAACAACAATTGTAGCGAAATGATCTTGATTTAAAGGCTTCAATATAGTTTAGAAACGACTGGACAAGCATTCGTCATTTCAACGTCCCAATAATTTCAAATCTCATATAATTGAGTTAGATGACGCTGTCCTTTCCCAGTGTGGACATCGTTAGCCTTCACCACCACTCCAAAATGCCAAGTATGATAACAGTCGACGTCCCCAGTCCAGGCCAGCACTTCTACTACACGCCTCCGAATTCCGCAACTATCGTACAACGTCTCCGATGCGTCCTACTGGAACTGCTTCGTCGGCATGCTATTCATCTTGATGCAGTGCCGGATACAAATTACGTTCCCGGCCCCTATTTCTTGAGCGAGGACCATGGGCCTAGAATACTGGCTGATAGTTTCAACGCGCAAAATGCACCCAGCACGTTCTTCCACGAGCTGCTCCATCACTGTGGTCTCTCTGAACTCATTATCCCAACTCCTCGAGACTCCCTTCGGATCATCTTTTCACTATCCACATTCTGGACGATGGACGAAAATGGTGTGGAGGTTCGTCAAGAGGTGTACGCTGCTAGGGTACAAGCGGATGCGGATCCGGATCCGCGGCGAGGGTTTGGCTTCCTTGGATGGTTGCGTGAGAGAGGCGAGAATACTTTTAGGCGGGAGGAGGCTTGACAGGGTTCCAACATCGGGATTGCAAGTATGGGGTTCAGTCGGCTATCATGGCCAGAGCAATTCAGATTCGAGAGTACATGTTGCATGATTTCTTATGTTGTATGGGTGCCTTCGAATGGATAAGAGATAACAAAGGACTATCATTTGGCAAAGAGAGATGATCCAGTCGGCATATTGCAGTCGAGAAGACGTCCTTGCTTAGCTTCGCTAGCCATTGTATTCCATTCCGAACCAATCTGCTTGACCCTCAAAGTAGCGAGCGACTCCTCACTGATCCCCTCCCTCATCAAACCTCGACTCTCCAAAATGCTTCCTAATATTACTTTTCCTATACAAAATGTCCGGCTTTTTGCAGGCCGAAGAACCCAGCGTCAAATCCTCCCAATCCTGCTCAAACGGATTCCTGCACTCCCCAAAATCCTGCCAGACGGTGAAGCAGAGGGCCCAGGTATCGTCGGTGATTTGCTTACTGCCAAGTCCGTACTCGGTATTGCAGCATCGACAGGATCTTACCCTGGTCCAGGATAAAGGAGGGCGGTTGGATGGTTCACTGGCCATGTAGAGCTTCATGAAGCGGATCTGGAAGTTGATCTCGATGAGGAAGGCTTTACTGCTATAGCTTGAGAAGTGGGGACATAGTTCGATCATGCAGGAGTCGGGGAGTACGGGAATCTGCTCTGGTTTCCTTTTGATGGCGACCCAGTGTTGAGTGCGGGCGAGGAAGTGGCCGGATGGCGAAATTTGGAAGTGTGTGGATCTCTGGTGAGCGTATTGGTGTTCGTAGACGGTGTATGTTCGCTCCATTGCTTTGAGTAAGAGAGAGGTATCACGCCCGGCTCGGTGATGCTTCATCAGGTGCTGGACTTGGGAGAAATTCAAGTACTCGTCCATATATCTATCGGGTCTCTGATAAGCTTGGACCATAGCACAGGGCCGTCTGTCGGAAATATAGATGCGCGGGCCCGTTCGCCAGCTGTTGGTAAGCTCTGGTGTGTGCAGCTTCTTGCAGTAGTAACAATATATCAATTCGGACGAGTCTCTGTCCAAGAATTCCAAGAATGTTTGCCTTTCGATTTCTTCGGGGCCGGGCTTCGGTCCATCTCTGTATGATTTAAACCATTCGGTGTACGGAATCGAGCGAGCTCTATTGATCCGTAGGATGCTCCCGCTGCCGAGCTTTCGTAAAAGTGCATGACAGCATAGCGAGAGTGCTGCTGCGGATGAAGTGGGTAGCATATTGGTGATGATAAGTAGGATTTCTGTTGGAAGCTCGAACAGCTTCTTCGGCCCGCGTAGTCTCTGTTGTCGTTTGGAGAACAATGCCGCTTTGAGTGTTTCCAGCGCTGGCTCATCGGCTCGTCTATACTCCGAGTTTTTCAAATCGACAGAGCTCGTCGCTGGTGAGTCAGATGAGCTGTAGGGAATAGAAACTTGACGATGTCCAACATTGAAGGTCTTCGCCAACCCTTTGAGTCGCGAAAGTCGCCCACGCCTGTTGCTATATTTTGCGGTCGAAGATAATTTGCAAGCAGATAGGGAGTCTATTGACGATTGGGTCTCGCTGGACTTCTTGGAAACAACGGAAGATGCTCTGCAAATTGGTATCTGTAACTTCGACCTCTTTTCTTGCTTTATGTGGCTTGCTGCGCTTTTTGGCTTCGTCTTGGAGACTTTGGTTGGTCGCCACCATTTATCAGGCTGGGACGACGGTCCAGAACTATTGAGTCCAGAAGTGACTGCTGAAGGAATGATATTGGCCGCCATGTTGCTGAAAAGCTCCGCGAAGGACAAAAATATCTTTGGACACTTGAATGGGGGAGAAGGGACAAGTATTGGCGGGAACTGGGACCTCAAGAACTCAAGATGAAGGTCAGCACACGGGGTGCAAGTTGGCTACCCATAGATAAATATCCGGAGCACTAGACTTGTACCATTAAGCAGCATTTCATACCATGGATCAGAAGCCATGGTCACTATGTTTACATCCCCACGGAGCAGCCCTATGAGTGTTCGCTAAAACCTAAGTGGGAACTATCCCCCTCTCAGCTTGCCAAAACCCACTCCGATAAGGCTGATCTCCACTAACGTCATTAGCTTTGCATCATGGCACTCTTTCGTTCTCGAAGGATTCTGGAAAGGCTCTAGAAAGGTTCTAGAAGGCTCGTGACGTAGGGATGAAAGATACGGTCGGGGCCGGACGCTGTAGCGTTCCACAGAAATTGAGGCTCAAGTGAGGTAATCCGTTCCCTGATTCATACAATGATAGAATGTCCTCTGACAACTGAATTCCTCAGATATGCTAGACGAAAACCAGGCACCCGCAGACCATTGAGTCTGCCGCAGAATCGTGTCGTTACAATGGAAATTTGTTTCAATGCAAAATTTTGGGTATCGTACAGTACACAAAAATTCCGTATTCAGAAACTCGAGCTATTCCGACTTGAATCCAAGCTCATCATGCTTAACCCCGCCCGGAGGCTTCTGTTGCTCGTCGAAGACACAGCTGCCTTTTCGGTACCGCAAGTATTTGAGCCGTGGCCATTGGCATATACCGATTCGTTTTGAGCGCTCTTCTCCACCTTCAATTCCTTTGACTTCCCATTCCCCAGTGGGGTCTTTGCCTTGTTTTCACTTTCCATGACAAGTTGGCCCAGAAGAATCCCCCCGTAAACCAGTCCAATGCCCAATGCAATGAGATCCAAGATATGCACCAACCACCAAATATGCTGTGTTCCAAGTCCGCAATTCGTGAACTCAAATTTCCAATCCCAGGCCTCTTCATCAAACCACAAGCTCATCAGTCCAGCATTGCCAGCGAAGCCGCCCATCATGCTCTGTACAGTGATCTCGCGCAGACCGGGCATACCAGGTTTGTTCACAATCCCCGCAGACAGAGCTTTACGCCAAGTTGTAGCTTCCCATTGGCGCATTGGTGACGAGTGGTTCATGTAGTGGTATACATTGCAGCCTTCGTGGTCGTGTCCGGTCAGAATGACCCCATTTCGTCCATATCCTCCACCTGGCACATCTGGATTCCCGTTTTTGCCAAAGATACCCTCCAGAAATCCTTTCGATGCATCCTTGGACAGGTGATTTTGCTCCTTCACTCCATTTCCAAACTCGCCAGAGAAGAAATCGAAAAATGGTCCATCCACACATATTCCAGCCTCTTTATACATAGGGATATGAGTGAGCACGATGGTGAAGAGAGCCGGGCGTGATACGTCATGGGAAGTCGTAATAATCTTGTTCAGAAATCCGTATGTCTCGTCCTGCATTTCTTGGGAGCCCGCCGGCGTATCGAGGTTCATGTCGTTAAACACTACTATGCGTACTTCGGGGATAGGTCTCTCCTCCACGACTCCTTCGCCTTCTCTCGCGACTGCGGTTGAGTTGACGGGAAGCTGGAAGCGCAATTCGTAGTTCGCCTTGCCAAACGCCCTCGTAAATCGAGCCATGCGATCTTGAGACAGATCACCAGCATATCCAACATCATGGTTCCCTGCGACATTTATAATTCTCTTTTTCCAAGCCGTAGCATCCTCTCCAAGCACCAATGTATCTTGGAAATCGTCCGAGGGTTGTGATGCGAGCTCCTCGGAGACCTTAATCCCGCCATTGAAGACTCGATTCCAATACCTCCAGCCTCTGCTTTCAAACTCATCGTCATCGATCCATTGACTGCCGACCAAATCTCCAAGAACAGTGACATGAGTAGGATCTGTCCACCAGTGCATCGTGCGGTATATGTGTCCTAGATAGTAGTCATTCCCAACATGGTCGACTCGTTTTCTGTAGACCTCCAGGGCTTTCGGGATATCGTCTAGGTAGAAGTCGATAAGATCATGTAGGCTATGTCGCAGACGCTGGAGAGGATTGTGCCTCGTGCCATCGAGGAGAAGGGCATCTTTCCAGAACTTGGACAGGTTGGGGAAGTTCGCGGCATTGGCGTCTGGTATCGAGGACTCCCCTTCGAGCTGCGGATCGCCCAGCGCAAGCAGACGAAAGGGGGCTATCTTGCTGCCATCTTGGGAAGTATATGGCGCGTGGTGCCGAAGAGTGTTGACATATTCGGAGCGTGGATTCTGTTCAGGGGATGGAAATGCACATAGATGGAACACTGGATAAAGGTAGAGATAGGTCGTGAGGATCGAGCAGACGGGCACTAGAGCCAAAAGTGCATAACGAAGGACAGATAGAAAGAACATGTAGAAGGCTGCATTTGCGCGTGAAAAAAGAGAATGTTGAAAATATACTTGAAGGGGCTGTGAAGTTGACGAACTTGGGACGAACTGGGGGACGCGCCGAAAAGTCGCCTCGAATGCTTGGCACGTGACATACTATTTGGGAATAGGGGTCTTGGATTGCTCAAGCTTTACTTCACAAAATCTTATTTATCTAGAGTCTCAAGTTTGAGTAGAGAGATAAAATATTCTACATGATATGATCAGCTTCAATATCCCATAAGGATTGTCCTCTGGCCTTGAGCCTCTGAGGATACAACAGAGATGCTACTGCCTCTGTGGATTTGCATGCTCTCTGTTTCATTGCGCGCTCGGATCAAGATGTGAATTGCTCATTCTTCTGAAAAACAATATCCTCTCGCAACTGTCTCTGGTCATCGATACATCCTCCTGCATCTTGTCGTCCATCTTTGAAGCAAGACCCTGTATGAACTCGGAGAGCTACAATTTTGACAGGCGGTTTCCTACATCCGACTTCCCAACCACCTGTTTCATACATTTCCCGGACAAAGTCCTGAGCAACATATGTAGGATCACTATTCCATATATCCTCATCCGTCGAGTTTGCCTCGACAAGCTTCATCCCGCTACCAGGAGGCCATATTCGTTCTCGATCTGCGACATCGGCTTGCATGCAGATGTCGTAACTCCCAGGGCGGAAAATATCCTCGCTTGGATCTGGGAGAACCTCGTAATGGGGCCACGTCCCTGGAGGTAAGTCGGGCAGGATCTTAAAGATACCGATCGTCCCGTAAATGGCTAAGAACTCCTTCATGTTTGGGAAATGGCCGAAGATAGAATTTTGAGCAGCAACTCCTGGCTTGTTGGGGTCGCCAAGGACCAAGTCTACCCAGCGGTAATGAGCCTCCATCGCCAGGGAAGCCATCTGAGCTCCTCTTGGACTGGCCAGGACTGTCGCTATGAATGTATCAAGAACATGCCGTAACCATGAGTCCGAAAGACTGGACTGATAAGATAGGTCCCAATCGAGATATATCGTATCATTCTGCCACGATACGTGCGTGCCGAAGCAGAATGTGAAATGTGCCAGGAAAACGGCTCTCGATTCCGAGGAAACTGCTGCGATGAAGGGATAGACATCACAGAGAGCCGCGCAGTGACATGGTACTGCTTTCAGTACTGCGTCGGCTTCTGGCTGATGAGCAACCCTGGTAGCTTGTACTTTGATGACGCGAGGGTGCGGAAGGCAAAGCTCCCAGATTTTCAGCCTGATCTCGAATGGGAGGGCAGGGAAGCCTGAAAAGGATGACAGAGGCTCGATTGACTGCATCTTGCTTCGATTTTCTATCTAGTTTTGAAAGTGGATGCAGGGACGAGTTCGAGTGAAGAATACGCAGTCTGACTTCGTAGTCGTAAGCACCTACACTTATGCCTTCAATCCTCAGGCAAGGTGCAGCTGATCTCCATGTGACTTCACAGCTGACACACACTCTGAATTATCATGAATCTATACAATAAGGTTATTCCGTTCAAATTTCAAAAGCAGCATCTCCTGCTTTCCGCTCTCAATTTCAATTGAGTACATACTAAGACAATCATCCCGCTGCTTCTCAATTGCAAAGCGCCTAACGAGTAGGTCCTCGCTTACCCTCCGAAATCAATAATCGAAAGAGAGTAATTTCTAAACGCAAATTATCAGACGCGACACAGCTAGCTACATACCACGGAATACAGATGTTGGCCTCTAATGTAACTAGCCCTCTAGCTCGAACGAGCGGGAGTTGTATCAAGCTCTCTTGGAAACGTCTGAACGCCTCACTTCGAGTGTTCGGCTCCAGCGCAAAGAAGGATACCTTGGAGTAGTTGAAGGGTAATCATACATGCTTTCTTCCATGACTTTTAAATCCGCGAATTCATCGACACTTCTTGCTGTACTTGATAGAAAATATACTAAGGCGAACTAATCCACTATCACAAATGGTGCAAAGCCCCACTTCTCCCATCCGCCATGCGTGCAAATTCATGCAAAATTTTAGGAACATGACTTTTGAAAGCTTGATGTGCCAGGATTTCAATGGTTATGATGAAAGCCCCACATGGGGCACTCTATTTACGCCTTCATGAGTCCGTAATGAAGTCTTACTTTGGGGCTGGAAATAGCTTTCTCTGTCTTGGCAACGTCTTCTCAAACTTAAAGCATTACGGAAAATGTTCACCAACTCTAAATGTGTGTGGGAGAGAAGTGCCGGGAATATGCTTGCCGTTTGAATCCGAGAAAAGGTTTCTCTGGTCTTCTCGAAGATGTGACCTGCAGGTTGTTAGTAGTGAAGCCTAAGAGAAGGTTAGCTAGAAGCTCTAAGAGGGGTTCCGCCGAGAGCATTCTATTGGTGCAATGTACCATCAAGGCAAACCAAATAGGAGGCAAGTAAGGTACTACCTCTGGTCATTCTCTTGTGGCCAAGTTACTTTGCATTAATCAACCACACAATAGTACAAGCACCTCGTCCTTGCGAGGCCCCCGAGTATATTAGAGGGGTTTCCAGGGAGCCTCACAACTCATTCTGTAGCCAAGCCACGCAGAACGGGATCGAGCATGAGTTTAGCTCCATGCTGTTAACACAAATTGCAACTCTCCACGAATCGAAGCGCAGTGTTCCCAGACAGAGCTAATTCTATCTAGGCTTCGGCTAAGTCTATTTCCATGCTTCGAACATGGAACCCATATGCCAAACCAATGCCACCGGCATCAACGTTGTCCAAGGCGTCGGTGATATGATGAGCCATGTAAGTTACCCGATGATATTGTGGAACTTCCCATCATCGCCTTGTATTCTGGCGTGCTCGCCGCCGCCTTGCCCTCGTCTAGCAGATACCAATTCCCTGATGAACTCAAAATAAGCTTCGGCGCCATATTTCTTGGGACCCGTAGAACCCCAAGAGTCCCGGTATTAAGGATAGAGTTTTGGGTTTTGTGTCGGATGTAAGACCCCTGCCTGCATCTGCAATTTCGGCAATGTATTACAGTGCTCATGCTTCCGACATCGATTCTGTTCGGGCTTGGATCGTCTTCAAGAATGAATGTGTTCAGCTCATTCAATCCTAAAAGTGTATTTTCGCTAATGCGTCCAAGTCAATAAGACTCGAGAGAGGAATTCATTATAAAAATCAATATGCGCTCCAGAATTCCATTGTCCGGAAAAATCTCTCGCGTTTTCGCACGGGTCAGACTAGTCTCTAACTTGCTATTGCGGCCAGGAGCAATTGCAAGGTTGCTCAATCTGCATCCTCATCATCGAATCGAGCTTGTTCTCCAGTGCTTCTTTCTCCATCTGTAGTCTTGCAATCTCTCCTCTGGCACTGCAAATCTCCAATCGTAGAACTTCGTGTGCTGCGAATACATGCTTCTGAGTATTCTCTAGATGCTCGACCTGTCTTTGGAGACGATCTCTCAAGAGTTTCTCCCGGCTTCTGAAAGCTCGCTGTGATGACCGATTCTGGGCGCGGCGACGCTGCACACATCAACTTCTACTTTTTGTCGCCACAGGATTGATGCTCATACCTCAATTTTAGAAGAATCAGACTCTAGCCTCTCCTCTTTGCCCAGTGATTGTGATCGTTCAAGCCTGCACTCATCATGGGTCTCTGGAATGTGACTCGAAGGTGTTGATTGTTCGGAAGGGCAAGATTCCAACGGAGGAGAAGAGTCCTCAAGTAGCGGATGTTGTAGAGGAGAAAGGCTCCAATCACTCATGAACTGGAAAAATGCTTTGATCAGTTTTAGTCAACTTTCCAATCACAGAGCGACTTACAATGTGGTTTATGGATGGACATAGGAAGTAAGGTGATGTTCGCTCTGGGTTCTGAAAAGGTATCGCATCTGTAATGGGAGCAGACTGAACAGTCACCATTGAGTCTTCTGACTGATCAGAGCTGGATGGCGAAAGGGGAAAGCTCATCATATTGATCTCGTTTAGAGAGTATGCGCCTGTTATAGTCACTGCAGCTTCTGGTGATCCGGTATGTAAGTGGTATTATATAGAGACTGGAAATCAACCATACTGGTCAAGAAATTATGGGTGATGGTCAGTGCCATCTCTTTAGACTTTCTTCCAGTAGATGGCGATCCTTGTGTCCACTTTGCAATCAGGCATGCTATTGCGAGAACTTTAACTTTCAAGTTCTCATGGTCAGAGTTTTCGGCGTCTTTTTTGTTGTTCGTAATTCGCCAATCAGATCGTAAATTGGCTCCCTTTTGCCCACTCTGGGAACCCCCAGCGACATACGTGGTGGAATTCATCCACCAAAGCTTATCTTGTCCTAATTGAGTACATGTATCGTCTCAAGTGCATGCATCATCTTATCCCTTCGTCCGCTGAGACATTTCCACCGCTAGCAGGGGGAGGTGGCCCACACGTATAAAGGGGGCTGTGCATTACTTTTATATACTTTTACATAGAATTAGAGTGGGAAAGTACATCGCGTCAATGAAAACACGCTTATTCTTATTCTCTAAGACGCGACCGGATATACTAAAAATAAAGTACTTAATTAAGGAATATAATAGCTCCAGCGAATCAGAGATTAAATAGCTTATAGTAAAAAAGAAGAAGAAGGCTCCTACTCTTAATAAGATCCTTAACGAGTTTAGACTAATTACAGGCGTCGATTTTAAGCTATTTATATATAAGGCTCTATAGCCGACTATAGTAACCCTTTCTCCTGATTTTCCTCCCTCTGTTAAACTATTCGATTACTTTACCTTATTCTTTACACCTACTCTTTTACAGATTATTATAACTAATATAAATCAATATATAAATCTGTAACGATTAAAGGTTTAAGAAGAAAAGGAGAGAGCTCGGTAATAGCGTCCCTTAGTTATAGAGGAATTATATATATTTATTAGAGCGTTGATTTATATAGGAATCTATAAGGAGCCTCGTATTAATATATACTAGAATCCAGATAAGAGGAGAGAGCTAATATATATAATTTCAACTTATATTGTACTTAATTACTATAAAGAAATCAAGAGGTATTATTATATCTCTAATTCTATAGATAATAAATACTAGGGGTATCACTTACTTATAAATTCGATATAGTAGTATAAAGTAGAACCTCTTACGTCGGAATTGCAAGCCTCTTATTAAAAGTACTATTCCCCTTCCTTAGAAGTTAGTATTAATAAGCTTATAGTTTATTACTTTAGTAGGTAAAGTACCCCTCCTGTCTTAATTACCCTGTAATTAATAATTTCTATTAGATTTATATACACTTATAAAATACCGAATAAGCTAATTAAGTAAGGGTATAAAATCTATAAAATTACAGATTATAGTTATATCTATAATTAGATTTAGAGCTCTTAAGTACACAGTTTATAAGCTATTTTTAAGTATCTATAGCTTACTCCAACCAGCTCTCTTATACGGTCTCTTATACTCTCTCTCCTATAATAACGCCTTACGATTTACCTTAATAATTACTTTACCTCTATACCTCTTTTCTAAGAGCTTTAAGCCTATAGCTATAGTGCTATTAGTATAACTCGCCCTCACGCAGATTTACTAGAAAGCTTTAAGATTCTAAAGACCTTATATATAAAAGCTTTAGAATAGAACACCCTTATTACAAAAGTAGTGGAAAATATACTCTGTTTAGCCTAGTAAGATAATAATATCGTTCTAGCTTTTAGTAATATATATATAGTATATTAGGCGAACAACTTTAGAGCTAAAATCCGAAAGCAGTTTATAAAGATATTAACGAATAGCTATATTGTTAGAGTTATATTTAAGGATAAGTATATAAAGGAACTACTTATTCCGCGCTTTATTAATAATTATAATTATTATATAGGAGGGATTAATCTTACAAATTAGTATAAGGAAGTATATAAGACTTATAGAGCTACGTAACGGAATTAGTAGCCTCTTTTCTATTAGTTAATTAATATAACTTATATTAACTCGTATAAGCTATACCTCTTATATACTAACTCGAGAAAGCCTCTTACTTACTTATAATTCAGAATTAAGTTATACTATAAGCTCTTAGAATATTCTAAGAAGATATAATTAGTACAATTATACTCAGAATTAGGGGGAGTAAGGTTATTTAACCTTAACTTTCCATATATACACTTCTAAGAGAAACTCCATATAAAAAAAGATACTTATACGTAGTGCTTATATTACAGAAACTATCAAAAAGTACTAGGAATTATAGTATAAGAGACCCTTAAGAAGCTAGTTAAAGGATATACCTTTTGTAAGGTATTTTTATATTAAGAGGGGAATTATTAAGAGCGATTTCATCACTATAATATATCTTACTAATTAATTTATATGCAGAGATATATAAAATAATACTTACCCCTCCTAAGCTGCCTTGTGAGCCGCTCCCCCCTGCTAGCGGTGGAAATGTCTCAGCGGACGAAGGGATACCTTGAGTGTATTCCCCAAAAACCTCTCATCCAAGTTTTCCCCACATCACTCCACCCCAAAGTCATGTCGATCCTGATACGCATCTCGATTGGATCCAGCAGCTGCCTCCGTCATAGTCATCCGCGCATCCAAAAGCGCCCATAATGAAGCCTTTGTTCATCACTAATCATGCCTACCTATCGTTCTATTTTCAATTTCTTCCGTGAAATCATACATGAGGCGAAATTCACATAGTGCACATTTGCCTAACAATCAGCGACCCGAGCCTATTTGAGCTTCAATATCTAGTGCATTGGTGAATACCCAGGTGACAGAGCAGGTAGTCTAGATGGCACATCTGCATAATTCGAACTTCTTGAAGACACTCCAGTTCCAGCAGTCATCGGCTCATCCGAATATGCAGCCTGTATCCTCCTCGAAACGGCAGTACCATACGGCGAAGCACTCGTTTGTGTCGTCCTAGCAGCAATGACCAGAGATTCTTCTGTCAACTTGATTTGCGAGCCCTCAGGAACCGATTCCAGAACTGACGGGTTCTGTTGGGAGCTTGGCGCTGTGTCCTGTGGCTTCTTGGGCCATGTAAATGGTTGCCGATTTGGGGGAAGACTTTGTGTGCCGCCACGAACCGAGGCTACATGTGGCTTCTGTGGTTTTGATTTTGAGGTCTCCGATTTTGAGACCCCCGAACCAGACGATGATTTCTCTGCCATGAATTTTGGAAGAAGTTTTCTCATCGTTCCGCGAATTGAATGTGTCGTGCTTGATCGGTTTGGTGCATCGATTGCAGCTGAATCTGATGCCTGACCGTGTGCAACATGCTTGTCTTTTCTTCTCTTCGGAGTACTCTTCTCATTGTTACTTACTTCACCCGCAGTGTTGAGGGGGAAAGCAACTTTCGCGGGAGTCGTAAGACCAGCCTGCTGAATAAATAAGGCTGCAGGGGGTGCACTTTCTCGTATCGGAATCTGCGGGGTCATAGGTGTTTTCAAACCAGACTCATCGCCTGTTTGTTGCACTGTTAGCCCCACGATAAATATTATATATCTTTTAATGCGCCATTAGAGCGTATTAAGTGATCCTTACTGTGTGTTGTGATTCCCTGCGCCGCCCGTTCAATTGCTCTGCTCTCTGCGGTGGACAGAACCCAAGCTGTTGGGAAAATCGTTTTATATTGTGTCGCCATCTCAATCGCATTACTTCGAGTGCTCAAGATCATGCCAGATTCATGAGCTCAAAAGCCTGACACAGTAGAATGGCAGAAGCGAAACATGAACTTTATGGTGGTGAGGAAATAGTTGCACTACCTTAAGTTATCGAACAATTAGTGAGGCTGAAGCGACGCCACGCTCGGGGGCGGTGGCGAAGCACCATGACTTGCATGGTACTACTGTACAAGTACACCTGCAGGCTGTGCTTGTGATCTCATGGCTGCCTTTCAATACCTGACCCCAACTTCATTTTCCTACTTCCAGACATGAGCGCAGCATGGACTGTTTCGTTCTTATGAGTACGAGTACCTGAAATACCATCACGAAACAAAATCCCGGCCATCGGGACGTCAGATATGGCTGAAGAACTCAGATGGCTGTCTCAAGCAACAAATTACGCCCCAGCTTTGTAAGTGTCGCGTCTCTGGATTTCGTGAACATCGTTAACCGATAATTCAGCGACAATGCAAAAGAAATAATAAGCGCACTGAAGGACTTCGAAACCAGTACTTTAGCAGAAGAAACCTACATTTGCTGGCTATCTAAGCAGTCCAGTCTGGGAGGTAGAGCATGCTGCATATGTGTGGGCTTCAGTATCAGACTGATACTTTTTAGCTTCATTAGAATCAAGCCTGAGCGACAATGACTTTACGATAGCGTTGGATGTAAGTGCAGAGTCCGGAGGAGCGATACAACCATGCATTTCGCTGATTTTCATACAGCAGATTGATGGTGGACACAATATATTGTCAGCAAACCACGGATCATGGTGCAGCCTCACTTCTAATATTGATTTTTACAGGCTGATAAACCGTTTCTTGGTTCTCTCGAAGCGGGCTCCAATGCCCATTGATTCATCCAAGCCTAGGATTTCGGCTTCGGTTTTTCGGATCTTGATATCAAGACTGCATTTATCTGCGACATTTGTATATGCCCTGTCTCGATACCACCTACCGTGTGGACGTGGATTCAGTACTGGTAAAGATTTTCATGGAGAAACTTTCCACGAAATGTGGTACTTCCTCCCACTACGGATACAGTACAGATGCAATGACAAGGCCAAGGAGCACCAAGGAAGTACTGCTGGAAGCAATCAAATGAATCCCTTCCACTACCTATTGCATCTTTCCGATGTTGGTATTGATATCCGTGGGAGCCGTATAGCATTATTCTCGCGATACAACGCAACAGGAAAGACCATGGTCACTTTAGCTGTTAGTTTCATGGACGGTCGCTGGAGCAAGACGGCGCTGGAGCCAAAGACGAGGATCAAAGAGCTTTGGGACAGAAGCGAAGATCCGGAAAGACTGAATGACCCCTTCCAAATTCATTACATATACTTCACGAGTGCCCTTCGGTGGTGGACGAATACTTTGGACGGCATCAACGAGCAATTGATGGCATATGTAAGTCCTCATTTTCCGATGACGAACCCAATCTTAGACTCTCGTATTCTCTGACCACATTCGACGTCAGGAGCGGCGACTTCATGAAGCCATTGATACAGAATCTCAGGTAAACACGCTAGGGATCCTGAATAAAGCACTGCATGCGGTCGCAGCACATCTTCAAAGATACAACAACGAGTTGGAATCAATTCAGGAGACCTGGCAAGACATCATCAAGCATCGGAATCAATACCAGTCCTCGTGTGCACGAGCTTCTAATCCAGATCATTCTGTAGATTATGGAATACATGATCTCAATCAAATGTCATCACATCTCAAGCAACTCAGGGCATTCCTAGAAGAGCTGATGGCCAAAGTGCAAAACAATCTAGCCCTCGTAAGTAGTTTCATCATGTTCTGACTCTTGACGCTGGAATAGACATGGCTCGTTCAGCAGAATATATGCTAAGATACTCATAGTTGTTCAACTGCATCCAATTGACAAACGACCGAAGAATGGTTGCAAATGGAGAGAACATGCATGCTATCCTTCTAGCCAGTCGAGACGAAGCCAGAAGTTCAAAAGAAATTGCGGAACAGTCAATTAAGCTGTCCGAGGAAATGAAGCAAGACAGTGTAGCAATGAAAACAGTGAGCTATATACTTTCAACGACGGAATTTCAGTACTGATGTACCCTAGATCGCGGTCACTACAATGTTTTTCCTTCCTGGGACATCATTCGCGGTAAGCAACATGTCACACCTCAGTGGACTTTGTCTAATGAACTTCTAGACGTTTCTGTCGATGCCTTTCTTCGACTCAATGGCATATCTCAACAATCCTCGAACATGCTGGATCTGGATCACTTGCACCATTCCTTCAACCCTGATAGCATTCGCCTTCTACTTCTACTGGAGGCGCAGAGAAAATGCTCGCAAGATGCAAAGAGCAGCGACAAGTAATTAAGTCAGAGTAGGAATGCTATGTGCACAGTCTCTTTTTCAAATAGCTGAGTGATAGCACAATCTTCAGGTCATATTTGACCAAATCTCGCTCACTTCGTCGTCTGTGAGTTGCCAAGGGGTTTGGAAAAGTTTGCTCAGCTCTGGCCTCGTACAATACCAGTGGAGGACCTGTCGGGGCTCTTTGTTTGAAATGTTCAATGCGTGGAACAAACACACAAACAGACATAGTGCCCCTTCACATTTGTCTTCAATCATGTCAAAACCATGAACCCTAGCCTGTCTGAATATCCTGAGAGCTTGCCCGTCGATCAGTTGCCTTTGCACAAGCAAATCTAGTAATGTGAACGGAACTATTGGGACTTCGCTTCCTGCACAATGGTTAAGCTCAATGTTCGTCACAATTTGATTTGCACTCTCTCCATTCGACATTTGTGACCGTAATAGTGTGCAAAACTCAGCCGCGACTTGGGCGTCCTCGGGGTTTTGCAAGTTGCTGCTGTACTCAATGACGTGAAAAGCCAAGCGACAGAACAAAGCATTTGTTTTCTGAGCTTTTGGAACGAATGAAGCGCAGATTATGACGACGAAAGAGTCAATTGGATGATTCAGAAAATCGCATCCTGGGCTGGCGATACCCATCGACATATGATGCTCAACGATTTCAGTGGCCCGTCCTGTCCAGTGGTGGTTGCCCGACTCATATTGGAATTGTAGGTCGCTGGCCATCATTTGCCATGCTAAAAGCAACGGCGATATTGCAAAATTTGTGTCGGTGGACTTGTCTCGCTCTTGCGCGGCAAACAATATTCCGAAAAATACCTGAAGGAGGCAATCAGTGGCAATTCTGCCTTCCAGAACTCGATCGATATTTGACATCCATGTTCGTTGATTGATAGTATTTGTCGGCGACAAGTCCCACCCGAACACCAATACCCCAACGATCGGATGGGGATCAGAAGCGTATAGAATATGTACCGAACAAGCAGGACAACATGTCAAATCTGATACTATGTCCGTTTCGACGAAGCCGCTCAGAGCGAATGGAAAGGCGACGTCCGCCCGACTGTGGGGTGGAGGAAATCCAGGTGTGCTGGTTCCCTTCGGAGGACATTTCAGCAGTACCGTGATATCGGGTCCTCTCGCCTGGCATATAGGACATGTGAATATCCCTTTTCCGTATGCCCGGTCTTTGCGGATGTATCCTGTAGATGGCAATAGCTTCGAGCATGGCCCTTGATCGACTGCTCTTTCCCTACGATAACTTGGGCTGCTCCCACCACCTGGGGAGATAGGCGACATACATTCAGCACTGGAAGAGCCTCCTCGCCCAATCAACGCAAGTCTAGCCAAACCATCGTCAATGATCGTTCCCCGTTGAGTGGCTTTCTCTGCTCGTGGTGCGACAGAATCTTGGAACGCTTGCCAGTTCCGAGCATGTGCGCGACGAAGGTTTTGAGCTTCCGCGAACACGAAGTCGTTGACATTCCAGCCACTTGCCTGCAGTGCTTTTATTGCTTCATTAACAAGATAGGCTGCTGATCCATTGACATCGGGACGTGGCATGTTGACGAGATCAGCAAATGAGTCTCGTCGACTGGCGATCCAGTCACGGACCTCTCGATTCTGGCCGCGAGTTGTAGCTGTCAGGATCACAGACTTAAGATCGTCGTCGTTTTGCAGAATCTTATCCTCGATGGCACTGTCTACTTTTCCCCGATACAAATCCTCAAGGTCCACCTTTTCTCCGCTTTGCAGTTGGAACTGATTGACGTCTAGCTTCGCAGGAAGCGGAATCCTGATGGCAAAAAGGTCGGCATAATTCAACTTGGGAATCTCGTACCACTGCGTTGAGCTGTTGAGCGAAGTCTGATTTCTGCCTTCGGGGAGTAGCGAATTGAAACAACCCTTGCATTGCAGGATATAGGCAAGATGAGTCTCGACATCGTGAAAGACGAAGAGACAGTTGGGTGTGACAGCAAATACCGAGATCCCGACAGACACATTGCAAAGTGTCGGATGTTGAGGCAGTTTCCCGAAAATGACAATGATGCAAGCGGTTCCATGAAGACTCCGCGAGTTGATACTGAAAGCAAATCTATGGACAGTTTTTGGCACAATCTCACCGTCCGTCAAGAGGAACCATAAGTTGCTGGACTGTAGTAAGTCGATGTGCTCTTTATTCTGCAATAAAACATTCGGGTCGGTTCTTCCAGCTGGTTTGATGTTCCCAAGCCCCTCAACAGTGATTATCGGGTGTGAGATCTCGTCCCACGGTATTACTCGAGCCAAGCCTCTGGCAGAATCAGACAGGTTACCGACGAAATTCTCGATGAAAGCGCATTCTTCGGCGAGAACAGGGCCAATGGTGCTCTGAGATATATCGATCGCAAAAGACGTACGACAATCCTCGAATGGAACACTAGCTGGTCCATCAGATGTCGGGATATCTGGATCATATGGATGATGTTGTTCAACTGATGGATGCGGAGGAGGGGTAGGAGGCTTGTAGCCTTCTAAGATTCGTCTTCTATTCTTTGCCAGCACAGCTGGATCAGGGGCTGTAGGCGCGAAGTCGCGGGTGACAGTAGAGTAATCCATCGACTCAAATTATTCTGTGATGTCAATTTTCTGATAACACCAGATGATGAATGAAATTTGACGAGGCTGGTGACAACTGGGCGAACAGTTGGGATCCATGCAGCTCAGCACAGCCCGGCCACCGCACCAATGACACCACACCTCCAGATCATCGCTGCAAAAGGTACAAAGGCTCAGTCCAATCGACCTCCAAGCCGAACGTGACACATATCTTCTGAAGATATTTAGTTGTCCGAAAATGATGGCTCATTATCGCTACATCAGCACTTACTACAATCCGAGCCGCCACGATTCGATATTGTCGGCTTCTGAAGCTGCGTCTCTGCATGCTCGAAATATAGGCACAAATTACCGCAAAGACTTGACAACTTCCTAACTCATAACTAACCGACGTTCGCTTTTGCCCGGAGGCACAGGAGATGTCCAACAAGAAGAATTGCACTTACCTCCATTTCCATTGCTGTAATGCCATGCTAGGTAGGCTAGGATGTGCTGCCGAGCCTGTGACATACGCGAGCTCCACGCCTATCAACAACAATGAAAGTACCCACTCATTCTTCTATTTTCCTAACCACCTACAGACCAACCTCCCAGTCAAAATTCCCTTCAAAGATCCCCCTTTTTTGTGCCTTACTCTCTCTCAAGAAAACAAGCTCTACCGACTTCATAACATCCTCCACACACAACACTAATGTTCCCAATGGTATATCCCGTATTTCGATACGCCCCACTCTAGCAGTAACAATATAGATTTGAAGATAAGAGATTGTAATATATCGATTCTATATACTACTTCATATTAGTATGAAATAATAATAAAATTACTTCTTATTACCGTATATATTAAAATATAAATTACGAGGTAAAAGGAAACGTGAAGGGGGAGAATATAATAAAAAGAAAAGAGCTTTTTTCTTAAACACTTCTAAAGAATATATCTTATAAGCTTATCTTACTTATACTTCATACTCAACTCCTTACATAAGAATATTGCGTTACATTATCGTATGAAATCGTATCCTCACTTCTCCTGCTAATACGTATAATCTTAAGATTGCGATACGACATATATATGAGACCACGTGAACACCAAGCTATCAATACAGAACGTACATATACTATCAAGAACACTGCATAACACTAGTCTGATACCCCTCCTTCACACGCCTATAATCATGACTATCTATCTCTCCATCACCTACACCTACGCCACCCATAAGTTCCACCTCAAAGCACTCCTTGCCGACCCTAGCCTCATCCTTCTCTCCCACCCAGATCTCTGTAATACTAACTACAGAGATTCAACAGTTAAGTTACGGGCCGGGTCGGCTTCAGAGTTATACCGGAGTAGTATATAAAGGGCTCTTCCTCTTCCTCGAGGCTCCTCATCTTCTTAATTTCTTCGAGCTAGACCTATAAGACTACTCTTTGCAATACTCGTTGCTTCCATACTTCGCTGCCTTGAGGCTGTGTTGTGTCATTACAAGTCCTATCTGACACCAATCTCACCCCCCTGCCTACCTCTCTATTCCCCGTCCATCTCAGCCCAACCCATCCCTCATACTCTCAACCAAACCAAAGCAAGACAAACATCTTCACATGAGCACGCCTCAACGTTCTCCATCCTCCCCACACTCTCAATCTCCAAAATCCACCTCCTCATTCCATCCCACCCAAACTGCCCATCTGACTACACCCACCACCAACAAGCAAGTACAATCCCACCTCCTGTCCAACTGCGGCCGTTACCTGATATCGTAGCAGCTCTCCTCGCTCAGATTACCTATCTTTTCAACAACCTTGCCTCTTTTCTCGGTGCTTTTGAATAAAAAAGTAAGTTCGAGTTTAGATTTGGGCGTAGCAAGCCATAACACTGCGCATACAAGCAGCTGACCTGCCCGCGCATAGTATAACACTCCATTGTCTCACATCATCCTTCCTTCAACACAACCACACCACATCACCACCACACACACCACATCGCCACCACACCACCAACCGAGTGACCAATATCCCAGCCCAGTACAGTCCATCACCCCAACCTTCCCTCATCACCCCCGCAAGGACATACAACTAAATCCCTACACAACAAGCCAGATAAGATACGCTTGTACATTCTCATGCCCCTCCAAGTGCCTTCACATCAAACCCGAGACATTGAATGGTATGGAAGAGCCACATACTCATATGTACTGTGAAGTTCAGCACGCCATTTCCCCAGGAGAAAGTTATGAGGCTTCCGAGGAAAAACGGTAGTGTGTCGTAAGCCGTTGTGTGTTATGTTATGTCCATGGTTCATGTATTGTATGAACGTGAGGTTAAGCGAAAGACATTTCGGGTAGAGATCATGGAGGGTTCTAATATCTGGAATTTCTAAAACAAAAACAAAAATAGGAGATGGTGAACACTATCGATCAAATCAGAGTACGTTATACAAAACCAGTACCAGTAACGAAGCAAAAAAGGAAGGAAAGTGCAGGGGGCAAGTACAAGAACGGTTCGGTATATACATACCGTACTGTACATACAAACTGGAATAAAACTCCTTGTACCACGGGGAATTGGCGGAGGATTTTGTACTTTGCAAGCTAACTAGCTTTCGCATCTTCGGCTTCGATTTTGGTGGAGAGAGATGGTTGGTTGGTTGGTTCTAGAATCGGAGGATTGTTATATGTTAGTAATCATTACCTATCTCTGTTTACCTTGTGTTTACTTCAAGGGAGGGATTCAGTAAGCAGGAAGCCATCATACTCTCCCTGATAGCTTAAAAAGAGAGGGAGGTAGAGAGAAATTCACACATCACCATCAGTATCAGTCTCACTCGTCAACATCACTATCAGTAATCAATAATCAGAAGAAAGAACTATTATTCGACGCAATATAGTGTATCGTGCGTATCCCATCCCATCCATTTCCTTCGCCCTAACCCACCCCATCCTATTGTCTATCTACTTGCTTACTACCTCCCCTTCTTTTACATCCTCCATTCACGTCTTTCCCATTTCCTCCCCCCTTTCTCCCCTCGTCAACAGCTACATCCAGCCCAGTCTCCCACCTCATCTCCCACCTCTCCACCTTTCCACCCAAAAAGTCGAAAAAATTACCCATCAAGAACCAAAAACCAGGAACCAAGCACTAAAAAGGCATAATACGAAGCAAGAGCAGAGTAGAGCAGAGCAGCTAAAAAGGTTGCAAGCAAAAAAGAACAAGGGAGAGAGATCGCTAGCAATCTTTCCCGTGGTATCTCAAGGTACAGTACGTATGGTACGTTCGCGGGGCAAAGTGAAAAGCAGCAAGCAGGTAAGTGGGCATTTATTTCATGCCGGCAGGAAGGTATATGTGCGAGGATGTCGGTTTTTTGTTGCTGAATTGTAGTATTTTAGATGGACCGAACCAAATTGTGGAGAAGAGTTTGATACAGTCGAAAGGGAGCGAATGCGCAGAAATTGTCGAGAAGGTTGTATGTATCATTTTGCATCGGTGGCGTACAGGTAGGTAAAGATGGCGGGAGGTGAGGTAAACACGGGATTCTTTAGTTGATAGGTCTGCGCGAAGGACGAGAACCGGAAGTAGGACTTCCACCACTAGTCTCCATGTTGCCCGTCAATTCCGCAACACGTGCCTTGATTCTCGCGACTCTGGATTCAATGGCTGGGATTTTGTCAGTACATCATTCTTCATTTGCATGCCATTTGGCGTTTTGGGGGGATTGGCGAAAGGTTGAACGGGAACTCACTCTCTTCACCACTCGTCTCCCCATCATCTACATCCGTCTTTCCACTATACCCACCCCGACTCTGCTCCTCACTCTGTCTCAGCGCCGCTCGCTCAGCAGCATTCTTGCGGATCTGCGCCCAGCGATCCTGGACGGGGCTCGCTTCCGACTCGTCGTTCGTTCGTACACGGGATATGTTTGGGGGAACAGCTGCGTCGTCTTCACTTTGACGGGGGGAGTCCTCTGGCACAAAAGCTGGGACATCCTCGAGTGGGCCTTGGTCGAAGCTGGAGAATGCCTGGCGGGCTTCGTGGGCGTCGTTGGTATCGACGCGGGAAAGGCTGTCTTGAATGGAGGGGTCGTAGGAGCGATCGTAGTTTTGAGATGGTGAGGCGATGGGGGTACGCTGTTGGTCTTCCGAGACGCGATGGGAGTTGGATTGTGTCATTGATGGTTGGGTTATGGAGGGAGTGGCTTCGCTGACTGGGGAGGCGACTGGACTCTTCTTGCGGAATCCAGAGAAACGTCTTCCAAGAGCGGCGTTTCCTGGTTGGAGACCATTACCGTTATTGATGACTTGTGGTGGAGCTTGAATTGATTGACGGTTCTTATTGCGGCCAAACATCTTTCTGAATCCACCACCACTTGGGGCTCCCTGTTCCTTCTTCTTGAGCTTGTTGTGCTTGGCTTTGCTCTCAGGACTCGATCCACTCTGATCGGCGGATGCTCTGGGTTCGGGAGTTGGAGCAACATTTCGAGATGGACCTGCATCGCGGTCTGCTGGATGAGCGTCTGCTGGTAACGAGACCTCTGCAGCCTTCTCAGACAAGTTTCGGTGAGCCTCCTCATCCACATCTAGACCCGGAGTAGGTGGAAGTGGTGCGGGTGGAGGCGTTTGTGTCTGTGTAGGTCCAGGCGAAGGAAGTGCGGGCAAGTCTCTGTCCCTGGAAGTCTCTCGTTGATAAGCTGGCCTCAAAGTATCTTGACTCTTGCCATTTGTCTGCATCGTCGCTTCTCCAAGTCCTCGGCCAGTATTGTTATTGGCGAGATATGCTTCCCGGATAGCATCCTTGTCGTACTTATTTGCCCATTTCATAGCAGGTGAAGCTTCATTCATGATAACCGGCTGAAGCGTAAACACGCTACTTGTCTTGGTTGACACAGCATCGTGATCATTTCGTCCACGTCGAGTAGTTGCCTGCTGTGCTTCCTCCTGTCGCTGCTTCTGTTGTAATTGAATAGCAGCAGCCTGAATCCGAGCATGTTGATCCAGCCCAATACTCGTCTTGCTCACACCCACACTTTGATTTGCAGTCAATCCGGGCTGTAAGCTGGTGGTCGAGTTGAGTGCTTGCTTTCCAGTAGATTTCCGACGAGTAAGACCCTTATTCTTCTTCGAACGACCCCAGAAGCTCTTCTTCTCGGCAATATATGCACCCTCTTCAGGAGCTGGGGCGGCTCCCTTGACCATTTCTTCCATTACCAGCCATCTTCCACCACGAATGACTGTCTCGATCAGAGCACATCTTCCAAATGCTGCTTTTCTCTCGCCTGGTTCCTCACCTGCCAGACTGCTGATCCATACCCACCAGAAAGAATCGTCCAAATCGAATCGCGTAATGCTGGCGAGTTCTCCCGGCTCCAGGGAATTCTGTTCCAGTCTTGGTCTATGCGATTGAGAACTTCGGCCTCTGGTATCAATTGGGGGCAAGACTTTGTCAGGTGGGAGCAAGAGTGGCGCTGGGCCATTAGTAGCTTCATTCACAAATCCAGAAGAAAGAAAATCCGCCCAAGAAGGTGTCGTAGGTCTTCCTCCCATCATCGTTCTTGTCTGTGGCTTTGTTCGTAGACCTTGTTGGGGTCGCTTCTTAGCAAAACTACTCTCCTCGTCCTCGTCTTCCTCCTCGAATGCGCCGGAGAAACCTATATCCTCGAATCGAGACCAGGAAGCGTCTGTCAAGCCGGTCGACTCCTTGGATGTTGATACTTGGGACTGGTTTGCCGAAGATATCGATTTCAATACCCGGCGACATTCCTCGGTGAGAGCTTTGACTGGATCTTCGTATTCCGCAAATGCCTGCAGTGCCCGATCGTCGTCTCGATATTGGAAGTGATTTGCCCTACGTAGTAGCGCAAATGGTGTTGGAGATACCGCATCCACAATCATAACCACCTTTGTTGTCCTCGTTTGCAGCAGCGATGGTCTTTCTGGCGGGTATTCGGTTTCCTGTACTAGCTTCTGGAGTGACATTGGAAGGGTCGAGATTCCATTCAATCCTTTAATAGAACTTGGTGTAAGTGATCGAAGATAGGCGAAGAATAAATGGCTTGCAGCGTCCGCAGCTCTGTCTGAAATTAGTAGCAATTCCTCCATAACACCACTTTTAACTTACGCAACCCATCCTCTGTATCCTCCTTCAAATCCCTTGCCACCGTCATGATGTTCGAATCCCCACCATCCAGCTAGTCTCGACAATTTCCGTCCACCAAGACCATTCGTCTTCGCATGGGCGGCAATAGCGGATAGGAGATCGAAGAAATCGAAGATGATCTTGGATCGGGCATCGGAATCCACACTCAGGGGTATGAAGGTTGCGAACGAGTCTCGGGCCATATTTGAATCTAGGGAGGAGTCAATATTCGCCCTTGCATTCCCGAATTTGAGACACACCTGATTCCCCAACCTTAAATAATTCGTATGCGTCCCATCCTACCACACCTCCAGGTAATCTGCTCCAACACCACTTCACAACGCTGCACAGAACCTATTGCTTGTCAATGCTGTTCGCGAACCCTAATATTCGTCGTTCCACGTACCATTGGCTCCGTCAGCCGTAATTCTTGCGCCAACATCTCTCCATAGAGCCCTCTGTCGAAGAAATTCCTCACGAACGAGCGCGCTGCACTGGGATCTGACGTCGGTCTGAAGGGGAGGAGTAGGAACGGCGTATCGAGAGCTAAGAGGAAAATAAATTAGTTCGTGTAACGCGAAAAACATCGCATCACAAATACAACGGAAGCATGCAGAGTTGACAGCGGGAGCAGCAGCCATCCCTCCATCAATCCATTTCCCCTCAACGCAGAGTTGTAGACGTACCTCTCGACTTCAATTCCAGCGTACAACCTCGCAGCAGCTCCTGCACTTCCTCTGGCTCGACCGAAGTGCGCGTCCAGGCGTCTTCCCATCGTGGTTTGGGCGGTGCGTCGTTCAGCGCGGGCTGCTGGGCTCCTTTCTTTACTTTGGACGGGCCATCTCTGCCCTTTAGCCTCGAGAAGAAGCTCGGCATGGCCGTCGC
Organism: Cadophora sp. MPI-SDFR-AT-0126; assembly: GCA_020747065.1. Taxonomy (NCBI): domain Eukaryota; kingdom Fungi; phylum Ascomycota; class Leotiomycetes; order Helotiales; family Ploettnerulaceae; genus Cadophora; species Cadophora sp. MPI-SDFR-AT-0126. The sequence continues at coordinate 377,996 of JAGMVK010000008.1, forward strand.
TTTGAGGAGGATGCGGATGCTGTATGTGCGATTCTCTTATGGTTGAGAGGAGGTGGATGAATTGTTGGAAACGTGTTGCATTCGATACAGCCCAGTGCAGTGCAGTGCAGTCTCCGGGTCTGTCTCGTCCTCGGTGTTGCTGGCTGCTTCTCTGTCTGGCCGCGTTCGAAATAATTTTAGCGTGTTAATGCGTAGATCGTGTATTTGTGTCAGAAGGAGGGGCTCGCAGACGGAGTGAATCGACCTCCTGCAGATATTGCGAAAGGGTATGTACAGTCAATGGGGGTATTGAAGGTGTGAATAACCTCAGGGATTAAATTTTCTCCTGGATAAGGAGAATGGAATGTGGTGGTTAGAATAAGGATTGGGAGGAGATTTGGGATTGCCTTCGCGTCCGAATCAGGGCAGAAAGTTTGATGGCAGTAATTCAGGGGGTCGCTCGCTTTGGGCGGGATGGCCTGGGCAGCGGGCTGCAGTGGCTCCAGTGGTGTGGGCGGCCTACGGTAGTGAGTTTAGTGTCAGGACTGGTGGAGGATCCAGGGCGGCAGAACTTCCACAGAGGGGCAAGAGACTATTGCGCACGGGGATCGCTGGCCCAATTCAGGTGGCGGTGAGACGGGAAATAGACAGAGATGAGATGAAAGCGTAAATGAAGGGACCTTCTGTGCGACCATTGGTTGGGACGAGATAGATGTATTAGTCGTAGGGTGTCCTGTTCTGCTGGTGTTTCTTATGTTTCTCGTGATGTGAAGATGGGTTGACTAGTACAGTATGAGCTGCTCTGTTCATCAGGGACGATGCATACAGTGTGGTGGAAGGAGAGAGATGTCAAGGATCGAGGATCGTGGATCGGGGATCAAGAGACGAGACATACAGTGCCCTGGACAGCAAACACTCCTCGCTCTATGGTGATGATGGCTGTTCCTCTGTGCCATATGAGTGGTGGATTGCTGAGACAGTATCGTGAGCTGGCAAACTGTGCTGTGCTGTCTAGTCCAGCCATCAACCCGGCCACTCGCTACCCAGCATTTATTACCAATAACAGGATCGGGACACATCTGGGCCTGACTGCAAGCAATGGACTGACTGAAATATAGTATATAATATGCGACCAGGGTTCAGGGGCCGGCATGTCTGGCATTGGAGCAGAGTCAGACATCACAAACTCAGACTCGGACCCCGGATTGGTGCTTACCGTTGGTTGTCTTCGTCTTATTGTGGGCAGTATTAACATTGCCAGGAGTGTGGTCGGTTGTGTAAATTCTACGCGAACCCCTGAATCAATACCAGCTCCCCCCACTTCAAGATTCAGGATTTATATTTCAAGCCCCATTTGCATTCGCTAGTATCTCTCAAGTCTTCCGACGTGGGGTTCGACCTGAGTTCAAGGCAAGCATGCATGAGTGAACATCACACCCTCAGTAGCCCCTGAAGCGACATGCGCACCAAAATGTAGATCCCATCTTGGCATTTTAATCCAAATGTATTCACGCACGTGACCAATAATTTGGCGCCATAATTAGCGAACAATAAATACCAGGATATAGGGGATATATTTGAATGCGGTCAACGTATTCAAATGTATAACTTCCGCTTTCCGATATAAACTTGTTGAGAAATAGTAAGATCAACCAAACTATCACGCGTATTGAATTTTCACTTCTGAATGAATCGACCTGGGGTGCTGAATAGTCTAATTTGTCAGCAATAGTGTTTCGTCTTCTTAAGCCGCCCATTCCGACGTTATTCGCTTTTCCTCTGCAACTCCCCCGCAACTCCCCCGCACCTAGCGTCCTGTAGGTGCTTCACCCGAAGCTGCTTCCCGATCTTCGGGTTACTGACAGGTACCATTTATAGGTGAACTCACCCTGAACACAACGGTCTCGAAATCCCAACACACGGAGGTACTACTATCAATAAGATCAATGGCAGCAGCAGTCGAGTCTGCACAATCTTATGGCGCGCAAGTGCCACCTGAACATTCTCCCCGCCATCCCCGCCGCGGCAATCGAGCATGTAGAGAATGTAGCAGGTAACATTGATCTCTTGTCTCTCGGCCTGACAGAGATGCTGATGCATCAATAGGAAGAAGACCAAATGTTAGTGTCACTCCACAAACTGATAGAAATCTTGCACCTGCACGTTCGAATCTCAAAGCTATCCATTGCGACTGATGTGAGCCATACTTCCAGGCGACATGGCATTGCCGACATGCTCGCTGTGTACGAAGTCCGAATCCATTTGTGTATATCCCACGACCCGGAAACCACGCGTTCCTCGTTGCAGGAAACCTGCTTCGACCATGTCAACGCAGCAGAGTTTGAAGGATAAAGTTGGTGGGTACCTGCAGCCTCCTGTCATCACAATTGACGGACAATAACGACGCTCTCAGAACACATTCTTAACATCCTGAATTCAAATGAGCACACTGAAAGGGGAGCCAGCAAGCAACATGGCTTTCAACCCCTACAAAGCATCAGCACGACCAACGATTCGCAGTCCTCAGATACTACGCAGAGTCACATGGAAGACCTGACGTATATTAGCAACCTCGAAGCCCAGCTATCTGGCGAATCAGCATCAGATCAAGAGAGCACCCTCCCACAGATTCGCGGGGACGACACGACACATTTTAGCCTCGATCGAGAGGAGGCTGGCGATTCTACTCTAGAGCAAAGAAGTCCTTCGGGGTCCGCGCTTTTTGCCAACTTCGGAATTCCAGGTTTGCTCGGGGAATATGGCCTTCCTTTTTTCAGCACAGGTGCCACGGACAATGGATGGCCTCCGGTTGAGGATTTAATGAACGGTAGTGATTGGATGAATCCCAATCCAGATTGTTTCTCCGACACACCCGAGCATCAAGATATGAGGCCTCTGAGATTAGCAAGTTCCGAAGTCTCTCCATCTCATTCTGTAACAAATAACACACAAGTGACAATCAAGCCTGCTGAGAGGGCAAGACATCTCTTCGAGATAGGGCTTCCTCCAGCATTGATTGATGAGCTGTCAGTAAGAAAATCATCATTTGGGAAACCCTTCTGAACACAATTCTAGGATCGAAATATATTTTGAGAAAGTTCATCACTTTCTCCCATTATTCCACAAGCCCCGATTCTTAGAGACTTATGTCTTGAATCAGAAAGTTGGTGATAAGCGGTACGAAAACGCCTCATTAGAGACCTCACTCATTTTACATGGCATCCTCGCGCTTTCAGCGAGGTTTTCCTCATCTCCTCACTTCAATGGAACGCTACCTGTGCAGCGAGGAGAGGCATTTGGGGAGAGAGCCAAAGCTGTTTACGGTGAAGCTCTTCGCACGCTTCGGGAACCTACACTGCAGTATTTGCAAGGCTGTGTCCTCCTAGGATTCTATCTGTATTCATCGGAACCTGACTCTCAAGGATGGATGATTATTGGGATGTGTTCTCGGATTGCATATGACTTGGGACTAGACAAAGTCGATGCTAATCGCCGAGATCAAAACCTATGCAGCAAGGAATGGAGCATGCGTGAAGAGCTTCGACGTGCGTGGTGGTGTGTGTGGGAGCTGGATACATTTGCTTCGGCAATCGCTTGTCGCCCAGCTACCATCGACCGGATGAAGATGCACGTTCAGCTCCCCGTTTCAGATCAAGCCTGGTTTGCAGATAATCCAATAGAATCTGCCATCATCGATCCAGATCCCCTTTCCGCATGGCACACCCTTCGAAACTGCCCAAATCAAGACGAGCGAGCCTGGTTCTTACTGACCAACTTCCTCTTGCTTGTAGCCCACGACCTAGGACAGCAAAGGAAACCCGACCCTCAGCTCATTGAGGATATCGAATCTGCAGTCGCGTGTTACGCATTGCTTCTGCCTCCTCGGTTCCATCTGAACTCCGGTTCAATCTTCTTTGACTCTGAGCATTTCCGAAATAGCAACTGGATTATCTCTACAAATATAATGCTGCAAGGGTGAGCCACCACTTATCTCTATTGAATTCGCGCTGTTCGCTGCTTACGTTGAAACACAGTTGCCGTACGTTCATCCATTTTTTGAGTGACAGCACGTCATCAGATGCATGCTCGCCTTCTACCAACCATTTGCTTGCTCCTTTAGCAGCTGGAGCTCAGTTTGGGGAGCGCAAGAAGGATTACCGTCCCTACGCCGACCAAGTGTTTCGAACTATACGTATCTGGTCTCCCGAGTACATTCCTTATCATACTCCATTGATCGGGTGCCTTATACTCGGTCCGGCAGCAATAAACCTGAGAGTTGCAAAGGACTTGAGCAAGTCGGCAAAAGCAGACAAAAACTGTTTTGGCATTCAAGGAGAATTGCTGAAGCTTACTCTTACCCGCATTTCTGAGTTTTGGAAAATCGGTTCCATACTCTTAGGTAAATTTCCTCATGTCCATATTTTCAAGTTCATGAAATCACTGACAATTCAAACAAGACATTGCCAATTCAGTAGCAGAACATGACTCGCGTCCAATTCTTGAAGAATGAGTACAAAATTCATATCACATGCTTTATTCTATATCCAGAACAGTGTACCAAAATCTAATGTGGTTGTTGAAAGGATGGTAATAAGGGGAACTGGTATAATATTTTAACTCTTAGTCAACTCTTCTTACTACTCTATGGACGAATTCCCGCAAATCCTCTCTTTGCATCTGTCGTATTCCCAGCAGCTCGTTATCCAAAATCTGAAAGTGACCACCATATCCTGAGGCAAAAGCAGCTCTGGCCGCGAATCCAAAGAAAACCTTGGGCGTGAAGAGGCCTTGCTTGAAGCCGGACCATGATTCTGCTTCTAGCTCCGCCGTGTCGATTGCTTCGATGGTCCAATCTTTGCCCCCGTCGTTTGCCGTCGCTTCCTGCGCCATCTCTACCAGCTCGGCCTGTGTAGTGGCGATGTCCTGGATGTAGACCGCACGGTTCGAGGTTAGATGACAATTGTCTACGACGGCTACAACGGCACGTCCTACAGTCGCCAAAGTGGTTGTTGAAAACAGATTCTTGCCGCCATCGTAAAGCTTTACAACGCGGCTCCGGGGATCCATAACGAAGCCATCCACCAGCCCCCAGTCTAAAAGGACATTGGTGAAGATGAGAGTGTAGGAGACGCCAGAATCGGTGCGGTGCTGCTCGAGTTTCTCCTCGACCGCAATTTTGGGCTGGTAGGTAGGGAACTGTCGCACCATATGGTTCCGCAAGTCGCTGCCAAATTCAGAGGGAATTATGCGAGATACGCCGGCGGCGACGGCAGCAGAGATGAGGAGGGTCTGCGAGGAAAGGGCGACCTTGCCGAGGACAGAGATGAGGATGTCTTGACCTTCAAGAGCGCTGCGGAGGGAGGCAGAGGACTGGTAGTCCACTTCGACGACTCTGACCGACGATGGAAAAGTATGGCTAGAGAGAGCACGGGTGAGAACCGTAATTGCGTAGCGATTACTATCCAGGAGAGCTTTGAAAACATGAGAGCCGAGAAGTCCCGCTGCCTAATTAGGCGAGATTTTAGCCATCCGCAAATTCTGTAGATAATTGATCAGAGGAGCTGAAGTGAGCGGATGTGAATATGATAGCCGACGATGGATACAGTCAATTAACTTACACCCGCCAATGCAACTGTTTTCATTTCACCCATAGCGTCTTTTGTTACTTCAAAGTCAATGAAAGCGCTGATTTGAATGGCAGTAATTTGAGTCCTGAAGTAAGATTGAAGCGTACTTACTCGGGCATACGGACAACGAGTGCAACCCCACGGGGTTTCCGTGTCATGAAGCACAACGCCGGTGACCGGGATAATGTGCGCCCGCCATCAAACCATTTGCCGCCATTTCTCTCGGAGACTGTTGGGTGGCGTGGATCGGGCTTATTTCGTTTTCCGGGGTCGAGATCAAGTTCGGATCGTGCCAGTCATAGGGAACGGCCATCGGATGATGCACCTCAAGCTCGGGTTAGGAGGTCCTGGCGAGCGCGCAGAAGACGCGGAGCGCGATGCCAGGACGAGCTTTATTGGCCTGACTCTCACCAAAGGCTGCATGGCTGTAGGTCAAGACTTCAAAGCTTTCTTCTGGGTGCTCGTTGTAGTCCTGAGGGCAACGATAGGCTTCTGTCAGAGATTCGTCCACGTTGTCAAATGCGAATGATGACGATTGTGTGATTTTAAATGGACATGTTTCTGGCTACCTGCGGGTATAAGAATTCGTGACATAAACTCCCCCACTTTAGCACACCTTTTATAATTAATTTGTAAAGAGTAATCATAGATTTTTTTTACCGAAACTTTAATAAAGAGAGACTGTAGATGTTTGATGGGAATTTTATAAGATTTATTCAAATTTTGCAGAATTTTACATATAAATTAGTTCGAGTTTAAAATTTTTAGTGTTCGACAAATACATCATAGATTCTACAGCTACTGGTGGGCCTGGTGTTAGAGAGTTCTCAACCCTATATTCTATTCAGAATCCCGATGAAAACGGCCTAGAAGTCACGTATGTTGCTTTTGTGGTTCACATGTGAGCTCTACAAGTGAGTATTACTTCCCCTCCAACTAATCTATTTTCTCTATTCAAACGGCTCGTCGTTGGGTCGCGTCTGCTTGATCCGCAAGTTGGAAACAATACATTACGAGAATACAATTCTATTCCTCATAGTCCCGAGTTTCTCAATTGTCACCTCCATGATGTCTCCCTCTTTAACATATCCTGTTGGGTTCATGAACCAGCCCACACCAGAGGGTGTCCCTGTCATTACCACGGTGCCAGCTCGGACCGTACGGCCACGGGCTAGATGCACAATTATTTGTCTGATGCTCCATATCATATCTGAAGTATTGGCATCCTGCCTAACCTCTCCATTAACCTTAGTGACCAATTTCAGCCTGTGGGGATCTCCCACTATAGCGGGAGACACAAGATACGGTCCGAGGGGGCCAAAGTCATCGAACGACTTGCCGTAGCCCATCTGAAATCCTGACACTTCCTGGGGTATGTAGTTTCGTGCCGAGACATCGTTGCCAGTAGCGTACGCCAAAATGTAACTGAGAGCTTCTTCCTCTGTTGGATCTTTGCAATCTTTGCCGAAGACAAAACAAAGCTCGCCTTCGTAGTCCAGTTGCTCGCGTGCGTCGGGATGGACGTAGATGTCGTTGAACGGTCCGGTCATAGAATCAGACGGCTTCGTGAACACGACCGGTTGGCTTGGAACTGAGAACTTCAACAGGTAAGTTGCACTATAGCCTCAAATACTTGGTATGGCTTACATTGGTTTCGTGAGCATGCTTGTGATAATTTATTCCGATGCATTGTATGATGGGCGTAGATGCGAGTGGGCATAGCAGCTTGTTCTATTAATTAGTATGATGAAAGCGGCACTGCCGTCAGAAAGATTTAATACCTTATGAATTTTCTCTGTCCTGCCAGTCTTGAAGAACCCTGCAATTGGGTCTCCTGTTAATACTTCCGCTTGTGATCCTACGGCGTCATCCTTGAAATATGGAAGGTTTCCATACTTTATAACCCCGTGCTCATTGACGAAGCGTACGAGGTAATCGAAATTGGCCTCCATGATTGCTGGTTTGAGACACTGGAATTAACCTAAAAAATAACGAAGAAAAAAGCAGTGGTGATGGAGGTGGAATAATCTTGACGCTGATATACTCGGTGACTCGATGAAGAACGGTGCGAATGGTATGTGCTTCTATGCCGACAAGGCCGACATCTCCACAGGCTATTGATGATGTCAATTATCTCCCAAGTCATTCAAAGCAAGACCCGAACCGATCAATCTTCAGTTTGATACTTTGGTGGATGCAGGGTTTTACTATTTTTGTTCTCGCGACGAATACTAAACCCCGGTGCAAAATCCCGTTTCCCCGGTCCTTGGCTGGCATTCCAAACGGAAATACGGAATATGGGGCAACAATATCTCCCCAATAATATTCAATCCATATGTACCATGTCTTTCGTCCGGATCGAATTCAATCAAGACTTCTTCTCGCAGTTACTCCCGCAAACGAGTCACTATGGCACCACTTCAGCCAAAGATCCAATTTGAGAGGCTCCTGTATACTCATTATCAGCACCAGAACCTGGCTGCTACCAACAAGTTTTTTACAGATTTCGGGTTGACGCCAGTGCAACAGACAGAAAATACCATCTACTACCGTGGTTTTGGGGACAGCCCTTACATCTATGTCGCTGAAAGGTCTCCTGACAGAGTCAAGCATTTCATCGGTGGCGGTTGGGTAGTAAAGTCAAAAGCCGATCTGGAAGCTGCCTCGAAACTTCCAGGAGCATCTAAAATCCAAGACTTGACGACCCCTGGCGGTGGCGAATTCGTGGATGTCAAAGATCCTCAAGGGGTCAATATCCGACTCATCTATGGAATCACGTACAGGCCAAAGGACAAGTTGCAGGACGAGCGCCCTAAGCCAGTCGTTTTCAACACTTGGGAGGATAAGCCGAGAAGAGGAGAGTTTCAGCGTTTTGAGTCCGGCCCGAGCAAGGTCCATAAACTAGGTCACTATGGTCTTGTTGTGGATAAGTCAAAATTTGAGTCGACTGTTGCGTGGTATCTTGACACATTCTCTCTCAAACCCACAGATTCTCTGTTCGACCAAGAATCCGGGAAGGATATGATGACTTTCATGCACATTGATAAAGGCGAAGAGTACACAGATCACCACGTGAGTTTTCCACAACGTCCTTCTACTCTTCATCCTGGGTGGATGTTTGCTTACAAATTGTTAGAGCTTCTTCATTCAATCCCCATCACCTCCTGTCCAAGGAAGTCACCCACATCACTCAAGTTTTGAGGTAGACAATATGGATACACAGCTGATGGGCCACCATCATCTCGAGTCAGAAGGCTGGACAAACTGCTGGGGTGTGGGAAGACATTTACTTGGAAGCCAAATTTTCGACTATTGGTGGGTGAAATTCTCAATTCTCAATCGAAGGCTAAATCCACTGCTAAGGCTATCGGTAGGTTTGACAATTCGGGGAATATCGTTGAGCATTATTCTGACGGTGACTTGGTAAATAACAAGCATACACTTGTTCGAGAGGTCGCTGCGCCTGATACGATGGCTGTCTGGGGCCCGAATGTAACACTTGCTTTCCTGACCGGAAGTATTGAGGACATTGCCAAAGGATCAGCAATACCGAAAGTGAAGAAGATTCCGACCGTCATGACTGAGGAGGAGCGAGCACCCACTCCAGCTTCAGCTTCAGGCTAGATATGTAATCGTAGTTATATCAATGCAAATGGACTTGATTGATTGATTTATTCGTAGACCGATGCCGCGCTGTCGTTGCCCTCTGTGCCTATGTGAGCCGGGACCCAGTGGAAATCTGGCTCTATCCCTTTGCGTGTCATCTTTCCTATCATCCAGAGTATCTGAAGGAGGATATATTGGCCGGATTGAATGTCTGGCTTGGCCACGGACCTGGTTGCTGCCCGGTTGTCTGTGAAAATTATGACGGCTCTGTGATCTTTCTTGCATGCGATCTCGAGTTCTGAAAGAAACCCTCTTACCTCGGCAGGGTAGACAGTGACCTCTAACGCCCGGCCCAGATATGACCGATGTATGCTGGAGCCATCGGCCGTCACGGCTGAAGTGCCAACCTTATCGTTGATGCAACTACTGTTCGTGGAGAGGACGAGGACTGAAGTGCGTAATCTACTCACGACCAAGTCATACTCTTCCTTCCTACGCTTCTTGTCAGGTGTAATGTGCATGTTTGGCGGCCTCCACCAAGGTGCGATGATGTATGGTTGCTTGGGTTCTAGTCGGTGCTCAGGTTGTTGCCCTACTCGTCATCTGAGATAGTGTTCTACTTTTCCCATAGGGCTCCACGTCCAATCCGCCTTCTCCCACGGACCATGCGTGATGCAACGCCTTCGGGGTACCCTTACGTCTCTGATGTACTGGTGAATGGGGCTGGTTCTGATGCACATTGCCGCGTCCCAGAGGTGTTTGTTGAGCTATTGGGGAGTTGGTTTGACATAGTATTCTATTTACAGTGCTGCCGTGGAGGTTACCTTAAATGCTCCGGCTGCCATTTGCAGGCCCTTGTACTGTATGGACTTGATCCAGTCTACCACTCTCTCCTAATGGCTCGCTTTTCCGGTGGGAATGTACCACGCCGAGCACCCGTAGAGTACTTCTGGGAGGATCATTGCTTGGTACACTTTCCTTAAGTTCAGCAGGCTTATTCCCCACGTCGACCCAGTTATTCGGGATAGCATTTTGAGGCGGTTGTGCGCTTTAACTCGTAAGGACTCCAGGTGGGCGTTCCATAGCACGCTAGTATCTAGGGTAGACCCCAAATACTTAGCCTGCGGTGTTGGTTCGATCGTCTTCTCTTCATCCAACTCCAGTTCTTGATCGAGGTCGAATTCCTTTGGTTTCTTTGTGAGGTGTAGGAGCGTGTACTTGTTCGGTGTAAATACAGAGCCGTGTTTCTTTGCCCAGGCTTCACATTCGGCATGCACCTGTTAGAGCCTTCTACAGTTCTCCTCCGTTGTTCGACTGGACACGAGGATGGCTATGTCGTCTATGTACCCGCTGGTGCACATAGGTCGAATGACTGCTGCACCTTGCATTCTATCACTTGCCACTCTGCCCCCTCCGTGGCAAATACCAGGTTGAGAGTGGTTTCCTGGCATCTTGACTGCCAGGTGCATATCCCGGGAGGGAGGAGAAGATCTAGGTGGCACTTCTCTAAGATGTCTAGCAGTTCTTCGGAGTCACGCCGTCCCATGTGGTATTTTTTTAAGCTCACTCCATACACTTCACTTTGTAAATGTAAACTATAAAACCAATAAGAAAAGCTATCAAAATATTTGAAATCCAACACATTATCCTTCTCACAACTTTTCGACGCAGCCCTTGATATGCGCCGCTAACACCTCCGGAACACTAACCTGCGGAAAATGCATACTCGGCAGCAATCTTAACTGAATTCCTGCTTGAACACCAAGAACAACGTTATCAAAATATAGCTCCATCGGTGATAAAGCCCCTACAGTCCAAGTCACATTGATCCCGGTCAAATCCTCCTTCGTCAACTTATGATTCTCCACCAGAGGAAAATAGTTCCTCGCCCAAACAACAAAATTTCTATCCAACCTTTCATGATACTCTGACCCAAGTGCCTCCCAGGCGGCTTTATCCTCATTCATGAGATTTGCGTAGATGTGTCGGCATTTCTGGACAAGTATTTCGTCATCTTGTTCGTTGCGAAGAGCTAGGATTGGTGGGGGAGGTGACAGTGGAAGTTCATGGATAATGACATTTCTCACTCTATTAGGATGGTGTTTTCCCAAGGCAAGTGCAATCAAACCCCCTGAGCTGCAGCCGAAGAATGTTGCGGTGGGGATAGAGAGTGCATCCATGAGTCCGATGATTTGGGTTGCTACTTTAGCAGGACTGAGGTCTTTTAGGGCATCTGGGGGGCAGGTAGTGTGGGAGAATCCGGGCATGTCGAAGGTTGTTATTTTGAAAGAGGAGGAGAGGAGGCTTGAGAGGATGGTGAATGAGGCGTGGTCGCCTTCCCCTGAGGGGATGAGAACGACATCAGCACCTTGGCCTTGTTGGGCTACGTGCCAGGTTATGCCGTCTGGCGTGGGGATTGACGACGTTTGGGCCATATCTCTGAATTGAATACTTGTATTGAGTTTGATGATGTGAATGGCCTATCTAGAGGTGCACCCTGTGGAGAGAGTTGAAAACGCTCGGTTGACCATATCCTACTTGGATTCTTGATAAAGAGACAAGAAAACACGGAAAAATGGCACTGACAGTTGGATGGTTGCACTTTGTGTAATCGAGACAAAAATTTGTAGTGCTGTATATTTTGCAGGACCGCTGTAGAAATCAGAAGTGGAATAGGGCTGTATTTGTATATTGGAGCTGGTCTTTCCAAGAGCGGTACCACTTAGGTGCGTGCCAATGCTGCAGCCACTCATAATATTCGGAAAGAATTCTCGGACTCCAGAAGTCTATTCGAGCATCTGAAGGTGGTCATGTTTTGTAAGCTGAAACCCAAAGGGCAGAAGCAAGCAAAGAGTCGATCTAGAGTCTCCAAATTACAAACCGAGGTTCTGGTCATGCAAGGTTTCGGAGGCTACCATAGAATTTTCGGGCGAGGCTTCAGACCCCGCATTTTGTCCCGGTAATCCCGTATTCCCAGCGTCGGTTGGGGAGTTAAATAGTGTTTGGATTATGGATTGAACCCGCAGAAGGCCAGCATGCACTACTCCATCATCAAAAGAAGCCATATCATTCAAGCTAGGAAGAAAACAAAAGCCATGTCCTAGTCCACAGCAGCCAGTTTTCACCGTTGGAGGTGCACACGCTCAGTTATTTCAAGTTCCGGCTTTGGCATCATTTGTTTATTCAGACCAATGTAATAGTGAATTCATCACCCTCGTGCACGAACAGTTCCACCTGTTAAACCAACCGTGAAAGCTGCAACTGAACTTAAGGAGAATCACTCTAATTGAATGTGAAGATGTATAATCAGCGATGGCACTTAGACTCCGAAAACCCATCCGGGAATTCGAGAACTCCCCGTCCCCGGTAAGAGGTCGCTAATCCCAGGGAGGGACCCTGAGCATCATCAAGCTGACTCATTAGCGTGCTCTGGGCTCATCGCTGCTTGGGTTCGAGCAGCGACTGCTCTAGTCTAAAGACAGAAGTGGACTTTGTAGAGGTCCGGATTTGGTTCTAATTATATCATTACTAAGTAAGGTAAGTACAGATCGAAGGCGTCGAGAAATCAAACTACGTGAGCGTAATAACAGGTCGGGCCCACGTTTCAAGCGGGATCCCGGCTCTTCACACAAATCTCCCGGGCCCGGTTGAATGAAAGGGGAGAGACAGAAGCGAAGAACAACCTCCGGATTCTGCCAGGGTGTTTAGGGAAACAATGGCGTAAAGTTAACCATTTGATATGGTCCTACGGAAAGGATTCTCGCCGCATACAATAGGGTGTGATCTTCGCTTCTGTTTAGTCTTTTTCTTACGAATTGCTTGGAAACTGCTCTTTTCCTTATAATTGTCGATTCCTAGCCCAGGATAGGAAAATAATCTATTCCATCGTCATTCCTCATTTATTAAAATGGCTGTTGAGTTCTCAGACAACTTGACTTCAGCCAAACAAGCTACCATTGCAATAGTTGGAGGCGGAATCGCCGGCGTAACCCTTGCCGCCGGAATTCTACGACATGCTCCTCATGTCTCCATCACGCTTTACGAAGCTGCCTCTGCTTTCGGTGAAATCGGTGCAGGCGTCGGTTTCGGCCCAAATGCTGTTACCGCCATGACTTTGATTGATCCCGCGATCAGGGAAGGATTTGAAAGGCGAGCGACGTATAATCAAACTGAGGCTAAGAAGCATGATGTGTTTGATCTTCGGGTCGGGGATGAGCGTTTGGATACTATCAAATGGAATACTGCAAGGGGGAGTCAACCAGGTGGTGGAGAACTAGGCTTGGGACCTCCTTTTCATACCATCGCCGCTCCATGGGGCCAGGCAAGCGTGCATCGAGCTCATTTCTTGGATGAAGTTGTCAAATTGCTCCCAAAGGGTGTTGCGCAACATAGAAAGAGGCTCGTAGATATCGAGCCTAGTGCCAGTGGTGGTGTTTTACTCCGCTTCGAGGATGGGACATCTGCGGAGCATGATGCCATAATTGGATGTGATGGGATTAAGAGCAATACACGTCTACTTCTCCTTGGCGAGAAGGATCCTGCGGCTCGCGCAGTGTTTTCTGGCAAGTATGCTTACCGTGGCTTGGTGCCGATGGATCAGGCGGTCAAGCTTCTGGGTGATGAGTTGGCCCGGAATGGTCAAATGTATGTGGGATATCATGGCCACATCGTGACTTTCCCTATTGAGAAAGGACGCACGATGAATGGTGAGTATCCCTCCCGTTTCCTTCGTTATTAATCTAAATACGTCTGACGGAAACAATACAGTCGTTGCATTCTCCAGCAAGGAGACGTGGGACCAGGAAGCTTGGGTTGTATCAACCTCTAAAGAGGCTCTCTATGCAGATTTCGAAGGCTGGGGACCAACAGTGCACAGTGTCCTGCAGCTCATGCAAAAGACCGATATCTGGGCACTCTTCGATCATCCACCAGCATCTTCGTACAGCAAAGGAAGGATCTGTCTTTTGGGAGACGCCGCTCACGCATCTACGCCGCATCAAGGAGCTGGCGCAGCTATGGCTCTCGAAGATGCCTATGTAATGAGCCGTCTACTAGCCACTGTGAGCTCCACAGAGGATATAGAAGCCGCTTTCCAGAGTTTTGACACTATCCGAAGACCCCGGACGCAGAAACTTGTCAAGACAAGTCGCGAGTCTGGCAAATTGTTTGACTTCGAACTTGAAGGAGTGGGTGATAACATTGATTTGATTCGAGAAGATGCAAAGCAAAGGTTTCATTGGATTTGGCATGATAATTGGGCCGGCGAGGTTGATAAAGCCAAAAGGGTACCTGGGGGATCATAACAAATGTTGTTTCGCAAAGTTCATATATAATGTATCTTGTATTTGCTACTTTCTTGTCATGAGAATTGGGGTCTTCCCTTCTACGGCATCGATCTGCCCTGTACTCTCTTTATGAACTAGTGCGTAAGTTCACAGAATCTGGAGGTTTTTCTGAGAGATTCCTCGTGAGTAGCAAAGGGGGGCCGGAGGTGGAGGGGGGACGTGGGGAAGTGCTCGTTTATGGCCATCACTCTACTGATCTTTAGATGCTCGGAGTGGTATTGCGACATAATTTCGGCGGCCGAAATTTTCATTGTTCGGGACCCTCGCACCGCGCTGTTTGTTTTATTGTCCATTACTGTCCACGTCGCAATATCTTCAATCAGATACGACCAAATTATAGTCTTTCCAGTAAATTCAATTCTGCAGAATGATCAATTCAGTTGAGATAAACTTTAACGAAACCCAAATTCCAAAACTCGTTTTCATATTTGAATCTAAGATCATTAAGCTGGTGAAGTGACGTACCTTTAATTTTAGGTAAAGGTTCACAAAAAGGATTTTCTTCTTCATAACGATCTGTTTTAAAAGCAATTACGAGTTTCAACTTTGTCTTAGTGCTGATTTTCGTTTTCTGTGATTTCAGGATTCGGAAATTCTTAGTACAAAAGTTGCTCTCAACTACCTCATTTTCTATAATCGGAGTGAGAGGGGGGGGGGGGGGGGGGGGGCGACCCTTAGCCACTGTACTTTCTAGAACGTAACTTTCCCTGATTAACATCACAGGCCTGCGTCACCCACTGGGCGGCCATGGTATCTCAAGAACGTTGCTTTACTATCGACGACAGAAAACACGTGGCCAATTAAGGCAGATGCGGAACACCAAAGTCAAAGTATCAAAGAATTATTTTCATACTACACAACAATAGAAATCAAATTCGCTCTTTGGGATCACTTTACATATAGCATTTTTGTTTCTCTTCCAAATCTTATTTACCATTTGCACCCAGCGTCTTAGACATTAATGGAATAAGTAACTTACCTCGCCCATTTTTTTCTGTCGTCGATAGCCTTGATAAGTAAGGCATCATACACGAATAAACGACGTCCATAATCGATCTTTTATTGCTAATTGAGTAAGCTCCGCAACTAACATTAATAACCTAAGAAGCAGATAAAATGCTAGTGGCGGTGAAAACAAATGTGGTGGCTGTGCCGCGACGCGGCGAGGCGCATCAGCAAGGCTTCATATGGCAACCAGACAATTCATACTACGAGGCCAGGCTCCTCACATCTTGTATGTTAGAACGTAAGAGAGAACCTCAAAGGATGGCACTGCACGGAACCATGGGATTTGAGGGCTCTCACAATCAACCTGGACCTAGCTTGGGGACCAAAAGATCTCCAGCCTTGCCCGCCGGTGTTCACGAATCGAAGAGGCTCTGCACGCAGCCTGGGAAATGGCCTCCTGAAGGTGTGGACTTTGAGATGAGCAATGGAGATTCATCATGGGAAGCAGCGAAGTTGAGGGAGTAAGTCGCTGCGTCTTGCATATATGAGCTATCTGCTAATATTACATAGCTACCAAATTACCGCTCTCGTTATGATGATAGAGAAAGAGTGTGGAATTGTGGGTAACGCCAACTTTCCGACTCTTTGAAATTGTTCAATCAGCTCGAGAGGAACGATGCAGTCAGTAACAGCTCTCCTTGTATCCAGACAATATGTGACGCATTGGTCCTGGCTTGCAATCCATGCATAGATATCGCCATAAAAATTACTGGAATATCCCAGAACAATCCAACGCCAGTCTACGGCGGAATACTTGCAGACGTCAGTTGCCGAAACATTTTAGAAGATCGAAACTGACCCAATTCTTCAGGAGATGGGTCTTAGTAAAACCTTGAGCTTCCTGTCTTTAGTGTCCTGGTCTCTTGACACATTCGTACATCCCTCTGACGACACGTCTGATGTCGGAGTATCTCGAGCGACTTTGACTGTTACGCCAAAGTCAAGTATGTTCTTGAACATTCCTATCCAGGTTTCTTATTTTCCTTTTTCCCCCCCTCTTCCCTGAGAAAAAACCTTTCTTGTGTTGCTGACTTTCTCAGTGATTCCGGATTGGCAACACCAAATCAAAAGGTACCACAGTTGGGTCCATATACGCAAGCTATCTGTCGCTGATAAGTATTGATGAGTAGTCACTTCCATGCGGGCAAATTACGACAAGTGGTCTATCATGGGCAGAACCGACGCCAGGTGGCGTCGAATTTGACTCAAGCAGACATTGTTCTTACAACCTTTGAAGCTTTGAGGAGAGAGTTGCGACAAAAGGACCACTTTTCACATGTTCGTGGCGTCGGGTTGTTCTCGATGAAGGTAAGTATCTCAGGTTACAAAGTTGTCTTAATACTAGCTTATCAGGATTCTAGCACATCATGTTCGCAATAGATTGTCCAAACTGTTCGAGGCTGTCTGCTCGGTCTCCTCGAGAAGCCGGTGGTGTCTTACAGGAACGCCAATACACAACTCGCTCCACGACTATGGAGCCCTACTGAGTTTCGTAGGCGTCCCTGTAGTAATGGATAAGTCCCAATTTGACTTCTGGATAACGTCTCCAGTCAAGCGGAAGCAGAAAAATAGTCTGACTTTACTTGAAGATCTTGTTAGAGCTACCTGTCTTCGACGAACAAAAGAAGTAGTACAAGACTCGCTTCAACTAACCCTCCGTAGCGAGAGAGTCGAAAAGATCAAACTGCATCAAAAATACCAAGAACTGTATGAACTTTTCAGAGAAAAGACGACCAGAATTGCAGCTGGTCTAGCATAGAAAGGTGAAAATTCACCAGAAATGAGTAAAGGCAAAGACGAGAATGTTGTGATGCTCATCAACTTCTTAAGGCGGATCTGCAACCATGGAGAAGACTTATTACCACATTCTGCACTGGAGGCATTCAGAGCCAATAGTGCGTCGCTGGACTGGGAAATGATGCGAAGTTGCAACAAGACTTGCGATTCCTGTGGATCTCTTATCGAGGAGCTTGACTTTCTTTCCGACGACAATGCAGAATTCGATTGCCACCACTCCTTCTGTGCATCATATAACAGTCAGAGCGATAATGCAGGTTCAGAGGATGTACGCAGATGTCCAAAGTGTGCGGCCAAGCAAACAAGATCCGAACACTCCACTACCCGACCGCAATCCACGATGCGATTTTCTGCCAAGGTGGAAGCTCTGATGCAAAATCTTCGCACTGAACAGACTCTGGAGCAACATGGAAGCAAAGAGTTCCCCGTAAAGAGGTGCCCAACCACAATTTATCTGAATACCCACGTACTCAATGGAAGAGATCAAAGTGCTAACTGGTTGCAGTGTAATTTTCAGCCAATGGACCAAAATGCTCGACTTGATCGCCGATGCCCTTGCGCATCATGGCTTTGAGTTCCAGAGAATAGACGGCCAAAGCGGTCTAAAACAAAGGAGCACTGCGATACAGCAATTCAAATCTAATGCTGAATGTACAGTCATGATTGCGACTGTCGGTAGTGCAGGAGAAGGGTGAGTGCTGGTTTACGCCAACCACGAAGATTTTGGCAGCTTTATTTTTTACGTTCTGTTGGATATTGATACAAGCAGTCTCTAGGGTAGAGCTCAGCTGCCAATCATGTGCATCTGATAGAACCTCATTGGAATTCAATGACTGAAGCGCAGGCTGTCGATCGTGTGCATAGGATACACTAGCATGGATCGAGCAAGACAGAATGCGAGACCTCACCACACAACTCTTCTCCACTTTCGAGCAGCAATACAATGCAAAATCTGACTCTGGGTGTCAACCACACACCCAGTAAGAACCAAGAACCTACCATCTACCACTACACCTAGCAAATTTCATCCTTACCACTCTCATCCACATAAGGCAATGCCAAAATACAAACAGCACAGTTGCGCTTCTCGACACGGGAGCCGTCGCCGTCGTACCCGAGCTGGGCGCGCGAGGGCAATATACTCGGCTTCTTAGAAGGGCATAAAGGTCTGTGTCTTATGAGATCAATACCAAGTTCGTGTAATGAACAGAAGCCTCCTGGCGCGAGAGTCGTGATTGATGTTGCGCGGGTCAGTATCGTACCTTTTCGGCGATTTGAGAGGTGCGCAGGATGGGAACCGGCGCTTGGTGAGATGCGGGATGAGGAGGTTGTTTTGCTTTTCATTGATATGGCCATTCTCTTAGTAAACTGCTAAGAACATACCAATCGAGCAGGGGACCAAAACAAATTCCGTTCGAATAGGCTCGCTAAGCCTCGGGGGGCTACAGTAACGGTGGTGGAGAAAATAAACAACCTAAGCGAGGAACGAGGCAAGGCGAGGTCGTGACGTCAACGACCATTTCTGTCTCTAATTTAGCTTCAATTCATACAAACCAACTCTTCCTACAAGATTAGAAATAAACTTTCATAATCGTAATCGAGACAAGTTTCAAGACTTTCATCCCTTTTCAACTTGGTCTATATTATTCGACACCTAGCTCAAAACAATACTTAAAACTGTCGCCACTCGCGATTCAAACAACATACAAAATGGTCAAAGACAGCGAAACCGTAATCAAGTACGCTTCCCCCTAACAGACCCTCTACCCCGTGCATCCATAACCAAACCAGAAAATTAACACTCGCACTGACTCTCACTTTTACAGGGAGTTCAACGAACTCGTCAACATGTCATCCTCCGAGCTAGAGAGCTGGCTGAAGGAAGAGCAGTCTACGAGTTCGGGGTGGAGCAAGGATGATGGCAGTGGAGAGACGATTGGGCATGATAGGTGGGTTATCCAAACTTCGATTCTTTTCTTTCATTTCAATATCTTTCCCTTTTGATACTGTACACCAGCAGCTAGCAAACATTCCCAGGTGAGGAGGAAGATGGGTCCGATTTCTGGGGATTGAAAGTTGCGAGATGAAGAGAAATGGATAGATGTTAGTAGATTGACCGACTGACCTGTTTTGAATCAGTGGTCGCAAAATCGTCGAGATCCTAAAGAAAAACCCAAAGAAAGATCCAGAGAGTTATGATGAAGGTACCTCATCTCCCCCTCCCTCTCCTCTCGCCTCTCCCCCAAATTTCCCTCCCACCCCTCCCAACCCACTGCTTGACTAACTGGTACGAAGACGACATCGACCACATGCGTCGCGTAGTAGCATATTGCAAGCGGCATCTAGCGCAGGAGGAGAAGGCGAAGCAGGATACGGAGAGTAAGAGTTATAAGAGTTTGAAGAATTGGGGGCATGATGCTTTAAAGTGAGGGATTGAGGTGGCTCCCTGTTGAGAGAGAGTTGAGAGTTGATTGGGAATTGTGAAATATGGATTATATAGATAGATGGGAAATTTCACGATTGAGGAATTTGATTGGAATTTCGAGGAGGCTTTTATATATGAGTGTTTGTGAAGAAGTTTGAAATCTCCCCTTTTTCTGGATATTGATAGCTGAATGAAATCTCTAGCGTGACTGACACGACATGACATGACTTGACTGGATTTGACTGTAGCCGAACACCATCCTAACCTAACGCCTCGCACAACAAACAGAAATATGAGATGAGACATACAGAATCATTCAATCGTCCTTCTCAGCAGGCTTTATCTCCTCAGCCTTGACCACCTCCACCTTCTTCGTCTCCGCCTCAAACGCCTCAGCCATAGCCGCCTCCGCCTCGTCATCATCGAAGTCATCCTCTGCAACCTTCGTCACAGGCTTAACAACCTCCTTCGTCTTAACCACCTCACTCTCCTCAACAACAGCCTTCGCCCCCTGCAAAAGGCTCTTCCCGCCCAGACTCCAATCTATACACTCCTCAGCTCCATACCTCTCCTCCAACCACTCATTCGTCTTTTTGAAATGCCCGCAATCAAACCAACCCCTGCTCGCACTCAATGGGCTAGGATGCACACTCATCAACACCAAATGCCTCTTCCTATCCACCTTGACCACCCTCTTGCCAGCGGGCGTTCCCCAAGCCAAGAACACCACTCCTCTTGTGCGCTTCGCAGCTACCAAGTCAATGACTTTCTGCGTGAACTTCTCCCAGCCGCGATTGGAATGCGAGTTGGCTTCGTGTGCGCGGACTGTGAGACAGGTGTTGAGCAGGAGGACACCGCGCTGAGCCCAGGGTGTGAGGAGTCCGCTGTTGTTGGGAGGCGGTGTGAATGAAGGGTAGTCGCGGCCGAGGGCTTTGTAGATGTTCTTTAGAGAGGGGGGTGCAATGGTTGGGGACTGGACGGAGAAGGAGAGGCCGTGGGCTTGGTTGTCGTTGTGGTAGGGGTCTTGGCCGAGGATTACGGCTTTGACTGTGTTGAAGGGGGTGTGGCGGGACCTGTATGTACACAATTGCAGTTAGCATTGACTGCAAGTAGAGAGTCTGTAGAGCGTTGAATGCTGGAAAAGGAGACTTGTGGAGTGTGAGGGGTACAGGCAGACGAACCAAGAATAAATATCCGCCTCCTTCGGGAATATTTTCTTTCCACTCTCCCTCTCCCTCTTCAAGAATCTTTTCAATTCAAGGAACCCCGTACTCGTAACCTCGTCTTTCAACTCCTTCAGCCAACTTTCATGCAGTGTGTCAATCTCCAGCTTTAACAGCTCTTTCTGCTCGGCAGTCAAGCTCTTTACCCATTTCTCCTTGTCGAAATTGACTACCGGGGCATTTGCGAAGTTATTGCCATTGACGGATTTGTTAGGGCCAGAAGATTTTGGAGCGCCGAAGAATGAGGTTATACTACCGTTTGATTTTGGCTTCTTGGCCTCCGAGGTGGGAGCGTCGGTGGCTTTGCGTTTTAGAGACATGGTGAAGTGGCGGATTGGAAGATGAAATTGGGAGCGGAAATGGTGATGCAGTTGATATCTGGGATGTAGACGGCCTACAGAAGTGAGGGAAAACAGTTTGCAGGTTATTGTCGCCGTGATTCTGAAGTGAAGTTGACTTCACTTTATTTAGTGCGGAGAAGGGAGAGGGCCGAATCTGAAGTGGATATAGTGGTTTAAAGTGGAGGTTGGGTTGGTCGAGGCGAGAAAAAGGAGTGGAGCGAGCTGAGCTGAGCTGAGGTAAGGTTAGGGCGGCGCGTTTATAATGACGCGCAGACGCGTAAAGAGCGTCGCGAAGTCAGAGGTCCGAGCAATTCTCGCGATCAACCAATGAAAGAGGAGAATTAAGGCCAAGGAAATTGGGATATCTCTCGACCTTTGGAGCAGTTGGTGGTGCAAGATTTATGAGCCTATCGATGAGATAGAAGTAGCTGCTTCTACTTACGAAGAAGTAAATACGATGACGCTGTGAAAGGATCCGACTAACTAATCAATGAAGTACTTCTAACAGGTATTATGTTTGATTTCTATTTAGTATTATACAAGACTGCCCACAAGCCATCAAAACGCCCAATTCGCTATGCTTGAATGCAATGAAGGTTTTCCCAAACCTTTTCTTTTCGTACGCCCTCGAAAAGCAAAATCGAGAATGGAGTGGTATCATATTTTACACGGCCGTTTTCTTCCTCTCAGCCCTCTCGTTCACGCTTCGAAATGCCCGCTTTCCGACCTCGTAACAACTGATCATGATAGCACACGATGGGGCAATCTTCAGTGTTCGGGGAATCCACCCTCGCCACAATCCCGCTAATCCTTCTTCTTTGAAGATATGCCAGAGGAATCTGGGCATCGATCGTTCTTCTGGTGCCAGTGCTTTTTCGGCTCCTGGTAGTTGTCCTGGCTCGAAGACCTGTCTCCTCGTCTTGCCGACGTCGAATGGCATAGTCAGAATCGACGCAACTGCTCCTGAGGAAGCGCCTGCGACGAAACTGTCCAGGAATGTGTTATAGTGGTTCTCTCGACTTTGAGACCTACTCCTCGCCCGTGCCCTCGATCCATCTGCCGAAAAAGACCGTCCTCGTCGTTTCTCTCTCACTTCCGTCAGCAAGCCCCGGATGCTTTCGTATCCCAGCCAGTAAATCCCCGAGAATGGTACATCCCTCCACATCGTCAAAGTCAGACCCCTCCACAAAGATGTATATCCATGCGCAGCAATCATTTCTCCCATTCCTTGAACGGTCTCTCTGAAATGGGCTCCTCCAGTTGATCGACTGGCCTGTAATCTCGTCCGAAACATCTCAATGGGTCCAACAGCTGTAGCAGCAACTATCCTTGCCGTCGCTCCAGAAACGAGTGGCGCATAGGTATCTGAGAAATATCGATTTATCGGACTCCGATTATTGAATCGTAACCAGTCATACCCAGTAAAATATATGATATTTGCTGGTACTGTCATCACCAGAGTTGGCGATAATCCCCGCCACAAAGAGCTCACTCCTTCATTCCGTGCAATCTTCCGTAGGCCGTCGAATGTGGAATTGTAGGATCGCTTTTGTGTTTCCTCGACCGCACATTCTGCACCGATGTCTCCGAGTTTAGGTGCTGCCATGCAGTATTCGACATTGTTCGTAGCAAAAAATACCTCCCTGCAGCACGCTGTTACCCCGAGGTTCGGAGGCAGTGTGCTGAATGATCGTGGCGATGATGCGGCGAGCTTCGAAATTGTAGTAAGAGGGGTGGGAGTAGTAGGTTGGGATTGCAATCGGACTCGAACGACATCCAGAGGCGTTACTGCGACCTTGTCAGCATTGTCTTTGCCCACAACAAGTCCGTCGAAGCTCACCCAACAATGAAGTCAACAAACTTCCAGACATGGCGGATATCATCTTCTGCCCCGCCGTAATACCAATTTCGATGTCCTCATTATCGCCAGACATGGCTATTGTTGAGGATTCTCCTGGAATTGGATTATCTCCATGTATTCTATCATGTCCCTGGCCTCGTAAAACCTCTCTGTCAAAACTTGTGGCGAGGTCCTCGTCAGAATGCGAAAGACTATCCCAAGTCGCAGGCATTGATAGTTGACTTCCTTTGATAGAGCCGGACAGATCTGCTGTTTAAGAGGTGCAGATACCTCAAGGTCGTCGTCGCTGTTGATGTTATTTTTGACGTTGTTGGCCGTGGAAGATGTTGATCCTGATTCTGGAAGACTCCGACTCAAAGTCGATGATGCCGGCAACAAATCCACAGATCGGAGCCGACTGGTGGAGCTTGGGCAGAAAAAGCTTAGAACAAAGAAATTGGCGGGAAGCGGCCGCTGGGCTGGCGATGACGGCGTTGATAAATGAGATAAGGAACCGGGTCGGGCCTCGGACATAAGATCTGATAATGAAGAATCACTTTCTTTTGGTAACAACAGCTCCACAGCCATCAACAACAGCATTCTCCCACCATAGCTACTCATTTGGATTGTACAACATCGAGAATGGAAGACACGAACCCAGAATTAGAGCAATTCCGCCAACAATGGCGAGCCGAAGTTTCCGCAAGGACTCACACCGACGTCCGAAGAGATACCAAGTCAACAAAGGCACACCGAAGACCACCTCCCATAACCAGTCTGGGATCTAGCAGGATAGTCAGACCTGCACAAGACGATGACGAAGAAGAGGCTCCAACTTTTCATTCTCTAGACGGATCTCGAGAGGGATCAGGATATAGCGAAAGCTCCAAGGCCGTAGCCAAAGAGCCACAGTCTGCCTTGGAACACTATGAGAAAGCGGTAGAGCGAGAAACAACAGGCAAACTTGGAGAAAGCCTGAGCCTCTACCGCAAAGCCTTTCGTGTAAGTTTCAATCTTCTTTGTCTCGGAAAAAGTACTGATCCAAGGTAGATGGATGATCGAGTTGATCAGAAATACAAGAGCAAGCACTTCCCACCTTCTTACTTTGCCTCGAAACCTTCCAACACAAACCCATCAAATGCCTCCGTTACAGTTCCAAATACCGCCCACCACTCCCTAGACGGGCCCCCAAAAACTATAAAGCAACTCATTGGGGCATTTTCAGGTCTCTCTATCGAGCCGGCCCCCCCAACAATCGAAGGCACTCCTGCGCCTCCATGTCCCATTGCAACGCTGCCGGAAGAGATACTCATCCATATCTTTACGGATGTTGCCATCTTGGATGTTGCATCATTCGTCAGACTTGCACAGGTATGCAAGCGGATGGCATATCTAGTGGCCACGGAAGAGCAAGTTTGGAAGCGGGTTTGTCTAGGCTCTGAAGTTGGATTCGGAGCTATGCATTACCAGTGGCAACGAGAAGTTCTCGGCGGCCCACTAAAGGAAGAAGAGCCAGACTTTGACGACTCGGATCAGGATGTCGTTGCACCTCTGGAGAAAGCGGCAATCACAGAAATACTGCACAGTAGTGCATACGCAGCTTCGTGGCATCAGATGTTCCGCACCCGACCAAGAGTCCGCTTCAATGGCTGCTACATCAGTACTGTCAATTACATGCGAGCGGGTCAGGCTTCTCAGTCTCAGGTTACATGGCACAGCCCAGTACACATTGTTACGTACTACCGATACTTGCGATTCTTCCGAGATGGAACAGTGATCAGTCTCCTCACCACGAGCGAGCCAGCTGAGGTAGTTCACCATCTTACTAAGGAATTGCACGACACTCACCGAGGTGGTGCTGCCCCTCATCTTCCCTCAGTTGTCATGCAACACGCATTACGAGGACGATGGCGTCTATCTACCACAACGGACAACTCCGAAGTCGACATCAAAGACGCCGAGGGCGACGTCTTCATAGAAACGGAAGGAGTAAGCTCGAAATACATGTATCGCATGAAGCTTTCCCTACGTTCTGCCGGCAAAGGCGCAAGGAACAACAAACTCGTCTGGCAGGGATTCTGGAATTACAACCTTCTGACCGATGATTCTGGAGAGTTTACCCTCCGGAACGATAAAGCTTTCTTCTGGAGTCGTGTCAAGAGCTATGGCGATGGAGCATGAGCCGTAGATACCAGCAAATGTCAATAATGCCGTCAGCCGAACTCCGTTCTGAATGAAACATGTTTGCTGAGGCCAATTTACTTGAGACTGGGTGCAGAGCTGGTTTTCTGGGCAGGAGTTGCCAAATTCCAGCTAAGCCAGGAGCTCGCGCACGCCAAGCTCACGGGGTTCACAATCGTTTTTTGGCAAATGAGGTGGGTCCGTCAGACACTCTCTGCCATACTGCTCCATTGTCGTAGCTCCATCTAGCATTTCAGACGCCTTCCACGATATGGGCCTGGCCAGTCGCCGGCTATCGTATGTATGATGGTCCGCCACAAGTCAAGTAACACTATGACAACGCTGCCCGAAAGCCCACTGCCCGATGTCAATACATCCTCACGATGATCTGGTGCAATCGCAACCTCTCGTCTCCAATGCATCAGCAACATCTCCCCAGTCATATCAATCTGATGGCATTTGCCAGTCCCAACCTCCATCCCACCCATCAGACTTCAAAACGTGTCAGTTTCGATCCTGTGAATGATTTCGTACTCGTAGTCCATGACGACTGCTCCTCAAATCTCAAATCGATAGGGATATAATTAGTGATAACAGGCTGTCGTCGAAATAGACGAAACTTTGAACTTTCCCCGCAAGTGGCGTGAAGGCATCTCCCCGTCGGAGACTAAACTTAATCCTCGGGATGTTTTTGTTTCTTCAGGCGTGGAGAGTTTCTTTCATGGCACTTCTATTTTGTAGGATTCGTCCACGTTTTGGGGAAGGATCAGGGTGCTTAAGCTTGATCTTATGAAGTATTGACATTCAGGGACTTTGGTCATGCATTAGGACAAACAGCGGGGGATTTCAACTGGACTTGGAGAGCTCGTCACCATCCTTTTGGCTTGTTTTCTTCTTTGGATTTAGAACTCAAGGAGTCGCAAATCACTTAATCCTTTGCGAAAGGTTTCTTCACTCCGCCCCCAACCATCTGCACTACCTCATCATAACGAACAACCCATACCAATACGTACCACCCGCAAGCAATCTGATCTCATCTCACATCATCTCAGAGATCTCACGGCTTGCTTTTGACAAATCAAGATAGAACACCCCTAATCCAAGCGTGCCGTGCTCCATGCTCGCGAAACTTCCACGCCAGTGTCTGAGGTTTCGACGATGAAACATCCGCCTCCGCCCTCCAACCACACACATCAAGCATCCACAAATTCGTCCACATCCTCGTCGATGCACTCGTTAGACTTGCCTGTTAAGGTTGTTCTCCCACGCCGTCTGAACGCATATGTTCGCCATCCGGGCCGAGCTTAGCTTTTGTTTCATCTGCTGCTCGAGTCCACGATTTACTTCGCGCTTCGCCACGCTGCCATCGTCGTCACTTCTGAATCCTCATTCGTCAGTCGGTACTTCTTGGTTTTTGCAGTAGGGGTCGTTGGGGAGAGGGGAGTCGTAGATCCTACGCAATGGTGGACTGCGAGTAAGGAGAGACGGGCTCGGCTTCATGGCAGTCAATGGGTAGGGGTGTGCGTTCTAGAAACAAATATAAGCGTCCAACGCTCCCTGCTTTGGTGTGAGTTGGACACGACACCCTCGTCAACTTCGATCGATCTTTTTGACTTCGACTTTGGATTTCGCGTATCGATTGAAAGAAGTCTTGACAGAACTTTGGTCGTAAGCTGGGTATTCGATTGTTCCGTCAAGTCAGTCAGGCTAAGCTTTGCGTTCGTGGACGGGAGCCGGGAGATCGGAGATATACTTTCGATCTTGGGATCATATGATGGATATGATGCTTTAGACTAGTCACTTAACGACACCGCTTACACATTCGTTACGGCACGTCACATGTGAGCAATTCTAAAGATCTTGCCCATCTCGAATCACGTAGAAGTTCCATTTCTCGCCATCACGAACTTGCATTATCCATCGACATGATGGAGAGAATGATATTCTCTATATTATTGGGGTTGGCCGTACTCGTCCCAACAATCATAGCGGCATGTTCACCACCAAATATCCGCCTTGCAGTAGGCGATGCCAGATTCTCGGTCCCTCTATTTGAAGACTGCAATTACGGGGACCCAGCAGCCGTAACACCAGATAGTACGTTCCCTTCCCTTTTTCCCCTTTTCCCTCTTACTCCCCCTCCTCCTCCCTCCCCAAACGACACACCACTAAACCCCCTCCCAGATAACCCCTCCGCCCCCTCCACAGCAACAACCGCCTCGGCCGACTACAGCCAATACGTGGACTCCTCGGGCACACCCCTGAACTCCGAAAGCAAGAAGAAACTCCTTGCTTTCTTCGGGCAGGCTGTGAAGTTGGATGTGCTGCTGGAGCAGACGATATGTACGGTTACGGATACGGGGAATGGGATTTTGGTTGTTGAGGATGGGGATGTGGGGGGTGGGGGGCAGGAGGAGTTGAGTGATGGGGATGGGGAGGTGGAGGTGGGGAGTTACAGGTGTATTATTGATTTGTGAATGAGATTGTGAAGAGAAGGCCCGAGAATCGGATGCCAAAGCGATTATGCGGACAACACCTCTAAAGCTTCGATGGGACCTGGGTCATTAAGCTGGGAGCTGGAATCTGAGCGGCGATCCTGAATACAGAATCGGGGCCGGTGAAGAAAGGAGGAAGACCAGCTCTGATGACTGCCTACCGCGGTCTGCTCTATTGAAAATCCATACGGGATCATATGATAGTCACATGCCAGTGGTGGATGCACGAAGTATGGTGGGAATCAGCGCAGCGACGTGATCTATTTGCTAGAAAGCATCGAGAATGCCATCAAGGTAGAGTGAGAAGATCAAAGAGGGAGACTGAGATGGGAAAGAATGTATGTTTGGCATCCTTTCGCAGTATACATTATACCCGAATTAATAGATGTTTATGATATTTTTCTTTCTTCTTTTGTTATTTCGCTTGTTCCCGGTGCTTCTGACATGTCACTTTTTCTTGTTACTAGTGCGCTTTGTTTTCTCCTTATTACCACTTTGTGTCTTCTCTAAGCCTACTTGGCTGTGCTTGCTTGCCCATGCTGAGCACCCATCTGGTATCTGGTTACTGGAGATGGTCATGCTTTGGTTTCTCGACTTGGCTCGTATTTGCACGTTTGGTAGGCAGTGGTCCTTAGCAGAGCGAGAACAGGGAGTGTGTCTCTCATTATGACTTAAGTCGACTTAACGCCTCTTGGCGATCTTAAAGTGCAAATGCCATTGCATACTGTCAATTGCCAAAGTTCTGGGGGTCTTTCAGCTAGCCATTGTCTGTGGTTAAAGCGTTATACCGTCACAAGAAATTCAGTGAATCAATCACTATAAATACCTGGACAAGCACATTCATCTTGCGGTGAATGATGTGGCTGTCGTTACATTCAGAGTTGTAGGATTCGAAAAGCTCTAGTTCTTACTCGGAAAATCAGAACTTCTCGAGTCGGATCTTGACAACCAACCTTCTCTCCAAATCACGATCAGGTACTGGCGGATATTTTTTGATGGAGACCGAAACAGTGCCACTTCCCGACCCGAGAGACTCGCGAAGTCGATCTTGAGGGTTTTCAGGAATGAAATTTCGGACATGCTCCCACCACGGCGAGTTGACCTTCAAGCTCGCGACACCCGAATGAGAGGACCATGCTGCTTTCAATTCATCCAACTCATCCGCTGGAAGAGGGGAGTAGTGACACCAATATTGAGAACCCGAGCGCCCATGTTTATTGCCGAATGTTATCAGAAAGCTATCATGATTGCCTGGTGCATACAAAATTCCCGGCCAGTACCAATAACTGCGATTCGCTGGTAAGTCGACTTCGTTGAATTGCTGCTCTGGTCCAGGCGCAGATATGTTCTGACTCTCGCTGAAGTAAAAGTTGCAGTTGGCCCCGATTGCCGTAGACTCTACTTCCACCGTGATTGGGAGCCTTGCTGGTAGGGAAACGGTGTAGATAAGTGGTCGCGGAGTGTTCTGTTGAATATAAAAGGACGCAATCTCGAAAGACTGGAGAGCTTCCGGTGGCATATATCGGTATATACGACTTTCAAAACCGTCACGTCCGTTTCTCTGAAATTGGCCTGGTGATATTTCTGTAAGCACCATACATACAATCTCATTCGATGTCCGCAGCTTGCAGTGCAGGTAAGCCAAGAAGGTTGACCCCGAAACCTTCTGTATCGGTAGAGTCACAAGGAGCCCCTTAGCCGTGAGGAGGAGGGGTGGCTGTGCTAAGCCGCCAGTAGTATTTCGCTGCTCGTCTACAGTGGGCGCCCAACTATTGTCTGGTATGAGATTACTATATCTCTGTTCGTCGGGACGACCAGCCATCGAGAATTCAGAGATACTTGTGGCTAGCGGCCACTGCTGAGATACGATTGACGGCGCAATTCGCGGCATGTACTTCCATGTTGTGGTCGCCCAGAAGCCACGGGCAAGAATCGTATAGTCATCTATAGTCCTCATAATTTCGCCCTGGAGACGAATAAAGGCACGGTTGCCCTCTCCATATAGTAGAGGCATATGAATGTTGAAAAGTCCTAGGAGACAATAGGACATGTCTTCGACTCTGGAAGTGGCTCGGGAAGCTGCCCAAGACATTCTTTCTGCAACATTGTAAAGAGAAAGGTCACGACCTTGGAGGGCGCGCGACGCAATATGCGTGATAGCAGCAATCTGGACTGTCAAGCTCTGCTTTGTACCAATTTCTTCCCAGCTTGCAGTATAGAATTCGACGGTTGCCGGAGCAATGAGCTCCTGTAGTGTCCAGCCTCTGGTGAACCATTTGCTATGCTTGAAAGCTTTTGGTAAGGTGTAGATCCTCGTACCAGAAGAATCATACACTTCGAATGGATTAGGTACGTCAGACAGGTATGCGTAGCAAACATCAGAGCTCTTGTACCACATGTACATCGAGTTGATAGCTTCAGACAACTCTGCACTGCTCGTCTTATCGATGCTACGCGTATTAATCATCAATGACAAACCCAATATACTCAAGCAGACGTTGAAGGTACCTACCAGCAGGTATCGATCCAAACATAGCTATACCCATCGTTGGCAGCCTTGTTGCAGCAGCCTCTCAACTTGACATACCCGAGCTTCTGCTCTGCTTCTGTAGGATTGGCCATGTCCTGGAGCGTGACCTCGTCATCCCCCCATGTGTGCGATAGAATTGCATAGATTGGGATCTCTCGGCCAAAGAATGATTCAAGTTTCAGCGTGCTGGTGTTGAGAAGCCTCATGGCGGTTAAGTTGGATATCGGAACAGCCTTGTGGAGAAGACACAGAACCCGGCTCTGGCATGCACTTGCTTCAATTAACTTGCTTGGTCGTTGTACGCCAAGAGTAGAAAACTCTGAAAGGAGTTGGGGGATCGTAGGTTCGAAAACTGCTGAGTGCTCTCTACTGACGGCTGCTGCGAGATGGCAAGGCTTGGGATCATTGTCAGGTAAGCTGAACGTCACGTTGTGGACATGCATGATTGGCTTGATTCAGTTACCGAGCAGCCAACATGGGCTCGAGATGCTGGTAATCGGACTCGGAAACATCGATATGTCTCTGAGTGTCGCGATTTAGATGTGCCGCCGAGTAGTGCCTATGCCCCTAAACTACGACAGGTTTCTCTCGACACCATGGAATCTACCCGGAGGCACAGTACATATCTTGGGACTTCGTATCTACAGCTTCAATTATCCGGATATGGATTTAGAGCCTTGTTGGGCCCAAGTAACTTGGCGGCTGACGCAGCCCACCACAATGGCGATTACCCAGTACGTGGATGATGATGATGTCTCTGGATTACACAAAGTAGAAAGAACTATGATGGGCGAACATCAAGAAATGCCTCAAACGCCCATGTCAGATTGAAAGCAAAGACGAGGCTGTCGTCTCGGTTACTTAACACCACATTGGTAGTCACAATACGCTAGTCTTTTCTAAGCCTCTCGAGCTGCTTGCCGAGGTAGTGGTTATCATGGTGGGCTGTGATGGAAAACACAAGCTTCACAACTCTGCGCCTCATCGTAGAGGCATCAACATTAAATACTATGTAATTGGTTCTACGGTGCGTATCATCTGACAGTACGCCGCAGTGTTGGAACCGTATTTTGCCCTTTTAAGCCTTCCATTCAACTTCTGGCGCGTTACGTGTGCGCTACCAGCCCATGGTCGCAGCTGTCCCGTCCTGAACCGCTCTTGTGCAGAATGTGGCAGCCCTCAGCCCCTCGCCCCCCATGTCGAATGATGGCGGGGAATGAGAACAGCAGCACAGCTGTTGGGTTTCGAATATATTATGGCTGTCCTCTTCGTAGGAATTATCACCTCTCGATAACTTCATATCGACCATCCCTTGCCTGCTAGCCCATCTCCGCGCAACAGTCAATTGCAGCACCACTGCGGGCCCCTCGCAGGTTCATCCCAAATGTCTTTCCTCGACAAGTTTTCATTGAAGGGCAGCAGCAAGGTTGGGACAGATAATTATCAACCTACTGATCCCCCCCTGCCAGAGTATTCGGGCGTGATATCGAATGGCCAAGGCGCCCCGCCTTCCTACGATCAGCTTGCCAGCCCAGCAAACCCTCCCTCCTACGCAGCTACTAAAAACGCAACTGGAGAATTCGACGACGAGCTGGATGCCAGCTTCAGCTCTCTCACCATCGCTCAAGATGCCCCAGCTTTTCCCGAGGCAGATCAGTGCCTTGCACACCTCAAGCTTCTATCTTCATTCCACGCATTGAAGGAGGATGTCGGCTATACAGATGGGATATTTGGTCTCTACGATGCGAAGTGTGAGATGGCGAAGAATAGGGATGCCTCACTTGCGAAGATGCGCGAGAAGAGGTGGGCATTATATATCGCAAGGGCAGCGGAACGCTTTCAAGATTGGTGGTTGAAGGTGCTGTGCTTGATGGAGCCCAGTTCGCGCCTCGAGGGCAAGGACATAGCTACAGGAGCGGCGCACTTTACGGGGTTCACGAAGGCAGGTAGGGCTAGGCAGTGGACATTAGAAATGCTTCCACCTCTTGGTAAGGATCTCCGTCGTATAGTGAAAATGGGCTAGGCTAATCTCGCAGATGTTCTTATGGTCTGGCACTCCTTCATGCTGAATCCCCGGTCCTATCTGGAAGACTGTATAAGATTTGGGTTGAAAGACCTATGGGCGACTGGCATGCCGTGGTCAGCAGTCAACGCGGCGATCGATGTAAGGTTTAGCTACTCACCGTCAGAAGAAGCAAGGAGGAGTTTTGCTGTTACTGGGCACGAGTGGGATAATCGGATGGATTCTATGACGAAAATTGTCAACTGTCCTAGATGCTCGCAAGCCTTAGAAGTCCCATGGACGACTTGTTGCTCCACGGAGAAAGCTTCGCCTCACGAGTAAGTGACCAGTCGTACTTTGCCTCTGGGCCCTACTAATACAAGGTAGATTGGAAGAAATGAGCGGCTATGG
Organism: Cadophora sp. MPI-SDFR-AT-0126; assembly: GCA_020747065.1. Classification (NCBI taxonomy): domain Eukaryota; kingdom Fungi; phylum Ascomycota; class Leotiomycetes; order Helotiales; family Ploettnerulaceae; genus Cadophora; species Cadophora sp. MPI-SDFR-AT-0126. The sequence continues at coordinate 410,806 of JAGMVK010000008.1, forward strand.
GTATGGAGACCGAAACTTCACCCATACATGCCAGAAATGTGGTGCCATTATCAACCATGAATTCCTCTACGTTGCAAAGTTCAAAGGCGATGTGGAGAACATCACCTTGAAAGACTGGCCGCTTGGAGGTACAATATTGTCTGCAGAGACAGGCGCTCCAGATAATTCAACCACGTCAGAGCAAAAGATCAACTTCAATGCCTTTCCAAATCGGCTTTTCCGCCTCCATCTCAGGTCTCCGGTCTTGGAACTCACCAACACCGATGCGCCAACCATGGAGGATGTCAAGGTCTTGATCGAAAAGGCCATTGCTGATAAAGCTGTCATCAAAGGGGTGAATGCCAAAAGTGTCTTTGAGAGCGGTGTTCCCCACCCACTCGAACGCTTTGCAACCCGGAAAATGATGACTAGATACTGGACCAATCCCTCGATATTCGCGCTCGAACTCGGTGGTGCTGTCGTGCGGCAAGGAATCTTCGTTGACAAAATGTACGCTATCGATTGGATCCACAGTCCCGCGGCTCGAGAAACTATGGAGCGACTGCTGGAGAAATACTCTCGCTTCATCAGACTCATATCGGCGTACCTGACGCGCGTGGGGGTTCCAACGCTGGACGTCGATCTCGCCTGGCATACACACCAACTGTTGCCCAAATCTTATTTTGATTATACTATGTCGAAAGCGAAGAGGTTCATCGATCACGATGATAAGATTGAAGAGGATTCTTGTAGGTCGCATTCAAGTTTTAATCAGCTTTGGCACATAACCTGAAGAGATGTACTGATTTCGCTACCTTCTAGTGTCTAAACATTTTCAGTGGACAAGCAAAACCTATGAAACGGAGTATGGCGAGCTGTACTCTGAATGTATATGTTGGTATTGTGAGGGTGAGTTTAGTTCTCGTTTGTTCTATGCTACTCTAACAATGCCTCCAGCTGTTCGTGCACAGACCCACTCGGGGAAGCTGTTCGGAGTGACGAAGCAGGAGAAAGCCCTGAATAGATTCTATGGGTCCGGAGCAGCCAAAGAGCATCCACCCGATAAAGCTGCACATATATCTGCACACTCTAGTGTGAGCATGGTTGATAATCCCGTTCGTGCAATGATCGTTAGGGTTGCTCGCAAGCAACACGACAGGGAATTAGAGGAGGCTTACACGAAGGCTTGCAAGCGAGCAAAAGCAAAGGGTCGACCTGCTCCGGAAAGAAGCGAGTACTACCAAGGACCATGGGGTTACCCTTTGCTCATGTATGGTCCGTACATGACTGTGGGGACGATGGGTGGGATCTATTATGCGGGGGATCCTTGCGTTGGAGCCTTTGGGGCTGGCACACCTGGTAATTGTGCGTTAGGTACATGCGGCGCTGGCATTGGCGGAGGAAAGTGTGGTGGAGCCGCATATGGGTACGCGTATGGTGGTGGAGGACCCGTAGGAGGCTGCGGGGGAGCAGGCTGCGCAGGAGGAGGAGGAGGATGCGGAGGAGGTAGTTAGAAGGCTGCCCAGTCACTGCGATGGAGATGATACCATTTGACTGTCTCGTGTTCTCTTTTTTTCTTGTCATCGTTTGTACTATGCCATTTGAGTATCTAGTTCTATAATTCTCGTATGCCATAAACTATTTGATGATACTTTGCAAGGACTCGGCTTTCAGTTTCATGTTGTGTCAAGCCGCCAAGGCCTGGAGAACCTTGAATGCCCTTATGAACCAATCACGTGTCTGCCGTCTTGGATCGTGTGAGATCGCTAGCTTTAGCGTCCGAAAGGTTATCTGAACCTCTTCATCCCCAAAAGCCTTGTCCTTGGACCTCGAGCTTCATCATTTGTCAAGTCTCGATCATATGATCTCAAATTATGTTCATTATGGAATGATTCCTGCCCTGATTCCATGACATGTCTGGCCATCGACGGGATCTCACATCACGTCACTTGGCTCAAACCTTGCATCAAGTGTGTTTTGAAACCATCGCTCTTGGACCACCCTCCCGGATCGGGCCCACCACGCGACAGTGATCTGTGTCTGAGCGAGTCGCAACAAGGATGTATGAACTAAAATGTCCAATGTCATTTATCCTGATAGGTCTGTTCCTCCCCGGTTCCCAAGCCGTTTGCGCAACTTGAGCCTCAACCTGCTACATACGCTGTGGCGCGAGACATCTCGCAAACCCCTCGTCGAGAAGTCTCAGAGACATTCATTCTCCTCTCCTTTTTCAGTTCTGCATACCTCTGTTGGCTGGCCCACGACAAGTATTTGGATTGCAGTTTCTTTTCTTTGTTGTTCCGACGCTGGGTTTCCGTCTTGTCTCTTTAAGTTAGCCTTCTGGAGTTTTGGTGTCTTAAAAAGTTCAATGTTTTATCTCTGGAGATAGGACTTCGGCCACTAGTCATCTGGAGATCAATGGATCGAAATCATGCTGGCGGCCTTTCAACGTTCAGATAATGTCTCTTCTGCCTGACGAACCTGAAGATGGGTCAGATTCAAATCCATATGTTCACACGGCAGGTCCAGCAATACTCCTCCCGGCTGAGGCGATCGGGAACATTGTCTACAAAGCCAACAAACTCATATCAGACCATCGAGAATGGCTTGCAAATCTACCACTGCAGAAGCAGGAGGGAAAGCGACAGATCTTTACCCCTCCTCAGGCTAGCGCAACACCAATATCTTCACTCAATGGCCAGATAGCAGGACCATCTCCTCTCCCTTCGCCTGAAGCTATTGGCATCTCCCCTCCAGCCAATCCACTTCTCACGACGATCTCCGTCACGACAATCTCCAATGGCGGAACTATTACAGCATCGCTAGCAATACCATCACCAGTCACAGCGTCGGTGCCCGCAAATTCTGCTGCGGCTTCAGCATCTATCGCTTCTCTACAGGCAGCACTCAATTCAGCCAACAGTGCTTTGGCGAGTGCAAGACTCTCTGCCTCCATAGCTCTTGCGACAGCCTCTGCATCACTTCAAGCCGCCGTAAACAACGCATCCATTCAATCTCAGTCTGCTCTAGTGGCGACGCAAAGTGCTTCTTCCGCGATTGCTTCGGTACAAGCGAGTGCCAGTCAAGCTGTTGCTGCTGCGCAGTTAAGCGCCAGTGCTGGGGTTTTGTCTGCAAATAATGCTCTCCAGGCAGTCCAAACCAGTGCAAGTGCCGCCGTCGCAGGGGCAAACGCATTGGCTAGTGGTGCGCAGGGTATGTATTAATACTGTCATTTTCCTAGATCCGTCTTCTGACAGTTTCTAGCGACGGCCACGAACGCAATAGCTCAAGCGCAAGCGACAATTTCTGCAGTTGCAGTAGGTAGCACAGGTTCTCAGTCATGTTCAGAAACTGATCAGCAATAGTCACAAGCAAGCGCCGCGATCGCCGCGTCTAGAATTACCGCCATGAACAGAACCACTTTCGTATTAGCAGTTACATTCTCGATCCTTGGCTCCTCGCTCCTCACAATCCTCCTCTTCTATCTGATAGTAAGATACCGACGCAACAGACGCATCAGGCGGCAAGACGAACTGAAATCCAGAATTCGACGAAAACGACACGAAAGCGAAGAGAGCGATGGCCCTAGTCTTTCCGAGTTTCCCCTCCCACAAAATCGGACACAGTGGAGCAGGGTAAACAGTGAGGAACGACGAAATGGTCGAAATCGCTCAGCTGGAAGAGGAGATACAGGGTATTGGCCTCGAGGAAACGACCGCGTTAGTGCAAACGATAGGGAGAGACAAGCCTATATGCGCGACGGAGGCGATATGGCCGAGATAGACTACCCTCCTCCACTAGCCACACGAAAGACATGGGCCGTAGGTCCTACACCTCGTGAACGCGAACGTGCCGCAAATTATCAGCGTGTAAATGAACCTTTCATGGCAAGCAGTAGTAGCAGCGACGCCAGCCTAACTCGGCAGACCTGGTCTCCATCCAAAGACGACCTCCTACAATCACAATCCGCGACACTCGTCACCACGCCCCGTCTGCCCACAGGTATGAGCGCGCTGTCTCGAGACGGAACGAGTACCGGAAGACCGACAAATCTGGTGAGGAAGAATACATTGACGTATGACCCTGAGCATCCTGATCGGCCGCCGAAGTTCACCACGTGGTTGGAAGATAGCTTTAGGAGCGTGAGTCCGTTTCCGACTATTGGGGCGGTGCAGACGGCGAGGCCGGATGTGAGTACGGCGGTGCTGGGGAGGCAGAGTGTTAGGGTGGGGAATGGGAGGCCGTATGGGGAGAGGGGTGATAGTGATGGGAGTGCGATTATTGGGGCGGCTATCTAGTGAGGTGATGAGTATAAGTGATTGCATGATGAGACCGAGAGAATCGGTAGAAACGGAGTGAGGGATAAATCCTTGTTTGTACATAATTGTAATATGTTCTGAGGTGTATTGTTACGCATGATAGCTTAGCATTAATACCAGATGTACGATCGGCGAAGATTTTTGGCCTGTTCCAGTTTCAATGCGAAATGTCCAACCTAGCCGACAAACAAAAACTACAGACCAAAGCTGATACAACCCAAAATTAATTCGATTTTCATCACGTCCCTACATCTTGATGTGAGATTCAAGATATCTGGGTGAACCTACGGGCCTGTCTGTCTAGTTCGGCTCTCCAGAAAATCCCCGGGACTGTTCTGATGTGTTTCAGTTCTGCATTAAAGATCCGATCGATACCCCCACCGCTGTCAGCAATTGCAGAAGTAAACTGCTTTGTAACCATAAACAAAGAAACCATGTTATTTATCGCAAAGATGCCACAAAAAGTTCTTTTAATAGTCCGTCTCGCTTTATTCTCATGTTTATTGACACTGTCAAAGCCGTTGCTTAACTTAGCCTCGGCGTCTTGAATGATGACCGATCGAATGATGGGTGACGTCACCCTCAAGTGTGTTGTACACTGTAGCCTAGTCAACGTCAACCCCGCCATCCTTTATCCTTCAGTTCCAACCTCTTCTCCTTCATCACGCAAAAACATCCACAACTTGCACATCAATAGCAGAAATTCCAAATAAAGTAAATTCTCTCCCAGAATCGACGCACTTCAAATCAGCAAATATGTACACCTTCCAAGCCGCCCTCAGCTTCCTCCTCCTTGCCGCCTCCGCGCTGGCGGCACCAATGTCCACCGAGGCAGTGCAGGAGAACGCATGGAAATACGGTACTGGCGGTGGAATCATCGGGTTCATTGTGTTGATCCTCGATATCATGGTGTTCAGTACGTCTTCCCCTCTCTTTCCTCTCCGTACCTTAGCATCCACAGTTCCCTCAACAGCAGTGCAGGCTGCCTAGCTGTTTAGAGGCCTGCATTGTCTTCACGATGATTTTGATTTATAAATGAATGATGCTAATATGTGTGTCTGCCTTGCAGTCGAGGTCCTCAAGTCCAACCGCGAAGTCCTGCCTAAGCTCCTCTGGTGTGTTTTGGTTTTCGTGTTCCCGATTGGTGGTTTGATCATTTATTATCTCTTCTCGAACCGTGCTGCGCACAACTCTGCCAGTGGATATGAGACTCTGCCGCAGTAGATACTCGACGGTAAATCAGAGGAGGATAGGTGTAGAGATGGGGAATGATGATGTGAGAGCTGTCGGAAAGGTGGAGAGCTGGAGATGATGGATTGCTCTATGTGGTGGAGGTGTGGGACATGTACGGGACGGGCGTTTCTGGATTTGAGGTTTCTGAGAGGAGATGATTCGGGCGGGATGTTGATTGGAGATCGTTGAGTGCGGATTGACCTGCGGGAATATGGCGCTAGAGAATGACATATGATGATCTTTATCTTGTGTCATGGCTACGTGGAACAAAGTGTGACGGATTGTGGTCATCATGCAGTATGGGCAATACGCTCAAGCACGTCACAATTCAGCTGTGAGAGGCATTCGGTGGCAAAACCCCGAAACTATGTTTTCTTGGTGTGTAAAATTGATCTCCTTGGGAAGGTTGGCAGCACAAGTGTACTGGCCGTGTTCCCTTCATGGTGAAGAAGCTACACTAAACTACCAGCACATTGCACTTCATCATCCCGGCTAGTAACCATCCTCACTGTCGGAGATGTTGTCTACCCATCTGTATTTTTCTTTCCAGCCTCACGTGGACATTCATTCAACATAGTTTTATCTAGTGCTTATATTGCATTACATATTTCCAACGCTCGCTTTCACCACTCTCATCCTTTGTCTCATCCTATGTCTCGCTACCACAGAAACAGAAGCTAACCTCAACGCCTATCCAAACGCCATCCTTCCTCATTCCTCCCCATTCCTCCATTTTAAGAAGCTAAAACTCCATCGCCTATCCTCTCCCCCCTCCCCCTCTCCCCTATTCTCCCCTCCTCTCTCCTACCCTCGCTCCTCTTCCCTCATCTTTACCACCCCCTTCCTTTCTCTCTCCTCTCGTCCATTTTATCTCCGGACACCATAATAACCATATTGGTAATTAGCAGGCGCCTGCCCATTCCGACACGCATTGCACATTCCGTTGACGAGGGAGCTGGGGGAGTAGGCGCGTTTGCAGCCGGTGCAGTAGATTTCGTGCTGGTCGATCATTTTTGGTTTTGCTTGGGTAGAAGTCTTGGGTGTGGGGAAGGTTGGGAGGAAAGTTTGGGAAAGGTTATGTATGTGACTAGTTTGTGCGTTTGGTTGTTGGGTTGGTTGAAGAGGAGGATGGGATGGGAAAGAAAGGGTGGGAGGGTTTTTATACTTGAGTGCGGGGGAAGAAACTGGTTGGGTGCAATGTGAATGTAAATGTGAATGTGAGTGATCAAGAGGGCTATGGCACTTCTGTATGATTGGAAGACTGAATGATTCAGAGGGGATTTAGGATCAAAGCAGGTTATTTGCAGCAGGATTTCACTTGAGCAAATCATGGAGTCGGTGAGATTTTAGTGTGTATATACAGAGCTTGGTAGAGGGAGAAGCTGATTCTTGGTCGTGGGTAGTCATGAGTGACATGAAGGTCCGGTAAAGTTAGCAAAATGACTTATTTACCTTCTTGAAGTGGAGAAATAGTTAAAACATTCAAGTCAACTGTAAACGACACAACGTGTTCTGACTCTTCGTTATGGCCAACGAACGTGGCAACTAACGTCTATCCCCGTGTACCGACAACGCCCCCTGTAACAAGACAAACTGTAGGTACTTCGAGTTCAAGCGACATAAAATCTGTGAACGCTTCGGAATCTCTGTTCATTTTGATTCAATTACATTGTGTACCTCTCCGGAACATTCCAGTACAATAATAGGCTATTACCAACAATATCTCGTCATATATCATATACCAGTTCTTCATTTCCAAAACTGTATCACTCTCATGTGATCAATCTGTCAAAGAGATTCCTCCTTTTCCACACTTGACACAACGCGCCTGAAGCGCTTCGGCAGTCTGGTCCGGACCACAAGAGTAACAACGACCACGCAGAGGAGTATTAACAAACACCAGAATCACATCAACAGCAAATTCGGGTATCTGCAGTAGGGCGTTTTGTACGAGGTCAGATTTGGAACCTTGCAGCATTCCCCGAAACTTTCTCCTGGCATGTTCGACTGTAATGGCTTTGAGGGCGTTGGTTGGTAAAGGTAAGGTGTATACGTCTGAGACTGCAGAGAGGTAGTCTTCTTCGGTAAGTGATACGCTAAGCAAACGTTTAAAGCTCTTCTCTGCGAGGTCCATCAGTGCCGATACATCGTATTTGTCGGCTAAGATGTAGATGAGAATTGCAATCCGTATTTCGAAGCGAATCTCTCCGCTCTCGTTGGCTGGCTCGATGTATTTGCCAGTATAGAAAAACCTCAACATTGTCTCGACTGCTGCCGGATCATCGTCATCTAGATCGACGATTCCGGTTTGTGCCTCCTAGATACGTAAGTTATATAGAAAGAGGATTGTTTTGCAAAGTCCAACTTTGAAGCCTGTCATGCATGCAGCATTCAAAACCCTCGATTGAGGACACACGACCACGCGATGCACTTTCCAAGATCTGTCACGACATGTGATGGTCAAATCGGAGTATGTATCATCATCGAAACATCTGTCTCGAACATCAGCTAGGCTCAGTTATTTTGCTTGACAAGACACACCTTGTGATGATCTCGATAAGACTCGGTGCTTTGGGCATTATGCAATATGCCTTTGGCTGAGAGAATAGCAGGTTCCATAAAAGCTCACTGGATACATACGATGAGAATGCTATTTGAATGAAAGCTTTGATTATCAAGTGTCAAGATGGCTTCTGTTCAAGGTTAAATATTGCATACTAGAACGATCCGCAGTGCTTTGGCTCCACACCCGCAGCTCTTGGCATTTTGAATGATAGGGTCGAGCATGATAGTCGCTAGCAAATGAATTCCATTTGTTGACGTGGCACCACTTGATCTTCAAGTCCTATCCAAATCGAGTTCGAGACGCATACTCTCTCACACATGTGACCATTGTATGCTGAAAAATCGTGGCTGGGTTGAATATGGCAAGCTCGGGCGTGAACACAATAGATTCTTATCTTAATTGATGTACATAAGTTAGCACTGAAATTTGTAGATCTCTTCAATGCATCAGCTCAACTCATAGACTATATTCTTTTTCTCTCTAGGTGTCTTTAAAATTTGAATTTGTAGTATTCTGTGAAATGGCTTTGCCATTAGTGCTCCAAATTTCAAAAAGGTTTTCATAGTAGCGATTAGACTAAGGGAGACAGTAGAAGCGGTAATTAGTGGCGTGATTAAAAAGATTGACAGTATACTTAACTTTTGTATTTTTCTGTGCTTGAGCTTCAAGAAGAATGATCACAGAAAATGATATATGAATTGCAAATTAATAGACTGACTAAGAAAGAATTTTTGATATCGAAACTATAGATTTGTCTCGTGACAAGGTGCGCCTCGGCACGCTGGGACGGATGTTTACTTCGCAACTCCGTAAGCGAGACAGATTAAAGTTTATTTTCAATAATCAAGTATCCTGTCATTACTGTGATACATTAGTAGGGGTCACCAGATTCGCATGTTCTTAGACGATTAGAATTCACTCGATGAAACAGCACAGGGTGAAAGATAAATTTGCGCAAAGGAAAAAAAGATATTTTTATTTGTTTTTAGTTTTCAGAAGGAAAATTCTTGGTAAAATGCGAACGCCCAACCGTGTGACTGAACAATTTAGTAGAGTAGCTCAAATACTTAGCGCGCCCCGGGAATCTAACTCCCGAGGCAGGGATTCTCTAAGTAAGACTGATATTGGCGGATAACCCACCCTCTCACTTTCTCTCCACGCCCTCAGGTTCATGGCCCTTCTTACCAGGAACCACAACCCAATCCTTCTGCATCGGATCGAGTGCCTTGGTAACCTTCTTCCATTCTTCAGAAGGCTTGGCAGTGGCTTCTTGAGGCTGTTCAGAGATTTCAAGAGCTCCCAAGCGCTCTACGACGTCTGTGGTGGTGGTTGAGGCGCCAGCATCTGGAGGGGTTGTAAGTTTAGGCTCCTTTGATGATTGACGGTACCACCAGGCACTTATGTCTTTGGGTCGCAAGGCGAGGAGCTTCTTGGCTGTGGCTGTCCATGTGTCTTGCTCCTGGTCCTTCTCCTGGTCCTCTTCGGGTTGTTTATCAAGGAGGTCCTTCTTCATCGCTGATATGAATGCGATGGTCTCCGGGTCTTGGTGTAGGTTCTCCTTGGGCTGTGGCTTAAGAAGTTCTTTCTTCATCGATGATATGAACATCTTTTGCTTCTGCTCCTCGTCCAGGTCCTCTTTGGTTTGCGGAGTAAGGGGTTTCACGGCTGATGCCATGGTTAACTCCTCGTCCAGGTGATCGAACCGAGGCTCAGGACGTTCCTCACAGAGAGGATGACCGGGGAGACATCTGGTGTAGGTTATCTTTGTATCATCTTCGTGTTCGAAATCTACGTCGCAGTCGGCCATGCCTTTAGTGAAGGGGTCGGGACGTCTTGGAAAGTATTTAGGAGGTGGCGCAGCTCCTTGAGAAGATGCCGAAAGAGCTGGGAGAATCTTAATCTCCGCAGCCTTCGAGGCAGATGCACTGGTGCTATTGTCCTTTACTTTGTTCTCAAGCTCATGAGTGGACCTGGAAATTGCTCCATCAGCAACAGAGTCTTCCTCCTCCTTGTCAAAGCATGCTTCATTGGAAGTATTCTCGAAAGCCCGTTTAGCCTCATCATCAGCATTGGGAGCAAGTTCTTTTTGGGTACGAGCTTTCTCCGCTGGAGGCGCCATGTTGCTTCTCATTAAGAGCTTTGCGTGGATAGCCTTGAGATGAGATTGTCTGGAGTTGTGTTGTGTGAAGTAGCGAGCTGGATAGTTCGCTGACGGGAGTGTGATAGAACTATAAAGCTCTGGTGGTTGAGGAGTGTTTGATGGAGGGATCAAGCTGAGTATTTATACTAAACGAAGAGTGGTTGTTTAGACATGAGGTCGCGAACAGATAAGTGTTTGCTGGACAATCAACACGATGCACGTGAACAGCGGGTACTTGTTCCCAATGAATAGAAGATTGATTTGGTGATATGCACAATGACTTTGTCCAGTACTTCGTCACCCTCTGTTCACTGCTTTGTTCACGGTATTTAGTAATTTGTTCACGAGATGCGCTTTGTTCTAATAGTACCTTCAATCGAAGGACAGATTCTTTGAAGTTATCTCAGTATCACCAATTAAATGATAAGTATTGGGAGATTGTTAGTAATGAAAGAAAGGCATCTCCGACCGAAGCCAAATTCACTTCATGTCGTGGTGTCAGAAAGAGTACCTCATCATTCGTGTTACTTTTGAATATTCTGCGTGAGAATATGTTTCTCTACAAGTAGACTTGACGACAGATAATGTCTATCACTACGTAGCGAGAAGCATCGTATCCCCTTAAGTGCGACAAACCCAACGCTACAGGCTGTAATGCCTGTAGAAGGCGCTAAGTGACCCCGGATTAGCTGAGCTTAGTGGATGAGGCACCGAGACTCGCTTAATTTAGTGATCGCTTCAGGCTGTGTTCTCAGTCTCACGTAAGGGGATAATGAAACGAATTTACAGTTTTGGAACCACAACTCTTCTTAATATATCTGTAAAGTTACTAATGTGATTTTTTCTTCTTCAAAACCAGTCTTCCACAAGCAGACGACTCAGCTACGACAAAAGAACTGAAGTTAATTCTACCTTCGACCATTCCAGGCGAGCTATCGATCACCGGTTCGACTGTTTCATCCTGTATACTGGCTAAGAATTTTCACGCGCTACGGCCACGCCTCCTTGCTCACCGACTAGGGCAAGGCACGATTGGGTGAACGTACAATCGTGATCCTCTTATTATTCCTTTGCATTCGGGGTCCTACTGGGCTTGGCCAGCATTATTGTGTCGATTGTTGGCACATTTTGCCTGAAACCCGACCAAATACATGCTCAAGGCGGATCTCTGTCTTCGGGATGGATATTGTGGTGGTGATGGCAGATGTGGTTGGCTGCATTCTGGGAGCCTTTGAAAACCGCTCGCTAAACCCTTTTAGGTGACCGAAGGCATCAGTGCGATGCCGAGACACCGAAGCCCAATTTCAGATCACACCGAGTATTTGCGACACCGACAGTCAAGACAAAATTGCTACATAAGTGTCTGAATGAATCGTTTTCCTCTGTATTCTGAAATCACCAAACATGGCAGACTCCGCAGCTAGCCAAGATACTGGATTCCAAGCGCCTACCTACAGCATCAGGCTCAGTCCAGATGGCACGCTCCAATTTGATCCCCCACAAGACTCACCAGAGCTCGCTATTGCTCTGAGCTTAGCCTTCCCTCGGCCAAAAACACTGGATGAGAAGATGCGAGAGGCGCAACTCTTGTTTTTACAAACTCGCCATCAGAGTACTGTGCTCGCGGTGCAACAAAGGGCTCTTACTCCAACTTCAACACCGATGCCCACTCAGCCTACAGCTCATGTAGAGACTCCACAACTCAAATCGAAACAAGCTTCTCAAGAAACAGCACAGCCTCGACTGTTTGCTTCATCAACGAAGTCAGCCACTGAGCCCAAGTCGAAGAAGAGGGCGCGAGGAACACGCGCAAAGGCAGCCTCTGAGCCAGAAACCAAACTCTCCCAAAACCAATTTGTTTGGGATCTCCATTCGGGAAAGCCAAAACAGAAGAGGACCAGGAGGACTCTTGATATAGCGGAGGCAATACAAGTCTTTGAAAATCGAGGAAATGTCTGTGACTATCACAAGGCGGCCAGGACCAAAGTAATTGCCCACCAACCCCATTGACGAAAGTCTGTAACGCGTGTGTTGACCGATCTCAGTGTGACCGCAATGAATGTTCTGGAAACAAGCTCTTCCAGCAAACTATGCCGCGGTTACTCCCCTTGCTTTCCGAGACGTTTCCTGGGAACTCCTCAGACGTTCACGATACAGAAACTCGTCACCTTCAGGGGTACAACGTGACAGAAGAACACTCGCGTCCACTTGGTATCTATCCACCACCCATTGGAGAAGGACGCAGCGAAATCGCCGGTGTGAAAGTTTCGGTTGGATTACCTAGTACAAAGCCAATTCAGTATGACGACAAACCTCTAGGGCAAGGAGTTCTCCATGGACCAATGGAATGGAGCGAAGACGACGAAATGAATTTTCAACAGGAAATTGTTGAATTTCATCCTGGTTTTGACAGTCATTATATGAATCTCCTCCAGGACCCATGTTTGCCCCAGTGCGAGATCACTTCACTCGAGGTTTCGTGCATTGGCGGTTTATTTCAAATTCGCGAGCTACCCCCATCAGGTGGCAATTTCGAGATAGTTGCTGAGACAGAAAAGAAGAAGGATGCGCCGAAGATTGTAGAAACGCGTGCCGAAAAGGAAGATGAGGAAGATGAGGAACATGGTGATTCTTCCGGGGGCGGTCGTGGGGGAGGGGGATCTGCTGGAGGAGGACGTGGCAGAGGAGGATTCGGCGACAATAACGGCAGACGAGGGGAGGATGGCGGTGGAGGCGGGAATGGCAGGGCTACAGGGGGACCGAATGGGAGTGGCGGTAATGAAGATTCACATGACCCTTTCTGGGGCTTCAATGGGGATGGAGACGATTGGTACTCCTCGATGGTCGCTGTCTTCGAGCTGGCCTGGCTTGCGTTTTGGTTCGTATGCTTGGCGATATTGGTGCCACTATCTGCTAGTATCAAAGAATCAAGGGAGACTACAAAGCCCGGTATCTCGAATGATGGTGGGGTTTCCAACGGTCGGTGTGTCGACGATGAGGACGATGCTGCTGCTGCTGCTGCTAGGGGTGCTGGATGTTCCGGTAATATTCTTGCAACCAATATGGATTCGCAATTGAAAGGGCTCTCCTTAAAGGCAGCCGAAAGCCACCTTTTCAAACCTACTACAACCCCCGGCGATCCTCAAGACAACCTACCTGTGCCGCTCAGAACGCCAGAAGCGTCCTTGCTACTTCCATATTCAGATCGTCTCTCGATCACATCGAGCACCGTCCTCTCAATACTTTCACGCATGCATTCAAAGACTCGCACGAAGACCAAGACCAAGACCATGATGAAGACGAAGGCCACCAGTACCTCGGAGTCAACATCCACCTTATCGACTCTTGATCAGCAACATGATCTTCAAGCCTTCGTAGACTCATCGCGTTCTGGTTCGCTTTTTGCTTCGAGTGCAGTTAGAGCTTTCTAGGAAGGGCGTATGACCGGCAAAGACAAAGATAGCTAGGCGTTCATCCACATTTACGATTTTCTGAATCTCAAAAGCAATGTGATACATCTATCTTACCTCACACATTGACCTGAAGACCCTACTTACATCTTATTCCCAATTTCGTAGTCTCCCTTCAAGATTTCTAGTAAGTCACTCTGGCTAATTTCCATGGTCTCGTACGAGCTGCTGGCTGGCACATGCGTGAGTTGCCCCTAAGCTGGATGTGACGCACCATGCCAGCCGATGTTACGGGGCGGGGTGCAGAAGGTCATCTGTAAATTAATAGAGGCAGCGACGACGCGATCATGATGTTCGGAATTAATAAGTCAGGAATGCTCTAGAGAAGTATATCATACAACTAGGATAAAAATGAGTAGGAATTCTTGTACAGCTACAAAATTTTCGCTCGAATTCGACGTACCTGCGTTTCGTCCAGTAATAAGGTGCATCTCGGCACGCAGGGATAGATATTGGGTCAATTCTGGAGGCAGTCTAGACAGAGTTCCAGTGCGTATCAATATTCGCCAGTGAATTTATTTAAGTGGTTCTATTATATTATACATATAAATGTCTATCTATTGCGGCCATGACCTCAAATACAAATTTTCGAACGCCTGGACTTTAATCCGAACTCCACAACAACTCTCCAAGTCTCGCCTCCATCACCCTCTTAGTAAAGTATCTCCTAGCTCAAAGCAAACTTGGATCTAGCTCTCAACTTAGCACCCGTAAGATAAATGGCCACCATTCCGAAAATACCCAGCGTACTCAACCCCGCAAGAACTGAGATTCCCTTTCCAATACCAAGATTAACAAACAGCGGCCGAGCATACAGAATGCTCCCCGCAGCCATTGCACTCCTCACCAAATCGTTGCCGGCAAACAAGCTAGCAGCATATTGCGGATAAGAAAGTGGAACATAGACAAAGATGCTTTGTAGGATCAGGAATGTGCCGATGACGAAGATAACAACTCCGATGAGTGGGACGATCCAGTGGATATCAGAACGGGCTGTCCAGCCGAAGATGAACAGACCAGTAGGGAGGAAGAATGAGCCCACGATAGCGGGCACGAGACGATGTTCTTGGGCTCGCAAGCCGTGGGCGATATTATCGGGAATCATATACCAATGCAAGTAGGCGAAATAAGCGAGGAGGCCAATCGTAGCACCGACCTGACAAGCTAGGAACGCGAGACCGACTTCTCCCAGATTGAAGCCGTAGAAGGGAGGGAAGACGAGAGGGAAGACCTCGAAGAAGGTATAGTATATTCCGTAGAATAGAGCGGTATAGATGTTGACGAAGAAGATGGCGGGGTCTTTGATGGTGATTTCGATCGGTTTGATGAGTGCGTCGACAAGGATGCCGGATGCGGTGAGATGGCGTTGATCGATCTCGCTTTGGGCTTGTAGTCTTGAATCACCGGTGAGTTTTCGGAGACGTTGGGCGCGGCGGAGGAGGATATTTGGTGTAGAGGTTTCGGGCATGAGGAGGAGGAGGAGGACGAGCATTGGTGCTGCCATCCAGCTATACGTAAGTCAGCATATGTTCGATAAGGACTTATGGGTGAGTACTTACACAATCTCCCAAAGACTCCATCTCCAGTTGTTCGCTGAGACGGCGAATCCAGCCATCAATGGACCCAAAGCTGGTCCACCCCATGCAGAGAACACCCACCAAGACAAGGGGTAGGGAACGTAAAGCAGAGAGTACATATCCGAGAATGTGGCACCAGCATTAGCCAGGGCAGGGCTACCAAAGAACCCTTGCAAGAATCGCAATACCAGGAGGCCAGCAAAACTGTTGGATACAGCGGTAGGAAATGAAAGTGCGAAGAACAAGATAAACGTCAGGTAGTACACGGGGTTTCGTCCGATGACTGGGATCTCGCTCAGAGGTGCAAAAATGAGAGGACCGACACCGTATGCGAGCACGTAGAGGGATAGGGGTAAGACAGCTTCGGTAGGATTGACGGAGAAGCGTTCCATGACCCCACCTTCACTTGCTGCATAGATAGAAGACCCGGTGTATACTACCCAAGTGTAGATACACATGACAACGGTAACAAATGTGCGTTTGGCCCTCGACCAGTTATGAGGATTGGCAACATCGTCTGTCGTATACCAGTCAACCAGGATGATTCCATCGGATGTCTTCTTTGGTGCGATTGGAATCGTCTTCGTCCGTTCAAGGGCTAGCTGTTGCTCGACTTCGAAACGTTCGCTGCTGTATGGCATCGTATCGGCTCTGCTCTTGGTCCTGGTAGCACCTAGACCCAGGCCTTCGAGGTCGGTATCCAAGGAAGTGAAGTCGGCGCTGGAGAGAGTGCTTGGAGTTGGTGCCAACGGGATTGATGGTTGGTATTTGGGCTGAACATCCTTTTCGGAACTCAGCTGAATGATGTATTGGATAGGGAGGACGAATCCCTCGCGCTCTTCTGGGTATTGGAATAATTTATTGCGTGAAGCCCAGCGGAGAAATTGCCCGAGAGGGGCTTCGCGGATGAGGTCCGACATCTATGAGCGTCTTGCTGAAGATGCTGAATTGTCGGATGAATGGATGTTTTCTGGAGACTCGATATGTGATATCCGCTTGTATACGGTTGTTGTTGATATCTGAAGAAGTTGATACGGAGTGGAGTGTTTGTTTTGAAATGTGATGATGTGGAATTGTGAATTCGACAAACAGCGTTGAGCAAAGATATCTTATAGATCTTTCAAGCATCATCTATGTAGACACGCTGATAAAGCATCCTCCCATCTCCATCGTCCAATGCGGAAGTATAGACATAGCGGGCTCTGAACTGAATTATCGCGTCTAGACATCACGATTGATACTTTCGTAGGAGTGAAGTCTGTGAACTTCAAACCCCGATCGTGATTACTCTTCATGGTGCACACAGACAGGGGCCAGATACCAATGCATCCTTCAGCCGCAAGGGGAATGAAGTAGAATGCGATGACATAGCAAGCAGCTTACTATCGGTTTGGACTCGTGGACGTTGTGTAAGCAGGATCCGCATGGCACTGGCAGGCCTGGGCCATGTTCCCCGCGTGGAGAAGTACAAGGAATTGTTGGTCAAACAGGTTTCCAGGAGTGCGAGCAGGGTGGGATTCAAGCAGCTTTGCTGAGAAGTGCCGGCTGTAAGACGTAGTCGCAGGGGCTGTTTACTGGCCTCGCTAAGCCCAATGGCGAGCTCGGTGTTCGTGATTACTGATTATTTGGCCCGTGGCTCGGGCAGCATCAGCAACTCGGCTGACCAATGGCCCCTCTCAATATTTCGAACTTCGATTTCTTGAGTTGATGCAAGAGGTAACAAACAAAATCCTGCCAATGAAATGCTTACATGTCTGTCTGAAATTTTTTCATTGACATCCGGCCATGACGCAAAGTTAGGAGACCAAATGAGCTACAGACTTGTCCTTTCACTTCAGGAGGAAGTCCGATGATTTGGTGATCAATTTAGAACACTCATACTGCCTTATTGTCGGCGATTATGCTGTAATGTGTTGATTTCCGAAATTCGCGAATGAGAAGCAGTCGTAAGCAGCAGGACCATTCAGCGTCAGAGATGGCGCACCTGAAGCTTGATATTAATGACATCTTGAGATGACTCCTTTTGGTGTCACTTGATTTCGGAGCCATTTTCCTTCCAATTCTTGTTCATGAATTTGCTTAATGGCTCTACGCTATTTCAATTGTTTGATATCATACGAAGAGATATGAAATGCCTAAAATTCGGAAGAGCTTGAACTCAACAATGGGCAGATCTTTCAGGTGGTGATGGAGATTGATATTGCCCGGAAGCATCGCATCCTCTAACATGACAGCAATTACGTGGTATCAAAAAGACTTTTTGGTGAGTAGAAGATCGAAATTGTAAGTCAATTGTCATAAAATTGCGCCAAACCTCATTAGTCATTACGTTCCAAACTCCAAATCCAGCCATCACAAAAAACAATACCACCCCCTCTCCCACAACCCAATTACCCACTGTCCCTCTTCAACCCCCTCAATCATCATGATCCTTCAGCACAATATCATCAACCCTATGATACCCCTGACCCTTCCTGCGCTTAACCTCCCTCTCCCACGCACTCCTCTCCTTCAACCAAGCATAAAGCGGAAACCACGCCGCATTCCACCACTTCATCTCCTCCTTACTGACTCTATGACCTCTCAGCCATGCTTCGCGCTCAGCCTTCTCCCTTTCCTTTCGTTCTCGCTCTTGGCGCCTGCGTTCGTTGCGGAGTCGAGCGCGTTGTTCGCGCTCGAAGCGTGCGCGCTCTTGGTCTGCGTGGGAGCGATAGTTGCTGGAGCCGCCGCCGCCCATGGTTATTTTTGGAGTTCTGGCTTGGATTTGAGAGAGGGTGTGGTGTGTGATATCGCAGATGGGAGTGCGATGTGATGTGATGTGATGTGTATAAAGTGATGTGACGTGGCGAGGCTGTTAGGCTGAGACTGAATTCACATCAGAACATCACTCACACTCATTAAAAGACTGTAGATATACTCACAGACCGCCTTGCTATCAATCCCTTGAAAGCGGTTTATTCCAGATCATAAGGGAATCGATGCATTATATCATCTCATCTCATATCAACAATCCCAAAGGAATGCATCCATGCATGTATGTTGTCGAGGCTCAGCGCAGCAGCAGCTGATCCACCCTGCTTGACAGTCGCGCAGCCGAGACGTGCTCCAGCCCTACTGGTTCGGAAGCCACAACCCCCAACCTCCCAGCGACTCAGATCCAATCCCGATCTCGAGATTCAGCCTCGATGCCTTGTGGAGGTGTTTGAAAAATAGGCAGCCATTTGATGGAACCTATGAGGTGGGGAGGCTGTGCCGCGGCATCACACGCTGGACGCAAGAATCGTTCAGTGGGGCTTTGGCGGGATGAGCGCAGGGTTCTCCGTATTCTGGGTACCGAGATTCCGTATTGACGTAAGGTTTGTCAGAGGAGGGATTCGATTTCTCTGTTTCTTTTATCATTGCTTCCATGCATTGCAAGTCGCATGAGTGGTAGGTTAGGTTGGTGATATGGCACGTATGTAGGTAGATATCCTTCGTGAGGTGAACTGCGATGTGATTCATGCGGCAGTGCATCCTCAAATTAGAAACTCTTTATCTGAGTCAGTTTATTGATGCTGTCTTCATTCGATATTTCGGTCTGCATACATTCAGAAAAATACCCTGCAATCTCTCAACGGCTATCAAGATTACCAAGCGCCAACTTATTTACTTAGATAAGTAAATCTCCAGGAATAAATGTTCTTAAACCTCCACCCGACAATCTCGTGATCCTCGATTCAACCCCATGTTCTTGTGGTCTCCCTTAATCCAGGCAACACAACCTGATATTCAAACACATCACATTCACTTCTTAACAGCTCAAAAGTTCTCGCCTATCTAAGCACAAACTCCCACAAAACAATGTCCCTTCCCCTCTTCCCCCCTGAACTCTTCCTTCTCATCGCAAACCACCGTGACTGTTCCAAAACTTGATAATCCGAATAAAAATTACAATTATATACGACATATGATTCATGAATTATTTACAGTTTTACTTGCTCTTCATCGCAATCATGTTCACGATCATGCACACCCACCAGCATACCAACATGACGCATTTCTAAATATGCAATTTATCTGCATTCCACATCGTCCGTCTACTCGCAGCGCCAGTTCGTCGATAGTGTGTGGTCACCGCCTGTAAAAACTTGCTTCTTTGGGTATCGACAGTGGCGTCTCGTGAAGTTGACACCATTTGCCACAGCATCGCCGGTGAATTTGGTGCCCTCGATGGTCTCGGGAGCAATACCTCTCTCAACCCAGGCCACCACAGCGGCGAGGATGTTCTTCTCCTTCTCGAAGGGGATGCCAACACTGGGTGCTCCCCCACCTTGACCGAATACCCATGCCCCAGGTCCACCATTGCAGTGGTTCATGCCACTGATGCGGAATGTGCGGTAGTACTTCTCAAGCTCGGACTGCGGGGTCTTCTCCAGGAGGCGGTCGTAGAATCTGTTGCTCTGGAAAGAGGTGATCTGGTTGTCTTGTTGCCCGTGGTAAGAGAGGATCTTTCCACCAGTGGCAGCGAAAGACTTGAACGAATCTGGGTATGTCTTGATATCTCCTGGGTTGAGACGTTCGGCTTCGGCGGCATCAGAGAGAGAGTAGGTGGATGCGTTCCAGGAGGGGTCATTGTACACGACGTACTTGAACCACTCATCAGAGTAGGCAAATGGGACACCAGCATAGAGCCTTGTGGCGGACAACGCCTCGGATCCTGGCTGCATACCTGGATAGATGATCTTGTTGCTAGCATCAACGTAGGGCGCAAATATCTTCTTGACCTGAGAGATCTGAGCAGAATTGAGGCAGGTAGGAGGGGCAGCATCTCCTTGGCACTGTATGGCAGAAGGGTCAAAGTTGCACTTTGTGGGGTCTTCAATGATGCCGTCAGTGACTCCATCGAGATGGTCGCACTGTGCTAGGATGGCATTGTGAATGAGGCCACCCCACATGGCAGAAGTAATGAAATTGGACGAGCCGATTGGACTCGTGATTGGAAAGAACGAGGCACGCCATGAGACGAGGTTATTGAAGTCAACGGCTGGGGCTCCCGCAACGATCCCATCAAAGTCATTGGGGAATTTTTCGGCTGCTTTGAGGCCCATACGGCCACCAAGAGAGCAGCCAAGATAGTAGGATTTCTTCTGCTCCTTGCCGTAGAACATCTTGGTCAATTTCTTGCCGGAAACGGTACCCGTGTGGAGGCTGCGATATATTAGGCTTAGTCGAAATTTCAGGACGAACAGGAAGACTTACGATCGCCATGCGAAATCAACGCCAACCTCCTTATTGTTCAAAAAGTCGATAGCGGTGGTGCCATTGTGGCCATCTGGTTGACATGTTTAGTAGGCATAATTTTTCATCACCTCAGGATCAAGGATTCCAAAACCAAGTCATGGATCCCAAGATCTTAGATCAATATGGCATTTGCGGGCGGGTAAATACGTACTGTTGGTACCGAAGGCAGCGAATCCATTGAGAGCTGCATAGGCCACACCCTCATATTGCAAGCATCCATCTATACCTCCATTTCCCGTGCCTAGAAATCTTCCACTCCATTTTTCAGGAAGCCACAGTTCGAAAGAGATGCTAGACTTAGTCGAGGTTGGAATGGACAGGCCAACACGACACAAGTTGGTAGCTACTGCTTGGGAAGTACGTCCACAGGAAGCAACATTGTCGATCAATGCTAGTGTGCTTCCGTTCGCCACATATTCCAACACAGTCCGGGAACTGTTGGTAATATAGTTCTCGGGCCGGAATGCCAGGCACTTCGCCTCGAAAGTCTGAGCTGGTACGGCGAAGGCTGACGACATGAGCAGTGGCGTTGCAGCAGCAATTGCTAGAAGATTGAAGTACGTAGCCATTGCAAATATCCCCAGGACAAGGAGACCGCGAGAAAGAGTGATCGGACGGTGCTGGAGAGAAGAGCGCCACCAGGCCTGCAGCTGAGATATATGAGTCCAGGGACCAAAATTCAACAGGACATGGGTTTGGTAAACCTTACATCGGCTTCATCTCCGCGCATTTCTGCCCCTTGCTCTTGCAGCTTCGTCGCAGTATGAATGCGGCGTAACCGAACACCAGCTATGTTACTGGCAGGGTTGTGAATTTAATTAATTATTTTAGTAGTTAATTTTAATTAATTTAATTTAATTAATTTTAATTGGAGATTTCTAGTACTAATATTAATTAATCTAAAGTCTAAATTAAACTAGATTAATTTTAGTTAATTTTAATTAATTATTAGTATACTAAAATAATTAATCATTTTATTTGAATATTTAAATATTTTATTTAGATAATAGAATTTCTTTTATAATAAAGACTTATATATATAGTAAGACATATATAATCAGAAGTATAAACTAGAATTATTTATATTAATTAAAAACTAAGTAATTAACTAAGTAACTAAATAACTAACTAAATAACTAATAATAATAGAAAATATTTATTATTTATATACTAGCTCTCTTCTTCTTCTTTTTTAATAATAGAGCTATTTAACTCTAATATATCTTTAATTTTCTAACTTTTTAATAATATAATCTTTTTAAGCTCTTCGGGATCTAAGTTATTTCTAGTTTTAGTAATAATATTACTACTAATACTAAAAACTCGTTCTATAGAGGCTGAAGTAGCCGGAATCATTAAATATTTTTTAACTATAATATATAATATAGGATAGTTATTTTTATTTAATTTCCAAAAGTCTAATAACTTTATTTTAGAATTAGAAAGTTTTTCTCTTATATAAGATAAATATTCTTCTTCTATTTCTTCTTCTTTATTATTACTAATAAATAAATCTTTATCTATATCTTCTGAATCTGAAGATTCGATATTATATAAATTAAGATTATTATTAATAATAGAGTTATTAATAGAGGATTTTACTAAAAGATATTCTTCTTTTAATAAGCTTATTACGTTATCTTTTATAGTAGGATAAAAGAATAATAAGCTTTCTCTATTAAAGTGACTTAATTTAAATCTAGGATCTAAAATTAAGCCTAGTATATAAGGTTTATACTTCTTTAAAGAATTAGAATTTAACTCTTTAGGGAAGTATTTCTCTAGTTTAGTAATACTTTTATTAATAGCTTTTATAAAGTTATTAATATTAATACTACTACTTAATAAACTTAAATTTAATCTTAGTTTATTCTTTTTAAATTCTAAGTCTTTATATATTTTATATATATATAATAGACTATAATTTAAAGTAGTATATATTTGGCCTTGTAATTTAATACTAGGGTAAATAAATATATAAAATATATCTTTTAGAGTACTTAATATAAGCCACTCTTGCTCTAATAATATATACTTCTTAAAAGTATTATTAGAAGTATTATTAAATATATAAACTATAACTTTTTTAAGTATAATTGATATATTTAATATATTATAAGTAGAGTTCTACTTAGTAATATTATCTAAGGGAATTCTTTTAATATTAAAATTTATAGGAATATCCCCTGATAATTTATATTTATTATAACCTTCTTTAAATAACTCTTGTAATTCGTAAGTATATTTAATAGTAGTTATAATCTTTCGAAGCTTTTGAACTAGATTTAAATTAGATTCTAAATTAATAATAATATTATTATTAATATTATTTGTAAAATCTGATAAATCTAGCTCTAAGCTTTGATTTAAGAGATAATTATTTAATATATCTCCTACTACTATATTAATAATATGAGCTAAACAACGAATATCGAAGAGCTCTTTACTATTACTATTAATAATATTATTATTAATATGTTTTAATATAGTAGTATTATTAGAAGCATTATCTCTAGTAATAGAGATAATATTATCTAATGTTATATTATAAGTATTTAATATCTTTATAATATTATTATAAAGATATAAACCTGTATGACTTTCTAAAAGCTCTTCGAAGCCTAATAACTTATAATTTAGATTTAATTCTTTATCGAAATAAATTAAAACTAAACCTAAATAGGCTTTTTGATTATTAGAGGTCCAAGTATCTAATACTATAGAAAATAAGGCCTCTTCTATAATAAGCTCTTTAAGAAAGAATTTAAACTCTTCTAAAGAACTATTATAAGTCTTATTTAATATTTCTTTTATTTTCCACCTATTAATAATAGGCGAAGATTTATTATAATATATTAATAAATCTTTAAAAGACTCTGAGTTTAATATATTAAAAGAGAGATTATTTTCTATTATAAAATTTAATATTTTTAATAGAGCCTCTTCTTTTATAAACTTATTTAAGGTATTAGACCTTATTCGCTTATTAGAGCTATTATTATCTAAACTAAAAAAATTAGATTTAGGCTTATTAAAATCTAATTTAGTTAATTTAGCTTCGCTTTTAAGATTATAAGCTATAGTAGTATGTTTTGTTTTATAATGTTGTATAAAATTAGACGATTGAAAACCGTCTAATTTTAATATTCTATTATGAGAACATATAGTACAAACTACTTTTATTTCTCTTTCTTTATTATAATTAATAGGTAATAAAGTTCGAGTAAATAGTTTATTTTTAAATATATAAATCGATTCTTCTTCTAAAGAAGGTAAAGTATAAGTTTGTTTATTATACTTCGAATTTATATATTTATTAGGTTCTATAATAGATAATTCTTGACTATTATCTATTAAGTTTTGAGAATTAGAACCTTCGCTAATATTAATAATAGAATTATCTTCTATATTAGAAGTATTACTATTATTACTTGTAAAAGAGCTTTGTAAATCCATTATATTATAAATATATTATATAATATAATCAAAAAGGTATTATATAATCGTAGAGGTATTATATAATATAGTAGTCGTAGAAGTATTATATAATCGTAGAGATATTATATAATATAGTAATTATGGAAGTATTATATAATAAGTATATTATATAAGAAAGAAGTATTATATGATTTTGAAATAAAGGTTAAGATAAGCTCGAAGGCTCTATTATATACTACTTTAATAATATCTAGAATATTCTATTTAAATTTATATTTATAAGCTATAGAAGTAAAAAGAATTTTATAGAATTGTTACAGCTGTTAAGCTGCAACATGTGACATAGCCCTAAGGCTCGGCGAGGCTAGGTCCGACGGACCCTAGCGCCCGCATAGAGAAGCTATAGGTTACGTGATAGGAGATCACGGGATAAATCATTTAGACTCCTTAAGTTTAGATAATAATTCAAATAATTTAACTAATTTACTTTCGTAAGGGTTCTATATAACTAGCTAGTATTTCTTACTATAAATAAAAACCTCGTGCTTAACTTAAATATAGTATCTTTATATATACTTAGTAACTTACAATAGTTATTATCTTAATCAGTAATAGCGTCCCTACTTACCTAACCCACCAACCTTCGCACTCTTAAGTACCACCAGCTCGACCGTATATTACAAGAATATTCTAGAAATATATAGAATCTTTAAGATTTCTTTATAATTATTAATAATATTACTAAGCTAAACTAACTTAAATACTTAGCTTATATAATAAAGTCTTTTAGTATAAGGTTTTAGTTATTAATATTAGTAAAATTTCTTAGAAACCTTTAGAAATTACTAAGTATTTATAAAAACTACTAAAATCTTTTAAAAATTATAGGATTTTATTAAATTTTCTTTATAATAATTAATAAATTTATGATATTTAAGTTTTATATAACTTAATATATATATAATATATAATAGATCTTTTGGAAATCTTTATTATATAGAAAAATTCTATTTTTAGAATTAATTCTTTAATTAATTTTAATTATTAATTAATTTTCTTAATTTAATTTAATTTAGTATAAAATATATTTAATT
This sequence comes from Cadophora sp. MPI-SDFR-AT-0126, assembly GCA_020747065.1. NCBI lineage: Eukaryota > Fungi > Ascomycota > Leotiomycetes > Helotiales > Ploettnerulaceae > Cadophora > Cadophora sp. MPI-SDFR-AT-0126. Next base: position 435,902 of record JAGMVK010000008.1, read on the forward strand.
TAATTAATTTTAATTCAAGTTTCTTTTAATTAATTTTAATTAAGGGTTAAATTAAATTAAATTAATTAAATTCACAACCCTGGTTACTGGGATGAGCCCGGAGCACCATTTGGAGGGGCCCCGCCACACGTTTCTTTATCAAGATCCGGCCTGTCTATCAAGTGGTACTAAGCGGGGTTAGTATCAGACTCAGAGACGTCAAGAGTTGGCTAGACGAATGAGCGGTTTAAACAAATGATTGAAGAACTTTTGCCAAGATGGTAATTCAGGATGCAATCAGCTCAGTTATGGACAACGTCCGAGAACCCACTTTTCTGGGCAGTAGGGATCAATCGGATCATCAGGGTTTCCGGACTCTTGGCCCTTCAAGTCTTGGATTGGGAAGTGGCGCAGCATCATTGGTCCCTGCAGGAGCCTCCGTTCCCAGAATTGATTTGAAGTTTAGACCCCAGGAAACCTCCATGGTAGGACACAATCTATGAGCATATGGAAAGCAAACTGCTGACTGGATTGACTAGATCACACATGCATTCAAGACTCTCGAGCAAATATCCATTCCACGAAAGGGACATTTCGTGAAATTTGATAAAGGCACTGATTGACATGATGACTGTCCCTCTCCATCTTCCTCTTTTAAGACCTGCATCATTCCTTCGTAAGGTCGCAAGATACGGTCGGCAGCTTGTGTCTTCACATATTCCAGCCCTAGGTCCCATTTGCTACAAGGTGTATGGATGGAGTCGGATTTTGCTTCTGCCTTAAAACAGATCTGCCTCTTCAGAATCGATCCCGGTGTTCAAACAGATATTCTTCCGATCCCGACCTACTTGTCATCTTCACATCGACCGTCTTCGTAATGTGCCCTTCTTTGTAATTCGTACGTGGTACGGATGTCAAAACGTGGCCATTTGAGTTATTCGCGCGAGATCATGTGCCGTCAATGGCGGTGCCAAAAACCTTGCGAGTAACACCTTAAAAACAGGGACGCATAACCACCAAACAAGCTGCAATAATCCCGACAAACAGTTCCACCATGGAAGTGGAGTTTCCAACGGTGTTGGCCCCTGTAAAAGTTACTTCCTGTTGTGGGTGGGAAGTAACATCGTACACTGTCCACTTCTGTCCGGATCTTTGTTGGGAATGAATTGCAAGACTAGACGTGCTATCACACACCCTGTATGACTATGAATGTCAGAGAATCTCGGCCGTATCAATCATCGGCGACTTACAGCCACCAAGAAGGACTACAAAGATGATCTGAGTGACTTCTCTTGCTCTAGTGGAAAGTCTGAACAAGACTGAGAGAGGCAATGCTATGACCCAAACGCTGGTGATGAGATTGACGGCATGTCCTGCGTATCGAAGTTGAGTTTGATCTATACAGATACCCTCAGCTTTTGAGATCCATGCCTTCTGGATTGGAGTGCACTGAAAAATACTTGCTAGGAAGGTTGCTGTATAGAAGGTGACAACAACTGCTGCCAGAATCCAATTGAGAATTCGCGAGATGCGAATGGTCAAGGTGTCTGCCATTTTGAAGAGTCCACTATGCTGCGCCTTGAAACGAACTTCAACTATTAGCCTAAAACATGTATTTTCAATCTTGAAAGTCTTGTTGTCATGTGCCCTCCCAATCTGCTCTTAACCAAGAAATCAGCTTTCCCAGGGAAAATGATCGTGAGGCCCGTTGTTCTTGAGTTCTGACTGTCCACAATAGGAGAAGCATTCGTCAATAGATGATGCTAGATTCTTGCATTGGGAAAGTTGCCCAAATACGTATCGACCTTTCTCACAATTAAGTGCTCCATAAGTAAGACGTGAAGAGAGGACCGATGATGCAAATTGTTGTCGGTTTGGACATTTGAAACATCTAGGTAAGAGCTGTGCCTTCAGAAAAGGTTCCATCACGACCAGCGTCATATGAGAATAACAGAAATTCCAACCTATCTAAAATCTGATGGCTGACTTGAATGATATGTCATTTTCTTCAACCCCTTATTCTCAACAAAGAGCTTCTACTGTGTACCTGCCTGCTTGTCGAGACCATCCACTTCCTTCTTCCGAGACAGTCTCAATCAATCGCCAGAAACGTCCTCTCCCTCGTCAATTTTTCTTGTCTCTCCAAGGACCAATCCGATGAGACTCGTCCTCACAATAATTCGTGAATGGTGGATTGACATAATTATCGTACCAATCATCCCACGCGATCCAGTTGGTGTAGGTCTCCATATACTGAGCAAGAGGCATATACATCCATCCCTCATCTGGGGTATGCTCCTCATATCTTTCGGCATAGGCTACTTTATCCTCTGCACTCTCCTCTTCGAGATCAAAATCTTTTAAAACCAGTTTTACAACAAGTGAGTTGATGCTTGGATTATCCAAGGACTCCAGACAGATCTGATCGACTGCGAGGCAAAGCATGTATCGAGGAGTTGTATCTGCACCAATACGGCTTATGTCTTCAATCGTGGTATTTGGACGAAGTCTAGACTTGAGATTGCTTGGTACCCATTCCCGAAAGTGCTCACGAACTTGTCTGATCGATGCACCACTTATCAGACGAACATGTAATCAGCAGCTGCTTTTTCTGGACCGAAAAAATATAGATGACAAAAACTTACTAGAGCTTTTTGTCGTCAATGACATGCAAGTCGTGAAATTGCAAGATATCATCTGGTACAGGGCTTGTATGATTCTCAGGTTCAAACCAAGTTCGGACATCATCTCGGATTGTTTGTAAGAGGGAACTCCACGTAGCGTCATTTCCTTCCACGCAACGATAGATCTGAACATTACGATAACATTAGCCAAGTGGTACATGTTTTCTGAATTCCAAAAGGAGATGATCTCACCACAAAGCCCCAAACACTATCGTGAAATTCGGGGCTCGTCATTTCATGCTTCAGGATATCCAAGCAGCGCGGGATTTGGCCATCGATCCCCGAAATACCAGTCCTTGGACGGCTGGTCTCACTTCCTGTGCTCATGGCTCGGTGCGTGGGGGCCGATTTTACGGGAAGAGTCTTCGGAGAAAGTCCACGGCTTGAAGGCAACGACGCAAAAGAATGACTATAAAAGCGGGAGAAACTGGGGGCGGGGCCAAAAAAAAGGGTTGCCGCTCTGCGTCTGACCAATCGTTGATACATTGTCACACCTGCGACTTCATTCGGGTCTCGTGTTAGTCGCAGCACGGATTTCTTTTGTAGCAAGATATATACATCAGATTGAAGGTGGCGACGAATACAAGATGACTTATTAATTTACGGGGGTTTTTCATGAACCCTGCCATCTTGGCGACAGCCTTGTATATTACTTATTTCCTCTTATAACCTCTTCTCTCCATAGTTATAGATTCTAAGAGACCTTTCATATCTTTATATACTTAGTACATGCTAAAATAATCTAACCTTTTGAGTCTGTGCTGACTGACCCGGTTTTTACCGATTTGAGAAGAAAACGAATGAACCGGGTTAGTTAATTGGTTGATGTCCCTTGAAAAAAGGAATATTCTAGTATACCACACAGACAGAAAACCTCAGATTATTGTCCCCTGTACGAAGTAATTCTCCCTTAAATATATAAAGCTATTATTATATATAATAGTTATTTTTATCCCTTTATTTACTAAGATAATTCTTATACTAGTAGAGGTTATAAGAGTAGGGCCGTGATATCCGCTTAAGAGGCTAATAGAGACCCCCGCTGCTATGCCCCTGCTAGTGTGGGAATTGTCTTAGCAGACGAAGGGATAGAGCAAGAGCGTCACATCAAGTGGTAACCCGCTCGGCTCCCCGCTCAAAATCCCGCCCCTGCTGTAAATCCCGCTGTACCACCAAAAGTACACGACCTTATCGATATTTTTAGTTATATCACTCCGTATTTTTTTGGCTCTTTTAAAACGGGCATATATCACTGAAGTGGGGCGCATCATTCGATACTGCAGATACTATTGCGAACACTGCAACGGCCCCAAACAGCGACCCTCCAGCATGGGCATGGAAGTTCTCGTCTTGGGCCTCTGTCGTACTGGAACAATGTGTAAGCCTTATCAAACGCCCTGCTTCGCAAATCTCCTGCTAACATATGAAATAGCAATGAGAATCGCTCTCGAGAAACTCGGGTATGAGAACGTCTATCATTTCTCCAGCGTGTTTGAGCACGAGACTCATCCCGATCTGTGGATCGCTGCGCTGGAGGAGAAATACAAATCGCAAGGCGAGAAATCAACAATACAATTCACAAAGGAGTACTGGGATGAAATTTTGGGAGGGTATAACGTAAGCTGGACTGTCTTATTTCAAATTACTGGCACATCGCGGTAGTTGTGAAAGAAGCTGACGATATGGATGGATCAATTCGCAGGCCGTAACAGACATCCCCTGCGCAATCTTCGCGCCCGAACTCATCGCCGCCTACCCCACTGCCAAACTCATCCTCACCACCCGCTCACCCACAAGCTGGCACGACTCAATGCTACGTACGATCCACGCCCTCCAAACCTCCCCTCTCAACCGCTTCCTCCTACTCTTCTCATCTCCTTTCCTCAGACGTATTTCCTCACTAATGGATCTCACCATCGAGTGTTATTTCCGAAGTAGCATTGAGCACTGTGGGAAGGAAGTGTTTGAGGAGCATAATGAGATGGTGAGGAGGCTTGCGGCGGAGAAGGGGAGGGATGTGCTGGAGTTTAGGTTGGGGGTTGACGGGTGGGAGGTTTTGTGTGGGTTTTTGGGGAGGGGAAGGCCGGTGGGGGTGGTGGAGTTTCCGAGGGTTAATGAGAGGGAGTCGTGGAGGAGGTCGTTTGGATTGGGGTGGAGTGGGAGGAATGTACTTTTGGTCGGAGTGCCTGTTATTGCTGGTGTTGTGGGGATTTGGCTCGCATACCGATAGAGCATTCTAGCTGAAGACTCGAGAGTCGGTGATTTGTGTTTGAAACATTCAATATTTGAAATTCACAAGCAATATTCCCTGTGCTTGGTATCAAGGGTGTAAATGTGTCGAAAGCGTTTGAATGTATTGTATTATTTCCATGTATATCACCTAGATATTCTGAAACCCATATCCCGTCAATACAAAAGCCGCCCAAGACCTCGGATCCCTAAGATCCTGTAACTCATCATCTCTCAAATTATCCAGCCTCCTAATCCAGAACGTCGGATTGTCGACGAATTTGTCGACTCTCGCATGTCGGACTTCAATCTTCAGCCTCTCCACTAACCCCCAGACATCTTCGTGTGATAGATTCTGCATCCTCTTTTGAGCGTTGTGGAGAGCTTCGGCTGGGGAGAATTCTTTGAGCTGATCGTAAAAGATCATCATTAGAAGGAGGGTGGCTTGGTCATCTACCGGCCAGAGACTCCCGATGAATGCTCGAGTGCCGGTGCCGAGTAGTGTATGTGCGAAGCCGAAAGCCGAGCCGGAATGGAAAGCTTTGGATATTCCTGAAAGACAGGAGGAAAAGACCACCAAGTCCGCTTTGATGGCTAGGTCACGCCAGTCATGAATCGTTAAAGGATCTCGGAACAATTGAATTCCAGAACGGGCGGGGTCTTTCTCATCGAATGTGCTGTGCGCGCAGAGATGGAGAACCCGAGTAAGCGCAACCCATTCTTGGAATTGTTTCCGATTGTTCTCTCCTGCAAGGAAGGGCAGGTCGTGGTTTATCCTGGCGATGTAGAACGCTTCCATGTGCGAGAATGGGATATCGCCATCTCGAAGAGTATCGTCTTCATTTCTTGGCGGATTGCCGACGACGGAGACTTTCGAGGGCCGAACAACCTCTCGGGAATGTGTTTGGAGGTGGTCCCAAATGGAGAGACTCGGCACGACGGCGACCGGAAGGTGCAGAAACATTGTCCACGGTATGTGTGCGAGTTCGCCGGATGGGATAATGATGAGCTTCTTTTTACCAACGAGGTATTGCTCGATGGGTTGTATGAGGATTCTGGAGAGATTATTGCGAATCTCATGAACGTTGATTGGTGCCCTGCTGCGTGGGGAGACAGGGCTCATCTCACGGGTACTCGTACCCCACGAATGCATCGAACTTAGCAGATCTGCAACATCTCTTTGCAAAGTGTCGACTCTCTGCCAAGTGCATGCTTCAATTGCATTTGAAGTGATGATGACAGTTATTAACCCTTCTGGCGGGGCGGTGACTAGCGCGTATTCTATCACGACAGTGTCGGAAGGAATTTTTGACTGTATACTGCTGGCGTCGTTGACGAAGCTAGAGCTTGGCAGTGCCGCATTCAGGGTAGGATTGCACATGGCAAATGCGTACAATATTGCCTTTCGCCACCGCATCTGCGCGTTGAGTTGAGCCAATTTCTTCTCTCTGAGCTCCTCACCGAGGTCGGATCCGCCTAATGATGATGGTGTTGCGGGAAGAGCGTCAGAGTACTTGTAGTCATCCAGACCAGCTGTATCCAGAAGTGGCCCGAGAGCCAATAAGCGAGGTTCTCTGGTTGTAGGAATTTCAGATATATCTGGGGTGGATTTTGCGGATGTTGGTGTCGGTGATGGGCTGTCCGTGAGACCCAGCAGCGAGTAATCTTGAAGCGAGTCCGAAGCAAGATTCGGAGAAGACCGCGGATCCACACCAAGTAGGAACGAATCCCTCTTTTTCTTGATACGGATGCTTTCTCGAGCTGCTAAAGCAACGTCGGCCATCAGATAACGTCTCTGCATATTGGTGACTAAAGGCTCCTCAGGGTCGCCCCGGAGAATCGATTCCAACAATGCACGGGATCTTCCCTGCTCCATAAAGTGCAGAGCCTGGTGTTTCCAATCCTTCTCCGTCAAGGGAGGGCTGCATGGAAGATCGTCTTTCTTGAATCGTTTCGTAAATTGCTCAGGCGAAAGCGACCTCCTACGCTCATCGAAAATGCCATATCGATGGAACTGGACACAAACCCGTGCTGCAGAAAAGAAGAGATTGGCGCAATCTCTGTGGTCCAATCCATTGACTTGAGCTTGAGGCGGGTCGAAGTGTTTATGGAAAAGCTCTGTTGCAAAACAACCGTGATTGTAAAGTCTCAATGCCTTCGCCAGACTCTGTCGTTGCAGGTCATTATCTGATTTAGGAGCCTCTGTCTCGGCTAAAATTCCGAGATTCAGCATTTGCCGACATTTTAGAAATCGGTCCATAGGTTTTTTTATGTCGAAATAGCTGGAATCGATGCGATGAAGCGTCTCTGCAGCCTCTCTCGCCTTCTCCCAGTCCTCAGCTCGCAACGAAAGTTGAAGCAATTCCTCTTGATTTTGCTGATGACTTTGTTGGTTGAATTTCAGCATGTCTTCAGCGAATAGAGCATCTGCCGCTGACGCACTTTTTCGCAAAACCGGCTGTGGACGAGGTGCAGTCTTGCCTCGAGTAAATGGTTCCGTAGCGCAGTGAGCCAGGGCTTTCTTGGCCTCCTCCTTCCTTCCGAGATCAAGAAGTATTTCTGCTTCTCCCAGAATCCAAGAGTCGGATCGCTGGCCAGATTGCTTCCTCAAAGTTTGTAGACCGCTTTCCAGCGCTTCCACGCTGTCATATGTGCTGCCTAGCCGAATTGCATCTCGTGACTTGTTTCGTGTCTCGAAAACGATCTTTGATGGGAGATAGCCGGAAAGTTTGTCGCTTTCGTCATCCGGTTTGGGTAACTTGCAAACATCGTCCACGGTCGTTGCGACGAAACCGCTGTCCAAATCAGAAGTATCGCCATCCTCACCTCGTTTATCTTCTGGGGATGAACATATCTGGGAATATTCCCGAACAACCTCTTCAAATGAGAGGCTCGGGTCGCTTGCTGGAAAATTGACGGTTTGTGTACGCGGGGTGCGATGGTCTTCGACTGTGACGAGTGGTGCTCTCTTCGCTGAGGAGCGGGAGGTAACTGCGGCTGGCGATGAGGTCGTCATCGGTATTGAAATACAGCACGATTTCCCGAGCCTCAGGTTCGAAGCAGCGCCAGAATGCAAATGTGTCCTCGGAGTCTATATACACTGGTAATGAAGTGGTTGAAAGAATATTTACGTGGTCCACCGCGTTCGTTTGCGGGGGTACCTCAGCTGAATAATGAAGGAACAACAAAAACAAGGTATATGATTGGGATAGAATGATATATGCCGATGCTAAAAGACAACTGAAAGGACAGTAAAGAAGCGGTAGGGGACCCTGGCGTTCTTTAACATGACAAAGTGGATGATGAGAGTGCACTTTTGTATCAGCCTCAAAGCTTGAGAACGATCACCGAGGGGCGGACCGCAGCGCATAAGGATAAGGGGCATGGACACGCCCCTCATTTTCTCTGGCTTCGCAGGGAAGGGAGCCTGTGGGGAGGGCATCCGGAAGCCAGCCCTATCATAATAAAATGGCGAAGGTCGGTGAAAGTCTCATCGCCGCTGTTGGTGCTGTTTCATGGGGTCCTGGCCCAATTATCGAGTCAATTTGGGGGCTGTGGTGGGCTAAGCATGCAGCCTGTAATGCAGCTCGCCTCTGTTGGAATAGCGGTACGACGCAAGACTCGAGGATCATTCTGGACAGCTGGCGGCAGCCAAACCATGCCGCGAAGTACGAAATAATAAATCAAGAATCTTGAGGCCACTGCAGTCATTTGCAATGGATATAATAGTTCGAGATGGAGAGATTCGAGGAGTTGGAGTTTGTTGAGTTAAAAATAGACAGTGCGCTAAACTACGTTAAGAAATGGCTGTCCACTAGCCTCCTTTTAAGCGAGGTCTGCATCTGCTGCTTCAACTCACCGAGACCCATGCTTCTGTCAATCGTTCATCTGACCTCATTTGCGTCATAAAACGTTCGCGATATCGCAATTCCACGGATAGAATCGCCTCGTAGGGCAGAAATAGGTGGCGCTCAGCTGTTTTGTGACTGCACACGTATCAAGAGCAGTGGCGAAGGCAGCGCACAGCCACCGAGACCCCGACAGCGCCTCAACAAGGCCGCCTCGTCCCGACCCTTTGCGCGCGTACAAGATCAAGGCCGAAGCTTTGGGACATCTCTGACTATTAATTCCTGCCATTACGTCTTCTTTGATTTCCTCACCTGCTCATCAATACATTCTTCACCTCCCTCACCGGGTCTACTTTGGGGGCCAAAATAGTCGTCACCGAAGGATTCCATCACAAACAGGTTTATTTGTCCAATTTATATATGGCTCCGCAGCAGAAGAGAAGTTTTCTACCATACACGAGGGGTATAAATCCAGAGGATCTGCGGTTAGGCAGTCTGTATCTCAATCCTCTAGACCCGGATGATGGTTTAGAATCAAAGCGTTTCGAATACCAAGAAGAGCAAGTTGATTCCCTCGTTTCGCACAAAAGAGTCATCGCTAATTGTAAAGACAGTCTCGAACAAAAAGAGTACGAAGAGCACGTACAGAAATGGATACGACGAGAACAAAAAGATGAGAGGGGTTGTTCCCTCGATTTCGAACTATCAAGAGAGACTTCGCTTGCCCTGAAATTCTCAGATTTGATAAAAGCCGAAGGCAACGCCAACTCAACAATTACCGCGACCCTGGAAGGCAGATCCGGGCGACGCCTGAAGATTAAAAAGCCAGAGAAATTTCTTAGGGACGAAGTGATGACCCAGGAGGGTGTTCAGGAATGGCTCCGGACGCAGGCATCCATTTCCTTCAAAGGACATTTTGGCGTGCATAAATTCAAGGCTCCAGAGATCTGGATGGTGACCGGTTTGCAACTCATTACGGGCGGCGATGTCCATGTGGGATCGTCTCGGTCAGTGAGTGGGACAGTGGGCGCATCTGCTGATGTCGGGCCTGCCTTCGGCGCCCCTCCAGGACTTGCTTCCATCGGCACAGAAGCCAGCCATGGACACAACAGCGAGGCTAACAATGCTTATGGTTATGATGACGAGAGAGTTTGGGCAGCTCAATTTATGGAAGTGAAAATTGAATATGGAAGCGAGGAGGACAAGAAAATTAAATCGAAAGACAACCATCTCGTCCCGGCGACGATAACAACTTTTCAGCTGGAAGATATTGCCGATCTGAGAGCGCGGGGCATTCGGGCGAGCCAGAATCTCCGTGCTCAGGCGAATGGGCAGACATATGTCAAGCCGCCAAAACCAGTTGCGAGAGTTGTTGTTAGTGGCCAGGATGAAGAGGAGAGTGATTCCGAGGATGATGAGATTCAGCTTGGTGACCAACCTTATACGGAAATTTTGAAAGATACGGATTGGGATATGTACAATGAATGTTCTCAGTACTTGGTGGATGCACGGACGAGGAGGAGATCAACAACGCCGGACTCGGTAGAGGTTTAAAAGTTTGGTGGTGGACAGATTTGTGTTTTGGAAAGCTAGATTTTTTCTTGTAGTGTGTAATGGTATATACCCCAAATTTAAAGTCTCTGTCCAGTTCCTTTGACTTAGATGTTTCGTTTTCTACGTAATTATATTATTATGAAAGAGAGTTCCACAAATATTTTTTCATGGGACTATGATCAATACATCATATTTACTATGAAAAGATCGAGATCAAGACTCGTGATGGATATTTAGATGACATCAATTCCACAGCCTTGAAAAGGCTCTGTTGAATCCTGGGAAAGATCTAGGGGGTGGGAGCGTGGAAGCGTGGGATGGATAGGTGCTCACATCTGACAGGCTGAAAGCCCTATGTTTTGGCAGAATGTGCTCGGTGTTGAAATCCACGCGCCTGATCACCAGTTTGCAATTCACCTGACCGTTATTGTAGACATCTCCATGGGGTGCATTACCGAGCACCTCTCGATATAATTGCCTCTCTTTTCCGCACCGCTTTTCGGACTACCAGTACGGTCTTCTCCGTCTGCTTGGGAATTTGCACCAATACTTGATCGAGGTCCGCATCCAATTGATGAGGCTCTTTTGGCCTTTACATTAGCTTATCTGACAGCCTCGGAAATTAGGTGGCCCCACATCTGGAAAGTAAACAACGGAGTAAACAACACTCGATCCGTCACACGCGGGTCGGTACCTTGCGTACGAAAGTACCTCGGATCGAAGCGAGTGGCGATCTTGGTGGGGAACCTTGCAGCAGTAAGCTCACTTGTTAGAAATGGTAGTATACTTAGTCAGTATTACCCTTATTTATTTCCGTAGCTCTCTATAACTCAATCTATATAGTGAATTCTATCATCGCTTATGTATTAAGTGGCAGGAAGATGTTGCCAAGGTGTCCAGCATCCCCTTCATCGTCACTCTCCCGCAGGAATCCTGCGCCGTGGTCAGCAACTTATCATTACGCTTCACGTCAACATCGACAGTCGAATATATATTCGACATCAATCGATTCTTGTAACGAGGCCCCTCGCGCCCCCATCTGAATCGTTTCCCGTGAAGCATCTTCTCCCCTCCCTCACCACAAGCCGGCTTCCCAAACTTCCCGGGATTCCATACGGAGAGTTCTTCCTGAACCGTCATTTTCAGGTTCTAGGAGAAAACGCGCAATCGTAGATGATGACAGCGATGCAGGCTGGCTCCGCGCCCCGCTATCAAGGGTTTCTGACTTCAAAGGCGCAGGTTTGGGAACAATACAATAATGCTAGCATAGTTCAGCCAGTCCCGCAAATGTGTGCCATGTTATTAGCAGCAGATATAACACTTTAAGTAGCACACATGTTCAGCGGAGGCTAATCTTCGTCCCAGTTCCACGATGCCCTTAGAAATGGTCTGGTCGACTTCGAAGAGACGCCAAACCCTCACAGAACGTAATACCACTCTGCGATATCTACTAGACGAATCCTAATCACGTCTATAAGCCCTCATTCTTCTTGCCAATCGATCTGAACCATTTCCTCAACCATGAGCGAGAAGATCTGCGGCGTCGACGAAAACTTTGTCGTTCACTGACACAATTCCGGCCCGGATGTGTCCTACTGCCTAAACATATCAAGCGGGCCGAGTCATTGCAACCGCAAAGAAATTCGGCAAGATCTTGACTGTATATCAAAGTACGCATATCTCTCTTTCACAGGCGAACTCAATTATCTCCATCCAAAGTACTGACTTACACCCCAGAACACCGCTACGACTCCGACTCCCGCACGCTGCAACACCTCGCCCAGTCCTCCGCCTTCGGCCAAATAACCGAATGTGAGATCTACTACGACTTCGACTTCCCCACTTGGATATCCGGCTGGACATCATCCTCCTACACGCCCGGCAGCGGGATGATGTTCGGCCTCGGAAGCCACACCATCGATCAAGCACTCGAACTGTTCGGGCTGCCTTCCGGTGTCACGGGATTCTACCGGTCACTCCGAGGCGTGGAGAGCAAGACCGATGACTCGTTTACCATTATCTTGCAGCATGGAGATGAGAAGAAAAATCTGCTTGTTATGATCAAAACCAGCGTCGTGGCCACGATGCATTTACCACTTAAGTTCTTGGTTGGAGGGTACGTTGGCAGTTTCGTGAAATTCGGCGACGATAAGCAGGAATCGCAGATCGCAGCTAGACTTACTACTGCCTCGCCTGGATTCGGAGTGGAATCAGAAATGTCGTATGGGTTACTGATGACGAAAGAGAAGGTCTGCGAGGAGCAGAGCTTGGATGACGGGTGCGGGAAGTGGGTGGGGAAGTTTCCGAGTTTGAGGGAGAGTTATGAGGATTTTATGTGGATTTGGTGAAGGCGATTAGGAGAGAGCGGGAGCTGGTCGTTAAGGTGCAGCAGTCGAGAGATGGGGTTAGGATTATTGAGTTGGTGAGAGAGTGTGCTGAGAAGGGGTGTACGGTGCTGCTTGAATAGATGGTCCGAAGACCTGTTGGGAACGGGTATTTGTTGCTGCGAGGCCGAGTCCGCCGGTGATAAGTGGAGAGCTTCTGGTTTGATGTGTGATAGAAATATGTTGGCGTTATGAGTGGCCTCGGAGTTTGGAAAATGGTGAAGAACTATTGAATGTCGAGTCTGTGGTGGAATTCCGCAGTCTGGGAATAGCATCGTTTGACGGTGATAAATGGGACTGGGGCTGATTCAGTACTAACTGTGACGGCAAAGCCTCATGGCAGAGCCTCAAGGTGGATACTCCATTTCAAGGCAATTTCCAGGCATCCGCTTGAGCGATGTTAAGCGAGATCAGCTCCAGCTCTCCCTGTATATTACCACTTTCCTCCTTATACCTCTTCTCTCTGTAGTTGTAGATTCCAAGAGATTTTTGATATCTTCACGTTACTTCCCCTCGAATTTGTGAGGCCGTTATCATACGTGATAGCTGTCTTTATAGAGCAAGAGCGTCACAGTACTTATAAAACGCCAGGGGTAGACTACTCCTAATTAACTATTATATTCTGCATGCAATTGATGTTGCTAGTTGTCGTGTACCCTATGGCGCACAAACTCGTGATTCCAGGTTCGATAGTTAGCACGCTAAACGATAGAACTCCCTAGTTGGACGCCTGGGCGCGTAAGCTTGCTAATTAGAGGCAGAAATAATTCCTTAACTTTACGATAAAAAGCTTTAAATCGCGATTTGAGCCTTGAGGGAACTATAAGGAGAGGGGAACACCTCGACAACCTCTCCTCTTCCCTTTAACACGAATAATATTTAGGTCGACCGCCAAGCCGCACCCGAAGTTTCCCTATCTGTCGAAGGGGCAATGAGGCTGGAGATGAAGAATACACAAAGTAAGCCAATACTCTCCCCACCCGCGAAATTATGTTAATTTTTCTGGTAGGTTCCTCGCCCCAGATTTAACATTATTCACGGGGCCGCTGGGAGGGGGAAGTAATGTGATTCCTCATCATGCACGAGCTGAAAACTTGCTTCACGTCTCTCAAGATATTGGTGGCTTGGTTTCATCCCGAAACAGATTCAAATCCCAGGTACGACGCTCATAGCCAAAACATGGCGAATGATGCGCGATGACTTTTCAAATAGGGGGGCCAGATCTCCACACGAAACGGGATGTGCCGGGTTCGCGCTCTCGAAAAGGCTCCAGCTGAGCAACCTCTGTCCAGACGGCGGCGCTTATGGTACTGTAACGTCTAACCCCCCCCTTCCGGCCACCCCCTCCTTCCGGCTGCCCCGCTATTTCCGTCACCTGATTTTCAATACTTAATAACTCTATTCTATAAGTTTAATTTAATACTCTTTAGTTATAATTTAAGTCTTTTTAATTATATATATTATTATAAACTAGAAATTTAGATTAGTTAGGACTTTCTTCTTTTTCCTTAGTTATACTTACTTTAATCTTTTTTTTAATTCTTTAATTTTTATATTTACTTTTTCTAATTTATAGTTTTTTTTATCTATTTTTTTTTTATAATTTTTTTAAAGAGTAAATACTTAATTAGAAATTAGTTATATAACTTACTAGCTCAGATATAAATCTATATATATCTTTCTTTTTAATTCTTTAGAGTATATAACTTAATTAAAGTATTAGAAGTCTCTAGAGATAATATTAGCGTTTCTTAAGGCTTTAGAAGAGTTAGATTTATTAATTTATTACTGTTTTTCAGAAGTAAAGGGCTTATTAATAGTTTTATTATGGAAATTAACTATAAATCTATAGATCTCTACTTAGACTTAATATTTAAAGCTATAATACTTTTTTAATATACCTTCTAGTAGTATATAAGGAAATTCCGCTTACTAATTAGTATAGAATTAATTATTAAACTTAACTTTTAAAGCTCTTTCTAGTAAGTACACTTAAGAAAAGAAAAAAATATTAAATTAAGAGGTTATAAGATATATAACGTATATATAAGTAAGAAAAGAAGATATATGTAACGGCTTAACGGAAGTTTATTAATAGCTATAATATAAAGTAGAAAAGATAAGAAGAAAAGAGGTTTTAGAGTCTTAAGCTTAAGTATAGAAAGCGTAGCTACTAGTCTTATTATAATATTATATCTAATTACCTCTTGTAACTCCTAAGTCTTATAATCTATAATATATATATAATTTATAATATACTTATAACTATGTAAGCTATTTATTATATTACTTCTTCCTTTAAGGAAAGATTATCCCTAAGTTATAAAAGAATTATTTCTAAGCTTTTAGTAATATTACTATATTATCTTCTAGTTCCTTATAAGTATTATTATCTTCTGATTCTTATATTATAATCTAGTACTCTAAGAGCTTTAGTAAGTTTAGAAGTATAAGATTTTTTTAATAGAAATCTCTAAGCTTATATAAGTAAGTATAAAAGTTTGTAATAGAGTAGAACTTAAGGTCTAAGTTAAGTCTTTTCTAATATACTTAGTAGTATAATATTTTATCTTACTTAAAGTAAATACTTAAAATATCTTAGATCTCTTATTTTTATTCTATATTAATAGTAATTATTTCTTCTTAAGTTATTTAGATTTAGCTTAGTAAGGGATTATTATTATAGTACTATAGCTTATCTATAAAGAATACTAGATAAATCTTAATAAATTTAAGTTTAATTAGTAAGAGTAACTTTCTTTCTATAAGACTTAATATAAGCTAGCTTATTAATTATCTAGCTTCTTTTTTAGCTGATAAGTTTTCTAGTTCTTAGTAGTTACTTAGACTTAATCTCTTACTTCCTAATTAACTTCCTAATAAGACTTATTTATATCTTATTATTTCTTTTTCTATTAGTCCTTTAAGAATTACCTAGCTTTTTCTTATATTACCTTATATTACCTTATAAAAGCCTAAGCTTTAGTAATATTTAGCTTTTTTATAATTATAAATTTCAGCTTAAGTTATAGCTTATCTTAGTCTTAGTTTATACACAGCTTATATCTATACTTAAGCTAGTAAGGAGATATACTTAAGGACTTATAAAGTAGTATTAATTAAGTATAATCCATTATTAGTAAAAGCTTAGACTAATTATTTTAGTAATAGTTTATAAAAAAAATAAAGTTTTTAATCTAAGTACTAATTTATAATTTCAGTTTAGTTATTAGTTTAAGTGTAATAAGCTATAAAGAATTTAATTTTAATACTAAAGATCTAATAGAACTTATACTAGAAAGAAGAGATAAATTAAGGTCTTTTATTTAATATAATTATCTTAAGTAGATTATTAAATCTCTAGTAATTTATAATAAATAGTTAAGTTAAGTTATAAAAAGTATATATAAAGTAATATAAGATTAATATAGCTTTCTTAGAGAATTAATTTATTATAATTAGTATTAAGTTATACTTAAACTTATTCTTTAGTGTATTCTTAAAATCTATTATTAAGTATTACTAGAATTAATCTAAGAGTAATAGAAAGTATAAGTAGTTAAGTATTTTATCTTATTAATAATTAGTATAATTATAAGTTAAGTAATTAGAGATAAATCTAGTAATATCTTTAAATATCTTAAGCCAATAGTACTTAGTTCTAAAAAATTTAAAAGTCTTTGATTTCCTAAAGTAAGTAATAAAGAGCTAATTATATATATACTAGTGTGGAGGGGAGAACCCCAATCCCCACACGATAAGAGGGTAGCAAATGCAAGGTACATAAGGTGTAAGGTTCAAGAAATAACAGATAGACAAAATCAAAAGATATCACATATCCAAAGAGTACGAATTGTCAATTAGAGAGAGAAGTGTAAATCCTATCAGAAGGAAAAGTACTATTATTGATGATGAGGTCTCTCGGAGGAGGTCTCAACTTAAGTACAATGCGGAGTGCATAAGTCAGGTGACAAAAGTTTTACCGAGCCAATCCCCACCACACTAGATTAATTATATACGAAAATAGTTAATATTAAGTACTTAGAGATAGCTTTTATATAAAAGTAGCTTATTATCCTAGAGTATATAGCTTATTATCCTAGAGTATATACTAGGAATTAAGTTCTTATAATTCTTAGCGCTAAATTATTAGAGCTTTATAAATCTAATTAATATAAATTAGTTCTGTAATAAAGTTTATCTTCTTATTTATATTAAACTCTATAAAAGCTAAGATATAGATATTAAGTAATTAATCTAATTTATAAAAAATATAAAAGTTAATTTAATTTAAATAAATTAATATATAAGTATAAAGTTTATTTTTTATCTTAATTTAACTTTTAATATCTTATTTATAGTATAATAATATATTAGTAGTAATATTCTAATTACTTAAGTAATATATTATTATAAAGTAAAAGTTTATTAGAATTTTAAACTACTTTACTTTTCTTCTTGTAAGCTTCTTAGTAATTATAAAGTATTCTAAGGCTTTATAATTAAAGAAGACCTAAAAGTACTAGTAACTAGATTAAGATACTAGTTTTATATACTAGTAAATTCATAATTATATAATTACTAGTATTTCCTTATTATAAATATTATAGTTTAGCTTAGTAAAGTTTATTATTTTAGATAAAAATAAGACTAAATATTAATTATCTTTATACTTTTATAAGAGTATACTTATAATTACTTTATCTAAGGTATTAATCTTAATTTAAGTTTCTAGTAATATATTATTATAACGACAGAGCCTTATAGCAGAGCCTTGGGGTGGATACTGGATTTCAGGGCAATTTCCGTATGCGAGCCTAAGCGAGATGAAGCGAATCTCCCTATATATTACCTCTTCCCCTTTATATCTTCTTTACTACATAGTTATAAATTCTAAGAGACTCTTATTATTATTATATATCTCTTTATTAATATATAAGACAGTAATTACATGTAATTACTATCTTTCTAGAGTAAGGTATTATATTATTTATAACTCTTTACTATACTATTTAAGAAGATAATAAATATTCCTTATAATAAATACCTCTAGAGCTTTATATATAGTAATATAATTAACTTAAGATAGAGATAATTTATACTAAGCTTAGACTTAATAAATAGTATTAAACCCCTTTTTATTAAACATGAAAACTATAAAGTCTTTACTCTCTCTCTTCTTTAGTTTTAACTTAATAAAGAAATTAATCTTTCTTCTCTAGTTCTCTTTCTTTAACTAAGAAGCTTAAGCTAAAGAAGACTTCTTTTAATAATACTAATATATTATCTTTCTTAATATCTGATTCTCTTATAAATATAACTTCCGTAAGAGCGCTAAATAATAAAGGTATAGCTAATTCTACTTCTTCTATAACTTCTAACTTATAGTCGGCGAGCTCCGCGTTAATTACACGAGCTAAAAATACCTTTAGTAATAGTTCTAAAGCTACTAAGGTATAAGTAAAAAGAATTATAGCATTAGAGCTAGAGCTAAATACTTAGAAGCGGATTTAAGAAGCTAAGATCACTTACTTAAAGAGATTAGTAGTATTATAGGCTTAATCTTCTTAATATAGTGTACTAAATAATAAGTTTATCTTATTTAAGCTAGAACTTATACTTCTATTTTCTTTTATTAAATCTAATAGTTTGATGCCTTTATCTTATTACTTTACTAAAAGTAAAAGTACTACTATAGCCTCTAGAGTACTAGATAGTAATAATAATAGTAGTAATAATAGAGACTTTTCTTCTACTTATTCTATATAATATTTAACTATTTCTTTATATTCTTACTTCTCTTTTCTATCTAATTTCTCTATTACTACTTATATTAAGAAGATTTCAAATCTTTTAGTAAAACTCTCTAATAGTAAAAAGTATAGCTTATATCTCTAAAAGAACTAAGTATATAATACTCTTTAATAATACTAAGTATACTTCATTAATAAAGATTATAAGAAGGATTAGCTACTTATTTAAACTAAAGGAATTATATATAGTTTTCTAGAACTTTCTTTTATTTAAGTAAAGTATATTAAGAGTAAAAGTATTATTAACGCTTTAGACTTAATTTATAAAGTAGTTTCCTTTTTCTATAACCTTATAAAAGAAGAAAGCGTATATCTCTTATATAAGAAAATAGTAATAGAATTAAAGTAAACTTTTTAGGAATTTTACTAACTCTTTTAGATTATCGCATAAAAAGCTAGTATTATAGATTTCTTAGTCCTTAAGAAAGACTTTAAAGATAAGATACTTTGGCGCCTTTGGAAAAAGCTATACTAAGAATTCTATAATACTACGATTTTAAAAGAATAAGTAAAAGTAATCTAAATAGAAAATTAAGGCTAAGCTACTAAAGCTTTACTTATTAACTTTACTTATAAATCTTTAGTCTCTATTCTAAGAGTATTTATACGCGTAATAATTAATTATCAGAAGCTTCAGATAAGTATTTATATCTCTCCGCTTATAAAAGCCTTCTCTCCTTAGTAGGTAAGAATAAGTAACTTAATATCTATATATATAAGAGACTAATTAGCCCCTCGACCCTCTTAATTACTTATATACGCTAATATACTATATATCCCTTTTCTAATAAATACCTTATAATATAAAAGAGAAGGCTTTAAAAAAGCTATAACAAATCTTATTAGATTTTTCAAAAGAATTAGTTTTACTTATCTAAAAGAAGGTTTCTAGTATAGTAGTAAGTAAAATATAACGCCCTATAATATATAACTTAACTACACTTAAAAGATACTTAAGGAAATAAGTACGCTATAAAAGAGAGAGAGAGAGAGAGAGAGAGAAAAGAGCTAAAGGTATAACTTAACTATACTTAATAAGTACTTAAGGAATCAGCTAAAGATATTAAAACCTTTATAAGTAAAAGTAGTCTTTTTTAATATAATAGCTTAATAAAAGTTTATTAATAGCTATAATATAAAGTAGAAAAAATAAGAAGAAAAGAGGTTTTAAAAGAAGCCTTAAGCTTAAGTATAAAAGGCGCGATCGCTAGTCTTATTATAATATCGCGTCCAGTTACTTCCTATAACTTCTAAGTCCCGTGATCTGTAATACACACGTGATCTGCGATACACCCGTGACTACGTAGGCTATCTATCATAGTATATATTATACTTAAAGTACTTCTAAAGAAAATCTATAGTCTTATAATTCCTATAGCTATCTAGAATAAGAAATCTTACTAAATAATTACGTAGTTTTATCTAAGGAATAAAGACCTTTTTTAACTATTCTAGGGCTATTTAGTTAGTTATTTACTTATTATCTGTAGCTATAAAGTACTATAGATTAAATATATCTAATTAAAATAGAAACTATTACTATTAGACTGTTTTTTTCTTATAAATTATAGTCGGAAAAGTAAAAGCGCTTATAGTAGATATATACTTAATAATTATCGTCTAAGTATATAAACTTAGCTATTTCCCTTGAACTTTCTAACTTTTCGCACTTTTTATAATATATTTATTAAGATTATAACCTTCTATAATACTTATTTTATCTATATTTTATTATTAAGAGGCTAGAATTATTTTAATATCCGGAATTTCTAATTTTTAGAACTATAGTTTAATAACTTTAAAATAAGTATAATTAATATATATAGAATTAATATATATTTACCTCTTAGTCTTAAGAATAAGATTCTAAGCTAAAAACTGTACTATTTAGTATTTTTTAAGTAGTAATCTCCTTAGAGGGCTAAAAGCCTCTCTCTAAAAACCTATATCTACGCGTAAGTAATTCTATAGCTAAAAGCCTCTTAAGTCAAAATCTAATTAATTAATTAATTTTTTACTACTATAGAGAGCTTTTATAAGTAGCTAGTACCTTTCTTACATAGTTATATCATTATATTATAATCTATAAGAGTAGACTTTAGAATACCCTACTTAAATAATACCTTCTGTAAGAACTTACTACTTACTACTTCTTTAAAAGCATATATAATATTATATTTAGTATACTAAGGCTTTATAATATTATTAATTTATATTCTAAATTTTAAAAAAAATTAATTAAAGATTAGAATATTAAATAATTATTGAAGTTAAGTAGTATAAAAAGCGGTGAGGTTAAGCGAGGTAGCCGGAAGGGGGGGGTTAGACGTTATCATGGAGCTGAAGGCCATGAGTCTCAGCCTGACCAAGAGAAGGATCGGAGGCCGCCACGGCTAGCCACATCCCCACACGGTCGCCAGCTGAGTGATCAATTGCCTCTCCTACCGTGCTGGACATATTACAACTTTCCTTTGACGCACTGTTCGATTGTTATATCAACGCGCATTGCAGACTGAGCTTAAAAATACGCGCTTTCGTTAGCAATATACGTTTATTATGGTAGGCCGTCCTTTACTGCACGAAATACACGGCGCGGAAGCATGCTGCAAGACTCAGAGAGCCTGTCCAAGTGCTAACGTCCTTTTTAGGTAAACTCGGTGGACCACATGCCTTCGGAGGCATGGCACGGATATCCAGGCAATCTACAGCATCTTGACATCTCAGACACCTTGCCTCACAAGGAGGCGACCATTGCTCATGTCAAGAACATCCTATGTTCCCAAGATGAAAGCTACACGGAACTGTTGGAGTTCGGGGTACAGCAGCAGGACAACGACGAACCACCGGAGCCCGGCCTTGATCTGCCACCTCCAATACCGTTGCGGTGAGCTTCTGGTGGTCAAGCATATGGCGGTAGAATGGTAAAGCTAACTACACGCCATTAGGGTTGTCCCAATCGCAACTGGCGAGGACAGCAAAGACAGGTTGTCAATAACCGCCGACGAGTTTCAGGCACTACTTCACGATTTCCAAGTCGAGCCCAACTTTCTATATCTTTTCTATCAAGCCTTGGACCTGGGGCAAAAGTCCCATTTTGGACCAAATGGCGAGACAATGCGAAAAGGTGCGCATAAACGGTATCCCAATGCCGATGCCTTCTAATTTCAAGGGCTAGAGGTCTGGTTCTCCCTGCCTTTCCCAGACGACAGCAAAGACGGGTTGGATATTGCCGTCAGAAGCTGCGTTGTCTGGTTTGACTACGTGCCCGATACCCGGCAAACCCGGATTCTCCTTTTCAGACCTCCGTCTGACGTCCTCTCAAAGCTTCGGTACCTCGAGGCAGAATCTGGACCGAATATTCTGTACGGATACCAGATTATCTTGTTCCTCTACAATCTGGCCGTTGCAAAGTGGTTCAGCAAGTCTCAGTTGAATGACTTCCTTGAGGTCCTCAACGCAAGTATCTCAAAATGCCATCCGCTGTTGGGTTTCCTTGGTGCGGAGCTAACCAATCTTTGGTGATAGGCATTGCATGCAAACACCCCAGTCACCACAGCCAATACATTCTTCGGTGCGGTTTCGAAACTGGATGAACATCTTCTCGAACACAGCCGACAAACGTCCATGGTGGCATCTATGATCACATTGACAGAGTTTTTGCGAGCAGAGGTGGGGGCTTTCGGCGTGGGGGAAGACAGACACCACAAAGCTGTTTTTGAGGAGCATATCCAGAATCAGACGCATCGCCTTCGACTTCTCGCAATAAAGTTCGACAAAGTCAGGGATCGCTCGCTGGACAGAAAGGCATCGGTACTCATCACCGGCTAGACTGCTAGACTTAGTGCTGATTCTAATATGCTCAGATGCTGTGTCGACCTCCAGTGGCAAACGCTATCGCTACCCGAGAAATTTGTGATCTTCTGAAGGCCTCGGCACCGAAACTTCTAGACATGACGGATAACCTGGCTACAGAGAGTCGTGGAGGCGTAAAAGTTCTTGCAAACGTCGTTCAATTCTATCTTCCTTGGATTACTGTAGCTGTAAGGTCCAAGTTTCTGCCATGCGCATTCTCGCCCTTCAAATGCTGACGATAGCTGTCTTTAGAGCATCTTCGGTGCCTTGTCCATTACGGGAAATGACCATAGGGGCTTAGCCGGCCGAGTCAAGCAGTATGTTACTGTGGCAGGTCCGCTTGTAGGGTTGACGTTTGTAAACTGGCGATTGCATCAGTACACTATATCGCTACATTATGGTACTAAGCGGCTTTTCACTTCAATGCGTGATACTACCATCCGCTTCTTCAACTCGCTTAGCCGGTCTCCTCGGGAGGCCAGCAACGAGCTTCAGGAAACGGCAGAAACTGATCAGGTTGAGGAATCTACCATGGCAGGGCTGTCGGGACTGAGTATGGCAGATAGGAGAAATCTCCTTCGAAATCTAGCAATCAGCAGGGCTAGGACATCGGTGGAGACTGGCACAGCCGGGGGGACACGCCAAAACGGCCCGAACGGCTCAAACCAAGACGAGGGAAACGGATTTGGAGATCTCCTCGTAACATTGTTCAGCCAAGCAGCTGAGGCACAAGCAGAGGCAGAAGCACAAGAGACCAGACGAGGCCTCTAGTTGAGCTGGGGCATCGGTGATGATAGGACGTTATCACAACTTCGGGGCGGGAGACGCTCTTCGCAACATCAGGGACAGGGATCACGAGGAAGTCGGTTATGCCAGTCTTTACAGAGCTCCATTTCATTGAATAAATCAAAGATTTAAAGCTTGTATCCATATGAAACTTTCACGGTCACCAAGTACTAGCAATACAGAGTCTCAGTCACCCATTACTGACGGTCCACCATAAGAATGCCCTACGTGCATCCTCGATTCATCTGTTGCATCCACATTGCCCGTTGAAGCGCCCGCCGTGTGTCCTGGCTTATATTCGCTCTGAATTGCAGAATCGGAGTACTCGTCGCCAACCCTAACCTTTGCTTGGGCGCCAATTTTGACATTTCCAGTGCGATGTCCCCGTAGACGTTCAATCTCGACTTTGACTGCCTCTCTAAGCAGCTCGTCCGTATTCTCAGCTTGGGTTTCGATGAGTTGGAGATCACCCTGATCAAAACTAGCCACCTCTTCAGCTAACAGGAGCGGAAGTCGCTCGCCAGCGTCTGCTGCAGGGATGAGCTTGTACAAGTCATCCACATGGTCGGTAATGTTCGTAATCAGGCGGTCCAGGTTTTTGCTCTGGTACAGCGCCCAAGAGACTTTGCTGAACAGCCCGTTTACTTTCCGCCGTTGGCGGGTGAGCCTTCGAAGACCGTGATGTAGATGATGGACGTCAACACTGGTGTCAATATCCGGGTCGTAGAGCGGCTGGACTTGCGAGAGACTTGACTTGAATCTGCTCGAGACTTCGGCGGCGTTTGAGAATAGCACAAGGATCTGCCACAAAGCTTCTCTTGCAAGACGCTCATCGGAGAGCTGGGGGTTGTCATTGATGTTCACAACCTGACCCCATCGACTTAGGTTCAGCTTAGCAAAATCCAGCCTCAACTGGGCCGAGTTAAAGTCGCGACCAAAGTTTCTGGCCATCTGTACGTATTCGAAGCAGTCAACACAATTGTTGAAGAGCCCAGCAATGCCCATGGCTCCGGCAACGATGCCGAATGCTTCAGCCATCTTCTAGCTGGATGGAAGCTGAAGTTCGATTCCACGGATTCCGACCAGCTCGACGAGGAGACACAATTTGTTGGTGTTTGAGGCAGAGTAGAATTTGGGAGGCTGTAGTGGCGTAATCGATTTTCAGCTGCTGAAGGGGTGATAGTCGGCTGGCGCTTAACCCATCCGCCTCAGGATCGACCACCAAGTCGCAGCCTCGTCCAGATTTCTTGCGGTACCCGTCTGCGAAATATCACAGAGTGGTTATCCATGTGTGCTCCTGTGCAGACCGACGACTACCTTGGCGCTATAGACTCGTCGTACCACTTCCAGTTCTAGACCGTCGACAGGAAACAGGTAGGCGATGTGCGCTGCGCATCACGAGTAGCAGACATGGCGCAAGCAGAGAACACCGCCGGCGACATACACTTGGAAGGTCACGCGAGACTTCAGGTCGGAAACCACACTGAACACAATGGCATCAAAAGCATCGTCTATCTGGGTAAGACCCGAAGCGCGTCCCCAGCCGGTCCAAAGTGATCGATGCTAACTGAACGAGACACGGGTGCCCAGAATAGCGGAAACATCAACATTTTCGTCGATGATCGCTCCTCGGGGCGATTCCATCTTCCCAAAATCACCCATTTCTTCGAATCTCTACAATCGGCGACCAGCGCATTCAGATGGGCAGTCCCTGTTCGTCTGGGAAATGATTCTATCAACTATGTTGATGGATTGAAACGACCCGGTTACGACTACCGCAAGACATTTACCGAGAAAGCGGATGCGATCCACCCCGGGACATGTAGATGGATTCTGGGACATCCTTCGGTCATCTGGTGGTTGAACCGTTCGAGCTACACTACCCTATGGGCCACTGGAGTTCCGGGCATGGGCAAGTCGACCTTGGCCGCGTATATTGTGCAAGCTCTGACCGAGCAGCTCCGAACACACCAGCCCGATGCGCCTCACGCGGTGCTTTACAGCTTCTGCAACGACAAAGAGAACAATACAGTTAGCGATCTTCTTTGCGTTGTGCTGCATCAACTGCTGGATCAGAAGAAGGACCTTGCTTCCGAGGAGAGTTTTGAGGCCCCTTTGAAGGGGCTTTATGTCAAAGCACCGGGCAAGCCCGATGCAGCTCCCTGGAATAGCAGCCCTGACCTGATCTGGCAAGTTTTTTGCAACTTAATTGAGGAATCTAATCTGCGAAGGGTCTTCCTAATCGTTGATGGCTTGGATGATGTTAAAGCAGGTGGCCGCGTGGACCTGCTGCGACTACTACGGACCGGCCCATCAAACCTCAGTATCATCATCACCAGTCAACCGATGGAGGATGTCCGAGCCGAGGTCTCTAGATATTTGGCAAAACAAGACTCCTACCGACATATAGACCTCGACAGACAAGATGAGGAAATAAACGCCGATATCGACTCTCTAATCGAATCCGAGCTGAGTCGATTAGCTGACCTTCGAGGCTATTCGGAAGCGCAAGAAGAGACCGCGGCAGGGTTCCTGAGAAGAGAAACGGCCGGTGCTTTCCTTCCTGTTGTTCTTATTATTAAGACACTCGAGAATGTGTCGCCCCAGGAGCTGAGCGAAGCGCTCCAATCTACATCTATCGTCCTTGAAGGAATTGAGCCTCTTTACGAGAAGCTCCTGCGAGCAGTATCAGAGAATATGCGCTCCCGACCTTCCAAGATACTTAAAGAAATATTGAAATACGTGATGCATGTGTATCACCCATTGAGTGTTGCCGAACTTGCATTCGCATGCGGTTACCAATCCGCAAAGCCCCATCAAGTCTCTTACCGGCGACCAACCGAGGGCGAGGAACTACCGTATCAGGACCTGAGAAACGATCTCAAGCTTCTTGGACCCATACTCACAACTAGACCGCGAGACGACACTGTCGACTTCATCCATTCGACGGCGAGAAAATACCTGGAGCAGTATCCAAGCTTTGATGCCTCTTTTCAATCGTTGGTTGTCTCTCCCTCCGTAGCTCATGCTCAAATTGCAATTTTCGCCATTGAATGCCTCATCGAGTACTCTGATAAAGCATATCCATCTCAATATGAGGACTTTTTCGCGAAGAAGCTGGGGATCGTCCTCGAGGAAAACATGCTTCTTGCGTATGCACTAGACTACTGGGACCTCCACCTCGAAAAGTCTTTTTCTGTAGTTCAAGACAGTACTGCTGCAACTCATCCGTCCCAGCTAATAGAGACGGAGAAGTTGGTGATCACTAACTCCCTGCAGGCCCTGGTGGATGTCCTCAATGATCCGACCCGGGAGAGCTTCAGAGATTATTTTTTGGCGTACAAAGGCGCGAAGTTTTACAGTTCTGTCGGCGAGTTAACCACGCTCCAGCTGAGCTTGCAGCTTGGTCTGCACTCTATAGCAGAGTCCGAACTCGAGAAGAGACGAGAGGCTCTTTCTCCGACTGACGAAAACTCGCAATTTGAGTTTCGGGCTCTTCATTGGGCAGCTCGCAGCGGAGACCTCAACACATATAGATTACTGCAGCGCCACTTTAAACTCGAGTTGAAAGGGCCTGGCTGGGAAAGACTTGTGACCGTTGCCGCAGGAAGCGGGAATGCAGAGCTGGTTCGCGTTGTGCTTGAGCAGCGAGGGAGAGTGCAAAGGGAAGTCGCGCAGGCTGCCATAGAAGCTGGCAACCAGCCTGATGACTTGGTTCTCAATGTATTATGCGAAGACAGGACTGCTCTCAATTCCAAGGACGGCAAAGGGATGAACGTCCTCCACTATGTGGCTGTGCTTGGGATGGATAGAGGTGACGTTCACACAGATGTGATCAAAAGGGTGATCCTTTTCTTGAAAGATTGCCGTGTGGATTTGAACGAACCAGATGATTTTGGCAACACAATTCTCCATCACATTTGCTGGAGTAATTCACTTTGTACGAAGCCACTTCTCGACGCCTTGTTGGCGAATGGAGCCGACCCGCGCCGCCGAAACTGGACCAGCTCGCTGCCACTACATTTTGCTGCCCGGAAGGCAAACTACTACGCTTTGGATTGTCTCCTGTCCGCGACTAATTTTAACCTCTCCACAGGGGTTTCAAGACTACAGATATCCGAAAGACCTTCAAACGTATCTAGTCCCAACGAGCCGGACAACAACACGGAGTCTAATCAACAGCTAACGATAGTTACATCACCGAGCAACGAAGTGCGGTTCATTTCCGACCAAGACGCGCACCACTTCAGATCTAGCGGTCGTTTGACTCCTCTGCATTGGGCCATGAATCGGGACTGCAACTCGAATGCTGAGGATGACTACAAGGCCTTGCGTGCCTTGCTTCTTCGAGGTTTCAGCTTAATTGATAGGAGCAGGACAGGAAGAAGTCCGCTCTCGATGGCAGGCGACAATTGGAGAATTTCACACCTCTTATGCCTGGTCTACTACCGCTTAGACGGTGCTGGTCATTTTGCCTTGTCGTTGGCCAATACGATTGAGGTTTTTTTCGGCGCAACGTGCATAGATGACTTATGGAGAGGCCTGGAGTTCGATCGCCAGTTTAGCTTCCTCCTGTCCGGCAGAGAGACTATCGAGGACAATGCGGAAGAAAAGTGCATCCAACGAGCCTTAATCGTTTATTTCGTCTTCCAGAGATCTCTGATGGAGCTTCTCATTCCACGGCTTATTACAGAGACAGCGGCCGAGGTGCTGGATTTTGTCAAGAAGACACGAGAGCCTGGTTGGCATTGGGACTATACTGACCCTAAGACGGTCAAAATTAGGCAGTGGCAGATCCTCATGGCGCTGCAGGAGAATTCGGATGGCCAGAAACGCAAGCCCAAAGAAGTCATTTCTCTGGAACGGTCTGTCCGTGCAGCTCGCCATCGCCACCTGTTACGTATCTTGCCCTCGAATATGCAAGCTAGCAATGCAACATCGAGCCCCACTCAAGGACTAGCGCAAGTGGAGTCCCGATATGCCATCGCGCAGAAGACAATCCAAAAGATGGATAGCTTTGTTTTGGTCGAAGATTGGGCGGAATTCCTATGGGTTGCCTTCGGCGCGTTCATGTCTGCCGGTCACTTGGATTTACTGGCTTCAATGTCTTCCCTCGCGCTCTTGCCTGAGAAAGAAGCTTTGAGTTCGAGAATGGAGAGGGTTGAAAGACTCACTCGCCTTCGCAACCTTCTTGGTGGATTTCGCTAGAGATCTGAACCCACGGAGACTCACTGTACACGAAAGCATCTTGGTTTCGCGACTGAAAAGGAGCCCAAGAAACACGTGGCCATCATGCACCCTGATCCTGCAGTACTGTTTCCGAAGGTTAAGAAAGCCCCGGCCAAGCATGTCTGCGATATCTGCTCGAAGGATTTCACCAGGGCGCATAACCTCAATGCTCGCAAAAGAACATACGAGAACTTACTTCGGTACAAGTGTAACTTTGTGACAAGGATTTTGTCAGGAAGTTTGACTGCGAGCGGCACATGAATGTCTTGCATCCAGATAAAGCTGCAGCTCAATCGGGGGAAGTTCAGTCTCAAGATACTGGGATACACAACAGTGAGGATTGATGGCCTAGATTGGTAGTAGAACTATACCAAAATCGAGGTCAAGAATTGAGTAACAAACGGCGTCGGGTGACTAGTGCCTACACTGAGATCTGTTTCAAAGAGGAAGGGTACGACATAGGGCTTGCTAAAGTCTGGCTTGAAGCTGAAAGATAGTTGGCATTACACTATCTATTACTCGTATGGGGTAAGGGAGATTTAATATGTGGTTAATCCGCCCACCGGCCCTTTTCACTCTGATAGATGCTGTATTTATGTCGCGGCTGCGTTAAACCCTCTCTCTAACGTCTAACACCCCCTTTTCGGCCACCCCCCCATTCCGGCCACCTTTTACACCAAAACTCACTAACTTTAGTAATTAATATTTTTGATATTTATTAATAAAATAAGCTAAAATTAAAAATTTAAATTATTTTTTATACGTTCTTTTATATAATCAATTTTTATGTATTTCATATTACGTAATATTATAAACTAAGTATTTAAAGTCTTAAAAAAATCTCTCTAACAAATTTAGTGTAAAATCGATTTTTCTTAATTTTTTAATAACTTTAGGAATTATTATTAGAAATGACTAAAACTGAAATATTATATATATTATATATATAATATTAAATTTTATAAGTTTGAAAGTATTTAGATTAGTAATTATTAAATAATTAAGTAATAACTAAATTTTTGCATGAGATTTTATATTTTACTTAATAATTTGATAATTACTAATATAAATATTTTTAAATTTTAATACTTTAATAATATATATATAATATACCTATATATTAAGTTTTAGCTCTTTAAAATAATAATTACTAAAGTTATTAAAAAATTTAAAAAAATCGATTTTACACCAAATTTGTTAGCGAGAAATTTTTAAGACTTCAAATACTTATCTTATAATATTACGTAATATAAAATAAATGAAATTTTGGAATATTAAAGCCCGAGTAATAAATAATCCAGTTTATTAATTTTAAGGTTTTTTATTAATAAATAATCTAATTATTAAATATTATAAATAGTGAGTTTTGGTGTAAAAGGGTGGCCGGAATGTGGGGGTGGCCGGAAAGGGGGTGTTAGACGTTAGTCGTTCCTGCTTGCTTTTGGAATAGCTTTGGACGAATGAGAAATTTCATTCGCTACTTAGTATTCGAGATACTACTACTCTAAGGTTTCAAAGAAGAGGTAAGTCGATCGATTTAACGTGTGTTTGGTATCATAATTAATTATTGAAGTTACTGTTTACATTCAATCGCGATGCGCGATTTTGAGGTGGGGCGTAATTTTAGCGTGCGCCCTCTTTGCAGTTTGTAGAGCGGTGCAAGAAAATGCGGCTTTCAAACTGAAGGGCTGTCGACAGCAGTTGCTTTCCCTGACTAATCCTCGCGTATAATTGCGAAAGCAACCGTACCTTCTTGTGGAGATTTAAAGCTGCCCCATAACCTAGTTCCACAGTAAACGGCCTTATAATTCAGTACTTTGGAGCTCTCGAGAGTCTTTAGTCTTAGCTTCTGATTGATTAGCTGCAAGACGATACTGTGAAATCACCATCGGCTTCACGACCCCCCGTGACGAGCTAAAATCCTATGACATTCCTTAAATAACTTTTCTTCTTTGATTTTCTTTTCCCCCATTTTTTAAAACATACACCTACCTAAGATTAGTCGCCTTGTAGGTAGGTAGATAGAGTGGATAGCTGCTGGAGCAGCGTGATTCCGGTTGCTTTTGGGGACTTGTTAGGCTTTAGCCAAGCACACATTTTTTTTCCCAGGTGTAAGGTGGGGGTTCCAGTTTATTGTCCCTTTACTTTTAAGTATATAAGGCACAGCCACAGCATCACTATGCGACTTCACGGTAAAGCTACTACTATAACTATCTTCCTTGTAAGAAGGTGCCTTCCTCGTACGCAGCACATATGGTGAAAATCATGAAGAGCTTCTCTATCCATGCAACTTAGCATGAGCACAATATTAGCAAAACCATGATATTCACTCTGAAAGTAAATACTATATTCGTGGTGTCAATTAGGAACTTTGTCTGCTCTGAAACGCACGCCTCAAGATAGTACTCAGAATCATATCGCTTCGCTTAACTTCCCCTAGTGTCAACAAAGCTAAGATCACCAAGCAGAGAGGTGATCCACAGACATCCATACTAATCGGAAACTGGATTCTCATGCATACAAACTCAAATACAAAATCTCTCAAACTACCATCTCCACAATCCCCTCAAGGCCAGCCCGCCCGTCCTAAAAACACAACATAACCATCGAGCGCGAGTCCCATCTCTACCTAAGAAACCTTCACTTTCACTTTTACTACACCCCATCAACAACAATGTCCTCCTCCCCCTTCTTCAAAACAGCTTCCTTCGCAAGTGCCTGTGCCTTGGACGTGCTATTGGGATCAAAGTACGGCTTCTCGCCGATGCCAACGACTCGATGTCCGGCGCGCTCGCCGAGACCCTCGTAGTCGAAGGTGGCGGAGTGGAAGGCGGAGCGGTTATCCCAGATGGCTGCGTAATTAGGAAAAGGGTTGAATTAGCAATTTCCCAAACATGCTTGTGGTGGATAGATGAGACAGAGAGTGAGAGAGGGGGAATGGGCGACGGGATAATGCTTTTCTCCCAGGCATAAAAACAATGCAGAAGAAATCAAAGCAAGGAATACCACTAACCGATATCACCCACACTCCTCCACTTAAACCTAACCTGCAAATCATGATTCTCCAGTATAACCCTATAAAACCTCGCCAACAACTCCTCACTCTCCTCTGGATCAAGCTCATTGATATACTTCGGGAAATTCCCCAGAGCGAAGATACTCTTCCATCCCGTGACAGGGTTGGTCCTTACGACTGGATGCACGGCTGAGAGCTGCGATCCGGTGTTCAAAGGCGAGCCGCGAGCTTGAGAGTAGAGCTTTGCGCGGCCGGAGGCGACGGCTTTGAGGAAGCCGTCGCCGCTGTAGGTAGCTGTTAGGCTGTCGAAGAGGCGCTGGTAGGGGGCGGAGAAGCGGTCGTAGATGTCGTAGCCTGGGGAGTGGGAAGGAGATGGGGTTAGCAAAAATTCTCTGTTTTAAATTTCAATCTTGTTTAGAAAGTAAATAGACAAGCGAGTCGTAAGGTGAGAGAAAAGCGAGAAAGGAAAGGAGAGACAACACACCAGAAGCCCACAACGTATCCCCGCCATTCTCCGGCAACTGCACAATCCTCAAACTCGTATAATCAGCCGGCACCTCCTCGAACTGGATATCGCTATGCCAGCTCGCCTCGGTGCCCTTCGTATTCTTCCTCAATGATGGCCGCTCAGGCGCGAAATAGGATTTCTTGCGGCGCAGAGAGGAGATGGTGCTGATTTCTGCGTCGGTCACGCCGAACTCGTTGGTGTTGTTGAGGGTTGGGTGGATGTGGACGGTTGAGCTGGTGGGACGGCCGGTTAGGGCTCCGAGACGGAGCTGAGAATGGACGTCAGTAGAGTTTCTTTGGACAAGGGGGCTGAGGGTTTTGAGGTGGGCTGGGAGTTGGATGGTGTGTTCGAGGAGAGGTGAGAAGGGATTATTGTTGATAATTGCGGGAAGAGGGTTGACTGATAGACAGAGAAAGAAAAGACGAAACTCACAATCAGTTCCTTCTGCAAATCATCCGTCAGAGACTCTTGAGCCCGGAAGAAAACCACGCCTCGCTCGCTAACTAGAGAGGTTGGAGACCGTCAGCTATAATCCCTCTAAAAAAAACTCTACTCTCCTCGTTCAAATCTTAAAATGAAAACCCAGCTATACAACACAACAAACAGAGCACCAAACAAACAGTGCACCCATCACCATCCTCACACAAGTCATAAATCAAAAAAAAAAACAACACCAACTCACTAGTAATAGCCAAATCCCTAACCAGCTCATCACTATTCTCCGCCCTCAGAATATCCTCCACAATCTGCGCCTTCGGATATTCCCTCCCAATCACAGGCGTCACATCTTCGAATGCAAACGCCGAGTCCAGTGCACCGGTTTTCTTCAGAGGTGCTGTGTTTCGCGTTTTGAATTCTGCGCTGTTGCGGTCGAGGTCTGGAGTTGCTTGTGGTGGTGTTGGTGCTGGATGGGAGTCGACAGGAATGGGGGTGGGAGGGAGAGGGTCGGCGCTGGGTGCCATTTTTTGTTCTGATGGGATGGAATGGGATAGGATTTGGGAAAATTGACGAACTTTGAAAGATGGGAAGCTTGGGAAATTCTGTATCGAAAGTCAGTAAAGAGAATTTCGAAATGGTTTTCTGTTTCCCTTGTTTGGGAAGATAATTTTGGTTTCCGTGAGATCAGGTCTGAGTCAAAGTATTGTTTTTAAGCGGGTGTTGTTTTTTTAAGCGGGGTATCGCTTGTCACGCAATATCTCCAGAGATGATCGTGATTGTGCTTATCGGCAGGCAAGGAGAAATTGGCATCGGAGTGGTTATCTGGCTCTCTAGCTATCCGCTCGTACTGCAAAGCTATGAAAATAAATTACTAACGGTAATTACCTTTACATCCTCTTGAGATTTGCTGCTTTTTACAAGGAAGTAGCTAAGGTGTAGTATTTCGTTCTCGGGTATCCTTGTAATGGATAAGCGAGTGAGACTGACCTCCAGACAGCCAGCACGGATCGTTCATCCTGGCGAGTCCTTATCCACCCCCACTATTAGCATTCTAGCTACTTCTTGAAAAAAATGCAATTGGAAACCTCCAATCCCAGTCAAGTCATAAAGAGGTATTCTAAAATGCGATAGGACAGCATTATGATCAGCGCTGCTACCAGTCGTTGACTGAACTTCCGGGAGGTAGGTAGCAGATTAACTGGTTGGCTCGCCACAATCTCATTGATACGTAAATATAGCAACGGATCTTTCATAAGCACGTAACTAAACTCCAAAGAGGCTCACAACACCATCAAATTCTCATCTCTCATCTCAGATCTCAACCGCAAAATCTCTCATTCATGTCTTCATTACTAGCTGCCTACATATATCTGGTCAGCATAGGCATTCCCCATTCCTCATCCCCCATTTCCCATTTCCTATTTCTCCCCCCCCCTGCCTTCCTCCCTCCTCCTTTCCTCCTTCCTTCCATTCTTCTCCCCCTCGCTACACTACACTATACATTCCTATCCTGAATATTTGTACCATACACCATGACAACTTGTAAACACAAAGAAAGAAGCGATCACATTAACGCCAATACGCCATGCTGCAAATTCAGAGACAATATATCTCTCCCCCTCCTCAAACTCACAATGCCCTCGTCCTTGAAATACAGTTTCACCAAAGAAAAGTCCAATGGAAACATAATAATCAAATGAAAAGAGTAAGTGGTGCTTCCAAAAATTGCCATGCTTTCGCAAAGAACGGGTATCAAACTTCAACTCAGACTCAAACTCAAGTATCGTACAGTAAAATCTCAGAAAGTATCTCCAAACGCATCTCAACGTAACGCAACACAACGCTCCAAATGCTCGCTCGCCTTCGATGCATGCCCGCTATGCTGTAAAATCCTTCGCCACTTGATCTGTCCGTCCATAATTAATATGTATGTATATGCCCGCGAGTGCATCGAGGTTTCGCATCCTCGTTACAACCTCAATCCTCTTCTCGGGCTTCCGTGAACACCAGTTCCAAGCAAGGCCCCGTATCCAAATTCAAATCCTCGTTCCACCTAGTCACTCACTCATCTAATCCTCTTTCCATCAACCCACCTCTGTCTCTGCCCTTGATAATATTGCTGCCTCTCACTCTCCAACCCCCTCCTCTTCTCCTCAAAAGCTGCCTTCTCCTCTTCACTCAAACTAAAGGCCTTCTTCAACCAGCCAAACGCACTCCTCTTCTTCTTCACCTTCTTCCTCTCCCCATTTGCATCCACCTCCGTCATCATCGTCATATCGCTCATAACACTCATCCCCATGGTACTCGGGGCACCACGCCGATTGCCGAGTTGAGACGGCGTGTGAGAATGGTGGTAGTCGCGATGAGAAGAGAGGTTGGAGGTGGACGAATTGGAGTGCATGTGTAGGGGATTGGAAGGGCCCGCTGTCCAGGGGCGTTGCAGTGGCGAGTGGGGGGAGGCTTGCACGGGGCGGAAGAATTGCTGGTCTGAGCGGGGGGAAGGAACAAAGTCGCGGGGGAACTGGTGGCGGATGTTGGATTGTGAGCCATTCGTGTTGTGACTGCCGGAAGATTGGTGGGAGATTGTTTGGGTGAGAGGAGTGGGCTGAGAGAGCGTTTGGGGGGAGTTCTTCTCGAAATCGGAGCAGTACGCTGAGTCAAGGCCTCGAGAGGGGGGTGTTTTTATTGAGGCTTGTCGTTCGCGAGGGATGGAATTTTGTTTCTCTCGTGGGGAATTTTGCCGTTCGTTAAATACCGAATTCTGTCTCTCTCGAGGTACCTCGTGAGCATTAGAGTTTTGTCTCTCCCGAGGTATAGAGCTATGTGCCGAATTTTGACGCTCATTTGGTGTAGGCTGCGCAGAAGTGACTCGCTGACGAGCACCCCAATATGTATCCAAAGGTGGAGGAGCCTGCAAAGTGATCTCCGGAGGTGTCTCTTTTCTCTTTCCCAGCGAGAAGCGTTTCCGAAGTGAAGATCTTTGGCGGACTTCAGGGACTTGTTGAACCTCAGGAGGTTGCTGGACTTCTGGCGGGGGCGAAGGTGGTGCTTGGACAGGAGCTGTCGGTGGTCTTGGAGAGGGTAATGGTGACGGTACGGGTGTGTATGTATGTGGTTTGAGTGTGAATTCTACCTCCTCCTCTTCTTCTTCAGTGGAATATCGTCTAGCATCGGGCTCGGGAGTTCGTTCTCGTTCTTGGACCAATTGAAATGCAGGGAGAGTGGCTCGAATTGCTGGTGTAATGATGCTTGGATCTTCAGGGAGAGTTTTCAACATCGACTGTCGCATTATTTTAGATTCGGGGGAGTCGGGTGGTGATGCCATTGGAGATGGTTCAGGGGAAACACTGCTAAACTGCAAATTGTCAGCATTCCAGAAGAAAAAACCCTGCAGACAGAACGTACTCTTATCTTCCGACTGATTTCACCAGCTCTCCGATCCATCTCTGCCACTATCGATCCAAGTTGTACCAGAGCTACACCAAGGTGGTTTCCCTTGGTTTGCAGTGACACATAGGCTTTGTACCAGCCATCAACATTACCCTTCATGGCAGTGAACACCTTTTGCATATCCGGCCTGTCCCTCAACCAGCTGGACTCTTCTTGTTCTTGGGCCAGATATATCGTAAATTCCTTGCACGCATCCATACCTTGCTGCACATCTTTCAGCGCATCATTCATGGCCTTTGCTGTCCTGGTAATCACATGTTCGATCCTTTCATTCCCATTGACGATCTGCAGCCTGAAGTTCCGATCCTCGAGCATAGCATCGAAAATGATTATATTCTCCAGCGGGAGCTTCAGAAACTTCAACCGCTCCTCGATATCCTCTTGTGCCAAATCGAAATCCTCCAGGGTGGTTTCCAGGAACTCGTCGACCTCGTCCACATGGCCTTGCAGTATGTTCATGACCTGTTCGTCATCCTTGGCAATACCATTGATAAGGAGGTACACCCCAAAGGAGATTTGTGCCATGAGCTTCCATAGCTCGTGGTATTGCTGCCCCGGTTTCTGCTTCCACCTCGACGCATGTGTGTCCTCGTTGGCATCCTGATCGATCAAGAGTTTCCTCCTCGCAGCCGCATTCCCGACTCGATTCTTCGGTATGGTTGGAGTCGAGGCCGCAGAGGACTCGTGCATGGATTCTGCGAATGCCGCCTGCATCGAGGGGATGGGATGCATGGGGACCTGGACCTCCTTCATTGTGTCCTGTCGCGGGGTGGTGGCACCGCTGCTTGGGTTGGTGACGAGGGAGAAAAAGGAATCGTCCTCGGGTTCAAAGATGATCTGGAGATTGTCGTTGTCCTCTTCCTCGGACGAGGAACTGATGTTGTGAGAAGGAGAAGCAGATGCCATGCTTGCTGTTGCTTTTGCTTGTGCCTTTTGCCTTTTGGCTCGGGTGCATCCGCTAGAGCAGCTGGTGAGATCCCTAGCTTTTTGGTGATACCACCGGCGTGCTATGGCGATTGCTAGGCTGGCATTGGTTGAACGAGTGCTTTGGTGCCGGTTTGATTGACGGGGGAGTGCTTGTCAGGATACGAAGGGAAGGGAAGAGCGGATGATAGAGGGGAAGGGGTCAGACGGCGTAGGCGGTTGTCGGCGTTTGGTTGACTTGAGTGGTGATGGTGATTCTTCGGGTGATACTCGTGGATGATGGATGGATAATTTAGAGTTCGTAGTGAGGGGGTGGAAGCGGTCGGGAGGGATGATGAATGGAGTGGATGACAGAAAAGAACAGGCGCCTCTTCCCTCCTTTTGGTCAGGAACAGTCAGGATGTCAAAGCGTAGAAGCAGCAAGTAGGGGGACGGTGAGGTTGGAGAGGAAGAGATAGATCTGATGTGACAAGACAGGCACAGGCACAGGCAGCGAAGACTTAGCTTGACTTGACTTGACTTGACTCGATAGAGAGAAGAAGGGAGCAAGCCTTAGAAGAAGAACGGGAGGAGTTCATTCATTCATTGATTCGGTTAGTCGTAAGAGCACCACAGCGCAGCAGCAGCAATAGTGGGCCGCACCGGTTGGGTGCAGGCAGGTGCAGGCGCAGTGCAGGTGGAGAACGAGCGAGCGAGTTCAAAGCTTTCCTTCCCTCCCAGGATGTCAACCCGGGATGCTATTCATTCGTCCCTTCTCCACCGCTCCTTCCCCTGTCTATCCTCCGTCCCCTCCCCCTGTAACGCTCCACTCTCGCCCGCTCTAGCCCCCTCTAGCCAGGAACGGGGATGAACGGGCCCCCTGGCCTACCCACTAAAGCCGCTAGCACGAGGCTGCGGCCGAAGAGAATGGAGACCAAACTGCTGGAATCGGACTGGTGTCAAATGGTTATCGATGGTGGTGTTTATTTTGGGGTGTTGCGCCGTGCGTGGTAGGTAGTCTGGTTGGCGGTTTAAGGTTAGGTAGGTGGTGGGGATGTGCTGCTTTGGGTTGTCATATTTCGTGGATACTGTTCTGTACGGTGTGGCTGTGGATGGATATGGATAAGGAGATAAGGGGAGATGGATGGATACGGAGATGTCATCACGGAGTACTTCGTTTACGGATTTGTGGGTGATGGAATCAGCTGTAGAAGGAAATTGTGGGTAAGTATGGAGAAGGATTGATTAATTGGGGTGAAGATTTTTTGATGATTAATATCACGATGGATAGAATGGACAAATATTGGAAGATTGTAAGGAGGTAAAGCCGAACAATTTTTATAAAAGGAGGCAGAAACAGGAGTGGCAGATCCAATACTTAGAAACATAGATTAGGTGCATGTGCAGCGAAAAAGATGGTCATAGTGCGTGCATGCATGCGTATCTAGTCTTTCAGCTAATGCAAAGCACAAACACAGCACAGCAGCACCGCACAATAATAACCTTCCTTCAATTATTCGATTCCATCGCATCCCTTCTCTCCCATCCTATCCTTCAACTAAACACCCATTCAGACCCCTAGAATTGAATTCGATTGATAGGAAAAGCCGACATTCTTCCACTCCAGAACCACAACACCATCACAACTGCAAGATGAACCTAGAATTCAATAATGTCAGATATGGCTTGCTTACTTGCTGGCCGCCGTCCGGATAGATTTCATCTGATAGGCTGCATCTTGCAAGCCACGCGGCCGCACAAAGAATCAGTGAACCTGTCACCTTTCGTTACTTCCACCCTCCTTCTTCCCCTCAATTTTTTATTTTCTGAATCTAGACAGCCAGCTCGCCTTCTCTCACCTCCATTAAAAGTGTTCTAATCAATCACATCCAATCCTCCTCCCTTTCTACAACACTCATCTAGTCAGTCCAAATTGATTTCTTTCTTACCTACCACGTCAGCCATCAATCCATCACAAGCACCCAACATGGGCCGAACATCCATTCAATTCAAAAGAAATGACCCGAATGGACACACCGTCTGATAACGACGGCGACGATCCCAGTCGATATATGCACCACATATAGGTATGATTGCGGGGGAGGGTGTGCAAGAACGGTAGGCCGTGCGGTGTGGGTGGGCGTGGGCGTGGGCGTTGGGCGAGGAGAGATGTCTCGATTCGGAGTGATGGCGTCGGGGTGGGTAGGGGTTTGTGACTGGGGTGGGTAACCAGAGGACGGGTGAGGAGCGGGAGTAAAACCGTTTTGGTGAGGATGTAGAAAAAAAAAATTGAAGTGAAGATTGATGAAGCTACACGATCAAGAAAGAAGCAACGAAATAAATGAATGGAAAGGGTGAAAAGAGGGAGAACAGGTAACTAAGTGTCTACCTCATCCCATTCTATCGAAATCATCACCCCCTCAGACTCTACTAAATAAAGTAACTTCGGATACAAAACTCTGAAGTCTAATCCTTCGAAACCATCACCACTTCTCTTACTCAATTCGTACAGACCCACCTCTCCTTCGTCCCATTTCAGGAAGATCCGTTTCATCTTCAGCCTCGCCTCTCCTCGTTTAAGCCGTACTTTCGTACAGCTATCCCCTCTTCAGATATTTCGTTTCGTTTCGTTTCGTTTCATCTCATCACACAAACACAGCCTCTCCAGAAGAAGCAGCCAGGCCGGTCCCGGATCACTCAGGAGAAACTATCGCCCTCCCGCGAGCCGTGCCTCCGTACGCAATCCTTTTTTTCTTTTTCTGCTCCCACTCACGACGATTTTGCGGAGGCCGATCTGTACTTTCTTTTTCTGCTGTTCGTTTCACATCTTCGATCGCCACGGCAACGTGGTAGCGATGAACGATGATCGCTGACTCCTCCGACTTCACTTGCCTTGGACTTCTCTTTTTTGTGATGATGGGGTTCGTGCGTGCGTTTAGGGCGTGGGGAAATAAGGTTGAGATCTGATCGGATGGGATGGGATGGGATGGCTACACTCATCCAGCAAGAA
Source organism: Cadophora sp. MPI-SDFR-AT-0126 (assembly GCA_020747065.1). Lineage (NCBI taxonomy): Eukaryota > Fungi > Ascomycota > Leotiomycetes > Helotiales > Ploettnerulaceae > Cadophora > Cadophora sp. MPI-SDFR-AT-0126. The sequence continues at coordinate 475,585 of JAGMVK010000008.1, forward strand.
CCCTGAGATTTTATGTTTGTAGATGGGAAGAGAGGCGTTTTCGGGTTCTGAATGTCATGAGCGGGAGGAGAATGAGTGGACGAATGAAAGATATGTAGGGTAGTATTGGAAGTAGGTGAGTTATGACTTGCTGAGTGAGTGGTACTGGGGTGCCATCTGTAGGTATGGACTCACGTTTTTGTTGTCTCATGCTGTGTGTATTATCTTCGAGAGGAATATGTCATGCCTAGCTGATATATGTGTAGATTTGTTTCAGGTTCGCTGAGGAGGTTTTACGATGCGTCCTCAGGGTTCGGTTGCCGTCGTAGTTGATAGCGAGCCTTGAGATAGAAGATTGCTCTTTTCATCGATGACGGCTGAGTGGTGAAGTGATATTAGGATGACTACGACGATGATGAGCCCGATATTTCTTTTTTGAGGTTCTGATCGATGATCTCTGATAGGACTGGGAGTGCTGACTCTTTGGTCAAAACCGAACAAGTAGATTTCTTTCGGAGACAAGTATAGGGTATGTAAGTATCTGTAAGTGTTATTTTGTTCATATGGCATTCAAAAAGTTTAGTGGCCAGAGCTTTCTTCTACATCAGTGTCTACCAGGTATCGTCTTCTGTTTCTGAATATTCAGTGACGGCCTCTGGCTCCTCCACCACGCCCTGCCAAAGACGAAGCTGAGACGATGGCCATTTCACAGACAAGAACTGCAAGGTCTCCTCTCTATCCAATTGGTACTCGTGTGCTTCAACCGAATTGATTTTTTGCCAATAAATCTCCTAAATTTCGGTACCGGTCATTGGTTCCCAGACCGCTTCGAATCCAAACCAAATCTCAGTATCGGAGATATTTCCGCACTATTGAACGACCACTTCAAAATTCGCAGAATTGGGGTCTTGTCAAAAAGCCTCGTCATCCACTAATTTAATCCACTCCTTAAACCGGGTATCGAATCCCCGAAACACGAGTGAGGTACAGAGGCATATAATTAAGAGATCCATTTTCAAATCCTTCTGGAAGCATAACAAGAAAGATCATAAAATTCCAGGGATGCCAGTCCGTCTAACCCAGACGAGACAGAGAAAGGGAGCTAAACCCTAGCGAGCGGACACCATCCTAACTCGAGCGTCGACTTTGCATTGAATCTGCAAGGACAGGGACCAAATCCGGATTTTAGCTGCTCAGAAGGCTTAAGGCTGAGACTTTTGGGCCATGAGTGAGTTGTTCAGTCCAGAAAACAAGACCAGACAAGACAACCAACCAACCTTTTCTCCATTTCTCTACTTTTAAATAAACTTCCTGCATTCACACATCATCGTGCATCCTGCTTTCTTCACCACATATCTGCTAATAAACCAGACCGAATAATTAATTAATAACTCACGACGGCCACCGCATCGCAAGCTCAAACACTGGTGAATACCTCTCGACACAAGCATCCCCACAACCAATCTATCTACTTCTGGGTGACGCTTCCTAAGTGGAGAGACCGCACACCACAGACCAGGATAACCCAGTCCAGAGCCTCAAATCCACGACGACTTTCCCCTTTTATCACTTCCCGTCGAGCCAGTCAAGCTTTTTCTTCTGGAAGTCAATTGCCTTTTTCTGCGAAGGATCGAACCATACGGACGAATATCGACATATTTTACGAACACGAATCTGCGAGGCTGAAAGTGGAGGAGGGGAACGGGAAATCCATCGAGGAGCACTGCGTATAGCATCGCATTCGCGCAATTATACGTCGGTCTGGTGAACTCGCACATTCCAAGACAAAGGCGGTCGGAGGACAAATTAAGAGGAGGGAGAGGAAGAGGCAGCGACAGATACCATGGCGAAACTCAATATCTTCTCAGCGCAACATCTCAAATTCGGCACTGATTTATGGGATCCAAGTCATCGATTCGAAACTTCATGGTTACTATCACCATGGATACTTTTCGCAATCCGGGCTGCAATTGTACCTCCTCCCCGTCCTGATACGAGAAAATCCGCTAATGGAATATAGTCACTCTACGCATTCACAGTGACATTCTTCATCATCGGCTGGGAACTAAGTGGCCATGACGGCCTCTCCGCCAGCGATGTCCGAAAATCATTCTCCTTCTTCACCAGTACGTCTCCCTCCCATTCTTCCACCCATTTTCTATACTAACTTACTCCAACAGTCCTCTGCTACTGGGGCATCTGCTTCTACTTCCTCGTCGCCGCCGTACACACCTTCTCCTACGCCCTGCACGGCGGTACTCCCCTCCTAAACCGCTTCCCGCGCCCCCTCCAAGCCCTGCACTACCTCTTCTTCAGCAGCATCACCACGTTCCCCTTCCTCGTCACCATCGTCTACTGGTCGATCCTGTACTCGCGATTCCACAGCACCTTCTCGCTGTGGTCCAACATCAGCCAGCACGGTCTCAACTCCGCCTTCGGCCTCTTCGAGATCCTGTTCACGAGGATCAATCCCGCGCCCTGGATACACCTGCTCTGGCTTATCGTGCTGCTGGCATGTTATCTTGGCCTCGCGTACGTTACGTATGCGACGAAGGGGTACTATGTGTATAACTTCCTGAACCCGAACTCACCAAACCACGTCATAAACGCGGATGGCGAGGACGAGAATATTGGCGGAGTTGGGAAGGGTGCGGTGGTGGGGTATGTGTTTGGGATTGCGGCGGCGATATGTATTATTTTCTGTGTGGTGAAGGGACTGACTACCTTAAGGAAGTGGGTTACGGAGACGAAGATGGAGAGGAAGGGGAGGTTTTATGCGGGCAGGGAGATGGGGTATGGGGATGTGGAGTTGGAGACGCAGAGGGTTTGGGAGAAGTGATTGTCGCCGTTGCTTGTTTTACCTTAAGAAGTAGGTAGTTTTAATTAACTCGAATTGTTCGAAATCGCAATTTGGAGTGTTATAAGACAAAAATCGTGACCTGGTAAAGGTTTACTCATTTGACAAGGTCGATCTGTCTTGCCCCTACATAATCCCTAAAAGCCATCCTCTCGATCGTCATATAAACTCTATTCATTCATCCATTCATCCATTCTCTTTCACTAAATCACGATAACCTTTTCCCTCCATCAGTCCCCCTTCTCCCTTCCCCTCTCACCTTACAAAATTGCACCACAAGGTGAAAAGGCTCTACTCCTGCGGTATATATACTGTAGTGTTCTGTAAGCCTACTGACCATCTGGAATAGAGTGGAGCTGTCAGAAATTTGAATTTTGCTTTTTGCTTTCCGTTTCCCCTGGCAAAGATGATAGGTCTGCTCTTTCTTGTGGGTGGGATTTCGGGTTTAGGTGCCACATATGACTATTCTTTTTGCTTTTGCCTTCCGTGCTAGGGATTGTGGTGGGGGAGGGGGGAAGGGGGGCTTTGTTGTCATTCCTGAGCTCGCTGTCATTTCCTACAAGCTGCTAACAATCCGGTATGTCCGTACATTCATATGTTCAATCTTATTCTTCAAGTTTTCCACTCACCACCAGATCGCACTATCCTCGCCCAGCCTCTATCTCCTCTCATCATTACGAGAAATGGAAGACGATCACTTCCGCGTCCTCTGCTATGGTCTGTCCTCACAGAAACATTGTGAATCTCCATGATGGACTTTCCATCGCTGCTGTTCCACCACTGCACTTGGAATGGGTTTTTGTAGGTAAATATCTGAGGATCTGCTTGGCTTGTGGAGAGAGTGAAGCATCCGGATTTGGGAGGGAATAAGAGAGTAGGGATTGAATTGGGGAAGGGGTTGTTCAGGTAGCAGAGGTGATATTGGTGAATATAGGCCTTTCGATAGATTCAATTGCACTACCAATCCAAACTTTGGTTTCTGGACATTCTTCCTTCTCAACTTCATGCATTGGCTTGGGTAATATAAAAACTGTATTACCTAGACACCCCAGGGAGGTCATCCACGCGGACAGGTCGCTCACATATGTCCAGGAGGACGGTGTGGATGAGATGTGGGTGGATCTATGTACGAAGGAGCAAAGCCAGGGATGGCTATGTTCTCGTTGGAAAGATTGTTCTTGATCTCCAATGTTTGTAAATTGTTTTGTTGTTCTCGGCGTTCGTTCATAAGCGAGACCACGTCCCAGCCGAGTGCTGTCATTCCCGCGACGGCTGTCACATATCTCGATTTGCACATCCTTTACCAGACCAGAGAATGAAATTCGATTTGCAGAGGTTGGAAATGTTTGGCAGTTTTCTGCCATAGACACTTCCGAGGAAACACTTCTAAGCCAAAGTCTGAGATATCTCGGGTTTGATTTTGAAAACTTCGACAGGCACCAATATCAGAAAAGAGGATTAAGAGACCTGGTTTGAAAAGTGCAGTTTGTTTAGCTTTGTCAAGTGACTCTCTCTCTTGTCATACTTCTCCTATTTTCGCTCACATGGACGATGGACCTTGCAGGATGTAAAGATCCATGGTGGAGAATCTATGATTCTCTGTATGACTTCACTGCGTCCCGACACTTGAAAAAGTAGTACCATATGTTGAAGAGTGATTTACGAATGCGAAGCTCTGTCATATTCTTCAAACTCGATAGTAACGACCTGAGATGATTCGCAACTTGCCGCGAGCTGCTCTTAAATAATTGACTCGAATCGAGTAGTTCCCAAGCTTGAAGGATATTTTGCACGGACCTGTGTCTATGGCTTTTCTGGCTGTGTTGCGAGGTAATTTTCAATGTTGATTCTAGCTGTCATCACCTGTAGCATCGATCTGTGGTCATCCGCGATAGTGTCAACATTGGGTCAGGCAATTCTTTTTACTTCGCTTGGTCGCTTAAATTCTCGCCTTCCCCAAGGATATCACTTTCTCAGAGAAGGTAAGAAAGAGCAAACATAAATGTTTTGGACCAGACATCTCTACAGCGCAAGCTACTAGAAGTAGGAGCCCGTTGTCGAAGACATTCGCAAGATACACTCTACAATCCGTTACAAAAGTCAAGACAAGACATTCGTAGAAAATGACGATAGGGGGTATCTGCAGCTTCGCTATCCGCATCTGGCCAGATTCATTCCCCATCGTTCATCTAGAAAGCAGAATTCAGAAAGGCTCTGTAAGAACATACTTCGCTCCAGCCAAAGAAAGCATAGTCTGACAATCCGCAACCATAGCCGGCGCACCACAGAGATAAAATTCCGTCGACACTGCATCAAATTTCATGTCCTGTAGCACTTGCGTCACCCTGCCATGAAACACACCTTCAGCCAAAGGGTCCCGACTAACGCAGACAGTCGTACGAGGTAAATGTTGAAGAACGCCAAGTGCCGTAATGTTATCTTCCTTACGTGAGCAGCCAAACAGGAGTTCAGATGATTCAAGCTTTCCAGAGGAGGCCAGAATTGTGAACATTGGGAGAAATGGCGCGACGCCGGTTCCAGTCGCAATAAACACTCGCCGACGAGTCTCCTGATGGTTGCTCTGGAGGTGGAAGCTACCAAATGGAACTTCAATCTCAGTTTCTGCGCCAGGCTGAACATCTTGAGCGAAGATCGAGCCGTCGCCGCCAGTCCGAGTACTGATTAGGAGATCCAGTTGGGTCCCTTCGATCTTGGCAATGGAGTAGTTCCTCCACTCAAAGAGTGCAACGCGCAACATTGCGAATTGGCCGGGGGTGAATGTAATTTTCTCGAATATGTCGAAAGTGAGCTGCCAGATAGTTGGCGTCAGTGCAGTTTTCGAGACGAGAACCGCTTTTTTCTTTTCTGGCGAACAAATGCTAGGTTTCGGTAGATGTGTTGACGCTGACTGCGCTTGCTGAGCAGCTCTCATGATTTTGATGAACCCGAGTGAACCAAGCACGCGACTGGCGGCGACTACCCCTCCATACATACCACCAGAAACACCCAGACTGGAGACATCAACTCCACTGAGATACAATCCGAGAATTGGCGATGCTCTGGGTAGCTCTTTGGCCATGTAACGTTTCGGAGATCCCTTCAAGCCATAGATTGCGCCTCCTGGGTGAGAAACGTAGTCTTCCACCGTAAGCGGTGTCGAGAGCTCGGTGTACTGGACCAAGTCTCTGAGCCCAGGCGTTGCAGTCTCAGCCAAGTCCAGAAGTCCATTCGTGATGCGTTGCTTGAGCTCGATGTACTCATGTCCCCTAGCTCCATGAGTACTTTTACGCCATGTGGAGAAAGCACTGGAGTTCACGATTGCAAGAATCTCCGCGGTGTGAAAGCGATCATCGCCAGATTTAGCCGATGGGAAAGACATGTAGGCATACTGCGGCTTTCCTGCCATCACTGCTGTCGTCTGTACGTCGATATTATCGTGGTTGAAACTTGTGCTGATCCAGTAGTTTTCACCGTGAATGCCGAGACTTGAAATTGGTTTCTCCAATCGGAGGTAGAGTACAACTGCAGAATACCCACCAGAAAGAGGAAGAATTTCGTTGCGTATCTTTCCAGAAAGTTGAGTCGTTGGGACAGCAGTTGGTAGCAATCGATTGTCAGTCGCTTCGGCACCGACATTGGAAATTATGACCGGGGCTCGGTACTCAATCTGCTTGGGTTCTGCTCCTCGCCCATCGAGGACTTTCACGCCAACAGCACGGTTTCCTTCAAGCATGATCTCCATCACCTGCTGACACACTTTGATGCAGCCTCCATTCGCCTCAATGCCGACTTCGAAGGTCCTCGCAATCCGACTTGCTCCCATTTTGGGGAACCAACCACCCTTCAAATAGCTCCAGACAACGATTGCATGTTGAGCGAATGCACTTTCGTCCGGTGGCAGTCCATAATCTCCCCATTGAGAAGCGAGAAGGGCTTGTAATTTTGGAGATTTGAAGTGGTCACGGAGATACTTCCCAGTAGCTTGCGTTGCCAATTTCGCACCCAGACGCAGCCACTGACCCAGCAAGAAATTCAAGGGCCAAGGCAAGACAGCCCGCATCACTCGGCCATTGATGTGCCACTGAGCCGCCGTTTTCAAGTCAACAAAGTACTGACGAATTGCTCCAGCTTCATCAGGAAAGTGATTAATCAGTCTTTGCTGATACCTCGCTGGGTCAGATGGAACCGCGAAGTCCAAATCTGGATAGATAAACCGCTCGAAGTCATCAGGCATGCGGTTCCACTCGAGAGCTTTGTCGGACATGAAATCATATAATACTCGGGCTCGGGATCCTGGTTCCATGCCACCGACATAGTGGACTCCTACGTCCCAACTTGCTCCATCGCGGCGGAATACGTGGGTCAGGCCGCCTCTCTCCGAGTGCTTTTCGAGAACCAGGACTTTCATGCCTGCTACTTTTGCTAGCAGCGACGCAGCGGTCATTCCACCGATTCCTGATCCGATAACAATGGCATCCCAAGTTTTCGTCATCATGTCTGCTGTTTCTATGTTTCTGGAAAGCCGAGTTAGCAAGATCGACCCAAAAGTGCTTTAAATACGAGTACGCTAAGTTACCAGGATAAAACTCGCTCGGAACCAAATTGGAAGATCTTACCTTCAGTAATGTCAACAATTGTCTCTTCAGAAGAACGCCTAGTACAGATTCCACCGTTCCAAGTGAATTTGCCTGGGTTGACTTCACCCAACCTTTTCCGTTGCTTTGTGTGAAAACATCTGTGCAAGATATTCCACTTCCCGATCGCGTACTGGCTTTAATTCATTCTAGACCAAGTGCGAACATATATCATAGATCCGAAGCTGGCATATGACTAAAGATCCGGCGTTGAGAGAAATGGCATGATGTGGAAAGTCCCCTGTGATGGGAATGCCTTCCCGTTGGCTCATGTTGCGGTTGTGCATGCTTGGCGAATGTGTGGCTTGGGGTGACTGCCCCAATTCGGGCATCAGTCGCGTTTCATGCATAATCATTTCCCACGCTTTCTCACCTATCGTGGATCACTTTGGTGTTGTTCCCTTGTATCTCACACAATAGCTAATCGATATTCGATGCTTCACTGATGAAACAAAAGCTCACGGTAGCAAGCTAGAGGTCGATGTATTCATCACGTGACCATCTCCTTCCTCTATAAAACCGTCACTTGCAATCTCTCGAAACTTTTTGATGCACTTCGCAATGCGACGGATTGAGCAGATGAAAACCCGTACCATCAAGGATGCATCGTTCATTCGTCTCTTCGCATTCAATAAGTGTTTATGAAATCGAGGTACAAGTCAGCCGATCGTAACTTGTGGCTTGACTCAGCCTCATCGTGGGATCAGGCTCCCATTTGCCGCTTTGTGGTCTTTGTTGTAGATTCCATCCTGATTCATGTCACAGTACTGTGGTGTTTCATAGCAAAGCACCTCCTGTAAATATTGCTTTACACGCGGGGCGCGAATATACTGCCATTTCCCTTAACCCAACAAGCAGAGTTGTGTTAAATCACTTTCTTGGACGATGAAGCCTCAACATGACTCCAACCAGGATCCTTACTCTGCTCCTCAGGTCTACTATGGAACGACTTTCGCCTCCGAGAGGAAGGGAAGAATAAACACGTATAGCATAAACCTTCAAAGATCTCTTGTGGGAGGCGAATGGGATGAATCGGGCTATCGGCCGAAGTATACTCATGCAAGACGAGGCAGTTATGGTAGGCCAACAGACATCAACCAGAGACGTACTTAGTAACAGTTTCATGTAGATGAGACAATGCTAGGTGGCAGGAAGTTTCTTGTTAATGTCGATACAGCTTTGGAAAAACTCCGAATGCAAGAAGATACAGATGGGAATCTGCAAATAACAATTGAGGATAAGGGCCCTAAGGTGCGGTTCATTCGATATGCTAGCATGTCATGTAATTTACGTGCCACAGGTTTTCTCTTTAGGGACGGCATCCTCCAACGGATTCAGGAGAGCCGATATCAGAGGAACATATCAACTCTCTAATCTTCTCCAAGAGCTTCTTTTCGCCAAGGAATACGGAAGAAGACAAATCATCCTCGACGAGGCACGCTTAAATGAGAACCCTATCAACAGAATATATCGCTTGATCAAAGATAGCTTTTGGCCTGAGTTGACTCGCGACATGAGCGAAGCCGGTATTGAAACAGCGTTTGGTAGTGATAATGAAGACTCGGCTTCTCCATTGCAACGCCGTATCTATGTTCCTCGAAGTGCTCCTGAGCAATACGATTTCTATGGCCACTTATCGCAAAGGAGGCCAGAATTAGGGATATCTGTTGAATGGATTGAGAACAACATCACGCCAGAGTATGTCAAGTCGATCAAAGAACGACCTGGCCTCCTGGCGTTAGCTACCGCAGATCCTGAGCAGGATCGGAATGCGAAGGAGGGGATCAAGTTCTTGCCGTATATCACATCCGGTCGGAAACGTGATCAATTCCATGGGTGGGATAGCTATTTCAACGTCCTGGGTCTGCTTAGCCACGAGGAGATCAAGCTTGCACTATCGCTAGTAGAGCACTTTTGCTTTTGCATCAAACACTATGGACACGTGCCCCAAGGCAATCGGTCTTACTATCTAACGCGATCATCACCTCCCTTTTTAACGGACATGGCATTGCGGGTATACAACAAGATCAAGCACGAGGAATATGCATTGGCGTTCCTGCGGCGTGCTCTGTTAGCATGCATTAAAGAATACCATGCTGTGTGGATGATGCCTCCGAGGTTTGATCCCATCACAAACCTATCGAGGTATCGCACAGGCGGCGCTGGTATTCCCACAGATTTGCAAGTGGATCTCGCAGAGCAATTGAAGTCGTATGCAACGAAATATGGAATGTCTTTGGATGCCTTCACAGATGCGTATAATGCCGGAGTAGTCGAGGACGGGGATCTTTATACGTTCTTGATGCACGAGCGCGCGATGCAAGAATCAGGGCATAGCTTCTCCTCCCGCTTTCGAGGACGCTGTGCAAACCTGGTTACTATTGACCTGAATAGTCTTTTGTACAAGTATGAGAAGGATATTGCGCAGACGATTAAATTGCACTTCGCGGATCGTTTCGAGGTTCCTGCAGATATCTGCGTGGGAAACATGCCTGCTGGAGGGTACATAGATCGAAGCACGCTTTGGGAGAGACGCGCAAGGAGGCGAAAGCTAGCCATTGACAGATATCTCTGGAACGAAGGAAAAAAGATGTATTTTGACTACGATACCGTCAAAAGGGAGCAGAGTACTTCTGAATCCGCGACAGCATTCTGGCCGCTGTGGGCAGGTCTTGCAAGTCCAGCCCAAGCACAACAGCTCGTCTCGAACGCTATACCACGCTTCGAGGCAACAGGAGGCATATCAGCTACTACGGAGGAGTCGAGAGGTTTGGAAGCATCCGAACGACAGAATGTTCAATGGGACTATCCGTATGGCTGGGCACCCCACCAAGTATTACTCTGGAGTGGGCTCGCAATGTACGGCTACCAAGACGTTGCCGAGAGGCTTGCGTACAAATGGCTTTTTGCAATCATCAAGTCCTTTGTCGACTACAGTGGAGTTATAGAAGAGAGTTATGATGTCACAAGAGTTATGGATCCTCAGCGCCGTAGTATAGGAAGAGACCATCAGTTTCTCAAGGGCGTCTTGAAAGATAGGTAAGTTCATTTCACCCATCTTGTGCTCTGCAATATCTCATCTACTAACTATGCTCAGATCTACGTGGGTCAGCGCAAGCTTTGTTTGTGGTCTTCAAATTGCCAATCAGCACCAAATACGATGCTTAGGAGCCATGGTTCCTTGGGATACGTACTGTTATGAAATGACGCGCTGGGAGCAATCAAATCTGGATTCGGAATCCGAATTTCCTGTTGACGAGACTGTTACCGAAGCTTCAAGAAAATCACAAGAGATAGCGTCGAACTTGACTATCTTGAAATCTTTGCAGAGTCAGTCTGAGCATAGAAAAATGAGCATAAAAGTCACCAAACGCATCATAGCTCGTTTTCGGCTCAAACAGGTTCCCTCAGATAACGGAATTGTCCCTTTTCGCAAAGACGATGCCAAAGTCATTGGCAACTACACTTATCCGGCGACACAGAATTCAGTCGAAAAAGTGCCTCCGGCAATTCGTATACAACCTGCTAGCGATCGTCTTAATCGCGACCTGCTGGGTAGAAGCCCCTGGCGAAGAAGGTCAGTATCGTCTGTTGACTTAGGACTGCCTCTGGATATCTCGAAAACACTCGGCAATACCCAAAGCAATAGCCGCCTTACAAGAAGTGAGCGAAGATTCTCAATCTCGTTCCTACCGAGATCTGGCTCTGTGACAGATGACCTCGAAGAGGAAGCGACCAAGTCTGATGCATTTCATGTCAGCTTCAAGGATACAGAAAATCTTCCTTTTCAACATGTTAAGCTCCTCGGCCATGGCGCTTATGGAGTCGTTGAAGAAGTATCATATGCCGGTATCTCTACCAGATCGTCCCGAACTTTTGCAAGAAAAGTCATTCTGGTCATCAAGGGAAGGGGAGCTGGTGTGCTCGAAAGTTTCAGGCAAGAAGCCAGCATCAACCGGCGACTTCGTCACAAACATATCACGAGTCTCCTATGGACATACGAGGTACTCACAGCCAAGGGTTCTGTGAGAGAAGTGGGCATGGTCATCACACCGGTTGCTCAACTTAATCTGGCAGAGTTCCTGGAACTGTGCGAAGCGGATGAGAGAAGAGAAGCCGATACGGAAATTAGCAATCAGGGACATCGACTAGCCTGCCTTGAACGTTGGTACGGCTGTCTTGCGAATGCTATGACTTACATCCACGCACAAAGGATCCGGCACAAAGACATAAAGCCAACGAATATACTGGTCAAAGACGATAACATCCTGATAGCAGACTTCGGACTGTCAAAGCGGTTCAGCGACGAAACGACAGAAACAAGAAGCACCGCCGGCTTCAAGACACCCGGCTACTGTGCCCCTGAAGTCGCGGCGCATGAACCAAGAAGCAGAGCATCAGATATCTTCTCCCTAGGTTGCGTCTTTGCAGAAATGACGACTGTGTTGGCTGGAGAGAAACTTTGCACCTTCGAGGAGATGCGTGGACCTCCCGGAGCAAGAGCGTTCCAACTCACCCTGAACTCTGTGCTTACATGGCTCCTGCACTTGGCCAGACGTTTGAGGAGCCATAGAGGCTCGCTCCACCCTCCAGTGGAGCCAGTGCGATGGACGTGGCTTATGCTAAATCCAAAGAAGGAACGTAGGATATCTGCAGACGGGCTTAGTGCGACAATTATGTCTGTGAGAAGTATGTCTATGCAATACTGCGAGTGCGAAGCCAGCAAAAAGTTTATTTCGCTCCCGGGCTCCTCTGGAAAATTAGAAACTGTGGATAGTAATCCTTCGTGGCTGGGTGTGCTACCTAGGGATGGTGGAAGCACCAGTGAACCAGTCCAGCTATCATGGGGTTAAGACTTGGTGTTGATGTCCTGCTTGGAATTGGCCATATTTGGAAACCACAACCTTGCACGTTCGCAATCTGCCATACAAATATATATTGATTACCACGGGCGGTGGTCTAGATGTTTCGCTGGTGTAAGTGTATGTTTGCGTGGGTATCGAGAGACAACGAGTTATTTTCTCGATTGTTTTAGATCTACGGTATCTATTGCTTCTTCAGCTTTATGTCACCAGCGAGAAAGCAGAAGGTTCGATGTTTACATTGTTCCTCCGTCGATCAGTACTCATTTATAACAGCATCTTGCAAGTTCTTAGTGTCTCATTGTGGGCCAAGAGTTCTGCTTTTAGAAGTTTGCAAACGTCTAGTGAAGCTTCGATAGGGGACTCTGTCCAACATTTCCTTTATTTTGTCCTCCGCTACTAGCTTTTCAACGGCTACCTAGCGATGCAAACATCCTTTTGTAAAGTACTTTGGTTACATACACCCAGAGGAATACCAATCTCCTCCAGTTTTAGAAGTAGATTGCGCATCGTCGCCCAAAGTATAAGCATAAGAAATGTTACCTTTGGTGCAAGGGACGTTGTCAACATTCTGCCTCGCCTCGCAAAGGTCATTGCGCACGTGACTAGTTATCATCGACCGTCACGATGTTCAGCCCGCTTTCGTGTTGAGAAAACAACCGCTGTGTCCGCCGAAGTGACTCAAAAACACATTATCTCTATGTATTTCAATGTCATTTCAAGACGCCTCTCCCCATCGCCTTCAGCGTCGCCTGGACAAATCTCCTGGCCAAAGCCTTGCGCCACCTCGAGAACTGCCACTCCCACAGCGCGTCGTACGCAGATTTCGTCAATCAAGTGCAACTCTTTATCATAATTTACTGCACGATAGAAAGACTAGGAACTAAAAATCTGGCAGAAGAATATCTTTTGATCGTGGAAGAGATGGTCGAAGGATTTTCTCTGTTCCTAACTACGTTTCTCGGTCGGCACTCCCACGAGAGTAATATGCCTACGCTGCCAGGCCAGCGGGACGGTGGAAGTTATTACTGTAGGCGCGCTATTTCGAACCGATGGAAATCTGGCAGGCTATGTTGTTTGTCTCGTAGCACTTATCATAACAGCCCAGGCGTCGTTGTTAGGATCAATCGACGGAGTAAGCGACGCCAGTGGAGCTCGAGAGTCCGACGTGGAAAGAAGCGCAAGATCGAGAATTTAGCAATGAGGCTTTGCTTGGTTGCTGAGTCTGATTTTGGACTACGATCTAACTCGGCTAGTAAGACAAGCATTTGTGCTCGCTCCTACTGGCTTCTGTGCTGGCCAACATAGATCACGATGTACACAAGTGACCAGGCTTTGCCTGGAACCAAAACACAGCCACAGCCTCACCGAGCGCCTCAACCTAAAATCCATCTCATTCATGCACATTTTCAATCTCTCACCATTTCTCTTCCTTGCAACTCAACATCATTGCAATATGGCTTCTAGGATTTCTTTTACCGGCTCATTCACGCTATTCTGTTTCCTCGCAGCCATTCCACTCATCCTCCAAGACTTCAGTGTTCATGCCGGCAAGGCTAGCAGAGGACTCAGCTACGATGGCGTCGTCGAAAAGCGTTTCATCTCTGTCTTCGTCTTAACAGAGACAGTACACTTGCAGCACGTATACGTCAGCGGCTTCTCAGCCGTGGAGGTATCCACGACGGTGAGCACCAACAGTCAAATCCCGATATTTTCGAACGAAGGGATACCACCTGCACGATGGTGGCAGGAAGATGCTGTTTATCCAACGAAACCTTATGGTCGACTGAAAAGCATGGACAGCTTACCTCCAAAATTGAACATCTCGTTCGCAGATTTTACCCCATTTGAGTATTCGTGAGTCCTTCCTCGAGTCACACCAGTACGACGTCCTGACAGGCAGCGATATAGCTTTTCTCGAGACTCCATTCCAGGATGGCAACTTAAGTCTTGCCACGAAGCAGACATTGAAGCCGGAGCCTGCAGGATTTGCATCCTCATTCTCTCAATCTTCATATTCTCTGTCATCTCAAGTGCCATGCTTGGCACCTATTTCGCTGCTATTGCTCTTTACTCTTTGGGGGATTCGTTTACCGTTGCGGCTTATGTTCTTGCTGTCGGGGCGTTTGCCTGGTCCGCGTTGATGGCGTGGCATACTCTTAGGTGTAAGTTGAAATCAACATCAGGTTTAGGCTTGGGATTGAGCAGACAAGGAGATGCTCAGACAGATGCACATAGGAGGTTTACGTTACCGGTACACGATTTTGAGCTGGAGCTAGAAAGCCAGACTATGGAGAGGATTGCTGAGACTGGTCATTAATTGTGCCGTTAATCGCAGGCCTGTGCAATTTGTCGCTGCCATGTGAAGGGATCAAGGAGACAGAGACGTATCAATTCACACGTATCTACCTGATGTATTGACCAGTGCATTATCTGGCTAGCTGGACTCAGGTATAGGGTATAATGCGAGTTTATCATGATATTAGTGATTGACATGGACCTTGGGGCACAAACTCCTGACTCCCAATATTCCACATAAACCATAACCACTGGCAACCGCTTTTGTAACAACAGTTCTTCAACCAATACAGATATTTATTTTGCGCTTCTTCATAACCATCTCCAATCCATAAGGACCATACGCATAATCATTTGGATCTTCCCAAAGCCAATCCAGCAGGTTCATGACGCACGATAGAGACTGCATCTCATATTGCGAAGTTGTGAGTATCGTGCGGAGATACTGTCGATGGTCTGGCTCCACCATACATGAGCCTATAATTGTCAATGGCCAGAGCATAGTCGTCGCGATGGCTGGCTCGCAAGTGCGTCCATTCTCGTCAAGCGTGAGCCACTCAAGCATCTGCCCAAATACAGGGACAACCGCGTCAATCACATCATTCACAGATGATCTCAGCAAGGGATCTGTGACTCGAGGACCGTAGAAAGTGGTGTGTAGAAATATCAGAAGTGCTCTTCGGTAGATCTCAGCGGCTGCAAGCAAGTCGCCGGGATATTGAAGGCCGTTCCTGAGAGGTGGTCTCCATGCCGATATCTTACCCTCCAAGACGACATAGTGGTATGCGCCACGGGAGGATGAGAATACACCGAGCTTATCCTTATGGCACTCAACACCGAGTTCGCAGATGCGAGGGATCAGCTCAAACAATTCGTGTGCGCAACCGAACATGACCCCGAAGCCTAGAAAAATAGAGGATTTAGCCTTGGCACAGCTGAGATATTTTGGGGAGAGGATTAGGAAAAGTCCCCATAAAGTTCTGGATGACTGGGAAAGGAAAGGATTGGGTTTGCCTTGTACATACTGCTTGATCCCTCAAGGGAATTAAGCGAAAACATAAATGGATCAAAGGAGATCAGCCGAGCTTCGGATTCTAGGTTGAGAGTGACATTGTTGATTAATGCCAGATAGGTATATAGCTCGAGAAGAAAGCCTCGTATATCGCTATCACTCTTCTTGGTAAATTCTTTGGCAAGTGAGAGGGCAAAGTGACGACTGGCACGGAGGTGATGGAAGACCGCCCCGTGAAAATTTCCCGCGATGATCTAGGTGCTCCTTCAGCTCAATGTGCCGCCACCAAGCCTGTACAACAACTTACCTCCACATGCGAGAGCAATAAACATGTGACTAATAATCTTGCTGTATCGGCATGATCGGTGACAGCTGTCTTTGTAAGCTCATGCTTGAGTCCTCTTACAGCCAGGCCGTAGTGGATCCAAGTGCTAGAGGTCACGTCCACGGAGTTGTTGCCATTTATCATATGAGCTCCACTCAAAGCTAGAACACTGTGCATCACAAGGCTATCTCCTTCCGCAAGTGGCAAGATGCACGCAACGAATGGGTTATCGGGCCCCGTGATACCCCCCAATTTTCCGGCAGTTTTACCGCGGTAGTGGTCAAAGAGTAAACGCGATGCCGGTTTCGCTAGCCATGGGGTTCCAGGTGCTCTATAGACATGAAATGATGTGTCTCTTCTGGTGGCTTTTGCCCGCAAAGTTGCTTGATTTTGCTCAGGCGAAGCCACTTCTGTTTCCGATTTTTCAACATCAGTGGTGCTGGCGAAAGAGCAGATCAAGCCATTCCTGATGCATCCCAGACATTCTGGTTTAGTCTCATCACACTTCTTACGCCTCAATCTGCAGCAGAGACATCCTGTTGTAGTCCGAGGGGCTGGACGGCGCTTTCGCGGAACAGCTGAGAGATGTGATGTAGCCGTCATTTCGTCCTGTTTCGCAAGCTTCTCTAAATCTCTGGTGGCTGTTGTCTGTGAAGGAGGGGTATACAAAGCGGGGCATGAGTACGAAAAAATGGAGTAACGAAGCTTTTGCAAAATGTATTGCGATGCCGTGCCAATATAAACGCGCTTATCCCCATAGTCAGCACTGCCACAAACCCTGTTACGCCCTTTACTAGGAGCCAAGAAGTCTTGTGCTGACTCAGAACGTTGGCTTGTTTCTCACTAGGC
Source organism: Cadophora sp. MPI-SDFR-AT-0126 (assembly GCA_020747065.1). NCBI lineage: Eukaryota > Fungi > Ascomycota > Leotiomycetes > Helotiales > Ploettnerulaceae > Cadophora > Cadophora sp. MPI-SDFR-AT-0126. The sequence goes on from JAGMVK010000008.1 coordinate 492,401, forward strand.
CAAGCTTTGAAATGTCTTGTCCTTCCACTTTACCACTGAAGGAATATGCAGTGCGATAAGAGTTGACGCGCTTATCTCTGTGCTTACATCAGAGAGCGGATTTGGCCTTTTGTTTGATTTTTTGACTCGCTTGTGGAAAAGGGGTAGCGAACCGAGAGGGAGGCAAAACAGAAGCCAACGTTGCTAAATTGTGGAAAATCATGCGCCTTCAACTGTTGAGTCCGGTCAGTTTTCTGTTGGTCAAATATAGAATACGAGGAGACTTTAAGTGAAAAAATTTATCTCATATGTGTTTAAGTGACGATTGTAGATCAACAGAAGATGCTCGCTGTCTTGGTATGCCCGACCGTCGGAGCCAATCACTGGTGTCTGCATGGCCATCGGACGGGCATCTACTTATACGCCCTCAGTTCGCAAAAACGTGAAACCTCAGCGAGAGTAGATTTTGTCTGCCCGGAACATTGCAGTTACTATTTCTCATCGATTTGAACTTTATATTGCCTCGGCAAATTGTTGATTTTCGATATCGAGCTGAGACGGGCCGTGGACCGTCCCCGCTTTTCTGTAGTGGAATATCGCACTCGGCACAATCCTACTTTATGCAGCGTGCAACGAGGATTTTTCACATCTTACTGTGACGATCTTGGAATCATGTTAGCTGTCTTTCGGCGCAAATTCGTTGTACGGTCGAACTACCTGATGAAATGCTCCAAAATCAAGTTCACTTCCTAAATCGGACGAGATCCCGAACCAAGTTCTTGGGAGTATCTGGTGATGGCACCAATGTACCCCGCACAGCATTGCTGTGGGGAACACGGGGGAGCGGCAACGCCAAACTAGTTTATAACTTATTGACCAATGGAAATCTCAAGCATCTTCCAGAGCGACTTTATTATTCTGCTGTAAAACCAAAATTGACGGAGTGAAGACTTATCAAGAACCGGAATACTTTTCGAGGAGTCTCATCTAATCTTTAGGTTGAGAATCAACTGCAACAGCGGGAAGCATCGGGGACAGGTTTTACATCATGGCTCATTTCACAAAATCTCAGTTGGAAAAGCCGGAGGACTTCAATTTCGCCAGAGATGTAGTCGATTACTGGGCAGCTAAGAATCCGGGCTCAACAGCTATGTACTGGGTATCTCAAGACTTGTCCGAGATGAGAATGTTGAAGTACAGCTATTTCGGACGACAGTCACATCGAATCGCCGTTCTACTTCAGAAGCTTGGTTTGTCACCAGGGGATAGGCTGGTGATGATTCTTCCTCGGATGCCAGCTTGGTGAGCATTGCATTTCTCGGTTTATTTGAATTTCCCCTGTTGATAATCCCAGGTGGGAGATAGCACTCGCCTCCATTCGCAGCGGAATCGTGATCTGTCCTGCGACGACTTTACTTGTGGCCAAAGATATCGAGTTTCGATGTAAACTGACCGGTGCGACTGCATTCTTCGGCGACAAATCCAGCGTGGAGAAATTTATGAAAGTCAAAGCGAACTACCCGACTGTCAAGATTGTGGTTCAGGTTGACGAGACCTCGAAGGCTGGCGACTCCGGTGTTATTGACTACTATCAGCGTCTTGAATTGATTCAAGAATCGGCTAGCTTTGAAAGTCCTCGTTTGAAAATAAGCGACCCGTCTCTGATCTATTTCACGTCTGGAACGTCGGGCCCGCCCAAGATGGTGCAGCATAACCAGATTTCATACCCCCTAGGTATGTGCTGTGTATACATCCATAAGATCATTATCTAATTCAAACAGCACACACTCTGACCGGCAAACACTGGCTACAGCTCAGCCCCGGGAAAATATACTGGAACTTATCCGAACAAGGTAAGTAACATGCCATTGTAACTCAGACTCAATATTAATCGTTTTTCTACTTCGCAGGCTGGGCAAAAGCCGCCTGGTCCTTCTTCGGAGCCTGGAACTGCGGTGCCACACTCTTCGTCCACGACGACCGCACTGCATTCGATCCCCTCCGCCTCCTCCACATCCTACACACATACCCCATCACGACACTCTGTGCACCACCAACAGCATATCGACAACTAGTTCTTCAGGAGAGCAAAAACTTTCTCAAAGAGAACCCACCAAAAGCACTGTCTCACTGTACCGGTGCGGGAGAGCCGTTGAATGCAGGTGTAATTGACGAATGGCAGAAGATGACTGGGTTGGAGATCTTCGATGGATATGGACAGACGGAAACGGTGCTAACATGTGGAAATTTTGCTGGGACAGCTATTAGGCCTGGATCGATGGGAAAACCGACGCCGGGAGTGCCGCTGAAGATAATCTCACCGGATGGTAAGGAGTGTGAATCAGATGATGGGGGGGATCTTGCAATTATGGTGAATGAAATCGCGGACGCGAAATCTGGGGAGTTCTTCGGTCTGTTCGATGGATACATTCGACCGGATGGGAGTCTGGATAAGAGAATAAAAGACCTCGGTGGAAAGCAATGGTATCTGACAGGTGATAGGGCGACGAGGGATGAGGATGGGTATTACTGGTTTGTGGGAAGGGCTGATGATGTTATCAATTCTGCTGGGTACAGAATAGGTATAATTTGCTCTGCACTACCAAGATGAATATGAAATTAACTTGTGCGGCAGGCCCCTTTGAAGTCGAGTCAACATTGAAACTGCACCCCGGAGTTGCCGAATCAGCCGTTGTTTCTTCGCCCGACGAGTCGCGAGGAGAAGTGGTCAAGGCATTTGTCGTTCTCACGTCCGAGTACAAGGGCAGCAAAGACGATGACGAAATAATCAAAGAGCTGCAGGAAATCTGCAAGGAAAATGCTGCGCCTTACAAATATCCACGGAAGATCCAGCTCGTCGAACCGGATTTTCTACCGAAGACGATTAGCGGGAAGATCAAGAGGAACGAGTTGAAAGCTGCAGAGTGGAAGAAAGGAAGGGACTCTAAGCTTTGATGAGGAGATCTATTTGGGGGGGGGATCGAAGTACAAGAAGTTTCGGGAGATTCTGAGGATACATCTTGAGGAAAAGGAATTACCCGGTACTACGAATCTTGCCATGTGCAGTGATGACCTCTATGGAAGGCTGGGTTTCGCTTCAAAGCCATGCAGTCATTGTGGTATAGTGAAGTCGCCGACAAAGTGGGAATACGGCTGAGGGAACCAACCGATAATCCTGTCAGCACTTTACTTGCGGCGAGAAAATAGTGAGATTGAGGTCAAAAATTCGAGGTCGCCCTGGAATTGATTCAACTATTATATGCACAAACACTTGATGAGATACAGAAATCCTACAAAGCAATGCCACCCTCTTTGCGGCCAAACAATTCCTACTCAAAAGTCAGTAAAATAAGCATTTCCACTATCAGGCTGATGACTTACCTGGACTTTAACCCTGAGATCAGTAGTGAACCAAGCCCAAGCCCCCAACATAGCAACGAGCACACCTGCGATGATGACCAGTACAACAACCAACACAGGCGAAGTCCTTGAGTCACTCTTCGATCTTCCCGGATTATTCGGCACAGGCCCAACAATACCCTTCCCATCACACCACAGTGCAAAGCTGCCCGTCCCCTGGAAATCCAAACACTTCTCCAAATTGCCCCTCTCCTTAGTTACTTCCACGAACGAAGCCGGATTTCCAGCACAACCCTTCTTCTCGTATTTCGTGAGCAGAGCAGAAGTACCATTCGCGCATACGCCCGTCGAATAGATCTTCATCATGTCCGTCTTCAGATCAACGCAGGTATCCGTGCTCGGATGACTGAAGAACGGGGCACGATTACCACACGCACTCTCACTCACACTTCCCTTTGCCGGTTTCGGGACCTCTGGTTCCTTGGGAGCGTTTGGATCGGGCTTCGTGACGTTGCCGAACCCTTCGCACCAGAAGGACATGCTGGAGACTTTTTCGCCATCGCCGAATGTGCCCGTGGAGAGACATTTCATGATGTCTGAGTCTTTGATGTCGATTAGGCCGTATGTTGATGAGATTTCGCCGTAGCCGCATTTGGAGTCTTCGAATCGTGCCCATTTGGCGCGGGTGCCGTTGCTGCAGACGGCGGGGGTTTTGAATTGGATACCGAAGCCGTGGATTGTCAAGCAGCGGTCGACGGGGACGGTCATGGGTTTGTGTCCTCCGACGCGGCGACCGTTGCACTCTGGGAAGAGATGGGTGTAGACGACACCATCTGTGGGCTCTTCCAATGCAATGGGCTCATCTTTCGGCTCGGTTTTGTCCACATCATCAAAAATGTGCAGTGGTTCTGGCGCTGGAGGAGGGACAGCGATCTGATGTCTCGTCTCTGTGCTTTCCATTTCACTCACGCGGTCCTCCATATCCTCCGTATCATCGCCACAGCGAAATATCATCGACCATTCCTTTGGCGAGTGACCTCCCCAGAGGCAGTATTCCGGGATGCCTCTGCCACTCTCATCACTTCGGTATGCTGTCTCGCCTCTACAGCCTTGTCGGTGGTAATACGTCATGGTTGGTTTCTTCCCATCAGGACATGTAGGTGCTTCTGTGATAAGCATGTTATGGCTGAGGTAGTAGTCGCCAGAAAGGCAGACATCAGTCTCGAGCGTGATGGTATTGAACGTGCTTTCGCGGCACCCGAAGCTGAACATGGGACGGAAGCCCATCGTGGACGCGGGGAACAGCTTGATTGTTGCATTTCGAGCAGCGTCGAGGATGACCCCCGAGTTAGAACCCTCTTCTGAGACATAGGGTCGATTGTGGATAGGACGTTGTTCGGGGATGGAGGGGGAGTTGATGGGAATTTGTTGTGCTGAGGTGACAAGGCTGAGGGCCAGCGCGAGGCTGGATGTTTGAACGAGTGAGGGGTACATCTTGTGCAGATGCAGCAATGAACAAAACGATCGATGGAGAGTACCTATCTACAGACAGGACTTGGAGAAGAATGGAGATGGAGAGGTATTCATATCATGATTCTACGTGATGTCGTTGAAATCCTTCGTGAGTTGTCGCCCTTGCTGCGCCGCATCGAGGCCTGAATTTGGGTGGGTCTGTTTTGTCTGAGAGTCGACTAAATAGGAAAGGAGCTCGGTGAACCAGATAGGTTGACTTTGGATTCTACGATCGACGAAAGAAACCATAATATTGACAGGTATCATTGAGCGTGATGCATAGCAAATGGTTCAGAAGGCTGAAATTCCCTCAAGAGCGACTTATCGAAAGTCGCTGTAGCCAGAAACATCTGTACCTTTCGTACAGTCTGTGGGCTAAAAATAGAATTGGAAGCGAAGCTGGTGAAATCGAAAGCATCTTCCACGATGCTGATAGAGAAGGCTTGGAGGAAACCAAGATTGCCTGCATCAAGTTGTATTCGAGAGATGTTATTGTTATGTTCGCTTCTTTCGAAGCATTTGTATAAGAAGTTCTATGGTACTACTGTCTGAACAGTTCTAGGATCAACATATTCTCGCCTAAATCTACCGCATACAAAGGATATCTGCCTCTCATCCAAATATTTCGCAGCAAGAATGCTTACACGGAATTGTGGTTGATTGCATATTCCATAGTAGCTATTTTTGATATCTAGTGAGACTATTCTGATGACTTCTTCACCCCCACACAGCCCCAGCTTTCGGTAACCATCCTTCGTCAGCGAATCTGTCGGGTTTACCGCTAAGCGCCCCGAACATCCAAAAATCCAGCAAGTTAACATCTCCAAGTACCGGAGACAAGTTCACACTCTCTCGATGCGTGTTCGCTCTCTGCCCAAATGTTGGTTTCCGAGGTTGGCTCATGTACGATATGAGCACTGCGGCGAGGTACTAGTCGAAGTATCATGGTTTCTTGCTCAATGTATCATGCCATAGCACAAAGATTTTCAATCTCGCAACTTGTGTCTATGACTTTCAGTGTATTCTGATCTTCGTTGTCGTATTTGTCCTTTGGTCTGTGAATCTGAAGGATCTCATGACTTTATCTCTTGAGTATCTGCTATTGATGACGTCTGAGTAAGTGATAGGTTCAGGACCATGCGTGAGCAGCAAATTTGATGATAACGGTTGGATATACAAGACTCCCTTCGTATCGTTTGGCATCCCACCGCCATACATCGTCAAGAAAGAGGCTGAAGACAAGAGGAAAGCACAAACATTCGCTACGAGCGACTGTGATGAAGAGGACAAGATTGGTCTCGTGGAACTTGGACCGAAGGATATTGTGGTTACCTACTGGGATTCAGACCTCTATCGATCCACAATCTGGCCGATTACTTGCCGTGGAAGCTCATAATTTGGTGCTGCAGAGACTGCGCTGCCTTGAACCGAATCAGTATCGTGAACCCACCACAAAATCAAATATACGCATTACAGCCATACTGATCACTGGATAGCCCATGACAACATCATGGAGACCGGTTTGCAAAAGCTCTTCTCTGATGACGCCGACTTCGGTTCGCCATTCTATCGCGGACCCGGCAGCCCCAAGATCAATCCTAGTCTTGTACTTCTCCTCCTCCAGGTCTTCGTAGCTAATTCCAGCAGGGACAGTAGCGTTGATCGCGTGCCAAAACAGCAACTGAGTATGGCGGAAGGGTATATCCCAGTCATCCTCAGCATGGATCAAAGTGAGTCTATACTTCTCTCCATTGGCCTCATTAGCCTTGATATAGCCTGCGATCCGATCTTTGCTCGACCATTTGTCCCTGATTAAAGAACGCAAGTAGGCAAATGCAGCAGGGAATCTAGCAATTGGAGATAAGAGAGGAATGGTGCCCGCAATCTTGTAGGTGGAAACGAGAGTTGCAACATCAACCAGGGGCGCAACAAGTACGGTGCCAGCAAAAACAATAGGTGGTGACTGAAGCGCAAAGTGTTCTGATATAGCCAGAGTCACAGCAGTACCCATTGATTGGCCAAAAACAACAATACGATTGGGAGGAATTCCAGCGACATTCATGACCCAGTCAACCACAGATAGAGCATCTAAGAATAGTCCACGTTCGGAGGGTGTTCCCGTGCTGCGGCCAAAGCCCCGATAATCAAATGTCAAGACGTGGATTGTGTCCGGCTGTCCTGCCGAAAGCGCACGGTAGTTGGGAGTTCTGTAACCAGACCCAACAGTACCTCCTGCACCATGGAAATGCAGCACTAGCAGGGCTTCAGGATCCTCTCGTAAGAGTCGGAAAGAAAGGCGGCTTTTGATATCCAAGACGAACCCCGACGGCTCTGCAATCAAAGCCGCTTCATTCTTTCGATATTGCCCAAGCGGAAGGATATGCCACGCATATAGCGTTTCTCCATCGGAGGACTGGATACTGAATGGAGAGACCTGATTGTGTAGAAATCCAAACAGTTCTGGAACGTTCAAATCCTTGAACCATGTCATTTGAATCCCATGGAGGTAGACAACATGGGCCTGACAGAACGACGTGGATAGAAGTCCTAACAAACTGGCATAAAGACCAACAATTACTGCGGCAGAGATCGAGACATATTTCAAGATAGTGATAACCATATTGCTTGCATTTCCTGTTGGTTCGCGTGCCTATTGTGCAGGTCTGCCTTGTGAGGTCGTGGGAGAGGCTACCGAAAGGCTGAATGAAAGAGGTTGGAGGGGTGGTATTGATCTTTCCCAATTGTTAGCAGATGGCCGGTTCTGAGGTGCCATAATCAGATAGGAGCATACCTGCGATCAAATTGAATGATTTGAAGTAACCTGGAAAGCTTATCAACATGTTGATGTTGAGTGTTTACAAGTTGGGAGTCGAGAGATGTTGGAAGGACTTTAGCGCCGTAAATTGCGCTAGTCTGCCATTGGTTGCCCGTGAATCACAAGGCTGTGGGATGTGGTCCTTCAACCTCGTCAACTTTCAGCAATGCGCATATACATATTCCATACCTTCTCCAAGACTTCTGCTACATACGCAGCTATATATATTCATGTCACTCACGAGCAGTGTCTAGACGAGGCACCAGTGGGCCTTTCTAGACACAGATCAAAGACACCAAACGAAAGAAGTCATGTTCGCCACGGGATCTGGGTATCTGAAAGATGCATACCAGGGAACTTTCATTTATTCTGTTACTCATCCCACAAGACGCTACTAAGCCCATCATCATTCTCAGCATTGCCCGTTACACCAACTCTCAGACTGGCTACCTGGGGTCCAAGTTTGCCTGTCACAGGATCCCTCTTCACAACCACAACATTCGCAGTGGTCTGGTCCCCAATCACCATCAGATCACCCGCATTATTGATCGAAAATGTCCGAGGATATGTGCCTCCAGATGAGATGATGTCCACGAAGGTCATAACCCCTGTCGCGCTCAACGAAAATGTGGCAATGGAGTCATTCGGCGAAAATGACAGATCCCTTCGATTCGAGACGTATAGGAAATTGTCCTTCACATGAACCTCTCCGATCTTGGTTCCTGTCGGCGCCGTCCTATTCCCAGGCAAACTTGTCAAGGACTGTGTTCTGGTCAAAGTGAAGCATCCAGACGCAGGATACGAGACGGAAAATGCATGCACGGTGTTCGCAAGCTCATTCCCCACGTACAGAACGTCTTTGCCCCAGAAAGCACCATGCCGAGGGCCTGTTCCACCAGGCTCGATGTAGCTCGGGCAATCAGTCAGCTTGCCAGATGTGCTGTCGATTTTATATATCCGAATCAAGTCTGCGCCGAGATCTGGTGCCAGAAGAAAAGCGCCTGTTGGATCCGGGAAGACATGATGAGGATGCGGCGCGTCTTGTCTTGATGGGATCGTTCCACTTCCATTCATGGTATACTTGAGACTCTGGAGCGTCTTCGAGGATGAAGAAAGCGGTAATTTCAAGGTCGAAATTGTGGAAGTTTGGCTGTGGCCCAAGTCAGCATACAGCCCAACTGACTCAGAGAGACTTTGACGTACTAATGTGCTGTTGCTATGTATCCAGAACCATAGACTACATTTGCAACTCCTCCAAGTGGCAGCCCAGTGGCTTTTCCGAGCAGAGTGAATCGGCCATTTGTAGCAGCGGAAACTGCAAAGCTGGAAGCACTTCCAAATCCAGTCTCGTCAGGCATATAAATTGTTCTGCTTGATGCGTCCCATGTCATCCAACTTGGTTGTCCACCAATTGACAGAGAATTGTTCAAAGCCAGTGAGTAAGCGCCGCTGCTGGTTGAGGTCAATGTCAAGCTGTTTATCGTGCCACTGTAATGGGCGGCGAAAATGTTGGCACAACTAGCAACATCCAGCAACGCTGGCAGGACTCCCAGCAGTAAATGGGACGGCGCCATTATTATCGACAAGATGAAATATTGCAGAAGTGCTGGCGACACCACTCATAAAATTATGAGGCAAGATTCCATCGTTAAATATGGTCAAGAAAGTTCTTTACTTGAAAATGTACTGCTTCCACATGATTCACATTTGTCTGCTTGTGGCAATCAATCCCAGGACTGAGGATAAATTACCCCATCGCTTGTCTGCGGAGATATGATTGCAGGCTCAAAAGAAAGCTCCTAGCGTGATGTTTCCGTTTCGAGTTTATCATCCCCACAAAGTTACCGTGTCACAATCCCGAGGGACAAGAAAACGCACATGATCTGAAGATTAAACCCTCCCAAGTGATGAGGTGGTATTCGGAATGAGCTTGCCGTTTTAGCCACAACGATATCAGGCTGTACGGAGCTACATCATCAGGCAAGCTGGGGTAAATCCTGGCTAAATCATGCCCGATCCCTAAGCCTGGGGATCTTGATTGACAGTGCCTCTCGAAAGCTTATTTTAGATAAGAAGTTTGGCGCGGCTCAATCAGAGTTGTGTATGTCGTACGACGATCTAATCTTGCCTCTTGCATTGCTTGGGGTGACCTGCGGATCGTGGAGTTTTAGCCTTTGTGTACTTGTCCGCCTTGGCCAACCACTCTTCTGTCTCGGACCGTGGCACCCCTGGAACTGACGATGAAGAAATAGAAAGATGCGAGAATTGTTTAGGCAGAGTCTCCGTTCCGAACTGTGGCATCGGATTTGCTGCCGGCATGTGAGGTTGTGAGTAATCTCGTCAGGTCTTCAATCTCCATTCCGTCGCATCCGTTGACATACAGGCGGGTGTGTTTATCTTCCTCGGTCGTTGTTCTGCGCGTACTCTATTGCTCGTCTTGCCTAATACATGAGCAAATGTGATCACACTGTTGAAGGTTGGTTGGTGTGCCCTTTTATTCAAGGGCGATCATCCCAAGAAAATTTCCAAGAATGGTTCCAAGAAAGTCTACGTCTCAAGCGTTCTTCACTTGGCATTTGCTGAACTCGCTAAAATGATCTTCTCTTTTTTTACACTGGCGTTATTGACAGCGACAGGAACTCAAGCCTATGTACAGAAACGAGCAACGGTCGTTGATTGCCTGAATACAGCGAACGTCCCACGATCGCTCCCAGGCTCAGCCAACTTTACACAGGCCATCAAGCCTTTCAACTTAAGGCTTCCATTTACACCTGTGGCAGTAGCAGTTCCATCGACCGTTCCCCAAGTCCAGGCAGCTGTTGCTTGCGGAGTTCAGTACAACCTCGCCGTGACGGCCAAAGGCGGCGGCCATAGCTATGCATCCCATGGTATCGGTGGTGAGAACGGCCATTTGGTTGTCGATATGAAGCTTTTCACCAACATCACCGTGGACAGTGCCACGCAGATTGCTTCTATCGGTACCGGATCCAGACTCGGTAACGTAGCCGTTGCATTGTTCAACCAAGGACAGAGGATGTTCAGTCACGGCACCTGCCCTGGGTATTTGCCACTACTTCACCTTTTAAAAAACAGAAGCTGACAAATACCAGTGTCGGTATCGGTGGCCATGTCGGTGGAGGAGGCTATGGTTACTCCTCCCATACTTATGGCCTCGCCCTCGACAATCTGGTTGAAGCCACTGTTGTCCTCGCCGATTCGACTGTCGTTACAGCATCCACAACCCAAAATACCGACCTCTTCTGGGGCATCCGCGGTGCCGGCGCCTCGTTCGGGATCATCACACAATACAAATTCCAGACATTCCCCGCCCCGTCCAGCAACACGATCTTCTCCTACAATTACAATTTCAACCAGGCTCAAGCGGCAGCCATGCACAAGGTGCTACAGGAGTACGCAAATACGACGATGCCTGTTGAGATGAACATGCGGATGTTCATTAATGCGTATAGTTTTGGCCTGCAAGGTGTGTATTATGGAAGTCAGGATAATTTCCAGAAGGCCATTGCGCCGTTGCTGGCGAAAGCGCCGTTCACGGGTGGGAATGGACAGATCTCGACGAAGGGGTGGATTGACACCTTGAATAATTATGCTTATGGGAGTTTGAGTACGGGGCTGGACTATGATGTCGTGAGTTTCCACTATAAAATGCTACCTAATGAGCTTTTACTAATGTAGTCGGGCACAGCATGAAACCTTCGTAGGTATCTCCCTACTCAAAGCCCAAATAACAGTAAGAAAATACTAACAAATAGCATAGTTCTCCAAAAGTTTAATGACAGTGTCTCTCACTGATGCAGCTCTTAATGCATTCTGGGCCTATTGGAATACCAATGCTCGGTCTAACACCAGAGTCAGCTACCACTCTCTTCTTTTACCTTCCCCCAAAGTTCCCTTTACTACAACGTCAGACTGATACCTCCAGGATTGGTACCTTATCATTGACCTTCACGGTGGTCCTACCTCTGCGATCTCCAAAGTAGCAGACAACGCAACCTCCTACGCTCATCGCAACGCCCTCCTGAAATACGAATTCTACGATCGAGTCAATGGTGGTTCGTATCCTGCCAATGGGTTCTCGTTCTTGAATGGCTGGGTGGCTTCCATAACTTCAGCTAGTATGTAATCCCTATATTCTTTGACACTGACGTTTTCTCCATGTCGTGACGTTCAGGTTATGGATGAGTTGTGCTGACGCGTAGCTGCAGTGAACACCACGACTTTCGGAATGTATATGAATTATGCCGACCCGTCTTTAAGTACCACTGATGCGCATAATCTGTATTGGTTGAAGCACTATGATACTTTGACGAAGGTCAAGAAAGCCTATGATCCCAAAATGGTGTTTTCAAATCCGCAGGCTGTGATGTTGACGTGAAGTGGGCTGAGTGGGGCAGAATACTGTGATCTGATTTTCCGGGGAGGGGGACAAGAAGAAAGTAACAACCTAGATTATAACCTCTATTCTACCCAAGAAACATCTATTCTAAAATCTATGGAACTGAATCTGTCTGTCTGTCTATCTCTTGATCTAAACCCAAACCCCCAAAGAAAGAAGTCTACAGTCCCTCTAATTCCTCTAAGACATCTGCAAAACAAGGTCTCTCCATCACAACAGGCGCCGTACATTTCCAGTGCAGCAGATTCAACCCCTCAATAACAAAGGCATCTTTCTCTCCAAGCCCACCCTCCTCATCAACCCTCCTCTCCACCAACCCAAGCAGATCCTCAATCAGATGCCCAAACGCAAAAACCTCCATACGTTCCAACATTTCAGCCTGCGCAGCCTCTTTACCATAAATAGTCGCGGCTCCAAAATCTCCAAGCAGAGCATGTCCATCCTTATCAATGAGGATATTATGCGCATACAGATCCCCATGCGCAATTCCCCGCTCATGCAGATGCGTTGCCGCACTCGCAATACCCAAAAGAATGCTCTTACACTTCTCGACCGAGAAGACAGTATCAGGATGGTACGAGTCACGCGTGCACGTATCGAGCGTAGGCGGGAGTCCCAAGTTCGTGTAATGCGGCGGAATAAGTTCGAGCACCAGTCCGCGCTTCTCGGGATGATCGTGGATCTTTCCGATCGGATCAATGAGATTCGGGTGCCGGCCTGCAACGATACACGCGTTCATCTCATCAGCCGGTGAGCCGTCGCTAGTGACTTCTCCCTTGAAGAGCTTGATTGCTACAGGTTTAGCTTCGGTGGGCGTCTTCCATGTGCCTTTTGAGATTATGCCCGAGGCACCTTCGCCGAGAAGGTCGGCGACGGTGAGATCCGACCACGTTATGGAGCTGAGGACGGGGTTGTCTTCTGCGGTTGGGGCACAGGGGTTTCCGGCGAAGGAGAGGAATGACAGTTCGGGCATCGAGAAGAGCCATTGTGGGAGCTCTGTGAGTTTGTTCGCTGAGAGGCGGAGGAGTCCCAGTTTGCGACAGGCGGCCATCTCGGCGGGCAAAGAGGTAAGTCGATTGCCGGCTAACATGCATTTCTGCAGACGATGACAATGCCCTATGCTCTTTGGCAATGCCTCAATTTCGTTGTTCGTGAGGATCAGCCACCGCAACTTGCGAGGGAAAGCACCTTCAGGAACGGTGGTCATGTGATTCCCCTTGAAAGCGATCATTTCCAGGGATCGGCATTGTGCAAGTTCCTCTGGGAAAACGGTGAAATTGCAATCCGAAAAGAAGGCGATTTTGAGTTTGTGGAGACGCGAGATGTCTTTTGGGAGGCTGCTGAGTGGGTTGTTGGACAAGTCGAGGATCTCCAGGGTGTCGAAAAGGGAGAGGATTTCTCGTGGGAAGCTGGTGAGGTTGCTGGAGAGCTTGAGCCGTTTTGTGCCCTTGTAGTGGCCGGCTTTGAGACCCTCGAGAGTCTGGACGACGGCCATTATGTATATGCCAAAATTGCCTCCAATTGAAATATCTTGAAGATTTATCAGCGCGGCTCATGTACTACGTCGTAGTACGTCAAAATGATGGTTAGGGGCTACTTTTTCGCACACCGGTCTTAGTCACGTACCATTTACTCGCCCACGGTGACAGCTCTCAGATGATTCGAGGCTGGAGAAATCAAGGCAATTCCATTTTAATGATAGAAGAGTATCAATTCAGATAAGTTTGTCTATTTGGGAGAGTTGAAGTTCAAAAACCAAAAACCAAAAATAGATTCGCAATCTCCACTCCTCTTATCTTAGCACGTGTTCGCTTCAAAAGGTGGATGACTAAGCCAGCATCGGACTCTTATGCGAAGAAGGGCATTCGAACAACTTCTCACGTTCAACATTGATCTCCTGAAAACATTATTTTCTCATTCTTGTTGATTCAACACGCTTATATATGCCACACGAACTGATCTAGATATGCAACAAATTTAGAGTTCTCAGAGTAACTTCTGCGCCACTAACCAATCATTCCACCCGACGAGGCCATGAATGCAAACCACTTACGCTTCTTTGGGATTTGCTTTTCCTGTCCAATACGATCTATTTTTAAAGTGTCGAAAACCCATCACTCTTTTGGACTCCTCATGTGCGATAAAAGTAAGGTTTAGCAAGCCCGTTCTTGTCAGTGGCAAGGGAAGGGATGCCTGCACGGATCACCACCCATGGTTTCATCGCTAGGCGTGCCATCTCGACCTCAAGATGCAACGATTCGCGCCGTTTGTCTTAATTATGTCATCTATCAACTGTAGTGCCAACGAACATGATGAAAATCCCGTCATTCTCACAGGTCTCGGAGATGGACTGCTTTGAGACCGGTTTCGATGAACAATCCTTCGTGATTGAGATGATAATCTCAACAGCTTTGTTCGTGTTTGAGGTTACGTCTGTTTATTTGAAGGTATCAAACCATCATTCACAGCCGATAGATTTCTAGAACTGACGTTAATTATACATTGCCAGGGCTTTTTCAACGTGCTCTCATCAGCAGTTCTTCCATTAGCCGTCACATCAATATCGGTTACATGCGAATTCCTCGGAAATGTCACCAGCACGAACACGGAAAACATCCGCGACCTGGGATTTTCAGGAACCGTTGGGGCCGTCAACCTCAATACTTATGGCGATACCCTGATCTGTGGCCATGGCTCTGCTCATGACCGCTACTACCAAACCCCTCCGTGTTATTTGCTCCACGCGAATTCTGCAGCCTACGCACAGCCAGATCCGCGAAACATCACCGATTTCAATCTTGATGGTCATGGCAATGCTCAGATCTTTTGTGGCTACTTTGCTGATGAGACGCCGGAGTGGAAATATGGCATGGGGCTGACGAATGTAATCGCACAGCCTGGCTCTTCCACTCATGGCATCTTGTATTTCTTGAAAAATTACCGTCCCCATGGTATGGATATGATCGTTGGAGCTGGTGTCGCTGTCGTTGATGTATCCGGCGCATATCCTACCTGCAGACGTACTTCCAAGTAAGTGGCCATTCAATTCACGAAATGAATATGTAGACACTGAGCTGATCGAACACCAAGACATATGTGGAATTCAAATGAGCCTCAATATGGCGATCATGGGCAGCTCCTGGCTCAGGACGGATGGGTCTATGTGTACGGTGGAACCAATACGAGGAAGTACTACGACGGCGTATATGTGATGCGAGTTCTACATGGATCTGAGCAGGAATTGGATTGTTACGAGTATTGGAACGGCACCCAATTCACAAAGGATCGTGTCTACCATCCAACGGAACGGCAAGCTATTCTCGGCCCAGGATCTACACAAGGAATTGTGTGTGCTGAAGCCTACCATCCAAAGATAACATGGGCCCCTAACACTTTCTGCAGGTCACATGGAACCCTCATCTTAAGGCTTATCTTTACGTATACACATGTAAGTTTGCCAACGCAATCTCTAGTGGCAGCTATTAAAGTTTTGGTAGACTTAGCCGAGCTTCGAGGAAAGACAGCATCCAAACCAGAAGGACCATTTAGTGATTATTTCACCATCTTCACTGCGACAGACTTCGCTTTCGTGTACAGTCCATCTCAGCAGACGCATTATGACCCGTCTGGGAAGACGCTGGTACTTTCTTACACGGGCTACCCGAATATTATCCAGGCAGTAAAGGCAGTAAGTCATTCTGAGTGGTGGCATTTCGTGAGGATGATACTGAACTATCTCCAGACTTTTGCATGATTGAAAATGATGAGGAAAGCTTTGGTGATTGTATCGTTGATTTTGCAGGCAGGATATGAAGTCTTCAGCGTACATTCAATGAACGATGATCCTTCGAAACCAGTTCCAATTCTGCACTACTGACTTTTGTATGCATACAGTCCACTTGGTAATGGGCGCATAAACTTTTGATTTCTCCCTAGAAAGTGGGCATGATTTTGCTCGCCGCATTGCCAGCAAGAAGATAACATCACATCGAGTTCTGACAGCGAATACCATGTCCAATAACCACGCTCTCAAAACTTTTCGTAAACACCTAACCCGACCAGCAACGAAGGTGGCAGTGTTTCATGTAGCTACTTGGGATCTACGTCTCACAGCTCGCTAAACCCCACCAAAGTCCTCTTCACGACGACAAAGTGCGGGGTTGGCAAAGCTTATGGCGGGCACCAATTGCATCTCATGCGAAACCAGAAACTAGCGACGGAAAGTACTCCGAACAGCTTTCAGATGGTTTTGATACACCTGTTAAGCGAGCACCCATGACGACGATGGCACCGTTCGGGGTTTCCCCCAACAGCAGCTTGAAGGCTA
The DNA here is from genome assembly GCA_020747065.1 of Cadophora sp. MPI-SDFR-AT-0126. NCBI lineage: Eukaryota > Fungi > Ascomycota > Leotiomycetes > Helotiales > Ploettnerulaceae > Cadophora > Cadophora sp. MPI-SDFR-AT-0126. Next base: position 508,811 of record JAGMVK010000008.1, read on the forward strand.
GCTAGTACCGTGGACGGGACAGCAATCAGGAATTGATCAACCGCTACTGTGATCGACATTTTCGGCCGAATACTTAAACCATGCTACAAGAATCCTTCCTGGTCCAAAATGCTGAGCAAGTCCTGAAATTCGCGAAATCTCTCACGATGTCTCCAATACATAAATTGAAAGTGCTGTCAGCTTTGCTGCTGGGCGGCAGCGAGATCATTGCTGCTCAGATGACCAGCTTCAATGCTACGGCCAATGGGACATATCCCGTATATTCGTCCAATTCAGTTCCTCGAGTGACAACAGACTCGACAGAGAACGAGGCGAACTACACAGCTCCTTACTTCCCTCTGCTCGGCTTCACGGAATATGCGCAGAATCCAATCCTCGCCCCGAATCCAGCAAACAATTGGGAGTCAGCCTATCTATATAATCCATCCGCGATCGTTATAGATGACAAGGTCTGGCTGCTGTACCGCGCTCAGAACTCGTCGAAAACATCGACGATCGGTCTCGCTTGGTCCAATGATGGATACAACTTCACCCGTTACAACAAGCCTGTTGTTGCGCCCACTGAACCTTATGAGCTTCCAGGCGGCTGTGAAGATCCACGAGTCATCAGAGTCAATGGGACATTCTACATGACGTACACAGGCTACGACGGCAAGACTGCCCGACTGTGTCTGGCAACTTCGACCGACCTCGTCGAGTGGACCAAATATGGGCCGATCTTGCCGAATGTCACTGATGTCCTGTGGAACTGGCAGGATCCTCTGAACTCCTGGGTTCCGCGACAGGGATGGAGCAAGAGCGGTGCGATCTTGAATGAGAGACAGCCTGATGGGACGTACCATATGCATTTCGGAGATTCGTTCTTGTATTTTGCCAATTCGACGGATTTGATCCATTGGAATGTGACGTATGACCAGCCGGTCTGGGCGCCGAAGCTGAATGTGTGGGAGCAAGCACTCATGGAATCCGCTGCGCCACCAGTCAAGACAAGGGATGGCAAGTGGCTGAAGATATATAATGGTGTGGCGACTGGGCAGGGAGGATATAAGGCGACACAGTATAGCACGGGAGAGATGCTGATTGATCCCGTGAACCAGCCGTATGGACCTCCGTTGGCAAGGCTGGAGACTCCGCTATTGCAACCGACAAATGTGAGGGAGATCAATGGACAGGTTGATAATGTGGTGTTCAGCGAGGGGTTGGTGCAATTTAGAGGGAAGTGGTTCTTATATTTTGGAGAAGGTGATGCTTTCTTGGGAGTGGCTACCACGCCAGTTCAGCCGTAGAAACAGCTCTGGAATTTTGCTGGTCAGACGGGAGTGTAGACACAAAATCGTGGGCTTTCTGTGCAGCCGCCATGCTACCTCGATTCGTCTCCATTAAATGTGATCTGGTATTCAACCTCCTTGAGCATGGGTTTGGCCTGAATGCAGTTGATGCAAATGTTGGTATCGGCTCCTTCTGCACGTTGAATGAAGCAATATGATACCGGAATCGACAATGCTACAATACCTCAAGCTTTGAGCTTCCCGACCAGAAAATCAATGAGACTATTCTTGAATGGTTCGTGAACACTGAGAGCTCCATGTTCGAACTGGTATCTTGCAGCATACCTCATCGAGAACGAAATCCAAGAGACCGTCCAGAAGTAACCAAAACACTTCAGCAAAGCTAGGACACCCATCAGCAGATACTTATGCATAACTATCTTTTTCAACTTACTGCTATTCTTGATCCCTTTCCGCCTTCCCCATTCCACAATGCAGTCCTCCAACCTGACGATAGGAGCTTGCATGATGAAATACGTAAACATCCCGTGCGAGCTAGGCGTCCAAGGACAATTGAGAGCGCCAGACCAATGCACGAATCCTGACATGGTGAACGAGCACAAAAGACTCACAGTCCTCTTGGAACTTCTCGAAGTGACCCGGAGCCATCGTTGGACGTGTGGCGTGAGTATACCAAGGGGCCTTCGTAGAAGTTGATGCCAGACTCGACCCCATGCTCGGCTAACCAGATAGCCATCTGAGGGAGTTCCGAAGAGAGGAGGCCAGTCTTCTGGTGTTTCGAAACCAGTGGCCACGGTGAGAAATGCACCGATCTGGTATGGGAGGTTGATGAAGCAGAATGCTTCGAGTTGGTGGAGCCAGGTGAGGAGTACTTGACTGATGAGGGGCTCGTCGAAGAAGGATCCGCGATGATTGGATTGGATGTAGGAGAATAAACCCATTGCATGTTTGCAAATATCCCACGCGAGATATGAGCCGAAAATTTGTAGCGTTGTGCGGAACAAGAAATAGCTGCAGAAGTCAGTGAATGATATATTGTCGGTGGTAGGAAAGTACCTTGTAGTTTGTGGCTCGCGCACAGGGATGCCTCCCACTTCCCAGTTCCAACCGATGCCTCTCAAAGTGAAGAGCCATAGCTCAGCACTGTCCTTAAACTTCGCCCAAAGTGAGACTTTTGCTTCAACAGGTGCTTGGTCTTTTGACCCAGAGGCACTTGCTGCCCTTTGAGTCGATGGTTCCCGATTCTTGATCTTGTAAACCTCTCCATCCCTTGTCAAGATTCCAAAGTCAATGAACTTGAGCACGAAGCCGAATATGAACGATGCCCGGCTGAAATCTTTCACATTATCTCCCGTAGATACTGCTCGTACTTGGCCAATGAGGAAAACGAGATACGGCACAGCAAATGCAATGCGTGCTTTCCGGGGTAGCATCGTGGAGACTATGAAGGCTAGCAACGTTAGGGGGAGGAACCACGGTCTTGGAGATACAATTCGATCTGGTGATGGATACCATTCCTTCGGATTGAACATGATTGCAAGGGTGATGTTCTTCTTTCACTCGTAGAAGTCTGTTTTGAAAAGTAGAGAATTGAAAGAAAGAATTGGGAGGGAGTGGCAGGAGATACTAATGCTCTTCAGGACATTCAAGTCCAGAATTGGTGCCAGGGCGCTCTATTAGTCTCTGATCTGCAAATGCCACGGCACTTGTCCCCTGCACCAAGAGATAAGGTGCAAGAGCCAGCTATGAAGGTCTCATCCATGGATATTAAGAACATGCCTGACCGTGTGGTGCATACTTTCCCCGCCCACCCTCGCACTCGCAGGAAGAGCAAACGAAGGCATGAAGTGAGAAGACACTGAAACGATGAATTGAGTGGTTTTCAGCTTAAAGACAGTCCAAAATTAAGAAGCAATAGGACATGTTGTGCTTTACACATGCCATTGACGAGCTGTGCAGTGAAAGTCGCAGGAGAAACCGTTCACAAGCAGAATTGCACTTATGGTCTCAAGAGTCAACCGTAACTCTGAACGTCCAGACGCAAAGCCTCGCGTCTCGAAGTTCAATAACGCGACAATTGAAGCCCCTCTCCTCACACCCGTCGAAATTCTATCTCTTCGCCATTGGCAGCTGCAAATATGGCGTCTCAACCTCTCAACTCTTCAATGCAACCCACAGACGTCTATGGAGGAGGTAAATTGCCTCAAATCACCCCTCCAACTAGCTCTAACAACCATCCACAGATGAAGTATCAGCTATCATTCTCGATCCAGGCTACTCCAGCGTACGCGCCGGCTTCGCAGGAGAAGACTCGCCCAAATCCTTCCTCAACTCCCATTACGGCGTCCTAGATAGTGGCAAGTTCGTCTTCGGCGACGATGCGATTCACAACCCTCTCAGCCATCTCGAAATTCGGAACCCGATGTCGAAGGAGGGCATAGTGGAGGACTGGGACACGGCCACACAGTTATGGGAATACGCGATCACTTCACGACTCACGAGCTTCAAGCAGGCAGATCCGCGGACGAATGGCTTGAACGATGATATCAAGGACATGGACGTGGAGATGGAGGGGATTGAGGATGGCGAGAAACCGCTGGAGGAACATCCCTTACTTATGACGGAGACGGCTTGGAATACGTCGAAGAATCGCGAGAAGGCAATCGAGATTGCGATGGAGAGCTGGGGTTGTCCTGCGTTCTGGCTGGCGAGGAACAGCGTCATGGCTGCGTTTGGTGGGGGCAAGGCAACCGCGCTGGTTATTGACGTTGGGGCTTCGACGGCGTCTGTTCTTGGTATACATGATGGTCTCATCTTGAAGAAGTCGGTGCAGCGATCTCATCTCGGTGGAAATTGGCTGTCTTCACAACTCCGCGCCATGTTCAATAGCCAGGATCCCAAGGTCGAACTGGTTCCACATTTCATGATCTCCTCCAAGACAGCTGTCGATGCAGGCGCACCTGCCCAAGCCGTGTACCGCAAATACGAGAAGGAACCCACGGAGAGTTTCCGAGCGTTGGAAGAAGAGCGTGTTCTTACAGAGTTCAAGGAGTCAGTTGTGCAGACCTGGTCTGGTCCTGGCAAGCTGAACATGCAGAACCAGAGCGGAGGCAGCAATCTCGACTTCGCCCGATCACAACCAGGCCGTGTCTTCGAAATGCCAGATGGCTACAACCAGATGTGGGGTGTAGAGCGCTTCCAGGTTGCGGAAGGATTGTGGGATGCCAAAGCCGCTTTGCCTGTTCCTGGCGAACCGGCCGTCACCCAGTCGCAGACAATCATTGACATGATCAAGGCGAGCATTGGCGCTGTGGATGTTGATCTCCGAGGACATCTTCTCGCAAACATCATTATTACTGGAGGCACGACGCTGATCAATGGGTTTGGAGACCGTCTGAACAATGAGCTGATGAATGCCTACCCGGGCACAAGGATCAAGGTCCAGGCTGCTGGTCTGACGACAGAGAGACGCTTTGGTAGCTGGATTGGAGGCAGTATTCTGGGAAGTCTGGGGACGTTCCATCAGATGTGGATTTCGAAAGCCGAGCACGCCGAATTTGGAAATTCCGTGGTAGAACGAAGATGCAAGTGAGGGAAGGGGGATAATGCTGTGGAGAAGAGGAGTAAGTGAGCACGGTTGAAGGAGAAAAAGGAAAAGGGCTTCTTGAGGTAGACCAAAAGTTTCGAGGGTGTAACTCGCTTGCTGGTTCGATGATTGAATGTATGGTTGGACGTGGAGGGCTGTGGGTGGCGTATGGCGTTGAACTTGCTAGATTGATACACCTTCCAGCTCTCTAGACAATAAGAGTCAAACGAAATGCAAGAAAAACTTTGCCAGAACATCTACCGATATATCTGATATTTCTTTTCGCCCTCTCTTAAGTAAATCTGCCCATTTTCATACCTACTCCAGGAAAGCTTGACATACAAACACTACTGCCTCAACTTCCCTCACCACCCCCTCCACCTAGGCCAAACATCCACAATCTCATCTCCCCCATCAACAACAAGATACCAGCCAAACCCGGCGCCGGTAATACAAGCGTGGTTCGGCCAGATCCGGACTTTCTGTCCTACTTGTAGCATTTCTTCGTCTGGGATTTTGACATCTGACCCGTTTGGGGCTGCGTTGGGGTCGGTCCAGACGAGAATGCCGTGTTCTTGGCTGATTCGACCGACTGTCCAGCCGGTATGGGATTCGGGGCCTGTGGGAGGAGTATGTCTGACTTGTGTCAATGGGGATTCGAAAGAGTTCACGACGTCAAGATTGTGTGGTGACGGGAAAGGACAAGATAGTACTCACACGCCCTCTCTCCCCCACTCACTCACAATCCCATAACCCCCATACGCCTTACATGGCTCCCTCGCTAACGCAATAATGCCCGCATTGATCAACACCTCCGGCGTACCCCTCTTACCTCTCCCCGGATATATCGACGCTACTTCCGCCACGACTGTGAAGGCTAGGTCATCCCAGGCGAGCATGGCGTGCGGACCAGTGGTGGGGAGGGCGTGCGTGGCGAGTTGTTGGATGTCGAGCGTGGGGTAGACGCCGGCATGGATCTCGATCGTGAGACCGCTGGTGCGGATTAGGGAGATTGTGGCGCGGAGGGCGGAGATGGCTTCTTGAGTGGGGGAGTGAGAGTGAGAGGAAGAGGGGGAGGGAAATGGAGGTGTGGGGTGGGGGAGGAGGAGGTTGCGGATTGAGGTTGTGGTTGGGGTTGCGCCGACGGCTGGGGGGAGGGGTTAGTAGGCTCTTTTAGAAGTTTGTCTTGATCAGGACTTTCGAATGACGGGAGGAAGGGATTGGGAGGAAGTGGATATAGATCTGGTAGTTTTGACTTACAGAGCACAAGAGGATGAGAAGGAGATACAGCCCGCAATTCGATGGCTGTTACGAGTAGAGCTTCGAATTCCTGGCGGAGGAAATCAAGGGCGTCGGATTCGCCTGATGAGGAGTAGGATTGGCCTGCGTGAGAGTAGAGACCGAGGAGGTTGAGAGTGCCGGCTTTCTCGAGGTCTAGGAGGGAGGTGATGAGGGTACTGCAGGCAGTTGTTTGTGGAGCGACGCCGGCGCGGCGACCGCCCATGCTGAAAGGCTTGTTAGTAGATGCTTGGTGATTTAGTGTTAAAGAAGTGTAGTGGGAGTTGAAGAGAGGAGTTGAAACGTCCTTGAAGGTACAAATGACTTGAGAATAGGGAGCAAAGATGGAAATTAGCGATATAAATCGTTCAAGTATTCAATAGTAGAGCGGCATATAAAGCAAAGCGGAATCGAAGAATAGGCGAAAGCTTCAAATAGATGTTCTGAAAAGAGTAACTTACTCAATTTTGAGAAAGACGGACGGAGCATTTCCGCTCAGCTCATGGATCGCAGTTACATTTGGCAGTTGATCAGGGTGATCTACCATCAGAGATAGACCTCTGGGTCCCAGTGCTTTAGAAATGAGACCAAGACGCTCTACAGCTGATGGTGTGACTGGGAATGAATACAAAAGCTACATGACTCAGTTGGTCTGATTTAAAGCAAGAGTGGGGGAGAACACTCACATCGACAGGTCGTCCAGCGGATTTGTATTCTAGGAGGAGAGCAACAATGTGCTCTGCTTCTATAAGAGTAGACACAATGATGTTGGCTGGACTGGAGCCTTCTCCTACTTGGAGTCTTGTGAGTTCGGTGGTCTGCAAGTGTCAGCTTGGATCTCATGAGAGATTTTCTCTTGGACGTTCATTTATTGATTGTGAGGTGTAGTGAATAGGAGTCAAAATTGACTGCAGAGTATTGTACGAGATGACGAGAGAGTCGTACCTTGTGCGTCTTGATGTGAGCTCTCCAGCTAAAGTCCAAGGATTCGACTGCCTCCAACATCCGGTTACAATTATTTTTCACCTTTCCCAAATCAAGCACAGCAGCAGGTACAGCTACATCCTTGATGGACTTCCCTACAAACTTTTTCTTCAGATTCTCTTTCATCGAAAGAGGATATAGGGAGGTGGTAGCCATGAGATGAGAACCTCCGGAGGAATCGGGAGGATGGTGATGATGGAAGGACTTTAAAGAAGGAAGTTTCGGGTGCATTTATGATAAGTTTATGAGGAAAGTGGGGTTAGATAGATGAGCAATGCTCGGTTACGAGAAGATTGAAATCGTGATACTGTCACGTAAATATTAGAGACTGGAGTTGTGGGTATTGTTTTCCGCGGGCCAGGATCAGCAAAAGCTAAATCACACGATGCTGTATGACTCGGCATAAGCTCAAGTCGATATGATTCGTGGTTTGGTACAAACGAACAAATACTCTGGATTTGGAGGTATCGATTTCAGAAAACCTTCTAACTTAGCAAGTAAAGGGAACATTTACAATGCCCTGAAAGCTGAACTTGAGAATTGAAGTCAAGAGCTGAAGTGGAGCGAGCCAAGTGGCTGCATCACGTGAAGGACCGGGGTCTGCCTAGCGTCATATGCTCGCCGTTCAGCCTTGCCGCGACTGACCTCAAAGCTCCTCCCCACCTCCAAATCATTCAGCCTCTTCAACCACACTCCTTTTGCTCCCCCTCACAACTGTTTCGACGATCGACGACAACGTCAACGACAACTGGTCCCCGTACCACGATACCTTCTCACCCTCTACAACCCCTACAACCTCACAACCAAAACCTCGACGACTCTCCCAATCGAATCTGAACATACACAACGTCCGCGAACTCTTCGCTACATGTTAGCAAGAGCGCGCCATGGCGGAACCAGATTTCTCGTCCTTTACGGACATGGACTGGAAGAAGCAAGAAGAAGAGGACGCGCGCAACTTCAATGCTCTTATTGATTCCACCCAACAAGTTAACAATCAAGATGAAGAAACCCAAGGTCTCTTCGATATGAACCGTCCTCTCGACCTGGGCGACAAGGCCGATGACGCAGAAGACTTTGAGGATATCAGTGATGACGATCTTCCAGAGGAGGAGGATGCCAGTGGAGATAAGATGGACGAGGCGCCTGGACTGACAGATGATGCCACGGGCAACGATGAGTACGATGATGATGATTTGTTCGGCGAGAGTGGACGCGCTTCTTCACCATTCGACTTCGAAGACCCAGACGCACAGCTTACAGCAGCTCCGGAGCCACGTATCAACGGCGGTTTGACTCTTCCTTCCATCGCACCCGAACCTGAAGTCGTCGACCTCCGCGCTCTCAACTTCCCTGACCAGTTCGCCGCAGATGAGGAGGATGGCATGCCTAAAGGTGAAGCTGAGATCCAGGCATACCTTACTGAAAACTGGCCAGAATACGAGAAGGATGCAATTTTGGACTTCAACAAGCTATTTCCTCCACACCCATCGCATTTCGTTGCCCGAGCCCCAGAGAAGCCACCCAAGCCACTCCATCCCACCAAGGTCAGCTTGAACATTGCTCCTGACCAAGAGAAGCTCTTCCGAACTGCCGGCCCTGCCCAGAGCGACAAATATACTCGCATTGCGGAGGACGAGGCGAAAGGACTCATTTCAATCGTTGAAGACTCGGAGGAAGAAGAGGACAGCGACGATGAGTTTGATTATTCTCCAATCACTGACAGAGTTGGAGGCAAGAGCATACTTGACCTTGATATTATCTGTGCCGACTTTGACGTCGTTGATGTTCCTGCCTCGGCCCCTCCGCCACCTGAGGAAGAGGAGCCTCAGGATGAGTGGGAGAGAGAGTTTTTAGGCCCCTCAAAGAAGCGCAAAGCTGAATACGAATTCGTTTTCAAGCCCCGTTTTCCCATGCCAAACTTCGACAACTTTGAGCGCATGACTGCCCAGGTAGCCAAGCGTGTTATTTTGGATCTGAACGACCCCCATCTTCTCGTCGAATTCACGGAGGTTGACCGTTCGGCCAAGCGCCGGTGCCTTGGTTTGGGGAAGAGAGCTCCCAAGGATGTCAAAGCTGCTCTCAACCAGCGATTTAACATCTCCAACGACGATGAATATTCTCACTTGAAGAATAACCATGGCAAGGTTAGAGCTACAGTCGGCAATATCACTGTTGAGCACTCCCTTCCCGCTCAAAAGTTGGCATGGCCTTATTACCACGTCAAGCTCAATGACCACCAGGCCCGAACATACCACCGACCTCAACTGCAGCTTGGCAAATTCCTTCATCAAAACATTCATTTCTCTAAGCCTGGCATGAGAAAGAAGAGAGAAATGAGAACAATGACAACCGAGCAAGCCTTCAAGGAAACCAAAGATCTCTCCCTGTCCGATTACTACTCGACTGCTACTCTAATCGAGTACTCTGAGGAGTATCCTACCGTTCTCTCCAATTTCGGCATGGGAAATCGTATCATCAATTACTATCGACGCAAGGATGCTGATGACCAGAAAGAGCCAGCCAAGTTTGACGACCGTGTTGGAGACACAACAATCCTCCTTCCAGAGGACAAATCCCCCTTCTCAATCTTCGGAACAGTCGATCCAGGAGAGACCGTCCGTACTATCCACAACGCCATGTACAGAGCTCCCATCTTCAAGCACAACCCAAAGAGCTCCGACTTCCTGGTTGTCAGATCGAGCACCGGCGTCAATGGCTCGTCTTGGCACATTCGTAATATCGACAACCTGTTTGTAGCTGGTCAGCAACTACCTTCCATGGAGATTCCTGGCCCCCATGCAAGACGAGTCACCAATGCTGGCAAGAACAGAATGAAGATGGTCGCTTTCCGTAAGATGCGCCATAATCCGCGTCAAGAAGTTTCTCTCAGAGAGATTACGGAGCACATTGCAGATTCCACGGAGTCGCAGAACAGACAAAAGGTCAAGGACTTCTTGATTTACGACAAAGTCAATAAGGTATACAACATAAAGCCCACGGAAGGCCCATTGGATGAAGTCTTTGTCCGAGCATTGGTCAAGCCTGAAGAGGTTTGTGCCCTTGATGCTATGCAAGTGGGAGCCTGCCATCTTGTCGATGCCGGTTACACCCTCGATAAGGAGGACGTGGAAGATGGCGGTGAGATGCGAAACCAGAGTCTGGAACAGAAGCTAGCACCTTGGAATACCACTAAAGCCTTCTGCGAGGCAGCACAAGAGAAAGCCATGCTAGAACTTCACGGCGCAGGCGATCCGACTGGCTGTGGCCTTGGAATCAGTATGATCAAGACTTCCATGAAGGGTGGTTACCTTGAGGGTATCAAGGAAGGTGAACTGTCAACTGCAGCTGCCAAAGTTGCTCTAGATCCGAAGGCTAATAACGGTCACGGATACAATGTCAAGGTCCAACAGGATCTGTACGGTGGTGGCATCCAGCGTATTTGGAATGGTCAGAAGGAGACTTTGTCAGATCAGACTGAGAAGGATGATATGGAGGTTGATGAGGATGGTCCTGAGGATGAGGCATCAGTAGTAGCCAAGACACCCCGATCCATGGCCACTCCTGCATTTGATGATAATGAGAGCACCTACAGCGAGGATACTCAACAAAGAAGCCTGAGAATCACACGATCAACCAGAAACCAATATGGGCAGCTCGAGGAAGTCACGGAGGTCATCCACGATCAGAAGGTTATCAACATGTATCTGAAGCGTCGCACTGAGATTGAGATGGCAGATGTCGAGTAAGTCCCCATTCCCCGGTAGTCATGGCATAGTGATTCTAATTATGCGTTCAGTATTTTACAGTGGGAACCCAGCGGGGATCCTGAGGCTGATCGCATTATGGCTGCAAGGCAAGTACCTCTTTTCGATTCACCCCTGCTCGCCCCTTTCGCCTACTTGAAGAATCAGTGCTGACAGACAGCAGAGTCCAAGCGGAATTGAAGCGTCTGAATGTCAACAGAGATCGCCGAAAGCATCGTTGGGGCACCAAGGCAAATTTGGAGGGCCTCAAAGGTGGTATTGTAAAGGGACCAAAGTCTAAGACCAAGGGTCCGAAATCAGCCTCTGCGGGAATGCTTTCGCCTTCGTCTACTCCAGCTCCTTCTATTGAGAAGCCTGCCGGAACCACCAGAAAGTGTGCCAACTGTGGCCAAGCTGGACATATCAAGACCAACAAGAAGTAAGTTGTAATTCATCATCTACACGTTGGGCCTTTACTGATTTTCTCCAGACTCTGCCCAATGCTCAATGGCACGATGAAGCCAGGCGACAATCCAACCAATAACGGCGGTTTTGGGAATGGAGGCTTCGGCAATGGCGGCTTTGGAGATGGTGGCTTTGGTGATGGTGGCTCCAGTGCTCCCCAGGCGTCGTTTGCCTAATCTCACCAGTAAAACACAAACCCAGGAAGTGATGTACACCCCTTTCTATGCCAAAACAGCAACACCGTACTCACGATCGCTATCACACAATTCATCCTCACTTCTTCTTTTCGCACTTCGACGAAGTGCAAACAATTGACAATACACTTCTACCCTTCTTGTACACCTACTTCACATCACACTTCGGACCGAACCCTTTTTGAGCAGCACTTTTTGAGCAACACACTCTCGGCCGACGCATATTCGATCGATAAATTTTTCAGCGAGCATACTTGGCGTTGGAGGATCATTTTCTATATTTTCTGTATCCCATCGCATCTGTCGGCGTTGGGGTAGCTGGCCATCAACAGGCGTTGTGGGTTGAAAGGCAAAGCGAATGTAAATTCTGTATGATATGTATTGGCGTTATGAGGCCAGATTCATTTTACATCTGGGCCGTTTCTTTTCACAAACGCGGGTTGAATTTTCTTGAACGACGATGTGATGCCATTCGAGCATCATACATTTATTTTTCCGTCCTTGGTTGTGGACGAGGCCCTGTGAGGCTTGATTTATCCAAGAGGAGATTGCGGAGGAAAGTTTCAAAGGTACTCAGATGATTGGAGAACTTGTCGACGCAACACGTTTAGAGTTTGGTTGATGGTTTGATCCGTCCTTACACGACTGGAGCACCATTCTTTCTCTTCACACAGCGAATCAAGAAATGGACTTGGCTTGATCCGTCTCACGACTGGAGCGCCAACCCTTCCTTTCACACCAAAACAAATTCGATGGCTGGGCTCAGCTTGATCCGTCTTCACAGACTGGAGCGCTGTCCCTTCTCCCAAACGCCACTTCAAACATTGTGTTCAGCTTGATCCGTCCTTAAGGACTGGAGCGCTGCCCCTATATTCATACGCCACGTCAACAGACGGTTTCGGCTCGATCCTTCTTTACACGGCTAGAGCACTGGCACCGAGATGGTATGATATGGCTGGCGAATCGGTTTCTTCTTTCCTCTTGGGTTTCCCATGATTGTGGTGGGATCCCTGCATGTATTGTCAATGAGACAAGCATGTCAATGACAGAAAGCATAAAACAGCGGTTCCCGTGTTGTGGTGTGAGTGACTTAGAATGTGATTCTCCGTTTCACTTCAGAACGACCGCTAGCTCAAATCTCACTATCCTGTTCCAGGCTTTTCAGTTGTGTACGACTCATAAGTTGGCCTCGAGTATGACCAAGTAAGTCTTTATCTCCCGAGCATGACAATGAACAATGGGTTCTTCAGTTCCCACCGGCCAGCGCCGGCTTCCTCCCATAAACGAAATGCACCAGCGCATAGAGATGGTTCTTCCTATCCTTAAATTCGCGCCTCACTCCTTCCATAAGTGCTTGCGCTTCCTCGTTACTCCAGCCCAATGTGCGGGTAAAGATGGCAAGAGTAAACGGCTCTACCGCATCCACCATCTGCACAAGTTCGTAGCGGCCAATCTCTTTCTGTCGCGGATCCTTGGGCCACGGCCCTATTGGTAGCTGTTGAAAGTCAGCAAAAATGCCTGCAACATGGTGAAGAGATGTCTATCCGGGTCTTACCTTCTGCACAACCTCTGTAACGTCTTCAAAGCCCGCAGCGACCAACTTCTCCTTCTGCTCTGCCGCCACATTCATCCTTTTCCCAAACGCCCTACTAGCCTCATCAAGATGCTGCTGCCACTTCTTAATACATGGACAATTCTCTAATTTCTCATCATCATCACTTCGAGCCCATGTCTCATACTCCTGCATCTCCAGGTACCCACCCCGCTTCAAATTCTTCAATACCCGCGCATACAACGTCTCCCAATTCTTAATCGAGCCCGCCATACCCCGCCCATGCACGAAATCGAAATCGGAATACACCCATTCGTCTTCGACGTCGTCAACGATGAAGCGGCAGTTGGGCGGTACCCATGTGGGTTGTATGGGGCTGAGATCCGTGCCGATGACTTCAGCGCCAGGGTTTTCGTCGGCCATGTCGAGAGCCCAGATCCCTGTACCGGTGCCGAAATCTAGCACGCGTTGAGGATTGGGAGGGATGGGCGCGATGAAGAGGGTGCCGCTGAGCATGAGCTTGAAGATGTGGTGGAGGAGGTCGAGACGGTCCTGTTCCTTCTCGTCGTTGGGGAGGGGGTACTCGCCATCGCGGAAGGCGTGGTAGCGGCGTCCGTTTTCGTATTTGTAGTGGAAGACGGAGGAGCTGATGGATGTGGAGAAGGTGTGGAGGGAGGTTTCGTAGGCGGAGTCGGATTCGATGTTGGTGTCGGCCTATGGTGTTTGTTAATTTCCGAATAAATATCTATACAGGTAGTAGATGTCTATGTGAGTTTAGGACTTACGTCTGCCTCGATTGGTGCACCGAGATCTTGAGGGGCGGTGGCTTCGGGAGGGGCTTGAGGCGTTGGAGCGGACATGGTGTTTGGGAAAGTGGTATTGCGGGAATGTGTCAAGTTAAATAGTTTCCTAAGAACCCGAGACTCTGGATAGAGCAGACATCCTGATGCGACCTCTCTTGCTTAACCGTGTGCATATTTGTTGGAAATGATGAAAACCTCGGGGTCCCGTTGGGTCAATGGAGGCAACATATGCAGATGCGTCAATGATTGGAGGCGGCACACTTTTTACAGCTTTCAACTAAATGCTTGTCCACTCCTGTGATCTTACACCGTTTTCTGGATTTAATTTAATTTCATAGCAGTAAGCTGACTTTGTGTTGCTCCTCAGTCTGTACCTCGTCAGTCCAGAAGAGAAAATGGCGTTCGTCTTGTCATCAAATGTTTACACCAATTTAATCTTGCACAGTCCGGTACTTTGAGAAAATTCTAGCCACACCGGAAAAGCCGTGATATTTCCGTTGAAACCCTTCGCTGGGCGCTGCAATGCACTCGAATCACAATTGTTAGTCGGCCAGCCAATGGATGGGGCTCATGCATACGTGTATCGGGGAAGCTGCCCAAGCGAGTCCTGACAGCTGCAATGCCCAATTAATTCTGCATGCGACTTGCGTCAACACTGCGGGAATACCCGTAAGAGGTTCATTCTGAGCGGGAACAATCGTCGATTGGTTTGACGCCCAATGATATTTCTTGTTTTGTTATCAGTTGACTGTAAAGTTGTATTGGAGGGGGAACTCAGTACGTGTACTGTACATGTATCTGCTCAGCCTGATATTTGCATTACATAATTTGTGGGTTCCTCTCAATCACTGACAGCCATTTGGTGTCGTAGATACAGTGTCTTACTTGAACGAGTCCTCGACCTTTTTCTCCTCACAGTTGATTTGATTCCCCGAGTGAGGCCGAATACAATATCATGGAATTGAGTTTTTATTTTGTTGCTTTAGTAGTGCTCGCTTGCTACTTGGGTGGACTCGCATTTGGAAGACTCATTTCACATCCATTGTCAAAGATTCCGGGTCCCAAGCTTGCCGCATTATCTCGTCTGTACATCACGTACTACAACGCCACAGGCGGCAGCAAATTCTATCTTCAAATCGAAAAACTTCACAAGAAATATGGTGATTCATCAATTGCTCCAGATTTCCTGACTATCGTAGCTGATGAAGACCAGGACCTGTCATCAGAATAGCTCCCAATGAAATCCACCTCAGCGACCCAGAGAATCATGAGAAAATCTACCGCGTTGGATCAAAGTACACCAAAGACCCCGGATTCTACACCGCATTCGGCTGCGAAACTTCCGCATTCAGCACCCCAAGCAACGAACTCCACCGCGTCCGACGAGCAGCTTTGAATCCCCTCTTCTCTCGAAAGCGAGTGCTGGATCTCGAGGACATAGTCCAATCGAAAGTCGCAAAGCTGGACCAGCGACTTCGTGACGCTTCGTCGACCGGTGATGAGGTGGACTTGCATTATGGACTTCGAGCAATATCTGTTGACACGATCACTGACTATGGGTTTGGGAAGTCGTATGATTTGTTAGATCGCGAAGATTTTGGAAGGAAGTTTTTTTGAGATGGTGCGACAGCTTGGTCCCGCGGTGTGGTTCTTTCAGCAATGGCCATTTCTGCAAGCCATTGCTTTGAGTATTCCGCCTTGGGGGGCGAAGAAGTTGAGTTCGAATCTGGGAAGCTTTATGCAGCTGAAAGGTGTACGAACCCACAGTCAATATTGGGGCATTGGAAAACTCTGACTCTGACAGGAATGCCGTGGCAATATTGTGGCGATAAAATCGGCCATGGAGGCAGGCATAAAAGATGAATCTCGCATCACAATCTTCCACCAGCTGCTGAACCCGAATGCGACGGAAGGTCACGTTGTTCCATCTGTCGACGACTTGGCGGATGAAGGGCTCGTCATACTGGGTGCTGCATCTGACACCACCGGAAACGCGATGGCCATCGCGATGTATGGTGTACTCAGCAACTCCACAATATACACCAGACTGACTGCGGAGTTGAACTTGGCGTTCCCGGATCCATCCAAGTCGCTCGACTTCATCACACTCGAGAAGCTTCCGTACTTGGTGAGTGATCTCTCTTGTACGTGTGACCGAAATCTGCTGACTCAGACAGACTGCAGTTATTAAAGAAGGACTTCGGTTGGTTGATTGCGTCCAGATCAGATTTGATACCCTCTAATAGCGTCAGGCTCTCATATGGTGTTATCGGTAGACTTCCCAGAGTTGTCAACGAACCTGGTGTTTCGTTCCACGGCTTCGATACCCCACCTGGCGTAAGTCAACTTTACTCTATTCATAAATTCGACAACGTGTACGAGGCTAATTGATGGATAGACTATCGTTGGGATGAGCGCATACATGATGCATCGCAATCCCGAGTACTTTCCCAACCCCGACACGTTCGATCCCGAACGATGGACCGATCCGGTCGCTGCGAGGAGACTAGACAAATATCTTGTTCCATTTTCAAAAGGGCAGAGACAGTGTATCGGAATGCCGTAAGCTCAATCATTCCCCTCCATCTCTCACCTGTCCATATTTGAAGCGCGAAGAGGTTCTGCAGTGTCATAACTGACTATCTAGGCTGGCGTATTGTGAGATCTACGTTACGCTAGGGACACTATTCAGACGCCATCAGAACCTGGAAGCAATGCCTCTTTCTGAGGAGGACTTGGTATTGGAAGATTATTTCGCCCCTCATCCTCCTGTTGGCGCCAAGAAATTTCGTGTTAAGGTTTAGTGTGGTGTCAACAGCTTATCAATATAGGGCTTGGTGGTGTTACGAATGATGGCGGAGCTACTTAACCGGTGGGAATCCAGTAAGCGAGTAAACAAGGCCAGAACATGTACCTATCAATAAGACTCTTTCTCAAAATTATGTAGGAGGTCTTTGGCCGGAGATTTATGAGGAAGAGTTCCCAAGATAATGTGTATATTTCTATAAGTGAAGGTACAATGCATTTTGGCTGTTGATAGTTTACACACGGCCATTGTTCGTTTCAGGGTCGGTCACTGAGCCCACCTTGCTACTTAATTCATCATGCTTATCAAATGGAGCATGGAAATAGCGATGATCATTGGTTCATAATTCATTTATTTCGACTCCTCAGTCCTGGACTTATTGGCTTTTATAGTAGACTCAAGAATCATTCCAGAGCCATCGGACAGTCCCACCCAGTCCAGAACTTAAGCTCGTGAAAGGTATTGTTGTCATAATTCAGACTATGAAGACGTACATTCAATGCCAATAGCGTGGAGCCATAGGCTTCGCCTTCAGCCAAGCCTGTTCTACCACCTCAACCACCTCTTCCGGCAGCGGGCCTTTCTCCAAGTCTTCTAGGTTCTCCTGCACATGCTTCAAGCTGCTAGCACCAATGATGATAGCATCACCGAGTTCTTTTTTCAGCAAAGAATGATGTTCTAACCACCGCAATGCTATTTCTGCAATGGTCAAATCATGCTTGTCGGCGACTACCTTGATGATATCCAGTGCATCAAAATACGATTCGTTGATATAGCGACCCTGAGTCATCCTTCCTACTGGCTGCTGTGAATCAAATCGCGAGCCTGCTTCAAATTCAGTCTGGTTGCGCTGATACCGTCCAGTCAAGAACCCGGCGGCCAAAGGCTGAAAGGCATACATGGAGATACCGTAGTGACGGAGACAAGGAAATAATTCCGACTCCACCGATCGCTGGAGCGCCGAGTAATTTCCTTGATACACGGTTGGTTTGATCCACCCATTCTTTTCGCAAATTTCGCAAAGCTTGGCTACTTCATAGGACATATAATTGGATATGCCGAAACGATTGAAATATCCTTCTTTGTGTAGTTCATTCACTGTACGAAGGGTGTCCTCGAATGGGACGGTGCGGTCTGGGGCGTGAAGATAAAACATGTCGATTTTGTCGGTCTTCAGCGCCTTGAAAGATTCCATGAGGCCTCTGCGAACATCCTCGGGAGAGTGAGTGTATGCGCCCTTCTTTGGATAGAGCTTCGTGTCCATGACAATTCCTCGCTTCTGCCAGTCCACCTCTGCAAGTAGCTCTTCACTCGTTCCATCGCCGTAGACTCGCGCCGTATCGATCTCATCATGGCCATGTTGCTGGAAAAGATCAAGAACAGGAGCCGCATCCTCAGCAGTAAGGATGCGAGCGTGGAATGTATCTGATTATAAACTTATCAGTCAGAACAAAAGCGGAATACTAGAAGAAAGTACTTGGTTTTCCAATGGCCATAGCGCCAAACACAATCTTGAGCTGAGTCTTCGCGGATTGGCTCATCTTGAAGGTCTACGATGAGAGACTGGAATTTGTATACGTTGAGTTTTATGTTGATGACTTGTTGGTCATCCGGTTGTTTTATACATCAGAAGGCGGATTGCCTGCTCCCCTCCCTGGCCGTCGGCCTTTATATCATACTGATCGTAAATCCGGAAAGAGTACAGATTTCTAGACTAAGCTTCATGCGCTGGGCTTATGTTGGTTAGTGTCCTACTGGCGAAAACGATTAAACTTTTTGATTCCGGGGCATTGGACACACTAATGCAAATTGCTTACGCGCTAATCCGTTTTTCATACGGATTGACGCGATGCGACCACCACAAAGTGCTACGGGTAGCTCAAAATTCAGACTACATAAAGAACATTTTCACTCAATCGAATGTAGATCTAAGTGTCATGAAGATGCGCAAAGCGGAAATAACGTTTACTAATGTGCATTAACCTGGTAACCAGCTAACTTTTACTTCGCCACTGTTGCTTACCCTGATCGTATGTGTGGCGTGAGGGTGCAGCTATCTTTGAATAGCCTGCTCTCCCAAATTACACACGGTCGAAGTCGCCCAGTTGTTCGGCAGATATCCAGGCTAAGATTTCCTCCCATGTCTGCTCGGGTTGGACAGTATCTGCTACATGTTAGCAGTGCATGGCAGGATTAGTATCTAACTTTGTGAAAAGACATACCTTGGGAGTTCTCCAACGCACAATCAGAAGAGCAGCTCTGTTGCTTAATGTCTTCCACCTTACAAGTAGACATAACATCAAGACGAGCTCTGGTAGATGTTGTAATATGCTGCCCCTGCTGAGTGACAATTCCCTTTAGAGCATCTGCGTAAGTCTTATACGTAGCTCGTGTAGACGTGGTAGCTTGCAGGCTGATGCTCTCGTCATCACGACGAAGATTGACAACGACACCAAGGGTGGCAGGGTCTGACTTCGTTGAAGTTGGAGCAGAAGTAGCGATATCCCGATTCAGGGGATATGAACTAGCAGTGATAACAACCTTTGTCTTTCCGTCGTTTTTTTGAGTTGGTAATCGGAGCACCGTGCTGCTCTTTACTTATCTTTTGTTTTTCGAAGCTCCTAGGCACGACCGGCAGTACCTTGAACCGCGATCTACTCTGGGTATCTTCCATCCTGGTCAACATCTGATCTGAAGACCAAGTCTGCTTGTCAAGAAATGCAGAATACTGTAAGTTTTGGTATGAAAGTGGATCGGATAGGGAGGGTTTTGAAGAAATCAAGTCGAAGAAGTACAATAGCTCGAACTACCACAACTCGAGAACAAGGTCGCGCGCCTGGCATATGACATACCATCGGTAAAGAGTATGTCGCATTGTCGCTTCACTCATAAACAAACGAGATATGACTAAGAGAACATGTGACAAGACTGATGATAGTGATGAGGAGTGAGAGGGAGCGATGCTTGGCATGACTGTTTGGAGCAATGAAGAGTAGCCGAAAATACTCGTACAAGAGAATTGTTTTTGGCTTAATATATCAAAAGACTTATCAGTGCTGATACAGTAGGAAGCGATTGCGGCTTCGTCTTTTCATTATTATGAATTATGTTTTCATCCTGGCCAAGGCCACACTAGAACAATTTCAGTTAGCCGGCTCTTTGGTGTTTGTGGTCTTTGTCTAGTCATTAAGTGCCGCTTTACGTCGAAACCTTAGGACGAAAGAAGAAATGGAATGCCATGGAATTGCTCACAGCCTGTCCTTTTACAACGACAACGAGTCTACTGCATTCCTTCCTACTTTCTATCAATAACAGTGTTATCGTAGCAGATTTTACATGGAAACAGTCACACACTGATACAGTACAATAAGCCCCAACTCTGCATACCACAATAGATAGCCCCTCCTTTATCTAGGATATCGAATATGAACCACATAAGGAATGGGATCCTTTTGAAGATGATATCCTCGGCCTGCAACAAACACAATCGGAAGAAAACGAGCTTCTATTCTGCTAGTTTGCTGACTGGGATGAAACTAAGACATACAACGAAGACCCGCTAAAATACATCTATTACTTAATTGAGTGGAGGGTAAGGATCAATAACAGAGAAGTGTCCAAAGATATAGAGCAAGATTTAGTTCTTGAACCTACGTCTTATTAGCGGCTATTTCTATAGCCTAAGTTAGGAGAAGTCCTCTAATGTAAAATGATGGCAAAGAAGAAAACTATTAAGTCCGAAGATACTAAGATCGTAGTTTCGGTAACATAGCGCTCAGAGCGCGATATCACAAAGAGTTTTGATAACACAAACATTGATTGGTCTACAATTGAAAAACAACTGATGCAATAGAGCAATCTATTCCTTGCAGGCAAGAAGCTCAGAGTCACAATCTCTTTCAACCACAACTATGCAGAGAACAGTCCGCCGTTATCTAACGTCTATCCCTGTGTTGCGAAACGCACCCTGTAACGAAACAGATCGCAGGTACCTCGAATTCAAGCGGCTCTAAATCTGTGAATGTATCAGGACTTCTATATATTTTATTTCAGTTACATTATTTGCCTCTCCCGAACACTCCTAACCTATTAACCCCGAAAATTTTGATCACGTCGTCGCTGTGTACCTGGATTATAGAGAGCCTCTCATTGTGACGGCTCAACGGAAGTTCATTGATAGCTACAATACAAAGTAGAAAAGACAAGGAGAAAAGAGGTTTCGAAAGGAGCCTCGAGTTTAAGTACAGAGGGCGCGGCCGCTAGTCCTGTCGCAACGTCGCGTCCAGTCACCTCACCTAGTCTCGTGACTCTTAGGTCCCGTGATCTGCGACACACACGTGACTACGCGGTCTGTCCATCACACTCATTCTAGTGTATTAGGACCCCTCGACCTATGACACCACCACCAGGCTCTTTTTGCCTTTTAAACTTATAGAACAATTAGATATAGATTTTTGAGTCTCATTACGATACTCAGTAGTAATTCTTAGTGTTGTGGCGGCCGGAGCGTGCTATATCATACGCTATCGCCACTTAGGCTGATACCTCCTCTAATCAAGCGATCAAGGATCAGATTAGCAGTGGTGTGATTGTAGTAACTTCAGTAAAATTTTAATAAAATCTGTGGCTGCTAAGCGTGTGGCTGCGACATTTGTGGCGGCGCATACCTTGCCGGAAAATTCCTCTTTCCCGACATTCTCCGATTGAGTTAGAGCGAAAAATGGCCCTGTGCGCAGCCAACAAAATCGGCTCCTCCTGGGGAAATGCCTCTCTGCGTGACAAACTTTCACTTCCGGCCTTTCACTTCTGGCTTTTCTCTCTTTGCGCTCTACAGCACCTAGAACGAACCTCTTCGATTTTTTAGCCAAAGCCTCCGAGGAGATGCTACTCCTCTTACCTAACTGCTGACGAATTCGAAGATGACCTTATGGATGACAGAGTTCGTAAAGGTCGAAAGACTGCCGAGAGAAGGCCGGTATCAGCACGCAAAGACAACGATGACTTGATGGTGATACTGTAACACGGCACGACGCTGACGTGCACAGCGATAAGAGGCAATACCTCCGAAGACACAGAATAAGGGCACAACGATGGCGAGCACAATAGCGAATAAAGGTATAACGTCCCACCCTCCCTTTTCGGCCACCCCCATATTCCGGCCACTCTTTTACACCAAAACTTACCACTTCTAATATATAATAATTAGATCATTTATTAATAAAACATCTTAAAATTAAAAACTTGTATTATTTATTACTTGGGCTTTAATATTCCAAATCCTTATTTACTTTATATTATGTAATATTATAAAATAAGTATTTGAACTTTTAAAAATTTCTTACTAATAAATTTAGTATAAAATCGATTTTTTTTAAATTTTTTAATAACTTTCGTAATTATTAATAGATTAAGTTAAAATTGTAATTAAAGCTAGATTATAGTTAACTTTTTAATATTCTAGAGTTTAAAGACTTTTCCTTTTATAGTAATTAAATAATAAA
Organism: Cadophora sp. MPI-SDFR-AT-0126; assembly: GCA_020747065.1. Taxonomy (NCBI): domain Eukaryota; kingdom Fungi; phylum Ascomycota; class Leotiomycetes; order Helotiales; family Ploettnerulaceae; genus Cadophora; species Cadophora sp. MPI-SDFR-AT-0126. The sequence goes on from JAGMVK010000008.1 coordinate 531,015, forward strand.
TCGAATTATAACGTCTCATATAAAATATTTGTATAAGAGAAATTAATTACTTAATTAGAAAATAATTACTAATAGAATTATATTAAAATTTTCTAAACCTTAAGATTTATATATAAACATTATATTATTTAAGTCTTAAGTAATTTTATGTTGGTCCACAGGCCTATACAGGATATGTCTCAGCTAGAATAGGGGGTAGAACCACTTACGGAGGCGATTCGGTGGTGTTTCGGAGATAGTATATAGTCTGGTATCTTTTGCTCTCTCTTAGAAATACACAGATTTTCTATACTATTAAGCTTAATATATATATATATAATATTTACATTTAATTCTTAGTTTATATTTGGTATTAAATTGATACTAATTAGTAGTTAATACGTACTATAGAGTAGATAGGTTATAATAAGAAAAGTAGCGACTTTAATATTAAGTACTTAGCTATACTTAATAGGTAACTCTTTGAAACTAAATTAATAAGTAGTAATTTAAGAGTAAGGGATAGGTATTATATTTAGACTATAAATCTTATATACCTATATATATAATAATAGCAGTAATTCCTCTTTAATAATTATTAAGTTAATTACTTAACTTTAACTAAAGAACTTTTAAGTAAATAATACTATATTCGAAAGACTACTGATTTAGATACGAACTATAGCTAAAGAAATACTAGCTATTTTAAACTGGGAGAAAAGAGTAAAAGGAGAAGAGAAAGTAATAGAGGTAGTGTAGATAGGGCTAAAACTAGTAGAGGAATTACTAGAGGATCTAATGAAGCTCTTATAGGAGTTTTAGAAGCTCTTTTACAATAGTAATAAGAAAGGCGAGTTTCTTTTTTAAGACTACTAGAAGTACTTTAGAAATTAGTCTTTATTTCATTTTTCCTAAATAAGGAAATTAAAGTGGATTATACTATAGAACATATTATAAGTTAATAGTATTTATATATAATAGAATAAAGCATCAGTATTTATTACGTTAGCTTAAATAGCACGAGCTAAAGATAATATTTAATTAGAAGATTAGTTAAGGTTATAGATTTAGAACGCTCCTAAGATAGTACTAGACTAGATTTAAAGCACTCGCTAAGTAACGATCTTAATTACTTAAACACTTTACTAGAGAGTGCCTCTATTATATTAATGTAATAAATTAATAATAGTGATCGATTTTATTGAATCAATTACTCTAAAGGAGGAAGAGGGGACGCGCTAATGTATTTAATTAAGAAGTAATTTCCTAAGGGCTGAGGTATCTTAGAGCTTAGATAATTTTACCACTCCTACTTATATAAAACTTATTATTTTAGATAATGATTTATATAGTGCAATATTACTAGTTTATATAAAGAGAGAGTTCTTATTTACCCTTAGGAGAGGATCCCTAAATATAGTACTAATATAAAAACTAAATAAGAATCTATTACTAAATCCAGTGCTAGCCCCAGATATATACTCGCGAGATAAGTCTTTACTTCTATTTACGGAACTTAAACTTAATGAATTATATATAGAGTAGATACGATTATTCTAATATATCTAGAATACATTAACGCAGGGCTAATCGAAGTCCTTAGTAAGCCTTAGTAAAATATATATAAAAGAGCTTTAGTATAATAGGTCTAAAGATCACTTAAATAAGAAACTATATATTTTTACTAACTTTTACTAGAAAGCCAGCGTTAACTATAATATTTAGCACTAAGTATTTCTAATAATACTCTAGGATAAAGTAAGTTTATACTATTATTAGTACTTATAGAATAAGGGGTATAAATTTAATAATCTTATTAAAGTAATATATACTAATTTTAAGATAAAAAAGAGAGTTAATTAATTCCTTAGCTACTAGTTTAGCCTGATTTTTTCATTATTTTAAGCTAAGCCTTATTAAAAAGATAGGCTAATTTTGACTTAATTAGAGAGCTTTGCTAAAGAACTGCAAAGTATTTAATTTAGCTTTAAAGATAATAATATGTAAAATAATAAGATATTACGTAATAAGCTTATATAAGGAGTATCTGAAAACCCGCTCTTTAAGATGGCGTTGTTTTAAGTACTACTTATATTTCCTATATTAATGGATAGCCTTTGCACAGCTTTGAGTGTAAAAATAACCTATGAATCGAGATTACGAGTAGGAAAATACATCAGGTTAGGGCTGAATTATTATTATTCTTATATAGCGAATAGAAGAGCTTTTTATTTAGATTGGAGGATGAAATTTTTAGTAAGTAATAAACGTGAAACTAAATTCTAGCCTAAATTAAGTTATATAGGGTATATTATCTATAAGAAGATAAATTATTATAGTAGCTATTATTCTAATAAAGAGCAGAGAGTATTAAAGGTAAAGTACTTTATTAAGTATAAAGTAAAAAGTATAAAGGTAATTAATAATTCTTTTAAGGCTTATTTAGTGTATACTAAGGGAACTGGATTAGATTTAGATTAGAACTAGGAAGGTTCTGAAATTTAGAAAGATAATTCAGATTTCTAGAATTCTAATACTTTATTATATTCTAATGATTTATTAATTGGTTCTAATAGTAGGAATAAAGACGGAAAGGCTTTCTTTATAATTGTATTTATAGTAAGTAAGGTAAAGTATAATATATAAGATATAATGAAAAGGCTTAATAAATAGAAGGTGTTATATGTATTAGAGAGTAGAATTTAGAAATCACTCTAAGAAAAAAGGTATATAATATAATAAATAGATTAATTCTTTTAAAATCTTCTTATTAATATAGAAGTATCTGATAAGAATATAAGAGGTATTAATTAATTGCATGCGTTATAGTAAGTTTGGAATATTAAGTATAATACTAATTAATTAAGTAGGAATCGAATCTAATTTAGAGCCGGTTCTTATACCTCCTTAGGGATTACTATAGTAGATATCCTAGTTAAGGTTTTGGATTTTTATATTATGGATACGGATGTACTATTCTTAGTATATTTGTAATAGCTAGATAAGATAGGTGTATATTATAATAATCTGCAAAATGTATTAGTTTAAGAAGATAAGAGGTACTTAATTATGTAAAAAAAAGAGTACTTATAGCTTTTTTTAAACTAGTATTATTAACTAATTAAACCTTTAATTAATATAATCAGCTAGTACTATTTAATAAAGGCAGAGATTTATTAACTTCATAAATAATTCGGCTACTTATTAGTATAATGTCTGTAGTATTTACTAGACCAAGCTAGCTATAAATCTAATTCCAATATTATATTACGGATTAAAGAAATATATAAGCATTACTAGAAATATGTAAATACTCTACACAGATTCAGATTTAAATTATAAGACAATGTAAACTTTAATTATATAATTTATATTAATATTGTATAGTTTGAAGAATAATATATACTTTATATAGTAAACGAGGCTATAAGATTTGGAGCTATAAAGCTGCTTCAAAAGCGCCCTAGTTCAGCTATAGTTCGGGCCACTTTTAACGTATTTAAGTTAGTATAAATAAATATATATATTAGACCCTCTAACTTTATTATCTATAATTATAGAACTAACTTTAACTCTGCGGAGTTTTAGAGTACACTTAGGGCTATAGGAAGCACGCTTAAACTTATCTTAGTAAAGTCGTACTACTTAATTAGCAAGGTAAAATAATATTATTATCTACTCTAATATACTTATAAAATCATTATAAAAGAGTACCCTAATATAAGTAATAAGAATTGCCTATAAATAATTATTAAAATTATTAATAATATAGCTAAACTAAATAGCTTGATCCTTATGCTTCTTATTTTTAGTACTTACTTAAAAATAACAGAAATAGATTCTTTAAACCTATTTATTCAATAACGTGCGAAGACTATTAAAAGGGCTATAATAGAGATGCACTAAATATATGTAAAACAGTAAGTTAATAATACACTAGTAATCTGTAATAGTCCTAGTATAACGTATATTTATGATCTTAAGCTTTAAGATTAAGTATTAGTTTAGTGTAAAAAGAAGAGATGAAAGGAACTATATACTTTCTTAGGAATAGAGAGTAAAGTATATAAAATAGATATAGATAATAATAGAATACGTATATTTTATTTAATATTAGTATATTTATTTAAAATAAATATATCTAGTATTGAATAAAAGAAAGAAAAATTACTAGATATAACCTATAAGCCTAGCTTACTAGTCTAAAAAGCCTCTAAAACTATACTAAAAGTCCCCTAAATCGCTATTGAAGTTCTATTTATAAAGCTAATTTCAGAACTACTAATAATTAATGATAATTATAATACTAAAGTATTTCTAATTAAGAAGAAGATAAAAGATTAAGAGCTATTAATTAAGCTATACGCAGAGGGTAAGATTACTATACTTAGTCCATTATTTTAGTAATCTTAATAAATTAAGTATAAAGCTTTTATTAAGAGAGGTGTTTTTATACTAATTTCTAAAGGTAATCCTAAAATAAGAAGCTACTATATCTTTAAATTAAAGATAGTAGATAAAGTAAAGGGTAAGGAGTTTGTAATATTATATAAGAAATTAAAGCTTATTATCTAATACTTTAATAATAAAGGTAAGAAGAAGATATTAATCTAGTCTCCTATTATCTAATAAGTAAGCTAGAGATTACTTATTTTTCTAACTGTAATTATAAGATACCTAAACTAGGTCTGAAAGGGATCCGGTATACGTCTAGTAATTTAAGATATTACCTAAGCTTACGTTTAATTAATGATAAAACTCTTTTAGAATATCTTTATATAGTCGCTAAAAGAGATCGTAAATAAATTCCCTCCTAGTACGATATTTATAGTAATACTTCCTCTCTATAGTATATTAGAATCCGGAAATTATTAATTTAATACTTACTATAAGTACTATATAAAAAGGCTTTAGATAGAAATATTAATATATAATTCTTACTTACTAATTAGTACTAAAGAAAGCTATGAGTTTAGAGTTATTAGAATATAATTAAATAATACTCTTATCCTTAGGGATAATGATTTTTTAGTAAGAGAGTAAGATAGGATTACGGAAGCTAATTTCTTAATAAAGCTGATTTAGGTCTTACTCCCCTCTAAATCTATTATATTTAATAGATATACTATTACTTTAGATAAAAATAATATTTATATATCGCAGAAAGGGTAAGAAGTAAGACTAAAGTTAATTAATATAAAAGCACTAAATTATAAAAAAGCCTATATAAAGTAATATACTCGCAGAGCTTATATTGTAATAATTTACTAATTGAAAGCTAATTTTGATTTATTAGTAATAGCGCAATATTAAGATCTAATGATTAATAACGCTAAAGCTTTGAACTAACGCCTTTAATAGCAAATGAATAATATAAAGAAAGGTTTATAGTATATACTAATTGATTTACACTATACTAAACTTTATATTTTCGTTGATAGATTATTTACTAATAATAAGAATCTAAGTTCATAGATTAGGTTTCTAATAGTAATTAGAATAGAAATAAAGGGGAACATAGAATTTATCCTCTTTAGTAATATTATTTATATAAGCTCTATAAAGTGTAAAAGAGTAACGCGTACTATACTCGCTTTAGAGCTATATACTATAGTAATAGGAATCAATATATTAATTGCCTTGGGAACTATTATTAATATGGTAACGAATAAGCTTAGATTACTACAGCTTCCTACTGTAGTATATATAGATTTCCTATTTTTTTTATAAGTATATTATTAAGCTTGGTATTATAAAGGAGAAATATTTAATAATTAATATAATAGTAATTTATTAATTATATAAGTGTAAGGAATTAACAAAGATTTAATAAATTAATAGTACTTGCAATCCTATTAATACTATAATAAAAATAATACTAAATAAAGCTCTTTAAGAGCTAATTAATACTAATACCTTAATTATGAAGATAAAGGATTAAGTTCAGAGACCACTTAATATCAATTTAGAAGCTAGTTTAACTTATAATCTGGGCTTACGAATTAATAGTACTAATTCAGTGGAATAATAAAGAGGTTTTAAATAAGGAGTGATTTTTTCTTTATTATAATTTTTTTATAATTCTTATTAATTACTTATAATTATTTTCAATTGTATTTCAGATATAAAAGGGAGAACGAGTTTAATTTGCAAGTAATTATCTTCTGATTTAAAGCACTAATGGGTGGCTTTGCGATAATACTTTAATAAGGACTAAGTACCAGTTTTACTACAGGGGGTTACTCCTGTATACTAGTATAAAGAAAGTACCGCTACGAAGAATTAATTACAAAGCCTTTCTAAAACAGGGCCTATTCCCCTACTTATAAGTAGTACATAAATTAATTAGTATATTACTAGATTCTTTCTTTCCCGTACTACTTAGGTAACTTTTACCTTAATTTTTCTTTGCTTAAGGGCTCGAACCTTCTTTATCTCTATTTCCATTATTCCCTGTAGGGGTCTTATACTTAATACTACTATAATAAGATATAATAGAAGCTATAGCTTCCTTAACCTACTTCTTTATATAAAAGAGGATCTACTTATAGTCTTATAGAAGTTTTAACTAAATAAGAATTAGAGTACATTTAGTAAAGATTTAGAGTAAAAGAAAAGGGGATTACTTATAAATTAACTTTAAGTAAGATTCGCTATTCTAGTACGAAGAGTATAAGTCTTCTTTAATAATACTAAACTTATCTTATCCTAAGTCTTTAGTAGCTTAGTAGCTATAATTCAAAATTCTATATTAATAGCTGCAGTAGTAGTAAAGACAGTAATAGTATCCTTACTAGTAAGGATATAAGTGAGTTCTTAGTACTTAGTATCTAAGAACTAGGGGATTTATAAATAGGTTAGTTACGGATTATATTTAGAGTAGTTCAGAATTTAGGATTAGAAAAGGGAGGAGGGTACTTATAGGATTATATAGGGATTTTTTATTAGTATAGTATAAGTATTTCTTACTCTCTTACTTATTAAAGAAGTAGATGTAGTTCGATTTCTTTACTAGAAGTTAAATGCAACGGATATAGTAATTTTAATAGGTAGTAGTAAGAGCTTTAAATAGTGTTAGTATAGGTATTATTTATATTAGTATCTGTTTTACTACTAAATTACTTATAATTCTTTTGAATTTCTATACTTACTTTTACTTATTTAATTTAGTATAAACTATAGTAAAATATTAGCGAATATTTCTTAAGATTAAAGATTTATATACTTATAAGTAGTTCTTTGATATTTACTTAAAAAGAGAGAGCTTCAGAATAAAGAAAGATCTCGGTTTTATATAACTAGTGATAGCCTTACTTAGTATTTATTTACTTGCTATTATCTTCTAATGGACTATATTAATTACTTCTAATATATAGCTTTTAGGTTATAACTAAAGGTTTTTTAGACTATAGTACTTCCGTAACTCTGTACTTAGTACACTTATTCTACTTCCTTTACTTATATAATTACTCTTTGTAATTATTTTTCTTTTATAATTAAAATAAAGATTCGCTTTTATAATAGAGATTTACTTAGAAATTATCTTTCTAAAAGAAGATTTACTAGTGTTAATTTACAGGCTTATATAGGACATATCTTAGCTAGAATAGGGGGTAGGACTACTTGCGGAGGCGATTCGGTAGCGTTTCGAAGATAGTATATAGTCTAGTATCTCCCGCCCTTTCTTAAAAATACATAGATTTTTCACACTATTAAGCTTAATATGCATATACATGATATTTACATTTAATTCTTGGCTTATATTCGGTATTGAACCGACATTTTATTTACTTATTAAAAAGTTATTTATAAGTGATTTTTAACGTTTTTTGTATATAAAAATTAGAAATTAAGATTACGTAATAATTTATAAAGAAAATTGAATTTGCTTTTGTAAATATTATCACTCAAGTACAAGAAATATGAATATAAAATTTTTATTTAATATTATTAATTATTCGTGTTTTTATTAATACCTCAAAATCGCGTTTTTTAGTGTAAAAGCCGGCCGGAATGGGGGGTTAGCCGGAAAGGGAGGGTGGGACGTTAACCAACTGTATGAAAGACTGACGAAGATTAATATTAACTCTACTGTATAGTAACGAGTTTCAAAGATAGCCTAAACTTGCCTTAATAACGATCAGTCTATCGACTCTATTTAAATATCGTGCAGTAGTCGCCCTCTTCTACTAATATATCCGCGCTACTGGAGCTCTCTATAGTTCTGGCGTAATCTTATCCTTATTAATCTGTGATCTGGTGGCCTGTATTATAAAGGCACTCGCTGGCTTAGGGGCATTGCATATCCGCGCTATCTTATTCGTTGGCTCTGGCGCCTTAAGTTCTGCACTTATGCGCTTTCGCCTACGTCTCGCCGTCTTTACGGTGTCTTCCTCTTCCTCTGGCTCGGGCGGACTACTCTTGCTCTTCCGACTACGTTTTCCTTTGCCTTTGGCTGCCCGGGCAGCTTCTTTTACGATACGCTTTGCTCGTGCTTCCTCGAGGTCCTTATAGCTTATAACCTTCGCCTTTCCTAGTACTAACGACTTCGTTGATCGTCGAACCTTGGCTTTATTATTAATTATAGTTAGGAATTGAATTCAGGCCTCCTATAGGATGCTCTTAGTAGAGGATTTTTGGAAAGCTTTAGTATAAATCTGTAAATGCCTTGCTAGGTTTTGCTTACTTGTTTTATTAAGCGCATAAGTATCCCGGTAAATAATTAGGTTTTGCAGTGATATAAAAGCCTCTATTAATACTAGTGTTATAGGCGTTCGCAGTTTTATGTTTTACTAATAAGACCCTACCTTTACCTTATCGGCTCTTGGAACAGCTGGTTCAGTCGGGAGCGCGGGTATACTTCTAAGTACCTTATCTGGGTTAAATAGGAATAAACTACATGCGGCGAAGCCGGCTTTGATATTCTTTGGCGTGAATGCTCTTTCTCTTGTAGGGCTATACAGAGAGGTGAAGTGCTCTTTGCCGATCGTATTTATAGCTTCCTGTTTAAGTCAATTAACCTAGTTGCGATAAGCTACTTTAAGTGGAGTAAATATTACTATATTATAAGGCTGGAGCTTATAGGAGGTATAAGAGGGGAAACGATATAAAAGAATATTATTCTTAAAACAGAACTCTAAGATTTCAAGGCTCTCGTGCGTTCTAAAGCTATCGCAGATCAAGACACGTGTCTCTTGTTAGCACGTTCTTTGGTTTTGGGATTAAATATACGCTTAAGCCACTCGAAGCTGATCTTAGAGTTAGTATATCCAGATTCAGAGCATATATACTACTATCCAGGGGTAGGAAACGTGGTCTAGTTACTTTAATAGGTGCTCGCCGACTAGATAATCATAGGCTTTAGGTACCTACTATTACTACTAATGCATTCGATCGCTGTTACAGTTATATATTTAACTCGCGCACCTCTATAGTCTCGCATATCATCCTTACCTACAAGGACTTTAATAGAGCCTAGTATAGATAGTATTACTCTAGTCTTGTTTATATTATACATATTTTTGGTTAGGATATTTAGGTCTTGTAATACTTCTTTAATCACCTTAAACTAGTATATGATCTTCCTATAAATATTTTTCTTGTGACGGTTTCAGTCTAAGGTCTTGACTCTCCGCGCTAGTAGTATTAGATAGCGTTTTTTAGAGCCTTTACCCAGTTCCGACTAAGAGCCTTAGGAGGCCGCTTAGCGGTAGGTCGATGGCGGGTGATACTATAAGCTAGTGAAGGGATAAACTTCATTTGTACTAATTATCCAAGGTCGGATATTTATAGTAAATACTTAATGAGGACATCCTCCTCCTATAGGGTGAGGTATTGTTGGCTCTAGGCCTTTTCTTTTATCGAGCGTCGTCCGCGATCACGATGATAGAGTGTAGTATAAGGGACGTTGCCATGATCTGCAAGAGCACGGTATGATCCAGGCACGCTAGGAGGCACGCCTTGCGCCAATACTTGACTGGCTTTGTCCATATTAACTTACCCGGTGATGATATTGTGAACGAAACAGACTGACTGGCAGCGGTTTGGCAGCGGTTTGGCAGCCGTGGCCAGAGAGCCGTGCCTATGGAAGGTTCGAGAAACATGCTATTTATAGCCGATATCCCTGCGGAGCGAGCGTCCCGACATCACCTCCCAGATTCGCATTTCGTGGAATGGCATCAATTAATCAGTCAGCAGCATTCGAAAGCACAAGCAAAAATTGAGACGCCGGATTTGTCGGGATATTGTTCTGTGCTCAAATTTTAGATTGAATTTATGTTCGTTCTGTTAGTTACAGTAGAATTAAAAATCGGCTTCATAGCCGACTCTCAATATTTTTCTTGAGGAGAGGACCCGCATACAGCCAGATCTAGGTCTGTGCCTGAGGCTCGGGCTTGTTGTCAAACCGACCAGAGAACGCCGACTTATCAACAATAAAACATCGCAACCCAATACTGTACTGCTACCACTATCAACAAGATCTACCCGTCATCTCTTCATTCGCCCCTTGCTACATACGCAGCTACAATATCATGAGCATTCAACCCCACTCCCGTCAACACGCGACGCCTCCAGAAAGCGTCACAAACCCTCCTTTGACCCCTCCTCCAACAGATGAGAAGGGCCTAAGTTTAGTCTCGCGTATCATACAGGAGATTAAGAATCGGCGGGAGGGACGCGACTTGACGAGTACGCCGTGGGTCGTCTATTCATTAGACCTGAAAGGGTACCAGGAGCTGTAACATGAACTTAAAAGTGTGACGGCAGAGCCTCATGGCAGAGCCTTGGGGTGGATACTGGATTTCAGGGCAATTTCCGCATGCCCGCCTAAGCGAGCCTAAGCGAGATGAAGCGAATCTCCCTGTATATTACCTCTCCCCCTCCATACCTTCTTTACTACGCAGTTGTAGATTCTAAGAGACTCTTATTATCGTCATATATCTCTCCGTCGATATGTGAGGCAGTAGTTACACGTGACCGCTGTCTTTCTAGAGCAAGGCGTCACAAAAAGAGACGAGTCTCTCTATGGGTTTACATAACATAAACTCCGGTATAAAGAACCTTGATTAGGCCCTTCTATCCAATTCTAATACCTAGCTAACTCTGCACGCAGATATGACTATTTCCCTTCTACCAGTCGACTTGTCATTCAAATGCCCACCACTCTGCATAAAGAATTTATCACAAGCATTATCGAGGAGATATAAGTCTAATTAAGGTCTATCCAAGACAGGTCAGTAGAGTTTATAAACGAGATTAGGTCTGGAGGATTAGCATCAATTAAGTTTACAGACGAAGAGTACGGCAAGCATGATCCTAATGCGTAGTTCCGCCACTCGAAGGCCCAATTTCCAGGAGTCGTGATCAAGGTGTCATATTCATAGAAGAGAAAGGACCTCGAGCGCCTTGCGGACGATTATATCCTCGGATCTGATAGCGATATTTAGGTGGTTATGGGCTTAGATATCGAATATAAAACTGGCAAGAAGGCAACGTTGTCTGTTTGGCGGCCAAACATTATCACGAATGAAGCTGGGGAGAAAGAACTAGTCGCCCAAACCAGGTTTACAAACACCATTTAAATCTATATCTTATGCTAACCCGTTATAGGTTTTCCATGATACTAATGGCAACCCAAGCCCATCTCGTACAGGAGGCCTTCGACTACGCCTTCGAGACTTCGCCACGGAAGCCCTGGCCGGGGCTGACCTACGCAATCCGATTACCCTCCCTGCCAACAAGTTATATTCACTTCTTGAAGACGCGGAGGATGCAGCGTCAGTCGTTGGGCAGCAGACTGGCATCATCACAGCTAATAAGCCGTGGGTAAGAAAGCGGCGCAGGGAATCCTCACCACTAGAGGAGCTTTCTCAGAGAGATGAGAAACGCTTTCGCGCGGACGAGAGTAGAGCGGCAGATCAAACAATAAGGGACGATTCTTCATACAAGACGGGTTCAACATCTGAGGGAGAAGCCAGTTAATTTGTGCTTGAGAGAAAGACTGATCAACCACCGGAACAGAAGAGCTGCATAGGTGCTGCCGTACAGCCGGTTTGCTGCCGCAGCAACCGTACTCGCTCGACTTCATGCGCCGGGTCGGCCTCTGATTTGAGGAAGTTTCCCTACCTTCTCTATTTTGCAGGTATCAGAGTTGGCAGAGCTGACGATCCTTGGGCAGCTGAACTCTACCTCGTCGACACTCTTCGGTTCGGCAGTTCTGCGAGCCACCACCCTGCCCTCTCGCTTCCCTAATCCTAATCGTCTGAACCCCCGAGGTAGGTTGTATGTGCTGAGATAGTATCTCACTACTGACCTGCTCCTGCACCTGGGTTGCAAAGAGCCTCATTTCCATCCTAGGACTCATAGCACCAATACAAAGCTTCATTTTACCACTAATGCTTCTTGAATGATTTCACCCACCCGAAAATCTGAGCTCATGAGGGCGACTGACAAGTCATCGTCAATCTTGTGGGTGCCGTGTTGCCCAAATTCGTGTGGTGGCAGACCAGGATGGTCACGTGAAACTTTGTTACTGCCAGTTTGCTTGTTCAGGCCCGATCTGGGGTCCATGTTTGTGTCATCCGCTTTCGTTTCCCTTAAATATTGAGTATCAAATTGGCTATTCGGCTTCGTGATAACTTTTATGTTCTTTGTACATTTTCCGTATCGTACAACAACGTGCACTCGCCTGTGCAGTCCCATAACTGCACAATCCAGATGGCGCGGACGGATGAGCTTTGCCACCCATTACGAATATATACAAATTAGAGACAATCACATATGGCTCAAACTCACATAAGGCTTGAGCGTAGTAGATAGGCAGCTATGGCCTCATGCAGTGACTACCTTGCTATTGGCTAGCTTTACGCGCGCTTATGACGATGATGCACCATTCCCACGAGGCTGCGTGTTCAGCAGCGTCGATTTTTACCACCAGCATCAATTCAAATGCTTCGCATTGTACTACTCAGCTAGTTAACACTGTTCGAGGCCGCTTCTTTTTGGGGCCCCTACCACTGAACGAATAATGCGTCTCTTAAAATGTAACAGCGTTGGCGAGCTCAGCCTGACACAAAACCTCGACGATAACGCCCTCCCCCCATACGCTATCCTTTCGCACACATGGGGAGAGCCTACAGAAGAGGTCACATTCAGAGACCTTATGGATGGTACTGGCAAGGGCAAGGCTGGCTATGATAAGATCCGCTTCTGCGGAGGACAGGCCAAACTCGATGGCTTGCACTATTTCTGGGTTGATACTTGCTGTATTGACAGATCAGACTCGGCTGAGCTTCAAACGTCTATCAACTCCATGTTTCGATGGTATAAAACTTCGATTAAGTGTTATGTTTGCTTATCAGACGTTCGGGGACCATTTGAGAGTAATGAGGACGCCTTTAATGTCAAGTTCGAATCAGCCTTCCGGGCAGCGAGATGGTTCACTCGCGGCTGGACGCTTCAAGAGCTTATTGCCCCCTCGTCAGTTGAATTCTTCGATATGCAATACAAACGTCTCGGCGACAAGGTCTCTTTGGAGCGTATGCTCCACGAGCGAACTGGGATCCCCGTTGAAGCCCTTCAAGCATATGATCCAACGAAGTTTAGCCTTGACGAACGCATATCATGGGTAGCAGAAAGGGAAACTAAATATCCAGAAGATAAAGCATACTCTCTTTGCGGAATCATGGGTATCTTTTTACCGCTCATCTACGGCGAAGGGCAAGAGAATGCTTTTCGACGACTTCGAGAGCGTTACAAAGAGGATAAGCTTCCAGAATCTCACATTGGGAACCAATCAATTTTCAAAGTTCAGTCACCCCGAATGATCGATGGCGACATTCCTGCCGACTACATACATATTGAGATCGAAGAATACAGTGGAGATGTTGTCGTTCATGATGCTCCAAGCGGCCAAACCGAACCAATATTTCCGCAAATAGTGTCTACCGCATTCTCATGGCTTGGATCTTTAGCAGCTGATGCTTTCGTTGGTGATCCGACATCTCCGCCATCCAATATAGCACAGCGCCGCGACTTGTGCGAGCGACTCTTTTGGGAGGACATAGATCAAATCCCCGAAGGCTATTCCTCCTCCTTGTATCGAAGTTTCAAATGGGGTGATCCACATGTATACGGCATAGGTCTTGGTAAGCCTTTAACCAAGTGTTGGGCACACACCCTTAGAGGTGTTTACTCTGAAGCATGGAAATCACCCCAACGACAGATGGCAAGGATCCCAAAGCCACCTCTCTTGGATCCAAACCTAAATTATATCTGCACTGACATTCACACTCTCATGGGTTTCTTCTACTCTTCTCATCGGTATGGGGGTCAAGCGGATGCTCATCCGCATTCTCATTTTGACATCCGTCCACTCTCAGATGGCACACTCGTCACGCATCTTACTGGCGGGTGTGAGAGATTTCTTACAAAACGAGATATTGAGGGCCTTCTTTCTGGTTATCCACCATGGTACCGATACCGTATACAACTTGATTCCAACAGAAGCGTACCTAGCCCAATCAAATGCGAAGACGATGTCTACCGAGCTGGGTGGCTTATTGCACTAGGACTTAACGTCGTTGAGTACATCCCCGGTATCCGAAAGGACGGCAGATTTGGAGACAAGCCCGTCAAACGAATGAGCGACATCTTTCAACAAAGACTGGTCCCAGCTTTCCAGGACGATCGATATGTTAGATCAGTTGGCGTTGCTGTGTTATATATGTGGAGTAACACCACAAACAGCGGTGCTAGCGTCTTGCTAGATGACACAAGCGACATACCACGGCAAAAGCTTTCCAATGATGATGCCATCTTTGCTATGAGATTCTTCAATGAACCACCAAATGCAGATATTACGCCAAAGGCAAAGGCTCAATTGGCGCCTATAGTTCGCACTGTTGCTCGTGCTGCTTACGTAGGTGTAGAGGAAGTCTTGTCCCAGGTGAAGAATCATGATAGATCTTTGGGAGTTCATTATCCGCTAGATTCATTTCCACTTAAATATCGTACAAGCCCTATATTTGTTAAAGATTGTGATAAGCTACATTATTAGCAAAGAATACAAGGCGTTGGCGACGGGCGTGAGATAGGGTCTCGTAAAAACTAGTTTACTTTATCAGAATCTAGAACGATAATGCTAATACTCGAACATTCTTGCTCAATCTTTCACACAAGTACAATCCGACCGAGAAAGTTTAGAGAACTCTAACATCCATTGGGTCGGCCTTTGTGAAGCGGATCTTTTGGGTTTCTTGGGAGAGAATTTCACCACTGTGGGTGTCCGAAGGGCAATTGCCAGAGGCCATTTCCACCATTCTAGTGTCTGGACAGATGAGTGTCAAGGGATGACTATATTGACTAGAATGAACGCCAAGAGAGAAGGGGATCCAAAGAAGGTCCGAGGTTATATACAGAGCATTCAGCTGTTTCCATAGCAACTGAGCATTGACCATTCCCTCACAATGAGCTGGGAGATGCAGAATTTCAACATGCTATTGCCCAACGCTACTGTATCCTTCTAAACCCTCATTCCAGTAGACCTAAACTCAAGTCTTATCAACTAAGCTTAGTATCCGTGTACAACCACGGCGAACAGGTTCACAAATGATGTAGCGCATTCATGTGGCGCCAATAGCCGCCGTTCTTCTTTCTGCTTACAGGCGTAGTGAGGTCTTGTGCATTTCCATTTGCTTCATTGTGCCCCTGCCAGATACCACCTTGCCATTGCCGTCTTTTAAAGCTATAGTCCCAGACATGCTCGTCAGGATCCTCCCAGGAACGAAAATCTGGGGCCGCCCGAGGTGGTAGATAAGGATCGGTAGTATATAGCCAATCTATCTCGATTGCGCGACGCGCGGCAGGTGTCGTTGATAAGGTCCGATGTGCATCTTGCTCTTGCAAATGAAGGAGAAAGTTGCTTCGTAGTTGCCAGGACTTGCCGTAGTCAGGGCACGAAGGGAGCTTGCATGGGTAAGCCTATATGTGTCCAACGGGGAGATAGGCATCGTTAACCTCGTCATCGAACTCAGAAGGAACGAGAGGGCTGGAGACCAAGGAAGTCATTTGTCTGCGTTGCCTTAGATCACGGCGTTTATAAATGTAGTGGAGGGTTCTGTGGATGGGGATAGAATCAACAATAACCATTAATAATTCGGCTATGAAGCTGATTTCGAATGCTACTGTAATCGCGCATCTTATAATATAAGTATTTGAATGGCGAACGGCAAAAATGGCCAGTCCTTGATCGCTGGTCTCATGTCTGCATTCGGTCATCGACACCTGCGTGTATACGTGGCCCAACCACAAACCAAATGATTGATTTCTTCGAGTTACACAACACACGCTCGGAATCATTCCCTTACTTGGACCCTTTACTGCCTCCCTCGTCCAATATCGAAAAGTTGTCCTTAATCAAGTCTAAAACCATCCAAGACTTCTCACAACAAGACTGAAGTAAACGTCTCCCGAGGGTGATCATGTATACCACAATCAAAACATCGCAACGTAACTTCGTCACTGACCCGGAAATATGGCTGGGTCAAAGCATATACTTCAAGAATCTGTTCTCTGGGAAATGGGGTGATAAACAGGAGGATAGCTCATACTTTATCGAAACCGACGCTCACGTCTTTAAACACATCCTTCGGTATCTTCGGACCGGAGTTCTTCCGGTCTTCTACGATAGAGGAAAAGGTCACGATTTCGCGTTTTATCAAGCTCTACTAGAGGAAGCGAAATATTTCGTCATCGAAAGACTAGAAAAATGGTTATGCGAACGCAAATATTTGGAGGTTGTCGAAATCCATTATTTAGCTACCAAAACTCAAGACCGAGAATCTTACCGGAAACATACTACGTCTGATCTTAAGGGCCGCACAATCATGGTGGAGGATCGCTTTGAGATCACAACGAGTAGCAATATGGAGACTATAATGGTCCTTATGGTACAACAACAGAACTCCTTCTATTGCCCTAACGGAAAGCATGGCAAAAGCGATGAAGAGTATTGTAGGAGCTGCATTGAGCAAGCAAGAGACAACAAAATCCATGTAAATGGTGGCTGGAGAGAAGAGGACCAACTTAAGTGGTGCATTGTGCGGAAAGAAGTTGTTTTTAACCACGATCTCTGCGTTAATGCGTATTTAGAAGATGCTCTGCCTTGAACAGGAGACTTTAGGTCCTATGTAGCAAATAATACTATACGCCTTAGGAGTTGTTTGTCGAATAGACGAGACAAGTGTCTATGATGCTTGCTTAATACATATCCACACTGCCCGACTATCATAAAGAGTCCTGTAGCTGACTGGCAAGAGGTCTCCATGTACCTTGTTGCTGCATCACGTAACAGTTTTAGCTTTAACTCACTACAGCTTCTACTTTCATCTTCTCTGGGATCAATTACTGCTCTACATTCCACCAGCATCAGCTTATCAACTCTGTTTATAACATATTCCACCCGCTTCCAAGACCTAAAGCTCCCGGTCCTCGCAAGTGAGTGCTCTCCAGGGCCCTGCCGATGCTCTTACGCCACACGCGTGACTATGGCACGCCACACACGTGACCGAGCCTGCGAATCGTGACTGAGTAAACATAGTGAGCACGGGTGTGAACATAGTATCCCCTCAAGCGGTGAAACCCCTTTTAGCGCCTTAGCGGGTTCTCTACTAAAATCGAGGGTAAACAAAACTGTAAACAATGGAAATATCAATCATTATTTACTACTTAAAATGCCACGTAAAGCTGTGAAAAACGTTATCGCTGATTCTACTAATCTTGTAATTACTCGTCCTAATTTATTACCTAAAGAGTGAGTTAGTACGGGGTTTATTCCTATGGATTTACTCTACTTTCCCCCCTTGATTTTCCTTCCTCCGGGTATTACCCCTATCGACGCCTAAGGGCTATTTTTACTGTTTTTTCCTATGGAATAGATCCGGATTATTTATAAGTATATAAATTAGTATATAGAGCTTAAGATTTAGGCGCAAATCGATAATCCAGAGCTTAGTCCGTATACCCGGATTTGCCGTTAGTACTTAATAACTATACCCGAAGTATATGGATACCTCGGTATACGTATATATATAGGAATCTATTAAGAAAACTAGGTAAAGGATTATTAGAAGGCATAAAGCAATTAATAGCTGAATCACCCGGTTTTAGGTATTATAAGCCTTTAGAGATATAAGGTAATTCATACCTTGTAGCGCCTCTATATTACAGATCTAGATCATATTTTCAGGGCTATTTTTAACTAAGTAAGGCTTTTTTCTTTATACCCGGGTACTTTACTAATCCTATGGATAGTTAGAGCCCTTAAATAGCTATATTCGAGAAGTATCTTGTACCTTATAGATCGTAGGGCGAGATGTAGCTATTAACGAAGCTATAGCTCGATTTTAAGGCCGCTTTCTTAATATATTAAAAATACCTAGAAAGCTGATTAACCGAGGCTATAAGATCTGGGTCCTTGTATAAGAGGGCTTCTTTTTGGACTAGATTTTCTATAGAAAAGGGAAGAAAACGACTGATCCGGATACGTCACGTGAGCCCTGGAATATCCCTTAACCTAAGGAATTTAGTGCTAATTCTATATCTGCAGTTTATACCTACCTTATGGAAAGGCTCCCGAATTAAGGCTAAGGCTTTCTAGTTTACTTAGATAACTTTTTTACGATTACTAAGCTACTTAAATATAGGAGAATACGCGGTTAAGGTATAATTAGTACGTGTACTATAAAATCCGGTATTTTAAAGTAATTCTCTAAGATAAAGGCAGAGAATAAGGCACAGGACTGAATACCTTAGGGTATACTATATACGGAAGTAATTAAAAACAACCTAATTAATATAATAGTGTGGAAAGATAATACTTTAGTACTATTAATATCTATAGTTATTATTAGAGAGAGCATAATTAAGAGGCTCTAAAAACACCTATCTAAGACCTCCTTTATAGTAAAGATAGCTCGAAAGTCCTTTAGACTAAATACTCGTACTATACTTATAATTCCTAAGTACAAAGACTTATATAACTACTAAATAAGTACTATAGATCAAGGAAATTAACTTAAGAAACTAAATACTCTTAAAAAGCTTTATTAAAAGAGTGGCTATCAATTGCTTATTATATAATTACTTGATATAGCTCTTACTAATACCTACCTACTTAGTTTACACTCTTAAGTACCCTTAGAGGACAAATAGACTAATTAGATAGCGTTTAGAACAGAGGTTCTTAGCTACTATTTTACTCTTACTAAGGAAAACTGTAGGAAACGTAAATCAGCTTTAATTTCCACTATTAAAGAGCCTTAGGAGACTAGTCGGGAGACTAAGTATATACTGCAACGTTTTAAAACTAAGAGGAATTGCGTAGTATACGCAAAAGAGGGGGTTTCTTAGAAGACCCGGAGGAAAGTACTTAAAGAGCTTTCTGTAAACGCACCTCTAAATCTACAAGGATCCGGATGTCGAAAAGGCTCACTATTTAGCTATAAACTCTATAAGGTCACACTTTGTAAAGACAGTACTTGCTTTGCCCAGTATCATAGTTAATTATAGAGGCGTTATAGTGTTTCTCTGAATCCCCTTGTTTTTTAGTAAGGATTTCCAGTGCCAAGACGCTAAAAAGGGAAGCGAATCACCGCTTGAGGGGATAGTTGTCGCTAGGCTAATCATATTACTAAGCACTGAAATATGTAGACCCTCTTATAGCATTGGCGTAACTCCCGGACTACATTCTTTTTCTCTTTAAATATCTTTAAAAATTGGAAGTATATTATTTTATAATAGAACCTTTCCTTAAGGGCTTTGAATTTTGAAAAGACCTTAATAGTTGTAATTAAATAAGAAGGGGTAGTAAAAGCGGTGATTGATAGCGTGATTAATATGATTAATAGTATAATTAATTATACTCTTTTTCTTATTACTAAGTAGTCTTCTTAGGAAGAAATAGTTAAAGAAAGTAATATATTAAGAACAACTTTATAAATTTACTAAGAAAAAATTATGATTCCAAAACTATAGATTTGTTTCGTTACAGGGTGCGTTTCGCTACGCAGGGACGGACGTTAGAACAGATAAAAGAGGTTTCTCTTCGACTACTCAGAGGATACTAACAGAAGGAAGATTACAGCTAGATACAGAATAAGATTCTACTAGGGAGCCATCTATCTGGCGAGACGTATATTAGCTGATATAGTGCCCTAGTCCCTCTTATAATCTAAGTCCTTATTACTAGCCTAATCCGGTAGATAAAAAGTATTATAAACTAAGGATATACTATTTCAAGAGTCTTATTAGATATATAGAGTAAGGGTATAAATTAGAAACACCTGATGATATACTAGAGGAGATCTATTAATAGTTATACGTAGAGGAATAATAGCGTCTCGAGAGATATTAGCGAGGGCTTAGTCTATCTTCTTCGAGCTTACCTCTTATATATATTACAAATATATTACTTATATCCGGTTAATCTTCTAGTTAGATATCTTTAAGGGGTATATCTACCTATAAGTTGCATCTAAAACTAGCTATAATTATACCTCTTGATATTCCTAGCTACTTAGACGAATAAGTAGAAGAATACTATACTTAGTAGTAGTTAAGAGTTAAGAAGCTAGAACTGAAACTAGAATATTAAAAGGCCTACGATTTAATAATAGATAATAGTATAGATCTTAAGTTAATTCGGCGTAACTCTAATCTAAAGTATTTAACTAATAAGAAAATCAAACAGGGTATTACTAAGTATATTATAAGTAACATCGATAAATAAGTGAAGGAATATAAAAGAGTACAGACCGAGGAATAGCGCTTAAGGAGAGAGGAGGGAGAGAGGGGAAGACAGAGATACTAAATGAACTAATTATGATTTCGTTAGTTAAGATAAATATAAAATTATATTTAATTAAAATTCCTCTCCTGTGATTCTTATATATCTAAAGTAGCTATTAGCACTAATTATCTTTCCACTGACGATATTAATACACTATTCTAGAAAATAATCAAACCCTTATACTAAGTTTACTTCGTCAACTTACTAGCTCTGTCGTATAAATACTTTCAACTTAGTAAAGAACTCTTTAATCGAATTAAGGTTAAGCGAGTATAGAGGCAGATATATAAGCTTTACTTTAGCCTTATAGCATATCTACTCAATTCGTTCTATGCGATAAAAGGATACATTATCTATTATAAGAACCGACTTTAGCTCTAGCTATCTGCTATATAAAGAAAGGAGCTCCTCGATGAAATCCTTGAAAATAGTACTATCTATAAATCCTTAAAAGACGCGAGCGTATATAACTTCGTCTTATATATAAGCTAGTAGTATTTAGTACCGAATCTCGCGCTAAAATCGAGTGACTTAAACTAGTGTTATACTCGCAGGAGACTAGCTAGTTCATCTAAAACTAATATATTAGTCGTAGCCGGATTCATCTATATAGACGAGATAGTAGGAACAGAACTCCTTTAGATTATATAAATATAAATCTTGTAGATTATAATTTTGTCTATTTGCGACTCAGCGGATAGTCTTCTTAGTCTAGTTCCGACTGCTTAATGCCCTTCTTATGCCATAAGTTGATATAAGTATCTCGAACTTATCCTATAGAAATATCACTATTTCTAAGCGATATAAGCTAAGCTTCTCTAGTAAGTATTTATAAAGAGCATCTAGTATTATAGGCGTAACGCTCGCTCTACGTCCGCTTATATTATAAGAAGCTTTGATGCTACTAAAGTACAGAACGTTTAAGCGAATCGCTTAAATATAACAGATACTACAGCTAGCAGCTTTTACTATTTCAGGATTAGTAAAAGATAGGCCGCTGAAGATTATATCACTAATTAACTCAGTCTGTGATTTCGTAAGATTAGGCGCTATAGCTAAGAGCTGACTATCCTTGAGTGATGCGATTCGCAACTGTTATAGATGATAAGTAAGAGGTATTATCAACGAAAACAAAAAGGTCCTACTGATAATAATAAAGGATAGTATACTTAAAGATAACATATCTCTATAAAGCCTCGTAAATTTTCGCGAAAGTAGCGAACCTCGTTTACTATAATAGTAGATTAACAACAAAGAATACGATATACCTAGTCTTTATAATAACCAAAAACACTTGGCATTAGGCATATGAAAATATGTATAGTTCATAAGCACGAGGCCGCAATCGCTCCTTACTGTATAAAAGATTTTGCAGAACCAAATCCTGGCATATGAAATTGGTTTTCTTTGTTTAACGCTCCTTTCTTTCGATGTCCACCCACAGAAGATATGGCGCTAGGACGGACAATGGTATGGAGTGGCTTTCTTTGTCCAACCTTGGAGCCTCAAACTTATTTTCAACGAAAATCTTGCCATCCGTCCTCTAAACAACTTTTAGGTGCTGTTATCCATCTGCCAGATACCTCAGATGTAGCGAAAGTCTTGTTGATTTTGCAGAAGAGCACCGAAAACCCAAGCACATTCTCACAATCAGTACCCAGCAAACTCACGCCCATTTACCCAGAACACTCATGAGGACCAGACCAGCCACAAGGCTAATGCCCCCAATAAGACCCTTCATCCAGCCAGCCCTTGCCATATCACCCCACATCCAATCATGCGCCAGCATCTCCACAAGACCAACCCAGAGCAATATCCCCGCACTCAACGCGTCCAATGTCCCAATCGACACGATTGTCGCCGGGTCATTACCATTGAAGTGCTGCAAGACACCTACACCGATCGCCATACCGATGGGAGTGATGAGCGTGAAGATACCAGCCATGAGGACTTTGGTGAGGAATGATGTCGAGGATTTGAGGGCTGCGATTCGGGTTCCGAGGGCAAGGCCTTCAAACATTTGGTGGAAGAGGATTACGATGAACAGGGTGGTGAAGTAGGAGTTGGGGGTTACGTTGAGGGTTATGCCGATCACTGTATATTGTTAGAGTGCATGGTTTGGAAAAGGACATGGCAAGGGGAGACATACGAATGGAATGAAACACGATGCCAGCTTCCATGACAGCAACGCTGAAGTGGCTGTCTGGATGCATATTATTGGAATGGGCATGTCCAAGCGCCGCGATGGATGTATCTGGCGCGGGGGAAGTGACATGGGTGCTTCCTTTTGGAGAGCTCTCGGAGAACTGCTCCGAGTCCACCGCAGCGACAGCACCTGCGTTTCGCCTTGCCACAAGTCTGTTGCCAATATACTCGACTAGGAACGAGAGGAAGACTCCCGCCATGGCGATAGCTGTTGTGGTTCCTTCGTAGACGAGTTCACCGAGACATTCGTTCGCGAATTGCATCTCGGCATGAGTGAGGAGCTACTTCTGTTAGCGGCCTACCAAAACTAGGGAATCAACGATACCTACATGAACAAAGGCTGTGGAGATGATAATACCAGTTCCGAACTGCTTGAGTATCGTGAAGAGAATGCTGTTCAATCTCATCTTGCTGAATCTTTCGATCACCATCGGCGCAAAAACAGCTAGTATCAATCAGCAAGACTCAAGTGAAAGTACTGATGGGCAGGACAGACCAAAGCCACTTGTCCCCAAAATAACAAAGATAAGTCCAATACGAAGTCCAGTATTGTAGTCTCTGTCCACACGGTCGCAGGTAGTAGGAGAGGACGAGCCTCCAGTGCAGTGTCTTCAAGTATGTAAGCTGGTGTTGCCAAATCCAGAACATATATCACTCACTCAACAGTGCCGTGAAAGTGGCAATTCTCCCCAGATGTTTCGGCCTCAGCATCATGGTCGTGATGCTCCTCACCAGTCTCGTCTGTATGTTCTGCGCCTTCCAGGGCAATGGGAATTTCAGATCCATCTGATGCTACGCAATATCTAAGGTCACTCAGCATATCGAGACTTTAAATCCGTGCGCCACAGTATGACATATAGTGTACCTACATTGAGCCACCTCCATGGTCATGGCAGTCATTGTATGATTCTGGAAGGGGAGTGATCGCTGGAGTCTTGAGGACCTCGTATTCCGTTCCACTGGCTTGACAGTACCTTGGCGAGGGTGAGCACCGAAGTAGAGAGGATGGATATACACCCTAGACTTACTGTGCGCCACCGTCGTGGATGTGGCATGCTGTCACCGATGCTGGGACTGCGATAGATGTTGCGCTGGCATCTACAGATGCTGGTGCTGTAGTCTCAGGTGCAGCCGTAGCAGCAGCTATAGATCCCGTTCGTGTAAATGGTACTTCAGATCCGTTCGGGAGGTAGCAGTATCTATGATACTCGTTAAAAACGATCATGCGAGTCAACAATTGACTTACTCCTGTCCATCATGACTGTGGCAACCGCTGAGGGTAAAAGTACTTTGCGTGAGCACACAAGTTACTAACCCAGCAAAAACAAAGATCTTTCGTAAAGTCATGACCGTGAAGTTTGGCTGTGGCGATACTGGATGGAAGGAGATGACGGTGGGGGCTTGGTCGACAGCATACTCGAATACCTTATATTCCCGAGCAAATAACCCACATCATGCACGAAAGAGACCTTGAGCAAAAGAAAAGAATCCCACCGCATTATTGGCCGGGTTCAACACAAATCTCATATCCACGATTGCTGGGCGTTCGGTCGCCAAGCGAGAGCGGGTTTATTGAGTGCTGGGCTTTCCACCTCGCCGCCCACAACCTTGACAGAGAAGTCCTCCACCAAAACAGCACAAGCTGCACTCCAATTGGCTGCCAGGCGCCATTTATGGCCATCTCCTGCTTTAGTGGTGCATAACAAGAGGCAATTATCCGCCAAGCGCCAAGCGCCGAGACAAATCGAATGCTTGAGTAGCCATCAAGGTATCGGCATTTCAGCACCTCATCCCTCAGCATCGACACTTCCTCGGATGACAACCTGTGAGAAGCGCGGGAAGCCAAAGTTTGGTGAAGATGACAGCTGCTGAGAGAGGCGCATGCCACGTTCGATTGTTCTAGCTCGCTCTTAGCTTCGGACTTGTTGACCAATTTTTTGAAGAGTTTTGTGTGTTGTATCGGTTCCAAGACTTTGGGATACGTACAGAAGAAACTTTTATGTACCAATTCCTTGATTTTGGGACCAGATCCGAAAGAAAAGGTGCCATCAAGGTTGTAGATCGCGCAGAATGATCTGACAGATTCTATTCTGGCTGCTTGGCTGCGATGTCCTAGGTCAATAGCTGTGATCCTGTTACGGAGGAACCGAAAGAGAAGGCTGGGAATTGGGATGATCGTTCAAGTACTGAACCAGAGGGGTCCTCTCGGGATATCTCACCACGAATATATAAAGCTTGCCAACACCCGTCAATTGGTTCTTCATCGTCAGCAGCCAATTCATCTTCCATTGACTCTGAAGCCACAAGAAAGGACCTCTCACCATGCTGTTGACTCAAATCCTCCTCCTTCTCGGTGGCATCTCATTGACCGCCGCCATTCCAACCTTTGCTTCAGAGCAAAATGTCGAGCAACGAGACGCAACTTGGACATGGAACGAAGGAGCCTCACCCGACTACACGATCCATGTTTCTTGCAATGCCACGGAGCGGAATCAACTCCAGCGTGCTCTGAACGAGAGTACAGTCTTGGCTCAGCATGCAAAGGATCACATCATGCGATTTGGCAACTCGTCCGAGACTTACGTTAAGTATTTTGGAAATTCTAGCGCCACTGCTGAGCCTGCTGGATGGTTCGACAAGCTCATAAGTGGAGACAAGAGCGGAATCGTGTTCCGCTGTGATGATATCGACAATAAGTGCTCTCAAGATGGTATGCTTACCGCTTGATATTGTGGGAGCTGAAGCTGACTTTCAAAGGTTGGGCCGGACATTGGAGAGGAGAGATCTCGCCAGACCAGACTGTCATCTGCCCATTATCGTTCGAGGCACGATGGTCGTTGGAGGCGATGTGCGGACACGGATACACTGTAGCGGAGCAGAAGGACTCTCTGTACTTCGGAGCCGACTTGCTGCACCGTCTCTACCACACTTCGAAGATTGCCGAAGGTGTTGTTGATCACTACGCCGATAGTAAGTGTCTCGAAAATACCTGGGGGGAAAATGTTAATCAGCTTCGTAGCTCAAGAAGAGATCCTCCAACTTGCGATCGATCACCCCGAGGAGGCTGTACGAAACAGTGCGTCACTTCGTCACTTTGCCGTCGAGGTGTATGCATATGACATCGCGGTGCCAGGGCATGGATGCGCGGGGACTGTCCCCGTCTCAGCAGCTACATCTGCTAGTGAACCTGCAGTCGCTTCGTCAACGTCATCTGCTACGGCGGCGTCTTCGACTTCGGAAACACCAGCTGCTAGCACAACTGAAGTTACTCCAGTCAGCACTGTGAGCAGTGCCGCAGCTGAATGCCATACACATGCCGACGGAGTGGTGCACTGCGCATGATGGAGTCCATGGGAGGCTACGCGGCGGTGAAGATGAATAGCATAACAGATGACTTCATGACCAAGTAAATAGACAGTTTTGATTCTCAAGGACGCGAAAAGTCGTAAATAACATCAAACAATTTTGTCCGTGATCTTCTGCGGCACGGGAACCGTGTCTTTGAATGACTGCCTCCCATTCAGGCAGTCAACATACTTCGCCAAATCCGGATGATTCTTCCTCCATGGATATTCGCTGAGTCTGACATCCACATAGCCACAGACACTTCCAACAGCGACATCCGCATGACCAAACCTGTCACCGATAATAAATTGCTTCTTCCCCACCCACTCGGCGAGAGCTTTGAATCCACCATCGACTTTCCTCATCTGACGTGCCTTCCACTCCTCGCTCTGTCCATCTTGAGCACGTTGCTTTCAAAGAATAACAAGACCAGCGCATCACACATCCCATCAACCACAACCTCGACTTTCTTGGCAAAGAGTTTCTCATCGGTGTCCTGCGAGAGCATTGGAGTGGTATTGGGAAACTTGGCTTCGATATATTCCAGAATGAAATGAGACTCGTAGACTGCTGACCCATCTTCGAGAATGAGAACGGGAAGTTTCTCGAGCGGGTTGTAGAGTGGAGTCTTCGTGGTGCTGTCCCAGGGTACCTCAGTTAAGAGCTCGAATGGTATGCCCTTCTCAGCGAGGATGATGCGGACCTTCCTTGCGTAAGGAGAGGGTGTCGCGCTGATGAGTTGGAGCATGTTGTGTCAATTGGAAGAGTATGAGATGAGGTGGGCATAGGAGACTTGACGATGTTTTGAACATGGACATAGAGCATCGATGACGACAAAAGAACAAGGCTAAGAAGCCTAGCACTCAGCCTTGTGCATGTGCTGTGGAAACTATAATAGGAATGATTGTCCTGGCTCAAACAAACGCAGGTAATAAAGAAGTTCCAGCAGATCCAAAGCGAATAAGTCCATTCTCATATGTTTGACATCTCTATGGAGGTCATGGGAGCAGATTCCCAATTGAACAAGGACGAGACAAACGGCACGCCAAGCCATAAAACGAGCAACGGAATGGCGGCTCACATGCCAGAAGAGACAGGAAAAAAAAAGAGTGAGTGCTCTATACTTAATCCCAAGATCTTGTAGCGAAGCTCGAGCAATGGAATCTTCCCATTAGAATGTAAAATTGATGCCTGTAAAGAGGCAAGAGAGTGTTCTATAGCATTGCCGTACTACACACTCGTGGAGGTAGCCGTGGAGTAGCAAAGAGCCACTAAACATAAGGTTCCCATACCTTTGGCGGTTTATTGTGCTGTTACCTGCTGATATTTCTCTGATCATAAGGAGAAGGAAAAAAAGCTCTCAGCCAGGAGGATGAGGTCCAAATAAGCCTCGGTTGATTGGCTCGGGAACGCGCCGAGCTATTATTAGGGATACTCCACGCTAAGGAAATGTCAGGGGAACATCTGGAGAAAACGATATTTGGATTTCGTACTCAAATACGAAGCAACACGACGACCTGCAAATAAAGGAGACTCGGCCTGCAAGTTCTCCTCCACACTCCTTACCTTCTTTTCTAAATCACCGACGTCTGCGAATAATTCGGCCCTTTCCTCCGTCATCTTCCGCAGCTTCAACAGACTAGATGTCCCCGCGATGACCATCTTCTCCTACATAAGGAGCATCTATGCTCTGGACACGATCGATACTCGATTCACGAGCTCCTCCGCCACTCCCTACCAGACTGTCGTCGACGCCCGCTCGGATCCGTCCTCGAAAATAAAACGAGATGATTCTGTGCCAGGAGTAGGAGTGAGGACAGATCACAGTGGCAGACCGATTGCCCAACCTTCAAAATGGAACACCCCGGAATTCTACTTCTATTATTTTGTATTCATAACAGTTGTACCATATATGTTCTGGGTGGCATACGATGTGTCTCGGCGTGCGTACAATGAAGTCTCCTCCAAGAGCTACAACCTGACTTGCTGCAGCATCCCACCCTAATTACCACAAGTTCGAACCGTATTTGAGTAAAGGCTGGATCCCTGGGCGCAAGATCGTACGTTGGAACCCTGCAGAAGAGATTTGTGCCATTCTAACGCAGTACAGGACATCTCTGATGCCCAATACTGGTCCTTCCGTAAAAATGTACCATATCTTGCGATCCTCCTGGCATTCCACCCTATCCTTCGAAAAGTCTATAATGCAGTTCGACCAGTTCCCGTTCGAAACGGCTCTCCTAAGTTCAATGGAGCTCCGTCATATATGTCGGTGGCAGATGGAGAGGCTCGTAAGGAGCAGCGGGCCTCGTTTGATTTCGGATTCGCGATATTGTTTTTGGCAGCTATACATGGCTTCTCAGGCTTGAAAGTCATGGCTATTTTGTACGCCAACTATTTTCTGGCGACCGGACTGCCTCGTCAATATGTTCCGGCTGCCACTTGGATCTTTAACATTGGCATTTTGTTTGCAAACGAATTGTCAGATGGGTACAAGTTCTCAGGAATGGCAGCATATCTCTCGCCTCTAGATGCTACAGGACAGGGAAACTCCCTCAACAATTGGGGAGTGTGGCTTGATAACCACAGTGGAATCATTCCCAGATGGGAAATTCTGTTCAACTTGACGGTATTGCGATTAATCAGTTTCAACCTGGATTACTATTGGAGTTTGGACAGAAGAGGCGGAAGTCCAATTGAGGTCGGTAGCCAAACCCTTCAAGATGCTGGACATTGCTAATGCTCATAAGAAGAAGCAACTCGACCCCGCCAATCTTCCCGAAAGAGACCGCATCAGGACCCCCGCCAATGCCAAGGACTACTCTTTCCGCAATTACGTCGCCTATGCCATCTACGCCCCTCTCTACCTCACGGGTCCAATCATAACATTCAACGACTTCATCTCCCAGCTCAAATACCCCCCAGCAAGTATCGAGACAGCCCGTACCATCAAGTACGGCATCCGTTTCCTGCTCTGTCTCCTCACCATGGAAGTGCTCCTGCACTTCGACTACTGCGTCGCTATCTCCAAAGCCCACCCTGTCTGGTCAGACTACACACCGGTCCAGCTCTCTCTTCTCTCATACTTCAATCTCCACGTGCTTTGGCTCAAGCTCCTCCTCCCATGGCGGTTCTTCCGTCTCTGGTCACTGATAGACGGCATCGACCCACCGGAGAATATGCTCCGCTGCCTATCAGACAACCCCTCCACCGTCGCTTTCTGGCGCGGCTGGCATAGGAGTTACAACCGCTGGATCGTGCGCTACATCTACGTACCCATGGGCGGCGCGTCTTCCAAGGACTTGAAATCAACACTCATGTCCGTAGTCAACTACGTGCTAGTCTTCACATTCGTCGCGTTATGGCACGACATCAGTCTGAATCTGCTTGTTTGGGGTTGGCTGGTGGTATTCTTCATGATGCCGGAAGTCATCGCGGGGATGTTGTTCCCGCGGAAGAGATGGGAGAATAACCTCACGGCGTATAGGGTGCTATGTGGTGTTGGGACAGTGGGCAATTTGATCATGATGATGATGGCCAATCTGGTGGGCTTTGCGGTTGGAGTGGAGGGATTGAAGAGCATTATTTCGGGGATCTTCAAAGATGCTTCTGGTATGTTTTGATTCTTTCGCTGTTCTGTCTCTCGCAAAGCACTTTTCCATTCACAAATCAAAGTGAAGAATTGCAGATCTTCAATAAGCATCGCTAACTCATACCACAGGCATCGGATTCCTCCTCTTCGCCTCCGCCGTCCTCTTCGTAGGCATCCAGATCATGTTCGAAGTCCGGGAGAGCGAGATGCGAAAAGGCATCTTTTTGAAGTGCTAAAAGATATGTATAGTGTGTATGTACGAGCGAGCAGAAATACAATAAGCTGTTTGATCGAGAAACCGGCTGATGTAGTCATTTTCTGGGTTTGCCCCCGATATCGCTGTTGTGATTTGACATACTTATTTTGTGATCAACGTGGCGGAGTTCTACGCTGTGTCCAAAGTGCGCAGTCGCACCATGGAGCTGATTCCTCGACCCAAAGCCTGGTATTGTCAAAAGAACATCAACGTACCCAAGAAGCCTGGTCTCTTCTATCTTCAACATCAAAACAATCTCCCTACAGTCACTATCACCAAAGCAGGAGAACCTTTGTATTTTTGCAGTGGCGGAAGCCCCCACAATTTTTTTTTTATATTTTTTCTATCGTTGACTGTTATAATTCATAAACCCTGTAGCAGAAATATCATCACGCCAGCCGAAGACCGAAGGAGAAATGGGGGCAAAGAAATAATAGCAGACGCCAAAAGAAAACCATCCACAAAGAAAAACAAAACCAAGGAAAACCAAAACCAAGCAAAATTTCAACTCAAGGAAAAGAAATCTAAGCATAAATCCAACTCAAACTCTCCTCTACTGACAAGGAAATTACATTTTCATGTGACGAAAAGAGTGCGAAAAAGACCAGGAGAAATACGTCGCAAACAATGCTCCAGAGAATACCCATTTTGTAAGGAAATCGTGTTGGCCAAGCTCGGATGACGGTCAAGGAATCCAACTTAGAACCACAATACCGAGCAAGCGCTTCTCCACTCTTCAGCCTTGGTTAGCAAACCAGCTTCTTCTAGCTCTGCCGTTATCATGGCACCAAAACTATCCCGGCAACAGGAGCTCCATTCAACTTTTCCGGCAAGACATGGTCTGAACATCTCAGCTAGATCCGTGGCTTTAGAGATTCGTTCTTCCTTGGAATGCTGTTCCAGGTGACTACAGAACTTTCCAGCTGAGAAAGATATTTCGGATTGCAGTCTACATATGGGACATATTGCAAGACCCGATATCCAGGTCCAGCTGTACCTGAGGTAAGCGATGGCCTCGTATCCTCTTGCGCGATCGATGAGCTCGTGAGACTCGAGGTGCTTCGATTCTTCTATGTGCCACGCCTTGAAAGCTGTGTCATTGCTAACATAATTACAACCGAGGAAGGTAAGAGGGCAATTACGTTCACTCTCGAAGAGCAATGTTCCATCACTGAGTGGTGTTTGTCTCCACTCAAAGTAAGCCAAACAAGCCTTCTCGGTTGCTGTGCAGCATTCGTCGTGGCTGTGTTGTGAATTGAGGTGGTCCAGAAGCTCTTGCTGGGTGAATGGGCTTAAGCGGCAATGATTGAAGATACAGACAAAAAGGTGCGCGGTCTGGTGCTTCTTCATGTGTGATTGGAAATGGTCTATGCGAGGAAGTGGTTTATTCGCGATCCTGTTGCATCCATACACGGAGCAAAACAAGGCTGTGCTGCGATCGTGAACGCTTTTTTCGTGGCGTTGGAGCTCGTACTTTCGACGAAAAGTGAGCTTACAACCAGGACGTGAACATCGAATTCTAGTTTTGAGGGCTGGGGCACGGTTTGTTGAAGTTATGACCGAGGAGACCTCAAGGGTTCCAGCCTCGGACACCGTCTGGCAATCTGGGCTGGAGCTGTTGGGCAACAGTTCTTCAACGCGTGCCGCAGCACTGAGCTGACTCAGATGTGCCATAGGAGATACCGACCATGGCGCAACCTGTTCCCCATCCAGGCTCAAGGAAGGTAGGGTTGGATCAGCTGAAAATGAGTCACGGTCTATGGAGCTGCCGTTAAGGTCGACATTAATTGTGAAGTCGTGACTGTCAATGGCAGAGGCGTCTTGATGCTTGATTGGAGCCAGCATCTTGAAAGAACTTTGCCCAAAAATTAGCGCGTCTTTTTTTTTTACTCACCTCTCCGAAGCCCAATAAGCCAACACTTCTGGGCCTGTGCCCATGTCCATGGCGTCCAGATTCATCCATTGCGACCAATCGACAGTATCGTCAGGCACCATTGGTGGCATCACGAGATTGGTACCACCCCAAATGTCCTGTTCGAGTCCTTGGAAGTCGCCCTGAAAATCGGCCTGAAAGTCGCCCTGCATATTGCCCTGGAAGCTGAAGTTCGGATCCATGATGTTGATTGGAAGGCGACGGTCGTTGAGAAAGTGAGGCATGCTAGTGAGGATGTGGCTTGTGGTGCGGTGAGTTTTCGAACGAGGAGTGTTGGTGATGTTAGGTGTGATTTTGCGTGCGAGTGTGTGTTCTTTGGGGTGTGAAAAGTGCGAGAGGGTGGAAAGTTGGACTTGGGAGGATGGGCTTCTCTTATGCTTGGTGTGCGTTGCTGAGAGGGAGAGGGTGACGGGAAGAGAAGGGCGACGCTACGGGATGAGGCTGGCTCAGGGATATTTCACACTTGCCTTCTCAGGCCTAGGATTGCCGGACAATTGGGCAACACATGGAAGAAGGCATGAGGTTATCATTTTCACTATCATTTCTCTTCATCTTGAGGAAAGAGCAGTCTCGGATGTGCATTGTTGGCTTCGCGCGAGAGGAAGAAGGTACAGCCCTCTCAGCCTCTTAGCCAACGTGACTTGACCGCCGACGAGGACCTCCCTCTTCAGCCGCACTGATCATCAGTCCAGCCCCCTACCTTCGTATTCATATTCTTGACTGTCCAAGACATACTGTCAATTATTGAGGTCGCCATCAAGTCTCGTTTTTCTTAGGTCCATCTCAGCATCGCCCCGCAACGGTTGAAACATCAGCCTTAATCATGCGTCTCTTGAAGCAGGACCGCGATGGGGCGCTTGTCATGAAGGAGTTCTTCGAAAGTAACATCCCTGCTTATGTGGTACTCTCGCATACCTGGGGAGCGAAGAACGACGAAGTCACGTTCACAGATTTTATAGGGGGTATATGGAGGACCAAGCCCGGCGCTGCTAAGCTCCTTTTCTGCGCCAAACAGGCGGCGAGAGATGGCTACCTTTACTTCTGGATCGACTCGTGTTGTATCAACAAAGCGAACCATACGGAGCTTTCCGAAGCTATCAATTCAATGTTCCGATGGTATAGAGACGCAAAGAGATGCTACGTCTATCTCTCTGATGTCCCCCCACCGTCCGAGAATCCTCTTTGGCAATCAGCGTTTGATCGGAGTCTATGGTTCACTCGAGGCTGGACACTACAGGAACTTCTCGCGCCGCAAGATGTGGTTTTCTTCTCTACAGAAAATGGGACAGAAGACAGCGAGATTCTTGGTTGTAAAGATACTCTGCGGGATGATATACACGACATAACGGGGATTCCGGTTGAAGCTCTCCAGAGCAACGATTTTTCTGAGTTCAGCCTTCATGAACGCATGTCATGGGCAGAAAGGAGAAACACCACCCGACCGGAAGACAGAGCATATTGTTTAATTGGTATCCTTGGTATATCTATGGGGCTGCGGTATGGGGAAAGAGATAAGGAATGGGAACGGTTGACACACAAAGTCAATGAACTCAGTACTAATCCACAGTCTGCAAGGCGCCTATCATCAAATTGTAAGTGAAGCAGCCCTGCTCTACATTCTGAGTATCACTCACGGTGTAAAGCCTCGCCAAAAGTCTACATGCGAAGATTTATTGTGATCACTGCGATATTTGCTCTTCTCGTGGCATGGATTTCGAATCACTTTAGTCTTCCTATTCCTTCACCCCTCTCGTCAACACCTCCGCCATTACCGTCATCATCAGCAATTTTTGCGATCATCGGAAGGACTGGTGCTGGCAAAAGTACATTTATCAAAGCTCTAGGGGCTCGAGATTCCAAAGGTCGCTATCCACAAGCTAGTGACCAATTGGAGCCATGTAAGTCATCCGATGATACACAGTGTGGCTTTTCTGAAAACTAATTATCATTCGCAGGCACCGGCGACATCACATTCTACAAGTTTAGTATACACGATACTGAAGCCTATATCATCGATACCCCTGGCTTTGGCGACGGAAATATGTCTGACACGCGTGTGATGATGGACATCTTCGACGAACTGAACAAGCTATCCTTAGAGGGCAACAAGATCAGATTGATATATTTATACGATATTTCTCTCTCAAAATTTGACATAGAAGCTCACAAGGTTTGGTCAAACCCCCTTGCATGATTGACCTAGCTTACCCCTATCTACTATTAGAATCTTGCTTACTTCGAATCTCTTGTTGGTCTGGACAATGCTGAGTCGGTTGCCTTAGTGACAGGGAAGTGGCGTAGCAACCCGACCGAAGAAGATACACGCCTACAACTGTTGCGAGAAGATGCACTGAAGGAGACTTACTGGAAGGGCATGCTTGAAGTTGGGACCAAGTATGAGAGACACGATGGATCCAGTGATTCCGCTCGGCTGATTATTCAGAGACTACTTCAGAAGCCAGTCATGCTGAATCGTGAGCCTGGCTGGGTTCGAGAACAGCTCACGCTCATTGAAGAGCGGGAGAAATTAAAGAGGGTGGCTGATGAAAAGATGTCGCAGAGCAGGAGTCAACAGATATCTTCCAGTGCTTGGAACTGGGAGACTTGGCGAGTTCGGGAGCTAATGTGGGCAGTGATTAAATTTTGGACGACGGCCTCCATGGGGCTCATAAGCTGCAGTATCACCTCAAGTTATAGGGAAACTCACTCTGAGAGACGCACCAGCAGCAGTAGCAGCTTCAGGACACTGTATTGGAGTCCATCTTTTGTATATGATCGGAAAGGGTTATTTACACATTTGGAGTCGTGGGTTTCCTTTACTATACTGATCCTGGCTCTCTTTAATGAAGGGCTTTACTTGTCTTTCTTGGCACTCTTGGTGCTTAATAGTGTCTCTTTCCATATTGGTTATACTCTCGTTAAACATTTTGTAACTTATGGTCTCACATATTTCCTACAATCAGAGTTTGTGGTGTTTCTGGCGTGCTATTTTCCAGTCTGTGCATTTACAATCGTTTTGGACGTTGGACTGTACTATCGCTAGTTTCACTAATACTTCTATATACATTTCTTAGCTGAACAGTAGTCTCAAGACAGTCTCTCAACAATTCAGCAAAAGTATACCCTACTTCTTATCCTCTCCGCCCAATTTCAAAAAACGTCACATAAAACACGTGAATTATTACTTACTTCACAGGATAACATACATCGGGGTTCGAAAACACATCTTAGCTTCTTTTAGACCAAAAGCCGGCAAGTGCAACGAAAGAAAAGAAGAGCTGAATAGAGCAGGATTGAATGAAGCATAGGGATGAATCGGCCGTTGGGAATCAAAAAGGAAAGGATTTGCCAGACTGTGTGTAGGAAGAGAAGAGGGAGATGTGTTCTTCATGGAGGGGAATCATGAGGCGGTTATAAGGTGGAAGAGAGAGGACTTTGAGGGGTGGAGAAGGGAAAGGGAAGAGGCAAAGTCATGGTAAAGGAGAGTTGAGATCGGGAGTGGGGGTGAGGCTGGGAGAATTTCTCTGAGAGGGAGTTGGTGCAGATGATAATAATGGTATCGGATGGGACGCGGGATTTGTGTTTGTATTAAGAAGATATGGGGGCCGGATATAGTGGTGGAGTCAGACGGAGTGAGAGATCGTAGGGGCATGGATGGTTGTGGGATATATTTTCAGATTATGGAATTGATAAACGCTGAAAATGAAATCAGGATATGCTTTTATTGCTTAAGTGACCTGATTATTACCTTATCACTTTCTCGGAGCTGTTGAGAGTGTATTTAATGTGTGTCCCCTAAACTGCCTTACAGAAACACTTTATAGTGAGGCGGCCCTGTACAGTCGCTTACAGAATCGGTTTCGCCCTGTCGCGCCGAAAAACAATTCTGAGCACAGACCACGTCAGCCATTTTTGGCGCTGACACTGAAAACAGGCTTCTGACCAACGTGACCACATGAGTAGATTGATCCACCTGAATTGAATCTGGAAAGATACCTAACGACGATATTAAGTATTACGAGAACACAGCGAGACTAGGCTCCACTTTCCTGGACGGAAGTCCATGGGAAACATACGAGCTTGACAAGTTCGCGGCTGGGCACGCCGCTGACAGTCTTGGGTGTCTTCCCTCTTCAGCATTGGATGTAATTACGTGCAAGATCCCTCGCGCCATAAAATCGATATAGACGCTGTTCCTTACCAGCGCGACTTTTACGACCTGTCTTATCACCGTAAGAGAATAACGCTGCCACGGAAACTCATTTAGGGACGGCTAGTAGAGATCTCAATGAACAGCGAGACCGTCTCAGGAACCGACAGTTTTGCGTTCTCGAGATCGAAGATTAACGAAATCGACAGTACCCACAGGACAAAATAAACAGCCTCCACCATATCCATCAAATCACTTGTCAATTTGATGATTAGCCAGCCTTGCGCTCAATTAGGGAGCAATCCCAAGCCATGGCGCAGACGGTAGGTCACATGTGACAATCTTGCAGGAGCTGAGAGGGGGTTTCCTGCAGTGATTTCTAGCTTTCTTCTGTGCCACAGCTCTCAGCCGCACCTCTATAAATCAGGTGGCATCAACATCCTTTTCCCATTGCAGTCTTCCTCTCAAATTAAACAAATTCTTCAATGATTACACTGATCACGATACCATGTCACTTTCTCTGTCTGCTTCTCTGTTCGATACCATACCTACAATATTAGGTGAGAGTTCCTACGTACGCAGGGATTGTAACAAAATCTTTTCAACTGACTGGACCAGCTTCTCCTTCTTTGCCCCCGGACAACCTCAATTCGACGACTAGCTCGATTAGCTCGGTCAGTTCTGATCCGGAAACTGCTCCGCCCACTGCTGCGCCCACGACTCCTGGTTCTTTGATTGGAGGCGTAGTCGGAGGTATCGTGGTCCTGATAGGTACAATCGTGGTAGGAACTTATATTTACAAGAGACGAGCGGCAATAAAGAGGAAAGAAACGGCACGGATAAAGGAAAAGCCATAGTCATCAAGACTTGTAAGACTCTTAGTACCTTAAGACGTTGCTTCTCGGGTTCGTACTAACTTTCGTTTCTTTAGCTTCGTGAGGATGGTCGAGTTTGTTGCGTATCAAGATGTCGAATGCGTATACCCCATGAGCGGACAATATGGCCGAGCACCAAGAGCATTATACTACGCTCTTCTTCTCTTTGTAATTCTAATGCGAAGACAAGACTGGCTGGCAGCCGGGGCAGCTGCAGCCTGCCTCACTTTCGGTGGAGCGGCAGCCATTCATTCGATAATACTGGCTTCAGTTCTCTCTCTGGGCCGGACATCCGTCCCAGATGGAACGGTAGTTCTTCCCAACTCGACAACTATCAGTGTCGCAGCTCTCGCTACAGACCTTGACTCTGATGCAACCCTGGCAATTGTTGGTACCGGGTTCCTCATCGTCGTTCCCATGGCGATCTGGTCAGCCCATTTCAAGCATTCTGGAGCGGCACCTATTCTCGTTCTTTGGACCTTGCTGATGTTTATCGGTATGATATGCTGCATGGTAAATCTGTATGCGATCAATGGCTCATCAACGGGACCTTTAAGGCAGTTCCGATTCTGTAATTTGGGCTACAACGATTCATTGCCTTTCAATGGCAGTCCGGCAACGATCATCAATCAATCCTGGAATAATACAGTGTGGACTTACTTTGAGAACCAGAATCCTGCATTCCCGGGCTGCATCTACCCCTGCCTAAATGCCAACAAACTCCTTCGACAATCAGGCGACCTGATTGTAGTTCGTTTCCTCAACCTTCACCCTTCAAATCCTCTATACTGGGGTATGAATGTCATCTCAGCTATCATCTACGGCTGCGTCCCCCTAAGCATCCTTGTTAGCTTCGTTATTATGATACTGCGTCTCCGTGGGCGTAAGTCTGGCGAGTGGGACTTCGACTCGACACACGGAACCCGATGGAGAACCCGGCTTCGAAACTTCAGCATAGGGGCCGTCAATATTTATGGCAAGATCTTGTCACCATTTGTTTTCGTCGTTTTTCTGGTATGGATTGAGTGGATTATCTCGTATGACTTACAATTTGAATCGATGCAGGAGGTGGGTCAGTGGGCGCCGTTGGTTGGTGTCGCATTGGCTATGATCGCAGCTGTGGTGGGGAAGTATTGGCCTAAATTATCAAGAGCATGGGATGATCATCGACAAAGAAGCGGTGTGTGTGATTTGGAAATGCCTGAAAGGATTCAGTCCGAGAATCTCGTTGGGAAAGGGGGAGAAGAGACGATTCCGAGAAGTGCTTGGGGTCGTGCAGGGTCAACTTATCTTCAAGGTTGTGGTAACGACTGAAAAGAAACTTGCGCGGCTTTCTGTAACTCAACTGTGTAGTTTATGGATGTTTGGAGGATTTCTATGACGATGGTTTAGTTGTTAGGGAGTCATCCTCTTCTAATGCCGGGTTTGTCGTGGGGGTTGAGACGAATGAATAGCATTCAACTTTAAGAGGACGTTTGGAGTAGTGCCGAGACTGCTCGGCGTCGAAATATCTCAACTGCTACAGCGGTGGTTAGCGAACGAATCAGCTATATTGCTCTTTAATGTCGAGAAGTGCAATAATCAGTCGACCTAATATGCCGGAGGTTAGTGCATCGGATCGAGCCATTCAGTACAGTGTGATTGCGGATCGTTGATTTTGGCGGCGATAGCCAGCTCGACTTTGGACGTCTATCGTGCATGCGGTATTGAGAAGATCCGATTTCTGGAATTCCTACAGGACAAGGGGTAACAGAGGAGCCAGCGCCAGAAACGGCTGAGGTGGTCTGTGCTCACACTTTCTTTTGTCGAAATAGGACGAAACCGATTTTGCAAGTGACTGTAATCAAGCGAAAAACGCTGAAATTTGCTCGATATGTCGAGAAAGTTAATATTATATACGGTGGATTAAATTGCGCTTTATTCTTTCCTAAAGTCCTATAAGTAATGGTAAATTACTTATATTAAAAAGATTTTGTACCTTAATCTTGGGTATAATATAGTATATTGACATAAAGCATTTTAAATTAGAAAAGAGGGATTTTAATATTCTTCGTTCATCCAGTCTGAAAGCGTCTGTGCCCTGTAGGACATATAACCTTAGCGCCCAGCTTCAGCTCTGAACTCTAAAAAGTGTGTTTTCGGTATTGAAGGGGATGGTCGAAGCTGCGGGTTCTCAAATGACAGGACAGGGTGAACGCGTACATGAAGTTTAAGCAGGAGTACACGGGTACAGATCTTTGTTGTCAGCATTAGCCAAAGTTGCTTGCGAATCAAGATGCGACATGCAGCTGACGTGAAGCGTTTTCTGAGCCTCTCACGATTGTTATTATTTCTGGTCTCATTATCGACATCTTTTATGAGGTTGATGTCTCATTTGATCCTTTTGTTAACGTGCGGCGGAGAATGAACTTGGGTATTTTGTTTTCGATGCGGGAAATTTGCTAACACACTGAAGATGAAATTAAGCGGATGGTGTCTTTTGAAGGTGGAAGCAAAAATGAACTGTTCTTTCATGCCAGTTCCAAGCATACAAGACAATGCAAAAAACACAAAAGAAAAAAATTGAAAAGCAAGCAAGAACTGAAACTGATCATAAAATGGCTCTGATCCTTTTTCAAATTCATCGATTGTCTTAGCTAACACGGTGTCTAACGCCTCTTGTAAACATCGCAAAATCAACGCGCTTTTTCTAGATAGTACAAAAGCCAATGCCAAAATCAGCATCCCTCACTCGCTGGCAACCGGTAGACACAATTATCTCTATCGTAGAGAACCTTTCCCTCTTCCATCAAAGACTCCCCAACAATGTCCCCCATCAATCGACTACGATGTGCAACCACCAATGCGAACACCACCAACTCAACGCCTGCTACCAGATCCTTCACCCCTCTCTTCCTTGAACACCTTATGCTCCTTACTGTCCTTCTTCCCCTCACTCTTCGCAGGCTTCGCAGGTTTTGCAGGTTTTGCAGGCTTTCAGGCTTTGCATCCTTCGCGACCCTCATAGCGTCCCCTTCCCTTTAAGCATCTGCTGCCCTCTTATCCTTATCCCTCTTCGCTTTCTCCATCGTCGCATCACTCTCTGCCTCTCTCTTCCTTTTATCCTCAAGGAACCTCTTCTGGGCTTCAGCCTTACTCTGCGAAGTTAATCTATCCTTTCTCTTGTCTGCTCTAGGCGGAGCTTGGAGAAGATTTGGGTTCGGAGGAGACGGTGTCTTGCTGCCATATTCTGACGAAGAAGACGCAGCGGTCTGAGTGATGCTCCAAGCTGGCGCCCCCGCCTGTCCTTGTCCCTGGTCCAGAGTTTTTGTGTTCTTCTTCTTTTTGAAATCTTCGAGAGAATTAGGATCATAATATTCTCCTTGGCCATGTTTGGTCATTCCAGAAGTATCTGCTGTTGACTCCTCGGCTTTCTTTCCTGGCGGATCTCGAACCTCCTCTGGGAAGAACTCGTACTTTCAAAGCTTCGAACGCTCTGTGGTCGCTGACCAGCTGGGTAAGACCCTTGTCTGTCTACTCCCTTGCCTTTTCCATGTCCCTCGCCATGTCCAGCAACGTGTTTCTTTAGATCATTTCTGCCAGTCACTCGAGGCTGAGAAAACTCTGCCTTTGAATGGGAAGACGTGCCTTTGTTTGTCGATTCCTCTACAGATGGCGATGACTTTCCGGGTTTTCCTAGAATGGAAAGAGACTTTTGACTTTCATGCTTTTTGCTCCCCCTGTCTTTGGTGTGGCTTTTGCTACTGCTACCCTCCTTCTTGGCATCTTTTTTACTGCCATCTCCCTGTTGTCCTTCTTGTCGCCATCCTTGCTGCTCTTGCTTGTGGAACTGCTTTTCTTCTTGAATACGTTCATCGTAGCAGTATCTTCTAGAAAATGCTCTTCTTGTAGTTCGCTTCCGTTGAAAAATTAGTAATCGGATTCGACGATCTGGACTTGCTTGTAAACTGTGTTGTTGTACTTCTGGAATGAGGTTCTTCGTAAATCAAAGCAAACTGTCTGTGTATTAT
The DNA here is from genome assembly GCA_020747065.1 of Cadophora sp. MPI-SDFR-AT-0126. NCBI lineage: Eukaryota > Fungi > Ascomycota > Leotiomycetes > Helotiales > Ploettnerulaceae > Cadophora > Cadophora sp. MPI-SDFR-AT-0126. Next base: position 572,208 of record JAGMVK010000008.1, read on the forward strand.
GGGAAGAAGAGAGTATCAAACTCTTGAGAAGCAGCTTTTTATACATCCTCAAACACTGTGATTGAACAGGCAAAGTCACAAGGACTAGAAGCCGTGATTGTTCTGTTTGCCTACCAGTGCTATGAATGGTATCCATTACTTCTTCGATCTTTGTGATTCTTTCGCAGTGCATGCTTTTGAATTGCCGCAGGGACCGTGAATCACAGGCCAGGAATAGAAATTGAGAAGCATGACTTCATTATGCCATTCTTACAATGGGCAAAGCAGCGTAAGGATTGAGCGTGTGAAGTGCGTCCTAGAATCAGCAAATCTTGACTTGTCTTTATGATATAAATTCAACATAGCCCTCTCACCAATGTCACAAATATTTCGTCTCGCCACGTTAGCTACTTTTAACCCCTCTGTAATTTAGTGTCACGCCTTGCGGAAATATTTCGGTGCTGCTCTTGTTTAGAATCTGCCTAGATATGATCCTGAGCATTTTCAACAAATCATTGATAGTAACTGGCTGGCTGAGAACATTCAAACACGTCCATTTTATTGAGTAGAGACTGTATGGAGCGACAAGATTATAGCAAAATGTTAATAAGTGAATGCAGTGTGCCAAACGAGTCATGTTTGCATGCCCCGAAATAGGATCGTCCTCGAAGCGAGATACATCCTCATGTTGCAATAGCTTTCGCAAAGGCGTCCCCATTCGGCTGCCGTCCCAAATATTCCTCCAAGAGTTCCATCTCAGCGCGGCTTCCTCCTCTGCCAAGGACCAGCTTTCTGTATCGCCGACCTTCCTCCCCATTCATTGGATCTTCCGCAAATCGTGTCTGGTACAGGTCACTCGAATACACCGATGCTCTGTACGCCAGTCAGCCTGCTGCCTTTCAGTCGATCGGAAATGTGGGGAAAAAAACTTACATGACATAGGTATAGTATCCAGCATCGTAACCCCCAAACATGTGTGAGAATCTGCTGTGTCCAGAACCCCATCCAAAGTCACCGCTTTCAATCTCAAGGCCCAAAAGACCCGTGCATTCGTTACGAATGCGGTTGTACATTTCGCCCGCATTCATGTATTTCGCTTCTTCACTCGACACAGAATGAATGGCCATGTCGAACTTGGCGAATGCGATTTGTCTTTGTGTCAAAGGTGCAAGTGTCACTCTGCGACTTGCCCCCAGCTTCTCTAAGAGCTCAATTGGTGCTTTCTCAGGCGGTTCCAATTCTCCAGGATTCTCACCCTTCCACGATGCCATGTATTCCGGGGATAAATGTGTGTAATGCTTCGATAAATTTTGGAGGATGACGGGATCCCAGCAAAAGTTCTCGAGCATGCGACTGGGAATTTCCACAAAGTCTCTGGATGTCTTGGTGCCGTAAGTTTCTGCATATCGGGTGCGTCCAACCAAACAATGAATACCATGGCCGAGTTCGTGGAACATAGTCACGACGTTACGGTGTCTGAGTAGTGTGGGCTTGGTCGGGGTTGGTCGTTGAACGGACATCACGAGGACCGCACTTGGATATTGTCGCCCTCCGTCGATGGTATCAAATCCCTACAGTGTGTCAGATAAGCTTCGATGATGAGCAAAAAGAACATACCGGCTGGAAGGTAATGCAGCAAGCATGATCTCTCTTGCCCTGTCGCTTTAGGATATCAAGATATAAATATCCCAAGAATCCACCACCCAATGCCTCTTCATCCCACACAGCATATACCGCGACGTCTTCATGCCAAGTTATAGCAGTCACATCTTCTCCCTGTTTCTCCATGAGATTTTTTCTTGATTCTGTCGAAATCTCAATGAACACCACTCCAAATAGAGTCTCGAAGTTCTTCAACAAACCGTTAACAACTTCCTGAAGAGGAAAGAATTCCGCCATTTTATTCTGATTCAAATCATTATCCTGCTCTTCCGCTAACTTCATGTAGAACAGCTGGTCCCAAAGAAACAAGCGATCGTCGATGTCAGTCTCTGCGACACCTTGTGAAAGTAGATGCTCTTTCTTGAGCTTTCGTAGCTTGTCCCTGCTTGATTCTGAAGCCGATGCTGTCTTTTGCTGAAGATCTGCCAGCAGAGACGTCACCCCGTCCACTGTCATCAATCGGTTTTGAATCATCAAATCAGCATGAGACTGATATTCCAGCAGGTTGGCATGCCCAGCTCTCAGCTCTATCATCTCTTGAAATGGAGGCACATTGTCAACACACTTGTTCTCGTTGCCCAAGAACATCCGCTTCCTTGTGTCTGGATTCGTACAATTCTTCAAAACCAGGTCCAGATCCACTGTTCCAAAGGTCACCTTGTGCTTCCCCTTGTTCTCCCCTTCCCCGCTTTTCAAACCCTCAAGAGTATCGCGAGGGAGTCCGTCTAGCTCATCAGTTGTGAACCAAATCCCACCATTCTCTTGGCGAATTCTTTTTGACCCTTCCGCCTCGATATCATCGATCCTCTTCGTGACAATTTGGAATCTCTCTTTGATCGGTCCCTCCGGAAGTGCTGCACCACTCCTCACCAATTGGGATAATTTCCTGTCCAGATAATACTGCTCCTCGGAATCCAACACCTCACCCTTTTCCTTCACCGCCTGAAACAGCACGTAAATCTCTGGCCTAGCCACGACCTCCTGACTAAACTCAGCCCACATTTTGACGCACTCGACCGAAGCATCCCTCAGTTCTTCGGAAGGAGAGACGGATTTGAAGAGGGCCGTGAGAGAGCTGGTCTTCATGCGGGTGTTGCGGTCGTGGATCCATGGGAGCACGAAATTTGCAAAAGTTGCTTCCGAGGGCAGAATCTTGACGAAGGCATCGAGTCTTGCTCGCGAGGTTGCAATGGCCGCCTTTGTTATATCTAAGAGACCCGGGCCAGTGTGATTAAAGGCCACAGGGAGCTGAGGAGGCTGGCGGAATTTGGAGGATCGCATTCTCTGGCAGGGTCGTGAGGCGAGGTGCAAATGTTCTTGGGCAGTGTTGGAATGACTGAGATTTATATATGAACACAGCCATATGTTTGTACGCGTCAAGACACCTTTTTATGAGGGCACTTCAGCATAGAATAAAGGTCGTTTGCTTGTTGGAGGATGGAAACGCTGGGTCATGAAGGATGACTGGGTCGTGAAGGAACGCCCTGCTCGCTTGTGCTGTGGGGCACGACTTGTAGCCCTTATTCATTGCTACCTTCTTAAAGTATATCGTCACATCAGCTATCTAGAAATGTTTGATCTGAAATTCTGGTTTCTACAAAAAGGACACTAGACATAATATCGGCGAACGAAACTGAAATGGCAGTAAGCTTTTGTTCAACGCTATTCTTTGAAGAGTTAGTTCGAGTGCCTTTCGCTTGAATTAGTGGCCGCAACCCATCTCAATATTGACTTTTGCTGTTCTGTTTGTTTCTCTTCTCGAAAAACTCATCCTTTCGAGTGTCTCCCAGCACGTTCCCGACGTGGCACCAAAACCCAAGATGCTATCAACGGAAATCTCAACACGGCCCCAAGGAAAAGGTGATGACCGAAGTAACCATGTCGTAGGCCTGCCACCAGAGCTTTGGAGAATGGTGGGAGCTGAGGTAAGTTCACCTTTCGAGTCTCGCAGAGCAGGTAGAGAGACAGTCATCACAGCTGTGTGATACTTAGTACAGTCTGAGAACAAATAAGGACGAAGAATGGTCTAAGAGCTGCTACATAAGCCCCAGGACCTTTGGCATACACGATCTTGTGGACGCTCCTAGAGAGAACGCGCCACCAATAGCATACTCGAAGTCTTTACGAATGACAGCTTGCTATCTTCAACAGCCACTTTGAAAACTCACTGACATACTATTAGCTCCAGAGCGATATCGCACTCCGAGCCCTTAGATCGATGAGCCACAGCTTTCGAGACATATTCACACCATTTGCCTTTGATGCCTACACCCTCAGACTAAAGTCAGCATCACAACTGGAGAATCTGAAGCTCCCGGAAATCACATGCCACGTCAAAAGTCTTTGCATTTATGTGAATCCAAACCCATGGGAAATGACAATTGGAGACGAGATCGACAAGGTTGCCGAGCTACTTGTACGCATTCTGCGGAAGATGTCAAATATTCGATCGCTTCAGTAAGCAGTCTCAAAAGAATTCTTGAAGCACAATAAACCTGATACACTTAGATGGATAGACGATGGTAGCGACCGACATCAATGCATCCTCCTACTTCGAAACACGGATCTCCTTGATTACTTCAAGTCCTTGGAGAACCTGCAAAACCTTGCTATCCAATTCGGAGCTGGAGATTGGGCATACGGAGATTTTGGGAGTAATAACTGTTCAACAGAATTGAGAGGCTTCAAGAATCTCATATCTCTCGAGTTGTACAGCTTCTATGGAGATTTTCAAGTCATTCTCAAGGACATTGCGGGTACCTTGGCAGAGTGCCCCCACCTCAAGAAGCTAGGGCTCGGCGTGGGAAACAAGTCTGCCTGGGGCGAAGAACAAGAAGAGGAAGAAACTGCGGCTCGTGATGAGATAATCATCCTGGAAGAAATGAATATGCTCGAGTCTCTATGCTTACAATACGGGTCGCAAACCAAGGCACAGCCGTTGAAGATTCACACCCTACGACTCGGCTTCTCGATGTTTCTTACCGAACCAACTTCTCCCGCTTCTGGGAACTACCTCACAAAACTTCTCGACATTCGTACCCTGAAGTGTCTGGAAATGTACAACGGTTATGTGGTGGATGATCTAGAGAAGGCACAGGATATTAGTGAATGGCTACATTTAGCAAATCCAGCTTGGGAATTGCTCGATGATTGTCGACTCCGGCAGCTAGGTGTAACAACAATCGATGCCCGAGTCACAAATTATCTGTACGGTGCAGGTAATTGCGTTGAGGAGCTCTCTATTTCCGGCGCCAACTTTAGGGACCTCCCTGCTATTCAGAGATTCGACTTCAACCGTTTGTCGAATCTAAAATCGTTTTGGATGCATGAGAAGTTCAGTCACAGAGACTTGGAGGACGAAGAAACAGAGCTCGGAGCTGATCTTGAGGAAACCGAGCAGAAGTTCATTTTGAACCGCCTTTACGACGGCGGCTCCAAGCTTGTCACCCTTGCCATCAACATTGACTTTAACACCGATTTCGTAAGTAGCTAGACTTTGAGGCTGTATACGTCAATTTGCTAACATTCTTAGACTCACTTGATCGCTCTTCTGCCACGAATGACGCATCTGGTCCAATTGAGCCTCTCAAAACAGGAAGACGGGTGGTTAAAAAATAAATATCCTGCTCCCAAGACCTTGTGGCCATCCATCCGGACGCAAGAAGATATTAACTATCGGTATGCCCAGATTATGTCATTGTTGTGCACATCTCTACAATACATCGAGATTGGCTCATTCTCTTGGGAGGTGATGACCCCATCCCACTTGCGTCCGCCTGCACCGAACTCATTAGACCGAAAAATCAAGGGCAAGCTTGTTCTTCGGAGATTGGAGCATAGAGAGATCCTTTCCATCGAGTTTTTTTGCCGTCATATACTTGTCAACCAGTCAGGCTTGCCTGTTTCTGGACAGGCAAATAGCTTCGAAGAGTAAACGGGCGAAGGATGGTTGGGGGTCGAAGATGTAAACGAGAACGAAAACAATCAAAACATGGTCATCAGGTGGATGATCGCAGGACATATGATGCCGAGGACCAAGATATCGCGAAAGAAATCATTGAATCATTGTCCTGCAGCTTTGGGATGATGAGGGCTTTGGCAGCGCTGGATCTTCTGTGTTCAAGATTGCAAAGTCGAAAATTCTGTCAGGGCTTGCTACTTCACGTTGGGGACAAGGGGTTACCTCGAGTCACCCAACCGATATTCTGCATTTTCCGAGCAAGACTATCACTGTGTACGATTAGATAAATAGCATTTTTTCGAGCAGCGGAACTTGTTCACGACAAAAAATGCAGAGAATTCAATTGAAAAAACGCGAGCTGGGATCTGAAGGAGTGCAATGGATGTGATAAATTTCTCTCCTCTGTGACTAAGAGTCTCCTTCGCCATCATCATACCCTTGATAATTATAGGCTAGGAGATCCTGATTGCATGTTCGTGTACTGACCAAGCCTGTTTATGCCTCAAGGAAAATCGTTCAATAAATACACGAAATTAAACACCAAGCAGTAGAGCAATATTTTTCGGTTGTAGATATTTCATCTTGATTATCACCTACTGAAATGCTCTGGCCCTGAAAAAACAGATGATGTTTGACCATGAAGAGATCTGAGCTGCTGACTAAGCCTCCGACTACAAAGCTAGTGAAGCGGGAGAATCGCGCTAGAACCCCGCAACGCGTTTCCCAAGACATCAAGCTTCTCAATTTTCAATACGCAACTCAACTTACACAAAAGCAGCACGGGTATTATTAAAATGGCATCTGAGGCAGCGGCATCGCGTGGAAATGTACTGGGCTCAGTTTCTGGTCTTCCGCCCGAGATTTGGACCATGATTGGAGACGAGGTACGTGCTGTCGTTGAAGCTTGATCCTGGAGGTCGTCGATGTCGACGCATATAAACGGGAGGGCATCGGAGCCTGTTAATAAGATAATAGCTAAGATTACAATTAGATCCAAGGACCAAAGAATCTATCGGCCTTGGTTGCTGTTTGCCGTGCCTTTTGCGACATTTTCACACCTTTCTTGTTCGCCCGCAAAGTTCTGAAATTGAACTCTTTTCGACCAGAAGAAATAAATTCCCAGGGGCTTGAACCAACTCTGGTTCATACTAAAGACTTTGAAGTTCGTGTCGAAGAATTCATGTTCAAAGATTTCACCTACGATGTCTCGATGAACGATGAGTATGTTAAGTTCGTGGTGAAGGTGTTGAAACAGATGCCCAATTTGAGAAGTTTTAGGTACGTTCAATTTGAAGTGCAATAACACGATAAATTCCTGACTGAGTAGCTGGCACGATTCGCCGCATGAAGATCACATCCCGTCAACGATGCTGAGAGACAAGACTCTCATCACGACGCTCCAGTCTTGCAAGTCGCTCGCACATCTCTATGTGTCCTTCGAATTCCAATCAACAAATGATGAAGAGCATGCCCTTAACTGCTCTTTTCCAGTCTCCGGGTTCGGCAATCTTACATCGCTAGAGCTTTACAACATTGGTGGAAGAGAGGCTGATGAAATCAATGGCATCACTGCAGCTCTGAGCTCCTCTCCACATCTGAAAAAGCTCGGTCTTGGACTGGGCTGGAACGTTGATTGCGAAGGCATCCCAGAAATATTACTCATTCGAGGTGAAGGCGACTTCCTGCTTGACCTTTGCACACGTTACCATGCTTTAGAAAAGTTGCCCTTGAAGCTCGAGACGTTGAGACTCGGCCATGGAGTCTTCCCAAGCACAGATAAACCCGACAGCGGCAACTTCCTCGCGAAGCTTGTCAACATGAATGGACTCAAAACTCTTCATTTGTTCAATGGACTGATCAGAGGCGATGATGACGAGGATGCGTATCTGATGGTTGACTGGGCTCTTTTTGATGAATGCGTGCAACTTCGGCAACTAGTCGTCTCAAGGCTCGGTCCTGATCTGAGGATTTGGCTCAATACTATTCGACAGTCTGTGGAAGAGCTGATTGTGACTGATCACTACGCATTTTACGAATCTGGGCTGAAGCAATTTGATCTGTTGAGGCTTCCGAACCTTTCGTATATCTTTACTCGGGAAGTCACTGCTAAGAAGGAACCCAGCACGTGGTCCGATACAGACTCCGACTCTGGCTTTGAAACAGTATCAGACTCGGACTCGTTTTCAGAGGCTGAATCGGAAGCCGAATCAGGCTCGGGCCCAGGTTCGGGCTCTGGCTCACATACAGATGAGTTGGATACTGGTGAAGATCCAGAGTCGGAGCCTGAAATAATACTCGGACAACCACTTCGTGGCTCTCAGACCATCACCGTTCTCGACAGGCTCCATGATCACGGTGTGAATCTGAAGCGTCTTGGTATCTGTCTAGACCTCGAAAATTCATGGGTACATCACCGTCCTGCAATGCACCGATAATTTGCTAAACTTTACAGTCTCACTTTGCTTGTCGCCTGGATGATCTCAAGCGACTAACCCAGCTCCGCCTAGACAGTAAGAGTGTCCACGGTGGCGGCTACCCCACCAAACAGTCATCTCTGTGGCCCGGTGTCAAACGACCACGAGACATAGCAGAGCGCTTCGCCAAGCTCTTCAAGCGTCGATGTCCCTCACTCCAGTATATTCAGATCGGACGATGGGCATGGCAATTCAGCGATCCCATCGGCCAGTGTCGTGAAAATGTGGACGAGATCCAGATGCGACAACTAGAGTTTGATGAGATGATGACCTTTGAGTTGTTCGCCTCGAATACTTTTGCAGCTGAGGCAGGATTGCCACAACCGGAGGCTTATTATAAAGAGTGGTCGGAAGAAGAAGAGGATCGCATGGAACGCATGATGGCGGAAGTTCAACTGGCTTATGACGAGGGGAGAAATGTGGACCCAAGTCGCTTCGACGCCTGGTAGTACTAAAAGCACATCTACGTCCACAACCAGTCCTTGCGTTGCTTTTGTCTATCTTGTTAACAAACATATAGCTGAAAGGATAATTTCAGCCTAGGCATGAATACTATCAGAGTCGCAAGTCCACTCTATATGTCGCAACGTTTCCAAGATGACAATGTGCCACGTGACACTCTGCCACCCATGGCAATTCCTCCTTGCTTTTGGAACCTTCATCTTCAATTCATTTTCGCGACAACAAATTCTCACAAATCCTGTCTCAATTTCTACAAATCTCCTCACTACCAAGTACCCAGCACTCACTTCTCGGATCTAAGTCACCTATCACCGAAACTCGGCCCTGTCTTCTGTCTCCACATGTCACACCAACCCCACATCTATTATCCCACAACCACCAATTCACAAAATCACAATCCGGTACAGATAACCAAATAAGAACAGCCAATCATATCAACAGAAAACATCCCTCGTGGCGCAATTGGCTAGCGCGTAAGTTATCACTAACACTTTGAAATAATCAACATCTAATAATCATCCAGGTTCGACTGTTAAGTTAAATCAGCAGATCAATCGAGAGGTTGGTGGTTCGAGCCCACCCGAGGGAGCAAGCTCGATGCTTTTTTTTTCTTTTTCTTCTTTTGCTCTTTTTCTTTTTCCTCTAAAATCCTCAATTTATTCAAGCTTTCTATTCTAAGAGAGGGGGTTTTCTGTCTCCATTGATGTGGAGATACCCACTTCAATTTTTCACCTTGCATCCAAGCGAGCCGAGCTATGGAGAAAGTAAACAAGCTCAAGCGAAATGCGCCGATAACTCTCACTGCCGAAACAGGTCGGGTTCAAGTTTCAACAAGGTATGTCTCAGACTATGCAACATAGTATAAGTAGTCATTGAAGCAAGTCAGCTCCTTCGAATCATTGAACGTTCTCGACATCTCATTAATCTCTACTCAATTCAACCCAACTCGATGTCCTCCCATCCACGCATACAAGCGAAAGAGAAAGTAGATTGTACCAATGATCACTACAGTGGTAAACAACACAATCAAATAAGTCCCCCATCTCGCTTCTCCAGATGCATATTTCGTCTGCAGCCCAACAATCGTAGCAATCGTAGCAATCGTAGCAATCGTAGCAATCGTATTGAACGGCAAAGCCGCTGTCGCGAGAATCGTCAAAAAAAACCCAATGTTTGATTCTGCACCATTGAAGTCTCCCCTTCGCGAACCGACATGATCGACGTGATCAGCTCCAGAGCCTGCGAGATCCGGTTGGCATTCCTTCCGATTGCATTTTGAACTTGAACCAAGTCATCTTTCATCCCTTCAAACACGTGTTCTTCTCTGTAGGTGGCCCAGGAAACGGGCATCTGTGTTGAAACAGGAGCAATTGGTCGTCGACTAATGTTTGGTACTTCCTGATGCGGCGGCGCAAGATGAAGAGATGTTTTATGAAACTCTCGAAGATTTCGAGTGTCACATTTTCGGTCTCCAAAGTCCACTCGATATTATTCAACATAGGTGTTGACCACAAGCCATTCGGACGCGATGATACGAGCGATTCCTTGCAATACAAGCATTGGGTGGGGAAACCCGGCTCCCGGTGCCTGCTTGTGCACTAAATAATGTACGAGTGAGTCCCTGTAGGAATCTCTGGAGTCTATATCTCTTTGCTCTAGCTCAAAAGGTTGAGGTCTGGATACAAATGATCTATATATTGATTCCTTCCTTGTCCCATACAGTGCACTTCCGGGATCGTCGACTTCGAATGCGGGGTCAAGTAGTACAACTCCTAAACAGTGGATCAGCCCATGCTCCACAAAGTTTTTCGTCATCACTAGGCGACGTACCTCTCGTCCACAAGGGCTGTCGTTTCTTTGCTGGCCTGACTGTATTCAACCAAACGGAAGTGCAATGCCGCGTCAGGGCAATGTTCTCAAAGGACCTGTGATTCCTCTGGATCGGCACATGCAGCCCAGCCGTCCTCTCAACATTCATTTTCGTAAGATCTGGATCGATCCTCTCCTTCAACCGTGTGTGCTTCAGCCCGCCTTCATACTCCCTAGCTCCAACAAAGCGAATCATAATATGGCTGCTCTCTGATTTCAGCGAAGCGAGCATTGGGATACTTGGCTCGACCTGCTCGATATTGTACCATGGAACTGGAATAATTTCTGGTCGCTTCCCAACTGGAGTCTTGGTGACGTCAAACATGGATGGCATTGCATCAATGTAGCCCGAGAAGAATAGAGGATCAATTTTCAGCTGGCCTCCCAGCATTCTGATGGCCTTCGGTGAAAGATTCTCGACAATGATCAATTTGGGATCGATGCCGGTTTCTACCTCTTCTGGCAGATCATTCATCCACGTTGTAAGTTCACGGGTTTTGCAATTGCCGTCGTTCTGGAAAGTGACGGTCGTAATTCTCGACTCGCTGTGGGAGTGTCCATTGGGAAGGTCACCGATTCTCAAAAAGGCGTCCAAGGACTTGAACCTGTCGAGACCTCTAGCTATCTGATGCTTTAATTGATCAGATCCATGCGCGATTTCTGAAATGAACTGGGCGTATTCGATTTCAAGCTGTGCGCCTTTGGGAGTGGCCATGGCTTCATTCTTAACCGTGTCACAGTTGCGCGGACTGCCGACTCAAATACATGGCGATTGAGGGATATATATGTTAATGTTAAGCATAAAAAAAAGTAATTTTACTAGGCAGCAAGCAGGGCGTAGCTCGGCTCATGCAGCCACAGTTTCAAGCATGGTGAAGCGGATTGGTGCTTTCGCGGCAGGGTATCCCACAATTGACAGCAACGTGTCTAAGCCAGAGTGTTTGCTCTTACCAATAAAACTCTATAACGGTGAACATGAACGATGCTTTCCATCCAGTTCAATTCAATCTCGCAAGAAATTACATTTCACCATTGATATGTGTTGTGCAAATGGGTTGCTCGTTTAGATAAGCGGGATTCCAACCTCTCACCCGGCCCTTTTCGTCTCCCTCTTTCCCGTCAATACTGCGCGAGGCAGATTTGAGTCGAAATGTACCTCCAAATTATGTCTGGCCGTGCAAGGCTCAAGGCTGCCGAGAGTTTTCTGAGACCTGCAGGTCTGCCGGTTCGCCCCAGCCCCAACCACAGCCTTGCCCACCCAACTCCCACATCTCGAGGCTTGAGTCTCATCAACCATCTCTTTTGTTTCTATCCCAACCCGCGATTAACAGCTCGGATCGATAGCCATGGCAGAAGCATTTGCGGCCTTCAGTGTGGCCGCCAATGTCGTTACGTTTGTCGAATTTGGCACCAAGATCTTCTCAGCCGGCTACCGCCTCCACAAGTCAGCTCGCGGCGACCTGGATGGCAACGAGGCCGACGGAAATATTACAGCAGATCTCTCAAAAGTCATTGATGATCTCGAGAGATCTATCACGTTTTCGAGTACTCATCGTCAACTGACTTCAAACGAGCAAGGGCTGCTGGAACTCGCCAAGCAGTGCAAGACTGCCGCTGCGAAGCTCCTTGTTGCTTTGGGAACCTTGAAGTTCCAAGGCAAACATGGCAAATGGAACACTATCCGAGCTGCGTTGAAGGCTGTTTGGAAAGAGACTGAAATTGAGGAGATGCAGATGAGCATCGATAGGTTCAGACAGCAACTCATTGTTCGCATATTGGCGTCGTTGCGGTAAAATGCATACCCAGCCCGTATCTTCAAACATACTTACTTGCTCAGGGACCAGATAGATGGTTTGAAAAGCACTCAAGCCTCGGTTTCAGAATGCGTCGAAAGGATTGACGACAAAATGCAGGGCGTTGGCGAGGAGTTCCTTGGTCTCATTCAAGAAGCAGCGAGAACGTGGAAGGCCGATATTATTCACGCTATTCATCAAGATAAAGCGAATGCTGAGGAAAGAGGGCTTATGAAAGGCGCCACTCAACAGCCAGAAAGGGAAGTCTACCTACAGACGCTGCTGCTTCGCCGACTGCACTTTGACGACATGGAAGATCGTCACAATCGTATCTCCAAGGCCCACGAGACCACGTTTCAGTGGCTATACCAAGATCGCGAAGAGGGCATTCCCCCGTGGTCTAGCTTCACCAAATGGCTAACCAGCGACTCTAACCTTTACTGGATTACGGGTAAAGCAGGATCCGGAAAATCGACTCTGATGAAATATATCTACAGCAACCAGCGAACCTTTGACGGTCTGGAGGAATGGTGCGGTGGAAAAGCCCTTCATACGGCAGCGTTCTTCTTCTGGAATTCTGGCTCTGAAATGCAAATGTCACAGCTTGGTCTCCTAAGATCTATTTTCCATCAGATTCTCAAAAATTGCCCAGGCCTCATCCCGATAGTACTTCCTGCGCGCTGGGAGTCGTCCGTTCTTTTCGGCGATGATCCACAACCTTGGACTTTGGCCGAACTTCGCAATGGATTCAAGCTCCTGGCAGCAGACAATCTCGATGACAAGAGGATTTGTCTTTTTATTGATGGCCTAGACGAATTCGACGGTGATCCTATGAACCTGATCAGTCTTCTTAAAGACATTGACTCGTCACCGAACATAAAAATCTGCGTATCCAGCCGCCCTTGGGTAGAATTTGAGGATGCTTTTAGGGATCGATCCAGTCTGAGAGTCCAAGACCTCACATATCGAGATATACAGGCTTATGTCAGCTCACACTTCCTCGCTCATTCTGGTTTTGCTGAGCTAGAGCGACAAGAGCCGGAATACGCAAGTCAATTAATCGAAGAAATTACACAGAAAGCATCCGGAGTTTTTCTCTGGGTCAACTTGGTTGTTCACTCCTTGTTGGCTGGCTTCGGGAACGCAGACCGGGTTTTGGACCTGAAAAGACGGTTAGATTTCTTACCCCCGGATCTTGAGAACTTATACCAGAAGATGCTCAAAAGCCTGGACCCGTTTTATCTTGAGCACGCCTCCCAGCTATTTCAGCTGGTTAGGTCGTCTACTTCGCCACCAACCATCTTATGCCTATCATTTGCTGATGAAGACGAAGAATACCTTTTCAAGAGCAAGGTCCAGCCACTAACACGCGAACAACGACTTCTCAGGGCGGATTTGATGAAACGGAGGTTGAACAGCAGATGTAAAGGCCTCCTTGAAGTCGCACCTGGGCCCAGTCCAGTCAAATCTTTGGCGACCAGTCTCAACGCTATGAGCATGCTGTCAGAGACCCCAGACCGTCGTGCCATCAAAGAGCCTGAAATTACCCTCGCTGATCACACAGTGCAATATCTTCATCGGACAGTCAAAGACTATCTGGAAAGTCCGAAAGTGTGGGAAATGCTGCTTGATTCTTGCCACACTCAGTTCGATCCACAGCTGGCCCTTCTTCGCTCTTCTGTCCTACAATTGAAGATTTTGCATCCCCGTTCACTCGATCACGAGGTCTTCTGGTCAGCAGTCAGCCTCTGCATCTCGTACGCTTCTTTCTTGGAGGAACACCGCCCGAGTGGTGAGCTTGTGACAATACTTGATGAACTTGATGCGTCGGCAACTCAGCTGGCGAGCCAACCCGGTTTGGACGGCATGAACTTTACAAGATACTATAAGAGAGCAGAACCACCAATATATGCTGAAAATAATCGCGAGATATTACGAACGACCGTGAACATCAAATCAACAGGTAGTGACACATCGAAGGAAGGACAGCTTGATATTTCTCTGCACCCTGGGCTTGTCGGGAACATCTGGCAACCACATTGGACGTGCACATTACTGGAATGGACGGATATCAATGGGTTTTCCTTCTTATCTCTGGCTGTCAAATTGAACCTCCGCTTTTACGTCAATGCCAAACTTACTAAGGGCTGCCTAATGGCTCAAGGTTTTGGCCTTCGCCCAGCTCTTCTCGACGCAGTCGTTCACTGTCCGGAAGCGGACATAGTTTTCCCTTTTCAATCTTTCCCGAATCTCGATACGATCAATCTACTCTTTGAAAAAGGAGCCGATCCAAATTGGAGCTATTGTGGCACCACAGTCTGGAAGTTCATTCTTAAAGATGGATTTTACCATGACTCGAAGTTTCACATTGAATATCGGAGGTCGGAGAAGCCAGAGTTGACCACTTGGTTGCCCACTATATGTGCTTTTCTCCAGCACGGTGCTGATCCTGCTGCGATCGATTCCAGACTTTTCGGTCAGATCAAGGGTGCTAGCAAGAGAGGAGATCATATGGAGATCGCGATCCGTGTCTTAGAGTTCCTTCAAAAACCGCCACGCCGGACTTGGCCCTGGCGCTGATTTTGGATATCGGGAAAAGACTCTGTAGCTCTCCAACTGTACTCACTCGATCTCGACGTGCTAGAATGGTATTGGTAATTGGATGGCTGCTGGTCAGGCCAGCGGGATACGAGCGTTGGCCGCGAGCAGCCGAATAATACAATTGCTCAGAGCCTCCACAAACATCTGTGAGTTTGTAACGTATGCCGCCTTTTAAGAGAAGTCTGAGGTTCGGAGCTGACTAGTACAGAGGTGTTCATATATTGCTCGAGGCGGAGATATTCTAAAACAGCCTGGATGTGTCTTCCGGGCTGTACGAAGGTTTCTCTGCTGTGTTAGGGGGAAGCAAGGGGGAGAGTCTTTGCTAGCGGATAAGTGAACATGAAAACTGTAAACACGCCATCGGGATCATACAAAGTATTTCGGCGACAGAATGTATCCTCTGATAATACAAAAATCATTAGAGCAGATCATGTCATGTCTCTTCTTTCTCAGCTGTGAGAGGAGCAAGACCTGGTCTATTAGGTGTCGATTTAGATCTGCTGGGGGAACGAGCCTAGTGAACACAGCTGTATAGTCAGGATGGTCTATTCGTGCATGTTGACTCGTCGGATAGTGATGAGAGGGATGATCCTACTACTCTCGGGCAGAATATATTAAAGGAAAGTGTACACAGCTCGCTGTATTTTGAAAAATTTGCATCGGCGTCTGACTAAATGTCCTGTGTCAACTCTGCGGAGTGAAGAGTCCAAAACCTGACGGAAACCAAGATCCGAAAGTGAATTCAATACTTGGGTTCAATCCTGATGACTCCGAAGATGAACCTTATCTTTGGAGTATATAATTTAGGTCAGATACATTCTATGGCATGGCATATAGGCAGAGCATTGGGCAAGGCTGAGGGGCACAATTGGCTTGTTGGCTGTGAAGATGTTAGAATCCAGATGTGTAGAGCCTACGGAACATCTCCATTGAGGCGACTGACGCTGGCAACTGTTATCCAGTTCTAATGTGTACTCGCGAAGGTGAAAAAAGCAGCCTTTCGCGACTTGAGTTTTTGGCGTAGTCAGGCGGGGAAAATCGTTACCAGAGGTGGGCGGGCGAGCGTGCAAATGGTTAGGCTGCAGTCAGTAAAATGGTTCGAGCAAAGTTGAAAAATGTTGTTAGAAGAGAATCAACGCTTGAGATGTTGTTCTTTCTGTGACACGATTTTTTTGAATGTCTTGAACATGGTTCCTTCTTTTTATCAAAGTCAACGAATGTCCCCGAAAGCCAGCCACCTCTTGAGCAACACATCAAGCGCCTTCTCACAATCCACACATACGCACATCCTATGTGATGGAGTAAAAGAGATGTTGTAAAGAGGAAGAAGAAGATAAAGAATAGTGATCGAAAGGGAAAGTCTTCTCCCAACAAAACTGACCTAAGCAGTGCCTACCCGGCCCACGCAGATTCCAAAATAAGGAGGACCAGTTCTGTGCGGACCTTCTTCCTTCCAGAAACTGCACTTCAGAAACATTAGCGAGCTTGTAGATGCTGCTGCTCACAGCGGTGTTTGAACAAGAGTAGATAAGATGGTTTCATGATATTTTCAATCACACACAACTACATTGACCGATTCATTCACACGGCGCCGTGTCATGCTATTTATCTACTATACTTTCGCTCTCTCCCATATCTCCCGCAGTCCTCCTCTCCCACCTAAAGCCATGCAACACCACGCCCATTCGATTCATTCAACTCAACGAGTTGTCTCTGCTACACACAAAAATCCATCTGAAAGCAAGGGTATCGATCATACAGCACTTGCTTGCCTCATCTCCTGACCTGTCCACCTTACTCTCACCAAAAGCCAAGCTCTTCGCACCGTGCATGATAAAACTCTCGCAAGCAATATCACGCTTGCAAACGTTGTCTCATACCTATATAGAAGCAGAAAACGCCAGGAGCAAAAGTAAGAAGAAATCAAACACCGCCCAATGCAGAGGGGAAAGACAAAATATAGCCACATCACACAGAGAAATGAAGCCCAAACCAGGAGGGAGAAGACTCGTATAAAGGTATGTGATATCCATAAACAGAAGATTGAGAAGTGAAGATGTCAAATAGATTGATCAGGAATCAAGTTTTGGTCTTTTAGCGTCGCCGCTCTCTCCTTCTATCTCGGGAGTTTTGCGCTTGCTGTTATTCCCGCCATCTCGACTGCCACTGTCTTCTCTCAAGAAACTCGGACCAGTCCCCACAACTGGAGTTGCGAAGTTGAGAGGACTGGGCAAGGTGTTCGAGTCGCTGCCACGATAGTTCCAATCAGGATAGAAACTGCTTGGACTCGGGAGGAAGTCATTGTTCATGAATCTTGAGGGCAAGGCGGAGACAGGAGTATCTATCAGATTTCCGTTGTTCGAATTTGCTTGAGAATTCTGAGAAACGGGGTGCGGACGAGCAAATGGATTTGGAGGACCAGAAGCACCAGCCGATAGAAGAGCGGAAGCCGAGGGCGATGGAGGCGGCAAGACAACACCGGAGGAGTGTGAATCCGAGTTGGTATGCCCATTCCGCCGAGCATTAGATCCAGTAGCGTTGGTGCTTGACCGTGGACTCGATGCTGAATCGGCAGTTGCACTTCCACCATCTGGTGAAGGCTCGTCTGGAATTTGAACTTTTAGGACTGGACGCTTGCCACCACCAAGTTGAGCTGAATTCGTCCGTGATGGCGGTGTGAATCCATCAGGCATGGAAGACATCGAGGACATAGAAACATTACGATTCTTATTGTGAGTTTGAGCACGAACAGGTGGAGGAGAATTGTTGGTCTTGACGCGGGTAACAGCCCCAACATCAACAGATTGAGCTCGGTTATTCGACGTAGGCGGTTCACGGGCTGGCTCGGTATTGGAGGTAGAAGAAGCCCAATGTTGCGAGAGAATAGACCGAGATTCATCGATTGGCGTGAAAATGCTTCGAGACTTGACCGACATCCTCTTTACAGGCTCAAGCATTTGCTGGGCAGGCTGTTGCTCCTCTTGCTCTTGCTGAGGTGGCTGCTGTTGAGGAGGCTGTTGCTGTTGTGGTTGCGGTGGGGATCTCGATTGTGGCCGCTCTTGTTGAGGGAAAGCTGGAGGAATAGAAGCCCTTCTTTGCTCCTCAGCATACAGTTGCTGAACTTGCTGCGGGTGGGGATGTTGCTGAGGTGGCGCACCGTAATTCGGATACTGCGGTCCTCCCTGCTGTGGAACTCCTTGCGGAGGAACTTGCATCTGTGGGCCTTGCTGCATGTGTTGTGGCATACCGTGAGGATGTTGAGGTGGGATATTTGGGCCATTGTGAGGATTGTATATAGCTGGATTTGGCATAAATGCATATCCATTGGGAGGTGTAGGATGAGGATGTTGTTGAGGAACAAGGTTGGAGCTTGTTCTCCGAGGACCGTTTCTCGAGGACGGACGAGAATCATGCTGTGGTTGTGGAGTATGTTGACGCTGTTGAGGATGATGTGGGAAAACGCCATTAGGGATAGGAGGGGAGGCAGATGGTGTTTGATGTCTGATATGTTGGAATGGGGCTTGGTTCTGGAATTGAGGAGGCATCATTTGAGGCTCGACTGAACCATGGTGGGATGGTCCAGATCCGTCATCGTCGTCATCATCATCATCCATCTTCCCCTTCCCACTGAAGTCCGCGGGACCTTTGTGTTCACTGGCTCCTCCATACTGGTAGCTGTCAGTTCCCATCCGTAAACCTTAGGAGGGTAACGTACGTATTGGTATCTCGTCAAGATCTCTCCAATGTCACTACTCGAGTACTCGTACAGCTTCTTATTGTTCCCAAATATTATGACTGCGACATCGACGGAGCAGAGGACGGAAAGCTCATGCGCCTTCTTGAACAAACCACCTTTGCGCTTGAGGAAGGTTCTGCGAGAACTCTAATCAGCACATGTCTCGAAAGCAGAGCGAAGAGGAGCAGTAGCCGATGAACTTACACTGAGCGATTCCGATCGTCCTTGATGGCCTTGATCTCAATCTTTCTTCTTCCCATCGCGGCGACGCGCCGATCTTGCGGAAGATATGAAGATTCTGTGAATTGATCCAGCTCCTCGGACGGTGGTAGATGCGCAGGTGGGTGGTGGAAAAGGAATGAAACAGCCTGATGTGACTATCGGCTGGTCGTTGGCTCAATGCTGGCGCACGATCGCACACATGAAAGCGAGGCAGAGTTTGCGACAACTAGGAAACTAGAATATAGGCGCCCGTCGATGTGCGCGTGTAGTGTTGATAAATTCGAGGACAAGAGAGCTTGCTGCTGAAGGAGAGACTGGATGCGCCCGAGGTAAGACTTCTCGAGACTTCACGGATGCAGATACGATGCAGTAGTAATGAAATGGATGGAAAGGGCCTGAAACAGTTCGAATCGTGATACAGCGGGGATGGCGTCGGATCTGGATCTCCTGGACGGGGCGCGCTCGTTGGTGTTATAGAGAGTAGGTGCTGTACGCGGGACGGTACCTGGATGCAGCTCCTGGGACTTTTTCTTGGTGTTGATATTGACTTGTGCCGGGCTGATAGACGATAGAGGATCGCGATGCTAAATATAGAGATTGGTGGTGGTCGGAGAGTTGGAGGGGAGAGATGGGAGCGAGGGGGTGGGAAGTGTGGGAGAGAAAGACAACTGGCTGGGCAAAAGGCTTGGAAGGGCGGACTTGGCGGGAGAAACAGCAGTGCTGGCAGATCCAGGTGGCCGTATTTCGAGCAGCCAGGACCGGACAGGACTGACAGCTGCAGGCTGAGCCTGGCACCTTGACTGTCGTGCAACTATCTATGTATTATGTATGACGTTACATGGAGTGAAAGGTAGCTGGGAATGAAGTGAGGTTTTTGTAGGTACCCAGGTGCAAGGTTGAGGATAATTCGGTCGAAGGTTGAAAGAGAAATATATATGGAAAGCAGAGAGAGAGGATAGATACATCATACCTAGTAATAGCCGTGAATCATCAAAGCCGTATATCAGATTCAAAGAGGAGGACCCAGAAGTCGGGTTACAAGTCACTCATGCAACCATTCACGAAGCATAGTCCGAGATAGTCCCGCCATATCTCCCCTCTCCAACCAGTCATACCACTCACATCAGACCAAATGGCCGTTCGAAGCTTTAGCGGCGTATCATCTGTCAAAACGGCATCTCCATAATTTGCGGCTGCTTTTAGGGCGACCTATGGTAGCTCGGTAAACATTCTTCATTCCCCTCGATTCATCCAATGAAATGTTGTAAACGAACTGCTTATTCTATTCTGGATTCTGCTCTTATATCTTCATTTCCGCTGGCGGACGCGAGGAAAGGAAAAAACGCTAGCATAGCATCGCCCATTCTTCTTCCCTATGGGCATTCAGCCCTCTTTCGCAGAAGGTATCTCAAGGTCTGTTTCCTCCCATCAAGCTTCTGTGTGATCGTCCTCTCTCCATTTTTTCCATCACTAAAAAACTACGGTAGACCAAACTAACCTCACATCCCAAAAGTCCCTTCGCTTCCCAGCACCCATCTTTCACACATCTCCCTAAGCGCCCAGCGCTGCAAGCCCTCTCCTTCTCACTGGCTGCACAAGCCATACCCGACGTCCGGCGCTGTCAGCAGTGAGTCTGCCATTGGATCGACGAGCGACCCCCTGCCTCTTTCTGCATCAGAAAGGTCCCAAAATAGCCCTCTTCAAGCTCTATTTGTCCATATTACCGACAAGGGGTCCGAGGCAGCAAATTAGCTGCAGATATTCTCTCATCTCCTTCAACTCGCACACATTCCGTGCCTCTTCTGTGTCACACACAAATTGAGGAATCGAGATGCGTTTCCTGGTCCTGGCAAATCACACGCTCTTAATCCAAACCCCGTGCTCTTCCAGAAGATGTTTTGTCATGTTCGCTTGCAGTGTTACCGAATTGACAGCCCTGTATACTTGCGCTGCATGGGCATGCCAGAGGTATGTTCCGTTTTCAGGGACTGAAGTTCAAAGAGAAGTTGCTATTCTTGTCGATTCGTACAGGAAAGATATGCAGGTACTGTCGCTTGCAGCACATGGAGACCATACAGAACCAGGGTACAAGATTGTTTCGTTTCATTGACTTGATACCGAGTACCGACCCTGTCCCTTCATCCCATCACCACAATCACATTGGAACATACGCTTTACGGAATTCTCGGCCGGGAGAAAACACTTGAAGGTGAGATTTGGAATACTTTTTCCAGAATGGGCAGACTTCTATCTTTGCAATCCTCATCTATACAATGAGAATGTTAACCATGAGGGGCGTCTGCCTCGGGACTTCTCCCAGAAGACTTGAAACACAGCCGTTGTGAGTAACACCAAGGGATGTTTCTTTCAGCTCGCTTCAACAGCCTGCCCTGGTTTTCTTGTCCAACAGGGCCATAAATCTGCGACCATATCACATTATTCTTCAACGTGGAAACTGGCCATCTCAAAGGCCCGGCTTCCATCCTTCCGACCATCGTCGTCATTGCGGCAGGATGTCTTTGCAACGAATATTTCCAAGGTTGACGTTTGACAGGCGAGGCTCTCCTAGCAGCGTGTGTAAGCGATTGACAACTTCATTCGCGCAAGGCAGACCATACAATCCGGAGAATACAGATACCGAAAAACAGTAAGAAGTTTATTATTCCTCTACAATTTTCCGCTCTTCCCAGCGGGTAAACAAAACTCTGTTTCTGAGTCCATCACCGAATCCCAAGACAATTTGGACCTCTCTCATCCATCTCATGGTTGTTCTCCGCCAAGCCAGCGATGATCTTCTGCAGCAACATCAAAACAATCACAATTCCCCTCTCAACCAACCAAATCCAAAACCCCACAAAATTCCTCTCAAGACAACAAATCTATCCCGTCTTACATCCTCTCTCCAAACACTCTCCTCCCATGTCCCTCCAACCACAACCCACATCCAGACTCCACATCCCTGCACCCACACAAATGAGGCTCCAGCCACCCGCACGCTAGCGACGCATGTCCGTTCTGCGTTTCTAAAAATAGTTCTATTTTTAACAACATCCTCACATCACCGCTCAAACGTGCCCCGCCCCCACCATGCGACACATCGAGATGCAACAACGCTCTTCCCTGCAGTCATTGTATGCAAAGACATGACGGGCATACGTTTGCATTCAGACGCAGATGTTGAGATCGATGTCATCGCGGTTGCAGAGCGGTAGTGGGTAGCAAAGAGGCTGGCGGAGGAATGAACATGACCGACTGCATCGAGCACTAAGGAAAAACAAGGTCTTTGTTCACCGTCACAATCACCAACATAACAAACCAGAAGTAAGGCTCAAGAACCCAACATCTCATTAACAACACATGGAATACGAAGGCATGTTCTCTGTACGTAGATCAAAAGTAAGGTTACCTTGATCTCTTTTCAGAGTAGCGCATTTCAACATTTCCGTACATCATTCTCTCTGCTTTTGATATGATATTGTTTCTCTAGACGTATCACAAGAATCCTTCTATGGTACAAGCAGGCTTCGATTACACAACCGCAACACAACACTACCCCATCACTTTCCTTGTCTCCCTCTTTTCCCCTCTCCCTTGGCTGTCACGTCACCACACCATCCCCTCCATCCCGCAATTTATTTCCCCTCCCAAGAAATGCATGCACAGCGGCAGCGGCAGTACCTGTCATCCACGCATACACGCGCTACAATTAGCTACACCTTTCACTCTTCCTTGTATCCCCGCCTGATCTCCCTCGGCATACAAGTCAACAATTCCTCTACGCACAATTCTACCGAGTACCTGATCTGCATTTCGGTTGCTTCTGCATCTGCAAATGCAAGTGCAGTACTGGACATGGCTTTCAATATGGTGAGATCCATAAATTGGTACCGAGGAAGGCATCCGTGTTGCAGGTTGGCGCTTAAATTTACCCTTGGAAGTGCATCTGCGTCTTGACTAAAGTGCGGCTGTGATAGTATGGTCGGCCCGGATGCGATGCTTAGATCGCTAGGTGACATGCATGTAGGTACGATCCGTCCGTTCTCTCAGGAGCAGGGTTGGCTACCAGATTTTCTAAAAGGAGGATAGGAAACCTACTGTACAGCCATATCAAACTCTACTGCAGGACACAAACCCAGGGACCAAAGTGCACACCACAACTCGAATCGGGCGTTCCCTGTTCTAGCTTCCAGCATCGAAGCACCCATCCATACCATTTGCCCAGCAAAGACACCACAGCGCTGCAGGTACAATCGCATGGCTATGCATGTCCGTCATCGCCTGATACATCCCGTCGAATAGCCAGGATGAGGATGGCAATCTCAGCCTCGCGTACGTGCATCAAGCTCAAGCACAACATATTTCATCTGCGCCTCCATCTCCATACACTCACACCCATCCACGTATGTCAACCAGCCCTAGAATCGCCCAAGCCGATCACGGCATTCACTTCACAGCAGAAACCTACATTCATAACACAGCACAGCACAGCCGGAGACCACAACATCTCCTCACCTCCGAGACTGCAGTACCACAAAACGCCCGATCTCCCTCTCCAGCCCCGCTCAAAAGCTCCGCCAAATCTTCTACGGCCCTTCTACAAACCTTCTGTACCACAAGATCGATACCCGTGTCATGCCCGGCCAGGTGATACGATACACAGCATGAGTCTCCCATCTTCTATCGCGCATCCTTCCCAGCAAGCGCTTCGAACCACAGACGCAGCATCACAACATCACAGCCTCCTAACCATCTCATTTCAGCACAGGACCTCCTTTCATGGGAGAGACCTCTTGACTGCTGTCGCTGCAGATTGCGAAAGTACTGACTGCACTGAGCTTTATCTGCTGCACTGCCCTACCTACGCCATCTAGCTTAAAGCTTACACAACATCCAGGTACAATTTATGGTTCAACGGCCCCATTCTCGGTGATGACAAACATCGCATCGCACTGCATGACGCCACAGCAACCAGCAGTACAGCTGAGTATGGACGAACGATTGAGTAGCCCCGGACAGTTGGTACGAACCTGCGATCTTGAGATTCAAGTCAGGCTGAAGCAGGCTGTATTGGCTAAGCCTCGAACGTATCTCTGCAGAGAGTCTACAGCGCAATTTACAACCATTACACTTCCATTTTAATCCATTGATTATGCAGTAATACATTGACAAGTTTTCTTTACGTGATGGAAGAATATTACGGTAGCAGAATATCCAATATCTTACTAGGAATAGTCTCAGGTTTCCATTACCTACTACCCTCACTTGATTTCAAACATCTACTCCTTCATTAGCAAATGCGCCATCTTCCGTATAATGTTAGAGATCTTATTTTCAATCATTTTGCTGTTCTCAAGTTTGACTACAATAAGCTGTACCAAGATCTACAAGTCACTCATCCCCAATCCATCACTAGAGTGAGTGTCTACTACCAGATCTTGCAGTCAGCGTCAACACCGTTTACACGTTCATGTGTCGAAATCCTCCTCAATCTCTCTAATTCTTCCCGTCTAGAAGCGATGACCGTTCGCGCTGACTCTCGCTCGCACAACGGAGACGTGATGGTTAAGTGCGCTCATCAAGAATATGTTGTCCTCTACTTTACTCACGGATCTCAACCGAGTTACTTACATTTGCTCCTAGTTTTCCCATCTCACTTCTTAAGACCAGACCCGTTCAGGTTGCAATTTAATGAAGAGGACGACGGTGATGATTCCCCTTATTCAAAAACGGAAGCTAGGCTCCCTAGATGGAACTTTCGGCGTGAAATAAGTGGCATTGCTGAGGTCAATATACTTAGGCGAGGCGAGTTGACGAGGTGATTGGCTACTTCAACAACCTTTTGTTGTAATTTCTGCACTAGCTTAGGGTAGGAGATCGGGAGGTCTGACCAGTTAATGTGTTTCGGCTGGGAATAACGAAAGTGGAGTGGTCATTGTGCTAGAGTTTAGGGAAATGCTTCATATTAAGGTGGTACGGCTTTTTGTATATAGTAGGCAAGAGGTTTACTGCTGGAATGGGTTGAGGTGACGACCGAGGACTCGACATGTGTTTCGCATGGGAGAAGTAAGTAGCGTGGACCCATATGAAAGGTATAGCAATCAACTTTTTGTATAATTGAATGTTGAATTAGAACTTCACAAGGGATTTGAATGGGTAATGGGTCTAAATGGGGTTCGGGTATATTCTTGCTAGATGATTTCAAGGCTCTCAGAACAGAGCACAAAGTTTTAGCAAATCAGGGCAATATCCAATACCTAAGGTAAGGCATCTTGTACATATAGCAAAGAAAACTATATAGCAGAGAACACTAAAAAAGCCCAAACAAGCCCAAAAGCAAAACCAACGCGACAGATAAAACTCCCACCAAAGAAGTTGCGGCAGAAGGTACAAAAGTTGAAACCACTCCATTTGAATCGCCGCTTCCTCCAGTACCAGCACCAGTACTAGTCGGTGTCCCAGAAGGCGTAGATCCGCCTGTTCCACTACCGCCATTACCGTTCGCATCACCACCATTCTCACCAAGTGTAGCTGCACCCGTGAGGATTTGCTGGGAACTAAGATCGACGCCGAAAGAGATCCAAGCGAAGATTCCATCCTCCACGGTATCACCGAGGAAGCTGTACTCCACAATCGGATCATGACCGTTCGCCATTCCTGCAGACAAGATGCGATCGTCTGCGTTGGACGTTAGGCCTTGAGCGTTGGTCGCGTAGACGCCCGTCGCTTCCACTTCTGCAATGAGAGATTGGTCGAAGTACAGCTGGCCGACGTGGGAGACGTACCCACCGGCGTAGGTCCCGTTGTCGAAAGTACTGCCGTTGAAATGAACCAAGGCGTGAATGTGCGTTGCTCGGCCAGAGTAATGGCCCGGGAAGAGCGTAGTGAAGCTCGCGACTCCATCACCATCCGTCGGCTGCAAACCTCGCATGAAAGTATTGTTGATATTTGAGGGATCAGCAGTCCCGACTCCGTTTCCTCTAGCTACTATACCGGAGTACACGCCAGTGGAATTGCAGCTCCAGATTTCGAGGACGGCGTTGCTGACGGGGTCGCATGTTGAGATATCTACTATTTGGGCGTCGAGGATGAGAGATACGCCGGCTTGGTTGTCGGTCACGTCTTCTCGCATGTATTCACGCTCAACCCAGTAAGGGCCTAGAGTAACTTCTGGAGCGAGGATACATGAGCTGTTGGAGGCGAATAAGGTGGATGCAGCGGTTTCGGAAGTGTAATCCACAGGTGAGTGGTGATCGGTGTCGAGAGGTGCTTGACGGGCACGGAGAAATGGAGCAGCTAGATCGTCAGATTGGGATATGGTCAGACCAGCATCGACTTACTAGTGGAGAGGCCGCGTTTCTGGCGGGCTTTCTGAGCAGTGGCCGCACGACGAGCAGTAGCTCTTTGCTCAATTCCGCGAGCTTTCAGCTTCTTAGCACAATGACTGAGATCCTTCTTGCTCAACTTGGTGAAAGCAGCTATCTCAGCTATCTCGTGAGAGTGGTCATCGCCGGGATGAGCGAGGACGTCGGCGACTAGAATAAGAGCAGCTACAGCAAGAGAGCGAAAAAGCATGTCGAAGAGAACGATGCTTGAGAGCTTTGAAGAAGTGGATGATTATGACCGCGGATTTGAGGGTGGTGATGGGGGTGAGTGGATAAGTTAAGGAGCCGATATAATGATCGGTTAGATATCTACAGTGTTAATAAAGTTTCACCGACGCCACCGACTCAGCCACGCCGGTTTCTCCAAGGTATGTTAACACGCTGCCAAGCCAAGACTTGACGTTTCAATCTTCTTTTTTTCATGGATTATTGACGGAATGAACAGCGATTTGGTGATTATGTCGGGAATGTAATCACTCTTCAAGCCGTTAGTCGATCTGGTAGTTGACTAAGTGAGGAAAGAAAGGGAAGTGGTAAGACATACGGAACACCTCGGAACCGGAAAAGAGAAGGTACGGAAGAAACCTAAATATCGGCAATCTGTTCGGAGAATAATGCAGGTGCTTAAACTCTCCAAGGATATAGACCTTGTCTAGCTGTGGAAAGTAATGTTGACCATTTGGCATGCATTCTGCTGACTCGGTACAGTACCCCTCATACTCAGCAATGATCAAGAGATTCGCTCTGGGTTTGTGACAAAGCGCCAAGTGTTTATCGGACTTGATTCCGCACCGTACGGCATAGAAGACTGATGCAGCCCATGGGCCGCGCGTCAATCTACGAAATGCTTGGTACTCTACTACTTTCTCCAGGGAGTTGACGAACCCTGGCGGAGGTAGTGATTGTACATAAGTACTGAGAGAAGAGCGGTGACAATTTCAGCCGCACAGTCAACGTCGGGACTGACGACTGATTTTTATCCAGGATCACCCTGCTGACAAACTCAGCTACCGAGGAGACGTCACGGTGCCAAACAATAACTAATACGGCTACCCCGTCTGCTACAGCTTGTGGCAGCAAGGCAGAATCACGGATCTAGCCTTTCTTGCTCTCGCCCAGTTTGTCGCCGTACCCAATAGTAGCTTCAACAACACCACCTGCATTCAGCATATGGGACGCCACCCTTCTCGAACCTATTCACCACGATGCACGATGCACGATTGATAGAGCTGCTGGCCTCTTGATGGTTTCCGTCTCATCAGTGCTGCCACACCTAGGATACCACTGTTGCCTATGTACTTTTGATTACCAGTATGCGAGATTCCTGATGTTCCATCCGGATTGGCTTCGGAACAAAATGCGAGAAATAGACAATGTGTTGCTTTAATTCATTTAAAGGTGAAACAATGCTAATTCCATTCAATATAACTACATCTGTAACGAGTCACCCTCGGCCGATATTCCCCACAGTCACCCAAGGGGGCTCATGTTCTGGCATATTACGGAGAACTGCCGGTGAAGTATGACGCCAACTTCACCGTATCGCACCACAGAGAAAGAAAGTGCAATTGGTTGTCTGTCTATATATAAGTTGATTGCCTCTCGTTGACGTGATCTCATCACGCCTTTGTTCGCAATTACTATTCGTTCTCCAAGCACTATTTTCGAGATCATTAGACCCAACAACCGAACACAATACCTCGTACCATCTTTCACAATGAAAGTCCTCGCATCTCTCATTACCCTTGTCACCGTTGCCGTTGCTGCCCCAGGTGCAGTCCCAGGAGTATTCAATCGTGCATGTGCTGCCAATGGCGGTGAGTCGAACCTCTGACATAGTGCTTTAGGGCACTACCTGGGCACTTGCATACCGAGAATAACGTTTCATTCTTATTCTTTCATAGCATCGTGTCAATATGGCGATGACTGTTGTACCGGTTACTGCCACTACAGTGACGTTTTGACTTGCGGCCCGGCACCGGCTGATTCTTGCTTTTCTGATGGAAGTAAGTCTTGTGTTTTGCATCTTTAACGTTAAGATGAAGCCAGAACGAGCTGAATACGTCGCTAATGAACCTACTAGCTGCGTGCCTCTCTGGAAACAGTTGTTGCAGTGGATATTGCGGTACTGCTAGTGGGGAACTCGCTTGCGGCCCAAAGCCCTGAGATGAAAGAGAATCAAAAATGACTTCTCCTCTACTCTCTGGATAGGGTTTAATGTAACAATAGCTACGTTCAAAGTCATTATTGATTTCGACGAGGAGGACGTCGAGATACGAATGGCACAAATAGATCGAACATGTTCCCCACGCCGTTGATTCCCATCAATATCATTGGCTCCGAGCTTCCAGGGCTTGAAGCCTGCAGTAAGCTACTACAGTCTTACTTCTTCTCTGTCCATGGATTCTCGTTTGTGGTTTATGATCTGAGAAAATGAGTGACGTCGAACTCTGAAGGGTTTCTCGCTCCCTGAGAATACCCAGTCCCAGTTCACTTATTTGATTTAATAGATCACATCCGTTCAAATCGGATATTCTCCGATATTATTCTTTCAAAGATACATAAACGGAATTAGAGTCAGGTCATGGTACAACCATTGGAAACTCGCCATGGAGAATAATCAATTCGAGTAATGGAGTAATCTACCATAAGAATCAAGAGGCTGAACTGCAAGTCTCTTGGTCTCTGTTATGACATAACTTTCAAACTCGTCTACTCCATGCTGAGCTTTCCAACCAGTACACTTCGCTCTGTCGCCCCTGACGTGGACGCTTGCACCCCAGAAATCAATCTGTGGGCTTATTAGCAGAATATATATAAGCAATGAATGATCTATTGATACCTTGTATTTTTTCAGTTCTTCCTCTGTATGGATCGTCGGGGATGATTCCTCAGAGAGCCCCATTGAATACAAAGTCTCTGCCATGGCCATAAACACTTTGGCGGCCGCAACCGAGTCCCCATCTGCAAAGTAGAACCCATCCTTTCCATGTCCTCTCGTAGTATCTTCGAACAAAGCCATGAATAGGCCTGCAACTGAAAATAGCTTCAGGAAAAGATTCATATAACGTTGTCCTAGTACAACAATTGATGTGGGGTGTAACAAACCGTCATCGACGTGTGATACCATCCATGGATTCTCCCCAGGTCCAATTTGGCCCACAGCCCCTTTCTCCACAGATACGTGAACTAGTCTTGGGACAGGCATTGATGTTTGATTGCCAAAAATTTGCTCGTGGAGTAGACCTGTGCCAGTACCATATACGGCGAACGGGACAATGATGAAAGAATTTATGTCACCAGCGTCATCAGCTTGAACAATGCTGTTGTCGACATCGCGATCTTGACATTTCAGTTATTTATGCCATGATCTATTGGAGGTTTGACTTACGAGGCTTGCTTAAGGGGATGGCGTTGATAAACTCGGAATCAAGATCCGAAACAACTGTCCCATTTTGGTAGCCATTCCTCTCTTCACTAAAAAGAAATGCTACCAGATTATTAGTTCTATTGCTAAAAGGTAGTCAGCGAACCTTACCTCCGCCTGACTTGATAATACTCGACAATTAGCAACGAGAATTTCGACTGCAAAGCTAGCACAACTTACTGCATGATAAAGACGAGGAGGTTGTCCTGTTTTGTCTTTTCTTGCCTTCATGCCCTTCAAGATCGACTGCGTACCATCGAAGGCATCACAATCAGCCTTTAACAGAATTAGTGCGACGAAAACCTTCTCCGAAAACGACTTAGAAGTATTAATACTCACTAGCTGGACTATAATATCACATTTCTCGACCTCATGTTCAAGCTTGATACCATCGCCCAGGGCAATGCCCGTCGTCTCGACATTTGGCAGTAAATCTTTTAGCCTTCTGGCTTTCTCAGGACTCCGTATTGATGCGGTGACTTTATACTGTGGGCTTGCACCGACAAGATGTACGTTGTTGAAGCGCGACAGAAACGCCGCTCCAATATAACCCGTGGCTCCAAATAGAAGCACGGATTTAGCCATTCTTAAAATGTTTGCCACCCTGTTTGTCAGTCTGTTTTTTGGTTTATGTGTCACGAGCCGAGTGCGAGTGGTTCTGGCAGCTGGACAAACGACGTGGAGTAGTTCAAAGAGAATGAAGTCAAAGTGAAAAGAAGAAGAAGGGTTCTCCTCGGTTCCACGATACGTATCAGATAAGTGTGCATCCAGTTTCCCTAGTTACCAAGTGGCCTGTGGTTATCGCTGATGACCGTCCAATATGTTACTTATGCCAAAATCAGAGTCTAATGGATCTCGAATCTAAGTCAAGATGAGTTTAAACCTCCTTGAATGACGTGTGTTAGATGCTTGGCCTCGCTAACGCACTCTGCTTACCCGCCAAGATCGTCCGTAAATGAAGTAACCTGTGGTAGAGTATGTATCCACAATATAATCATGATAATTTACGGAGAATGCTTTACACCGCCCTCGCTCTCGTGGCGTAATATGGAATAGGCAGAAACACACTATCGCTAGTAGGAAAAGGAAATATACCATTCGTAGCCAGCAAAGTCGCACTCCCATTAGTAAGTTTCGTGGTACTGGTTACAACCTTATGAGGCTTAATTCTTTACTGTATGAATAAGTGCACCTTTATGAAGCCAATAAGAAGCGCGAGAAGTAGAATACACAATACCACTAGATCTACGATACAATAGGAGTATAAAATTAGTTTTCTAGAGATGCGCCGTTCGGAGTGATAGGATTAGGGATTGAGATGCCATCGCTTGAGAAATTTTCAATTGCAGAGGAGGCAATTGAGGCCTGCAGATTCTATGGGCCCTTTTTGCTGGTGAGGGGATTGGTAATGGGGGAAGGATGGAAGATGGATTTCCCTGAGGACTTAGTGGTGATGTCGAACTCGGTGACGAAATGTTCCTGATTCTCCCGAAATGGTTCGCACCTTGCAGGGCCGAGTGGTTCAAGACTTTGACTATTTTCTTCTATTCTATGAATTAATTACACAGTCACCCCAGAATACTACATCCTCCACCAGACATCGTCACGCCTATCTTTACCATACCCGATCTGACTCAACTAACACCCGAATTCCATACCAGGAGCCAGATTCTGCTCAAAGAAACTCGCAAATTTCGCAAACGGAATCAGCTCAACGCGATCATACAGATCCACGTGGTCTGCCCCCTCTATCCAAACCAACTCCTTCGGCCACCCAGCCCTCGAGTAAGCATCCTCGCTAAACTCTCGTGAATGTGCTCTGGTACCATGAACAAAAAGCATAGGCCTTGGCGAGATAAAATCAATATCATTAAATGGGTAGAAATTCAAAAACCTCATTTGACTTGCGACAGTCGGGTGGGTAGTCAAGTTAGGAGTTGTAGTCGGCGCAGTAAACTCTCCACGCAAGGTGCGATAGAAGTCGAAGAATTCGCGGCCAATGGCGTCGGTCTCATTGGTGAGGAAATCAGGGGTCCCACCCGTAACCTCGATCCTGCCGCCGTCGACTTCACTCCATCGCTGCCGCGACGCGACTGCTACGGCAGCCTGACGCTGCTCAACAGTAATCACACGCTGCAAACCATAGCGGGTGACGGCGCCCATGTCGTACATGCTTGTTGTCGCCACAGCCTTGATGCGGCAATCGGTCTTTGCAGCGCTTATAACAAAGGAGCCGCTGCCACAGATACCTAGGGCGCCAATACGAGAGCGGTCAACGAGAGGGTGAGCGCCGAGGAAGTCAACTGCAGCACTGAAGGCTTCGGCATAGAATTCAGGAGCGACAGTGTTCATGGGTGTGCCTTCGGAGGAGCCCCAAAAGGGGAGGTCAAGGGAGAGGGTGATGAACCCGGACTCGGCGAGGACGGTGGCATGGAGGTTGGCAGACTGCTCTTTGGTGGCGCCCATAGGGTGGCCGACAATGATCGCAGGGTAGGAGGACGATGTTGAGTTTGTGGTGTTGGAGATTGAAGAGGGGACAAAGAGGTTGCCGGCTACGGAAGTTCGAAATTGAGTGAGGAAGGTTATGGGCCGGACCGTGACGATAGGGCTGCGGTACCAGTTGTCGGCCCCGAAGGAGAGATTCTGTGCAAGAGCAGATGATACATAGCTGCCTGCAAGGAGGACACTAGTGATGCTACTGGTGATCTTCATGGTGATTTGGTGAAAGAGATAGCCGATGATCTGGATGAGAAGTCGTATTTTCCAAAGGGCCTTCTGTTGGTCTTATAGCAAATGGAATCAGGAATGGAGACAACCTGCACTGCCATTGCGTACGTCACCAAGCTTGACAAATAATTTAACAGACTTTATCCAAGAACTTGAAAGTTCATCTCTTTGCCTGTAACTTCTGTGGAGATACATCTGCCGAGTGTCGACGGACCGATACTGACATGAATGACAAACTCCATAATGACAGAGGATCTCTTGGCAAGAGCGTTCAACATCTGGGACCAACAGTCCTTCTTCGAGAGCTACAAGATGATGGTCAGCGGTATCTAGCAGATTTTGAGTAGGTTAGAGTAAAATCCTTCCTTTGCTTATGGTGGCCACTTCTCGATGATGTGTCTGGCGCACGCGCAACCAGAGAGAAAATGGCCATCACCTGTATTGCCACACAAAATTTCTATTCTAGATATTTCCATGACGCGAATTATTGCCTTTCATCACAATACAACAATTCCAAGACACCAAGTCGCCAGGAAAGGATTGGAAAAAGCTCATCCATGCCTTGGCGGCCTCGCTAGTCATGCGCTTTGCTTACGCTCTTGGCAAACCCAGTTTTTAAGCGAAAAGAGCTTTTCTCCGCATTGAATTACCAGATGAATGTTATCAATGCAGCCTTTTCTGGAAGGTCGAGAGTGGCGGAGTATTACACAGTGCAGTCTTTAATGACAATCGGTAGTGTTGCAATTGCGACTCCGTCCAATGACCACCAGAAGTGACGAGGATACAGTACACTGAGTGCGACACAAGATAAGCATCAGAGGAATGTCTAGTTTAGAAGTCTCTGCATCTACAGACTCGGTAAGTTCATCCACTCAACATCATCTTACAACATTCTTTTGGCATTTTAATCCTTGGAGCAGATTTAACATTTGTTTCAAGGGATCATCCATGCAATCCACAACGTGAGAACTTGAGACGAATTTTAATTATTGAACTTCTTTTCGTTGAATTTGCATTCCATTTCGTCACATTCAGAAGCCCGCGTTTGGACGAGAAACAAGAAGTTTGGCATTGCTTCTTGTAATGGTACGACACAGCCACTACCAGCTAGAGGCATACTGGAATGTGTATGAGTGGGATAACGTGATGTATGCTTAGGCCTGGTAGTTTCCGTGAAAGGGTGTCAGACATTAACATATGATGAGAAGAGCAGACGAGGAATATGAATGGGAGAGAGGTCCCCAACCAGTGACCAAAATAAAGGGGCGTTCCGATAAACGAGCATTACCCCAGTCGGAATATCACGTGCTATCCGAGGGATGAATGTCCGTTTGAGGTACATCACAAATCACACGTACATGCATCCTATTCAGTTATTTTGTGACTTTGATATTGTCCCATTAGTCCTATAATTACTACAATCTACGCCAGACTCCTTTCCAAATCAGTCAATATGTCATATTACGCCAAAGCAGACGTTCATAAATTCTCAGCGGAAAATTGGAAGGTGTGCAACAACGCAGAATTCTTCGCTTTATACTCTCACACCTTTATCACTCAACTTATCACCGCACGTCGTAGAGATGAGAGGGAGAATATGGCGAGCCTTGGGGAAACTTTTCCCTTTGAAGACCCTCACCTCTCCACTAAAACACAAACAACCATTGAAAAACCATTTCCGTCGCCACAGATACACGCAGACAGTACACTGAATGCCCACCATGGGCTTTGACATCTCTTAGACATGTAGACGGAGGATCGACTCGAATTAGCCTCGACGGAAAGATAGCAGAATACATGCCACCACTCATTACAACGAGGAACTTATCTTGACTTACATCATTTTACAATGCGTAGAGGAAGTTCCAAATCCGAAAATTCGTATTGCGAGCGCTTATGCCTTCTTTGATTACTATGTAGTAGCGTTCATAGTGGAGCAGTATGTAAGTGCGACTTCTTTCAACAAACATATTAGACTATTGCTGAGAAAATCGACATCATATGTTTAAATATAGTGACGCTGAATTAGTGTTGTACGGTGAATTGTGAGGCTGAATCTTTATATACGTACTGTACTCACGAGAGGGATCTAAAATCTGGTTTGGCAGGAAACTTTGCAAGAGAGCAGAAACCGATTGCCGTGCAAAGTTCGGTAAAGGAGCTGTAGCCGGGGCACACAACAGGCCAAAATGTGTGTGTTCTAAGCTATGTTTACAGGCTAGCTCTGAGCATGCTCAAGATACTCAGGCTCTGCTCTGGCATGCTCATCCTCGGCTCAGGCACGCTCATCATTGACTCAGGAATGCCCGCCGCTCGACCTAGCAGCAGTTGCTCACATCCAAAGACTAAAATGGAACCAGTGAAAGAGAAATTCAATCCTCAGTCCTGGGGTATTATCAATTAAGTCTCCCATTCTTCTCAATCACATTCAGTTAGTAAGCTTGCTGCTCTTGCTCAGGCGCTAATCACCCTCGGCTCACCCTCAGCTTAGTCAACTCACCTGAGCTGCATGAGCAACCTGAGCAACTCACCTGAGCTGGTTGCATTCCGAGCCGACATTTGAAACCCCTACGAAAGCAACTCCACATATGTCTTTGTAACTAAATTCTCCAACTCCCTTCAGCGCCACTTGTGTCCTCTTAACCTCTATGACGAATACACATCCAGAGCGTAGCTAGCGTGGCGGGCAAGCCGATCCCTATCCCACAACCGAGTGCGATCTTGTCGCCTGTAGAGAAGCCGCTAGAACTATTGTTATTGGTCGCTTGAGTGTTCGCCTGAGTGTTCTGGGAGGAAGAGGTAGTAGATGAGCTTTTCGCGTTGCCAGTCTGGCTAGGAAACTCGTTGCTGACAGACGTGGAAGCGGGTGAGTCTACGGTGGTTGCTACTATTGCCATACGTCAGACCCTTGACCTCCCTCAGAGATTATGTCAAACACACCAGGCACAGTAGTTGGAGTAGCAGCAGCGACAGCGGCAATCCCACAGTAAGAATTGTAGATGCTTTCCGCAGTGCTGATATCATACGTTAAGATATTCGCCTCAGCATTACCACAATATGCCTTCCAGCAAGACGTAATGAGGGATGACGCGGCGGATTGGTATTGGGTACCGCAATAGCACCCGTTCCACGTACAGCCAAGGCCTTTCAGAATGTCGACACCGCTGTCGTAGTCGTTTTGGAGGCAACCTATGCCACAGTGTCGTTGTTGGGACCAGGCTGGGAGCTGGTTGATTGATACTGATGCGCTGGGGTCGAGACACAGGGAGATCTGCGTAAAAGAGGCAAGGAGAAGGAGGTGTAAGCGACTGGAAAGCCGAGAACTCGAGAATTGGGATGAGCGCAGCATGCTGATCCAGACGTTTGGTTTTTTTGCAGGTAACGCAGGTATGTTACTGAATTTGGTGTGCCGATTGGAACACTGTCTGCGTAAGTCCTGAGTGCATGTCGAGATTTAAGTTCTGTGGTGACGCCGCGCTTACCAGCTGAATACTTGAGTTGATGTGCAGAGACGGTGGTGTAGGAAAACTAAGTAGGGGGAAATGACTCGATAGGCTCTCTCCTCTCTCCAGCCCACAGGAGTAGTTAGGAGGTATCAGTTGAAAGTTTCGTCGTTATTTGGACTGATATGGTTTCATAGAGGGGAGCTCTAAGGAGAAGAGAAAAGACAAGAAATGGGAGATTTGGAAAAGGAGTCAAACCTACAGAGCCTCGATAAATGAGGCTGGCAATGGATTCGCTGAATTCTGCAAGGCGCGTCACATGTGGCTTTCGTTTGATAGAGCTGAGTCCAATGAAAAAGACGGTCAAAGCGCCTCCATTTACTAGTCAATGCTTTTTCTAACTCCTCGTGGGTTGAAATTAAAATGATTCATGTTCCAGTTTGGCAAGATTGTGGCTTCAATTGCATATAGGCGGCGGCACCTGCCACGGCGTCAATGTGGCGCGCCCCAAATAGAAATGTACCGTTGCATCAAAACAAATATTGGTACAATGAAACAGTCCAAATATGTTCGGCGCTGGTTGGTGGCACGCAGAACCTGCCTCGACCATAATTGACTCCGACTCTGGCTCTCAGGTCCATTTACGAGCAACATCACGAGCACTTCTGCGGACAAGCTCTGGCGTCAACACACCACCTCCGACGGAGTTTGAAATTACCCGCTCAGTAACGACAATGAAGACACGACAGTAAGTCCATCGTAATCCATCCTGTCGAACCACCGTTCGTCAGGAGCCTTTGTTAGGGTATACAGGAGGCCAAAATGGGTTCTACATTATGGTGTACAGGCTCTCTCAGGGCGTGCTCAGGATGCTCAGGCTTGCTCAGGCTCTGATCAGGTATGCTTACTCTCGGCTCAGGTATGCTCACTCTCAGCTCAGGTCTGCTCACTCTCAGCTCAGGTTAAAGCAGTAGTTTCTCACGTCCGCAGACTAAACCGGAATCAACGAAAGGGAGAATTAATACTGAGTCTATAGGTATCCGGATCATCTGATATGATCATGTTATTCACAGTGTCTAATGATGAAATTGAGCTCATGACACTATAACAGATTTGCGACAATCAAAGCATCAAAAGTGGTCAAACATTTGTACTCAAATGACAGTGTAGATCTATAACACGGGATTTATTGTGCAGAGAGCAAGATCGTGTTTCACTTCCAGGGAGCTTGTTCTTGAGACTTGCGGTTTCAGGGCTCTTTGCAGGAACTTGATGTTCAAACATGTCCTAAAAGCGAAGCTATAGAAGCAAAGGATTGAACTAATCAATGTGTCTAGCTCGTATATAGTCCTAGTCACTCATAAACGTCAAGTGTCGAGCCAGTCAGGTCCGGCGACCAGATCAGATACTAGCGTGACAATGGAGACAATCTACATCCCACATTTGGGTATAAGTTTGTTCACTGAGCGGATTATTCACAGCTATCCCTTCACGCGACGCTATGCGACATACCCCCACGTTTCCAGTATAAGACTGGCATGGCTTGGTCTCTTTATCTCCTAGCTTCGTCGACACGACTTTCTTGGATATTTATATAGATATCGACGTTCTGTAACAAAACACAAAAAGAATCTCCTCCTACACGCCCGAGAAAGATCTAGTACTGTACAAGTATCCAAGTAAGTAAATCCTACTGCTTAGTTCTTACTCCCTTGTAACTAATTTTTTCTCAAGCTTTAGAGTCAATACCTAACTTAAGCATCAAAATGGCGGCCCCTCTCAGCCAAGTCTTCGTTACTGAAGTTACCACGAGTATTTCTCCGACATTCCTCCTTTCCAACTTTAATACGGAAAAATGCTCTGACAGAAAAGCAACAGGAAGAAGCAGCTGTTCTGCAAATTCTCCAACTGCTCTCACTCGAGAGCAGCTTGCAGCTGGTGACCACCCCAGGGACGACGAGCTGGCTCGGTGTGTGATGGGTTCTCCAGCAGGACCTCCTTCTGTAAATGAAAGAGATGTCGCTGTTAATGGGTAAGTGGATGTCAACTTGCCGTTCCTCTTGTCTCTAGAAGACTGGAAGTCAATCAATAATGCATTATATTATTTACATGCAGACGGGTTTTGGCTGACACCTCCAATAGCAACCACGACTCTCATACCAATAGCACTTCTACAAGCACCCGTCAGAATGCCATAAAGTTATATGAAGTCTCGACTCAGAAGCTCCGGCATCTATCAAGAGTGCCATCGATATTCATGTCGAAATTTCGCAGACCGAGGTATGTCCTAATGCGAACAAGAACAAATCATTTCTAACCACACATCCCGACAGAGACACGAGCACAACAACAATCATTGCCAGTTCCGGCAAAAGATTCCACATCCAGACGTCCCTCCTCACACAACATTCCGTGTACTTCTCCAGCGTGCTTCGGCCCTCTAGTCCCTGGACTGAACCTCAAACCGGAGTCGTCCACATGACCGAGGCAGGGAAGAAAGCACTCAGCATCTACAGCATCTGGCTAGCGACTAGCGAGATTAAAGTTGATACCGTTGTGGGACTGTCTGCTCTCCTGTCGACTTCAATTTACGCCGGAAATCAAGCGGTTATCAAAGAAGAGCGGAGCAAGATGGCTAAAGTTAATCTCCTACTTGAAAGTTACATCTTGGGAGATTACATCCAAGCTTCCTTCGGCTTCCTGGATCGGCTTATGAGCCATCTCATTGAGTGTTACGGCGTCATGCACACTTCAAGCGGGGACAAGCTACCTCTAGGGAATATGCGGGACATTTGGGGAAAATCGTATCCTGGCACGCCTTTGCGATGCCTCATCGTGGATATGTTGTCGAGCTGTTTGTCAAATCGCACCATTCTCGATGCTCGCGAGCTTGGTGTCCTGACTGACGAGATGGTGACAGCTGTCAGGGAGAATATCGCCACTCATATTGCAGATGGAACGGATCCTTTACCTCCGTGGAAGACGTACAAATCTAGGTACTTCATGTATGCTCGATCTGCTGTCGCTGCCTATTGGGATGTTGCGGGCACAGAACTCCAGCTTCCGGAAGGCATGGAATGGTAGAACCTGTGGATCTGATGGATGAGATTGGAGTTCCGGTAACTTTGTGGTGGGTAATTTTTTTCTTTACAACTGCTTGAGAGTGGCTTGGCGTTTGGTTTTGGGCATTTGATGGACTTTCGGAAAGGAGCCAGGGCAATGGGATAATGAAGCATGTCCAGTGAAGAAATTGAGGATTCTCAGTAAAAGGTAGTTAGTATGCCTTAAATTGTATGAGATATTCGTCACTAATTGTCACTACTGGCATCTCTACTTTCATGAAGTGGCATGCATACAGTGTTTCTCACGGCCCGCTCAGAAGGTCTTTGAAGAAGCGCACAAACAGCTGCATATAGTGTATCGTATCTAAGATTAGGAAAACATAGACGTTATCACTCAACGATATTTCATTATGCTTTTATCCACTTGATCTTCGGAGACTTCCAAGTGTTTGGATATCAGTTCCAAGTGGCGAGAGAATAGCTCCTACTACCGGGGACCCCGACGCCCCAGATGAAGAATTCTGTCCCGGCCTACCTACCACATGTCCCTGCTGCAAAACTCTTACCCGCTCCGTAGAGAAGTCAGGAGCTTTTTATGGTTGACATGGATTTCTTGTCAGGCGTCAAGTGCTGAGTTCATGGCCAAGAAGAATTGGCACAGAATGGGCTCATGTAAATAGGAAGCTTTGCTAATTACTGTCGCAGCATGAAAGAACACCACAAATTTCGATATGGCACGCTGAAGTGTGTCTGGCACTTGATATGAGCTTGATGGGTTTAGAAAAACATTAAAGTGACTTACACCTCTCTCTTCACGTGTCGCAACACAAAAAATGACAATGTAGTGAGCCGAATTTGATTTATGAAGAATGTTGATGAATAGGTGAATGTATGAAAGCGATAGGTTCATTAAAGAATATTGGAAACCTGTTCAATTTTGCATGTGGAAGATGACAATGTCAAGCGGAATTCGAGACGAAGTCAACTTGCAGGTTCAACCAGCTTGGCATCAGGTATAGATACTGCGCATGTCTCTCAGTACATACCACATGCTTGGAAATTGTTCTTGCAATGCCCTGCATTCAATAAGGAAGCACTCTGTCCTTGACTCCAAAGGCAGAGGATAAGGGCACATTATTATTGTCCGTTGAGGATCTCTATTCCTTGTCTTCCGGAGCCGTGGTTTCCACTCGAGCTGAGCAGCTGTACTCCAGAGTGATTGTTGTGGGGCATTTAAACTCGACTGTTCATTTGACGGCGAGAATGAAGTAAAGACTTGAAGAAGGAAGACAACGACCTAAAAAGAACTCAGAGTACATCTGTATCAAAATTGAATGGAGCCATCTCGACAATCTCATTCGAAAAAGTATGTCAGGAGCAGAAACCTTGCTCAACGCGTTCATGCAAAGACCGCAACGCTCTTACTCAACCTTCCACCACCATGCATCAAAATGGCATCTAGCCAGACCTGATCACTCTCCTTGTCCCAACCGCGCTCCTCGCCCCAAGCCACGATCTTCTCATACTTCGATACCACGGCACCTAGTCCAGACATCATATCCCCAGTCCTTGAAACCGAGGTATACGCATCGAACTCCACGACCTTAACGCTGGGCACTTCCTTCAGCACCGCTGCTAGCAGATTCGCGGAAAAGCGCTCGTAGAACCCCTCACTCTTCCGAAACCCAGCAAAGATGGCATCACTAGGGTCGCACTCCACGAAAACCTTGAGTGTTCTAACACTCGTGCAGTCCTTCAATCCCAGCGCATCGTTGACGACCCATCCTTGAGGCGGATTATTCCAACCCGGACCAACGCGCAACTGGAGTGATGTGATGGACTCGCGCGAGTGGGCTGGCAGACGCGCAAGCAGGGGCCTCTTGGTCTTGAAGTATTTGCCTGGGTAGGTAGGGAAGATACGGAAGGTGTGCGTGCTGAAGAAGTGGTGTTTGGTTTCGCGGTAGATCTGCTTGGAGACCCTGAAGAGCGCAAAAAGCTGCATGCGGTGGTAAATTCTGTGGGTGGAGGGATCGAGGTCGATCACGACTGGTGCGGCAGAGAAGACCATGTAGTATATCCTGTTTCGTAGCTCGGAGGGTAGGGAGAGAAATGGGAAGGGCTTTGTCTTTGAGGTGGCGTCTTCATCTTCGGCTTCGGAAGGATATGCAGAGTTGACCGCGGAAGTGAGGGTAGAGGATGCTGGAGTTGTAAATCGAGAGGATTCTGGTGTTGGAAAGGCAATTTTTGGCCGTAGAGCAAGTCTGTTGTTTGCGCGTCCTTTCATCTTGGTTGAGGGTGGTTGGAGGCAAGGTCGGAAGAGTTCTCGAGCGGGGTAGAGTGGAGGTATAAGTAAATCAAAGATTTTCAGACAGGCACGGGTGATTCGGAATCGTAGTACACAGTCTGAATATATGTATGTATGATTGCTTGATTGACTGTTGTAACTATTTTGGAGGAAGACCTTCTAGGTAGAAGAGGTTTCGAGATTTGTGTAAGTGTAGAGGTGCAACGGGATCGAATTGCTATGGACGACCAGTGCGGTGAAGCACTGGTCGTCTAACATCCAATTCTTGAGCATGCCATTTGATCTCGCACGACGTTCAGCTCTTGTCCATGGAAGAAATGGGGAGTCCGAGTCAAATTTATTCGCGCTGCAACTTTATTGAGAGAAGAAGGTTCAAGGAGGAATCGCAGATTTATACTCTTTTCACGAGCTCGGTGCTAGTATCTTGATCTAACCTTATCCGCTCTAGTCACAACTGCTCAGAAAGATTTCTGAACCGGATGGCCTCACCCAGCTCTAGTATCTCATTGTCAACGACACATTCAGCCAGCCTATCTTCTTAATTGAAAATAGCTGTGTATTATAATTTTGTTTCTCTTTCAATATGTTGGCCAGAGCAGCTATTCGTGCGTTACGAACCCCCGGGTTAAGGACGACGCCAGCAACATGCAGGATAGCCTCATCAACAGTATGGATTCGGTCGATGGCTCGCAATAATCGTCCACCTAATTCCGCACCAAAGAAGCCAGCAGAATCTTCGAATACTGTGAATGCCCCCATAGGGAAGCCTGGCGGTTCAGCTCCAAATTCGAATCAACAGCCACCCAAGAGTATTGATCGGAGACCTGATTTTCCAAAGAACTCTGAAATTGGCAAAGGCGCCGCTGGAGCAGTCGGAGGAGCGGGAGCGGGAGCTTTCAATGCTGCCTCGAGGAAAGGAGAAGAGAAGGAATTCTCTGAGAAGCAAACGGAATTCAAGACTGGAGCTTCGTCATCAGAAAACACAGCTCCTCAAGCAACCTCCCAATCTGCCACTGACCCGGCAGAAGCTCACGCCCCAAGCCAGCCCTTGCCCGATCTCACGAGAGGAATTCCTTCTACTTTAGAATACGAAACTACTGGCAGCACATCGAAATCGCCACTGAAATTGAACTTGACCGAAGCGGAGGAGCCAGAAGCTCCAGGTGGAGGCGGACGAGGCCGTGGAGAGCTCCCAGCCTCAGCATATGTCTCTTCATCCGAGAAGAAGCGGTTACGATTCGCAAACTATATGTATGCCATGTTCGCTGTCTTGTCAGTGACGGGAACCGTTTTCCTGGGACGAAATTGGGAGACGGAAGAAGAGGAGAAGGCACACCCGGATGCGCCGTCAGGTTGGGCTTTAGGATTGATGTGGAATCGTGCAAAAGCTCGATTGGGAGACCAGTTGAATTACTACAACGAGCCAGCTTTCCGAAAGCTTCTGCCAGATCCAGACCCAATCTTCGAGCGCCCATATACCTTGGTGTTGAGCATGGAGGATCTTCTCATTCACAGCGAATGGACAAGAGAACACGGATGGAGGATGGCGAAACGACCTGGAGTTGATTATTTCTTGCGATACTTGAGTCAATACTACGAGCTGGTCATTTTCACCAGTCAACCTTGGGCAGTTGCGGAACCTATTATTCGGAAGTTAGATCCATACCATATTGTAACTTGGCCACTTTTCCGCGAAGCGACTCG
Source organism: Cadophora sp. MPI-SDFR-AT-0126 (assembly GCA_020747065.1). NCBI lineage: Eukaryota > Fungi > Ascomycota > Leotiomycetes > Helotiales > Ploettnerulaceae > Cadophora > Cadophora sp. MPI-SDFR-AT-0126. The sequence goes on from JAGMVK010000008.1 coordinate 615,017, forward strand.
CTATGAGAATGGAGAATATATCAAGGTATTTTATTTAGTATCAGAGTAAGCTGGGCTTTACTAATGTGTGCAGGATCTCGAGTATCTTAATCGCGACCTCTCGAAAGTAATTATACTTGACACCAAAGCCTCCCACGTCCAAAAACAACCCGAGAACGCCATCGTTCTCAAGCCATGGGAAGGAAATGTCCAAGACAAGGAACTCGTCTCTCTAATCCCCTTCCTAGAATACATCCACACGATGGCCTACTCCGACGTACGGAAAGCCATCGCCTCTTTCGCCGGACAACACATCCCCACCGAATTCGCACGCCGTGAAGCCATTGCCCGTAAAAAGTTCCAGGAACAAGTAGAAGAGGAAAAGAAGAAACGCCCCAAGCACTCCGGCATAGGATTTCTGGGTAACGCGCTAGGCATTAAGCATCAGAGCATGATGATGGACCCCGCGGACCAGACACCGGCCGAGGCCTTCGCACAGGGTAAGATGCTGCAAGATCAAGCTCGGGAGAGAGGACAACGGAACTACGAGGCGCTAGAGAAGGAGATCCGCGAGAACGGCGAGAAATGGTTGAAGGAAGAGGCGGCGCTCGAAGAGAGAGCTAAGGAGGAAGCGACCAAGGCCATGAAATCGGGCTTTTCGGGATGGTTTGGCGGCTCAAAATAGGATGCTGAAGCCGAATGAGCGGTCTGGAGGAAAGATGGGGTTGGTGTTAGTGTAATGGAGTAGGGAGTGCAAACGAGGGATGGAGATGCACTTGTGTATGATTTTTCGACGGACGATGCTGGTCTCATGAGCACCGGCTCGCATCTCTTCTCTCGAAACAGTCTGGTTCCGCATAGCGAGCGTGAGCATATGTATGTGTCGGACGCATATTTGGCGATGAGGTCGGCATTAGGTTTCGGTTTATTACGGGGTTGATATCCTATCCACCTAATCGTCCGCCTATCTATCTGTCTGCTGTTCGTTGTCAGGCAGCTTAGTTGTACAATAGTGTCATGAATAAAGTCGAACGAACAAACGAGAGACGAAAGCAGGTTTACTCCTGACTTCCGTATGTCCTAGTTCCATTTCCCATCAGGGTGAAGCACAACCACAACCACATGACAGAGAAGTGATGATGTGGCTCAGGAACATTGTTCAACACCCGATGAGGGGTCGTTACATATCGATGCGGCTCCTTGCAGAATGATGACTTCGTGGCTGTAATCCGCTCTGGCCCATTCTCAGCTACGGCACAGACGTGCGAGAACAAGACGCGTCTCTTGTGTATTCGAGCCCATCATTTGAACCTTTTATTTTGGTAATTCAGATCCATCAAATGACCACTGTTGTCGTCGTGCTTCTGTTCTGCGTCTATTCGAGTATGCGTTGTCAATTCCAAACCTTACTCCTCCGAGTATAGAGCATGGACGTCACAAACCGTATATTAGCGAAGCCGTTTTCTTGTTTTGTTTTAAGTGCCGTAGCGAGGAGCCGAGAACACTCCCAAAAACATCACTCTTTCAGCACAACTTCTTCTCTCGCAGTATTTCCAACTGTACCTCAGCTCTATTTCACGACCTAATTTCCAATAAACAACAAACAAAATGCAAATCCTCACCCCCTTCCTCACCCTATCTCTTCTCCACACCACAGCCCTCACGTCCCCCACCCCAGCTCCAGCCGATCTCAACATGGACATCATCGCCATCGAAGACGGTACCGCAACTACTTGTCGCTGCGTGAGATCCTGTTATTTCAACATGCAGGCGTACTGTGATAGTTGTCCGTCTATCACGGATCCGTTCCAGTGAGTTGTTACTCTATCTACTCTGAATGCCCGTATTGGACTCTTTTTGAGGGGATGCGGATGGTATAAGGAGAAGGAGGGATTCGGAGATAGATGACTGATACTGAGGTGTGAGAACAGACAGTTCCAATGTGTCACGAATCCTTGCTGCGAGTGTGTTGCTTGTCCTTAGAGACCACGACAAGCCTCTCCTGCTTTCCGAGGCGAGCTTTTCTCGTTGCGAAATTACTGGGATGAGCACGATGATAAGAGGGGATTGCAAATGGCTTTTCTCAAATGTAAAAGGAAAGACAAACGAGAGAATGACGGATTAAGATACACATGGAGTTCAGTGGAAATGCAATTTGCTGTTTGGTTTTGGTTTGGAGTTGGACTGGGTTTGGGAATTGGGCCTGGCGTAAGAAAACATAAAACACCGTTTCGGATAGGAAAATACAGAATATGGTCAACGCACGTAATGATAATGATATGAAAGTATAATGAGTAGCGAAAATGACTTCCTGATACTCAGCTACCAAAGATTCTCTGCTCCTGCTATCCGCAAGCAGTCCAGTATCACTACTTGCTCGCGTCCCTGACTCACGCCACTCACCAACTTCTTCACCTGTAAGCCAGAGCACATTGTCCTCCAAATACACGGAGCACGTAAAGACACCAAGTGCAGTATAGCAAATGTAAGTTCGATCTGAACCAAAAAATCATCATGCAGCTCTCCGCTTCCACGAGTAGTAATCAAGATCTGTATCTCCAAGCACAGCATGCTCAGCAGCCCCACGAAACCCCTCTTCCCCTCACCTCCTCTGCACATCTCGAAGACCATTCTCAGTGAAGACTTCATCGTCGCTCACCTTGCCTTGTCTGCAATAGACGGCATTCCTCCTACTTGACTCTCTTCCGCTGAAGCCCACGCTATTCCCTCCAGAATACCGATATGTTGAAGCACACTTCGCTTGCTAGTGTTGTGTACCTTGCTGAGTTGCTCCGTGGCATACGTTCGTCAACTGATCGATCTCGCTCGGATACTCTTTACCCGTCCGTGTGAGCCAGCCACTGAAGCTGCAGACCATTTACCGTAGATACGAGACCACATCACCTCCACATCACTTCCAAGGCAAAGTCAGGGTACAAGTGCAAGTACAAACATGTCTTACTGAGTAACCTGCTCTGCTCATCTGACATGCACGATTTGGTACAATACATATACCGCCTCCTTCCACTTTCCCACATTCCTCATTCTTTCCCTCGAGAATCCCCCTCCAAACCTCGCCACCCAGCTCCAAAATCTCTCGTCACTCATTTCGAAAGCCATCCTCACCCCCACCCTCAAACCATCACCTCCGCTCCCACCATGTCCTCCAAGCTCCTCTCCTTCATCACCCTCCTCCTCACCATACCCTTCTTCCTCTCCCTACCCCAAACATCCGCCCTTGCATTCCCAACCAGAGACCTCACCAACAACAACAACAACAACGACGCCAGCCTCTCACCACCACCTCCCTCCGTCTCAGAAACCGGCAGCTACGTCTGCCAAGAAGGATGTCGACGGCCTTGTTTCGACTATGGGTATTGTAGTAGTTGTGATCGCTTGACCGGTTATGAGTGAGTGTCCTTTTCTTAGTTTTTTGGCTTTGTGCTTTGCTTGTGGGGTGTGGAGGTGTGTTTGGGGTCTAGAGTCCGGAGGAGATGAGATGGGAGGACAGGCAAACGAAACGGGTAGGGAGGTGAGGAGGTGGGTGGAATGACGAGGAAGATTCTTTTATGGATAAGAAGGTTTGGCAGATGGGAGGGAGGCAGGGGTGGTGTTCAAGATGGAGAGGGAATGAAAAGTTGATGAACTTGAGACGGAAATGATATTTGGATTGACGTTGAGGTTGGGATTGAGATTGGGGAATTTAGGGTCACTTTCTCAGACACATGAGTTCAGAGGTCTACTTGGGACAAGATGTGCTGATACTCTTGTACCACAGGCAATTGAAATGCGACACAAATTGGTGTTGCGAGTGTTTGTGTTAAGACCTCATACTCCTCCGATCGATGGAAGAGGATGCAGTGGTGGATGAGCGGTGATGTGGCGCTTTCCAAGCAAGGAGTAATGGCTTTCTATGTATACGGGAGGGAATAGAGCCGCCTGAGTGTGTTGGGCTGGGAGTTGAGAACAGTGAATTGCCATGTAGGAGACGAGAAACATGTGAAGATTTGGATGGAGTGAGGAAGTTGAGGGAGATTCGACTACCTCTATGCAGACAGAATAATAAGACCACAACACCGAGTCTATAATAACGAAGAACAAGTAATGACAAGAAAGCAAAAGAAAACATTCCGCTCATATACACTTCAACACCATGGTATCATTTCCCGACATCAAGTCCCATGCTCCCTACTATACAAAGCGCTCCTCTCAACGCCGATCCCAGATTATATCCATCGCTAAATCCAATTGAACAGAGCAAAGAAATCGAACGGAATATGAAACACAAAAGAACTTTTCCGACCCGTCTAATGGATTCATGACTCGTGGCTCATGTCCCGTTCGCTCGTCTCGTTAGACGTGCTTCTCTGGCGTTCTGTTTCTCTTTCTCTTTCTCTCCCTTCATCTCTTTTATCTTTACCGGTCTTGTTCGTTCTTCTCGCGATTCTGAGGGTACTGTGATGCCGAGGCAATCCCTCTTTGTGATGTCCTGCCCTTGCAAAGGCAACTGCCATGCTTGTGAGGCCCTGAGCTACGCGTTCGTAGTCTTGATCATCATCGACGTATAGCTCTATCTGACTTGGCCCATCTGGAATTGAGCTCAAGTTCGTCTCAATCTCATGCGAGTCGAACGCTCCAGCACCGTGGTGGCAGATACCTCTGACCCTGTCGGTATTCGGAGCTTGTCTTTTGCGAACTCTGGATTTGGAATCCATTTTCGTATTGGATTTTGGGGCTGGGAGGGATGGAAGTGGACGTTTAGTGTAGTGTGACATGAGCTTGGGGTCGCTAGGCGTGTATGAGTTTGTTGTGAGTGCTGGAGGGGCTGTCATGGAAGGGATGACAACCCAGCTGTCGTCTGAGGGAGAATCTGGCGCCTTTGATTCCTCTGGCTTGAGCTCTGGTGATATAGGGAGCTCCAATTTCCAGTCTTTGATGCATTTTTGAATTTGTGTGAGTCTGTGCTGGATTAGTGAGAGCCTCCAGCATCATTGGTGTAGTGACCCACGTGACTTGAAACTTGTATTCTTCATAGAGATGCTGAACGATCTCTACATCCGTTTTCTTGTCTTGGAGATAAAGGCAGGTGATGTAATATCGATGAAAATCCAGGAGATCTTCACTTGTCAACTCGATTGTTGGTATCTCCATGCTGGACGTTGGGAGAAGGCCAAATAGTAAGCTTGTTTTGTGCTGGAAAGTTAAACCGGGGGAAGAGACAAATTGGTGGCGATTTAGGTTTGATATATGTGGCTACCGGTGGTCCCAGCGTCTTGAATAGTAAGGATCAGTAGCGGAGCATTGTAGCGCCTCGGAAACGATCCAGATCTTGGGCTGATGTCGGGGAGAAGAGACTTGACCAGATGCAAAAGGACGTGCATAACAAGAGACTTAAGCGGCAAGGAATCTGTCAAGGAAAGGATGGGAAACAGACGAAACATGAGGCTGCTTGATAATTACGAGTAACCTGGTTGGATGGCTTTACGAAAGATAAACCTTCGAGGTAGGACTCGGCTACATGTGGAATGGTCTCCAACAAATAAAGATACCGACCCAGCGACGTGGGATTCCTGCCGCAACCAAAAGGCAACCCGAGGGATTGGGTGTCCCACCCTCACAGTACTCGACGCCGGCATATAAGTTTCAAGCAATAGTCTGAATTATTTGAGAAGTGATCGAATCCCCACAAATGAAAGCGGTGAACTTTCTACAGGCTTCATTGCAAGCTTCGATATTTCAGCATGTCCAACCCTGAGTGGATCGGCGATGTACCTCTGAACCTCAGAAGCACAGGTCAGGCTGTAGCATCCATGGACGAGGGAGATGCAAGGCTTGGAACAGACGGAGCAGAAGCCCCTATCTGATGTCGTCCCAGATTTTAAACCTCGAGACGGGGACAACTAGAGGCCGTTTGCCATGGTTGTTCTGCCCGTGCCCTCAGTCAGATCGCAAGCACTGCTAGCTGAAGGGGATCATCAATATGCAGGGGCATGATTATGTGTGATAAAGACCCACCAGGAACGCCGAAGTGTTGGATGGTGGCTTATGAATTAATTAGGGTCATTCCCAAAGGCCGCATTGCAAGCTGTCAAGTGAACATGTGCGGTATTATATACGACGAACCGACGCAGCCGCTGCAGAAAAAAAAGACAAGCCCGTGCCATTCGGACGGGACGAGGATCTCTGGAGCCGGAAGCCAGGAGACATCGCGCGGAGACAAGAGAAAAAGCAAATACACTCGGTGTTGACTCCCAACAAGGGCTTTGCCCGCACCTCCGACATGGCTGCATATGTTCCTTGATCGCGGTAAGTGATCGGTACAGCTGCTTTACAAATAAACAATCAATATGATAACGTGCAGAGATGAGGAGACTTGCCTCCAAAATAACTTAGTTTTACCCCTGTCTGGCACCACTTATCTCGCTAGAGATCTGCACGAGGCGAGAAAGAACGACACATAGAATGTGATTCGCCATATGAGCGAAAGGCGTTCATATCCCTGAGGATCAACCCCGAGTGCTTTCTGAAGTCGGTTCGGTAGCCTGCCAAAAGTTCGGGATATGTAGGGACTCCGGTTTCCGACTTGCGAACAGTGTTCGGCTGGTTTGTCAACATGTACTGACTGTGCTATGGGCTTGAAGTATCAGGTTGTGCCAACCGATAGATTCTCCCTCAGTTGTTCATATCGATTGATACAGAAGCCTCGAGGAGAACAGAGCCGTATGCGTCCCGGCTCGTGTTACACTGCGTGATGGTGCGTTGAAGAGGGCTGTTCAATGCAGAAGCCAATGCCACGTGGGGAACAACAATTACCATACGATTGGATCTCTTGGAAAAAGAAATCCATGAAGTTGACATGGAGGTGGCTGGGGCGTCAACACCGATGAGACCGCATGCTACGCTGCAAGTCGTATCGATGCGAATTGAATCCTTCCCGCCTTCCGCTCCGAGCTGTTACGACGCAGTTGATAGGAGTTTCGTCGAATACACGAGACCAGGTCAAGTTCGTCCTGCCCCTTCGAGCCTACCCAGCAGTATGCTTGCGATGATCCGTCGACAATCGTGACTGCATTTACAACTCTTTTTTGCTCGAGCCCGTCAACGAGTTTCGCCGATGCTTGAATGGACATTTAGATTCTGATTGCTGATTACCTGGTCGATGCTGGGGCGGATTGATGAGAGCGGACCCAGGAGACCGGATGAGAATTCCGAGACAAGGGTGATGGAACATTCGAACCGACGTCTCCAAGAGCTCGTCCCAAGCGAAACGCCCATGCAGGCGAGGTTCAACCTCGACCCAAAATTTAGAGCAGGAGTGCTCGCTTCGGTCAGCAGCACTTTCATCTTCCTTCGTCATCCGGGGAAAGAAGCCGCGCGCATCGGAGGGATGTTTGAGGTTCATACTGCAGCTGAAATAGGAGACTGCATGGAAGGTTGCATCGAAGCAATTTAGAAGCCACAGCCGACACCTCAGCTCTGCAGTCAGCCAAACCCTTGTTCTAACATCAAAGTCATGATTTGGCTCCAATCTCGAGTATGGATTATGGATCGCAGACCATCAGGATAGGGTAGCAGAGACACAAGCTCTTGGAGCTCTTGGGCGTTGGCCTCAATACCTCTCACATAGCTAGTCGTGTCCCATGCTGGCATTGTTGCAGCCGCCGTTGAATGGTGCATGTGGCCTTCCAGGCATCTGCAAGAAGGTTGCACGGAAAGAATGAAAGTTTCAAGTGCATGAGCTTCGACCCCAAGGCTGGATGCAAAAGTGCATTTGTTTGATTCGACATGAAAGATAATCCAATCAAGTCCAGGCTGTACGACGGGATGAGAAAAATGCAAATGTTTGCAGAGCCGATGCCAGTTTTACACATCCCAGTGGCCTTGCGGACTGTCACCTAGGACCGGACTTCTATCAGCTCCTGCAGTTGAATTACCAGTATCAGTGGTCTGCAGGTCAAATGAAGCAGGTCTGGACGGTTGGCTCTGTGTTTTTCCAAAATGGAATTCAAGACCCATCACATGCTCTCCCCGCTTCGTACATTCCCTGCAAACATCAACACCCGTCTACGCTGCGCGTTTGTTGCAAAAGCACCTGTATCTCGGAAGTATCTCTTCATTAAGAAGCTGGGTTGTCCACATAATCTTTGCGTGCATCGTGGCTTGCTGTCGAACGACGGAAGGCTTTCGGAACTTTCGCACGAGGCTCGAATACCGTTGTCAAAGTGCAATAGCCCCCATGCGCTGACCCTGTTGGCGGTAGAAGCATGTGTGGGATCCAGATCTGAGAAGCCACAGCTAGTCATCGGTGACACCAAAGGCTTCAACAGAGATCTGCTGTCAAGCACGCGGTCCTGTGGCATGTCATTGACTGAGATGAATGTGCGAGATCTGCGCTGCAACATATCGGAGTCGACGAGCATATCAGCTCCCTAGGGATCATCATATCATTAATGTCTCGAAAGTCGGGATCTGGCTTCTATCTTAACTCAGGTGAATGCTTGCCCATCAGGCTGCAAGGAGCTTACCAACTTACTTGTTTTTTAAAAGGCACTACAGATACACTCTGCAATCTAATCATCCTTTGGAATTGCAAGTAATCGATACTTGCGTTTGTCAATTGAGATGAGCTGCGGGTATGGGCCTAGGACCAGTGCCTGAAGGCCAGTTGGAGTTGAGAATAGTACAGTTCTGGCCAAGTATTTGTAAGGCAACGGAGGTGCCTGTGGCAGACCGCGATTCCGTTCCTGGTACCAAAAGTTGAAGGAGAGTTCATATTGATGTCAGGTTGACGTTGAAGTAAAGTTGACGTTGAAAATCGATCCAACTCAACTTGACGTTAGACAAATTGAGTTTCGGCAAGTGGTCCTCTGATCAAACAAGGAAAGAAGGATCCAAGCCCATCGATGCCCAACCTCACCCACATCATCTGCAAATCAGGACCATAATCAAAAACAACTGGGGAACCGGAGAAATATGATCGGCCTCTGCCTACCTTTTTCTGTGATGATATGCTTCGTGAAACAGAAAATATGGGAGCAGAAACAGTGCAGATATAAACTAAACCAAGAGGTAAAACACGCAGCAGCAATCTTGCAAACGCTTACCAAGTGACAATACAAGCCAGAAATACTCAAAACTCAAAACTCCGCAATGCTCCTAATATTGACTCTAGCATCTGACGAGCCACGCCTTGCATAGAGTTCTACCTGATGCTAGAGAGAACCAAACGCCTATTGTATAGTACAGTGCAATGCAGATATCATTATAGCTCCTCCTCCACATCCATGGCATCGCCGTTTGCATGCCCGTTCGCGCCAGACTTCTCCTTTGGTGCAGAAGCCTCCTTATCGATCATCTGTCTCGAGACCGAGACGATGTTGTCCTCGATGAGCTGTTGTCCAACGTCCTCCAAGTGCTTCTTTGGGTCCACCTTTCCAACATATCTCGTCTTGAGCTGGTCTTTCGTCAACTCTGTCTCCTCCTTCACTCGCTTCTCATAGCCATCCGCCAGTCCGACCAGCTTCTTTAATCGCTCGTTATTTCGGCCACCTTCGACACGGAAGTCGTCCATCTGCAGGCCTTCAGTCCAAACGTGCTTGTGTAAATTCATCAACATATTCTCCTCCAGCGCGGTCTTGCGATAGTTGATACCGATACTGTAGTAGTGTCTGTTCAATCCGTGGATGAGAGCTTGAATGGAAGGCTTGTTAAGATGCCCCAAATTAGATGTACTTTGGCGGGGTTCTTGGCCGAGCATGAGTGATTGTGGGTTGATAAGACGGAAAGCATCAATGACGACCTTGCCCTTGACGGATTGAATGGGGTCAACAACGACTGCTACGGCTCGAGGGGTCAGCTGTTCGAAGGATTGTTGGGTATTGATATCGACCGAAGAGAGCCAGCAGCCAAATCCAGGATGCGAATGGTACCATCCGACAACAGTTTCTGGTCTGCAGATCATGTCAGAATAGTTCGCAGGAGCTTGGTTTTGAGATTAATCCTTACCGTCCTGTTTGCCTTAACATATCCATCATCTTCGTTTGGAAAACAGGATCAACAGCCTCAACACTGACACCAGTACCACTCTGCGGCATAGCAAATACATCGACCACCCGTACTGTGAAGTCGTCCACGAACTCTCCCAACATCAGACCCATCACTTCCATGGGTACTCCAGCCCTGCCGTGTCGCAGCATCTTTAGGAGCGCAAGGGAGGAAATGTAGACAGTTTCGGAGTTATCGATCAGAGTTGTGTTATCCTAGTGGGGATATATATTAGTTCCAGCTCATTTGCAAGCTTCGTAGAAGCTGCAATGGAGTTTGCATAGCTTACAGATCCGGGGGCAGCGCTGTTGAGACCGCCCATATTCCCAGCCGAAGCCAACATGCGATTTAACCTATCCATCTTGACGATCGTATGTGATTATGAAGATTGGCTCGAGATGCTCGTTGAGGGAAGAATTGTTCGTGAATCGTCAATCTCGTTGCCACAACTTCTCGCAGGTTCTGTTGATGCTTGAGTTGGAGCTCTCCAGCCAGGCAGTTCAGAGACGCGAGTTGCTGCGAATCAATTTGGAGTTTAGCGCGAAGCTAGCGTATCACATGATCGTAGCCTTGACTTTCAGCCTCGTCTGCTGTTCGGCTGGTACATAGCTATGACATGATTCCATCCGATTGTTAGCAGGAAACATTTAAAAAAGTTGAGCTTAGTAGTTTATCACTTTGGAAGACTGTTATGAGAAAATTTTCTTCTATATACAGCTGTAAAAAGGTGAATTGCTGAACAGAACTGGACGCCATATTCCCCATCGGGTAAGGGCTGGCCCAAGCTCATGCACTCCAATAGGCTGGGGTTCCAATATCTCCCAGAGCCTCTCCAGCTTCCTCTTTCCTTTCCCCTCCTCGTTCCATTTTCACACCAACAACACCACACTCTTCTGTGTCTCGACTTTTGTTGAGCGTCTTCGTTTGCCCTTTCAGAACACTTCCCCCCGCTGTCAGATCTTTCTTCCAAAATTGGTTATACCTTCAACAGTTCCTCAAGATGACTTCCTCGTTCGCGCCCCTCGATGCGCCGAACTTCAAGAGCGGAGACGACAAGAAGAGGGTTGCATACTTCTACGACTCCGATGTTGGAAACTACGCCTACGTCGCTGGCCATCCCATGAAGCCGCACAGAATCAGATTGGCGCACAGCTTGATCATGAATTACGGCACTTACAAGCACATGGAAATCTACGTAAGTTACAAGCCTCAGTACCTTTCAAACCCCTTCAGTATCTGTTCTATCAGTACCATGTACAGTCTCTCTACTCTCAACCCTCTTTTCTGCAATGGCACACCTTTAGCTGTCACCTCGGAAGCTCTGTCTTCCCACTCGGTCGCATTTTCTTCCCTGCTGTCTCCTCTCTTACCATTACCGCCGGACGCGTCGCAGACACTCAGAGAGCATTTAGGCTTGTTTTCTGCGTATCCACCGGAATCTTCTCTCCGCTTTCTGGCAGAAGTAGTCGGGTGGACTGGTCGTTCTGTAGAGTTCACCTTTAAAGAAATTTACGTTTTTCTGTCATTTGTCTCAAGAGCTCTTGCGCTTGCGTTGTATTGAAGGATCTCATGCTAATATGTTCTCAGCGAGCGAAACCTGCTACTCGACATGAAATGACCCAGTTCCACACCGACGAGTACATCGACTTCCTCCAAAAGGTCACTCCGGATAACATGGACACATTCTCTAAGGAGCAAGGGAAATACAACGTTGGTGACGACTGCCCTGTCTTCGATGGACTCTTCGAATTCTGCGGTATCAGTGCTGGTGGTAGTATGGAAGGTGCTGCGCGTCTCAATCGTGGCAAGTGCGACATTGCGATCAATTGGGCTGGTGGTCTTCATCACGCAAAGAAGAGCGAAGCGAGCGGTTTCTGCTACGTTAACGGTTTGTGGAAGTCCAAAGGGGATTTGAGCGCGTACTAATCTCCTTACAGATATCGTTCTGGGCATCATCGAGCTCTTGCGATTCAAGAAGCGGGTCCTCTACATTGACATCGACGTTCATCACGGTGATGGCGTTGAGGAGGCATTCTACACCACCGACCGTGTCATGACCGTTTCGTTCCACAAGTATGGCGAGTACTTCCCAGGAACTGGTGAGCTTCGCGACATTGGTGTTGGCCAAGGCAAGAACTACGCCGTCAACTTCCCCCTCCGTGACGGTATCGATGACACCACCTACAAGTCCATCTTCGAGCCAGTCATCAAGGCTGTCATGGACTACTACCAACCAGAGGCCGTCGTACTTCAGTGTGGTGGTGACAGCTTGTCTGGCGATCGCCTTGGATGCTTCAACCTCAGTATGAGAGGCCATGCGAACTGTGTGAAGTTCGTCAAGAGCTTCAACCTCCCTACTCTTGTCCTCGGCGGTGGTGGATATACCATGCGCAACGTTGCTCGTACTTGGGCCTACGAAACCGGGATTCTTGTTGGTGAGGAGCTCGACTCAACCCTCCCATACAATGAGTATTATGAAGTAAGTTCAAATTCCTCGCTTTACAGAATTCTCCTAACGGCTCGCAGTACTATGGTCCTGATTATGAGCTAGATGTCCGCGCCTCAAACATGGACAATGCCAACTCGAAGGACTACCTCGAGAAGATCAAGATCCAAGTCATTGAGAACCTGAAGAGGACCGCCCATGCCCCATCCGTCCAGATGACAGATGTTCCTCGCACAACCATGACTGGAGGTGTCGATGAGGACGAGGACATCCTTGACGACATGGACGAGGACGAGAACATCGACACGCGGTCTTCCAAGCGACGCAACGATCAACGCATCACCAGAGATGACGAGCTCGATGAGAGTGAAGATGAGGAGGAGAATTATAAGAACGGTGTTCGCCCACAAGATGGTCCAAACAAGCGACGCAACATCATGGATTATCAGAACGAGAACACTGCTGCTTCCGATGTTGATATGGACAGTGGCGTTGTCACTCCGGCTCCTCCAACACCTCCATCTCCTCCACCAGCGCAGCTAACCACCGCCCAATCTGGCGAAGTTGGATCCAACGTACCGTCACGAGCTGACACGCCAAAGCCCGTAATTGATACCGAAGGAGATGTGGACATGACTGATGGCCCAGCCGAGCCTGTCCAGTCACAATCCGGTCCCTCACCTGTCCCAACTTCAGCGCCTGCCGCTGAGACTGTCATCAAGTCTCCCGAGCCAGAGCCAGCTCAAGTCAAGCAGGAAGGAGAGACTGAGCCCGCCGAAGCTGATATCCCAGCTGAGGCAGCCCCAAAGACCAGCGAGGCACCTGAGTCGGTTGCAGCCGCGGTTGAGGAGGCAAATGCTGAGGTCAATGCCGAAATCATGGAGCGAAAGGCCAGCGTAACGGAGGCCCAACCGTGAGAAGCGACTCTGTATCACGAGAAACCATAAATTGAAGGACCAGCGACATAGAGCATAGCCGTTTCGCGTGTATTTGTACCTTTGAGCAAGGCGCATGGAGTTAGGAGTCGCGGCCAAAAGGCTAGGAGGCGACCAGGATAGCTACAACGTTCATACCAGGTATCTCTGAATTTGGAGTGGTTTTTGTTTATGTAGATTTCCAAATGAACTGCAATAAATTGATCAAACACAAATGCTATTCTTCTTCGACTTACTTTTGTGCCTGTGGGTTGGTTTGGATGGGATCCTCAAACAGTCCTTACCTCACTTCAAATTCCACGATGAAATGATCCTGCCCTCGCACAAACCATCCCACTTGAGACTCTTAATTAACGAATTCTGCATTCAACATCACTTTTAATGTCTTGACCTGGTGTAAGATTCCGATCCAAGACAATTCTCATCGTCCTCATTTTTTCTCAGTCTTTCTCGCCCCAGTTGGAGGTTAAATTTTAGTGGGCTCGCTTAAGAGATTAGGGCTTTCCACAGTGCGGAAATTCCATCAACCCGACGAACTTCGCGACGACGAACTCTCGAAATTTTTGTCTCCCCGCAACGACAACACCACATCTTTGACTTTTTCGTAAATTTCAAAGATCTACCGATAAGATGGCAAAGATCTCGTATGTGCGCCCCTTGGCTTCCCTCCCCTGCTGTTTGTCGTCGTCGCGATTAATGCGAATTGATTGGGGGATGATGGCGTGGAATTGTTCGATTGTTGGATTGATGGATTGATGGATGAATGGAGGGAAAGGTGAACGGTGCTGGAGGAATATAGACTGACGTGAAATAGACGTGGTGCCCCTGGTGGCAAGCTTAAGATGACCCTCGGTCTTCCAGTGTACGTTTTTACCTCGAAATCCCCATACCCTTTTGGAGCTTGGAAACACAGCCGGAATTAGGAGTGAATGCTGGATTGGAAGATGAGGATGGCATGAGCATGGAAATATGCATAGGCACGGACATCGACACATCGAACAAAATCGAACAAGGCACGCGATGGGGAATGGATAGGAAACTGGCTAACGGAGGAATAGTGGTGCCGTCATGAACTGCTGCGACAACTCCGGAGCACGCAACCTGTACATCATCTCAGTCAAGGGTATCGGCGCGCGTCTCAACAGACTGCCAGCTGGTGGTGTCGGAGATATGGTTATGGCCACAGTCAAGAAGGGAAAGCCTGAGCTGAGAAAGAAGGTCATGCCTGCTGTTATCGTCAGACAGAGCAAGCCATGGAGACGAACCGATGGTGTCTTTTTGTACTTCGAGGACAACGCTGGTGTGGTAAGTGCTGGATTTCATTCGTGCCTATACTTGGATGGTTTGCGATAGCTGGCATGGGCGGATTTGAAGCGCACAATTGCGGGATTGGTGCGGGCATTACACAGAGGTCAATTGCTGACGAGATTTCCACAGATCGTCAACCCAAAGGGAGAGATGAAGGGATCTGCTATTACAGGACCAGTCGGAAAGGAGGCTGCTGAGCTCTGGCCAGTAAGTTCTTCACCCTCCACCTCTACCCAATTGAATCTGCAACCAAACACGAGACTAACACAATCCTCAGCGTATTGCCAGCAACTCCGGTGTCGTCATGTAAAGGGTTGTTTCTTTCGGGGTTTGGGCATGGAAATGGGTTTGCTGTTGCATGGTTCTCACGATAGCGATCACAACAACAAAAATTTGACGCATTCCACATGGAACTTGAAGATACCACTCTATATCCACGACTTATTCGAACTGTGACATGGCATCGATCGACGTGCTTCTGGGGTTCTCATGGCTGGCTGGAGGCGTTTGGATTAGGGACTCAGTTCAGCAAATCGAGTTCCAGGCTTCTATGGCAAGTGTCAGGGAATCGGGCGAGGGTTGAAGAGCAATCCACCACCGGAGAGGCTTTTGATGGTGAATTTGCCTTCATAGGACACGTCCGAGTTCTGGCCGAAGAATATCTAGCCCAAAAGGAAGATGATCCTCACTTTCAGGCTAAAAGGTGCCCGCGTAATCCTCCACATACGTTTTTAAACAAAGCCGTGGATGATATGGGTCCATGACCAGCCAATTGCTTCCCATGAAGCCATGAGATCCCTCCATTTCTTGTAACTCTGGGTAATCCTCACCCATGCCTGTCTCCTTGTCTTTGTTTGATTTCCTCCCAATACTTCATCGTTCTTTTAGTACACTATTCGACTTGTTTATCCTTATATTAGACACAGTCAGTGCCTCTAGCAACCAAAAAAGCAATCAAGCACGCCCACTTCTTCCTCAAAGATGAACTACATCCTCGAACTCCTCACGCTTGCTATCTACATTGTACCATATCATATCCGCAATGCCTATGCGGATGCCTCCTGTTTCCTTCCCACCTTCAAAGAAACCCACGTTAAACAAATCCACACAAACACTACATCAACTCCCTAAAGCCTATTGATGAGTGCAAAACCCCCGCTCGACATCTCTCTTTCACTACTTGCGTTCTCGAATTCATCTTCGCGGGTTATCTTGTTCACCATTATATATCTATGAACGTAGATAATCCATTCACCACCATCTTCACCGAGATGGCTCTTACTTGGACTCATGGCTATCGTTTTGTGAACGACAGGTAAATTCGAGAAGATGGAGATCTTCACTCCAGGTGGATACCGTTAAGAGCTGTCTTTCTTTATCTCCCGTTGCCTTTCCATTTGTCTTGCAACGAACCTGCGATCCCCCAGGCAAGAAGAGACCTCCCCAAAATCCTCAATCTGCTTCAATACCTCCCAAACCACTCTCTACACACTCCTTCAAGCCCATTCAAGCAGCATCAACCACCTCAATTCTTTGTTACACCACCATTCCAAACAACCTCCTCTCAACCCCTCCAATGACACTCACCGCCACCCAAAAAGCTCGCAGAAAAGCCGCCCGCGAAGCCGCCGCCTTCCTACCACCCAAGCACCACCCAGAGCTCGAGCACAAACTCAACCATACCTTCGCTGATCCGACGCTTCTGCAAGAAGCGCTTCAGACAAAAGGAAATGGCATCACTCAGATCGGAGACCGTAAGATCGAGGAGGGGAACAAGAGGCTTGCGCTACTCGGAGATTCGGTTCTGAGTCTTGCGTTATTGAGGGATTGGTATGGGGAGGGGGAGAGGAGACGTAAGTTTTGACTGCCTTGGTTGGAATTTCAACTTTCACTTGGAGGTCTCCGTTTGCTGTGTTTGAAGTTTGAGAGGTTCAAACGGAACGTGTCTGTCCTAGTCAAGATAGATGAAGAACAACAGCTGACATTCTGCTTCAGAATCTGGACACGAAACACTCGTCGCTGTCTCCAACAACCGCAACCTCAACCAGCGAGGTCAAGCAATCGGACTATCGGCTTTCATTAACAGACCCAAGAGCTTCGCTAACAGGCGTGTACCGCCTCGAATGATGTCTGATACTGTGGAGGCACTCATTGGCGCCGTCTTCATGGACTCGGGAGAAAGCCTTGAGGCTGTGAAAGTCGCCATACGAGGGTTGGGGTTGGTATGAACCTCGAACTGGGGAAACTTCCAGAGACTTTTATTTGGGGTCGTGGAATGGACTGAGATGCGCAGCGAGCTCTTCTTGAACTTTTGGCAGTTGGAAAAAGCTCCGGAATATATTTTGCAGGCAGGGTTTGGATACTAGGACAGCGGTGGACCACAGTTTCGGTTTGTGGATCGGATTCTTGGACATAGGATTCGGCGTTTTGGAGGTTGGGTTTCGATGGAAGAGCCCAAGGGCGGAATGAAGATTGGTAAGGTTCGTGCCCTTGGCTTGGAGGAAGAAATCGAATCCTGACAACATCCTTTCCACTTGCTCCTTGACATGTTGCTTTGATAAGCACGAGTTTGATTGCTAAGTCGAATCCCGTATTACAATTGAACGAGCCAAATATCGGCATTATGAAGGGACGTAATCTCCTAATCTCCTTTATTGACCCTTGAAATCCGTACATGAAAGCCGATCAGAAAGAGAATGAGACGTCGTTCAACATGTCAAGGAGAGCTCAATTAACTCTCTTGATGGGTACAGTTGTTTTTTGTAGTTCAACAACTACTTCAATGTATATATATTATCTCTCCCTCGTCATGGTATTCCAGTATGTCGAACGTGTGAGGCCTTCTGAACGCGTTGATCGCGACCATCGCAATGTTTTCGAGTATGTAACGTTCGACTAAGGCTTGACCCACGAGTGTGAAATGATTGTTGCTCCAATCTCTGTTCTCACTAACGGTGGGACATCCTTCACAGATGTCACGCACCTTTGACACGTATGGCAGGGGCCGTAAAACGAAGCAGCCCCAAAATGGGGGTTTCAGTGGAAGTGCATAGATGACATCCTGAGATAGGGCATCCTGTGGGACTAGACTTAGTCCTCCATGCTCATTTTCTGCAATTCTCCTGCCTAGTAGAAGTGATGAAGCTGTGGATTCATCTTGAAGATACTCATCATCATTCCAGTGCTTCCCTGGCGAACACCTAATGCAATCCTCGACCGCGTCGAGCATTTTATACATTTGCGGATCGGAGGTGAGATCCAAATCGCTTATAACGCTCTGTATATAGCATAACTCTCCAACCTTCCAGAATCGAGCGGTAAGTACCCTTCCATCGAGGTAACGAGACTCTGGATCAAACTTAATGTTATCGTCATCAAATCGTGAGTGCCGGCATTCTGAGGTTGCAGATGGAGGAAAGACCGGTGGAAAATTCGACAGAGACACTGACCAGTCAGGCATCCAGGATGAAAGTCCTTCGAGGGAGTGAGAGTTCGGAACGGCCCCAGCTTGACATAGAACGTGATAAAAAGTTTTCGTGTCCATGCATGTGGTAAGATACCGCGCCTTATCTTTCACTTCGCTATTCTGCACAATATATCTAGCGGTATCTGTGAAAACTTCTGTCACAGAACGGTGATAATCTACTTTCGGGCAAGGCGGTTCGTTCCCTTTGGATGGAAGATCAGCAACGGCTAGGTGTCCAAAGATGATATCGCGTACATCGGAAACTCCACAACCTCGCCTGGATATAAGTACTGATAGCAAAGATTGAGGGTCCTTCTTCCGCTCTCGGGCTGCATGCATGTCGGAGAACATCCGGGCTGCCTTGGTGGTACCTGACTCAACGGATACCGATCTATTCTTCCCCATGCTTGAATCCCAGGTCATCTTTATCTGGTTGGGTGGAGACTTGTCTACTACATCCATTTTCCCCTGCAGGAACATTTCCGGGTCTTCTTTGACTTCTCCTTGTTGCTTGGTACCATGGGACTTGAGGAAAGCTTCGTGAAGCCGGTCCCATTTGACACGGCGTTGGCCACATTGTACAAGTGGCATACGGGATAAGACCAGTTCTTGGTAGACCCAGACTCGAGTGAACCAAGGCCGCGTCAAGATCTGGCTTTCAATGATTTGGCTCAGTCGGTAATCGAGTTTTGTCTCAACTACGGCATCCATCGCCTCATCGCACTCGGCATTCGAGGTCCCGAGGTAGATGACAGTAAAAGCAGCAAAAGAGTATATCTGTCTCATCAATTCAACCTGCGAAGCTCGCTCTTCCAAATTCGACTGATCGATACATATAGCATCAGCCCAAAGCTGTAAGCGCCCCTGATCATGGCGAAGATCATGAAGCGCATCGAAAAGATTGCTCGTGACTTCGAAAGGGAGAGCATTAACAAATATAGTACGCTTCTGAGTTGCATCTCCCCAAACATACGATAGCGCGGTGTAATGATTGAAGACATCTTGACATTCCGACAAGGCTGCGTGGATCAGGCGGCAGTGGATAGGGGAATCTGGTTGGCCAGGCTCGATGATAAGGAGACGGATCGCATCGGGTCCTCTGAGAGGGGAGTATTGAAAATTGGGTGGCTCTGGTTCTATCGTCATTGCAGCTTGTGATACTCGTTCATTTGTAAGATAGACCCGCCTTTATGAGGGATTAAGTTGGAAAGCGGAGATGAATCGACGACGAGGCTGTGGAGGAAAGAGATACCGCCTCGCTTATGCACCCTTCAGCTTACAGGACTGGAGCATGTTACATTCGCTTGAGCTACGCCTTACAAAATAATTGTCCACTCCACAAACAATCGAATCCCAAATTGGATTTGAGATATCAGCTGCCCGGAAAACAGATGCTGAACAACGTGTAGAGCAAATCCAGCCCACATCCTACCTCACAACCTCCCTGCGCCTTACCCACAGCGCTGGCTTCTCCCACAACATCCTCATCGTAACACTCTCTTCCCAATCCAGCTCCTTCGTCCCATTAACCCCTTCCAAGTCAAAGTCCCATATCAACCTCGCAAGAATAATTCTCATCTCCAATTCCGCCAATCCAAGTCCAATGCAAGCCCTCGGACCAATCGAGAACGGCCTGGATGCATCTTTGACATCGTCTGCAAATCTATCTTCCCAAAAAGGATGATCGCGATCCAGCCAACGCTCAGGGC
This sequence comes from Cadophora sp. MPI-SDFR-AT-0126, assembly GCA_020747065.1. Classification (NCBI taxonomy): domain Eukaryota; kingdom Fungi; phylum Ascomycota; class Leotiomycetes; order Helotiales; family Ploettnerulaceae; genus Cadophora; species Cadophora sp. MPI-SDFR-AT-0126. The sequence continues at coordinate 634,904 of JAGMVK010000008.1, forward strand.
AGAATGATCTGGGTGAAGAAAAGTAAGAGGGCGAGCGTGTAGTTGTCCAGAAAGAGGTTGAGACGCTGGTCCCGGCTGGAACAGCGTAGCCGGAGATTGTATCACCCGAACTAACTCGAGGAAGACCGGCTGGGACAGGCGGGAAGATGCGGAGACCTTCTGAGATCACGGCGTTGAGGTAGGGTAGAGACTGAGTAGTGTCGCCGTTGATATCCTTGCATCGTATGAAAGAGGACCGGACTTCTTGGACTAAGCGACCAAGAGCTCGCGGGGTATGTAAAAGGTAGTATGTTGTTCCTAGTCCAATCAGCAAAGTGGCCTTGGGAAAATAGCCATCGAAGAGTCTCACCAGCAAGCGCTGTCGCGACGGTCTCAGAACCAGCAATTACCAACATATTGGCCTGCCCAGTTAGATACGGCAGGCTTAAATCCAGTTCCTTGTTTTTGGTAATATGAGAGAAGAAATCCGCTCTCTCGCTGCCACTCTTCATGCGCTTCTCAACGAGGTCTCTCGAACGCTTACTGTTAGCAAGTCGATGAGTAGGTGCTCGTTGACCCCTGACAAGCGAAGGGAAGTATCTCAAGAGAGGAACCCGTCGAAAAACATCGATGAGTTGACCTTCTGCGATGCCACGCTTGATTTCAGGGACCCATTCATGTCCTTTGGCATTCTCCACTGCGCCGAAAGATTCGCCGAATGCGAGATCACCGATGATGTCGAATGTGAGCCAGTTGTACCACTATTCCGTCAGCCTTCCTAGTCGCTAATGGACTAGGTGCAATTAACCATGTACCTCTTCAATGTTAATACCCTCATCCGCACCCCCATGCTTCTTGATCTGCTCAATCCACATATCAACATATTTCAGAACAAAAGCTGTTTGCGCACGAAGTGCACTGGAACTAAATGCCGGCGCAAGCAATTTCCTAATTTCGCGATGCTTTACGGGATCTCGTTCATTTGACATCACGAGGGATCTGGTCCCGCCTGGCCCTTGGTTATACCAGTTGCCTTTCAGAAATTGCTTGCGGCCTTTGGTGGCGGTGCCATAGATGTCTTGGTAGCTGTCGACTGTTGAGAAGTCCCTTTGCTTGTGAGATCACTGGTCGCTATAGAGATTTGCCGGTCCTTACAGATCATTTGGCGCGAATCTTACGACTGGTCCATATTTCTTGTGGAGATCTTCAACAATGAAAGCCCAGCGTCCTCCTGTCCTGCGGGACTGTTAGAAAGAGCAATTCAATCAAAGAGTGCCATCACCAACCATCCGAATACATAGAACAAGTTTGAGGCTGCAGCCCATTTTGGACCAGGGAATTTGGCCAGCGGATGGAAGTAGACGTTGTAAATGACCTTGGAAAATATGTAGAGCAGTCCCTTGTTACTTGATCAGCAGAGAGTAAGGCCAAGGTGGGATACCCTCACGAATACAACTGCAGCTGTGAAAACACGGACGAAATTTAAGATGGGTTCCCCCATTGTTATACTAGGACCCTGCGATACTGCTTGCACGATATGCTGAATTGAGGGGAACAAGAATGTGACCGTGATGGAGTCTTGACTTTAAGGTTTCACCCGAGTCATGCTTGCATATCGCTTCAGTTCACCACCTCAAAACCCTCTGCATGACCATAATTTGCACCCAATGGGAGGAAAACACACTCCAGGGACCTTATCTTTGATTGGGTGAGGTAGAAAAAGCAATGTTACCAACTGGACTAAATCTGGTTGGATTAGCACAGAACAAGAATCGGTGACAGTATAATGTTCTGACAGAACATATCTCATGGTGTAATCTTTTGATATCGCAGGCGAATCAATGAAGTAATTCAAGCGACAAGAATTTAATGCGAGGGAAGATTTGAAGCGCGTCGGCAAAGACAATGTTGAAAAGAAATGCGAAGCACAGGAGAACGTTTCCATGGCATCTATCAGAGCCATGATAATTCCAGTACAAGGCAATATACGATAGAAATACTCAATCATTCGCTTCTTGTGTCATTATCGCCAATATGTACTGGGTTTCCGCAACTTTGAAGAATCCAGATCCACGTGATCCACATCACCTGACTTTCACCAAAAATCGGAATGTGTTGAGTAAAGGAGGAGTGATGTGCGAAACGAGCAAGAATGAACACTACACAAGCTTATACTACCTACTTGGCAGACATATTAGCCATAGTATTCAGAAAAGAATCAATGGAGACGCCATGCTTTCAAGATACAGGAGACCAATGTTCCAAGCAGAAGGGGCAAATGAATTCGGCAATGGACATAGTTCGCTCGATCTAAAAATGAAAGGCTACCACGAACGGTATTAGCGGAGGAAAGATCCGATTGCTAACAACTCGAAGACCCGCGCAGGTCGACAAATTGTGATAGAACAGATCCAGCGTTGCTTTTACAGAAACTTATTGGCAAACCATTGAGCGGATGATATTTTGCATCGGCCTTAGTCAGATTCGCTAACCTTATTTAGACGAAGTCCGTCGGCTCGCAGATGGCTGCTTGATTCCGCGGGATTTTGTATGAACCAATCCAGATCTATATTTGTACTGCGAGTATCAGCAGCTCAAATCCAGATCCTATCTGGCGATATGGTGATGAATAGCGGGAAGTATCAGTATTGTGCGGGCATCGAGCTCCAGCAACCAAATTTCTTAACGTTGAAGGAACTTCTGGAGCAGCAGTATTTCACCATTTCATTTTGTGAGATGACTTCCAAGTTGGAAAATCCCTCATGGTAGCGTCGTTCTCATGTACCGACTTCTCCGTTTTTCGGCGATACAGGACACGCTGTTCAGTGCGGCCGGAGGCTGTGAGTTTATCATTTTGACATACGAGTTGTCGCATCAGCTTCGGCGATGGCTGAACGATAGTTAGCTGAGCCACTCGAAGAAGAAAAGAGGGAGCACTAGGAGGCAATAAGCTTTGCCAAGCCCCTCGTTAAAAAGCTTGATTCGTAACTGGGGGTCAATGCATCTCGAAATGCGTGGTGACGCGGCCTTCCGAGTGGCAGGGTTTGAGATATCGAAGTCTCGGGGATTGGTGCATTCGAATGAAGCATCAATTGCCGGTGCTGGTGCAACCAGGACAGCGGAAGGCGATCTCTTGACCGTTTGCAGCTGAACAGCTGAGCAGCAAAGTTGAAATCTCGAAAGGTTTCGGCTTCGCAAGGATAGCTACAGCGGATGTGAATCGTCCGTACTTCTGACGCGTTGGCAACCGTCATGATCGACTGCAGTTTCACGAATTTTTAGACTTCATCTGATCGGAACTATGAATTTGCCTTGCGAAAGCGAAGTCTTGCGGAGTCAAGAAGGTTGGCAATTTTTCAGGATTCTCCCTGCTTTTAATGTCTCAGCCGCAACCTCAAGCCGCAATCCTCCTTGCATTCCTAGCACTAGACAGACAGGCTCAGTATGTGGTCGCGCGACTAAATCTAGGGGGCTTTAGACAGCCAAGCAGATCAGCCAGATGACAGTTTTCAGCCATTTCCTGCATCGCCATATTTTATTGGGTGACACCACAGTCAACAAAACCCCTGAGACACAATTCATTCTTCAGAGGAATTGATATTTCATTCGGAGCGAAGTGTTCGTTCCAAAATCGTCGATGGCCTCGTCATCTCACATTTCGTTGGTCGCGTGCCCTGGGCTTGATGATGCAGGGATACTTTAGCTCAAGCACACGAGCATCGGGGAGGTCCTGGAGCAGTCTGTGGACTGCTTGAAGTCTCCACTCCGAGCTCCACTGGCGACGAATACCTGGACTGGGCGACTAGCACAACACTTTTCGATGTGCCAGTGCCAGTGATAAGAACTTGCCGCTCCTCCCTCTCAATCCTCTCTTTGGCGAATCTTTGATCTTAGTCTTTTTGAAGTCCAACCAACACTCCTTTTCTACCAGTTCATCAAGTTCCTCGTTTGTCTTCAGACTTCTTCGGGATCAAGCTTCAGGGCTTACGGAACGAGCTCCTAGTTGTGCCAAGAAGTGCACTATCCGCGGGTTGCCAAGACTGTTGAATACCATCGTCCCGCTTTCCAGCCTACAGCCTTTTCTCATTCAACACCATGCGGCTCTCATGGCTGTTCTCACTTCCCGCTGTACTTTCGACAGCTTCGGCACTCGCTATACAGAAGCGAGATGCGGACTTTTACAGTGTGCGGACGCATATGCACAAAGATATGAGTGGAAAGAAGGGTGATCCGACGGAGAAATATTTCCGTAAGCTGGCAACTGTCGCGTGCCGCATCATTTAGACGCCTACTAATTCCGTCCGCTTCAACAGATGAAAGCGTGTATGTATCTCTATTTAACCGGATACGACCGGATGAATGATGGAAGCTTGAATAATTGCTAACTCAATTCAATCAGATTCCATCCGCATTACGATGGCCGGTATGTCCCAACAGTTTGGTTGTGCCGGATGCAAATACTAACAGTCCCACGATAGATTCGCAGACCATCAATTAGGGTATCGGGAACGAAAACAAGCCCTGTCGAACCTCATCCAAACATATTTAGCAACATTTTCTGATATAGGCGTGGAGACATGGTTGATGCACGGAACGCTGTTGGGTTGGTGGTGGAATCGAAAGGTACGAGCAAATGCATTCATCGAACCCGACGCCACTGACAGTCTGTTGGCAGATTCTCCCTTGGGATTCCGACTCGGATGTGCAGGTTTCCGAAGCTTCGATGCACTACCTCGCATCGTATTACAACATGTCCGTCTTCCACTACAAGACCCCGCGAATTCCGGAAGGCAGGGACTACATGCTGGAAATAAACCCGCATTATGTGAACAGGGAGCAATCGGACAAGCTCAATGTGATTGATGCGAGATGGGTGGACACTACAAGCGGATTATTTATTGATATCACGACTGCACGATACAATCTTACGCATCCGGCAGGAGCGGGGATGTTGAGTTGCAAGGACGGACATGAATACAGGGTACGGATTCCCGATGATTATCTATGAAACAATGCTCACAGTATTTTTAGGACTCGTACATCTTCCCGTTGCGAGACACATATTTCGAAGACACGCCAGCGAAGATCCCATTCGCCTACAAGGAAATCTTGGAAGCAGAATACCAACAGAAGGCCTTGACGAACACCGATTTCGAAGGGTATGAGCATTTATCACTCTTGAGATCCATATACTGATACACCCCTAGCCATCATTTTGACGACCAGAAATACGAGTGGATCCCGGTACCCGCGAAGGTCGAACCCGAGAAGCAACAGCCCAAGAGAGAGGACCAAAAAAAGGAAGTGAAGAAGGACGGACCCGCTAAAAAACCAGTACCAGCCCAAGATCAGCAGCAGGCCAGGGATGCACCAAAAGCTCCCGATCAACAGGCAGTGGCTAAGAAGGACGAGTCTGCCCCACCAGCTAGCCAAAAGCCCGTCGAGTCATCGCCAGACAAGGGCGAAGTTTCGAAGCGAGCTCAACCGCAACAACCCGCTGCCCAGCGTGCTGCTGAGGAGAAGCTGTCAAAGAAAGAGGAGAAGAGAGAACTCCTGAGAAAGAAGACGGAGGAGAAGCGCAAGGCTGCGGAAGAAAAGGCGATTGCTAAGGAGGAGAAGCGACTTGCGAGTCAGAAAAAGGCTGATGAGAAGAGAGCTGCTGCTACGGGCAACAAAGCTTGGTGAAAGCATCAATGGCTAAGTTGGTCTATTAGTTGGGGACGCTGTTCTCGAAGACTTGCGAAAGCATGGGTTCTGGCGATCTGAGACACCGGCCCGAAAAGATATCTACTGGTCGCTACCCCGCCAGGCCGTCTAAAAATACTATATATCGCAGCTGAACAGGTGCTGGAAGGATCTACTGGGCCTTCAGTCCAGATGAAGGTCATGTATATCAGCATTAGGGCCATAGGAGGACTTGGGAGGAAATATTGGATAAGGTTATGGCGAAGGGTCAAAAGGTGTTGGATATACCCAAAATGGTTGGACGACGGAATCGTAATCTGTATGGCGTCCGGGAACTATCTCTATATATGAGATGTATAATAAGAGTCGGTATTGTTCCATTCCCAAAATACTCATCGTTAGGAAATTGAAGTTTTAGATTTAGATAGGAGAGTGGATGTCTTGTGTCGCTTGATCTTGAGAGGATTATTATTCACCTTCACAACGAGCGGCATAAGCCTTCGCAATTGACACCTCCTTCATGTCCCCTTCCAACCAAAACAGTCTCCTCGGCACAAAATAACCCACCAAACAATAACCCTCAAGCTCCAAGGGAGGAGTTCTCCACGTGACCAACCCCCTTCTCGAAACCTCGCTTACCGCCGCTCAAACGTCGCATACCATCTGATCGCCAGCACCTCACACAAATCCCGTCTCCAAACCATCCCAACGATTCACACACGCGCCTCTCCGCGGACCTTGCAAACACCATCCTACCTCATCTCGCAAAACTGGGACTTCGTATTCTCATTCGGCCCATAATTTCCACTCATGGAAAATAAGCTCATTGGCTGTGTTTAAGGTTATGGTTAAACCTACCATCGAACAGTGGATCGTCGAGGCTGAGATGAGGCCATGGATGAGAGGGGATGAGACGATGATGCTTGATGGCAATCGGATGAGTGAGTTCGTGGAAACGGGTATAAGAAGAGGGGGATCGCCGTGCCTTTTTCTTGGGAAGGCATTGCATTCGTCCTGTGTTTTGATTCGTTCTCTCACATTCTTTCGGTTGATCTGTTTACTTCTATTCTTCCAGCTGTGCTGTTGTCTATCCTCTCTTCTCTATTCGCTCATTCAGTCAATACATATCCTCAAATCCTCTCACTCTTTCAAACAAACGCTCTCGCGAAACCCCTCGAATCACCAAATCAACAACCATGCACTTCTCAACCCTCACCCTCCTTTTCGCCCTCACGGCCACCACCCTCTCAGCCCCCACCCCCGCCCACAGCGTCAAACGGGCCCTAACCGCAAAACCCTACAACGACTTCTCCGTCTCCTCGGGTGTCGCCGGTTCCGCCCTGGCCGAAGTAAACGCCAACTTCCCCGTCCCCAGCGACCTGAGCACCGTATCCGCCTCCGACCTCACCATCATCTCCAACGCAGCCAAGGTCTCCGAGCAAGCGGAAGTCGCCACGGGCGGCTTCAACGACGCGATTGCGGCTGCGGGCGGGCAGGGCACGACGGAGGGCAAGGCGCTGCAGGTGGGCAAGATCAAGAATAAGGTGTTGAAGCTGCAGACGGATGTTTTGAGGTTGCAGATTCAGGCGGCGCAGGGGAAGGCGGGACTGGAGAGTCAGATTGCGACGCAGCAGAAGAAGTTGGCGACTAATGTTGCGCTGGATGAGGCGGCGAAGGGGCAGACTGCCAAGGCTATCGATTTTGCGGGTTAGAGGGGGACGAAATGGTTGATGGTGCTGTTTGAGTGGGTTGTAGATGGAAAGGGGATGTGAATGGAGGAGAGGGAGAGAGGACATTAATCTAATCTTTTTATGTTAGATCTGATTCTGGATCTTCATTTTTATTTCAACCGCCGAATGTAATCCATGGGAACCGCACTACCAGGTCCAAAGTACAAAGACTCATTGACACATATCCGCCTCGCTCCAACATCAACCACCATTCCCGCACCCCAAATTCCAAAACCACCTTCAATCGCCACATCACCAAAGACTACAACAAACCCCACTAAGATAACCCTTGCGATACTACTCTTCTACATAGCCTACCACCACTACTACATACTCACAACATGCCACACATAGAATGACTGTAATCAAGACATCATTGAATTAATCCGATGACAATTCTGCTATGAACCTCCCTCTCCCTCTCCTGATTTACAAGCCTGCAATAGAACCAACGATTTCGGGTGTATCTCTTTCTTCTGAAGGCATCAATCACAACAAACAGTACTTCAGAGGGTTATCTACTGGGCATAATGATCACAATCAACCACTCACATCGATATCATCAACATCTTCATTTTACGAAACTTCATTCCTCTATCCATCCATCTATCTACAAAAGTCTCCAACCTCTCCAACCTCTCCTCTCTCCCCCTCCCCCTGCCCCCTCCCCCTTCCCCTCCCTGTCCCCCTCAACAAAAGAGAAAAACAATAATGCATTGACGAATTCATCTCGATTCGTAGCGCGTAAAAAGCGCCTTATCAAATAAACAAGCGCTGAACTTTTTTGTCGGAACGACCCGGGTACAGTATCCAGTCTGCGAATCTGGGTATGCGTATGCGTATGCGTGTATGTATATGTATATGTGAGGAGAGCGAGAATGCGATGCATGGATACAAATGTTCCGCTCTTGTCTGTCTGTCCGTCTCCTCGCGATGGAGGTGACAGAGCAGAGCAGACGTTCTTCGCTTTTGTCTCCCACCTGTGTGAATTACAGTTCTCGACGTTCCCAACCTCTTCCATGCCTTATCACTTTAACACTCTCCCTCATGCCCTTCACCTTCTCCTTCAGGAAAAGTCATCGTCATCATCGTCCTCCATAGCCGAGAGATCCATGATCGCCTTGCGCTTACGCTTTCCCAACGTCAGCGGACTGCGAGGCGAAGTAAGAGCCTGGTACCGCTCATACTCGCTACGGAACTGGTGTGGCGAGTCCTCATCGTCACCAGCGCCATCCATACCCATTGCAAGACGTGTGGGCTTGCGTACCCGCGTGCTGCCTCGAGTGGGAGCTGGGGTTGCGGTAGAGATAGAGGCGGATGCAGAGGTGTTTGTGGCGGATGTCGATGCGTTGGATGTTAGGGCTGCTTGTTGGATGGGGGTCTGCTGAGAGGAGGATGCCGTGGCGGCGATGTCGTTTGACTTGGAGGCTTGTGCAGTGGTCTTTCTCTTCTTGGCTGGTGCTCTTGGCTTGCGTGATGCTGTGTTTGAAGGCGCAACGGTGACGGGGACGAAAGTCGTAGTTGTAGAAAGGGGAGGAGGAGCACCATGGTATGCAATAGCGTCGAGAGAAGCGTACACATCAGTGGTATTAGCTGTGGGGTTGCTGAATGGATTTTGTGGTGCTGCCGCGAATGTAGGTGGGTTGTCGAAGGTCATCGGTTGAGAAGGATTGGGAGGTACTGAGAAGAATGGGTTTGGGGTGAAGGAAGAGGCTGGAACACCACCATTCGGTACACCACCTTTTGCAGCATCCTTTGCGGCCTTCTTGGCAGCGTTTGTAGCAGCTCTTTTCTCCATAGGCCCTTTCATTAAGCCCTTAGCCCATCGCTCTCTCGTGGCTTCAGCGAGCTTGCGGCTCTTCTGTGCCTTCTTTCTCGCCTCCTCCTGAGCAGCTGACAGACCGCCTTCTTCTCCATCCCCATCATGACCTGATTGCTCTGCTCCACTCTCAAAGTTTGGAGTGTAGCTTCCAGCCTTACTCTTTCCTCCTTGGGAAGCTGTCTTGTAGTTCATGCCGAGACCATCGGTTTCATCACCAGTCTGGAGACCACTCGGGATTTCAGAGCCTTGATGGGGTGTAGCAATGCCGTTTGCAGCTGGCGAATGACCCGCATCCTCGGATGTGTACTGTTCGACCTCCTTTCCTTTTCCCTTGCCCTTAGAAGCGCGTGGTCGGCTGGACTCGGGTGCAGATTGATCCGAGATCTCGAAGCCGGCTTGGAGCTCCTCGGAGACTGGTCTGATGACTTTTCTCTGTGGGCCGAAGCGAATCATATGCTTCTTTGGTCGTGGAGGAACATCTTCTACTGCCTCGCTGAAGTATTCAGACTCCGTAGCCTCTTCCTTGAGAGCCTTGGCCTTTCTGGTCGAACGGGCTGCCTTGCCACCCTTGCGCCGCTTTTGTGGTGGAGGCTCACTCTCATCATCCAGAGCAAAGTCATCTCCGTCGCCTGGAAGCGCAACGTAAATGGAATCTGCTAGTACGGCAGCTTTCTTTCGCTTTGGACGTCCACTGGCAGTTAAGGAGTCCTCAGCAACTGCCTCGCCAGTGGCTTCTGGAGTGACTGGCTGTTCCACGTCGACCTCTGGGATAGTCTCTTGCTTTTTTGCAACATTCTTGCGTTTCTTGGGAACAGGACCAGCTGGTTGTGTAGTCTCCGCTGTTCCATTCTCAACAACACGCTTACGCTTGCCACCTCTGCCCTTACCCGTTGAAGGACCCTGGGCAGTGGCTTGTGCAGACATTTCCCTGGTAGCTGCTCTGGAAGCGGCTCTCGAAGGGCGACCAGTGGATGTAGTCATGGCCGATGACGACGTGGTAGGACGAGAAGTAGATGCAGAAGCGAAACGAGACTCGTCATCTTGTTCGGTAGATTGCATAACATCGTTCTCTTCACCAAGCTGAACTTGCTCAATTGGAGCTTCAACTTCCTTCTTGGCACGTCCAACTCGAGTGGCCTTGGGCTTTGCAGCGGCACGACCACCCTTCTTTGGGCTTGCCTTGACCTCTGTAGCCTCATCACCGCTTTTGACATTGAGGATGATCTTCTTCGGTCTTCCTCCTGCATGCTTGGGCTTGGCAGGGACAACAGCTGCTGCTTGTGTTTGTTGAACGAGAGCCTCGGCTGCTTCTTGAAGCTGTGCTTCTTCATTTGGCTCGAGTTCTCTAGGTGTTTGGACGTTGACAAGTTCATCTTCCGAATCGGAGCTCTGTGCTGGTTCAGAGACCGGTGGGAGGTGAGATTGCTGGAGCTTGGACTTGGAGGCGGATTTCGGCACTGGTGGGAGGGCCTCACCCCTGGCCTTTGGTGGTCGACCGATTCTCTTGCCAGACTTCGGGAATACCGAGACCTTTGGACTGCCCTCACGGGTTGCCGTTCGGCGACGAGCAGGTGATGTAGGTAAATCCTGAACAACTCTCGCAGTGCGTCTGCGCTTGCCAAGGGGGGCTTCTTCTGAGTCTGAGCCACCAGGAGTGGTCGTCTGTTCAGTATCGTAAGCACGCTTACCTCTGCTTCTCTTTGGTCGACCATTCTCATCCTTCTCTTCGGTGACAACAATAGCACGACGATCCTTCAGAACTTGATAGCCGATGGCATCCTTGTGCTTGCTGTAATCAGCCATGTAGACATCGGCGGTCTTTCGATCTTCAAAGACGACTGGGTCAACCAAGATATTACGTCTCTTGCGAACTTCCTCATCGCCCTTTCTCAATGCAGGTAGCGGAGTATCCTCGAGGTGATGGGTAGGCTTGGCCTCCTGCTTCTCCAACTGTCTGCGCCGCTTGTGTACTTTGGACATGACTTCAGGGTTCTTGATCTGCTTCATATATTCCCAATATCCTGGAGGAGTAGCCTCAGGATTAGAAGTAGCTTGAAGTTGATCTAACCAGTTGTTGTAATCTCTCAATGGCTGCTTGACCTCCTCTCTATACTGAGCATGAAGTCGTAGAAGAATAGCATCAGTCTCTGCTGCCTCCTTATCGTCTTGTTCCTTCTTAGCTTCAGCTGCCATCTTTGCCTGGAACTTCTTCGAAGAATCGTAATCGTCGGTCTTCTTGTCCAATGTGTCGTACTCATCTTGAAGTAAGGCTAAAGCACTTGAAACTACAGCGGTTCTGTGGTAGAGCTGTTCGTATGAAAGTTCTTCAGGCTTCCCGAGATATTCTTCAAAGGCCTCGATAGGAGTCAATTTGGGAAAACCTTGCTTAGATGATGCTGGCTTCTTCTTTCGGCGCATTGGGGTGACTTGTGGTACTGATCCAGACCGAACTGATCGAGGAATTGAACCTGAACGAACAGACTTGGGAATTGAGCCAGAACGAGCTGATCTAGACATTGAGCCAGATCGAGTGGGCTTGCGGCCCTGAACACTTGAGTTCTTCAAGATGGATTTCCAGACCTTTGGAGTTTCTGAATTGGCGAATACCTCGATGACGACTACATCAGGGATTTCCGAATTTTGGGATGGCTGTGACAGATCTGCATCCGTGGGGGTTCGAGACGATCTGGATTTGTTGCTGCTCTGAGACGCTTGAACGCTCTGAGCCCCATTGGGGTCTAGGGTATTTTGAGAGTCTTCGGCATCAGAGAGAGCAGCTGAGGACTTTCTTGAGGATTTTGCAGAGCTTCTGGCGGAGTTCTTTGCGGAGAATTTTGCTGAACCCTTCGATGAGACGGACGACCTCCGACTGGCAACATCGACGGCGGATGCTTCTTCGTCCTCATCTGAATCATAGAAGACACGCTCGTCCCAGATATACGGAGAGATCGAGCTGGTCTCGCTGACATAGTCATCCTCGATAGCTGATTCCTCATCTGAATCGGCTTGATGACCAGCATCAGCATCAGAATTGGGTTTATCAACTAAGTCTTTCGGCTCAGTAGGTAGCTCCTCAGCGTCGGCAGGCAAGTCCTTGGGGACAGCAGCGACTGCTTCCACTTCTTGAGTAGGATGGGTAGGAGTATTACTGGTACTAAGAGCGACTGGAGACTTAGGTGGAGGAGAGAGACTACTTGTCATGGTGCCACTGTGAGGAGTGATGGTAAACTCAGAAATGCCAGAGCAAGTAGACACGTGACTCTCAAAGTCCTGTAACAGGGTCAGAAAGTGAACTCAGAGAGGGGAAAATGGACGAGAAAGAACACCAACCTCAATTGACATGTTTCCCATGGTAGCATTGCAATGCTGACAGGTTCTATTCTCTGCGCTGGCAACGACGGGTTCCGAAGAAGCAGGAATAAGAACTTGATCTGACGGCGCAATGACGGGAAGTTGAGCTGGCGGCGGCGAAGCGCGTGTGTCAGTGACACTTGTTTTAGTTCTCGCCATGATGGACGATCTCGGTGTTGATATTCTCAATCAGATTGGAGACTCTGAGAGAGAAAGAATGGTGGTTGTAGAGTGCGCAAATGATTGCAAGAACAGTTTTCGGGGGGTGCGGTTGTCTCACGACAAAATGCGCTTGACCGAGGAGTTGATGTATTGGAAAGAACTGTGATGAAGAACACGGAAGACCAAGAAGTGTCTGATATCAACGACGCAGAAAGAGAGCAGAGTCCGAGTCGCTGCAACAATAGCAAAGTCGATTTTATTGCGAGTCGAGCGTTGATATTGTCGGTCACTTGCTCTTCAGGTCGGTCGGCTCTGATTCTGGTTCAGTCAAGTCTTGGCTGGGCAAGTCGATTTGCAAGGGGACAGGGGGGTTGTGGCTGACTTAGTGCCCCGGCCAAGACCCGCCAATCAGAGGGCGGAGCTAGACCGGGAACGAACTGGCCTTGATGGGGCTGGTGGGTAACGACTGCAACTATCAACAGCCTCATGTAACTGCAACCTTCATTTGTTCTGTACCTATCGTGTTACTGCAGACTTCATACAACCACCAAATACCACATTCTTGAAGCTGCAATGGCTACGAAGAAGTCCAAGGCCGCCGCGCCAACTGATGATGAGTTGAACAAGCTGCTCGAAGGCATTGGCGAGGAGGAATCTACAGCTCCTGCTCCGACTTCCAAGGGAGCTTCCAAACCAACAAAGCCAGCTGCTCAGTCCCAGTCCGAGCAAGATTTACTGGCCGAGTTGGACAATCTGGAGAACCTAGGAGCTCAACCACCCTCCCGACCACATACTCCTCGTATCCAATCCATCAAACGCACTGCAACCGGAACCCCTCCTCCACAATCCTCACGAACAAGCGAGGACAAGGCAGCTGGTCCTCGGCCGTCGGGTGATAGCACACGATCATTCCACAATTCATTTACACCTTCCGCCACGAGCAGTGACTTGCAAGAAGCAGAGAAGAAAGCTCCAATTGCCCAACCAGCTGAGGAGGCTGCTGCTGCAACAGGTGGTGGATGGTGGGGAAGTGTCTTTGCGACCGCAAGTGCTGCTGTTAAGACCGCCGAAGCTGCCGTGAAGGAAATCCAGCAGAATGAAGAAGCGAAAAGATGGGCAGAGCAAGTGAAGGGAAATGTTGGAGTGTTGAGGGGATTTGGTAAGACTTCTTCCTAAGCTATTTATTGCATGCTCTATCCGCTTTCATGATTTGCCCATTTGCTTCAAGGCTTTTCTTTTCATACTATCTGGACCACCTCCAACCTTACCTCAACCCATCAACCCATCAGCAGATAACTAACACCGCCAGGTGGTGAACTCCGCTCCCGCGCCCTCCCAACCTTCACCAACATCCTACACACTCTAGCACCACCCATCTCCTCCCACGAACGTCTCCAAATCCACATCACCCACGACTTCATCGGCTACCCTTCCCTCGACCCCCTTATATACTCTACCTTCTCCCGCGTGATGGCACAAGTCGAAGGCGGTGACCTTCTCGTCATTCAGCGCGGCCACGAATCAACCGCCCGCCGCAACTCAGAAGCCGGCTATTCAGGTGGCAGCGCAGGATGGAGCGATGGGCCCTGGTGGCGCCAAAGCAATGAACACCGTGACCTAGGCGCTGTCAAGGGCCTCGTTGAAGGCACGAAACTCGTTCGTGTCAGTGCAGAGGCTTACGCCAATGAATATTTCTCCTCCCATGGTGGTCTCGAAGCTGCAGCGCAGCGGGCGACTGAGAACCTTAGCGAATCCAATCCCGTACGAAGCAGTGATATCTTCCTCGCCGTACAAGCCATCTCGCACGATGCTCCCGAGGAACTCTTCCAAGGCCCAACGAAGGAGAAAGATGAGTCCGGTGCAGTGGTAGAGGATAAGGAAAAGGCCGACGAACTCATCTCCTTCGCAATCTACCTCCATGACCCCGTCCACAGCATAACATTCCACACAGTCTCGCAATCTGTCCCCGCCAAATGGATGCGATGGCTCGATGCCCCCTCGCCCATGACTCCCGCCTCACCCACTTCACCAAGCGACAGCGAGAAGAAAGCTGGGTTCTTCGGCAACGAAGCCGAAGGATACCAGTCTAATCTCCCTGAGGAGATCGCCGAGATCATCGAGAGTGGAGGTGTTGATCCCAGGGAATGGGTTGCCGAGTGGGTTGAGGAGATCCTGACGCTTGGGACGGGCGTGGTTGCGCAGAGGTACGTGGCGAGGAGGATGGGTGTGGGTGAGGGCGGGATTGGAAAGGGGAAGGCGAGGCAGGAGGAGATTATGAGTGATGGCGGTGGGGAGGCTGCTAGAGCAGGACTGTTTTAATAGTGTTGGGGAGGTTTTGTTTCAGCGAGTCTTGTAATTGGGATGATGGCGTTCTTTCTTGTGTGTTTGTTTGTATCAGGATGCATGCATACGTACAGTACACCCTTCTTACTCTCTTCATAGAGATTATTAGTGCTTGCATACGTTTCCTCTTTGTTTTGGAGGCATTCAAGAATACCATTTTTTCAAAAATTGTCTACAGTCTCCAACTACTTCCTTCTATACACCGGAATCCCTGCCCGTCTTCTGGACCCCGTAGCCCTATTTCATCTTGCAAAGTTTCTTGCAAATGTAAATCGTCCACCCCCCTGCTTGATAAAATCAACCGAGCATAGAAAGACAGATACTTGACTTTGCAGGAGCAGGCGAATACAAGTGTTTCAACTCCGGTTTTCCAACGACAATTTTCATAAAGCTAGTGGCACTTGGCCGGAGTACTGTATGTACATCAGGCTGAGGCAGGGGCAGGTGCAGGAATATCACCTCACCAGCTACTAGGAAAGGAAGGAAGGGATCTGTGAATTCAGTGAGATATGATGTGCGTGCGTTTACTGTATATGTATACATACATATATCATGCCGTGCTGTGATAGTTTGTATTGTACAGTATAGTACCATCGTACCGTACAGTCCACTCGTCACTGCCCTCATCTACCCTTATATATTAAAAACATAAACCGAATAAGTATTATCACGCTTCCGGTCCGGAGAATGATAATAATAAGAAGAAGGGCTGTTCAGACACTAGATGTAGTTCAAATTCATTCCATTCCTCTCCTTCCTTTGCTTTCATTCTATCCTCGAATCATGATGTCCTCAATATTAGAATCAGAATCATGATCAGGACTTGTATCAACCTCCTACAGCCTCATTCCATGTACCCCAATTCTGTCACTCCTCCATCGTATCAGTCCCTTCCCTTGCCAGATCTTCCACAGACAATGAAAATGAAATGAAGATCACTGAAAAATTCCAACGCAAGCAATGAATAGCTGTCCTCAAATCTCCGAGGAACATCCAGTCCAAAGAGTAGGAAGCAGAAAATCAATGAACGAAGGACAAGAATCAGTAAACACTAACGACAAAAGAACGTTCATTTAGCTTCCATTCCTGAACGCCTATTTGAGTGAACCTCACCCTCATACCATTGCTTTCAACCCACTGCGTTCCCTTTCGAAAAGAATAATCTTATGTATGCACGCATCAAGCACCAACCCAAACCCTCAAAACCCCAACGAGCTAACGCTCGATACCCTCTTTGGTCTCGGCTTCAACTCCACTACAGCTGAGTCTCATTCAGCCACTGTTGACTCCCTTAAGCCACTAGGACCTTTATTGCCTCTCCGACCCAGTAATGTCGCATTATCAAGACTCAATTCGAAGTTACCCTTTCTCGCACGTACCTGCTGCTTAGCAGCAGCTGTAACCGCCGCACTATGCTGGCCATAACCTTTCTGTGCAGCAGGAGGAGCCCGTGCCGCGGCTGCTGCATTAAGGTTGGTATTCCTCAGACTCTGCTCGACCTGGTGAACATCGGCGTCACGGGCTTTGGGTACCTTGGAAGGAATGCCGTTGTCTTCCTGGTAGTCTTCTTCCTCGTCAAACTCGTCGTCGTCGATGGGGTTGAGACCGTTCATAGCAGCAGCGTTACGGTATCCAGGCTTGAAGTTCTTGCGACGTTTGCCCTCTTCTTCCTGTCTGTGCACAGCGTAGCTGACATCGAAGACTTCGCGAAGGTTGACTTGGCCAGGGCTGCGGAAATCCATACGCTTTCCGGCACCCGGTGACTCGAGAAGAGCAGGGTTGATGCCTAATTGCTTTTGACGCTCGAATGCTGGTGTGGCAAGAGGTGGCGCATCGTGAGCAGCATATGTTGGCTCTCTGGTATTCTTGATCCATGGATGATCTAAGAACTCCTTGATAGTGTAACGCTTTGCTGGGTCGACAGTAAGAAGATGAGATACCAGATCCTGGGCAGACTTGGAGATATCGTCCCACCAAGGAGATAAGAAGGTATATTGACCTCTGGCGACTTTCTCGGTAAGTACCTGGATACTCTCGTCGTAGAATGGCGGGAATCCACAGAGTAATGTGTAGAGTACACAACCCATAGCCCACATATCAACACTCTTCGAATATCGTTCGTCCTTGACAATCTCAGGTGCAGTGTAGCCAACAGTTCCACATGGCGTCATTGTTTGGTTGTCCCACACGATCTTGCTGAGGCCGAAATCCGCGATCTTGATTTTACCAATTCCACCAGCACCAACCCCTGGAATGAACTCTCCCTCATCAACCTTGTCCTCATCTTCGGGTCCTTTGGGCTTTGGATTCTTTGTTGGTACGAATGGGATGGGCGAAAATAATAAGTTCTCTGGCTTGATATCTCTGTCATGACGTCAGCGAGGACCCTATGGAGGGGTTCGAAACAACGCACCTGTGAACTACACCACACTCTTCGTGCAGATATTCGAGCGCCTGTGCAACCTGTGTGATGACATGTCGTGACAATTCCTCACTGAAATATGTGAGACGAACAATCTGATGGAACAGTTCTCCTCCTGGGGCCAACTCCAGCACAATGTAGTAGTACTGCTTCGATTCGGAAAAGTCGACGAGTTTCACAATGTTAGGATGATCCAGCTGGCGCATAATCTGAACTTCCTTTAGGATATTGGCTCTCTGTGTAGAACATTTTAGTCTCGGCCCTTCTAAGAACAAATGAGAAGCCACAGGCCCGACAAAAAGTGGAAAGTTTGCGCACCTCCACAGTCTTGGGCTGCTTCTTGAAATCCGGATGGAGGTGAGCTTCTCCCTAGACCGCCACACATGTTGGCATGTATTCCCAAAAGATTGGAATAGAAGATTGAACGCTCAAGCAAAAGAAGAGACGCATTATAGTATTCCCTACTTACCTGACCAGAGTTCATCTCGAACTTGCGGACGACTTTAATTGCGACCTCTCCTGCTTGTCCTTCCAAATCGCGTGCCCTGTAGACATTGCTGAATGCGCCGTCGCCCATCTTCTCGATGAGCTGCCATCGTTGCAGGTCGGGGTATCTTGGCAGCTTGCCCTTGCTCTCGTTCTCTTCCGCGACAATCCGTGCCAACTCCTCGTGGTCTACCTTCTTCCCTTTCTTCTGCTTCTGTTCCGCGGCATGTGCTGCAACATTTCCTGCCTGCGCCCCGCGATTCCGGTTGTCGAGATCTGCGGTCGAATATGCATCACCGGCATGCGCCTGATACTGTTGTTGTTGCTGATTCATGGTCGGATCGCTGTTGGCGTAGTGGTTATTCGGATGCTGTGGCGGGGCATGTTCTTGATGTCGACTGGTGTGGACGTTTACGGGCGAGACGTGGGTAGTGGGGTCGTCTT
The DNA here is from genome assembly GCA_020747065.1 of Cadophora sp. MPI-SDFR-AT-0126. Lineage (NCBI taxonomy): Eukaryota > Fungi > Ascomycota > Leotiomycetes > Helotiales > Ploettnerulaceae > Cadophora > Cadophora sp. MPI-SDFR-AT-0126. The sequence goes on from JAGMVK010000008.1 coordinate 653,328, forward strand.
GAGGTTGTGATGCTCGGCCACCTTTTCCTATATTAGAGTTGAGTCCTGGTATTTCGATGACGGTGTTGATGATGATTCAGTAGCTACCCTTGGCGGGGTAGGAGGAATGGAGAGGAAGGATGGAAGGAAGAGACTGGAGGGGTAGAGCGTACCGTGACGGATTAAGTTCTTGATCGACTGCGAGATGCTCGACATGATTAGAAATAGGATAGCCGGTGGCTTGGGTGCGAGTGCGAGTGCTCTTGAAGGACGGCCGAAACAGCAGGAGCAGCAGCAGCGTGAGACGGGCAAAGTATTGAAACGTACAGAGGGAGCGAGGAAAAGTCGAAGGAGGGGACGAGGATGATGGTCGAGGACGAGGATTAGAGTGGAGTCCAGTCGAGTGGGAGGGAGGGATGGAGTGCAGCGCAGCGCAGGAAAGCGTAAGCGAAAATAGAGGGGAGGGGAGGAAGGAAGGGATTTGCCTGTGAAAGGTTAAGGAAGGGCAACGCCGGGACAGACGAGTAGAGAGCGGATATTTGAATGATCGACCAACGCTGGCTGTAATCGACGATGTCCTCGAAAAGTAGATGTAAGGTGTGGCGTCTGTAGTTTTCGAAGTAAGGATGTCGAGATAATAGTTTCCGCAAGTAAAAACTTCGTAGGAAGCGTGATGCAGCGTAGTAATCAGTACTGTGGTACTTCGTAGTCAATCAATCAATTAATCAATCAGACCTCTGACGGGATAGCAGATCGATCTGGGGACTATCTTTTTACTTAGATGGCACTGAATGCAGTCAGTCAGTCAGTCAGTCAGTGGAGCAAGCATTATCAAGCAGGATCCGACATAATCAGAAGCAGGGAGTGTGATGTAGTGATGTTGACTGGCTGAGCGAATGACTGAAGGGGCTGTGGCTCGACGCGGCCCGCCATATCAACGTCATCGGTCGATGACGCTGCTGGCGTTCGCTGGGACGGAGAGGAGACGGACATCAGGACCAGGACCCTTCATACTGGGTTTACGGCTCAATACCAGGATTATTACACGACATGAGACGAGCGAAAGAGCGCCTCAATTAAATAATATCAATCATGTGCATTCAGACCAGACTTGACCTGACCGACAGAAAGAACAACATCTCATCATCGAATCTCCCACAACAATCAAGCAGGTATTATTGCAGACAAGCCCTCTCCACGCATGCCATGCCGCCATTCCGACTCCGCCGAAAGCATGGCTGACTTATCCCAATTCAGCAACCAAAGAGATATCTCCACCTACATTGATATCTGGCGGGCATGGCACAGAAAAATAAATGCATGTCGATGACTGATGCTCAAACGCATTCTAGACCACAACCACAACCATAACATATTGGTTACAAGTATCCTTCTAGGGAATCCTCCATAATTGACTATTTTAATGTGACCACGATACATTAATCCATGCAAGCAAATGCGGGATGCAGCATCTTCTTCCTCTACCACAACGGCGGAATGCGGGATGACTTCATTAGCTGGCCTGGGCAGATAGGGCAGACGACCAAGGTATGCAGTCCAACACAAACAAGGGGAGGAAGGACCTCCATTGGGAAGGGCAAGCAGCAGATTCCAGCAATAAACAAGGAAACACCAGTTTTAAGGCTCAGAAAGGGACAGGATGCTCACAAATATACTTGTAAACTCCGAATGCTGGAAATAGACCTTCGAAGCCCTTCTCTCTCTTTCTCTCTTTCCTTTCCTCGTCCTCTACTTGCTCTCTGCTCCAGGTCAGGTGTTCCCTGTTGGGCTGGGTACATATGACGATATGTCGGCACGGCAGGCAGGTATGATATGCAGAGCCTCTCGGATCTGTACCGGTTTGTATCCTGGAGATGGAGCTCGACCTGGAGCTTTTCGTCCGACCGGATAATACCCTCTTTTTGATGTCTGCCAAGGAGTCGGTCTCATCAGGAAGTGGATATTGGATTCGCTTGGTGGAGATAATTCGAGGAAGATGTATGTGAATGGGCAGGGATCTGACGCTGACTTCAAAGTTTTCAAACAGCCATCAGATGGGATGAAGCTTTTCATTTTAAGCAGTTCACCAGGTCACAGGTCTAGTAGTCCGTTTATGCTTAAAATTTACAGTCCAATCTCTTCCTCATCAATACAAGGCAATTTCCATCTTCAATCTTCCCTCCAACACTTCTAAAGTTCAATCCTCAGAACCACCTCACTCAAGGAATTCAAATCCCTAGGCCTGGTCAGCCAACTACCCCAAATAATCTTATCTGCAGATCGTCTCGCTCATTACCACTACGTTTCAGAACCACTGATCTACATACCCCCCATCGCATCCCGCTCGTCATATCATACCCAACCTAACCCTCACCTCACCAGCCACACCATCACTTGACCCTCCTCAATGCTCCACATTCGACATCATCGTTCGTTTCTTACAAGTAGATTCCTGTGAGTACCATACCCGGAAGAACTAATTTTCGAAACATAATACTAGTACTGCAGGTGCTGAATATGATATCACGCTGCTCTGTGGTAGGTATCTTGTTGATCTCGGATCAAGTTCCTTGCTCCAGCTTGGGATGATAGTGAGAACTTAGACTCACAATCATAACTTACCAGAAAACATATCTTAGAATTCATCATGATTTCCCAGACGTAGCCCTTCAGAAAATCGCCCAATCTCATCTCCCCATACCTCCCTGCATCCTCGTAAAACAAGCAGTCCCGAAAGGGGAGAGGTAAAAACTTGACAGCCATACTAGTCCATTGGAGATTCAGCCTCGAAACTCCTCCTCCTCGCTTAACCTACGTCACTTCACATCTCAACGGCGCCGCCCCTGAAATCCTTACCTTGCCTTACCCTACTCTAGTGGGAAACGGCAGCTAGGCCCGAGTATTGGGACGGGCATGACGCCAACGGCGTTCCGCTCTATGCATGGCCGTTCGAGCATATTCTCCGAACTGAAATGAAGCGAAGAGGTGTCTTGTGTTCTGCAGGTTGCAGGCTGATGGCGAGGTTCGTTGTATGTTGCATGGAAGATGATAGATTTCGACGTCAGATGAGGATGAGAGTTGGAGTGAGGATTCTTCCAGGGTAACTTGAGTTGGGGTCTAGCTCCTCTTGAGGTTCTGGCTAGACAGAAAGGGAGAGAAGCTCACACCATCGCAAGCGTCCTCGACACAGCATGTTTCGAAGACCACAATTACTCCTTTCCCTTCAGCCCACCTGTCCACCTCTCATGGCACCCCAAAAACTGATACAAGACAGGAGCGGGTACCTTACAGTAGCAGTGGCAGCTTCCCACCAACCACCAACTTGAACTTCTAAACAGTCAACTGTCAGCCTGCCTGCTCACTACACCAGTGGACAACGATTCGATCCAGGGCACAGTGAAGTAACGATGAATGCTCCCTCGTTCAAGCAACAACCAATAACTCCAAGTCTTCTACGGTAGCGAGACGACCGTCCCAGAGTAGGGCTGAAGAGATCGTTACCGGCCGAACTCTTGCGCTTTCTCTTCTCTTCCTTCCATCTATCTACACCCAGCAGAGCAGAATCGCCGAATCCCCGTCTGGAATATAGAATCACGCAAAGTCATGTACTCGATAAGCCGTGCTATTCCATGATCATTAGCAATCTCGCCTCCTTCCCTATTATCTCCCGGCGCTGTGCTGGAAACAATATCCATGCCCAGTCCCGTATCCAAAATATCCCTGACGACCTCAACCTGTGATACATTTCGCAGCGAGCCGCGCCCTCATGCAGCTTGTCTTGAAGACCAAGCTACGTACCTATATGATTGATAGACTCGCTGCAAGTCAATAGACTTCATATCTCCATCTATAACTCAGTTCCCGCTATGGACGATGAAGAGAGGAGGTGCGGTCAGAGAAGTGAGATAGAGAGTTATTGATACACGCTTGCTATCGAAATCTGTGATGCGTGATAAGATTTTAGGAAAGCATTGTTCTTGCTTGCTTCGTGCGAGGAGAGTAGTTACTTACTCCACACTAAGTCTAACACTGATGATGGGAGATGGGGGATACGAGAGAGAGTGGAGAAAGTGACATAGTCTGCAATACTGATACGGATACGCAATTTTTATATGCCGATTGTGGGTTTAATGGAGATACCGACCAGTATGATTTGAAGTATGCTTTGTGCTTTAAATCACATTTCTGAAATATAAATTACGAACACTTCAGACAGAGAAAGACGAGTCCGCGGAGAATCAACGGAACAAGAAATTGGGCTGAGTTGTGTTGAGAAAAAAAAAACATTCTTCCCCACTAAATGGATTAACACCCCTTCCCCCTCCAACTCGCCCTCCAACTCCCCTCGCAAAAAAAGAGGTTGGAAAAGACAAAGCATAACAAGCACTTGAACGAACCCTAGGATTCAATCTCGTGCGGCCCACCCAATGGCTTGAAGAGATCCGGATTGTGAAGACATGATTCCCCCACAAGGCTCAAAAATTTAAACCATAGAAAGGGAGGTCTATATCAACCTTAAGAAAGAAAAGTGGAATACTTTGCCGTTCCAAAATAGCTTGACTTAGTACGAGCGAGCGCTGTTGACATTAACTCTACTGTCATTGTAATATCAGAGTGTGTTCAGGCTGCTTACGATGCGCGGCATGCAATGTAGAGCGAGCTATCCTGATGTTCGTCCGTACGTGTTGGCTCGGTTATATATATCTCTGTATGAAATCTGTACACCTCCATCTTGTCCATTATTGAAATCAAAAGAGCTGCATAAAGTCTGGATTGTGGCTAGATTCCGCTGCTAGAGAGAGGTACATTGAGAAGAGGGTCTAGAGACATTGTTTTTTGTCTTGAAGTGGTTCTTCGTTTCTCTGGGCGCCCTCTTGTCTCTAGGTATCCTCATGCTAAGCCAAAGACGCTGAAGCAGATAGCGAAAAGCTTCTTTTTCTGGGCAGGTAGCTAGTCTCAGCAAAGCAAAGCAGATGGAAGAAGAGGGAAAAAAAAGGGAAAGAACAAGGTTGTCAAACTGGTCGCCAGGTTTCTCGCCGGGAGCAGACTCGGAGATGAAGGGATAAAATTGCTGTGGCATGTAACCTGGTATGGATTAGGAGCGTGTCTACGAATCAAGAAAATATACTATGATGTATCCCCAGAATCTTGATGATTCCTTCTTTAGCAATCATCACAGCAAATGCAGCTTCGCATATATCTCAATACTTTGACTCCCTTATCCTCTAAGTAGTAAGCAAAGCAAAGCAAAGCGAATATCAGACCATAAACAGCAGAACAAGAAGTACAGAGCAGATCTGCATAATTCACGAAAGGAAGAATCTGCTTGGCAGCCAAGACTTTACTGGTTTCCCATCAGATAGATGTGTATTTCGCAATCGGAGGTAACCTTGGTGTTGAGTCTCGACGGGACCATACCATGAGCAAAATACTGGACATGAGTCGAGCACTGCCGATAAGACATACACAAGGCAATTCTCGTAAATGACCACTTCTTGGCAGCTAAGAACTTCAGGCGACTCTCCTGCAATGTGTTGGCACTGTGAATAAAGCTTGGTGTTGAGAAACTCGAAACTTGACAACACAGAAACAAGAATAATCACCACGAGTCAGTAAATCTCACCAACTCGTGTTGTATCCGAGTCTTGGCATGGGTTTGTGATCAAAGTTTCGATTTGCGGGTCTTCGGTGTCTTGGTTGAAGCACTGAGGAAGCTTGGAAGGCGATAACCGATCTTGGAACCTTTGGTCGGGAGTACAAGCAGTCTGATCTATGGATCAGCTGGCTGGCTCATCGCGGGGTGACAGCTTGCGGGGTTACAGCTGGTAGGTGCCAGAACGATGGTATAGAAGCACAGTCGGCTAGCTGTGATCGAGATTAGTTAATGTTGGGACGATTTGAGGGTCCGGGGAGAGGGCGGGTAGAGCCAACTTCAGTGAAAGTCTGACTGCCTGTGGGAAGTAAATTTTGCTTGTAAAGTAACTGCTGACATGACTCACGAAGCCTGTCAAGGATATACTTCGGCTCCCAGGCCTGTCTTGAAGATGTCTTGGCTGAGATGAGGCAGCTCGAATGAAGATGAAGATATAAAAGCTTGGAAAACTCTCTTCTCCGCAACATGACAAGAGTGCTGAGTACATCACCTGGAAACATAACCAAGCTCCTCCGAGCAGATGGAACAGCTCCTTTTCGCGCAAAAACTCGCATGAATTTGTTTAAATGAGGATATAAAAAAGTCATGAAAACCTTCTCCGTGAACAGCAAACTACAAGTGGAGACTTTCCATGCGTCGAAGTCAAAATTTTCGGCCGGTCGGCTTGGCCTTCAAAAGTGGGTGCTTCTCTGTCAGTGTCAAGAGGGGAAACAAGAGGTCTTGGAGTTCTCATTTTCGGAAAGCTTGGAAATGGTGCGTGGAAGACTTGGCTGGTCGTGATTTTGGTGGGGAGGTGTTGCGGGGGTTGTTTCAATACACGAAGTTGTCAATGGGAGGAAGGTATGGTATAGGATTTTGTGGAGGTTTGTTCCGTTCTTGCCGTGAGGAAGGGTGGTCGATAAATTGAAGGTATTCGAAGAAATTTCAGAGCTATGTTGTAGATGGCTGGTGATTCTGGTTGAATCATAAATGGAAGTCTGAGGCGCATTAGAAGACTTCAAATTAAATATCCGTAGCGCACCCGACATGTCATTCCGCCTCCGAGGGCTAGATGGATGGCCCCTAGGTCTTCCTTCGAGGGTCCAAATCAGAAACAAGCACTGCCATGAATCCCAAGCAATATGAATGTGCAATCACCCCATACCAAGACCACAACGACTCGGTCTGGATCGCTTCGATCAAGCTATTTCTCCACGATAGGGCAAGCATTAGCGGGGGCGTGACTTCCATACGCCTGAAACCAGCGCTGACGAGTCGAGGCCTGCCGTCTGAACATGCAACTCCCAAGACTTCTGCGATGCGAGGCCGAAACACCGCCGAGGAAATAGGGGTCGTCAGTGAGGCGGGGTGCGTGTCTCAGGCTCACTCCTCCTCTGATGATTATGAACGATGAGACGCCTTGGTAGGAAGAGAAGATTTTTTGCAAGACCGAGGAGTCGGTATAGGGCAGGCAGAGCAGAGGTCACAGGAGGGTACAACCCCAGAGGTTCGTCCTCTGTTGGAAAATCCGAGTTGCTGTTTCGGAAGGAAAGGGGTGGCCCAGATGGGGAATGGGGAATCCCAGAGCACTGAATGCTTAGGCTTGTTAGACTTTAGGGAGCAACAACCACAACAACATAACAGAGAGAGAAGAGAGAAAAAAGACAGCAAAATAATTCGACGACTGTGGGATGGGTGATGAGCCCTCTGTATATCATCAGCAACATCTTCTGCCAAATTACACAGCGTCTTCCAAGTCGGATGCGGCCATCTTAGAGAAGCCCCCTAAAGAGACCAAGCAATCTTGAGTTTCTTGAAATTCTTGGCTGCAGCTGTCACCTACAGGCTCTAGACCCCGCCATTTTTTAGTGGGCTGGCGAGCGAGAGCGAGACAACATCACTTCAAAAGATCTCAACCAAAAATTCTCAGAACGCACAAGGAAGAAGACTCACAGATGCGCAAAAGCAGGTGCTTTCAGAGAAATGATCAGGGAAGAGTGTACGAGTGTATTCGAGATCTGTATTTGGCTTTTACCGCGCTGCCGCGCTTGCATTTTGTTGCTTCGGGGTGGCTTGCATCGTTGCTCTGATTGTGGCCTGTTTTTCTGTCATGGGTAGGCCTTGGCTTCTACATCTGGATACATGCGGTCCTTTAACGACGGCGATGGATGTCAACGCGCCACTGGAACTCCTTCTTCCCTCAGCTTTGCCTGTCTCACCGCGGCGTGGAGGTCTGACTGGCAGGAGTTTGCAATTTCTTATCCTCTCCATGCTGCTGCCATGCTTGGGCTCGCCTCCACATCCAGACCATCTTTTCCCTGTTCCTTCGACGTTGACAGCATCCACTTCTCCTTGGAAGGACCTCATTCGGTAATTCGGAGATTCTGCTACTCCATGAGCATCCTCACTGGATACGGCCAAGCTCGGCGAATAACTTCTCTGTCTCTTTCCCGCGTTTATTCCGCGAGTAACCCCTGTCAGCCACTGCTTCTTTTGAAATGTTTTGGATATTTTAAGCACCAAAGAGGCTTTTCGAAGCCTGTCAAATTCAGAGGCTCAAACCATAATTGGAAAAACCTCGTCTACGGTTGGCTTACACTTCACCGGCATGCCGCAACCCCCGTAAGCCACAACCGGGGCCGTTGGCGGTAGATGGGACAGATACACCTCCTTCACCCCTTCCAAGATATCTCTTCTCTTGGTATTCCTGCCAAAGCAGTAAGAGAGACCCAGTTACCCATGGAGAAATCCATCTCCCAAGATATTTGGCAGTTACAAGCGTTACAAGACCCTCAGCATCTTGATTCAGACTCGGCCAAATGCTACACGGACATTACCAGTGAGCTTGGTTCTTCGGGGGTCAGTCAAGCTGACTTGGCCTCCTCGGCCAAAAAGACAGGATGGTAGCCAAGCGGCATGCACGGTTGGAGTTCGGCGTTCATTTATATATCGTCAACTCTTTCCTCCATCAGACCATTTTGTTTCCTGTCCATCATCATCTCTCGCTCTCTTTCGTCCGCATACATTGAGTTTCTATTCCGTTTTCTTTCATTCCTTCATCCGTCGATCGGTGGTATTCTTACAGGGCCCGGCGCTCATTTGGTCTTCATTTACATCCTATTATTCAATCTTATTTCCATCTTTCTATTCTTCGCCGACGACACATACCCAGAAAACAAAACTCTCTCTCTAGACCAACATGAGATCTTCAACATCAACCCTCGCCCTTCTCTTCGCTACTTTGTTCCTTGATAGCGCGTCTGCATCATGTGGTCACGGTACCAGCTTGTTGAAGCGTAAAGTCAACTACAAGAGACAAGAAGGTGGAGAGGTTGCGAAGACTGTCGAGGTTGGACAGTTCGGATACATTGGATCTGTTGGCCCGTAGGTGTTCTGTCCTCCCGTCAAACTTCAAAACTAACATTCTCAAGTACCAACTGGGCCGGTCTCGCAGCTGAAAATGGTGACTGTGCAGTCAGCAAGCAACAATCACCTATCGATGTGACCAACACCTCGACAACACTCGTCGCTCCAGGTGCTCTCGATATCAAGTTTCCTAATGTCGAAGCAGCCGAATTCGAAAACATTGGTACCACAATCGAGGTAGTGATGGAAGGAAAGGGCGCCGAGACCGTCGTCGATGGAAAAGCGTAAGCTTTAGCCAAGTGACTTTTTAACGCACGAGCACTGACTGACATCTCGATCACAGTTTTGCACTCAAGCAATTCCACTTCCACTCACCTAGTGAGCATACTGTCAATGGCGAATATTTCCCCTTGGAAATGCACATGGTCCATGAAGCAGCCGGTAAGACTTCCCATCTCGCTTACCAGCTAACATGGAAGCTCCACAATGAATACTAACACTCCTTCAACAGATGGAGCCATCGCCGTCATCGCCGCTCAATTCCAACTTTCAGAGACCGGCGAGACAACATCCCTCCTGACATCGGTCGTTGAGAAAATCGGCGCCATCTCCACCCCGGGCTCCGTCACAGAAACCGGTGCTCTCGACTTCGCACCCCTCGTCGACGTCCTCTCCAAGCAGTCACTCTCCACCTACGCCGGATCTCTTACCACGCCTCCCTGCGCCGAGGGCCTCACATTCTTCATCACCACCGAGCAATTGCCATTGAACGTCGCGACCTTCAACCAGATCAAGGCTGTTGTGGGATTCAATGCACGGTTTGCCCAGAATACGGTTGGACAGGATAACCTCCTTGTTGCGAGCGCGAAGGTTGTTGAGCAGGTTGAGGCGGCGGCCGGTGGAGCAGAAGCCGTTGACGCTGCTCCTGTTGCTGAGGCTGCGAAACCTGCTGAAGCGGCCAAGCCTGCCGTTGCTGAAGGAGCTGCATCTGTAAATACCCCCTCTTCATCTTCCTTCCTTCCTCCTTCCAATTCTCTATCAGCGCCTGTCATTTCAGCAAGGGATCCAGATATATCTAACCTCAAGCTTGTTCCTTCCACATTATCTTTCTGGCGAAAATTAGAGTCGCTAACCTGTATCTCCTGTCTAGACAACTACTGGCTCCAGTGTCATCAGTGCGGGTAGCTTGGGCGAAGCGAGTGAGATCGTGAAGGGTCTCACTGGATTGGATCTTGGTGCGCTGTTGGGCAACTAAGAGGCTCGATTCGATAACTACTTGGCTTTGATTTTCTCCGTTTTAATGTTTTGAACTTTTTGTATGCTGAGGGTACGGGTGGGATGGTAGATGTAGTGTTGAGGGTCTGGGTTTTGTTTTGGAGTGGACTGGGATATTGAGGCGAAGAGAGATGGGTTGAATATAAGGTTGAATGAATGATAGGATATATGAAGACCGCTCAAATAGATGCATAGATGAGTAACAAAGCCATGTTGATACCCAGTGCCTTTCCTTGCCTCGAACGTTCCGTACTACTTGTCACTGATCTAAGTCTCCGTTGCGTCTCCAACTCTGCCACAAACTCTCCGGAGATACTTTGTCAATCACAGAGAAGTCTCTACGGCGGCCATGTTTTCACTGACACTGATCAAATCGTTAATTCCTACATTGCAACTATTCTAAGCTCTAGCTATATTCCCTGATGTCTCTTGCCGTACTGCAGTCATCTTCTTGGAGATCTCCTTCTCATCCCTCATGTTTTGCTTCTATCGCGAGCATCTGGCCCCGAACACCTTACATCCTCCATGTATCACCCTTTCACTCCAACCCAAAGCCACAAAACTAAACGACAAGTACTCAAGTTCTTGGTATCCAGGTCCAGGCCAGCCCCCGATTCCATCGATCAAAGTGTCCGCCGACGAGCCCAACACGACCTATTGAGTCGGGTATTAAGTGGCCGACTTTGGCGAGATGCAACTTTTCATTGAATACTCAATTTAAATCGCAATTCCGATAGAAAACATAACATCATTTCACTATTCTAAATATTTTCACGTAACACACAGAGGATTCTCCTTTCAAAAGCGTTGTACGTCGACGAGTAGCGAGTTAAACAGCTTAAGGTTGGTATTCTGAACTTGCCTAAATCATTAGCCACCTAAAACCTGACCCAATAGGACGACGACAACCCCGAAATCCACGAACGCATCCGTGCACACGCACATTAGCGAACTTCAGGAGACTGTACTGCTGCCCAAGCCTCGGCCATTTCGTTCGCTCCCCAAACATCCAGATTGGTTGATGTCTGCTGGTTTGCAGCGAGTACGAACACATTGAGCCTCCGTTGAACCTTATTCTGAGCTAGAACATGATTTCCCCGTCCGGTCAGATAACGTTGAAACAAACCGTTTTGGGTCAACAACTTTGCGGGGGTTTGGTTGGGTCTGGTTGGAATTTGAGTTCACCTAGTTGGTGTAGTTTGCAAGCGGACGGGACATTTGTTAAGATCCTTGCGGGGATCATCCTTCACTTTATCGCGTAGAAGCTTTTGGGGAAGGTTATTGAGGTGGGCTAGCCTTCCCAAGACCTAAGGAGCCATTTGAACGAGAAGGTCTGCGAGGAGGGTCGTGGTGATCTGCATGGTATCTTGCGGGGATTACGAATGCGAGTATTTGATTGCAACTGGAGACGGCGAAATATCTCAATTCTTGAGACTCATCTGAGGAGGCTTCAATATCAGGTTCTAAGACAAATTGCAACTCCTCATGTCACCATGAAGCTTGTTCCGATGATTCGAGGTAAGTCCACAGACAGATTGAGATACGCAACAATTAGAGACAATTGTTGCGGGCGTCCATCAACAACGCAAACCTTCAATATCACTCCATCACCAGCACACACAGCGCGTCAGATCAATCAATTTGGTTTCATACCTGCGCGTTCATACCCTCATTCCCACATTGACTTTGGCATGTGCTGCTGTGCACCAATGACCTTCTCGCTTGGCTCCCGAACTCTGAGTTTATTTTGACGACTGCTGCCCGAGCTCAAGCTCTCTTCCCTTCTCCATGCTCGGATGCATCCGAGCAACATTCCTCGGGCAGCTCTGGGGTTTGGTTATCCGAAAACTTGATTCTGCTAGGGTTTGGACGGACTGAGGAGGCTGTAGTCCCGTTCCTCATGTTTCTCACAACATGTTATGATAAACGTTCAAGTATGTCTGACATCTAGCGTCCATCTCCAAGGAAAAACCTGTCTTAACTCGCTGCATATAGATGCGTTATCGGCTTGCGGCTTAGTATTGCGCCTTACTGGCGTCTCCACAAACTCTACTGAAAGCCTCTCCTGCGTTGTCGATCTGATTCGTGATGTGTTTGGTGGCGGTCATTGACTTCCTAGCCATCAGGGCTTAGGATGTGTCAATGCCTGCGTCTCGCCCGAACTCAGGGTGTGCATGTTCCGAGGAAAGTAAAATTTCAAGGTATACATGTTAGACAAATAGTAATGTAGGTCTGCTCGTGAGCAGGTCATGAGGTAGGAAAGCACCACTCCAGAAGTATCTTTGCCACCATCAGTACTTAAGCTTACAAGAAGTTTATTAAACACAAAGACCTCCGGGATGCAACAGGAGCAGAAGTGAGAGAAAAGAGACAGAATATGGGGTTGCATCCCCTCCAAAGTACTCATTCAATACCACGATGTCCCGTTTCTCGTTCATCGATAACAGCACATCACCAAAGGTGAACAGGCCATCGCTAGATTGTTTACACCGGCGGCCATCTACACAACGTCACCCCGAACCAGGCAAGCAATTCACCACCAGCTCCACAACCATGACGGACGCAAAGGTCCCGCCCCTAGAATTCGCCAAAATGAATCTCGCGTTCTACGTCGACCTCATCTCAGCTCTCGAGAACGACGACGATCCCGAATCAGCAACATCTCCCGTCGCAACCGCTAAACGCATCACCTCCTTCAACATGTCGCGCAACGGATCGTGGAGCCAGATATCGGGCTCGAGTGGTGTACCCAAGGCGTTCACTGCTCCTGGAATGAAAACTGATGTGCGAATCAGGGTTTTCGAGAGAGAATTCCATGTTCATTCCGTGGTGCTGCGTCTGTATTCTGCGTTCTTTAGGACATTTCTTGATTCAGCGGATAAGGGCCCTGTGACAGGTGAAGGACAGTTTCGATATGACTATGTCTCTGTAATTGATCCCGACGGAGGATGGGGACTTGAAGTTGCGAAACCTGTATGTCTCCCTCCTTCACCTCAAGTCAATGGCTAGAGCAAGCTTACTCACAAACATCTCCAGGGCGTACAATCCCCCGCAGTTCTCAGCCCCCTCAAAGAAGGCATGGAAAGCAGCACCGACGAGATCGCCTTTGAGAAGCTCCTCTGCGCTATGTACCACAAGAAATACAGCATCACTGGTCTTCGCGAACTCTCCGACATGACCCGCCTCGCAGACTTCTACTGCTGTCTCCCGACCTTCTCCTCCTCCCTCTACTCCGCACTATGGCACAGTCCCGCCCTGATCGCCGAGATCCCATCAAACAGCAACTCCACACTCATCCTCGCTCAGAAACTCCGCCATCCGCTCTTATTTCGCGAAGCTCTCGTACACGTCGTCTGTCAATGGAAAGGTTACAGCCATTTCCTGGAGGGGCATTACGGACTTGTGTGTGCTGTTACTTCGGCTTACAATCGTGTTTGTGAGAGGCTGCTTGCTGCTAATCAGGAGATTTTCATTGCGATGCAGCTGGGTGGGCAAGTCAAAGTCGACATCAGTGCTGCAACCAGCGGGCTGGAAAGAGAAGAGATCCCCACGCAAAACGCGCATTTCTACAGACATTTGTATAATCAGTGGGAGGGGGAGCAGGAGGATGGCATGCAGAATGTTGTTGAGGCGCTGAGGGTGCTGTTGGAGAATAATTTGGCGCTGGACAGGAAGGGTGGGCTGGCTGGGGAGGACGAGTATAAGAATGGGTTCCTCTGTGCAGAGATATCAGACTCGGAATTGCCGTGGAACTTGGAGGAAGAGGATTGGTGAAGTGTAGAGGGTTGTGTTGCTGTCGGTTCTTGTTGCATGGGATGGAGTGAAAATGTTTGTTTTGGAATTAGGCGTCACAGAGGGTACGTGGATAGCGGGCGTCTCTTGTTTGGAACTGATGTCAGTCTTTTCTGTTTGAGTAAGAGAAATATCCAGGCGTGCAAGAATTGGCGACGCACCGGTGGATTTATGATATGGAAAATCGAAAGCACGAGAGTGTACCAGCCCTGCTCGTCGACCAGGCTTATGAATGATGAAAAATAATGAAAGAGGAATAACGAAGCAATAAAGACCACTTGTATGAATTTGACGTTCCCGATATCCTGAAAAAGTGATCATCGATGGTTCACTTACGCAGCATCAAAGATTCTCGAGTAATACCGGCTACCAGTCTAAGGTGCAGAGGAGACACATTCCTCCGTGAATGGTCAAAATCGAGGAAGCCTTGCCAATTCTTAATCTTACGTTTGGAGTCCGAGGCTGATTTCTGAGGTATTCGGACCGCTGATTCCTCTCCTTCATACCACAGCATCACAGCAACACAGCAATCCGTTGTAGTCTTCCAAACAAATATTGACGAGCTTCTGTATCTGAATCCCCGCGATGAGCACTGAGCACTGACCAGCTCGCTAATCTGGTTATCTCACGCTAAACCATCCCCTGCATTAGTCCCAGTCAATGACGTTCATGATATCGAAGCTCGCGTCCATCTCGTCCTCCAGAAGAAACAACAATTGAAGGTTTCGCATCCCAGGAGCGAGAACTTGCTGCTTTCATATTCCCAAGTCTCATTTTGATGTTTACATACCGACTATTGACAACGAGAATATTGAAAACACCCCTCCACTCTTCGCCCAAAGGGAAAGCTATTTACTTCCTTCATCAGATCCACATCAAAACCATCAAAACCTCCGCAAAATACACAATGCCACCTAAGAAAGTTGCAATAAACGGCAAGCGCAAAGCTTCATCACCTGAAGAGCCCGCACCGAAGAAATCCAAGATCAGCAATGGCTCCTCCGATCCCCTCCGCCAACCTCACGAGTCCGCCAAAGAAGCAGAAGACAATGGCATCGTCCTCCGCGAATTTTACCCCCACGAGATGAGCAACGCGCGCGCTGCGGCATACAATAGTGACGAATTGCCTCGGCCAATCGAATTGCTCAACAATGCACTTTCAGAAACCAAGGCGGGTCGGGAGAAGATAGAGGTCAAGGATGCGGTTGTGCATTGGTTCAAATGCGATTTGAGAACGAAGGATAATAAAAGTTTGCATATGGCTAGCGAGAAGGCGAAGGAAAAAGGGGTGCCGCTAATTGCGATTTATATTGTCAGTCCGCAAGATTTCCAGGCCCATTTGACGGCGCCGGTAAGGGTTGACTTTATCCTGCGAACGCTGGAGGTTCTGAAGAAGGATCTGGCGAAGTTGGACATACCGCTATATGTGGAAACTGTGGAGAAGAGGAGAAATGTTCAAGGGAGGATATTGGAGCTACTGGAGGAATGGGGAGCGAGTCATCTGTTTGCGAATATTGAGTATGAGGTTGATGAATTGAGGCGAGAAGCGAAGATGGTGAGGGCGTGTCTGGAAAAGGGGATCGCCATGGATGTTGTGCCAGATACTTGTGTTGTCAGCCCCGGAGACCTGACCAGCGGGACTGGCAAGCAATATTCAGTCTATTCACCATGGTTCCGGGCGTGGGTGGCCTACATCCACGATAATCCCAAGGTTCTGGACCTATTCGATGCGCCTGGCAAGAATCCCGGAAGTGCAAGAGAGAAGTTCAAGAAGCTTTTCGAAAGTCCCATCCCAGATGCGCCAGCCAACAAGAAGTTGACCGATGAAGAGAAGAAGAGATTCAGATCTATGTGGCCTGCAGGAGAAGTAGAAGCTCATGACAGACTGAGCAAATTCTGCGACGAACGCATTGCAAAGTACGGAGATAAGAGAAATTTCCCTGCCCTAGGTGCAACATCCTCATTGAGTGTCCACTTCGCAAGTGGCACTCTCAGCGCAAGAACCGCCATCCGTACAGCCCGCGACTACAACACGAGCAAGAAACTCAACGCCGGAAACAGTGGCATCCAAACATGGATCAGCGAGGTAGCATGGCGCGACTTCTACAAACACGTCCTAGCACACTGGCCATATGTCTGCATGAACAAACCCTTCAAGCCAGAATACACCAATATTACCTGGGAATACAACCAAGAGCACTTCAAAGCCTGGTGCGAAGGCAAGACTGGGTACCCCATCGTCGATGCAGCCATGCGCCAACTTAACCACTGTGGATACATGCACAATCGCTGCCGTATGATCGTCGGGTCATTCCTCGCCAAACACCTCCTCCTCGACTGGCGGATGGGTGAGCGCTACTTTATGGAACATCTCATCGATGGTGATTTCGCCTCCAACAATGGAGGATGGGGATTCAGTGCTTCAACAGGCGTCGATCCACAGCCGTATTTCCGTATCTTCAATCCGCTACTACAGAGCGAGAAGTTCGATGACGAGGGCGAGTATATCAGGAAATGGGTTAAGGAATTGGAGGGTGTTAAGGGGAAGGCGATCCATGATCCTTACGGGAGAGGCGAGGGGGCGAAAGTGAAAAAATTGGGATACCCGGAGAGGATCGTTGATCATAAGGAGTGTAGGGAGAGGGCTTTGGCCAGGTATAAGGAGGGCTTAGGAAGGGATACTGCTTGAAGTGGTTAGTCACATTGCACTGTGTTCTGTAGTATATCGTTAGAGCGTGCCGCAACTTTGCCTGTAGTCTATATTGGATTTTAGCGCTCCTTCATTCATATCACCAGGTTGTTATGCTGCAATACATTGCTGCCTGGGGAGTACACAGTTTCTCAAATTGATAGGACCAGCATGCGAGCAGCTAGCAAGGTGTATTTCTCCCAGCACAAGGGAACAAAACCCTATCACATACTTATAGCGAACTACGAAATTTTGATTCCAAGCACCCACGTTTCTTACGTCCCGGTGATGCCTCTCTAAAACCATAACAGGGCTCGTGGTTTCTTATAGACCACTTTCGCTTCTCGGTCGGATATGTCCGCCTCATAGCGATCGAACTGGGTCTGTGAGTTTTTGCTTTCGGACCCCACTTCTTGAGGCTTGAATCTACCTCCATATTGGTTTTTTTGTTTTATGATTGTGAGCTGTTGTCTTCGATGTGTGCGCTGTTAATAAGTAAACAGTTCTTTGGGGGGGATGGTTCGCTTATTGTTTACTTTGCGACAAGCGAGTCAGTCCGCTTTCGTTGTAAACTAGAGATGAAATGGTAGATGACTTGCTGAATAGCTGTTATTGAATCATTTCTTATGTCTCGTATAATCGGAATATATGCGTCTATAGTGATCGAATCTTTTGGTAAGGCAAGCAAGGTGGTTACACGACGAGTCAACATTAAGATGAAAAACATCGATGTATGTATGCTATTTTGGAAGGTTAATTCTTCTTGGTAATGGATACAGCGAACGTAAAATCTCACAAAAGAATTACCGTGTCCGCCCAGTCATAAGATATTTACATCATAGGTACCATTTCATCGATTTCATTACCTCTCGTAACCTTCCCCAAACTTTTTCCAAACTTCCGCCCAGTTCCTCACACCCCTCTTCGCCCAGCTTTGCACCCAGCTTTTTTCACTCAGCAACTCACGCCAACCCTCAACCAAACAAACTCCTCAGCTTAAACCCCCTAGACTCCCTCTTCGACGTCCCCCCCAACGAATTCCACGACTCAGTCCTCTGCCTCATCTCGTCATGCGGCGAGCGCGGGTGCTGCTGAACAGTCTGCTGCGTTGTCGGCCTCTCACTATCGACACTTAGTCTCGAGAATGAGACGTCGGGCTCGCCTTTCAGTGCTCTCTCGACGCCTTGGTACTGTCGGCGGTAATCGTCGTGTTTCGTCTTGGCTGCTATGTATTGCTTCTCTGCTTCGCGGCGGCGCTCTTGTAAGGCGGTCATTTCGGCGTCGAGCTGTTCCATCTGTTCAGTTGGTTAGTGATGTATGGTAGAAAAAGGGTTTTTTATTCTATGGGAGCTGGATCAGAATTCTGAACTCCGCTCGCTTGCCAAAGGGCTTGGTATCTAAATCGAAGGAATGAGGAATCTGACTTACCAAATCCTGAGCCTCGTTCATCTGTGTATTGTACTCTTGGATCTTGCCATTCAAAGGTTTCAAGACGCTGGACATGACGCTTGGGCTGTTAAGACGAGGTATCGCATCTCCTAATGCCTGACCGCCTTCCTTGCCACGGGGGAATCTTTGCTCAGCCTCCGACGACCTTGTTGGGCTATGCTGTGAAGGAACGGGATCGGCTCTACTTCTGGTATTCGGAACTGACTGCTTGTACGATGCCGAATTAGATTGAGACGGGCCACTTGCCTCAGCCCTATTGGATTGCGGCGGGGATGGCCGCGTCGGGGACTGGTCATCCTCGTCGGTTCGTCTGTACCCGCGACGTCTGGCCTGCTGCTGCTGCTGCTGCTGCTGTTGTTGTTGCTGTAGCTGTTGCTCTTGGCGTCTTCTCATTGCCTCATTCGTCTTGTTCAATAATTCTTCATGAGGTCCCGAATAAGACGGAGGCCGTGGCTTATCTGCAACGACACCTCGCCGTGAAGACGTGTTGTTTGCCACTGGCTGTCCGCCCTCAATTTGCACCATGTGTTGCTGCCTAGGAGTCAGAACACAGTATCTGGTTGGCTCGTTTCTAGAACGACTTACCTGGTTTTGAGGGATCTGAGAAGAACTCTCTCTCGTCGGCGATCGCTGGGCCGCAGGTTGTTCCATCTGATCGTAAACATCGGCGTAGAAATGCGAGCTTCCTCGCCTCCGTTCTTCGGCCTCTCGGGGCACTGTTCTGCTCTGAGATGACTGCATCTTGGTAGAATTCAGCCAAAAACAATAAGAGGAATAGTATGAATGAATGAGGAAGGAATGCAAATCCTGATGCAGGGGTTGATAAAGGGTGAGGGTGAAAGGTCTGTGCTGGCTGTCCCAACCACCTGTTTGCTATTTCAGGTGGCGGGCGACCCGACCCGCAGAAAGTTCCGAACTAAGCGAGACTAGCCACCCGAGATATCAACAGAGAGGCTGGGTTTGGGACAGAGTTCATGTCATCAATTTGACTAGATATGCTTTGCTGTACTTTATGTTATGCATCGTGAGATATCCTGAGGTATTGTTACGAAGGGTGATGCCGTATAAGAATTGACATCGCTTCGCATATTGTGCGCAAATAGTTCGAGGATGAGTTGCGTAAAAGTTACCTTCGAAGGACTCCTGATTGCGGCACGGTGTGACCCCAACTTCTTACTCACTTATGAATCAAATGATTATAGCTACGGGCTTAACGCAGGAAACGCTTTTGAAAAATTATACTCTCGCGGAAACCCAATGAACAGCTCAAAAAAGCAAGGTTTATAAATGATCCAGAAACATCTGAATATTATCAAAATCTTTCAATTAGATCCCGAGGCAGGTCCGACTACGTCACTGATCTATCAAATCATGAACATCAATATCCCAATTAGTTACTGGAGCCATCGAGGGAGAAAGAATTTTATCTTCACGGATCAACAGTTCATACTCCAGGATCCAAGGCCCTGAAAAGTGGGATTTCCTCGATAAGGATCGCAGATCCCGATAACGAATGTACCCCTCCTTTTCCCCTCATAAACAAACATCTGCTCCATCATCACATCCTGCTCTCAATTGATCTCTACGAAATGTACTAATTCTATCTACTTCAATCCAATCACTTCTCCCCTCTCACAAATTCCCCATCCAAAAATCATGACCGAGCAACCCGTAACCCTTGGTCCTCCCAGCAACACCTGGACCTACGACCATCCCAGCAAAACCTGGGACCTCTCCAATTCCTCGAAATCCAAGATCACGTTCCCCACAACAGAAGGCCTACCAGACACATCCGTAACGATAGATCCGGAGAAAACAGCTCTCGTGGTGGTCGATATGCAGAATTTCTTTCTTGATAAGAGTTGTATGGAGCATCCAAATGGATTGAAGGCTGTGGAGCCGACGGGGAGGGTCGTGGAGTGGTGTAGGGAGGTGGGCGTACAGGTGAGTTGTAACTGTGACTGTCACTGTGTGTTCGGAATGGGGGCATAGTCTTGATCTATTGTTGTACACGTATATGTTTAGGCGTTAATCGTAGTGTTGATTTATACATTTTCTACTTACTTGGGTATCACGCTTATGCTCTTAACATAAATATATGTTTGTACAATTTCTCACTTTATATCAACTAACTCCTTCTAACAGGTCATCTGGCTCAACTGGGGCCTAACCGACTCCGACATGTCAACCATGCCCGCCAGCGTCCTCCGCGGCTTCGCTCGCAACCTCATCCCTCCCCCTCCACCCTCCATCCCACACAGCTACACCGGCCTCGGCAGTCTTCTCTCGCCTCCCTCAAAAGGCCGCACGCTCTTCGCCTCCACCTGGAACGCAGCCATCTACCCACCTCTAGCAACACACGTCTCACCATCCGACATCCACGTCCCTAAGAACAGGATGAGCGGCCTTTGGAATGAGGAACAGCCGTTGTTCAAGACGCTGGTGGAGAAGGAAGTGAGCACGGTACTGTTTGCGGGGGTGAATACGGATCAGTGTGTGTTGGGGACGTTGGTCGATGCGTATAATGCGGGGTGGGGGTGTGTGTTGGTGGATGATTGTTGTGGGACGACGACGGTGGGGGGGAAGGAGGTGAGCTTGTATAATGTAGCTGTGAGTTTCCTGATTCATTTTTCTGATGAGTGTAGCCTTTGCTTGTATATTCCTATTTTCATTTCCCTTTTACTACTTTGATTTCGTTTCTTGCTTTCGATCTGTCCATTCCCTTCTTTTTTGCCCTTTCTATCTGATCTATCCTCTATACGAGAGACTCACAGCAGCCGGCCACTTATCTCGAATCCTGCTTTCCTACCTTTGTACCATTTATGGTAATTGAATCAGGCCCTAAAACTCATCCGATGTTATCATGTTCGGAGAATTAGTGATTCTCCTCCTAGTCTTAAGCGAGACAGGCTAGCTACACAGTGCAGATATCGGTATTTGAATTGTAGTGGGCATTTGACATTTGCGTGTGCTTACTGATCCGCCGAAAACAGTCATCATACGGATTTGTTACTCGAAGCGACGAGCTACTTGCTGCGAAGGTGGGGTAATGCATGTATGTAAAGTAATTGTTGCTCGGGAGAAAGGAAGAATGTAGTCAAGAAACCAAGATACGATACGATGAGACGCGGGTAGACTGTGGACTGGACGGATAGCCTACTGCGAATACGAGCCCAAGATATGGATGGAATGCACCATGGTTTCCTGTCCTATCAGAGTGATTGCTGGCAATAGGGTCGAGGAGAATTACCATAGAGAATGTTTTGAAGACTCTTTCTTGATTTCTTATCTAGTTCGTACTGTATGCTATGTGCATGCGTTTGTCTCGTGAGCTCGTGTAACCGAGCTGAAGCTTCCTTCCACGGACTCCCCCAAACGCCTCGCCTCACCTCTCTTCCTCTCTCGTATATACAAAGCACCCTCGCCGGAGCTCTCCGTCCATCTGCATATACTGCACTTGCCTCTGTGGCTCTTTCTTGTCTGCCCGCCCTGAAAGTAATGTGCGCCGCTACCCGTATCCAAAATCCCACAGCCCAAGCCGAAACCCAGTCAGGATCCAACCCATGCGTGGTCGACTGTCACCCATCGACGAGTACCATCCCGTATCCCATAATTTCTATGCATAAACGCCCTCCTATAGACCGAAGGATCAAACTCGCTCCATTCCCAATACTCCAGAAATGTACTGTGCTGCCTTTTGCTTTTGCATGTGTTGTAACGCCTGTTCCCGCTATCGATGATGTGTATGCCTGTATGAATAGATTTCAAAATTGATGTGCCGGCAATCGAGCCTTATGCGCCTTGGATGTTGACGTCTCCTTTGCAGATTCCGTAGCTGCAACAGGCACTAGGATCGAGTTGGCCCATGAGGACTTGGTCTCTTATTCTCTGTTTGGCTTGTCAATTTTTACCCTTGATGGCGTACGGTTTGGGAAGAACGTACGTCTGTGCAAGGTACCGGAGTTGCTGCTACCATAGCAGACATCCCTAGCAACGCAATAGCGAGTCTGACGATTTGCTTCGTGAAGAGCATTTTGAATGTGTGTATTGTTCGTTGGAGTGAAAGCGTAGACGGAAGAGAATTGACTTTTCTGCAGACAAGAGGATGCAATGAGAGCCGTCTGATGTGTTGATAAGAGTGTTCCCGCCGAGGGAGAGCGATTACGTTGTCGTCTCGGATATGATACGATGGATGCTTTGCTGGATGTTTTCCCGGTTCGAGGATTTTGGTTTCTTGATGCAAGAACGGCAAGGTTGTGTGTTTGAGTGCTTCTTCCTTTTTTCTTTCCTTCTTCGATAACCGAGTGCTAAATAGCTGTTGATGAGGGAACGAGAGGAATGAAGTTTGATAAAGGACCGAGAAGATCTATACTTAGAGGAATGGAGGGGGTCGTGAAACTAGTTATATCTCCTCGCCTTACGGAGGTAGCCTTACCTCGACTTACTCTAACTGCAGCGCCATGTCTCAGTGGTAAACCAAATCCATGCATGCAAGCAGACGGACTCACAAGTCTTCCCAGCCACCTGTATCGCAGCCTCGCTGCAAACGAGGATGGGCCGAATACTAACCAAGAAAACGATGGCCGCTTGCATACTGGTGATGAAGTAATCACGAAGTCATTCCTGTCAAGCTTGTCTTGTCGTCGGGCCATTGCTTCGTATTGACAGGTTCCGGCGAAGGGAAAAGTGCGGAAGAATGCACTGGTGTTTGATAGTCGGGAGACCCATGGATCGCTCAGCTTAGCCGCACGCTTACGAATTCGAACCGAGCAACTGTGACGTCTTGTGGTTGGTGCGCGCCACAGAGGTGGAGCAGCAGTCAAACTGGCGAGATCTAAGAATAAATCGAATAGCTGTCGGTGGCTGTCGGTGGCTGTGCGGATTTTTTTTCGTTCCTCATGGCTGAAGATGACAATAGAACGGAACGGTCATGACCGATGCGCGACGTTACGTGACATTTGGGTTTCATGGAGGCGAATATAAGACGAGAAATCCCCGTGAATATGGATATCCGCCGATATTTTTGACTCATGGTACGAGCGCTGTTTCTGGAATAGTAAGTTAGGAGTGGCCTCACTCGGATTACACTTCAAGGTCATGTACCTTCGTACCGTCAGCACACCACATGCCATGCCTCGCGATGAATGATCACCGTTCCCCTACCTGCATCAAGAAGTTTGTTCCCTCTTCTTCTCAATCAAAATGCGGTGAAGCCCAGTCATTTTTCATCCATGCATTTAGTTCTTTCTCAGATCGCTTCATTTATCTGCCCTTTCTTCAAACCTATATTCGCGATTGGATATCATAGCATTTCACTTCCCCCTGACGATCTCTCTGTCAATTGTCAATCAGAGGAAACAAGCATCGGATTTCATTGGATGACATCTAATCTTCTGCGGCTCTGCTTAGACGATCACCGGGCGATCTGATGCGTGCATATCCGTGATACACCGGGTATTTAGAGTTCGTTTCGGATTTGTTTGGAGCACCTGCGTCCCGGTCGATCTTTTGTTCTTTTTGATAAATGGGATGGGCAGGGCTTAGGATTTTCAGAGGGCCCCCACATCCTTTCCTGACCCCTTTTCCTGACGGCACACACAGGGTGAAGAGCTACTTTGGTCGTGCAGGCGAGCATTGATTTCTTCTCTTTTCATGTATTAATACGTGACTAGCAAGTATGAGCGGTTGCTGTGTGCTTTTCTTCGTTGTCTCGAGAATTTGCTCCCTCTCTTGGACATCAATTGACTTCGACCGTTTGTTTCTCTTTCTTTTGCAGCCGGACTTGTGGCAAATACTGAAGAGGATGGAGAGAACGCCACTTTTGATTGCGTTTCCCCTGCAACCTATCCTAGCGAAGGCTTCGTCAACAAGCTCACAAATTATCGTTATTTCTAGCAGATGAAGCTCTTATTATTCCTCCACTTCTGTGGGCGCCTGGGCTAAGGCAATAAAAACGTCTCTCCTCATTGTCGAGTTCTTCTCTTCAATGAATCCTAAACTCCTGTGGCATATACTTTCCATCCGCCGCCTCATCCATTGCCTTTCCTTCCATATACCCATCAACATATGCCTCACCAACCAGTACCACATCCCCTTCCTCCGTACTCCTTCCTGCTCTCCTCCTTAATAGAACAGAAAAGTCACAGCCCACCAAAACACAAACGGCGTCGCCCCTTTTCGCATTCCCAGTCACCAAGCAAAAATTCCCACTTTCCGCAACAGCGAACTTCCTCCCCCTAGCATGCCTCAGGAAACTCTGCTCCCACGCCTTCTCTTGTGGTCCCGCAGCACGCATGTCTTCTTCCCAAAACTGCATGATTGCTTTCGTATTGCCTCTACGCAGCCATTTCAGACACTGTTCCCGGAACTGTGGTAGGTGGGGGCTTTGTAAGGCGCGATTGCAGCACAAAGTCCGCCAGAACCTGTTGACTCGTTCTTCATCTCCAATTCCTTCAAGTCGAGGACCAAAGGCGAGTTTTGCCCACGAAAAGAATGTCTCGTAGGCGTGGAGAATGAGAAAAGTGTGGTGTCGACCTGGGACCATCGAGTCCCAGGACTCCACTTTCCCAATGTCCGCACCGATCGCTGTGTCTGCTGCTGTAGCTAGAGTATCGATCTGAACCCCTGAAGCAATGAGAACGTCGCCTTCGATCTGAACCGTCATGGACTTATCATAAACACCACTCGCAAAGATATTACTTTGTCGAAGGCTGTGATATATGCCCTGCAAGGCCATCATATCAGGCCAATATGTCCAGTCCGGCACCCACGAGGGGAGTGATCGATTGCCCGCCCATGGCGTACTCAAACATATCGCCGTCAAAGGTCCATATCCTTGACTGACATATTTTCCGCACAACTTCACGCTCTCGATGAAGACTTGCTTGGTGTCCATCTCATAATCAATTCTTCCACACAGACTCTCTGTCGTGTCCCCATCCACAGCCGAAATCCCTAAGATGGAAAACACCTTGTCCCTCTCATCTGTACACTTGTAATACCGGAAGAAACTCAGATTAGTCCACAGACTACCATGTCTCCCCTCCGAACTTTTCATATTATTCAAATTCGCCGGCAGTAACCCGTCACACACATTCATAAATCTTGTCACCATCTCGGGTCGTCGATGTTTAGACAACGCCGCAGGGGTCTCATACACCAGATACATGAACTTGAGGACTTCATCCCAGGATAGCTCGTCTAGGCCGCAATAAACCACGAGCTTCTTCGCCATGACTATCTCCTGCACGATCCACATCCGGCGCCAGTACTCTCTGCGCGTGAAATCGAACAGCGCTTTCCACACCCCGTCATTAGAAGGATCATTCATGAATCCCACAAGCCAATCCTCCTCCGCCTGCCGACTCGGAAACGACATCAACGCCACTCGCTTGAGAAACTCGACGCACGTTTTGCTGGTGCTGTCAGATGGGCCAAGCCAGACCACGACTCTTGATGCGCGGTCGTAGATATCGCGCATCATGCGAACCTGGGAGGTTTTTTCCGAGGTTGAGGATTGATCGATGCATAGTGCGTCTATCCAGACGATGCGCTCGCGGTCGGGGAGGCGGAGACGGTGCAGGGCTACGGAGAGACTGGGTGTTACGGGGACGGTGAGGTCGTGTAGCTGGATGTGGGATTTCGGGGTTGGGGGACCCCAGGTGTAGGAGAGGGCTTCGTAGGCGGGTGGGGGAGAGGTGAAGAGGGGTACGGGATGGAGAGTTATGGAGAGGGGGGAGGATGGGGAACCTGGGGCGATGTGGGCGAGGCGGATGGAGGGGGTGTTTGTGGGGAGAGGGGTGTATTGAAAGCTGGGTTTCGAGGAAGTAGGATCGGAGGGGTTCTTATTCTTGTCCTTTAAGGATTTGAGAATATTCCAAGGCATGAGGAGAAGAGACCGAAATGTTTTAGGTGCGACGTGATGAAGAAATATTGTTAAGTAACTGATCTGGAACCGAAGTGATGTTCTTGTGGTGCGCCACCATGCAGATCCCCTTGTCAGCTTGGCACACGGGAAGCAGCCAGGATGGTATGAGAAATAGTTGCAAAACCTCCTCCTAGTAGATACTTCTTGCTGATTCAAACCGGTCTAGAAGTCCTTCAGAAAATATCTTTTTATGTGTATAATGGAAGCAAGTCCCAGGTAAGACGGCAACTCGGCAGTAAAATGTTGCTCACTCTGCTCTACACTGTCGGTAGGATATCAAAAGGCAGTCACTTCACCCATCCTCTATTTTTGAGGCAATTCAGATGGATTTCAATATCCCAATGGCCGAGTGAAATTTGATTCAACAAGTAATACGATCCGAATATTCTTTAATCAATAATAAACAGAAGCATGTCACGATACGACGACGGAAAACACACCTTCCAAGTAAAGAGAAACTGAACTCAGCACATAAGCATAATAAAAGGAAGCATGTCACGACAATTTGCCCAAAAACACTGTCTCCAAATGGACACAGACTTGATTCGATATATAAGCAATGCGATAATGACAGTATCCCATCCATCCTTCAGAGGCTCCTACACGACTTTGTTGGAAAGACGTGTAGCCATAGGAACCACCTAAGCCTCTGACCTTAGTAGCCTGCTTGGCCTTATCCCTTCTCACAATATTGCAAAGGTATCTTGGTGCCTGGCAGAGCCACCACTGTTGCTACTTGATCCTTGCAATGTCTTGGGAACAAGATTGTAAGAGGTGAAAGTTAATAGTCACGCCGGGTCGTGCTGGTAAGTTACCGCGCAAATTTTGCGCAATAGGACTTCGCGATACTTTAAAAAAAGAAAAATCGTTAGCAATTGTCGATGATCGTCGACAAGGTCGTCATTGCGAAGGATATCGATGCTGGTTAGTGATGTGTCGTTTCTGATTATCCTTTCTCGAGAAGCCGTTCTTTGCACCATCGATTGCAAATGAGCAATCACTATGAGGGCAATAGAAGCGTTGACCATTATGCTGAGACTGGTGTCTGATGAGGTCTTGCTCGCGAGAAAATGTGACTCTTCTGGCAAGACATGACGGTTCAAGACAACGATGAAGCTTGTTGTGGTACTTTTGATGTTTACTGAAGCTCGTTAGCTACAGCAGCGTATGTAAGATCAGCAGCTCGATCGAGGAGAAACATACTTGAGCATGTATCGGTGTGTGAATGACCGACCACAATTCGGATACTCGCACAACCACTCTTTGACAGGCGCTGTATCCTTCGGGGCTAACAGCGGCCCATCAGGCAAGCCTTGTAATTCATCTCGACAAATTTCTCCAGCACTATCACGTGGCGAAACACTCGAACTCTCCTTTGGCGACGTTGAAACTGATCTCGGGGAGCTGTTTAGAGGATCTGTGGTCCGTTCTTCGATCTCCTCCGGTATTTCCAATTCATGAAACATCCACCATTCCACTCCCTCAAATACACTATCTCTCCACACTTCCTCCTCGGCACTAGGGATCTCAATCCCCAGCCCGCAGTGGTCATGACTTTCAGCCAACCCCGAAGACACTCCATCCTGGCTAGGAGACTCTGCCGTTCCCGGACAGCAGAAGTCCTCAAGACTAGCTTCAGGCCAGAGACATGCCTCGAGGCCATCTGATTGAACTTGATCACCGTAACATTCGCGCGAGATTGGGGGGCGAGCGGAGGGCTACTCCGCTCAGGAGTTGATCGGGTGGTCCAAGGCTGTTTTATCATTAGAATTTTTTTTTTAAAATCTTGGGGCAAAAGGATATCACTGACATTTCCTGATTCGGCTCGAAAGCTGATGTTGGAAATTAAAAAGAATTGGAAAGGAAGCGTGGGCAGGAGAGGGGCGGTGTTTAAGTGCACTCACTGTCGTCGTCTCGATTGATTTTGGATGGCCTCCCACGTAAGTGCCTACTGCAGGTGTGAAGCTCTCTGACCAGTGACCGACGAGAGCTTGCAGCCACTGGCAACCATTCGGGGTGTCACGGAATTTCAATTGGATGGTAAGCGAAAAGGCATACGGGCGGCCTCTTCCTCACATCTGCTGGGCGTAATGATTCTCCAATGAACAACGGTCGGCCTCTTCAGCAAGGCTGTCATCCATGCAGACGCTTCAAGCGACACGTTTTTTGTCTGGTCTACTCGAGTCCTGTAGATAGATTTAGCGAGCGTGATTTCGATCCCTGATCCTCAAGCATCTCGGCGCTGCCAGGCACCCTGTAGAGCAGTCCAATCGAGACGTTCAGGAATTCGGGTCGCTTCTTGATTCAGGGCAATGCATCTCTCGATCTTTCCTAAATTTCAACTTTTTGATACCACAAACGGCATTCCCTCTTTTCATATTCCCAGTCACCAAGCAGAAAGTTTCACCCACTGCCAATGCAAAGCAAACAGTAGAATCAGTGCGCGGCGGTCTGTCAGGCTTGTGCGAGCCTACGCCAGTAGGAAATTCAAACATATTTGACTAGAACATGTCTTTGACCAAAGGTTGGCATCTATACGATATTTGTTACCCTAATAGATTTTAGTTATTATTACGTACTTCAAGGTTGAGATCGTTGTCCTAATCTAGGTGTCATCTGTAGGTAAATTAGGGTAGTAATTGAGTGGTCTCCTAAACGGGAATATTTTGAGACGTTTTGACCACACAGCAGATATGAGTGGCGTGCTTGAAACAAGACTATAACTGAATAGGATCTCAGAAAGCCACGAGAAAGAGTTGACAAATGTCTTGGATCATGTACTAGCAACCCAACGTTCTTGTGAAATAATTGCGGTAGCATCTAATAATCTTTTTTCGACAGTCTGAGTCACGACTAGACTTTGAACAACGCAACGGGCCGGTCATTTGAGTAGTATCTATTGCAAGCTCAAGAGTACTTGTCTACAATTCGGAAATCGACGTCTGATCTTGCAAATTGTTAACGAAGTCTGATTTGATATGTAGACAAGAGAAAACAAGACGAACATGGTGGAGCAGGGACTTGCCTAGCCTGAGAGCCGCATGAGTTTGAGGACCATAGAAAGCTTTTACACAAGCGTTCCAAACCCTCTCCCGAAAAAAAGATCATAGTATCAAGAGCCCGAACCACAGCGCAATGGAAGAAGACTTCATTCCTAATTGAAATCTATTTTTGAATACCATGCACCAGACCCACCAAGTACCATGCCCATCCTCACAGATTCGCCCTCCCCGTTATCCCACCATGTATTCAAGCCAGAGCAATGCATTCGATTTCGACTGGCACACCCTTTGGCAGCTGGTAGACAGCCACGCAGCTTCTCGCTGGCTTGTGTGTGAAGAACTTCTCGTATGTGGCATTCATTTCCGCGAAGTTGTCCATGCTAGTCAAGAAGACATTGACCTTGACGACCTTCGAGATATCGGACCCCGCCTCCTTGAGAACTGCGGACAGGTTCTTGATGCAGAGTTCGGTCATTTGGGCGATGGTTGAGGATTCGAGGGTCAGGATCGTGCCGGCGCTGTCACACGGAATTTGGCCGGAGCAGTAGATTGTGCTGGGCGTAGCAATTGCTTGGGACTGGCAAGGGTCAGATAATTTGCAAGGAAATGGAAGATAATTTTGAAGATCATGGCTGAGGAAGACGTACGTATGGTCCTGCTGCTATGGAGGGGTCAGTTTGGTTTTATGCTTGAGGTAGGGTAAAAGCATACGGAAAGCAGCATCCTTTGTGAAAACAACCTTGAAATCTGCCATGGTGTTGTATTGGTTTGATTTTCGAAAATTGGAGGATTTTGTACGAGGTAGTCGGCAAATTGAAGTGTTTTAGAAATTTGTTGATGTTGCGAGGTCTAGCTTTGACAAGAGGGCGCCTGAGGTGGGATGGTGGGGTTGTTTTGTTGGCGGGGTTGCTGACTAAGCCAGGACGACTTTAACGAAGCTATCTTCAACGACACTTCATCAAACCAACCTGTCAGATCTCCACCGCCACGAAGCCTACGAGGATGCTGATTGCTGTCACGACATCTCTGTGGAATATAATGACTGAATGCCCGGTCGGAAGATGTTTATCGGAGCTGGAAAGCCCCAGATACAGCATTTACTACCAACCAGCGCTAGATTCAGGCGAGATCTGCCTAGCAGCTCCAGCACACAGGACTTCGAAACCCCAACACGTTCATTCTACCTCGCTCTTGGATGATGTGAGACTTCACGAGGTGCCTGGATCATCTTGAGAATCCCGATCGTCACATTTCTTTTCGCAAAAGCACCATAATTCACAGAACGATAGAAACAGCTCTCGATCCTTCTCAAGGATACCAGGCCCCTGCTATCCAGCACCAAAGCCAAACCACCCCGAAAAACACCAAAACGCCTCATTACTCGATATATTGCTAGATGGCAGTGGCAGCCTTGTCACCGAAGCAGTCTCAGCTCCATCAATCCAGTTTTACATCATTCGCCCTACCATATAGACTCACGCCTGGTGCTTCATATAGGCTCTTGCCGCTTCCACTGTTTCGGTCAGCAAACGACAGCATCACTACAATCGGATCGCCATACATTGAGCATCCATCTTGGCCAGCGGAGTCATTCCCGTAGAGACATGAGCATTCCCGTACACACTCGCGTCACAGGGACAGAACATTTCACAGCCAAGATCCATCAAATCCGGCGTTGGAAGGCGCGAGGGCCTAGGAGCTGGTGGTGGTCTCTGACTTTGCCTTGAAGGTGCTTCTGGAACTTTGGGCGGCACGTGAGAAGCACTTTTTCCACGTGGTCCCCATTCTCTCTTCGCAGCAGAGTTGGCTGATCTTTTGGCTGACGCCCGATATGCCGATGTGGTTGGCATTGCGGACTCCCTAACCTCCACGCGATGCAGTGATGCTTGAGCCTGATTGTGAGTCAGGGGGTAGAATGTCCGCGGTGGCTGAGCGGGGTACAGTTGGCCATTTCCCCGATCCTGTCTCCTAGACTTTTGAGGTCGAATGGGAGTCGAAAGAGACCAGGTAGCAGGTGAGTTGTTTGTTCTTGACACGTTTGGTGCTCCTTCGCCAGTTGAGGTCCATGACGATGGAAAAATCTCAGTTCGTTGTGAGAAAGCTGCGATCGAGATCGATGATGTTCTCTTTTGTCTGGACTTCATCTTGTATTCGTTGTCTACTGCGGTTGAATCGAAGTGCACTTTCTTTTGGCTTTGGCTTTGCCGGGTGTCTCCTAGCAATTGTGGGGCAAGCAACGGTCCACTGGTTCTCTCACTCGATGAGCCAGCTGCCTGCATAGTTGCTGGTGACCGTTGTGTTCAATTGGGTGAGTGACCGTCTGTTCACAATGCGGGGATGTGTGGTGATAACCTCACGCCAGGTGCGAGGCTGTTACGTTGAGAGCCCAAAATCTCGCCAAGGATAGCTGACGGGTCTTGGGGCTGATGTTGACTCTCAAAGTTGATGAAACAATAGTGGTTGATGGATGGAAGTGATGAAAGCTTCACCGACGATGAGGTGTGGATGAAGGTTGATGACAGGTGGGTGCCTTGGCGAGTATGCCTCGCCGAGTGAAGCGGCGTGATGAGATCGAGGGTACCAGATATGGCTCACGTGTGGAAGTCCTCACAGGGGGCCGACGGGGCTAGAATAAATTGGGATGAGTTTGATGATGCTTGGGATGATAGTACCGATGAGGAACGGGTATGGAAAAGAGTGTGGAAGAAAGATGGTGGGAATGGGGGGAGTGCCAGCTTTTATGGTGTGGGACTGTTGGGGCAGCCAATGAGAAGCGATCACCTCTTCAGCGGCACTGCATATCTTCCCCCTCCCCAACGGGCTTAGCGACCTGTCATCACATATACCAGGCAAGTGAGCCAACTCCTGGAACGCCCATCACTAGACGATATACACCATCTTTACCAACTTCTCGAAGTCATCCTGGGACTCTTTCCTCTCCTTTTAGGTGGTCCGTGCACATTCGAAGGATTTGATATGAGGTTGACAGACTCTTCCACGACAGCTGCACCCATGCCAGTATTGGAAGAACTCCTCCGAGGCTTCACAAATATTGCTAAAGTACATTCCTTTTCAAGTCCTTCATTTGCATGAGGAAATCTCTCAAGTCTTGGGCGGCCGGCCCCTTATTTGTCCCATGCCTCACTGCCCAGCACTCCTCTTTCTTTTCCAGCAATGCTGCAAATTTCCAGTCCAGATCCAAGGCACAATTGGAAACTTAACACGAAATGTATTCGACTTAAGTCCTCTTTTGTCTACGTACGTACTGTTGGCAATACGCGGTTGTGTTATCCTATCCTTCTCTATCTGGCCCATATCTTCACCTGGCTACATATTGTCGATTTAAAGTATGTCTTCATTGCAGTACGAATCTCGAGCCACAGAACATATCAACTGATGTCTGTAACGGTTGTAGTGCCCAAGAGAAAAACGCCATGGTTCCCAGTGTCCCCGTACCCTCCTGACTACAGGAACTGCGGAATCAACAAAGCCATCCACGTGACCTCAAGGTCTCGGCACATGAACGCACTCAACTCCCGAGCCACTCCTCCAGATACGGCTTCCAACCAAAACGTCGTTTACTACTCAATTCATTTAAGCAATGGTGTCCCACTACCACCAGACCCGTCGTCATCTCGATACCTCTTTCCATCATCTGTACTGAACCCGACATCTATCAGAACCTCCTCATTCTGCTCATTTCCCGCTTTTATGGTCAATCCCAGCTGGGCCATAACTCTTCGCGCAGCCTCGAATCCTCCATCGAAGTATACAGCTCCAATGATGGCTTGCATGGCCCTCTCGATGGTTCTCGTTGCATCCTCTGTTCTTGCATCGTCTACTAGTAGGCGAAATGGATTCCTCGTCTTACCTTCTTGCTTCGGTATCTTGTTTCGTACCCAGCTCTCGATCTTGGTGTTCTTACCAACTTTGAAGAGGTTGCTTCTTCCGATCATGTCGTTAACGATTCGTTTCTGATTACCTGGCTTCTCGTCAGCTACTTCTGCCGCGATACAGTGGGGTAGCAGAACATACTGATCCTAAAGGTATAACACTGATCCAAGATTACCAGTTTCAAGACCTTCTTTCCCACCTTCGCAAGTTGCTTATTGCCTACCTCACACCGCCGGTACGTCTTTCCTACACATGTTATGCCCGACCCAGGACTTTCCAGCGCCTCCTCGAGCAAATCGCCATTCTGAAAAGTATATCGCAAGACTCTTTCAATGTTGACCTTGAAATGGCCACCGGCTCCCTCAGGGCAGTGTGTCAGTATGCCCCGGCGGAGCTTGAGATCGGTTCTGATGCCGCCCGAGGCATGAGATGACCAGTGTTGCTCTGCTACTATAGTCTGAGACTCGTGCAAGGGAGAGGGCTTCGCTGTCGCCTTTGAGGCAATGGATTCTGCTCTGGAAGCTGGTAATGTACTGGCATGTCGCGGGGTTGAAAGCTGGTTGTCAAACTTTGAGTAATTAATAGTCCGGAGGCCGGGATGTCCTACGGCAAGACTTGGCGTTTCGCTTGAGTTAGTGTGGTGCTGAGGCATAGACGGCATCTGCGGGATGCTGAAAGAGGGGATGTTGCGGATTGTGGCGCTGGGTTGTGTGTCTTCGGTGTGCGCTGGGATGGTTCGTCCGGAATCCCAGCTGTTAGCGCTGACCGCCGACAGAGCCGAGCGAGTTGGAGATGATGAGCGGCGCATGGTAAGGAAAACTTATGTCTAGATGAAAGGAAGCTTCTGGGTCTTGATGGATATCAGCAGAGTTAATTTTGATCTTTGAAGACATGATTTCCTCGGTTTCATACCCCTCACAGGGGCAGTCTCTTGATTCAAGCAAAACATTGTGACCAGTTTGTTTGGAAAGTCACGGCTGTCACGAAAGCGGAATGAAAGCACGTGTATGAATAAGCCTGGGTCAGTCCGCTCGGGCTGTACCTTCATTCTCTTTTCTTGTCCGTTTCGTGGGAAGCGATGGGCTGAATAATATGTGAGATGTATCTTGAGCTACAATACCGCAGTCACACCAGCTCAGCAACTAGACACTTCTGGACAGTTGAACTCAAGTACACCGACTCTCCCAAACGGGCACAAGGAGATAATGACGCACCAGATAGAAATTATTCAGATGGCCGGCACTGACTCAAGCATGGAAATTCGAGCAACGAGTGACAGTGTATCAGGACCGGCCCCGTGATTCTTGTGTTATTTCTTCTTCTTTTTGTCTTGTGTTTAATCGTCTTTTGCACATTCGTCTTCGTTGATTGTTGATTTCAACAACAGCACTTGTGTGATCACCCCTTTCCGATGCGAAGGAGGCTCTAGACTGACTTACTCCACAATGGCAGCTTCAGGGCATAAGCCTTTGCATCTCGAGCTTCTGAACGAGCCTTCTTCATCATGTAGTACCTATCTCGAGATCGGCCTTAAGTTGCGTCGTTGGTTTGATGGCATTCGATGAGCGAGGTTTCGACTTGCAGAAGCCAATTTCGCATTGCTGGCTGTGGGCATCGGCTTACGATCAGGCATAGTCTTCTTGATGGGGGCCATGTTGATGGAGGATAGGGATACTGTTGGTTGGCATGTATGGGAATTTGTGCTAGACGCGTGGTGAAAGTCGGTGCAAAAGCATGGAGTCGTGATGCGTTGTGATCAGGCATCCTCTTAAAGGACTCTTGACTCGCAGTTGAGCAGCTATTTATTGGAAGGACATGATTTGTGGCGATGTCTTGTTTGATGTTAACAGGAAAAATAACAAGACGGCTCTGAGTCAAAGCTTGAGAAATTGAGCCTCGCCTTCTAAGACATCGATGCTAATAGACCGGCTTCAGTATGATTCAGTCCATGCTCAGAAGTTAGAGGGGGGAGGATCGTTAAGGCAGGGACTTGTGGTTAAAAAAACCCCGTGTTAGCGAATGATGCTGAGGAGTCATTTCTCGCTTATTTTATTGTAGAGTGCTTGTAACGAAATAAACAAACTATTCCCGTCAATCCTGGGTTGGTCTGGCCCAGTGGGAAAGAGCGCAAAATAATAACATGGCCAAACGACTATATTCAGCCAAAGTTGCGCTGCCCCTAGTAGGGATAAGGTGCGTGGGGCCGAAGATCAGATCTTTTTTCTTGCGATTTTATCTTTTGTTTACATGAGAAAGTCAATAATAGTTTGACAGGTTTGGGGTGGATTTTTTCCTTTTTTTTTTTGACGATTCATTTTGCTGAAAGCTCGCCTCCGGCATGCTATCAAAGATATCGCTTGAAGTTCTGTCGCGCCGTGACTGGCAATTCACGTTGACGATTATCGTGAGTTCATCGCCGCCGTCGACTTCGCTTACCTGTCGCGACAGCATTTTCCCGCGAATATTGTCATCGAACCTTGTTCGAATCAGAAACATCACGCATTCCAAACCGATCCGCATCATACACTACATCACATCAAATCATCACCATGAATTCAAGCATCAACACTCCTCCCGCCTCTCTCACCTCAGCCGAGGAGGAGATCGCCGAGTGCGAGCGGATCGTTGCTTTCGCGGAGCAGGTCATGGCCGGAACTCATGCCCGGGTCAAGATTCCACCCCACCTCGTAAGTCTCCCTGAATCCAAGAACAGCGATATCTAGCTCTTTCGAAGTGCAACAAGCAATTTCAACAGTGTAAATACTAACAGAAGACAGCTCCAAGCTCGACAAGCCAATACCAAAGTTCCCCCCGCTCCCGTCGGTCGCCATACCCCGAAGCCAGCCATCAATTTCCACCACAACTACTATCATGTTCTCGGTCTCGAGGAACATGTCAAACAAGACTCGATCGACCGCGCCTACAATGGCAGATGTCCGTCATTCCATTTGGGCCATATAAACTTCATCATGCTGATTTACCCTCTAGGGGCCGAGTATAGTCCAGATTCCGAGCTCGGTCGTGCTAAGCGCGAATCCGGCAACATCAACACCATTCGGAAGGCCGAGAAGATGTACGAGAAGGTCAAGAAGGCCTACGAGATCCTGGGCAACCCTGAGCTCCGGAAGGAATACGACGCTGGTCGCATTCGCGATCGCGCCCCTCCAAACGACTGCCCAATCGCTCGCCCTACTCCTAGTAGAGGATGCGGAGGTCGCGGAGGTCATGTTGGACGAGGACGTGGACGTAGTGGACGTGGTGGACGCGGTGGAAGACGTGGATAATGGAAGATGACTTTGGGTAGTTGACTAGTGCTTGGGGAGATTGGTGCAGGATAGACAGAGAATAAAAGCACATGAACACCCAACAGTGACAAAAACCAAACATGTCGGAGTAAACATCATACTTGTAAGGACTAGCTGTCTTTTGCATGTCAGGCAAGATATTGTTCCGATATGGTTCCTAGGTTAGTCATGGAGGAGAATTCATACGCCGTGAGGTCTTATTTATCTTTTGGTCTTCTCGAAATTACCTAGGTATATGATCGCTGTGTTGGCAACTCGGTTGATCATAAATACTGCCTCCATGCCTACCCGCTACATAGTAGTAGATATCCTTTGGCTGGTCTACCACAGGGGAAGAAGATCTGTTCGGATCCAACCACGTTCTTCGAAACCAGAAGTCCGCAAGGTCCCCAAGAAGCAGGCGATAACAATCAGCCATCCCCGTAAGACGTAGTCGTGGAAAGGCTTCCACGATCTTCACCCAGAAGCATCCGCCGAGCTCCAGGCCTTGAGACCTTGATGGAGCGTTGGGGATGAATTGGGGCGTGGTCTGAAGTTGGTCCAACGTCTCAGCATCTAGCAGAATACAGGACTTCAACCGAGGGCTTCCGGCTGAAATGTGTGCTGGATCTCCAGACCAGTGTGCGTAGGTCCAGCGCCTGAAGTAGTCACTGACCTATCTCAATCGCATGAGCAGTGTTCGCTTGTGGGAATCTCGCACTACTCACCTGACGCACAGTGGCTTCGTCCAAAGTTTCTTTGTCTTCCACGATATCATTAACGAACCGCTCCAAGAGAACTTCATTTGGTACCGAGTTTGCCGTCTCTGGCATCCCCTTCGGCCAGTAATGTTTGAGCTCATACGCCGCCCTAAGGCCCCGTGGACCCTGTATCCCGAGAGATCAATTCTGAATCAAGCCAGCTCAATCAGGGTGTCTTGATTGCCCATCAGGCTTGATTTCCTGGCTGATAGTTTCGATAAAGCTTCAATAGTCCATTTACCTGCACAGTTGACGCTGAATGTCAGGACGCTGACTTGCCCTTCTGTGCTGGTGACCTGCTGGATCTATCCGTCGAAGGGTGTTAACGAAATGCGAATAACAAAGGACGGTAGAAGGATATGCCTATGTATTCAACCTCTCACCCTATCAATGCTAAAAGCACCTGAGAAGAAACCTCTTCATTAGAGACTTCGGCGTTAAGCTGGAAGCTCTTTTGGAGGTGCTATCTTACTACCTTTGGCAAGACGAAAACAATGGATTCACTCTCGTGCATCAAAAGAGCGCCCAAGTCGTAGCTATTCCGATTCCCAAGTACGTTACATGTTCGCTAGGAAGTGATGTCGTTGATCTCTGTTCCCCTTCGGGAGCTGAGTGAAGTTTGACCTGGGCGGTCGCGCGCGGCAGAACACAAGAATGTCACCTCTTGTGGATTTCCATGACTTTAGTTTGAAGGAGATTCTCATATATCCTAAGTAAAAGTAACGTCGATGTCATTCCACTTCATTTGGCATGAGAGATCAAAGGTCTACAGACTCATACTGTGATTACATGAGCCTACAGAACGATTGCCATGGATACAGGTCTCGGATTTCATCCTGTGAGGAAAATCTCACTCCTCCCAAGACTCTCCAAAGCCACCCTTTATTGAAGGAAACGCTCAGATCAGCTTTCCAGCTCCAAGCAATAGAAATGTTAAGCAACTTGGAGCCAACTTCCAGTGGAACGGGTATAAAGTCTCCAAGTGATGAGCCGTCCTCGGCACGGCGCCTGAAAAAGACATCCGACGGAGCCACTAGACCGGCCAACTTCAAGCCCTCATTGTAAGCGTCAATCAGTGTCCTATCATGACACATTGGGCCTCCAACGAGGACCCAGTAATGGATTCTGGAATCCAAGGAAAGCTCTAAGCAGAAGCTGTCATTGCACCACTTTACCCCCCCGCAATGCGGGGTATGTTTGCACGAGGATGACGAGCTCCGTTTTGACTCTGGTACAAGTATCCCCAGTCTCTGTTTGATTCTCCTTTCTTTTGTTATACCACTACCCTTAGTAAACTTGATTTACATTTGAGATTCTGTCTTCATTTCCGTAATTCCACTCTCAAGATGCGCGCTCAAGATCTACCTTCCTTCAAGGACATGCCAGCCGTCAAAGGCATGCCTCATGGCGCAGCATGGGGGCTCTTTGACAAGGACGGCAAACGTGACAACTGCGGAACACTCAATCTCCTTACCCCCGAAATCGCCAAAGAAGCCCAAAAAGAAATCCGATCTGGAACCAGCGTTGCCCTGAAGTGAGTCTCGTTCCACTCCCTCACTTACCCCTTGACCAGAAAGAACAAACATGCTAACCGCAAGTTTCAGCTGGGGACTCGAAAACGTCCACGAACCAGGCTTCACACGTGAGAAAGCCCAACATCATTTCAAAGATCTGAAACCCCTCGGCTTCTTCGCCTGGGACGATCTCATCCACATCAACACCCAGAGCGGCTCCCAATGGGACGGCTTCCGGCACTGGGGCCACCAAGAGACAGGTCTCTACTACAACGGCCTCAAGCACGAAGAAATCCCCGACCCCAAGCACATCTCTGACAACAGCCAACACCACTGGACCGAACGAGGCGGGATCGTGGGCCGAGGCGTGCTCATCGACTATGCGTTGTGGGCCGAGAAGAAAGGAATTGCGTATTCTGCAACTAGCAGACATGAGATTAGTGTTCAGGGCGTGGAAGAGATTGCTAGGGATCAAGGGGTGGAGTTCAGACCGGCGGATATTCTGATTATTAGGAGTGGGTGGGTTAAGTGGTATAATGGCGCGAGTGATGAGGAGAGGATTGCGAAGGCGAAGAACGGGCATGAGTTTATTGGGTTGGCGGGGAATGAGGAGAGTGTGGAGTGGCTTTGGGATCATCATTTTGCGGCTGTCGCTGGGGACGCCATTGCGTTTGAGGCGTGGCCTCCTAAGGCTCCGTATAGTATGTTACTGTTCTTCCTAGTCCTCTTGCTTGTCCTCGTGTACCTCTCCCCCGCTCGTCTTCGAAATTTTCTTCAAAAGACTGCATATGCTGACCGCGTTCCTTTCCAGGACTCCACGATCACTTCCTCGCCTTCTGGGGAACTCCTATCGGCGAACTCTGGAACTTGGAAGGGCTAGCTGAAGCGTGCAAGCGCGAGAACAAGTACAGTTTCATGCTTGCTAGCGCCCCGTTGAATATTCAAGGCGGAGTTGCGAGTCCTCCAAATGCTATTGCTATTCTGTAAATATTAGACTGGTAATTAGGCAGGAATTTTTGGGTGTCATGCTCCAATATCAATTCAGTGTGGAAAATGAGCGTATTGGAACTTGCCATTGCTTTTTCGTGTTGAGTTTATTTCAAAGACTGAGCCAATGTGTATCGTCGTTAGAAGAAGGTAATGAAAACAATACCTCTACAAGGTTAAGCGAAGGCTTCAATGGGGACCATGATGCATCACGTAATCCGTGCTTAAATTCAGGAGACATCAAAAGAGAGAATGATAGAGAGGCGGAGTCGACTGTTGAGAACAAGAACCGGAGCACAAGGAATTTAAGTCGGGGAAGCATCTTTTAGCATGTCCAATAGCACACTTTAAATCACGACCTATGAAACAGTCCGTCAGCGCGCGGGGCTGAACGAGCCTCAATGCAAACCATTGAGAGAAGATGGTTGTTTATTCTAATCATCGGGCCTCCGCCTAATTGGCTAGCTAGGTACTTACAGATCGATCCATGAATCCTTCATTCCTGCCTTCGCAATCCTGTATTTAACATATGGTCTTCCAATCTTCCAATTCGCCACCTCCGATCCAATCCCACGCTTAGAATCATGCTCAATCGCCCAAAAGAAATCCAGATCCAACGCCGTGAACCCCCATAACTACAAACGCCGCGCAATGCAACGATAAACTCAGTGCTCCTTCCAGTCGATACATACTCACACAAAATCTCGATATCATAGTAGAGAAATGAAAGAGGAGAGTAGATAGGCAAGGAGCATAGGCATAATTGGCCTTCTGC
The DNA here is from genome assembly GCA_020747065.1 of Cadophora sp. MPI-SDFR-AT-0126. Taxonomy (NCBI): domain Eukaryota; kingdom Fungi; phylum Ascomycota; class Leotiomycetes; order Helotiales; family Ploettnerulaceae; genus Cadophora; species Cadophora sp. MPI-SDFR-AT-0126. The sequence goes on from JAGMVK010000008.1 coordinate 693,654, forward strand.
TCTACAAAACCACCTGTCTAGCATCTCGCATCAGACTCTCATTCGGACAATACGGGCACTTGAATCGACTCCCTTTACTTAGTCTCTGTAGACTCTCCTTCGCCACCACATGCCCGCAGGGCATCATCATCGGCGGATTGCTCTCCGTCGTCTGCTCTTTCGATACGGGACACACAAAGATGGCATGGAAAATCATGCTTCTCGGCAAAGCGATCTCGACGGGTAACTCGTCTTGTGTCGTCCATTCTGTACGCTTCTCCTTGACGATCGAGGCGAGTTTGAGGAGCGTGGGGAGAGCGATGGCGCCCGCTGTGCAGGCTATGTAAAGTGGTGAAGAGGGAGATAGGCCGAGTAAGCTGCAGAATTCCCGGGTGAAAGATTGGGAGACTTCGGACCAGGCGGTTTCGGTGTTGAAGAGGCGCCAGTAGGGGCTTGATCCTAAATTGGTTCTGTATAGGATTGCTGCTAGAAGTTGCTGGCAGTCTTTTGTGAAGCGAATTTGGTGTCTTGGGAATGTCTCTTGAGCATATTTGATTGCACCATTAAGACCATTATTTTCGTCGTCTGGCAAGGCATTTATCTCTGGTCCTTGAAAGAGCCATATATATTGTAGTTTGCAGAGTTCGAATTCCAGATTGCTGCCTCTATTCTCCAGCTCTGCGCTGTTCTGCCGTGCCCATTCTATAGCGGGGTGTAGATTCTGGTTCTTGAGTTCGTGCAGGATTTGGTACATGTTTGAGAACTTTTCCTGGAGTTCTTGAGATTTGAGAGATGCGAGGTCATTCGAGTCGTTGCTTGCTGGATTGGGCGTTCCGGGAGTTGCATGTGGTTGGGGTGGATTGTCCAGAGCCTCTGAGAGGAAGGTAGATGCTACATCGAACTGGCCTTCTCGCAGGAGGTGCATGGCAATGGCTCGGTTTATTAAGGAGGGATGTGAGGCCAAAGCATCGTATTCAGTGGGTAGAGCTTTCACTGGGAAGTACTACACAGCATCAGCAGAGAACCACCAAATCTAATTTGGAGCTATACCTTGTCCAGAGCTTTTCCAAAGCTATTATGTCCTTTGTGAATTTTCTTGAGATCCTCGTTAACTTTCCAGAAGCCTTGTTGAACGGGGTTTTGTAGTTTTGCTAGAGTTATGGAAGCAGAATCCGGTTCTAGAAAGACATTAGTGCATGCTCCGAACGAAGTGACGTCTCTTCCAGGCTTCTCACCTGCAATTATAGTCTCTCGAGCTCTCTCCAGCTGCTCAATAATCTTGTCCACATCATCCATACTCTGCTTGAGGTTGGCATCCCTCCGCAGCTTCGCCAGCTCTATCTGCAGGTGATCCATGGTCATTCAGCCACCCCGCCTTCGATTCTGATATGATTCTCCGTGCAGCAGGTATTCTCTCCCGCCGCGCTATTTTCTTGTTCTCGAGGTCGAAACCATGTGAAGTAGTAGTTTGGTCTTATTTCGTGAGGGTGTTTCGTCAGGGTTACAAATCCGAAGTGTATTTGGCAGGTTGTTGTCGTTGCCGTGAAGTTGGGAAGCGGTGGAACCAGAGGTCAACCAAGCCAAGTCAAGTCACTCACAGTCGCTGGCTGAACCCCGGATGGCGCCTTGCATTAGTGAGTTGGGGGTCCAATAGCAGTGTTCGTTTCAAGGCTTGGGGGTATGTGGCAGGGGCTATTAGTGCTAGTAAATCACATGTTGTACGCCCGCCGCCAACTTGTGAGCTTGAAAGGGACAATGCAAGGAAATGGATGAAGGGAATAGCCGGATACGCTTCTTTTCTGGAACATCTTAATTCAATTTCCTGGCAATACAAACTGTCCCATTTCTTCTCTTTAGCTGCTGGATTCTCCCACAAACATGTATTGTCCCATACGCCCATTCGCCTCGAAAGCCGCGGTTTAGCCTTCGCGACGTCACTCACAACACCCCAGACCAGCCAAAGGTCCAAACGAGCAGAGGGTACTCCGAAGTAAAGCATGACAACCATGTTTAGCTTTCCCAATGTGTACGATCCACAAATGCATCGAGAGGAGGTCCTCACCCTCTCGAGAACGACGTCGCAGCAGGCTACCAGAACTCTCACAAATGGGACGACAGGCTCTCCAATGACCAGACATGCGCCCGCCTCGGCTAGGAAGCCCCCTCATACTCTGCAACGGAGAAATATTGTGTTTCCAGATCCTGTAGCTTTCAGGTAGGTAGCGTGGTCCTAACAATGCTTCATTTCACTGACTGGGACAGATATCTCGAAGAGGATCCTCTCGCCGTGGTCATAGAGCGACGTGGAAAGATTGTTGGATACGAACTCTACCTCGTCGAACAATGGGCTTGCTCTAGAATACACCCGACCTTCGTGATAGCGACATATACTGGCGATCCAAATCATGTAGCCTGGGTAGGAGTGCTAGGCGTGCCAGCGGACGAGGAGACATGGTCCCCCAGGATGCGGGTATACTTCACTGCCGTTGCCAAGTTCCATGCTAGACCCAAGGATACACCAAAGGGAATGCTCATGGTTACGAACCTCAGCAGCTTTCCTTCGGCTCTCACCGTCATACCTGTACCCGACGGAGATATAACGAAACATAGGGAGGATTTCATAGTCAACGAGAATCTGAAGAGGTTAGGATGTTCTGGCCGGTCTGGAATGAGCTTGGCTACTCCGGCTGGAGCAACCCAAGCCAAGTTCTTCCAGTTGTACAAGACCAGCGATCGAATACCACTCTATGGTGCTGTTCTCGAACTGGTCAAGCTCTGCCAGTTTGCTCTGACGATATTTGGGAAGTTGGAGCAGGAGTATGCAGATGGAATTCTGTGCGATGTCACAGAGAAGGCTGTGAATGACTGGTGGACTGAGATTGGGTCCGAATATTACAATATCGAACCTACTGACGGGATACTTGGACCTACCACAGTGGCAGCCATGCTGGGGATGCTGATAGGGGCCCGAAATCGCCTCAGCTGGTATGGTGCACCGGTTCCCAAGGATACATTTGATTTCGTTCTCATGAAACGTGGAGTGGCTTATTTCCAGAAGTCCCAGAAGATGGAGCGCAACAGACGGCTGGACCGACACACGCTTGACCGACTACATAGAGTCACGGCCAAGGCTGCCGCAGGAGAAGGATGGGCGGTACCAAAGGCTGTCAAGTCAACGGTTGCCGAACTGAGCGGTAAAGGGGGTGAGATGGTAATGGGTATGGTCGGGAGAGATAAGCCTGGTATCGGGGATATCGAGACACTCGATTATGATCGATTCGTTAGCCTTCTTCATGGAGAGAGGGCCAAATGGCTTTGGTATGGGAAGCCTAGGAGAAATGGAGGAACTGAGCAGTTTGGGAGGCATGGAGATCACGACATAGGTCACTTGAAATTTCAAAAAGATGACCAGGGTGGCTATATCTGGTCACACAGCAAAGCGGAGTCAACACCAGTGGAAGACGAGCCGCGAAAGAAAGAAGAGAGTCCTCAGGCTGTGTACAACAACAAACCACCAGGATCAGCCACAAGCATGCTCGAAAGTCCAAATGAGAAGGATCCGCAGCTGCGTAAGACTGTTTTCAAGAGTGTGACGGGAAAGATGAGTGATGCCAGATCAGGGTTCGGCCGGATTAAGGATGCAGTCGGACTTCGTGGCCACGCCAGCAGACCCTCTAAAGACGAAGGAGTCGATGTTGGCTATTTCAATAACGCAAACAACAGCTCGAGTACATTCGGACTAGGGTCGACTGGAACCCCAATAAGTCCAGTCAAGATCGGCAAGGCTTTTACTTGGAAGGATACCCCAGCCCAATATCAAAATGGCGCACCAAAGCCAGATATTCTATCGTCTGGTGCTTTGCAACGGGAGCCAGAACCCATGATAGAAGAAGTACGATCAGATGTGCCTATTGTCAATGTTCCAGAGGAAGATCAAAATGCCATGGAAGCCGAAGCAAAATGGGCTGAGCAAGTCAGAGAGATTCGCCGAGATGTCGTTTCAAATGACATCTCCGTTGCTGGGTCAGTGTTTGATGAGAGAGATCTTGAGGGTCCCTTACTAGAAGCTCTACGTGAGCCAAACAACTTTCAGGTTCTGCTTCATCGCCGCCACAGCTTTTCAGGAGCATTCCCAATAACTCCAAAACACCGAAATGACGGATGGTGGCCTCGACAAATGTCTTTCACCGATGCGGAGGATGCCGTCTTGGGCTGGGAGCCTGTTGGCGCTATCGCCGATGACGGCGAGGACGCAGATACTTGGACGGCTTTGCAAAGACAAGAACTGCTTTCCTCCGATTTCAAGAACCTTTTTGAGAAGATTATTGATCTGCAGGATGAGATCCGTCCTTGGGTTGAGCAGCAAGTTGAGGGGATTGTAAAGCTTGATGAGCAGGCATCCACAGATCAGGAGCAGTTTCAAACGCTCTACTACCAATTGACCGAGCAGTACCAAGCTGTGAAACAGAGCTCTCAAGATGTACTCGGCGACGAACGATCTCATGTCATGGAAGCCATCAAGGACATAGAAGTCCTCGGTGCCAAGCTTGAGTATGAGATCAATGCATTAGTGTCCAAAGTACAAGACGTGGAAGATGGTGTGCTACAATTCGAAAGACACGTCGATGATCTAGAAGGTCGAGCAGATGCTCTGGAAAAGCAGTTGAGCACGGAGAGTTGGCCTCACTGGCTTGTGAGAAGCATCACAGGAATTGGAACGGGACCAAATATCACAGCACCTCGGCGGCGTCAGCAGCAGCAACAATAATCATTAAGCGAACAGCAAGCAAGCAACACATACAGGATATCGGAGCATCGGAAGCATATAGCAGGCGTTAGGAATACCCCATAAGCATTTACATGGTAGCATGATAGCGTGGCGTGTATGGGGTTTCGAATCAGTTCTGAGCGGATAATGAACGCCTTTTTTTATACACGTTCTATAATACATTTGCCCTTCCATGAGCTTTCATCATTCCAACCCAAACCGTGCCATCAATATGACCGTGAATCAAGAGATCCCAACTCTATGATCCCATAACACACAGCATGATAAAGTATGAGTCCCAACATCCAACAATAATACAGCACCAGAAAGCTCCTTTCCTCCCATTCTCTCCAACCCATATTATCATATCACAACACAACTCAACCAACATATCATTCCCTGGATCCCCGTCCCCACATTCCCTTCCTCTCCAGTCCTTTACATCCCACCGAACCCCATCCCCCCACCACCCGCGCCTTTCGCCTGCGCCTCCGCCTGCAACAGCTCCGAGATCTTCATCTGCACATCGAAGAATTTCGAGGCGCAGCGATCTATGCAGACGCCTTCGCCCTTGTTGATCTCACCCTCGCGGTATTCTTTGGGTATGCACTTCTTCATGCAGGCTTGTTGAAGTCTAGGGTATAGAAGTTAGAGGTTGTTTTCCTGCGAAGGCTCAAGTTGAAAGATTTTGGGGGGGGGGTTAGGGTGTGGGAGAGTCGGAGGGGTGGTTTGGGATTGAGCAATTGGATTGAATGACGGGATTGTGACACGGAGACAATTGGAAAGGGGAAAATTAGGGAGGAGAGGCATACTTGTTGAACATATCGGTCACCAAGTCCATCTCCTGCTCTGCAGCAGCAATCTTCTCCGCCGACGAGGGCTGTGGTCTACCGAGTCCGAACATTGACATGATTGTGGTGTGTGTTGAGTACTAGAAGTGCGTGGTAAAGCGTTGTAATCGAGTGAGTCCTGAAGCTGTGGATTCGAGGTTCGAGGGCGATGATGCAGATGTTGTCTTTCCTTCCCTGGTCCAAAAACTGGAAGCTCATGGGCAAAGAAGTGGAGACCAGAAGCGGGCACTAGCGGACAGCTGGGACCATATATTATTTTCGCACCGCGAAACTCGAAATTGTTTTCTCTACAACAGCTTGGAGCGAATGCTTCAAGTCACCAATTGATGGTGTAAGTTTATACATTCTCTTCCTGCCTATGCCTATTGTGTGGAGGGTTTCAATGATGATTTCAATATAACATTAGAACCGTTGCGACTGACACCTTCGGGTGGTTGATCTCACATCGATCCGTTGTCTGATAATATCCCTCACTGCAACACGTACTTGCCTGGAAAGCTTTACTGAACAGCTTGCTAATGTGTGCGATGCTATAGATGAGTTCTCTTACCGGTCTGCGGTTCTTGCGGCCGTACTTGCAGCAGGATCTGCCTGTCGTGAGGCACGCGGCGTACCTCCGATTCTTCTCAACGTCTCGATGTCTCTTATCAACGCGGAAGAAAGCCCAGGAGGAGGCGGGGCCTAAGAGAAACAAAGTCGCGGCCAAGAGTGACGTGCAAGGAAGGATAGAAGAGCTGCAGAAGGCAATGAAGCTGGAATGGCCCAGGATAGCAAGTAATCCACATGCAATGACATTGCTGGACTACACCGTGAAGTACGGCGACATGAAGCCTTCCGAGCTCAGGAAAAGTGACTATGTGATGCTACGAGGTATGAGAGGAAGCCGTTGATGTTCTCCCGGGGTGAGCGCTGGCGCTGATGGGTATGTAGGTCGAGTGCTGTCGTGCCGTGTAGCTAGTTCAGCTCTCGTATTCCTCGATATAGTTCAAGATGGTACCACTGTTCAAATGGTCGCCGATCTCTCTCGCATTGCTTTTATAGGGGGTGAGAGCAAGCGCTCTTTCAAAGCCTTCTGCCGTCTGATTAGAAGAGGCGATATCATCTGTATGGCTTCCTTCAGTCCCGAAAGTCGTTGTCCAACCCGCACTAATATTTCGAAGCTGTATACGGCCATCCTTATGTCACCCAACGAGGAGAACTATCTCTCAACGCTATAGAGATTCCCCAGATCCTCTCACCCTCCCTAGCCAGTCTTCCACGCACCCTCGAGGATAGAGAAACTCGCGTACGAAATCGCCATGTAGACATGTTGGTCAACAGCAACGTTGCGGAAACCCTACGGCTTCGTTCTCACATCATTCAAAACATGCGAGACTTCCTTCTCAAAGACAACTTCATGGAGGTACAGACACCTCTCATAGCCGACAAGGCCGGAGGTGCAATCGCAAAACCTTTCACGACCGTTGCTACAGAGTTCTCAGATAAGCAACTGGCGCTTCGCATCGCGCCTGAGATCTGGCTCAAGAGACTGGCTATTGGAGGCATGGACCGAGTCTTTGAGATTGGTCCTGCTTTCCGGAATGAGGGCTTGGATGCTACTCATAACCCTGAATTTACGACTTGCGAGTTCTACAGGGCATTTACAGATCTCGAGGAATTAATGAGAATGACCGAGAGTATGCTGTCCAGTATAGCAACTCGTGTTGACGAGCTTCGCAAAACAACACTCATCAATCTCCCCACTGGGCCGCCACTGGAAGACTTCTTGAAACCATTCCAACGCCTGGAATTCATCCCTACCATCGAAGCCGCTCTCGGAACTTCACTACCTGACCTCTCATCGCCCACCGCCGAAACAGACCTCACAGTCCTCTTCCAAAACCACTCTCTCCCCATTCCTCACTCACCTACCCTCCCCCGCCTCCTCGACAAGCTCTCCTCCCTCTACATCGAACCCTCCTGCGCAACACCAACCTTCATAACCCACCACCCATCCTGCATGGCGCCCCTCTCGAAATCTTTCCTCTGCCCAAAGTCATCCCAATCCGTCTCCGCCCGCGCCGAACTCTTCATCTCGCATCGCGAAATCGCAAACATGTACGAAGAAGAGAACTCGCCGCTATCCCAGCGCGAGAAGTTCATGCAGCAGTTGCAGTGGAAAGATGATGAGAACAGGGCGGGCGTCGATGAGAGTTATATCGAGGCGCTGGAGTATGCATTACCGCCGACTGGCGGGTGGGGCGCTGGTGTGGATAGAATTGTGATGTTGTTTGCGGGGGCGAGGAGGATCAGTGATGTTTTGGCTTTTGGGAGTTTGAGGAATGTGGTGAATCTTGGGAGGGAGGGTGCTAGTGGGATAGGAGGGGGTGCCGTCTTAGTGGATGAGAAGACGAGGAAGAAGGAGATTGAGAAGGTTAGGAGGGAGATGGTTAAGGCTGATGTTGAGGCGGCTAGGGAGAGGGATATTGTGGTTATGATGAGGAAGGCGAAGGAGTTGGGATTAGGGGATGTGGTGAGAGGGTTGGATTCAGAGCTGAAGCAGGAGAAGAAGACTGGGGATCTTACAGATGATGGAAAAGTGGAAGGTAGATAATCGGAAAGAGGAGGTAGCTGGGGAGGGGGAAGTGGAATATGTACGAATACTACGGGCTGGGAGGAGTGGCTGGCTGTAGGATAGATATACTTTGTAAAATATGTATAAATGCCCTCTCAAGCGGAGCGAAAGACATCGTCTTCTCTCTCACAAGAACCTTCCAAACTAATCCACTTTCTCGGTCTGTCACACAAATTACTTATAAAATGGGACATTCTCCTTCATCGACACTTACCTTCTATGAAATCTTATTCGACTAAACGACTATCTCCTCCCCAAATCCCTATTCTCTTCCTATCCCTCAAACACAACACCACACTCACCTAATCCCCGTCTCCATCAGCCAAGCCAAGCCTCCCAAGCCACCATTCCCAAACTATCCTAAGCCCCTCCTCATCCCAGCCGTATCCCTGCCTCAACCCATGCTTGTCTCCCACCACCAACCAATAACACCCCCTCCCGCACTCACTCCCGTACTTTTTGTCGCATGTCGCACATTTTGTGCTTGGCAGTCTTGGCTTCACCTATCAATCGTGAGGATTCTGGGCGTGCCAAGAGGGTGAGAGACTTGGCGGTTGTAGTACAGATACATGGGTGAGGTGAGGTGAGGTGAGGTGAGGCTGAGGGTGGAGATGGAGATGAGATGAGTATGGGTATGGGTTTGGAGAGATAGGGGTTTGGGGATGGGAGGGGAGGGGAGGGAGGGAAGAGGAGGATATGGATATGGATTTGGAGCACGTATGTGAAATACCGTCCTGAAGCTGAAGCCACTAAGTTGAAGAAAAGTGACTGATAATTAACTTTCCCTGGGCGTAAAGTCTCCTTTGCCATCTCTCGATGGAACATATCGAAATCATCCATTCATCCATACGCGTACGAAGTGTTCTGAATCAGAACTTTCTTTCTCAGCGGACGCCGTGCTATTATCTATCTGGTTTACTTACTTCCAAGTCTTTTACTTTTACCAAGTCAGATTCCCCGATAAGTGAAACAGAGAACGATATATAACACCGATTCTAGTTGAGTGGGTTCTGTATCGAGTCCAACGACTTACCATATCCACAAACAGTACCTCCGTTTACATCGGCATTGTACGGTCCCTGCTTTATACAGACACCTGTAGCGTCTGTTGTCCTATCGCTACCGATTTGATACGTTTCATGTCGGCCTAACAGATTCGCTCATATACTGCCTGCCTGTATTCTTAAACTCGAACAATTCCTCCGCTCAGTATAAGAAATTCAGTCTCTCGAGTAAACTCCTGTAGCCAAACTTTTATTTCTTCATCATGGATGCACAGCCTGGTCGCGGCGTTTTGTGGTCAGCTGCAGGCCAGCTCGCAAGCCACAGGGCGTATCGCGAGGCTCCGATATTTCGACCTCATTTTTCTCTTCAGTAACTGCGTGGCATGCTTTAAACCACAAAACCTTTGCACTTCGATTTGCGTGATTCCAACATCTCTGTACTCTTGAGGCGAATACGACGTGCTAGCGTCATCCCTCAAACCCCATTGTCAATTTCTCTTTCTAGGCTCAAGCTGCGATAGCCTCGCGAGGCTCGAGCGCCGATTCTTTTGCAACCCGGACTGATTTGAACTCTTACCGGTTCTATTCAAGCCGTTATGGCAGACCCATTCGGCACTGGAGCCGGGATCGTCGGCGTCATCGGTCTGGCCATCCAGATCACGCAGGTGGTTGTCCAATTTGGGATGGACTGGAAAGATGTGCCGAACGATGTCAAGACATTTATGGCCGAACTTGGGACGCTGAAGACCGTCCTATCAGAAACAAATGCCAATATCCTCCTTAATCCCGATTTTGCTGCAGCCTTTCAAAACCACCCTTCGTTGCTACTTTCGCAGCTTGGACCCAAAGCGCCTTTAACAACGGACACAAATCTGATGCTAGAAATCTGTCGAAGAGAGCTGGATTCGATGTTGAAAGAGCTAGGGAAGAGAGGTCAAGGGCATCGAATAGGCTGGGAGAGACTAAAGGGAGCGATCCTAGCGAAGGACACTCGAGAGTCGGTCGAGAACCTCTGCCGGCAGTGTCAAACGCTGAATAACATGCTCTCGATTGATGTGGCGGTGCTCGGAGCAACCACGTACAAAGAGGTCAGAGAGGCTAGAAAAGAACAGCAAGAGATTTCCTTGGCGATCAGAGGTGGCGTAGACGAGTCCAACTGGCGACAAGAGAATCAAGAGCAGCAGCATGAGCGGCAGACCATTCTTCAGTGGCTTTCCCCAGTCGACTATGCTGCTCAGCAGAGCGATTTTATCTGTCGACGACAAGAAGGAACCGGCCAATGGCTTCTAGACTCAGCACAATTCAAGGCATGGCTAGAAACCGACAAACAGACGTTTTTCTGTCCAGGCATTCCTGGAGCTGGGAAGACAATTCTCACATCAGTCGTAGTGGACGAGCTCACTACACGGTTTTCCGACGACCTGGATATTGGTATTGCGTATATCTACTGCAACTTCCGGCGTCAAGACGAGCAGAAGATCGACGACTTGCTCGTGAGCCTGCTAAAACAACTAGCTGAGAGCCAGCCGTCTCTGCCAGGTACCGTCAAAGATCTTTATGATCGACACAAGACGAAACGGATACGGCCATCTCCCGACGAGATTTCTAGATCCCTCCAAGCAGTAACTGCACTATATTCTCGAGTCTATATTATCGTTGATGCACTTGATGAATGTCAAGTATCCGATGGCTGTCGACAAAGATTGATATCAGAGATATTCAGCCTCCAGGCTAATCGCGGGGTGAATCTCTTTGTAACTTCAAGGTTTATCCCGGAAATCACCACCAAATTCCAGGATAACCTATCACTCGAGATTCGTGCAAGCAGGGAAGATATAGGAAGATACTTGGAAGCTCATATGACACACCTATCGGCATTCGATGACTGGAAGCAACAGTTGCAAGATGAGATCAAGGTAGCTATAGCGGATGCTGTTGATGGGATGTACGTTGCTAGGTGTTATTTAAAATAGTCGTCGGACTAACTAGCTCCTAGGTTTCTCTTAGCGCAGATTTACCTCGGTTCACTTGATGACAAGACTACACCAAGAGCTGTTCGGAACGCTCTGATGCAATTCCGCAGGCAAAGTCCAGGGTCAGGCGAAGATCAGAAGCGCGAAGTGTTGAACAAGGCGTACAAGGACGTAATGGAAAGGATCAATAGACAACAGCCAGGCTTTCGTCGACTTGCCGAGAAGGTTCTATCGTGGATCACGTGTACAAAGAGGCCTTTAACAACGTCGGAACTTCAATGTGCTCTTGCGGTAGTAGTTGGTGACTCTACGCTTGACGAAGATAACTTGGAGCGGGTCGAAAGAATGGTGTCGGTGTGTGCTGGATTAGTGACAGTCGACGAGGAGAGCGGGATTATTCGATTAGTTCATTATACGACACAGGAATACTTCGAGCGAACACAAAGTCAATGGTTTTCTGATGCCCAGGCTAATATAACGACAATCTGTGTTACTTACCTCTCATTTGACGAGTTCAAGAATGGAATGTGCCAGAATGATGACGAGTTTGAGAAGCGGCTTCAATCAAACAAGCTGTACGACTACGCAGCACACAATTGGGGACATCACGCTCGGGAGGCTTCAACTTTGTGTCAAGGTATTACAGAATTTCTTCAGAAACACGCTCAGGTTAAGGCGGCAAGTCAAGCACTTTTTGTCCAAAAGATTTGGCCCGAGGACAAAGGGTATAGTCAAGGATTTCCCAAGCAAATGACTGGCCTACACTTAGGTGCATATTTTGGAATTAAGGTCATCGCCCAGCTACTGCTCGAGGGGGGGGCCGCTATCGACGCAACTAATAGCGTGGGACAAACGCCACTACATTATGCCTCAGAGAATAGGCACGTCGAGGTCGTCCAGCTGCTGCTCGAGAAGGGCGCCGCCGTTGACACGACTAGTAACTACGGACACACGCCACTGTACGGGGCCTCTTATAACGGGCACGTCGAGGTCGTCCAGCTGCTGCACGAGAAGGGCGCCGCCGTCGACACGACTGATGAGTACGGAAACACGCCACTACTTTATGCCTCAATAACAGGGCACGTTGAGGTCGTCCAGCTGCTTCTCGAGAAAGGCGCCGCCATCGATACAGCTAATAAGGTCCAACAAACACCACTATATTATGCCTCTTATAACGGGCACGTCGAGGTCGTCCAGCTGCTGCTCGAGAAGGGCGCCGCCGTCGACACGGCTGATAAGTACGGAGACACGCCACTGTTCTGGGCCACTAAAAACGGGCACGTTAACGTTGTCCAGCTGCTGTCCAAGAAGGTGGCCGCCGTCGACGCGGATACATACGGATGAACGCGTCGACGTCGTCACGCTGCTACAGGACAACGGCCCAAACACTACCACTATTAATATAGAGACGCCGCTGAACTATGCTTCTGATAGCGGCATTTCGATTTCTCCAAGTAATTGCATTCTTTACATTTTAATGACTTTGATAAAGAGGGGCTCCGGGGCAGTGGTTCTTTATATCTTTGTAGTAGGTATTGAAATAAATTTATATAATTTCTAAGCATGGAATCTAGGATATTCTAGCAGATTCGCCTCTCAATCGTTTAGGCATATAATAGCAATTACCTACTTACTTTACAACTTGGTAGTTGGGATAAATAAACCCTTACCCTAAAGGTGTAGTTCTAGGAGCTTCTCCCCTATAAATAGACCAATACTGGTGAAAAGATTAGACATAGGAAAGCGGCAAAGTTCGAGAATCCGATCGGGAATCTAGGAAAGCTCTTCTTTCATTCCGTATCTGCTATTCTAGCGCCATGTCCTGCAGAACATCCTTAAACGCCCTCGTACTCAAATCATACAGTCGTAGTATCCACAGCATCAGGACCCTTTGTCTCTCCTTCATCCCCAACCTTCTTCTCATCAGCCGCCCTCCCATCAGCATCCACAATCTCCACATCCTCACTCTTTGCCCCCTCATCAGACTTGATTCTCTTCTCCTCTCCGCCCATCTCTTCGTCCGCGTCTCGCTTAGGTGTGCTCGGCTCCTTGCTTTCCGCCGCGGCCTCTTCTTCATCCATGACTTGCTTCTCAACATCTTCCTCGTCGTCGTCATCTGTCTTCGTATCTAATCGTCTGCCTACCGCAGCTTCAATGTCGATTCCCTGCATACCGACAACACCCCTCTCGGTGCCACTTCCAGCCGAATGCTGCGGTCCCATATCCTCCATTCCAATCTCCTCTGGTCCCCTCGCATGCGGTAACTCATCTTCCTCGCCCAGCCCATCGCTATCCCCGCGTCCACCAAGTTGCGTCGCAGGTACAACTCCAGCTCTCTGTTCCTGCCTCAGCAGCTCCCCTTGCGTGATCCCACCTTCAGCCCTCAGACTCGCAATCTCGCTTTCATTACTTGCCTGAGCCGTAACAGAGGAGATGCCATTGACCGACACCGAAACAGTCTCAATACCACCCATTCCATTCGGCCCATCAATCATCTCCGTGCTCTCCGTTCTAACCTCTCCTTCTAGCGGCGAATGTGACCCCGTACTCGACCCATTGCGATTCAACCATGATATAGGTGTCAGTAGCGCACCACCTAGACTTTCATCTGAACCTAGGGGTGGAGCTATCGCCGCCGCTGGGTTGCCCCAGGAGACACTGAGAGGATCGACACTGCTGGATGTGCCGTTCGAGAGGATGCTTAGGGATGAAGGGTCGGGGATCGCGGGAGGTAGAGGGAATGTGTGCGCGCCTGATGTGACGTGTACGACACGGTCGAGGGCGTGTAGGTAGGCGGGGAGAGAGCGATAGTGTTGTGTTGGTTGGAGTATTAGTTCTGCGAGGCGTTGGATGGTGTGGGGCGGATACTTGGTGAACAGTGTTGTGAGGGTGCTGGTTATTGAGCTGATAAGGTCTTGGATCGGGGTTGGGAGGGAAGTGAGTGTTGGTTGTGGAGGGGCGTTCTCTTTGTTTTGGGAGGCGTCGCTGGAAGGTGGCGGGGAGGATGGTGGGTTGGATGATGAGGCTATTGTAGAAGTTGAGGGTTTGGAGGAAGGTGGAGGGAAGTCTTCTTGTATGATCTGAGGAGTATTAGAATGAATTCTGTTGTGACAGGGAGAGACTTGCTTTCTCTAATCGGGGTATCAATCTCGTGAGCAGGCTGGGCCATTGTTCACTGTACTTGTTAGCGATGAATGAATAGGCGCAAGGCATGTAAGCGTACTAATCCATGGACTTGCCATCTGCAAGTGCTCTCAACACTTCGTTGTCTGTATCGAGATCCATTGTTGATGTTTGCGACAAGATGGGAATTTGGGTTTGGGCTTGCGATTAGATTTCGGCTGAGGTTGACGCGATGTGGAGCTGGAGCTTGCAGGCCTTGGCGGGGAACTTTTGACGAGGTTGAAGACAGCAGTTGTTTGTTCAATATATGATTGATTGGCTGGATTCTGAAACTAAAGATTCTTTCTTTGCATGTATTTCGATATAATCACCAGAGAAGAGAAAATAGGCAATGATTTTCTCGATGTTTCTTGGCTACAAATTGCTATATTCATCTGCCTGGCCCAGCTTGTCAGTGAATGCTCAAGCAAACAAAGCAAACATAGCAAACATAGCAAACATAGCAACCATCTCTACGCACGCACGCACGGACCAAAACACGTGAGAGACTAATCAAACACTGCAAACAACTCGCTTCTGCCTAGCACCGGCCGCCTGCTCAGAAATCTATAAAATCTTCGTCTTCTCCCACTCCCTCCCTTTCTTTCTTCATACTTACCTTCTTGAAAGCTGGCCGCTCACGAATGGCTTCGCTTGCGATACGAAACCTCCATTGCACATCGGGGCGTTGAGAATCGTTATCTCTCCTTCGGGGGCGATATCGGGGGAATTTTTGATTGCACTCTCTTGACTGAGAAATTTCTACCTTTTCATTGAGATCTGGGCTTCGTGCTCGGGCTTGAAGAAGAGACTTTTAAGGTGAGGGTATGCCACCTCGGACAAGATGCTACGACGAAGTTATGTTTAAATTGGTGACAAGATTTTGTGGCATGTACGAGAAATGTGTTCAGAGCTAGCAATAAGCTGTACTGTATGGCTGTGACGCCCTACCTCCGTACGATCTGGTGTTTCGAGATGTCCTGTGCAAACAGAATCATGCAAAAGCCTCAACCCCACCATATCGATCGCTTTATTGATGCTCACAACCACAAGGATGCGAACGCGAATACCCTCATTCATCCTTCATCCGATTCAGTATCCGAAACTGACAAAGACGTCAGCCACTACTCCTCGTTTTATGTCTATGTTCATCGTTGTGGTATCGATCTCCATCGCCATCCCCCGAACTGGTGAACAATTGTGTACAGTTAGTGCATCTCGAACGGCTTACCCCTCAGAATCCCCTGAGCCGTTGAAAATTCAGTTCCCGATGACATTTAACTGGATAACCAAACTTTGGAAGTAGTGGGTGGAAGTCTAGTTCTTCCTTCTCCTGAGCTAAGCATTAGTTTAGCATGGAGAAAGGCCGGCGTTTGAGGTGAGCTTAAACGCGCGAACGAGGGAAAGGAGCAGCTGAACCCAAAAAGTCCCTCGAAACATCCAAAGCCTTGGCAGCCATGAAGTTGTGAGAAATGGTAAGAACAGGAGAACAATCAAATGCAAACAAAAGTATATATTTCACGGACCCTCTTGAGCGCAGCTAAGCCTCGAATTTGGTCCCACCATGATTCAATGTTTACATCCCCAATAGCCCGGGAGGACCCTCAACCGGTAGCAGAGCGCGTGCTCAGCCTCACTTGGATGAAGGGCTGGGCTTTTTGGCTTCTGCGCCCATCTCTCCCCTTCAAAACGGAACGCTGCGATAGGTGCAGTCCAACTGTTGCAAAAGCCCAGGGCACATTTTCATATGCCACAATTCCTAGATCTGATCTCACCGATGCATCAGCCCCAATAGCAGAATTGTTTTATCTGTTGCTGTTCTGCTGTTGATTGAATTCTCAGCCTTCTCTCTTCTCTTCTCCTCACCTCCATCCCGCTGCTCCCCGGGCCAAACCTATTTTCGTCGGCTTAGCGACTGCCCTATTAGCTTGGCAAAATCTGCTGGGTGAGACCCCATAATCTCTGACCTACGCCCTCACCTCACCACGACCGACCCAATTTGAACCACATCCAACCTCCACCTGGAATCTGCATCTCCATTCTTTTCTCGACCTCCTCCTCCCCTACATTCTCTTCATTCCATCCGACTCTCGTTCTCCTATTCCTACACCCGCCGCGGCATTCGCCCCTATCAAAGGGCCGACTGTGCCCCCATACCCAAACCAAACCGAATACCAACCGAACTGCAACCCTTTTCCGCTGTTTCACGCTCGTTGCAGACCCAACAACCCTTAGCACAACGACATCACTTCCATCAACGCCAAACAGACCTTCCCAGTACATCATCAAATAAACTTCAGTCATCCGAATCTTTGTCTAGGCACGACTGCGTCCATCAAGACGTAAACACTCCTCGTATCTTTGTTCTCATCCAACTAGCTCCCTGTGGAGCGCTGAACTCTACCAACGGATGTCTTACAGGCATGAATCAAGATCTTCTTTGATCCGCGACGACTCTCAAGATCCCTTCGCATACGTGGGCGGGTATCATTCTCGAGAAGGTCTAACACCACCGGTCGAAGGCGCGGCGCCTCGAAGAAGAAAGATGTACAGGTATGGAGATAATCAATTGCAGATTGAAGGATGGTGCTGACGCCTGTAGGCCAAATACAACCTGGACTTGGGCGTTCTTGATCACGACAATTGTACAAGCAGTGATTGTCCTGGCAATTGAAGCGTAAGCATATTGGAATGATATTGAGATATTCGGGCTAACAAATATAGATACCTGTTCGCAAAGTTCCAGACGAGTCTGGAAGATGGGCTCTCCAGCGAACCTTTAGCAAAAACGATCCCTACATACCTCACACTCTTCATTTTTGGTTTCCTATATCAACTTGTCCTCGTCTACGACTCCCTTCGACTGAAGAATACCATTCAGGTCATCGGACTGTGCATCTACAATGTTGGAATGCTGATCTATGCATCCATTCAATATGACCAGATCAACAAGGCTATCGAGGCTTTGTCTGCGAAAGGTTGGGTCAAGGCAGGCATTCCAATCTGGCCTGACATCCAACCATACTTGGTCACGGTTCCGTGCATCATTGGGTTCTTCACAGTGGTCATGTCCGTTATCGCATGGAAGCTGTATGACGAGTTTGCGTGGACAATATACAAGCACATTAGTGCAGACCTCAGAATGAAGCGCCGCTTCTTGACCTTCCAGGTAAGCATTGAAATGACAGTCCAAGAATGCTTCGGCTAAACCCCTATAGATCTACATCGCCCTTCTCAAATTCGATTTCTTCTTCTTCCTGGGCTTCACCGTCCAGTTCCTCGTCATTGTTACAGGATTGGCCGACGCAGAATTTGGTCTTACGATCGCCGCTATCCCGGTTACCGTTCTCATCCTCTTTATGGCAGCTTTCTGGACTCGACGAGAGAACAAGATTGGAATGGTCGTTATCATCTTCCTCTACTTTTGTGCCATGGCGTACTTCATCTTCAAGCTTGCAAGAATGTACCAACCAAGCCGCAAGGATGACTACCTGCCGGTTCGAAAGAGTTTGACGAGCTTCGCTGTTATCACCCTTGTCCTGATTGTCCTCACGATCATTAACGCGTCAGTCTGCATGGCAAACTTCGACAAGGGATTGAAGCCTCACATCATGAAGAGAAAGATCGGTGGGGAAGAGGCGGCAGAGAAGATGGACAACATGACTGAACTACCAGATCTCAAACATGGGGCCCATGGACCAGTATCGAGTCGGATGACCATCGATTAAATTGCCAATACGGGTATGGCGCATTTGGGGAGGACGGGAAAGGCTGCGAGATGCATGGCCATGTACACTGAAACGACACCAACGATTTTTTTTCTCTCTCCGAAGGGGTTCTTCACTATTTTCTTTAAAATCATATGTCCTTGGCCAGCGTGGCATATCAAGCCTGGGATGGCATCTCATACCCGGATGGCGTTGATGGAGAGATTAGATGGAGTTTGAGGAGTTTATCATTCATTTTTCCTTCTGCCCTTTTTCATGTTAGTGTGCCCGTTGGATTCGTTGGATTGGCAGTGTTGAATGCCTTCTATCGGAGCGAGCAAGCGATGTCTAGCTACCATAGTATATGGTGGTGTAGGTGGAAAATGTGAAAGATTATCTATATCAGGGCAGTGCCTACTCCGATGCCTTTTTCATGTTTTCTATTCGTGACGGCGGATTTTTGATGGCAGAATGCACTCGGTCGTCCGTCAAGTCTAGAAATGCATTTCAAGGCCATACACTTCTGTCTGCTTGAAATCACTGACTGTCCTTCCCGTCCACTCGGAGCGGCACAAACTCCAAAAGATCGATCCAGGAACAAACAGAACCCAAGGCTCGTTCCTCCCGCGAGTTCGGGCGGATGGTTCTGCCCTGGCCCGGTTCTCGGTTCCGGAGCTACCCCGCATAGTAATTGGCCTCGGCTGACTGTCCCCGGTGGAGCTCTTCTGCCCCAGATGTCTCCAACGTCAAGCTTCATACACTTTTTTTTACATATCTTCTGTTTTTTGTAGACCTTTTGCTACTTTTTCTGAATGGGAATTGTGGGTTTGATTCTTTTTATAAGCTGCTGCTGCTACATCGATTGCTTAATGCTTCGGTCTATTTTGCCTTGATTGGTACTGCATCTTGGAGAGGAGTTCTACCATCAATCTCTGAAGCTCTCAAGCTTTGAAGCTACTGGACAAGCTATCTGACCTATCTCCAACATATGTGATTGCAAATAGCGCAGCCTTTCTCCAACAAAGAAACTCCAGGGCAAAACCTCAGTCACACCAACCTATCCTATACCTTCATTCGAAATGGCCACTCTCCCAACCAGCTACAGCACCCTTCCCTACAATGACATCCGCATCTCACATGCCCCGCCCTCCTCACCAATACCCACGCCTGTGATCCTCATCACGCTCTACCGGCCTGGAAAGAACAATGCTTTCACAGATACCATGCACACAGAACTCGCCCAAGTCCTCCCCATCCTCTCCTCCGACCCCCGCGTAAAAGCCATCGTCGTAACCGGGCACGGCAAGATGTTCTGCGCCGGCGCAGACCTCGACACAGGTCTCAACTACACAACCGACACCCTCCGCACACACCGCGACGGCGGCGGCCAAGTCGCCCTCGCCGTCCACAGATGCAACAAGCCCGTCATAGCGGCTATAAATGGCTCCGCTGTGGGCGTCGGCATCACCATGACGCTGCCGATGAATATACGGATCGTGAGCGAGAAGGCGAAAATCGGGTTCGTCTTCGCGCGCCGTGGAATCGTCATGGAAGCTGCATCATCGTTCTTCCTCCCGCGCCTGATCGGTTACTCGCGCGCCTCGCACCTCGTCACCACGGGTGAAGTCCTGCCTGCCACGCATCGCCTCCTCGATGGTCTCTTCTCTGAGATCTTGCCTGAGGAGAAGGTCCTGAGTAGGGCGTTACAGATCGCGGATGATGTGGCGAGGAATACGAGTCTGGTTAGTACGACGCTGATGAGAGATTTGATGTGGAGGGGTCCTGGCAGCGCGGAGGAGACGCATCTGTTGGATAGTAAGATCTTGTTGGGGCTTTTTGCAGGGGAGGATAAGAGGGAGGGGGTGAGTAGTTTTTTGGAGAAGAGGGAGCCTGAGTTTAGGGGGACGATGGAGGGCGCGCCGGAGGTGTGGCCGTGGTGGGGGGAGGTGGATGTTGGTGTTAAGAGGCTGGAGGGGAAGGTGGAGGGAAAGGGGAAGGAGAAGGAGAAGGCGAAGTTGTAGATTGAGGGAGGTGAGGTATGAGTATTGAAGGAGGTTGGAATGCGGTATTTGTGTATAGACTGGATGGACTCGAGGAAGTTGTTTAAATGCGGTTCACAAGGCGCATAGGGGTAGTGATCTTTGATATGAGATTATGAGCAAGTAATAAGATGTCAATCTACTTCATTGAAGAGCAACTTCAATTGATATAGCACAAAAAGGAAAATACAGATCACGCCATGAATATTCAGGAACTCCATATACTGGGTTGTCAAGCGCCTTTCATAAGTCTCATACCGGGGTCATCTTCAGCCCGTTATTTACGCCACTATCTCAGAATACAGAACATAAACCTTCTTATTTTCCGTATCAAGATGAATTCAGGTAAGGAAACTTCCGCGATATATAGGAAGACATTCTTTCCGAATCTTATTTTAGTAAAAAAAAAAACAGACATCAGGGTATCACGTACAAAATATAGCAGCGTTCGCTGATTCGGAAATCCCGTTTGTCGGCCAGGGGAGGCAACCAACCCAACCCCACCTTCTGCATGCATTCCCCCACTTTCAATCCGACCAAATCTCACTCTCACGCCCTTCGTCTGCTCAACCCATCGATAATCACATAAATTTCCTGGTTTCTTAGCAAGCAGACAATTGTAATCAAGCCCTTCAACCTCAATTCTAATCACCCATTCAACTGCATCCTCTACATAAGTATATCTACCCATCACACCGTACCAATCCCATCTCCCAGACAATCCTCCACCATAAAACCAAATCCCCAGCTAAAACATATTAAAAGCACAGCAAGAACAAGACCTCTTCACAAAAAAAGGAAAAATGGCAGCCAAAACAGCAGTAGTCACCGATAAGGCACCGCCGCCACTCCCGTTCTTCTCGCAGGCTATCAAGTGTAATGGGATGGTCTACTGCTCTGGGTCGATTGGGATGGATCCGGTGGAGATGAAGCTTGTGGAGGGGGGTGTGGAGAGGAGGACTGTATGTTTTTTTCCCTATTCTTTTTTCTGCTTTTCTGCTTTGTTCAAGTTCAGGGTTATCATTTCTCTGGTCACATCTGGTGGGATCTCAGGTCTCACATCTCACACCCGATATGAGATCAAACCAAACCAAACCATGACATTCAAGACGAGATCACGACTCTGAGCTGCAAGAGCTGATCTCCGAATCACAGGAACAAGCCCTCGCCAACCTCTCCGCCGTCCTTACCGCCGCGGGCTCATCCATCGACAACGTCGTCAAAGTCAACGTCTTCCTGACCGACATGAAGGATTTCAGCGCCATGAACGAGGTGTATGCGAAGGTGTTTAGCAAGGATCCGAAGCCCGTGAGGACGTGTGTTGCGGTGCATCAGTTGCCGTTGGGTACGGATGTTGAGATTGAGTTGACGGCGCATTTGTGAGTGAGTACTTTTCTGGTGTTTTTGGATTTTTTGGGGGGCGGGGGTGTGGGGGGAGGGGAGATTTGAAGGGCTTTGGTTTTCGATATCGTTTTAATGCATTATTAGATCGGAGTTGAGACTGACATGTTTGTTGTAGGGGCGGTAAGAAGGCTAAGCTGTGAAGGAGGATGGACGAACTGCGTT
The DNA here is from genome assembly GCA_020747065.1 of Cadophora sp. MPI-SDFR-AT-0126. Lineage (NCBI taxonomy): Eukaryota > Fungi > Ascomycota > Leotiomycetes > Helotiales > Ploettnerulaceae > Cadophora > Cadophora sp. MPI-SDFR-AT-0126. Next base: position 715,317 of record JAGMVK010000008.1, read on the forward strand.
TGGAAAGTTAGGGAAGTTGTTTCGTAAGGACGAATGCAAAAAGTTGTCCATTCAATTGACGCTATCTACTCGACCTATAAGTGCAGTACTGAATTAAGCTCTCTCATTCGCTCGTGTGAAGTCATTCCTGTTCAGTCGCTCATCTCGATTCATGTGCAGTAAGTAAATGAATTTGGGTCTACCCTCTCCCTTCCCAAATACCAGCTGCCACGCTTCAAAGTTTGGCCGTCGCAAAGGATCCTTGCTTAGTTATTCCGCATCCAAGTAATATTCAACATTTTCTACTGTATCGTTTCCGGTGATTTACGATGCTTTTTCTTTCACACGTTCCTCAGGAATGGAGATTGCCAAATCACCCCTTTCCGGCTCGCTTGTGCTTGGTCTCGCTTCATTCCTTTGTCAATACGACTGCCGTATTCAAGTTCTTTAGAAAGATTTGTTGCTCACAAAGACATTGGAATATACCCCTCGGCACTTTGCCTTGATCTCGGGTTTCAAGTGATCTGAGTTGATTTTCTTGAGGATTTATGAATATCTGTTATATCGAGATAATATTGAAATTGTCTCTGCTTGGGCTTGTGCTCGTGTAAACAATCATGGGTGATAACATGACGCCTGTGGCTCGGGTGCCTCGTATGGTGACTAGGCCACCAAACACTTATAGAGCGCCTACAGTTGGTACGTTTGTTGGACTTGTGAGTGAAGAAGGTCATGTAACTGACCTTTTCAGACGACGATGACACAGAAGATGACGAATCAGTCGGTAAGTGATCTCCAGATATCCTCCGTACCTTCCGACCCTACAGACCAAACGATGATAAATCTTGAAAATTAACATGTCCAGTACCGGATACAACTCCCCACACAAACACCCCTGTCTACCCCCGTCACCAATCCACCCCAAAATCCAAATTCCGCCACTCACGCATCTCCCCCACCCAACGACAAGCCTTCGACCCCCTCACAAACATGCCCAACATGTCCTCCCAAACCCGCATCCAGTTCCAAGCCAGTGACGTTCTCCGCCAACTAGAGCCTTTACCTTCAGGTCCTTTCGGGCCCGAGCATCAGCTGGTTATTGCGAGGAATATGGCGCTGATTCAGGGCGTGACTGCGGATTCGAGGGAGGAGAGGATGGAGGCGGAGAGGATGGGGAGGGAGATTGTGAGGGGTGTTGAGAGGGTGGTGAGGGTAAGGGAGCCGGGCGTCCTTGAGGTGAACAGTGAAGTTGAAACCGAGGATGATGGGATGTGGACCCCTAGTGGGAGTGGAGTTGGAAGTGGCAGTCCACCAGAAGCAAGTGGTAATAGACCAGGAAGCAGAAAGCGACGCCGCTCAGACGAGGATGACAGGAAAAATACCAAGAAAGCACGCCTCTACGCGAACCCCTCCCTCCAAATCCAACCCCCCATCGACATCACCAAACTCGCCCCCCTCCCCCTCCGCATCACCTACCCTCCACATCCCACCACCGACCGTCCCGACACCTGGTTCATCCACAACTTCCAACAACTCTACCGGCAAATCTCAGCCTTCTGCACCACCTATTACGGCCTGCACGACATCCCTCTCACGGACGAGCCCTGGGAGAAGTGCAAGGTGACGCCGGAGTTCTTGAAGTGGGCGGAGATGGTGGCGGAGCCGGAGCCGAGGATGGGATGCTGGGATGAGCTGTTGAGGGATAGGCGGTTGAGGAAGTGGTTTGTGATGGCGGTTTTGGTGAGGGTTTTGAGGGTTAAGGTGTTTGAGGAGTTGCTTTTTGGGGGGACGAGGGAGCAGGTGCTGTTGATGCATCAGGTTGATAGGGCGTTTTTGGGGAGGGAAGGTGTGTTTTCTTCCCCTTCATTGTGCAGGACTTGTTTGTTTACTTTCTCATCGCTTCGTCTATTCATTTCATGTCTTGAGCCCGATTGACATTAGTCGCGCGGCTGTTTGATATTAATCAGAATGAAGGATAGCGAGAAAGGGGTTGAGGATTTTGACTGACGACACAAATAGGCTTCCAACGTGACTCCCTCCGCGCCTCCCAAGCCCGCACAATCCTCGGCGCCTCCCCAGTAACCCAACTCTTCTACCCCTCCGTAGCAAAACTGACCGCCCAACTCTTCCTCCTCCTCGCCCCGCTAACCTCCTACCTCTACTCCCTCCCTCCTCCCCCTAACACGCCAGCACCCCAATTCACCGCCCTCTACCAATCCCTGCACAACCTCGTCTCGCAAGCTGGCTACATGGCGATCTGCGTCAAATTGACGCCGAGTATCATACAGATGTATGATGTGAGGCCGGGGGATACCTGGGAGCCGGATGATATGCATTGTTTGGATGAGGCGGAGGCGTTTGTGGGGAGTAAGGAGGTGGTGGTGGGGGATTATAGGCAGCTGAGGCATAATATCAAGGTGGCGAAGGAGGAGGCTGAGGTTTATATGAGGAGTTTAGCACCATCTCAACCTCCTGACAGTAAGAACGGACAGGATGGAGATGAGGAGGACGAGCAGCATGAAGTGGAAGAGCAGGACAAGGATGTGAGAGGATCGTGGAAGTACCGCCGCGCCAAAGCCCATTTCGACAAAATGGACGCCCTGTACACCGACAAACTCTCCAATCCACCCTCACGCACCCACCGCGCCCTGATCAAACTCTCCGTCTGGCCGGTAATCCGCCGGTACACCCCCGGCTCAGCGGCAGACGATTCGCAGCCTACTAAACCGCTGCATGAGAAGGATGGGTTTCGGATTTTTTTGATTGCGAAGGCGGGTGTGGTGGCGTATTATGGGAGAGAGAATACGGGGGGGAGGGGTGAGGAGGAGGGGTATGTGCGGTTGGGGGAGTGGATTGAGATTAAGGAGAGGCAGAGGGAGGAGAGGGATTGGAGGGGGGTGGTGGAGAGGGGGGCGAGGAATGCGGTTAGGGCGTCGAGTGTGGTTGTGGCGGTCGTGGCGACGGGGTTGGTAGGGAGGGTGGTGGATAGGGTGATGGGGGCTGGTGTTGCTGATGGGTTTGGGGGGTGGATGGAGGGTGCTGTGGAGGGGGTGATGAGGAATGTGGTGAGTATAATGGGTTAGAAGACTGGGGATGAGATGATGGTGTGGCTTGGGGTAGTGTGGTTTGGTGGAGTGGATGTTGGCATTGTTTTTGTTGTGATATAAAAGGGGTATCTCGCTTGAGATAGCGCTGACTGTGAGTGGGCAGAAAATCTGCTTCATGGGAGGCGTTTGTGTGCAGGCATGAATATCGGTGTAGAGAGTTCGATTTTGTATGCTTTTTTTGTCTTTCTCTTGTTGTCCTTTGGTACTCGTAAGCAAATTGAATCGTCATTCAATAAACCTTCAGGCAAGGCCAAGAAGTAATGAGAATACCTCCCCAAACATCAAACGCCTGCCAGTTTCCCGTTTCCATGGTATTCCGAAAAAAAGGCGAACCGCCGTCCCATCCTGATACGCCATCCGTTTCTTCAGAGAATCAAGGGCAAGAACGAAAAGAGCTTCCTTTGCAATTGCACGAGAGTCCCGCTGGGCATGTTGGACTGACACCCGCTCAATGCAAACGCCGAAAACAGACAATTCTCTAGGCCATCGGTCCGGGGGTGTTATTTGGTGGCGTGGGTGAGATTTGAGGTCCTTTCTTCTTTTCTTTCTTGGCCCAGCGCAGTCCGCATGCGTTGCAAAGAGTTTTAGGTCCGGTGGGTCCTTTTCGCCATTCAGGCGAATCGAGAGTTCCTGTGTAAAATGTGAGTACCGAAAACGTAAAAAAGGATACCGGGGAAACATACCACAGTCTGTACAGACATATTCATCCGGCAGCTTGATCTTCTTCTTTTTGTCTGATCCTCTGCCGTCTTTGTCTACTGGTATCGCAATTCCGGCGTCTCCGCGAATTAGAGCTGGACTTTGATCTCCAGTACTGATGCCTCGACTCCTCTCGCCGTCTTGGTACCGTAAACCAGTGAGCATTTCAATGGTTTCGATGTGCGTGGCTCCTTCGTAACGAGCCATCTTGTCATTGATCGAATCGGGTCTGCTTCCGGCATTGGCGTCCGCCAGGTTCTGTGTTGTGAGGGCAGGGTTAATAGATGGTTTTGCTGGTGGCGGCATGGCTAACGCGTCTGGATTTATTGTGTGTATTGACGTGGTTACCGATCCCATGGTATCAGTCTCTTCAGATGGCTGATCCGATCTCCCTTCTTGCTTCTTGAGCCAGCTCTTGTGAGATTCATCGGCCTCGTCTGCCTCTTCCCGTTTCAAGTCCTCAATGCGCTTCCTTAACCGCTCGTTCTCAATCTTGTGCTCCAGAAATGAGTCCAATAGAGCTGCATTCTTGGTCGGATATGGCCGGGCCATCATAAAGAAGCCCCGACAGAACCCTGATGCATTGACCGGTCCTCCATATTGTGCAGCCTCGGAAGTAAGATGTGGATGGCCATGCGATTCGAAAATAGAATAGGTGTCGTCCTTTCTTCGGAATCGATAGAAGAATCGAAGAGGGTGCCCACTTGCAATGGACTCATTGAACTCCCGAACGAAAATCCCACTATCATCCGGATGTATGAAGTCGACAATAAATTTTCCCACCAGTTCATCCCGAGTATAACCTGTCAGCTGCTCTCCACTTGGGGAGAGGTACACAATCCGACCATCCGGAGTCAAAATGTGTAAGAAGTCCTTCAATTCCTCTACTACCCTCTGTGACCAGTTCCTCCTCTTTGTAAATTCCGTCAACGTGCTGCCACCAGTCAAGGTCGACTGCGCTCCAAACCCAGTAGGCAATGGTCCAGCACCTGCGCCGGTCATTGGATTGTCCATCGGACTGGTCATCAGGCCCCCCGTTTCTTCCCCATCGGTATGCTGTTGCTGGGCGCCAGAGTTTATTTGTTCATAGCCTTTCTGCCCAATTCCACCGTTGAGTCCATTGAGGTCGAGCTGGCCGGGCATGTTATCAAAATCATCAAGCACGTTGTCTTCTAGTATCCCACTCATAGATGTATCGTTTCCATTTAGAGGTGCCTGGGAGAGGGTAATATCAGTATGTCGCAGTGGCAAATAGAGAGGCATATCGTACCTGCGAGGCTGACAGACCCCTAGAAAGGCTGTCCATCGTCGCCAGGTTCGTATAATACATGGACGGATCCATGTTGAGGGTGTTTGGGTTCATGGCAGGACCATCCAAGAGTGACAGGCTCTATACCAAGGCCGCATTCGAGGGTGGGAAGGCCAAGATGCCTTATGCGGACCTGTATACTCTAAACATAACGAAGAGTGAAGTTGCGCCTGTGAGGTGGGTAAGTCGTTCAGGGATCTCAGATGGCCGACTCGCAGATTGGACGGCCCGGATGCGCTGGTGGGGTTTTGCGTTCTAGCGAAGGAACAAGCCTTTCGTGGGTGTAGACGAAGTGTAGGAGGGGGAGAGTGAATAGATGCGCAACGGCGGCGAGACATGCGACAAAATAATAATGGAATCAATATCGATCGTGAGAATGACAGGGCCGAGAAGAGTGAGTGTACTTGGCGACAACTAGATTGCCTATTTGAGCCCTTTGACTGTCTATTTACTCAAAGAGGTTATGATTTGGCCTATGCCACTAGAGGCTCGCCGCTAGAGACATCAACTTTAGTACAGCCACGTGATCTGGCAGCCTACCAGAACGCGCTGAACCCAAGCCGTCGCGTCCCACTCGATATCGACCTCCAAATGTCTACAAAACCAACGTCCTCCTCCACTTTTACCTCCCCAGAAATCTCGACACACCTCAAATTCTATGGTCTCGAGGAACATATCACGCCAGCAAGGATAGGAAGCATCCATCATCATGTAAGTCAAGTCCTAACCATTCATGGCACACCCAAACTAACTGTCCCAGGTGTAAGTTCACCAAAGGGATCTAGTCTCAGTGATACTAACAAGGCTATAGCTTCCATCACTAAGCTTGATATCAGAGGGTAAGGTGGCCTATTAGGATATTTGTTGGACGTTAGCTGATTTTTCCGACGTAGAGTGCGCTCCTTTGATTCCGCAGACCACCAGACCATTCAGTTCCATGCCCCCCTCACACTCATCGTCGGTATTAATGGATCGGGCAAGACCGTACGTGGACCATGTCCTAAGCTCTAAGGACTCTGTGCTGACACGTGTAGTCCATCATTGAGTGCCTCAAGTATGCTACGACCGGCATCCTCCCGCCGAATACCAAGAATGGTGCTTTCATCCATGACCCAAAGGTCAGACCATTCCCCAGCATATCATGGCACATCTGCTAATTTAGCCTAGCTCAACGGAGTGAAGGAGGTGATGGCACAGGTCAAGCTTGGTTTCCACAACGCATCCCAGGCAAAGCTCGTCGTTAATCGCAGTCTATCCCTCACAGTCACTAAAGCCTCCGTCAAGCAAAAAACACTTGAGTGCAACCTCCTCATCAAGGCCAGAAATGGTGAACGAACATCGATATCTACAAAAGTCAGCGAATTAGACAAGATTGTGCCGCAGCATTTGGGAGTTTCTCCAGCCATTTTGGAGGCCGTCATATTCTGCCATCAAGATGAATCTCTCTGGCCTATGAGTGAACCCTCCAAACTCAAGGTCCGATTCGACGAAATTTTCGAGGCCCAGAAGTACACGAAGGCTATCGACAATATCAACAAGATCAGCAAGTTTCAAAGAATTGAGCTAGGCAAGCTCAAAATTCACGAAGCAAACTTCAAGGAACTTAAGGACAAGGCAGAGCGTGTGAAGCAGAAGTCTTATGATCTCCAGGCAGAGATCGACGCCCTCGAGGTCAAGCAACAGTCTCTCAAGGTGGAGATAGCTGCTGCTGAGAAGGTTTCTGCCGAGAAGCACCGTCTCAAGACGGAAGCCCACAGCATTGCGGGCAAGTTGGAGCAGAAGAAGAACCATGCTGAATTTCTTGAAAGCTCTCTAGAGAGCTTGAGAACAAACTTGGTGGAGCTCAAGGAGTCTGATGAATGGCTCGAGGCTACCCTCAACCAATATGAGGAACGCATGGCCCAATATCGAGAACGGGCAAATGAGTACGCCGAGCAATACCAACAGCTTCTGGACGATTCCAAGAATTGTCGGGGTCAAATTTCTCAGAAGGAAATTGAGCAAGGACAGCATCAGGCTACCAAGCAGGCTTATGACGAAAATTTGGTCAAGCGAGTTGATCTCATCCATTCAACTGCTCAGGAGTATTCTCTCCGCGGATATGATGGTGACCTTGATGACAGTCAGATCAGCGAATTCGTACAGAGAGTCCACAAGCTTTCGCGCGACAAGGAGCGCGAGCTGGAGAGCGTAAAGAAGGCCACTGCTGATGAGTTACGGCAGACTCAAGCCAATCTTACGAAGCTCGACCAGCGCAAGGCTACTCTCAACCAGGAAAAGGTCAATGCTAGTCAGGCAATCACCGCAAATGACAAGAATATCCGCCGAAGACAGGCTGATATGACCAATATCGACATGGACGAAGGTGCCAAGGCCAAGCTTGACGCTGCTCTCAGCGATGCAGAGGAGCGTCTTGCCAAAGCTAACAGCGATTGGGATTCCGCTTCATGGGATCAGAATTTGAAGGCCGAGAAGGCAAACCTTAAGGAGTTGGAGCAGGAGGCAACTCGATTGGGCGAAGAGCTTTTCCAGATCAACAAGCTGGCTAAGGATCGTGCTGCACTTGAGTATGCGAAGAAAGAAGCAAAGAATGCTCGCCAATCTCTCGAGACGATGCTGTCTACCCACCAAGAGCAGTTGAATGAACTCATTGGTAGTGACTGGACCCCAGATACGCTCCAGGAGGAATTTGAGGCGGTTCTTGAGCAACGCACTCATACGCTCAAGGATTTGAAGACGCAGCAGGATTCTGCAGTTCAACAGCTCTCGCAGACCCAGTTCGAGCTCAAGACGGCACGAGCTACTGCTGCGAAGAAGAAGGCTGAGCTGGACAAGAACATGGCAAAAGTCCTAGCTTCCATCACTGACGACCAAGACAATGCAATCACATCCCTTGAGCAATACAAGGAAGAGTATGAGTCATTGGAAGAGGACTATGCCAACCACAAAAACGGTATTGCCGGTACCAGTGCGCTCTTGAGCATGTATACTCAGTTTCTCGACACTGTGAACTCGCATGACTGCTGCCAGCTTTGTGAAAGATCCTTTACGGACCAGAAGCAACGCCGCCACGCTGCTGCGAAGTTGGAGAAGTTGGTGGCTAAGCAAAATGAGGCCGACAAGAAGAAGGACCTGATGGAGGCTGAGGCACTCTTCAAGGCAGCTGATCGAGTCCGTCCTCTCTACGATATCTGTATGAAGCTACGGGACATTGAGATTCCTTCACTTGAAAAGGACATCAAGCGACTTGAGGCTGAGAAGACATCCCGAGTTTCAACAGCCGAACGCCAGGACCGCCTGTTCAGCGATGAGGAGTCCGCCAAGAGAGACATTGAAGCCCAGAGCAAGACTGTCCATGATATCACAACATACAATAGTGACATTGCCAAGCATGAGAAGGAGATCACTAGACTGGCTTCCCAGGAAACCTTCTCTAGCACTATGTCTATTGAAGAGATTCGGGAGCAGTCTGATGCTTGCAACGACAAGATCAGAGTTCTTAAGAGCAAGACAGACAAGATGGATGCCGACAAGGAGAGCGCAAGAGTCGAGATTCTCACCTTGGAGAAGCAAGTTGGGAATTTCTCACAGCAAGTCGCCAGTGCCAAGCATCTGTTGGAGAAGAAGCAGAGCATTGCCGCTGCAATCGAGGAACTTCGTGAGTCTAACAATCAACAGCGTAGCGTCATCAGCAAGGCGGACTCTGAGCTCGAGTCACTTGAGCCTCAATTTGCCAAGGCAAATGCGCAACACGAGGATGTTCAGCGACGTGGCAATGCCAAACAGAAGGAGGTTCAAGGCGACAAGGACAAGCTTGCCCAAACTGTCAATCGATTCAAGCTCATTGAAGATGCAATAAATGCATACATCGAGAATGATGGACCTGGAAAGATTGAGGCTTGTGGGCGTACTATCAAGCTTCTCAAAAAGGAATTGGACCGTTATGAAAAGGAAACTCAGCAAGTCACTAAGAAGTCCAACGACCTGAAGACTCAACTTGCAGATGGTGACAACACCAAGAGAAGCATTCAGGACAACATTAGGTTCCGAAAATCGCTCAGAGATCTGGAGCTCGTGAACGAGGAAATTGCTGAATTGGAGACTCATAATGCAACCGAGGACTACCAGCGATATCTTCGTGAAGCTACTCTCGCCGACAAGCTTGTTGCCAAGTTGACTGCTGAGAGAGGCCCTATCATCGGATCCATGTACGCTAAGGACGAGGACCTTGGAAAGATCATGACTGAGTGGGAGATCGATTACAAAGATGCTGCCGCAAATTATCGCAAGGCTCATGTGGAAGTTGAGACCACGAAGGCTGCTATCGAGGATATGCAGAAGTGTTCCAAGGCATTGGACAACGCTATCTTGCAATTCCATAGCGTCAAGATGGAGGAGATCAACAGCATTGCAGCCGACCTTTGGCAGAAGACATACCAAGGCACTGATGTCGACACCATTATGATCAAGTCCGAGAACGAGAATCCTTCAGCCACAGCCTCGACTAGACGAAATTTCAACTACCGTGTGGTCATGGTCAAGCAGGATGCTGAGATGGACATGCGTGGTCGATGCAGTGCTGGTCAAAAGGTGTTGGCCTGTATCATTATTCGTCTTGCCCTTGCCGAGTGCTTTGGAGCTAATTGTGGAGTAAGTCCCCTTCCTCTCTTTCGATTATTAACTACTAACAAATATCAAGGTCATTGCTCTCGACGAACCCACCACCAATCTTGATCAGGACAATATCAAGGCTTTGGCAGTGTCACTCCACAAGATCATCGAGAGTCGCAGACATCAACCAAACTTCCAGCTTATCATCATCACCCACGATGAAGAGTTCTTGAAGGAGATGAAGTGTTCCGATTTCACAGAGTCTTACTACCGTGTATCCAGAAATGCGGCTCAGAAGAGTCAGATTGAGAGACAGAGTCTGACAGATTTCATGGGATAGATTTTCTGTTGCGAATTTAGGGGTTTACGGAAAAGGAGTCCTTGGCTAAGGATGGGGCGTTCATCTGCAGCGATTTGTTTTTTGCAGCGACTTGTCATTTCAAGCGACAAAAATCATCGTGCATGGGTATGCATGGGCATGGCATAGCTACGGCGTTAGCTTATGGGTATTTTGATTTTTAGACTGGGGTAATCATTGTACATTGGCGATCTGGAGACTTCTTTAGAGTACTCTAATATGATACCTGCCTGGATATCTCCTTCCTTGCGCTTGTGACTTGCTACGTAGAACACCTTTCCTGACCCGAGTACTCGATATTACCTTGAGATACGAGCTGCTTTTCTCATTCATTCTCTGATATGTGCTGTCAAGGAAGGGCATGCTGCTGCATACTCAAATGACCTCGCTTGCCGACCAAAAAGCGTGGCCACCACAACAACTCGACAAAACAAACACGAAAAAAAAAGAGGAAACAAGCCCTCAGAACTCAATTACCAAACACCGAACAATGCACAGAAAGACAAGACAAGAAAAATTCAAATATGAAAAACTCAGAATGGATCGGAGCCTCGGCCCCAACCTCTATAGAACCAGGCGAACTGATTTTGTTTGAAGTTGGGTGGCCATCGACGGGACTGCACCCTGCACTCTCTCTCTCAACTAAGTAATTTATGCGTCAGAAGGTGCATGCACTTAATCTCTTGACGGTTAAGCGTTAAGCTACAGTGGTATGTCGAGCATGTGTTGGTGTTGATTAGTTGGTTATTTGAATGGCATTGTTTGGTTGGTACTTTGTGAGTGGCGGACTTCAGGGGCAGAATGTGAGTTGATGTTGTGATTGTGGTTACCTGTAACAATGTTGTGTTGAGGTGAGCACATCCGTGGTGACATGGAGGGTTCAGTATTCTTGATCCGATTTGAAGGGTAATGCCCATATCATTATGAAGGATTTAATCGCAGTTGAATGCATCCTAGTTATCGAACTTCTATTCTCCTGCTTCATTATCTTCAATCACCTCCGATTCCGCAGGTTCATCAGAGGAAGATTTCTTCCTACTCCCCAAGAAAGACACTAGGTTCCTCAAACTGGCCATCGTGTCCGGGTGATTCTTTCCCAGAACCCTCTCCTGAACAGCAACGTTTTCGCGATACAGAAGCTCTGCCTCCTCTGACTTGTCTTGTAATTGCAGGACTACCGCAAGATTGTTGGCAACGACCAGGGTCTGTGGATGTTCTTTCCCCGCAGTCTTCTGTCGGATCTCTAGCGCTTTGCGATAGATGTGCTCTGCTTCGCTGAATTTCCCTCGGGCCTGACAGACGGCTGCGACATTGTTCATGCTTGCGAGGGTATCCGGGTGATGCTCGCCCTGTATTGTTTGCTTCGACATCTCAATGCTGCGATATGCGATTTCTGCCTCAGCAAGTTGTCCTTGAGTTCTCAGCAGAAAAGCATAGTTGTTGTAGTAGGCGAGCGTGCCAGGGTGATGCACTCCCAAGATCTGGCCGCTGAGGGCCCATATCTGTTCATAGATCGGCAAGGCTTCAACGAATTTCCGTTGTCGTCTAAGGATAGATCCGACAAGAGCTTTGAACAAGAGTACTTCTGGATCCCCATCGCCGATGCTGGATTGGAAGCGTGCCATGGCTTCTTTTGCGATAGGTTCAGCCTCTGCGAGTTTACCTTGGTCAAAAAGCAGATTTGCAAGCTGACGCATACTTCGAAGTGTTTCACAGTGGTTTCTGGCCAGAACTTGGGACTTGCCCTCAAGTGCTTTTCTGCAATAGTGTTCTGCTCTTTCATATTGCCCATCGCGTCGTAGATAAAAGGAAAGATTGCTCATTGCCAGTAGCCCTTCCTCGTGGCGCTCCCCGTACCTGTCGATGATTGCAGAAAGCTCGATCTGACAGAGTTCCGCTGCGCGCTTATGGGATCCCTGAGCGTCTAGATGCCAGACAATCTGCTGAGATGCACCAAAAAGTGATTTAGATATCACAAAAGATTCTGGTGCCATTACGAGGTCGTCAAGGAGAAGGGAATCGATGCATTGCTGAATATGTTTCTTGTCTCTGGTACTAATTTCGACGTCTTGCGATCGTAGATCCAGAAGATACGCTCCCAGGACAATGGCCCCTTCGATTCTATATTCGCGCTTGAGTTTGTTTGGTGCATTTGAGTATGCCCACGAAAGCACTTCGGAACTTGTCTGGATCACAACGGCGTCTTTATCAGTCTGGCAATCAACGAGTACCGATAAGTCTCGTAGTCTTATGAGGATATCTCGAAAGGCATCGGGATCCCACGATCTATCGTCTTTTCGACAAGATGCCATCCAGTCCTTCTTTTGAGCGGCATATGCATGGAAAAGCTTGTCTGAAAATTCTGATATTTTGTTTGATGAAAATGCGCCGAATAATCTCACGAGATGAAGAATCTCATCGGCATTGTTGGGGAAGAGGCGGTGAAAGAATTGCTCCGGTGTTAGTAATTGGTATTTCCTGTCCAGATTATCACCATTATCCTTCATGGGCTTCTTTGGCTCCTCTTCAGCAATTGAAGGAAGCGGTACTCCTGTGATAGTAATAGCTTGAGACATTGCTCTGTAATGCACCTGTGCAAAAGCTTCACTATGCTTTCGAAGCTTGATTTCAACCGGATCTTCTGCAACAATCGCATCTTTGGGTACTTCTTCGTGCTCGATCACCGGTATTGGTTTTCCTCGAGCCGGATCTGTGAGGCGGTTCCTAGACGTGACATATGCTACTGGCTGGCATGCGGGGTTATCCGGTAGCATATTGTAAACCGCGACTGGAATTGACAACATGACTACTGTCGAGTAACTGCTGTACACCCCTTCGACCTTGACATGTTTAGCCAGTCCGGGAAATCCACAAATCCACCGACGGCACGCCTCTGCATTTGGAAGCGCTTGATCCTCATCAAGTGCAATGGAAACGAGCATGTGCGGTACTTTCAAGTCGAAAGTCACGTCTGAAGACCTACTCTCACTCGGTCGAAGTTCCAATCCTGTGTTCAATTGCCCATCACTGGGCATCAATGACTCCTCCAATTCTTCACACCCAAGGCTCATTAGATCAAAATAACTGGATGGTGTCAAGCAATCCCGTGGCAAGATCGGTTCGGCTGTTCTCGAAGTCGCCCCACTAGGTGATGTCTCAACGATATCAATAAGTGTTCGTTTACAAAGCCTGATACCGTCAACGCGAGGATCTCTAGAGCCATTGATGTATACAGGAGTACTGCGCCATTCTCTTTTCTGCCCGTTTGAGCATCGTTCTTTCCGCCTCTGCATCAGAACTCTCAGAACCTCGCAATGTAGCATCGTGACTGAGAAAGAAGGGACATCTTTCCAGTCTAAAAGCACCTCAATCAGGGAGGTTGTGAAAGAGTGCTCCCCAGGTGGTGGTGCAATCCCTTCAAATCCACAAGCAGCAAGAGTTTCCATTGCAGAATTGGATGGTGCAGGTGCAGAACTCGCCGCAGCGCAGCAGTCGAGGAGAACCAAGACATCGGATTTTGCTCGTTCGAATAAGCCCTGAATATGAGACCACTCCACGGTCGGACAGCCCGGATGCTGGGAACTAGCTTGACGTTAGTGATGCTGTTTTGCTTGAAAACATAAAATACGCGAATGTTTGGAATTTGTTAGCGCAAATGGGAGATGGGCAAATGCTAGGGGAGCGGCTGATGAAAACAACGAGATTTTGCTTACTACGCCCAAGTCGACTGGCGGTATCGATTGATAAGACCGTGGCCCGCATAGTACAAGATGAATAAGTTGTCTGACGTATCAAAATCTCGAATAAATTTCAGGGCATTGGCCATAACATCGTACTGCGAGCTCTCGTTCGATGGAATGATCCATGTCGTAGCGTCAAAACCATACTCCTCATGGAAGACTCTACGAAGCGCATCTAATTCTCTCTCGAATCCCCACTCACCATTCTCCCATCTCATCAAAGCGACATGCACTGATTTGTATCGTGAGCCTCCCTGATTCGGAAATGAGGAACTGACAGCCTCAAATTTGTCAGCCTTGTGTACTTTGTCCCACAGTCAGCAACCTACTTTCTCAATATTCTCTGCCAAGCTGCTCAGATCCTTTAAATGCCATCCTAGTCGTGAGGTGTCATGTGTCCTAGGTGGTGAGGTCGAAGGAGTGCCGTCCGACTGATTGCTGTCTATGTCTGTATCCCTGTCATACACCGAGCTCCCTTCAGCAATCGAAGAGTCTCCATCTGATAGGATGAAGAATTCGGGTGAAGCCATAGCGCAGTCGAAATTGTTAGGGTCTTGATGTCCGCCGCCTCATTTTTGTCGATTATGTATTGTATCTCCCGGCAAAGAAGACCAAGAGATGCCTGGAGATGACAACTTGAGAGATACATCAAAGTTATTGACGTGCATATTGAACTATGCCTTATTCGTTTACCGAGTATATAGACTTCTGGTTGTTGCGGGGTGCTTCTTGATAGGCTAGGGCGTGACAACTTCGCCCCCAAACGCACAAAGCCTCAGATGTACGGCAAGCAAGTATGCGGCTACTGTCTCGCCATCAGGATGCATGAAGGCACCCCTGCGCCTAGGACGACGGATCAGAAGCAGGGCGACAAAGCAATCAAATGGAATATCAAATTGATAGGAGAATAGAAACGAACAATAGAAGTATGATAGCGATGGATGAATTTGATGCAGAAAAAGAGAACGGAAGGCCCGGCTGCTGCGCTTTGGTGAAATTGGACTATCACGTGACTGCAACAAACAGACCGCCTGAAGCTGTGGCTCGTCGAGGAAAGTAAGTTAATAGCTTCGCTTAGCAGGACATTCTATGATCAGAGATTCCAGTTATACTTAGGATACGTTCAAGAAAGAGTTGAGTTGGATCCTGCTGTTTATTTTTCTCGAGAGTTTCGGCTCGGCAAATGATTCGGAAAAGGGGATTGGTCGAGCACAAGTCCACCAGAAATCGCGTTGACGTTCTACTCCCAGACTCAGATCTCTCAAAGATTGCCACAAAAAAAATAAAAAATAAAAATAAAAAAATACACGCGCAGTTGCATCGAAGTCACCTGCAGACTTGCTTCGTCCTGCTGGGGGGCCTTTGATAGAATGGGCTGAGTATTACTAAGCCAAGGCTGTGACCTCAGCTGAGGGAGCTGAAAGTCAACGACAGTAAATCCATTTTGTGTGCTGAGCTGCTCGCCAATTGAGTATGAGGCACAATTTAAACTCTTGTGCTTTTAGGAATAGCTGGAGAACCTCATATCTTCGCCACAGTGATCAGTCAAGCAAGAACTTGCTGTTGTATCGACTCTCTGCCCAGACTGTTCAACCCTGGCTCAAAAGACCGCTCCTCAACCATCGATCAATCAATACCGCAAAATTTGGCTAGTTCACACAAGTCAAAGACTCCACAAACCAGACAAGACTATCGATGGATGTCGAATGGCCCAATTTCACGCCGCTTGCTTCTCCAAGGTCATTCCGGCTTTTGAAGCTGGTAATCTTGCAAGAGCCCAGCAAAGATGCAGCTCAAGGGACGCACTTATGTCTCTTGTTGCGCAACTTTGACCTGGAAGGCTGCCCAGAGTATTATGCGTTGTCCTATACCTGGGGGAACGCACTTTACTCATCCATCGAAAGCATTGAAGATGAGAAATCCGAACCACAAGAGCCGATCTATGTTGTCCTTGGAAGCGCAGAATCCGGACAAGAACTCAAGCCAGAAGGAACCACAATAGACTGGAGTGCATTCTCTATTAGCGAGAATCTCCGAGACGCGCTTGCACAACTAGCCAAATCTGGCTATGTTGACAAATGGTTGTGGATTGATGCCATCTGTATCGATCAACGGAATGTAGTTGAGAAAGGAACTCAAGTTGCAATGATGGGCGATATCTATTCGAACTCTTCGCAAGTTCTTGTCTGGCTCGGTTCCGATGCTTCTGATCTCGAGGACTTTCTTTGGCTGAATAACGACTTCCTTGCTGGTATTGGATTGTACATCCAGGAGTTTGGACTCGAGGACTTGATGCAGCAAACACCTTTTAACCAAAAGCTACTAGGGTTCTTGAATCTCAAGCCACCCTGTGGGGACTGGGTACTCTGCTGGCAGAATTACATGAGCTTCTGTCGACGAAGAAGATGGTTCTCGCGTATCGTACGGTTACTATTTCATCCCCCATATTGATCAATTTGTTCGGTAGTCAAGTGCGGAAGAGCTGATTTGAATACACGCTTAGTGGATAGTCCAAGAGGTCGCGCTTGCACGAGATGTTATAGTTCTTTGCAGGGAGTCGACGATACCATGGTACAATGTCGACACGCTTAGCAGGCTACTTCGAGTACTGGGATGGCAACCAATGGTTGGTCTTAGCGCGGCTAAAGCTTTTGGAAGAGCTATTGGAGATGAGACTATTAGGATCTCCGTTATCGTAGATCGTCTGCAAGCTACTGTCAACCGTGGCTCGGCCGCGGAACCGGCCACCCTCCCTGCACGGTCTCCAACGACGTCGAACTCTCAAATTCAAGGCCAGGGAACAGCTGGAGAAACGGAATTTTACTCGTCGCTTCAGAAGTTGCTACTCGATACCAGACCATACTCAGCTACTGACTCAAGAGACAAGATTTTCGGAGTTCTTGGTATCGCACAGAAAGCATTACCCTCAGATATGGAGATGCCTTTGAGGCCAGACTACAGCCCAGGGTCGACAGCGCAAAGCGCCTTCGCCTCAATTGCGACTCTGCTCCTCGAGAAATTACCTAGACTTTCAAATCTTTCCCATGTCGAAGATAAGGGGAGTCGACGAGTTGCAGGATTACCGTCTTGGGTCCCAGACTACACAAGCACTTTAATGCCCGTCCCGTTGACGTCTATACGTGGAGAAAACTTTGACTTTGATTGCTGCCCGGACGACGGTCTGCCAAAAACACAGCATACCATAGATGGGTCATCACTTAGCCTAAATGGGGCACCATTCGATCGAGTTTCCGAAGTTGCCGTGCCGATGTGGGACATCATCAAATCGTCAGACATAAGTTCCTGCTTAACACTCTGTAAGGGAATCAAGCAGCCATATTTGGATACAAATCAAGATGCCGGTGAAGTGCTTTGGAGGACTATGATCGCGAACTCGCACAATTCTGAACCAGCAACCGATACAATGAGCGGTGTGTTCAACATATGGGCTCAGAATAGATTAGCGGCCAAAATGACTCCAGAAATCATGGTTCGAGACGCAACAGGCGCAATAACATCCAATGTTAAGCTTGACGAGGCTCTACTCCGTAGTCAGCTAAGTAGCCTCCAAGCCCTGCATGACGCTTCGATTGGCAAGTTATCTCTGCCTACGGTAGATGCGGTACTTACCTCAGCGAGACAAATGCATCATTTCAAGCTACAAGATTTCGTCTCACAGGGTAACAACATCCTTGATCCAAATGACCCGTTTCCTACTGCTGCCGAGCAGTTGAATCGAATTGAGAGGAATGCGGCAGCTTTCCACACTGCGCTTAGCCCCACGATGCCATTCAGACGACTCTATTTGACTGAGAAGGGGTATCTTGGTCTAGGTCCGGAGTCGACGGCGGTTGGAGACCAGGTATTCATGCTACAATCTGCGCGAGTTCCGTTCGTATTGCGAGACAATGCAGATGGTTCGTTCGAGCTCATCGGGGAGACTTACGTGCATGAATTTATGGACGGACGGATGGCTGAAGAGCTGAAATGTGAGCTGGGCCAGATTCACATACGCTAAGATGAGTTCGTGTCTGTGAATGAGCGAGAGTCTCCATCGTGTTTCGCTGGTGAAGCTACGTGATATGGAGATCGCAACACACAACTCTTCTTACTTACTGCTAGACTTAGAAGAGCGAGGGAGCAAGCACGAATGAAGTTTACATCGTCCAAACTCTCTTCCTACCGAAATATCCGTTTTCACTTGTAACCGGACGCCGGACGCCGGACGCGTCACCCTTCGTTCTTTTCTTGTATTGATGGGTGCAAAATAGACGAATAGACAAGGGGAAAATTTTGTTGCATATCGCAGCTTTGTTTACTTTCAGAAGGCGAATTGTTGGCGACCACAAGCCGATAGTGTCGCTTACGGCACTCAAAGTGTCGAGACCACTCCACGACTAACAAGAGTCTCCAGCATTTCGCTTGAGCTGTATTTGTAGGCATAGATTGTTTCAAACTTCTCAACAAGTAATGAGTGTTGGATTTCCGGATCATTGTCCCTTCTAGTCCTTACAAGTTGCAACCTGCGAGGTCACTAGGAAATGATACTGAGCTTCCTATTTGGGGATAGGCTGCATACACCTGGTACTAGTTCATAAGTCCCCTCACGACTCCGAAGACATCCCACCCTGCCAAGTCGTTTCTCCATTATTCTTAAACAATTTAAGCTCTTCTTGCCAAGCATCCACGAAGCACGTCTCTAGGTCAATCGTCACGCATGGCTGCTCCAATTTCTCCAGATTCCATCAAGGAGGGCACGATCCCGTTTACCCCACCAGGAACCGATAAGAGTTGTCAAACCTGGTACAAAATCTTTGGATCGCTCCAAACAACATCTCGCCTACCCCTCATTGTTCTCCATGGCGGTCCAGGACTAAGTCACGACTATCTTCTCCCCATGCAAGAACTCTGGACTCTGCATCGAATCCCCGTAATCTTCTATGACCAAATCGGCAACGGCAAATCAACCCACCTCCCAGAAACCAAGGGCAACGAAACATTCTGGAAAGAAGAAATCTTCTGGGACGAATTAGATAATCTGATTCAAGGTCTGGGGTTGAAAGAGTATGATGTCCTCGGGCAGAGCTGGGGCGGCATGCTGGGGTCGAAATGGGCTGGGATCCGGAACCCGAAGGGATTGAGGAGATTGATATTGAGTAATTCTCCGGCTGATCTTAATGAGTGGGAAAGGGCGTATGCGGGATATAGAAAGTTGTTGCCGGAAGATGTGGAGGCGAAGTTGAGGAAAGGAGAGGACGCTGAGGATTGGGAGGGAAAAGAGTACGAGGAGGCCTTGATGTTCTTCTTTTCGAAGCATATGATTACTGTCAAGCCGATGCCGGCTGAGCTTTTGGAGAGTTTGGCGTGGGCTGGAAGGGATGGTACGGTTGCGATGACTATGTGAGCTGTCCCCTTCTATTTAATTTGGAATTAGGATTTAGGATGTCTGTGCTAACCGAAGTAGGTCAGGGCCAGATGAGTTCAAGTCTAGAGGTGTATTGAAGAACTGGTCAGCAGCTGAAGCTGCGAAGGGCATCGAAGTCCCAACTCTGGTGATCAATGGGGTGAATGAGGGGGCAAGCGATGAGGCTGTGAAGCCATTTGTGGAGGGCATCAAGAACGTAAAATGGGTCAAGCTCGAGAACAGCACTCATTGTCCACTGCACGAGGAGAAGGAGAACTATTTGCAGGTCGTGTCGGACTTCTTGTTAAGCGAGTAGACCTGTCCTGGTCTGTTACGTATAAATTGTAGCGCTGGATTCTTGTAATTGCCATTTCCCAATTTAATTCCAACACAACTTAGATTGAGAATGCGGAGTGGCCTGAAAATTGTTTTCAATGTGTGAAAAGAAAGGGGTAGGCCTGGCTGTCTACTAACTCAAGATGAGCTGTCAGTGACATGGAGAATTATCCCACGAGCTTTCTACAAGACAGTGTGAAATGATTCCCTGAAACCTTTTTACGTGGACTGGTAACTGTATCCGGTCTTCCAGCTGGATGTTATGCGCCTGGGAGTCAATTTATACATCGTTTGTAACTCGCTTACGTTTCCTCGTTGAAGCTGTTACATCGCTGCAGGCACGCAAACATGCATCACTCCACAGCAGAGTACATGCAGAAGCCCGTGTTAATTCTGGTGAATTAGGTTCTTGAATCCTACAACGCACTTTGACGGCTCTCCATAAGTGTCACGGGCAGCCACGGCATGTATTGCTGGTGCAGAAAGGCCGGTATTTGCGGCTAAGGGGAACAACATCCTATGCATTACACAATCATGTGAAGTTGGGGGAGTTTGGGCGAGCGCCAGGTCATCCAGCTGTGTTTTTAGAACTTGAGCATGAGGGATGGAATAATTTACAATGCAGTAGCCAAGAACTTGCTTGGTCCGTTAATAGCAGATTGTACTGGTATTCCACAAGTGGACCTCACTGAAAACCAAACTAAAAAATAAGTGACGCCCCTTTCACCTTTTACTATAACACGCAGAACTTAATGCTTTGATGTTATGAATTAACCAAGTGTAGTATTGTTCCATATCGTTGGAGTTCAGTAGCGAATTCCTCGTCAGTTTCAACCCCAAATGCCATTCTGTACCAGTCCTTATGTCCTCTCTGAAAACTGCACTTGACCTCGATTCACAATTTAAAGCAACACCATTCCGTCGATAGCTACCTGGGCTGGCAACCTTGAGACGGTCTTACGTAAAATTCGCTGGTTGTCGATATGTTATGCCGTCGATGGTGGTAACGAGTGTGCCATTTGCGTTGAAAAAGTTCGTCAAGACATCAATCGATAGGTGAAAACCGTCCGAACTGGTTACTTTCGTAGCGGTAACGGTGCCAGTTGATGTCAGGTTTGAGTACCAGTCTACATGGTTGAGGGTCGGGGTAACAAAGTCACGCGTAACCATTTCGTTGCCCACGAGAGTGTTGATGCCGTCGTTGGAAAAGTTGGTGTATTTGACGCCGACGGACGAAACAGCAGT
The DNA here is from genome assembly GCA_020747065.1 of Cadophora sp. MPI-SDFR-AT-0126. NCBI lineage: Eukaryota > Fungi > Ascomycota > Leotiomycetes > Helotiales > Ploettnerulaceae > Cadophora > Cadophora sp. MPI-SDFR-AT-0126. The sequence goes on from JAGMVK010000008.1 coordinate 736,105, forward strand.
CCCAGCACTGTTCCAAGTGATGTTGACTTTGGCGAAGCCACAAGCTTTGCCTTTCAATGTATAGATCCCTGGTGCTGGCTCAGGTCGTACTGGGTAATGACTTTCAACCTCATACGGTGTGCCCCAAGGAACGACATCCGAGATAGGCTTGACTCTGGGCAGTTTCAGGGGCTTGCGGTCAACGAGATATGCTACCATCAATCGTTGGACTCTCCCACCCTGCGCTGTCGATACAGGGCAAGGTAATGGATTGGGGCCGCCGCACGCAGGTGACAAAGTTAATTCTTCCCAACATGCAATCTTGGTTCCATCTGATGACCATTTTGGATCGGCTCTCGAATTCCACTGGGGATCGTTAATGCTCCCTACGAAAAGTGCTTGAGTTAGTATTTGCCTGGTTTGGGTATTCAAGGGAACGAAGACACTGGTGGAATAACCTGGGCATCAGTGATTGATTGGCTCGGTGATTACGTACCCAGGCTTCCATCGCCAGCGTAAGAGAGCTTTTGTCCCTGGTAAGAGCCACGATCGCCATATTGATCGATCAACCAAGGAGTGAAAAATCGCCTAATACCATTATTGCGAGTAGAGGAGGCCACAGTTGTAGCGACGATGTCTACCATTGGTGGAATCCCCCGCATGCCTGCCATAAACATTTGTCGATTGCTACCTCTCGTGTCCAGAACAACATGCCATTTGTTATCAGGAGAGATGTCAACGGGGTCTGCGTATTCTGGGTGAGAAGTTAACCTGCGAATCTTCCCTGTGGTTAAGTGCACGGCGAACACGTCGATGTTGGATGACTCGGCTGGGTACCCTACGTAGCTGACTTCATCGCCTCGACCGCTGAAGCCACGTAGCTCGCCAATGGAAATAGCTTCTGGATTGTAGAAGATCTCGTCCCCCTCTACAGATATTGGTTGAATGTCCGTCATGTTAAACAAGCCAACTAAATTAACCAGATCGTATCGTTGAGCAAGCGGCGTGCCAGTGGTTGGAGCCGGATTGAAGACAAGTCTGCCCATGAAAGAAACCTGGTTAAGGCCACCTTTGGAAATTCCGATTGTATTGAAAGTAAGATGCACATCGTCTGGATTGAGTCTCAACTCACGCATTGTCGTGCCGGGCCCAGAACCATCCGCTCGATTGTTGGCGCGTATAGGTGTAATGTGTACTTTCTCTGGAGAGCAGCGCGGGCTGGCAATTTTCTCTTTTCCGCAGTCCACGATATTGTTACCAGCCAGCACACGGCGTCCATCTTTGAAGGCTTGGGGATAATCCATATCTGGTACACGTCCAATTTGGTTTGCAGCCGATACGCCACAGGTAATGCATTTCCATGAATCTCCATTTGGAAATCTCTTGCCATCGGACTTTACGACAATCAAGTTCAAGCCAGTGTAGATACTCGCCGGATCAGGAGCAGCGGGAGCGCCAGTGAAGTTGATCGAAGCAACCACATGGATGTTGTCTGGCAAGAAGTTACCGCTGAAAAGGTGCGTGTCGATGGGCACGCAGCCAGTCCCGTGAGGATTGATTTCCCGCGTGCATGCTCCTACGGCATCGCTTGTCACCACCGGAGGTAGGAACAATTCTTTGACCACGATCTTCTCAGGCTTGGGTGGAGGCGGGATTTCTGGGATTTTTGGCGCGCCTGGTGCACCGTTCACAAGAGCTCCACCGCCGATGATGGCTACTATGGTGGCGAGGATGAAACGCATGTTTTATGGAGGCGGTATCACTATATGGATTGAAAGTCAGTCAAATCCTGTTGATAAGGATGGTCCGAGAACAAGAGCTAGAAAGAATGTCATACATCCCGCCTTGAAGGCTGCTTCGTTCGTCGAAGGAGAACGTTGAATTTCAGCCGGACCTGACGTACTTGTACCAGTGTTGCAGCAAAAGAGTTCGGCATGAGTTTCCAGGTTCCAGACTTGCGAGGTATTCAAGTTGTTCTGATATACTCTCTATGGTACGCCTTGTCTTCTGTCCCGTGCTGCAAAGCCGGGAGCATTCATAGCCTCCAAATATCTGGATCGTTTCCCCGCGTCTAAAAGTACCGTACTGCAAGGATTTTTCTTGCGTTAAATTCTTCTCCTGATCTGCTGAAGAATCTGGTTCCCGGGTCCAACTGGAATAGGAAAGTTGATCGCAACAGAAGCCTCCCGCGGAAGCTTGTAAGCAGGCTTCAACATCAACATCTTTGCCCCCACGGAAATGGGTAGCGATCAACGCTGAAGACATCCCCAGCACGGCAGTTGAAGCAGAAATTATTTGGCAAACTTCCGCTCCCAGTCCGACCAGGATCCTGGAGTGGGAAGAGGACATAGCGGGAATGGGTCCTCCTTGCGGTACTTGAAAGCGCGTCGGTATCTCAAGCCTTTGGTCTGCCGGCGAATTGATCAGGTTCAGATCAGATGATAGCCTCAAGCAACAGGAAACAAGCAATTTCGTCAAACTCTGTCCTCGCAAAGCCACGGCCCAAGGCCAAGTATGGAGTATGGTGGAGAAACCCCACCTTTCGGCCTGCCACAATCCAATATACGGACTATACGACGGTATACGACGTATACGACAGGAAACGAGACTTAACCTTACGCGAGCGGATTATATATAGTAGAAGCATGGGCCCCGACAAAATCCGCGGATTTCGATCAGTATCCATCTATCCATTATCCACGGTCATCGTTACGGCGACAACGCTCTCCTAATTCGAGCTGCATGCACGTGAATCTTCTGTCCGCGGAAATTTCACAATTTCGATTCATCTTCATCTGACACTGTTCCCCGTACCCCGCTCCCCAGTCCTCCTTGTTCCCCATTTTCTTACATGGATCCAGATGATCCAGCCCCATGGAGGCGGCAGCGACGATCACGACATCTCACTCACCAGTATTGTTTCGTTCCTGCGATAATTGCAGAAAAAGGAAAACTAAATGTGGCTCCGAGCAGCCGTGCGCCAACTGTCGTACATCCAACCTTGTCTGTCAGTATACTGTACGGCGCCGGAATCGCGTTCGACAGGCTCCTCGGAAAATCGCACAGACCATAAACAGCAGCCCATCGGCAAGGCCATGGCCAAATGCACGTATTACGGGCCTGCCGCTGGAGAGCATATCGCACCATCAGAGCTTGAATTTGACCATGTCGAACTCGCATGGAAATGACCATGACCATGGGCATGGGTCAGCTGTCGGACAAGGTGACTGCGACCCATCGCAGTCGTTACCACCTGCAGGTTTCTCTATCGTGTTGCCATCTGCACAGCTGGAGGACTGGTTTGGCATAGTTGACACGATCCGGAGCGACCTGCTACTCTCCATCCAAGCTGCACTGCCCTCCGTGCCGATTTTGGGTATCGTCAATGATTGCATTGCCCTGTTCATGCAATACACTTTCCCAACCTCGCCCATAGTCCATGAGGCTACAGTTCGAGCAGATGCTCAGGTTTACTTTTCTGAGACTGCATCGAAAGATATCTTCAAATCTAACGATATCCATCAAAGCGTGAAGCATATGAGGGCGTTTACTCTAGTTACTGCGGTGTGCGCGTCAACGGCATCGGTCATGCCCGAATCACTGTTGCCCTATGGAAGGATTGTTGCTGTACCATTTTTTCGATCTTCTCGACAAATGCTGAAAAGTTATGAAGAGTACGATGTGGAACAGCCGGACTCGTCATCCCTGAGCATTAGAGACCTGCAGTATTCCGCCGCGCAACACATAACTGGAAGAAGCAGGCTGGCATACCATGTCATGGGTCAAGCGAGCCTCATAGCCGAGTCTTTACATCTGTATCAGGAAAGTTCGCTTAGTAAGAAGGCGCCCATTGAGTCTCAGCTATTACGATTAACTTTCTGGCATCTTTACCTCTCCGATGCTTCGTCGGTGTGTCTGAAGACCCGAGCAGGTATTCTCAATCAATCCTTTCCCAAGGGACGCATCGATACACATCACAGCGGAGGATGTTCTGTTCCTCTTCTGGATCCAAGCGACCCACAATACGGAGGATTCTTTGAAGAACGTCTACTGCTTGGCTTCCACCTGATGGAACGCCTTTGGTCATCAGCTGCAAGAATCGTCTTGGATATGAGAAATTACGAGGGTACACAAGATGGCAAGAAGTCTCTTATTGAACGACTGGCATTTGTATTCTATGACTTCATTGGAATAATGGACGAAATGCCTCCTTGGTTAAAGATCTCGAATCTCGTTGCTTCATCCGAAGATAGAGATATGGAAATCTTTCAAAAGAAGTCTTTCTGGGTACAAAGGTGCACTTTGACCATGACATTCCATTGCTTGAGACTTGTCATTTTGCAACAATGTATTGAGGATGGGTTGCTGGGTGTCGTAGGTCTCGACGATGAGCCTCTGAAAATAGTAATGAGGAAAGCCGAGTGGATAAAAGATTTCGTGGAGACGATGGAGGACATTCCCTTCGTCTATCATCAGATCAAAGGGGAACCCAGCGTCAGTCAACCTCAAACGATTTTCAGTTGATGACTACATGCTAACCATAAGATAGGTCCAACGAATTCGGCTCGTTGGCACAATTCTGCTCGAAATGATACAGAACATTAAGAGCGATGCAGTCAAGTCACGAATGCAATCTTATTTCAAGCGCCTTCTCGACATTCTGTCGAGATTGAACTCAAAAGCATCTGAGGAACTCGTCGCTTAGTTGGCCGCCCTTGAGGTCGGCAATCGAGTGACTTATGCTCGGGGCGCAGCCGACTCCGGTCAGCCATTAAGGCTGTAACTCCGTGGTTCGACTCCACTTGCGATGACTGCAACATGTATGCGATTAGGCGGTTCGAAGGAGATCACGGCCCCATACCTTGCATCGTGGCGCTGTTGGCAGACTCTCTTTAGCTGCTCTATGGGGACGTCGAGTCCAAACACAGCAAGTTGTGCATGTAGAGCTTTATCGGAAAGCAGTCATGTTAAATGGTTTGGCTTCCATCAGCATGAAGCATTCGCGGTATTGGGAAGTAGAAGTAACAAATTGTCAAGCTTGGAACTTAGAGCAACACACGATGGTTCGCGGATCACAAATTCTTGTCACCTTGGGCCAGTATCTACCTGCTTGAACTATCGACCATCATATAGAGTAAAGATCGAATTCTTTTCCTTCATCCAAACTATTTCAATTCTTAAACGCTGGGCTTCATGCCCATATCTTTGATATCATCTCGATCATCATTAATCGTCTTTTCAGCGGCTCGATCACCATCAAAGACTGGAACATGTTAGACATAGCCAAATTCAAAGAGAGGTTGAAACATACCCATCGCCACCTCTTCGAGTGATGGACCTTTGGTTTCGGGATAGAGAAAATACACAATCGTGGTCTCGCAAGCCAACCAGACCTGATGAAGTGAGCATTCCAATATATTATTTCAGCAATAGAAGAGGTAATTAGACATACCGCGTAGAACAGGTAATATTTCCACTTGAGGCTATCCAGACCGATAGGGTTCACGAAGGTGTTGAATGCGGTGCTGCCTCGGTTGAAGAACTGCAAAATGGCGAGACCCTTTGCACGATAGATGAATGGAAATATTTCGGTGGCATAGATATACATCAGGGGCTGCATGATGTTGAAGAATGCGTTGAAGATGAAAATGAAGGCGATCACAGCCGTCGCAACAGCGTTACCTCCCGTTTTGGCGAACGTGGCGCTGAGAGCCGTTATGATGCTGAAGATGATGGTAATGCTAACGAAGGACGTAAGATATTGGACACGACGCCGAAGCACCATCGTGGCAAATGCCGCGCCGGAAGCAGTAATCAAGGACCAGCACTAGAGAGATATTAGTTCTGTTCCGAGACATGGCCTCGGTTTGTCTTTTGCTTACCGACAGAGACAGGTTGATTATATTCTGTGTTCTTTTATCCTTGATGCCGACTGTTTGCAAGACCTTGGCGAGGTAGTAACTATGAGATCTCATTAGTGAGGGAGTGGGTGTGATAGAAATTGAGGGACTTACGAGATTAACCCATTTCCAGACCACTGTGCAAAGACACCGAGACACATAACGATCAGGACACGCTTTCGATTGCCAGGCGTCTGCAGTAGTTCAACCCATTTTCTCTTCGAGTTCAAACTTTCCAGCCTCAATTGGGTCTGTATCTCAACGAATTCGGCGTTCACGAAAGGGTCATCTCGATTGCCCTCTGCATGGTACTTGACCAAGATTTCAAAAGCTTCGGCATCTCTGTCTTTGGAGATAAGCCAACGAGGTGACTCTGGTACCCACCAGATGAAGACTAGTTGCAGAAGGGAAGGAGCTGCCTGGAGGATGGAAGGAATCCGCCATGACCAGTCATTATGGATTGAATATGTGCCCAAGGTGACGCCAGCAGCTAAGATAGCACCAACGAACCAAGAGACGTTGAAGAGACCTGTGACGACAGCTCGTTCTTTGGGATATGTCAATTCCGCCAGAAGTTGCGCTGCACCGGAGACCGCGAAGGGAATACCAGTACCAAGGAGGAATCGTGAGGCCAAAAACATGCCGTCTAAGAAATGTGTGAGATGGTGGCCAATAGCGCAGCATCAGGCGTGAACGTACAATTTTGAGATGCAGCTTGTACGACAACGCCACAGCAAAGTATAACAGACCCTAAGGTGATACTGTGCTTTCTTCCGAATTTATCGTTGACCCAAGGGACCAGAGGTAGCGTTATCAAACCACCAAGATTGTAGGATGCATTTAAGATCCCCAATCGCGAACCAGTAGGATGTCCGAAATCTGCAGACATTTAAGTACGACCCTGGAGCTACTGCAGCTTGTGAATTACTTACAATCTTGCCAGTGGGACACGGCCTGTAGTCCATTAAGCACAGAGCCATCGTAACCGGTGGTCATTTCGACGCCGAGCGCGGCAGGAACAAGGCAGAAGTACAGAGCTCGGAGGTTTGGCTTTTCGTACCAAGGTTTGGTATCGAGCTGGAGCAAGCGAATGACCTCGGATTGGTCAGTAATGGTCGCAGCATTGAGTTTTTTTTCATCCATGGCGAAAGAAGTTGTGTTGAATGAATGGAGGCTGGGATTGAGATCTTGGTTGGATAACGGAGGTTTATAAACATCAAGCCAACCCCGCAGAAGACCCGACCTCGCTTAGTCTCGCTACGCCCCCGGATTCTGTGGACGCAGGACCACTAGTTGCGGATTGCTCTGCTGTAATGTGGTTCGCTACATTTCCCGCGGATTTTGTGCAATTTATTATCCTGCCAGTCAGGCAACCCCAACAGTCGAGGTAATAGTAAATCCGAGATTCTCATTCCACAATATCAGTACCCACACTCCACGTCCGATTCTCGTATCATCAGTGGGAGAAAAATTACTGGCTGTAGCCAGCCAGCTACGAAGATCTTGGGCCAGCTATGCTTCCCAGTAGTTGGCGACCTCACCACGGAAGTTCTCGACTGCGCCGTCCCAATTTTTAGATGGTATAACCTCTCGCCTTTCATCTGGATAAGGCCAATAGAATGCTCGGATTTGATGAGGCGGCCTCCTCCAAGAGTCACGACATAGACCAACATCTCCACTTCCAGCAATGTTTCCATGCCAAGCTGATACTGCTCCCCATCCCTTCTCCTCTATCAGATGGGTTAGTCCTGCGGGGCGAGAAAAGAGTGGCTTTTCGGAGATGAGACGTTATGGATTTCCACGGCAAACTAGAAGTGAAGTGCACTTTCTTCCTAGCTTCGGCGAAGAGCCGCAATACGTTCTCATGCTCGAGTAGCGACTTGAGTATTAAATGTGCCAGACAAGACATTTCGATTCGATTGCTACTGTTGTGGCGCTATTGACTACGTATTCCTTCCTACTACCTTTCCATAGCGCCACAACTTGAAGCAAGACAAAGAGACTTGCACATACTCGGGCGCGAGGCTTTCGCCTGATCGTATTCATCACCTTGAATTTTTTTTTGGCACATCCTTCTCTCGAGTAGGAAACTCTTCCAGTCCGAAACCCTCTTTCCCGACTGTTTGTGTACTTACGCCTCACTCCCAACCAATCTTGGTCAGTTCGTCTCCGCTTTTATTTGACGGTTGAAGTAATTCTAATGCCCTGTATAGATAATATCATGTCTTCTGAGGCAGTGATGTTCCTCGCTACCGATGTCGTGACAAGTTATAGCAAGTCTACTGGCCACGACCTCCCCGTTGATGAACTAAAGCTCCCCGCTGATTTCAAATGGGGAGTTGCTACAGCAGCATTACAGATTGAGGGTGGTGCAGACCAAGATGGCAAGGGCAAGTCAATCTGGGACACGTTTTCTCACTTGGATCCTTCTCGCACGAATAACGAGAACCCTGACGTCTCATGTAACCACTATAATTTGTGGGAGGAAGACGTTGAACTCCTATCCCATCTTGGCACAGATGTGTACCGATTTTCAATTGCCTGGTCGCGTATCATCCCCTTGGGAGGTCGTGATGATCCCGTCAATGAGAAGGGCATAGACTTCTACAGTAAATTGATTGATAGGCTTTTAGCCAGGAATGTCGAGCCGGTAGTCACTCTCTATCACTGGGATGCCCCTCAAGAACTTTACTCTCGTTACAAAGCATTTCTCAATACAGAGGAGTTTACGGCCGACTTCGAGAATTATGCCAGGTTGGTCTCTTTCATGCTTGGAAATCGAGCACATGGCTTATTCTTGAAATTTTGTCAGATTGTGCTTCTCCAGATTCGGTGATCGGGTCAAGAAATGGATTACCTTCAATGAACCATATATTATCTCCATCTTTGGTCATCACAGTGGTGTCCTAGCCCCAGGCCACAACAAGGAGACCAGGTTCGATACCAAGACAGAGCCTTGGAGAGTCGGCCACACCCTCATCTTATCGCATGCAGCGGCTGTCAAAATATATCACCGAGAGTTTAAACCCACTCAAGGCGGCATCATTACAATCGTTCTCAACGGCCACTTCTACGAACCTTTCGATACAAGCAAGCAAGCTGACATTGATGCAGCTGAGCGTCGACTGATTTTCTATATCGGCTGGTTTGGAGATCCAGTCTTCCTCGCCCAGGACTACCCAGCATGCATGCGAGAACACCTAGGGTCACGACTTCCAGAGTTCACTCAGAAGGATCGCGAGCTCCTCCGTGAGACGGCTCCACTCAACGCATTTTACGGCATGAATCACTACTCGACCAAGTATGCACGCGCACTTCCTGGTGATTCCGCCGAAGATGACTGGACTGGCCATATCGAGGAGACTTCAGAGAACTGCGACGGCATTGAGATTGGTCCGGCGTCGGGTTTCCAATGGCTTCGAGTTGCGCCGGGAGGGTTTCGGAAATTGATGAAATGGGTGTGGAACCGTTACCATCTTCCCATCATCGTCACTGAGAATGGATGTCCGTGTCCGAACGAGGATGATGTAGAGGTTGCAGTCAACGACACATTTCGTCAAAGGTACATTGGATTGTACCTGGATGCTATCTCTCGCGCCATCTATGAAGATCAAGTCCAAGTTCTAGGCTACTACGTTTGGAGCCTGATGGATAATTTTGGTAGTGCCACTTTTTTTTCTCCTGTTTTCTATTTACCTCTCAATGGACATAACTGACAACACTACCAGAATGGTCTGCAGGCTATGCGCCGCGATATGGCATCGTTCACACCGACTATACAACCTCGAAACGCACACCAAAGGGATCGGCTTATTATCTGAAAGACTCCATGGCAAGGCGGAGGAATGTGTCTGCTTAAGCTTTAGCATTGATGTCACTGTCTTGTTTTTAGGTTCTAGCAATAGAGCCAATGTTTCCTCTCCAGCTCCATGACGCACAGTTCATTATTATACAGTATACGCGACATAAAGATCGACTATCTAATTGCAAGGCGGTGTTGGAGACTTCAGACTTCTAAGGTAATAGATATATAAGGGCAATGAACTTGTGAGCGAGCCGAAATAATAATCCAAGACAAATGAAACCCTCGACCTCTGAGCTTACAGCTTCATCCCGTCTTCCACTGTTCCAACTCCGCCTCAGTCAATAAGCAAACCAAAAAAAGAATCAAAAAGGTCAATAAAATTCTCGAGGTCAGTTGGTGCCTTGAAGAAAAGCAAGTTACGTATTGATTCGCCCAAAAAAGACCGACTTAAAAAGAAAGAACTCTCGAACAAGTTCAAAATAAAATTCAGGAACACATGTGCCAAAATGGCCAAAAGGCAAAACACAAAAGTGTAATCGACGAAGGCAGGATTTGAACCTACGCTCCCGAAGGAAATTGATTTAAACAGATACTGAGTATCAAATTCTAGTCAATCGCGTTAACCACTCCGCCACTTCGCCTTGATCACTTGATTTGTGATTGGATGTTCTTATTTAAATATATCAAGCAACTAAGATTTTTCAGGGCGGTGAAGAGATTTTGTCTGTGGAGTTGTGGAGTGGCTGTCCTTAGCGAATCCACTTGCATGCCCCATTTGCTTTACTCGCTTAGCATGTTGGCTTGCCAAGAACCGTAAAGGTGATTTGTTTATTTTGGAGTATTATTTGGAGTAATTGTATCTGATTTCTAATTCTAGTATCCAAAGTCCTCATAAATTACTCTCCTGCCCGCTAGCCAATTCAAAACCGCACTCTTCAGTCTTGGCCCAACGCACATATACCACTCATCTACCCCCGCCACCTCATTAATTCTCGTCACATCACTTTCCAGTACCCTCCTCCTCTCAATCCTGACTCCAGTTTCTGCCACTTCTCTCAAAAAATTCAGTTCCTTCACACCCAAATCCGCGTCTTCACCCGATAAGAACACCGTCATCACTCTAGCAAGCTGAGGGTACCTTTCCAGAGTATCAGCTACAAGCCCGATGTCCTCAGTGCGTATCGCCCACAGCAATCTCAATTGCTTGACATCTATACTATTAACCTGTCCCAGAAAAGGTGTGATACCAATACCACCGGCGATGACAGGAATGATGCCACCAGCTTCCTTCTTCGCGAAGCGGAATTCGCCGCCAAAACCTTTGAGCGGAACCTTGAATCCGCCTCGTAATTTGGCCAGTTGTTGCTGTTCAAAGAGGAAGTTGGTTACGCGCCCTACTTTTCGGATGGTGAGTTCGAACTCATTGTCTGGTGTCTCGCCTGAGGTTGAAGGAGGACTCGACACCGTAAATGTCCGCATAAAATCATCATTCAGTGACTGCGGGTCTTCATCCCGCATATGGCTATATCCTTGATCCAGATAATCCTCAAAAGCTAGCGTAGCATATTGTCCAGGCTTCCATGATGTGATGGAATAAGAGTCTTCAATGCGAAAGCGGAAGCGAGATATTGTTGGTGTGATCTTGGTGGTGCTGAGAAGCGTTGCGTAGTTGAGTTGCTCGGAAGTGACGTCGATATGTGCGATCTTCTCATTGGCTGCGTACCTGACAGGTGGATTGTACGGAGAAAGTTCCTCGGGGATGCCTTTGAATGTGAGACCTTTCTGCACGAAGCGCGCTGCAGTGATTGTGAGTTTCACGGCGAGATTGGACCTCAGGAGGACAGAACTGGCTTCCTTGCCGATCAGAATCTCGGTTTTGCCTGTTAGATATAATACATCTCCAGTGTCGAAATTGGGAACTGTGATGCCGGCCAGTGGATTCATCTTGAGGTTTCCGAGGGTCTCGTACATGCGATTGCCGGAATACTCGGGGTAGACGATCACAGCCCCTGATTCTTCGTTTGAGATGACTCGGACGAATCCAGCAGGTCCGCCGCGATGATTAGTATCTACGTCCTCTGACCCATCAGACGATGACATGAAAAACATATCTGCCTTGTCCAGTAGTGCCAAAGCTTCAGGCGGAAGTTGAGGCGAGTCTGAGATGAGTTTTGGTTCTGGTGTGAAGGGGATGATGCGTTTCGAATTAAGATATTTGGGACAGTTGCCTGTAAAATTTTAGCTTCTGAACAATATCTAAAGAGCTCTTGAGTTTTACATACCAACACTTTTATTAATACTCACAACCAACTGCATTTTCCCAACACTCTTCTCCCCATCCCCATTCCCCTCCATAGCACCAGCAATCATATGCCCATGCAGTTTGACCCTCATCCTACTCTCCAAATCAATCGTCAGACCACCAACCATCCTCCCTTCCCCCTCAGCCTTTACAATCTCGCCCTCATCCGCACCCCCTAGTAACGTCTCGACAACAGGATCAAACCTCCTATCCACCACCGTCTTCACCCCCACCACATTCTTCGCAACCGGTCTCCCAAACCCGGGATCCCCGCCCCAGATAGTCGTCCATGGCCGATCCTGATCATCCAATGTACCGAGCGCTAATAATGGAGCGCCTTGGATCATGTATCCTGCACCGGGAGACAGGAATGGCGAGTTAGGGTTACCTTGGCCGGAGACGTGCATGATTCGGTGCATTTCTTTCTCGCCCTCGTTCCAGGGGAGACTTCGCGAACCGTATGCCATGTTGTATGTGTTTTGTGAGAATTGTGAGGGGAAGGATATGGAGCTGTTGAGGAAAGGGATTGTGGATAGGTATGAGGAGGTCAGGACTTCCATCTTGGAGGGTGGCGATGTGATATATATCAAGTGAGCGAGGAGTATTGGGCCAGAACAGGTAAGTTGTGGTCATAGGACGACGAGGAGGAAATGCATGACAAAGCAAGAGAACATTCTTGCTGCACTTACGCTGGGCAGACTTGTCGTTAATCCAAGCTCAGAATCATGTTCAAACCCCAGCGTTTCCCCGGAGGTGTATGTAAAGGCCATGCTCGTTACGAGGAGTTGCTTGAACCGATGTTAATCAGCATGTGCAGAGGGTAGCGGGATTTGCGGGATTTGGCGGTGGCTGCTTACGGCACACGCCAAGTGACGCAGAGGGATGTGGAATCAGTGAGAGTGGTCCTTGGCGGACTATTTGCTAAATAGCGTTTAAATTTATGCATTGGACAGGGCTGATCTTTGATAATGGGGACAGGGTTCGACTTTAATGCGCTTTCCTCATTGATGTGTTTACGAGCTGGTGATGCTTTTGTTCATGGAGTGGTTTTAGCGGCAGTGTATTTTCGGCACCTTGTTTGCAAACACAAGAATAAGCCATTCGATCAATGTCATGAATTCAAAGCCAATGAAACTACTGCCGCAGGCTCATTTTTGTTCCTAACCTTGTTTGCTTCTTCCCCTCCACACCTCGCTTAACTCTACTGAAAGAGGTTCATCCGATCCTGGTTGCCACCTGCCAGAAGGATACCAAAGAGCACAGATAACAACAGCCGAACAGTATCAAAAACAGTATCGGATATCCAAGCAACTTCTGTCAATAATGAATTCCGCAACTCGCTCAATCACCACCATCCCTCTCCGCCTCCTGTCCAATCGCATCCCTCTCCTTATCCTCCCAAACCACCCTCTCAACACTCTCCTTTACCAATTCCCCCAACTCCCCCACCCTCCCCCTCAACCCCTTAACAAGCTTCCTCAATTCCCCAATCACCAACCACCATCCCTTCACTTCCCCACCCTCAATTTCTCCCTTAAACTTCCCCATAAACCCTTCCAACTCGTCATACAGCACAAACAGATGCTCTTTTGCCAATTTAACCTGATTGTTATACCTTTTCTTGATCTCTTCCAGGCCCTTGGGAAGGTACAGATCTGTTTGGTGAGATCGGGAATGGGACTTCAGAGGATTCCACGATCGTGTTCTATGACGGCCACTGGCTCTCACAAGCCCATTGAATCTCTTCTCCAGCTTTCCCAGCGTATCATTCAGCACCCTCTTCTCGCGGTCCAGTTTCTTCTTAACGTTCTCTACGCCCTCGAAATAAACATGTAACAACCGTTTCGCCTCTTGCTTGCCGCTTTCCATAGCTCCATCTCCGCTTGCATGACTATCAGCGCCGAAAATCCAGTACACCGGTCTCAAGACTCTGATCCCTTTCCAGAACTTCACAAAAGCGACATGTCTCAGATCTACTACTAACTTCTCTGTTTTGACAAGCACTTCATCTACAGCTGCACCGGCATGGTCGGTTGCTTTCTGGTAGTATTTCTCTGTGGCGTTGAGGTTCTTCTCGAAGGACTGGAGTTTGGTTTCGAAGTTGTGGGTGGTGGTAGGAAAGAGATGGGAGGGAGGAGGGACATTGATATTGAGGCCGGGGATATGGAGCCCCGGCGAGTTCGATAGTGAGGGTTGGTGGGGATGGTGATGGAGGTTGTGGTTGGAATTAGGGAAGGCGTATCGCCAAACGATGGGCGTGACGAACATGAGGAGTGAGTAGAGGGAGACCCAGAGTGTGGTGACGAGGAGCGCTGTCAGACCTATCTTCATCCAGCTCTGAGTCTTCTTGCTCAACTCCGGGATGTCGAGCTTGAGAGAGGGTTCATCAATATCAGGAAGTAGCTTCTTCATCCATCTCCTCACAGCCCCCTTGACAACTTCAAACCCTTCAACACCCAACCCATCAGTTGTATGAACAGCTTGCCCATCAACCAGTTCTACATTCTTCCTCAAAAAGGGATAGTATTTAGCCAATCCTTTAAACGTCCTCTCAAGTAAAATACGGAGAAGTGTGTTTTCGCTACGCATTCGCATACTATGGAGGAATGTATTTCCGTGTTTGTAGGTGAGGAACTCGTTTCTCCATTTCAGAATATCGAGATGCAGGTTTGCAATCACGGTTGCTGTGATGTGAGATGGTGGGTTATTGGCTACATATACGTCGACGTATGCTTGGCACGCTTTGTAGACGTGGACAAGCTCGCGAGAGAGACCGGCTTGTGGAGGAGGAGGCTCTAGTGGTGTTTGGGGTATGGGTGTCCTTGGTGAGTTGGGGGACGTAGGTTGGTGTGGTGTGGAGGGTGTCAGGAGGGAGGCAGAGTGTCGCATGGAACTGAGATATTGGATAACGGCATCGAAGTCAGCCTCAGAGTCGGAGTCTGCCTTGAGGATTGGACTTGGCGAGTAGTACACATATGGTCTGATGTAAGTTTCGGCAGCATCGATAACGTCCATTACTGATGAGGACATATAATACTATTTCTCGCTGTTAGCCTATAATTCATTTGGAGTTGGAGCCCTGTCCGGACATACTGTTGAAGTTTGTTTGCCCTTAGTACATGGCGGGACTGTTACGTTGCGCGGACGCCTCTTCTCTCGTCCCTCTGCCTTACCCTCTCCATCCTCTCTCGTTTCGTGCTTGGGTACTTTCACTTCAATTTTTACTCCTGCTTCTGGCTTGACGCTTGGCCGGGGGACGGTTTCCTCCAACTTCTCTGTCTCGTGCTCTGGCAGTCCCATTTGAATTTTTACTTCTGCTCTGGTCTTGACATCCACTTCTTCCTCTCTCTTCCCACTCCCATCCTCTCCTGTTCTGTCAATCTTCTCCGGGTCAGGTTTCGCTCCCGTCTGCCCAGCGGGCCTGCTATGCCATGGAGTATTGTGACCCATCATTAGAAAAACGAATTATATTTATAGTATCAAATTAACGACTTTTCTTTCTCAGTCCGAGTTGTTTAGAAATATGGATCGGTGTACGGGTTGTGATCTGTGAATTGTATATAGCAGATTGCAGTGGAAACAGGAGACAATGGGTATTGAAAACGTATGGTTTGAGACGCAACAAAGGAGTGCGGAATGTGTGCTAACAAGGTCCCTTCATCAACTTCTTTTGCGAATAGGCGGTCGTCATTTGCGTTTGAGACTCTAATATAAACAAAGAAAAGGCATTGCATCATGGGGGAAGAACCGAGGATACAGGTGGATTGGCGGTCTTTTATTGTTTCTTAGGTGGACCAAGCTGTGAGATCATGCAAGGCTCGCTGGAATCTGGGGAGGGAGCGATAGACAAGACCAGCTTCATGAGGGAAGGATGGGCATGTTTCTGAGATGCTGTTGATGTCTGGAGGCTTGATAAAGGAGGAAGTCCAGATCGCTAGAAGTTACTGCCAAGACACAAACTTGGATTTCGCAAATGAGGTAAAAGCAGTATACAAGATATTTCGTACAGCGCAGGTTGCTTACAGAACAAAAGCTGGCTTCGGGAGTGCCATCGTGTGCGAGAGAAAAAAAAGGACCGACACCTAGCCGTGCACAGATTGAAAACGGAATTGTCCCGAGGACTGAAGAATAACAATGGATTATCATTTCAAGTCTGTAACCTTTTCCAAGAATAAACCACCGAGAAAAGCCTCCAATCCTGTTTCCTGCATTACAAGTATCGTACAGTCCTAGCATGCAATTGCCATCCGACCCAGGAAATTAACGCCCCAACAAGCCCAAGCCCCATAATGATAATAGAGAGCGCTCTATGAAGCAATTGCGAACCGTCTCTCAAATTCCTTGTACAGCTTCGGACTTATCTCGTCGCTGCTGTTGCCCTCTACTTCCCATAACACGCCTTTCTTGGCATAATGCTCCAGCAAAGGCTCACTGGTCTCCTTGAACTTCTCTAACCGTGCCTTCCAAGTCTCCTCGTCGTCGTCCTCTCGCTTTGTCAGAGGCTCCCCAGTCAAATCATCCTTACCCGGTACCTTTGGCGCATGAAATGTGGTATTGTAAGACCGTCCCGAGGGAGCATGTATCCATCTCCCGGCAATCCTCTCCAGAATGACCTCGAACGGAGTCTTCAGTGACACAACAAGATTGATCGGTATTAGGGCATCGAGTTGTGTAGCTTGTCCGGCAGTTCGGGGAAAACCGTCAAGTATAAAAGATGCCGAGGGATCGTCGGAGGTTTGGGGTGGGGAAGACATGTTCGCGAGGGAGGGTTGCTCGACGTAGGAATCGCTGTCGAAATCTTCTTGTGCAGCAGTCGCAGAGGCAGAGTTGAGAGTTAAGGGTGTTTGACCGGCTGGGAATAGCCATCCTCGAGTCTTGAGTTCGTGGAGGATCAGGCGGAGGATCATTGCATCGGGGACGAGCGCACCGGACTTCATTGTGCTTGCGGCTTTGATACCTGATTGCTTGTTAGTCTTGCTTCGAAATCAAAAGATGTTGAGCACATACCGAGAGGAGTTTGGTTCTTGACATTGTCTCGGAGCAGATCTCCGGAACTGATAGCAGAAAGTTGTGGGAATCTTTGAAGAAGACGCTCGGCTTGAGTGCCCTTCCCAACACCAGGAGCGCCGACGAGGATAATTCTAGCTGCGGTGGATAACCTCATAATTCTTTTCTTCTCAAGGTCCAAGTAAGTCTTGTCGATTCGCGGAAATATGGGTTGGGACCGAAGCTCGAGTCCGGTACAATGGGTCGATTCGACTTGCGCTTGCGCCTGGCAAGCTGACTATTGTCTGCAGCAAACCTCTGAACGCCGAAGCTAAGATATATCCATGGCGAATACTGTAATAAAGAAGGAATGAAAGGTACAGTAGTTGGAGAACTGGGAGAAGGCAGAAGGAAGAGCTAACAAAGACAAATAATGGATGAATGTTGATTTTGATAGCGACTGAGCAATCGAAAAGTGATGCGATGAGCGGGGAAAAGCTCAGGACATCAGACCGACCGAATGCTGGATTGGACCGTATCGCCGGGCGCTGAACGGTTGAGCGCAGGTCTTGGCGACCCCAGATCCAACAGCTTGAATGTTGAGAGATCGCTCTTCCCCCTGAAACTGTACCTGAACTACTATTTTGGACCGCCAGACTTTCGGGATAAGCAGAATCAATGTACTTATACCATATGACAGCGTACAAAACAAAATAGACATGATTTGGAAGAATATCTGGTCGTCGGGCACTTCCAGGGGTCGAGCATGACGTCCGCATGTGGCGACACTACATGGATCACGTGGGTCGGGTGAAATCTTCCAGAATGTTTATTGGAACACATGTCTCCAGGTCCGGTTGGCTCTGTAAGCATCTCGCTGAATCCTCCCTTTTCACCAACTTGACAATGTTATCCACTTGATTCTTTACCACTCTTGAAAATATCCGTATTTCTACGATAATCGTTGCAACTTTGCAATTCCTGCCGAAGAGTCTTGTTGACGAGACATTCGCTATTGAATCATGAGCGCCTCTTCAAGACTGGTCCGCAATGCGGCGCAAACCTCGTTCATGGGCGGAGGTAAGTCGTTGTCGAGTCGGCAGATGGGGGTATTGAGTTGTGCTAATTCGATGATGAGTAGCTCGTGCTCTGCCTAGAACTGGTCCATCGTCTGCCTATACAGCCTACCTCCGTCGCAATGCTCGAAACATGCCAGCAACGATGCCAGCGTTAGCCATCCTCATTCCTCTCAGAAGCGTTTCCACCGATACACATACACATGGGCCTGGCTCCAATGCCCCACCGCCAGGATTCAATGCCCAACAAGCAAAGAAGCCGTTGAAGGATAGCGAGAACGCCCCCAAGCCGAACACGAAGGAGGCATTAGAGCAAGCAAAGGAGAAACTCGCACCAGTTCCGAGCGACATTGCAACTGCGGTTCCAAAGACAGATGCTACAGAATCTCAATCCCTCTCGGAGTTAGCGGGTGTAAAGGAAAAGGCAGCTGAGAAGAAGGATGCAAAAAAGGAAGAGAAGAAGTTGACTCTGGGGCAAAAGATCAAGAAGGAGGCTCAACATTACTGGGATGGAACGAAGTTGCTGGCAACGGAGGTCAAGATCAGTTCACGGTTGGCTATTAAGATGGCTGCTGGGTACGAACTCAGTCGCAGAGAACACAGGCAACTACAGAGAACCGTACAGGACATCGGTCGATTGGTTCCCTTCTCGGTCTTCGTTCTGGTTCCATTCGCCGAACTTTTACTTCCAGTCGCGCTGAAGCTGTTCCCCAACCTTCTTCCCAGCACATACGAAGGCCAGTCATCGAAAGACAAGAAAGCAACTAACCTCAGAGCTACCCGGAAAGAAGTCAGCAACTTCCTCCGAAATACCTTGAAGGAAACAGGGCTGCCTCTGAGCCCAGCAAATGCTCAGAGAGACGAGTTTACGCAATTCTTTCGCAAAGTGCGAGCAACTGGAGAGACTCCTTCGGCATCTGAGGTTATCAACGTTTGCAAGATCTTCAAGGACGATTTGACATTGGATAACTTGTCCAGACCACAACTTGTGGGCATGTGCAGATACATGAATCTCAATACCTTTGGAACTGATATGATGCTGCGATACCAAATCCGTCATCGTATGAGACAGATCAAGAGAGACGACCGTGCTATCAGCTACGAAGGTGTCGACAGCTTGTCAGTTCCAGAACTCCAGATTGCCTGCTTGAGCCGTGGTCTCCGAACGCATGGTGTCTCTCCTGGTCGTCTACGTGATGACTTGCAAGCCTGGTTGGATCTCAGACTCAAGCATGGTGTTCCTTCAACACTCTTGGTTTTGAGCAATGCATTTATGTACGCCCAAGGCAAGGCTGACTCCGAATTCAACACTCAAATTGATGCTCTGACCGGTGTCTTGTCATCTATTCCAGAGGAGTTGTTCCACGAGATTGAGCTCGAGGTCCACAACGCGGAGGGAGCGGCAACCAACAAGCAACGTCTTGAGGTTCTCAAGGAACAACAAGAGCTTATCGAGGAGGAGAACGAGCAAGACAATGAGAACAAGACCTCCGGACGAGCCACTCCTCGTGACGATGAAGATATCGACGAGAAGGAGGAGCGCAGACTCCAAGCTGCATCTACTGATGCCGAGAAGGTTGCAGTCAGCGAGGCGATTGAGGCAGAGAAGGAGGCCGAGGAGGCGAAGAAAATGGAGGCCACTGCTGAAAAGAAGTCGTCTTAGACGTAGCCAGCGTATGTGTGACTACTCGAAGGTTTCCTTTGTTATTGTATAGCATTCTGGGATGGGGCATGCATGGATGAATGGACGGGACAAATCATAGAGAAAGAACCCCGCTAGAATTGCTGAACTTCTTTTGGATCAGCATTGTAAAAGATTCAATAAAAAAATATCCAACTCAGTGAAGGATTTGACGTAGCAAACCATGGATGTTAGTTGTTCTTACTGAACCTTCAACTGAGTCAGCCGAGAGCTATCGGCTCGTTGGGTTCGCCAAGCGCGGGCAGGCTGCAAGGCGTGGACCACCTCAATGACGACGGGTCTAGCTCTGTAAGCTCCCGGCCATTCAACCACAGCTTCTTGTTTACTCTGAAAGGCATTTCAAACCATGACATACAAGCGATCATAAATTCAATACAGAAAAGCCCTCTCTCCATTCCAAATAAACAACTATACCCATTGAATCCAACTCGCGCCCAAAATCCCAACTGCCCCGCGCAGCCGCTGACCAGATGGAGAACGACGACTTTGCCAACATCTCCTGGCAGAACGACCCAGCCGGCCATGGCAGGAGATCAGGAGTCGCCAGTCCGGGAGGAGACGGTGAAGATGATGGGTCAGGAAATGCAAATGGCAAAAGACGCGGCAGTGCTGGACCCCTGGGGCGACATGCGGATGCGTTGGATCTCGCGGGCGTAGGAGAAGGAGTCTTGGAGTGCACCGTCACGCAACCTATCAAGGAGAACGACGGTACAAAAGATGCATACGTCTCATACCTTGTTACTACGAACGTCAGTATAGACGGATGTGTTGCGGCTCCTGCTCAAGCTGACCCTGCCAGACTACCTTCCCCTCTTTCCAAAAGCCGACGACGACTGTCCGCAGACGCTTCACAGATTTCGTCTTTCTGTACAAGACATTGAGTAAGGAGTATCCGGCGTGTGCGGTCCCTCCGTTACCAGATAAGCATAAGATGGAATACGTCCGGGGTGATCGTTTTGGACCAGACTTCACACAGCGCAGAGCCAATTCTCTCCATCGATTTCTTGCCCGTCTAGCACTTCACCCTGTATTACGGAGGAGTGCGCTCCTTATCATATTCCTTGAGAGTACGGACTGGAATGCTACTATGAAGTCTCGGCCCCAACGAGGTGGTTCGGCTTCAGAGCAGGGTGCTGCAGGAGTCTTCGACAACTTCACGGATACATTCATCAATGCCTTTACCAAAGTCCACAAACCAGATAAGCGCTTTATCGAGGTCAGAGAGAAATCAGACAAGCTCGACGAGGATCTCGGGCATGTGGAGAAGATCGTGGCGCGAGTAGCTCGTCGAGAAGGAGACCTAGAAACAGATTTCAAAGAACTAGCCGAGCAATTCCAAAAGCTCGTCCTGCTAGAACCCGGCGTCGAGGAATCAGTCAATCACTTCGCCCACAGCGTAGAAGATACATCCGTGGGCATGAGGCGGCTGAAAGAGCACACGGATCAGGACTATCTTGGCAGTCTCCGTGACATGCAAGCCTACAGCTCCGCAGTCAAGAACCTCCTTAAAGCGCGAGAGCAGAAACAACTCGATTTCGAACAACTAACCGAATATCTCACCAAGAACACGTCTGACCGGGACATCCTCGCCGCCTCTCATGGCGGCAGCACCGGTGGACCAGGCGGCTTCATCCAGCGCAAGATCGAGGACGTTAGAGGCGTGGACCCCATCCAATCGAAGCGCGAGAGGCTGAGGCGTCTGGAGATCCGTATTGAGGAGTTGACGAGAGAGGTGGAGGAGGCGAAGAAGACGACGGAGGCGTTTGATGAGGAGGTTGTGAGGGAGGTGCAGGATTTCGAGCGCATCAAGAGGATTGAGTTTAAGACCCAGTTTGGCGGGCTGGCGGATGCACATGTGGAGTTCTATGGGGAGACGATCGAGATTTGGAGCAGGTATATTCGGGAGATGGAGGCGCTTGGGGCTCCTATTGCTTGAGGTTGAGCTGTGCTGTGGATAGTGTTGTGATTGTCGGGAATGAGGGAAAGGGGAAAGGGAAGGAGAGAGAAGCGTGATGATAATACCTATGCTGTTTATGATGTTCTAAAGAAGGAGAGTGAGAGGAGCCCTGTTTACCTTATTGAGGCTTTGGAATTGAATTGATTGTGGAGATGGGATGGGATGGAATGAATGATTGGCGTTTTAGAATGGCGGCTTTTCTGGTCCGTAGGCTGGCTTGTGGAGCAATGGACTTCTATTTAATTAACGCCGTTTCGGTTCTGCACTTGATACGTCTCGTAGCACATTCCTCTTCTCGCTCAACTGGCTATAGGGGGGCGGCTATTAGAGATTGTTGTCGTAAGCTCCAAAATGGAGGGTTATAGGGGAAAGTGAAAGGGAAGGAAATGCAGGGCATGCTTTTCCGCTTGTGGTCCAACATGTGTGGCACTCCAAGCGAGGATCGAAAATGTTCCGGGTTGTAATGCCATTTGATTGCACTCCTATCGAAGCAAAGGGCAGTCATCCACCTTACTGGACTTGGTCTTCCATCTGAGAGGACTCAGCTTTTGGTCTCAATTGTGCTTCTGGTCCTTTTTATACGTGAAGAGGGAGAGATGCATACATTAGAGTCATTATACCCTAGGTATCTATTCCCAAGTGGAGATATGTTATCATTTCTTACGGCTCGTTGCAGTCTAAACAAGGTGCTAGTATCGTGGATTTACTGTAGATTTTCTGGCAATGGGGGCCAATTTGGAGGATCACTTGTTGCAAAATCATGAAAGCTTGCTTCAGACTTCCTCATCCAACATGATGGAAGTGACGAGTACCTAGCGTCGCCTTGCATGCTCCCCACTCACTCCGCATTCTTAATGTTCAAAGAATTCCTACAGTAGATACAATGATGAATTGAATCACATACCAGTAGTCAGCAACTATAGAACGAGAAAAAACCGTGATCTATCAGCCCACTCTCCTTATTAAAGCTTCCCCAAATCTGTCAACTTCTTCACAACAGACTCTATCAGCCTCACTCCACTATCTAAAGCCTGAATTCCGTACCTTTCACAGATAACCTGCATATTACCCCTCTTCCAGTACCCCTTGGCATACACCACCACGAACTTCTTGCTGTTCGCAGATAATCCCAACTTCAGCAACGTAATCGGAGGCTTTGAGTTCGCCCCGAAACGAATTGCCATTACGTCTGCTTTCTCCAGCCTATCTAGTTCCCAGTTCACTTGCTCTGTAAACGGAGCGAAGGAGTGTGTCTCGCGCCAAGAAGAGTCCCAGTCCGAACGATAAGGGTTCAGATTGTGATGGGCAAGTAAGCAAGTGAGGTTGAGAGTGAGACTTGCCATGTTCCAGGCGGTTGATCGATGATGCTGGAAAGAAAGTCCGTTGGACCGTTTTGGGTATAGGGGTTGTCTGCAAAGATCAAGCGGTGTTCTAAATGCAGGATAGTCTTATGAGGGGTTGGGATTCCTTGCCCCAGCCAATTTGGAGGTTAAACACAGTAGGATTTAGGGATGTTGGGCGACCGATCCTGATTGAAGCCTCGATTGTTGACCCATTGGATAAATTTTTTGATGACCTGTCTGTTTGCTTGGAGAGCCACTCAATCTTGTCAAATTTCTCCCGGATGGCCTTCGATTGCTCCATACCGCAACTTGTAGACCATTCCAGGTCTTCCAAAGAAATGACAGAGCACCATGGTAAATGATCATGAAATCCGACGACAGCGATAAATTGGTCCTCGTCCTTAAACTTGATAGCTGCCAATATGCAAGTCTCCCTATTATATGAATATAGCAGCTCACTTAGACCTGGGTTGTACTTCACATCCAAATAGGAATCGCCAAGCGCGAGGGGTGGAAGACTCAATAGCTGGGCTTCAGACCCTTGTGGATGATGCACAAGGATCACTCCGGACCTTGCCTTGTCGACCTCATCATTTTCGTCCACGCTCGTCGTCCCGAATGGCAATACATATATGCGTTTCCGTGTGAACAAGTGGCTCTCCGATTTTGGTAAAACCTCCAGTCTGCTTGGAGATACTCTCACAAAAGTTTGGGGTCTAGAGGGCATACTCTGCAGCCAAATACACAAGATGGCGTCTGCTCCCAAATAGATATTATGTTTGGAAGAACCTACCCATGCCATGTATTTATCGTCCTTTGGGCCTGAGAGCTCTCGTCGAATCGGCAAGTCGATTAATAGGCCTCTACTAGTTAGCGTAGGAGGATGCTCGGGTTCATGTTCTACGCCGTGGGTCCTGGAAGTGACACTTGCGCCACCTATGAATTCGTCGGGGGAGTGGGCTAAGAGCCCACGATGGTTACTACTCATAAAGGAAGATTTCCAAGCGAAAATAGTATAGTCTTCGGAATTCTTCATGATCTCTTCTTGCAATCGTGTGAACGCACGACTTCCCTCCCCGTAGAGCATGGGCATGAAAACATTGAACAAGCCCATTAAGCTGTACGCAGCATCCTCAATGCGTGTAGTTGACCTCGACGAAGCCCATGACATTCGTTCTGCAATAGTTCTTTCCGTGGGGTCAGTCCCA
This sequence comes from Cadophora sp. MPI-SDFR-AT-0126, assembly GCA_020747065.1. Taxonomy (NCBI): domain Eukaryota; kingdom Fungi; phylum Ascomycota; class Leotiomycetes; order Helotiales; family Ploettnerulaceae; genus Cadophora; species Cadophora sp. MPI-SDFR-AT-0126. Next base: position 760,363 of record JAGMVK010000008.1, read on the forward strand.
CGCAAGATGGCACGATCAATGCCAGTGACTTCAGAGATGTGCTGACAGAGACTCAATTTGGTTCCGATCTCGTTCCATTCCTTGTCGTATAATTCGACAAAAGTAGGCGCAATAAGTTCCTCTGTAAGAAGTATCAGTACCGACGCTTCCTGCTGCTTGCTCGACCTGCAAGACAGAAGTACTCACGCAAAGTCCAACCCCTCGTAAACCATCTGCATTCCCAGAGATTGGGGCCCTTAGACGACACCGGGCAGTCTTCTAGGTAAACGTAACAAATCTGGGCGTTTTTGTACCATCTATACATGGAACAGATTGCCTCTTGAAGTTCGGCGCTGCTGGATTTGTTGATGCAGCAAGTGTCGATCCACATGTAATCGAATCCGTGACTAGCGGCTAATTGACAGCTTTTCCTGACCTTTCGGTACAATGTTTTGCTCTCTGCTTTGCCATTGCACACATCTGAGAACGACACTTCGTCGTCTGGTGGACCCCAAGTATGAGAAAGTATAGCATATTCAGGGCTGTCAGTAGCAGCAAAGCTCTTGATCTCAAGAGGATCCGATTTCGTGACTAGCAAACGCATGCCAGTTCTCGCCGTATCAAGAACCGACGCGTAATGAGTCTTGCTGATTTCCTCCTGAAGGCGTCGAAATGCACGGCTTCCTTCGCCGTACAAAACAGGCATCTTGATGTCGAACAGCCCCATCATGGAGTACGCGTCGTCTTCCACTCTTGTGGTCATACGATTTGAAGTCCAAGCCATTCTCTCTGACACGTGGCATTGTTTGGGTTTCTTTTCGCCAGTCAGTACCGCTGACTGAATACCAGTGATCTCTGAGAGGACGCTGTGCAAGCTACTTCTTGTTCCAATCCGGATCCAATCATGGGCGAAGAACACAACTGAGCAAGGCGCCACCAGCTCCTGTAAAGTCCATTTCCGGGTGAACCATCTGCAGTGTCGTAGCGTTGGCACAATTTGATCCTCAAGACTAGAAACATCTGAAAGATAAGCATAACAGATAGTCGCGTCTTCAAACCACATGTACATTGAATTTATCGCACCGAAAAGCTCTTCGCTATTCGACCTATCGATGCAGCAGGTATCAGCCCAAACCCACTCAATTCCATCCAGTTGGGCTTTGGCACAGCAATTCTTGATCTTCTCGAAACCTTGTCTCGTATAGACAGATGGGTCTTGAAGGTCTTGAAAAGACACCTCTTCTGCTTGCCAAGTGTGAGATAAAATGGCATAGTGCGGAATGGCAGGCTCATTGAACTCAGTGAGCTGATAGTTTGTTGAATTTAATAACCGCATTGTCGGACTTGGAATGCACGGCTTCGAGATACTTCACAAAACAGGCTGGCTGAGGGGGGCGGGGAGGAGGGGAGGTTGGTTTTGTAGTCAAGAGAAGCAAGATTTCAAATAGACTTAATCGATACTTTGTGTAGCATAGTGTCAAGCCTGAACGGCTGGCCATTGATGGTCACTGCCGTTCACCGCCGTTCACCACACCGAGTACATTGACCAATCCTGCAGATATAATACTCGATTCTCATGGTCCGTGCCCAAGCCACACACGGCACTTCCGCGAAACTAGTCCATTATTGCTCTGATGGACTATCTCCCTCTAATTGAGAGTCAAAAATGATATTGATAAGTATTCAAAAGTGAAACAATCTTCAACTTTTACTGTGTGAGATGCGGGGGGTGGGAGAAGTGTTGCCAGCACGGCCAGCTTCCAGATACCAAGTAAATGGGACGATAGAACGCAAGAATTAGATGACGTGGTCTGCGCTTTAATCCTCTTGGGCCGATTTTGGAACTTTGACAATTCAATCGGATGGGTTGTTTGTTGTTGAACGTTGATGTATGTGTCTCGGCCTAAGCGAGTAGCTTAGCTCTGTCTGTTGATGAAAATCGGCATCCTTTTGTTACCAACTTATATACTGTTGTCATTCCATATGTATGGGCCGAATCAAATAATTAATTCTGAAAAGTGGCTCCATCGCAGAGGCGCAATGCTCTTGAATTACCCCCCCACCCCCCCCCCCCCCCCCCCCCCCCCCCCCCAACATGTCTTCAAGTGGTGACTGTTTTCTTTTGAGATGAAACATCTTGAGAAGGGAAGAGCTCCTTAATTTGGATCCACATAGATTTGCGAAGTTGGCCATGATCAAGATATTTTCTGAGCATTTTATACCTGCAATATCCGACTGACTGTCACCATAAACGAGAATATTCCAGCCTGTGACATTGTCTCACAAACAATTTCCCATTTTCCAAACCGTCCAGAAGATGGTTAAAAGCCTCTCCTTGGAATCGCTCGTCAGGAACTTTGATTGTGCATACAGTGTGTACCCACCAACGCTATCAGTCCTGGGATCGGCTGGATTCTAGCTGGTTTTCACTGGATAAGATGATGTTATGAAGAGACGCTCAATTTTTATAGAGAAAGGACGAGTGAATTTATTTGAGATGTACGGTCTCAATGTTCTCCGTGGCTTTGGGGATTATTGTTGTCATCCTTCAAAGTATTGTCAACAAACAACACTTCCGTTAACCTCATCACCTCCTCGAATCCCAAACTTACGGCCCAAACAATCCAAAAACAGACTTGCGTCTCAATGTCAGTCTACAAATAGCCGTAGCATATCTTTTATTCTATGCCTTGCTGATTATCAAAGTATTTTAGAGCAGACACAATGCCAGGGGTTTATGCACGAAAAAAAAATTTCGTTCTGAGTGATCATACTTGTACCTGTCAAGGGTTTGTATGTATAGACAGATATTTGTATGATTAGAGATCATGGTTTTTGATTAGATTCACTTTGATGGGAATAGGATGGGTAGTTGGGAAGCTCATACGAGGGCATTGTGTTATCTTGTCAATTACTAGTGGGCGAGGAGGTGAATCAATCTCAAGTGACGTGATTCGTGAGACAGTATGAAGGTTTGCAAATACTAAAAAGTTAGAAGTCTGCGCAAATCTTCAACACTCTGCCATTGGGTATAACTAGAAAGAAAAATGATGGTTGTTCAGCACTGTGTTTGGAGATATCCGGAAAGATTCACTACAAGGTGGAACGTTTTCCTGAGAGTTTACTCGGAACTTTTGGAATATGAATGAAGAAGCAAATTGATGAAGAGTGTTCTCAATGATGGAAAGAAATTTCCGCTTAGTTATCATTCAGCCTGGTGCCTATCGCTTGATTTTTAAGCAAGTGTACCAATTGTCGTTGCCTTCTGCATTATTGTCGTCAATAGAGTGCATAATGTTGTTTACTTCCCCGCTGAAAGTGCATTGATGACGCGAGATTCTGGTAAACAACATGCGCTCCACTCCTCAGCAAGATAATATTGAAGTCAACCGACCGTCACGTACCACTGAATAGGAAGATATCAATATACAAATCATCAGCATGACCTCTTCTGACATGGCTTGGCTTGCCATTGTCGAGAAACCATGCTGGATGTTGATACGCCGATACACGTATTCCACAGGACAGTTCACTCGCTCAGCGGGATTGGAGATGATCTGGTCAATACGCCCCGGAAATTTCCTCTTAATGGCGTAGATACCTAATTTATTTGGGTTGATGGAGCGTACTCAACACAATTTAGGTGAAATGTCTGGTAAGCGCGCTACGATGTGTGTCTTCCTAGACTGCATGAGCAAGGACACTTTGAAGTAGATCCTCAAGCATGATCTCCATCAAATCACAATCTCAAACTCAATATTCCACAGAGACAACTTCATTCCTCTTCCTTGTGTTTGTGACTATTGCCATCCCCTAAAACTCGTCAGCTTCCTTCCCCCCCCTGTGCCCACTTCCTTGCCAATCATCCACGAACTCCAAACCATCACATCCTTTTTCAAAAAAGTGCTTCCCATAGGAAAAGAGAATTGTTGGTTCCCAGAGATTACACATGAGCACTTGAAATGCGATTGCACAAGGCGGAAAGCCTCTCTGGTTGTTGGACACAGGTACATTCGGACCCTCGCGCAATGTCCTGCCTTTGCTAAGATAGCTAGAGGGGGAGAAAACACTTAATTTATATACATGGTCGTGGCTGCTGACAGACTGTGAGCGACTCACTCTCTCATATACAATTGGTCCACGAGAATTGTGATATTCATGGTAGATTTTTGCTGTCGAGATGGGTTGTACTGCCAATTTCGATATTCACCTCCTTGTTCGTTCTCCTCAGTAACTTGCTGGCGAAACACGAAATGGCTGGTTCTACAAGTCCCTAGCTTCTATTAGAGATCACAGGTCGCTGAGATTCACAACATTTTGAGACGTTCTGACTGATTTGAACAATCAGGATCTTCGAAGAGAGCATCTAAATTCCTTGTGTGCCTCGTCAGTTATGCCGATTGTCCTTGATAGAGAAAGACCAATCGGTTGCCAGTGGCTCTTTTTTATAAGCTCGTTTAGCAGATAAGGGTAGGGCGGGGGATGAAGAAAGGGAACGATAATTCTGCATCCACTTTCAACGGATAGCTGGATGGAGGCTGGATAGTGAGTTTACTTTATTGCATTCGGTCTGTTGGGGAGTTTTCACTAATATGTCTACCAGAAAGGGTAAGAAAACGAGTATGAGGGTTTGATGGTTTGATACAGGGAAACGATTTGATTTCCAAAAGCGCCACCAAGAACGCCTATTATGATTTGATCCCCAGGCCAATCCAATTCAATGACCTACGGTACGCCAGTGTCAAAACCTATCTATCTATTCAGACACGCATGCAAAGTGCAACCTCTCTCAGGCTCCTCTACTTATGCAATAGCCTCTCTCCGAGCTCACCCTTCTCATTTCCCCCTTCCACCGCATCGTCATCATCATCCTCATCATCCGAACCAATCACATGCCTCCCCTCATCATCACTCTCCTCATACAGCTTCTTCTCCCTCTCATCTCCGCCCTCATCACCATCCACATACTCGCCATCACTTTCGTCCTCACTACCCGCTGCGAACGCATCGTACAGCTCGCCTGCTCGGCGCTTGTTACCTTTCTTGCCCGTCTTGCCGCTGCCGTTGAGACCTTCCGCTTCGTCTTCTTCCAGAAGATCAAATTCCCATTCGTCGCGGGGATTGTTGCGGAGACGTTTGCGCCGCGCGAGGAAGAGGTAGATGCCCAGGCCTGAACAGAAAATGAGGATCAGGGCGGCGGCGCCGTAGATCCAGATTTGAGTTCGAGGGGAGACGCCGAGGGTGGGGAAGAATGATGGGAGCCAGCTTGATGGAGAGGCTGTTGATGATGGTGTGCTGCTGCTTGTGGGAGTTGATGTGCCGGAGGAGCCAGTAGGTTTGGTTGGGCGGTCGGGGTGGTCGGTTGGGTTGGCTGGAAGCGCTGTGGAGGGTTGAGGGACGGGAGTGATAGATGTGGTGGTGCCTGCGATGGTTGTGGTCGAGATGGTGTCGGTATGGTTGTCATCGTCGTGTTCAGTGGGCATTGGGAGGAGAACTGCTTTTGCAGGGTCGATCGATTCACCCCAGAGCTTCAAATGCCAGTCGACGAAAGTTCCGTTATTCTCGTTCATGACTGTATCCTTGACCAAAACAGTCCATGTTCCGATACCAGATTCGCCCCTGACAGATGTTAATTTTCATAAGAACGACGTTGAAAGGAAACTTACCAATGAACAACAGACATGAAAGTCCAGTCAACGTAGCCCTCTGGTGCTTCATCAAGACGACGCGTGACCGCAATGTGACTGACAAGTTTGTCGGGACTGATAAGGTCGACACTGAGATCGCCTCGTCTGGTATGGTCGATGTTCATTGTAACTGTGACATGCTCGAGACGTTCCAGGTTGGCATCTTGAAGCATTTGAGGTGTGACCTCGAAGGAAACGGCCAGACCTTCCTGTCCTTGAGGAATAGCCTGATTGACATGGATCCAAGGTGAGTAGAAGTAAGCTTGTGGTTTGACGTTCTTCCAGGTCTTGGCAGCTTCAATAGTTGCCCAAGTGTCAATCTTTCCGTAGCCAAAAGTGTGACTGAATTTCTTGCCAATAGTGGTAGTTTGCCATTCGCCAGTTTCGAGGTCAATCGGCAAAGCGGTGTTCATGACCAGATACTGCATATCTCTCCAAGTCAAATCTGGTCGGATCGACAGTACTAGGGCAAAGATACCTGCTGCAAGAGGCGCTGCAGCTGAAGTACCACCATGGCCAGCATAGCATTGATTGGTTCCTACGTCCGTAGTATGCTGGCAAATGTTAGTAAAACTCTTTCGCAGAACTCGGTCAACTTACGATTGCATCTCCACTTCCACTGCTGTAGGTGACAACCAATTGTGCCGAACACTTCTCTGAATAGTACGGATGAAGTCCCTTGCGATCGATGGCTCCCACAGATATACTGTAAATACTATTGGTGTATCCATCGAAATTGCAGTTGTCCTCATTTCCAGCACCATTTCCAGATGCAAAGACGTAGATGGAACCCAGTCCATTTCGGCCGTTTTGAACCCCGTTGAGCATAGCTCTCTTGATCAATATGCCGGGCGCATCCATCGATTTTCCATCATCCGGTGGACCCCATGAACAAGAGTAGATCTGGTTCTTCTGGAACGCGTAGTTCATGGCAATCGCTTCGTCGGCATCTGTGATAAGTTTGGACAGGATTCGAAGTCCGGCAATCTTCGAGTTGTATGCGACTCCAACACCACAAACGTTGTTCTTAACTGCAGAAATCTCGCCAGCGCATCTTGTACCATGCCTATCGTCGGACAAGCGGGGTTTTGGCTCGGGGCCTGCGTCATTGAAATCCCAGGATCCCTCTGCGAAGTAGTTGTCTTTCAGATCATCACTATACATATCCAAACCATCGTCCACCATTGCCACCGTGGCGTTGTGCCCTGTAATGCCCTGCAGCCATACATCCGTGACGTTAACATCATGGCCTAGCTGGACGGGGTTGAAGAGATGCCATTGCTCCTGAAAGATAGGATCCTGGATTTCTAGAGCCTTTGCAACGTCCTTCAGCTTTGCCATCGCAGAATCGACTGGAGGAGACGACTGTCGTTCTGCTACGGGGCCAGAATATCCGGCTGGTGGAGGGGGTATAGCTGTTCGTTTCTCCATCCGAGGCTTCATCTTCTGCTTTTGTGCCAATTTGACTCCCTCGAGGACATCTGATCCACCTGTCGACCTCTTCCGCCGCTTCAGCTCTGTCATGGCTGTCCGTACTACATCCTCATCCTGCTTATGGCACGAGAAGATGTGATGATCTGCCAGCTCTCCTAACTGGCCTTCATGCGTCAAGCCCAACCGGCTAGCAATTTGTGAGGGAGGAGTCGTGGGGTCGAGATGGAGAACATAATAATCTTGCGCCTCGTAATTCCGAGCCTGCAGATTCGAGGCAGATGCGAGATAGCCCAGCCCGAGGAGGCCCAGCACTGAATGAAGTCGCATGTCGTAGGGCCGCTGGAGATGTGCAAATTATTAGGGGAAAGGATGTAAAAAGTTGAGCGAGCGAGCCAAGTATTGTAACAGAGGATTGAAAACCTTTCCTAGTAACGTTTGCGCATTGATGGTTGATGTTTCAATGTCGTGTCCCCAGGATGTCGGTAGTTGAACGGATTGGGAAGGTTATAATAAGGAGTACAGCATCGTCTTCTGGGCGCAACACAGTGAAAGAGGACCCAACTGGAGAGTGCAAGGGAACACAATAGGGCAAGGAGCTGGTGGTGTTGTTGGTCCGGAAGTGGAGGTTTGAGAATTCGATTCACATCAATTGTCTTGTCTAGTCTTGTCTGTCTACCAAGGCCACATAAGCTGGAGAACGGTTTCATCAGCATCTGAAGGCGAAACGTCGGCACAGGGGACAAAGCCCAAGCCAAGAGAAGCCACAAAAATTGAGCCACAGCTCGAGAGGACGCCACAGGCTAACTCAGGTTGAGTCTAGTCCGGGTTTCTGGGAAGGCATTTGGCATCCCAGTGTACAGAACTGTACTGTAACTGCTAAATCGAAGTGAAAATTGGTGGAAAGGTGAGAATTATACTACTGAATTATGTTGTAGATCTACTCCGTGCATTATATTGAACTGATACAAATAAATGGACTCCCACCCAATACCTACGTAGCTTTTCAGGTTGGGCTTCGATCTCCATCAGCTTAATCCAGCCCAGCCTCTCTCTCTGCCCTTCCCTGCCATCTGACCAGCGGACCATCCCGGCCCATACTCCGTACATAGCGCCATACCTACCACCCCAGCCCCAGCCCAACCTATCCCAGCTTTCCAGGTTTATTCTTTGGCCCAGAGCAGAGGAGAGACAAAATAATTGGCCGTGCTAATACACCAACCTCCTCATATTGAGGTGTTTGCCTCTATTCTCTGTACCTCTGCATCTCTTGCAGCTTCATTTACTTTATGTTGCTACCCGCTTCTATTCGCAGCTAACCAAACCATGCATCTGCGGATTCTATACCGCCATTGCCTGTCCTAAAGACTGCGATTTTCTTCTGGCGCATAGCCAGACAAGTAAGCATCAGCAGAGGTGGTCTATGACGACGAGCCCAGCTTGCTTTTTACCCATCGCCCAAGGACACTGAGATGTCCTGAAGAGCTTCAAGGGCTCCAGTCTACACTCCTACAGCTTGAACAGCCCACTTCGAATTGCCAGCGAACTGCGTATCATTTTGCGCCGACACCCCTCGTAGCTTCGAAGCAATGTCAGCTCCATATTGGGGCCAACTGCCTCCTCCAAAGATCTCTCGACGAGAGCGAGAAGAAGAACAAGAACATGCTCAGAGAGGAAGCAACCACCTGTCAATCAACACCAATATGGCAGGCGACCGTTTGTCCAGCAACTACCCTTCTCAATCGAATCCAAGACAGAACCGATTCTCCAACCAGACTGATGCGCCGACCATCTCCACACAGAGTCCTTTTGCATCACCGATAGCTTCAGAATTCCGTGGGGACGGACTGGCGCCTCGACCGCCTTCATTTCAACCTGGCGCATCAGATACCGCATACAGTAGGGACTACCTAGAGAAGAGACGGAGGCGGCAGAGTCGGGAGCAGTACGAAGACCCAGCATCGGTTCCTCCGCCTGCGGCCCCAGACGTACCCAGGGCTCCTCCAGTCAGCTATAAACAACCATACAGTAACGGAGGGTCGTCGCATACTCCAAGTCGGTCTGCGTATGTTGAGGAGGATAGACACATCAGACGAGAACCGAGTAATGGGAAAGCCCCGATCCGATACAGTGGAAGTCAAAGACAAACACGGAAAGGCTCACTTTCGGAAGCAGAAGAACAGCGACGCAGGTAAGCTTATTTCCAATGTCACCAAAGCCTTTTGGGACATTGAAACTGATTTCATGCAGAGAGTGGGCACCAGACCGGTCTCCTCTTCAGAGGTTAGAGCTGACGCTCGATAGCATCACGAAGGAAGAGAAACGAGCTCGGGTGGAGGAAGCCGAGTTGCTTGCTAGAGAATCGAAGGCTGGCCGTGGCGGAGATAGAGCTGCTCAAAACTCGGTCCGCTTCAGAAATCGACCCGTCGCAAAAGCCCCTGGTGAGGCAACATCACAGCCGCAAAGCCTTCCAGAGGCTGGGCTGGTACGGAACTTGAGTAACAAGCAGAAGGATCAGCTACAGCGGAGCGGCACTGTGGAGAGGACTCGGCCCGTGGATGCTGGCAATGGACCAAATTCCGGTATGTTTGGCGTTCAAGATCCATTAAAGACATTTATGAAGTCTCAAAGTAGCCTTCAGTTGCGAAAGATTCGGAGCTTCATATGCTAATGTTTCCTAGGATTTGATTATCAAGCTCAACCACAGCAAGACGTAATAGATGTACAGAGAGAATCTGAGAACATCCCACAACGCAAAGTTAGCTCTCGCGATCGATCCTATATCCCAGTTCCTGTTAGCGGGGTCAGCCGAAGTGGTAGTAACAAGCTTCGCAAAAACCCACCTGATGACCCATGGCACAACAAGCGAACAGACGCCGAAAAGCAGTATCCGGATATCATTGCGCCGCGGAAGCAATCTGTTGGTGGTGGTCCATCCAGGGATACGGCATTTCGAAGCCATCCTCAGAGTTCCAGGGAGAAGGAGTTGCCTGTACTACCCCGAGACGCACAGCAATACCCTGTCCAGGACCACAACATTGAGCGTCTGGATCTGGAGGGTATGGAAGACAAGCCTGTACGACGGCCGAGCAAGCTGGAGCGATTGACTGGCTCAAGTAATCCCAGATCAGTACCAGCGGGCAATGTTCGGACTGAACGAGTTTTGGTAAGTCAATGTTATTCAAATGTTTAGCGACATTCAGGGCGGCTTGTTGTAGAGATATCGGGACGGCTAGATCCGATTGCCGGTCGCTTTTTGGTCGTAGGACTAGAATGTCGGCTGTTCGTTTCCTGAATTTCGAGCTAATTATTCCCACAGGTCAATGGTGTCCAATACGATGTGCCACCCAAAGCTACGGCCGACCTCGCTCGTGAACAACCAGGGGGCCATCACCATTTTTCAAACCTCATCCATCACAAACATGACAATGTTTCTGGTCAAGGTGTCTATGTCGCATCTAGACGCCTCGATGAATGGAAAAAGGGTGGTGTGGCTCTTCTTTCCGGGGCTTTACTTGACCTTGAGATCAACGAACAGACGGAAGAGGAAAAGGATAAGGCTTGGTGGGAAGCAGGAAATACTGGCACCAGAAGAAGGAGCAGTACTAAACAACGAAAAGCTGAAGCGTATGATGGAGAATACGACAGCAGTAACGGTATGGAATCTCAAAACTTTCATTCTGGAGTGTGCCCACGATGTCTTTCCGAGCTACAGGATCGAGACAATGCCGTCAAGCCTCATGATAGGCATCTCATCGGCTTTTGACGAGACTGAGGATAAAATGCAACCCGGACCAGAGGATAATGATCCATCATCTGGCGAGGGTCCAATACTCAGGCCTCCTGCCTTTCTTCTCAATCTACCTCAAAAATCTACCCCCCATATCAAGCCTCATTTGCTGACTTGTGAGATGCGGTCTATCCGCGTTCGCCCAGATATAGCTCCAACCAGATTCAAACCGCCTTTGTTCCTCAAGAGTGGACCTATGCTACGATACTGTGGCATGCGTCGCGAGAAGGTCAAAAGTCGTTCGACTAGAAATCAAGTTCTTCCCGATCGCGAGATTTGGAGGGGTACCATCATGATTGTCACTCAGGATGCACACTCATCGTACGAACTCGCCCCGACACTTCGATTGTTCCTACAGCCAATGGATTTACTTCCTCCACCCCCAGCACAGGTTAATGGTGAAATCGACGAGCTTGCTCCAGAGTATGTTGATCCAATAGCAGGACTTCCTAAGATTGGTAGAGATGGCAGGACGCTCTATGTCCGCCCCATTGATCACCTCGAAGAAATGAAAGATTTGTCTCGAGAAGAATCGGATGATGGACTCTTCGAAATGCATAGAAGTCCACTAGATGGCACAGCTGAACGAAAACCGGCATGCAATAAGTCGCATTATGATGGTGAGAAAGCTGGCAAGTACAAGGAAGTTCGAGGCTTTCGACTACATGCTGAACAGAATGTCACTTTCTGGAGATTCAACATTGAAATTGAACTGCGGGCCAAGCAACAACGCATCGCCTATCGCATCAACCGTGGACCTGCAACAGCTTTTTGGGTTCCAGCTCGAGGGCAAGCCATGAACATCATGTTTTCCAGTTGTAACGGTTTCAGTCACGACATCGACCCGAACGCCTTTTGTGGTCCGGACCCATTGTGGCGAGATGTTTTGAACACGCATCAGACCCAACCTTTCCATGTGATGCTTGGCGGAGGTGACCAGATTTACAACGATCGGGTCATGGAAGAGACCACAATCTTCAAACAATGGCTGGATATGAAGGATGCTCATCACAAAGAGAGACTTCCGTTCACAGCGGAAATGCAAAATGAACTAGAAGCTTTCTATCTCAACCGTTATAGCATGTGGTTCTCACAAGGGTTATTCGGTCTCGCCGTCTCTCAGATCCCCATGATCAATATTTTCGATGATCACGATATCATCGATGGATTCGGGTCTTATTCTGACAGTTATATGCGCTCACCAATTTTCTCCGGGCTTGGCTCTGTAGCCTTCAAGTACTACATGCTATTTCAGCACCAGAGTAGCATTGATGAAGGAGAGGATACTGAGCCAAGTTGGATTCTTGGAACCCAGCCTGGTCCCTACATCAAAGAGTTGAGTCGAAGCGTCTTCACAACTCTAGGTCGCGAAATTGCCTTCCTTGGCCTCGACTGTCGTACTGAAAGAATGCACGATGAGATTGTCAGTGCTGAAACTTACGACAAGGTTTTCGAGAGACTTGAGAAGGAGATTATCAAAGGGGAGACCAAACATTTAATTGTCTTGGTCGGTATCCCTGTGGCCTACCCGCGCATGGTTTGGTTGGAGAATATGTGAGTATATTGTGTAGCTTCTCGCAAAACCCCCGCTAATCTCACCTAGTCTCACTTCTCGAGTTATGGAGCCTATCAAAGCTTTGAGTAGAGCGGGTATTCTTGGAAAGAAACTCCTTAACCATATGGATGGTGGTGTGGAAATCCTTGACGATTTGGACGATCATTGGACCGCGAAGCATCACAAGGAAGAACGGAATTGGTTTATCCAGGAGCTTCAAGACTTGGCTGCCATGAAGTCTGTCCGAATCACCATTCTTGGGTAGGTCCCAACTACAAATTTTGTTTTTGCTTTCTGACCTTCACAGTGGTGATGTTCATCTCGGAGCAATTGGCCAATTCTACTCGAATCCTAAGCTTGGCATCCCGAAAGATCGAGACTTCCGCTATATGCCAAATGTCATCTCTTCGGCCATTGTCAACTCTCCGCCCCCTGAGACCCTAGCTGATATACTCAACAAGCGAAACAAAGTCCATCACCTTGACGCAGAAACTGACGAAGACATGATACCAATCTTTACACACGATGTGAACGGAAAGCCCAGGAACAATAAGCGCCTACTCAATCGTAGGAATTGGTGCTCAATTCGCCTGTATGACCCAGAACTCACACCCCCTGCCACACCACAATCAGATGGACCACCATCACCTCCTCGAGGTGGCCTTCTTCGTCGCTTATCATCTTCTCGTGGACCAAGCTACCGACCTGATGCCGCAGCACCTGTGGCACATAAGGGCTTCTTTGGTAGACGTGAGCCTGCTGCACCGCCTTTGTCTAGTCCTGGCTTCTTTGCACGACGCAACTCTACCTCACGCCGTACTTCAACGGACTCTGAGCGGCCTGGTATGCTTACTCGGACACTGTCCCTCTCACGTAAAGACTTCATGCCAGGAAACCTGTTCCGACGGAACAGCAAACGACGTCCAGATGATGGTGGAATCAATGGCTATGGAGCAGATAGCGATGATGATGTATCATACCATGAGCAACCTAGATCAGGTTTACGAGGAGGCAGTGGTGGCCAAGACTCAAATGATGGCTATTTCCCCAGCATGCCTCCCACTGCTGGTCGCGCAGCCACGAACCCAGCAGCGGAAGCATCTACATCTATTGCAGGTGCTAAGCCACAACAAGGTCTCCAAAGGAGTCAGTTCCATCGCACACCTACTGGTCTTTCAGCCAAACAGCTCAAAAAGTCTCCAAACCAGGAAGTTAATCTTGAAGGCGGACTAGATATCTGTCTCAACATGGAGGTCAATCCCAAGGACCCAGCCGGCATCACGAGTCCATATCGGCTATTGGTGCCGGCGCTCTTTCATGAAGAACCGCCAGTCAAAGCAGGCGCAAGCAGAAGTCGAAGTAGAAGTAGCAGTCGTAGTTCCAGTGACGTAAGTGTCCAACCGCAGCCGGGGAAGTTGAAACGATGGAATACCTTCACGAGGGGAAAGGGCAAGGAGAAAGAGTAGGATAGGAGTATGGCCGATGCGAGAGTTGGGGAGAGGAGATGATACATGGAATATGACAGGTGATGGGAAAGTGGATGAATAGGTAGTCATGGATGAGATGGAATGAGCTGATGTCATTGGGACTGATTGTTTATTCGGTGGTGGTGGGACTCATGAGCAAGCGACTAGGGGGAAAGCGTAGAAACCAGGATACCCTTTTTGTATATACTGCTTTGGTGGTAGTTTGTCGAATGTATTTCATCGGCTCTTCCTCTGACGACATTGATACTTCGAGTTCTACATAAATCTCTTTAAATGTGCCCACATCGGATAGAACTCTTCATTTCTTGAGCAATAGACATGTCAAGCTTCTTGGGATTGTCTTCTCCTTGGGCTGGGAAAATTGGCAAAAACCAATCAAAACAAAATAAGCGAGATTTATCTGTGGGGTGAGTGAGATTGAGTGCTTTTTTACGTATATGCATCTAAATTATGGCGATGCAATGAGATGAGGACTTGGTTGGAGGAGCCAGATTCAGATTCAGATTCTTTCTTACAGTTGAACACCCTATTGAGGGAGGGGAGTTGCGAGCTACGAGTTGAGCGATTAGAGGTTCTGTATGCGCGCGAAAGAGAGAGAGGGTTGCAGGTTTAGTGGCTGATATATGGGATGTGAAGGTAAGCTAGTTGAAATCCTAGTGCAGCTGGAAGTTACGTCTTTGAATTTATAGTTGGTTGTTTATAGAGGCTAGAGGAATTGGGTGGGTTGTTGACATGGTATGGTTGCTTTTGAGGATCTGGATTCGGAATGGGGGAGGGGAAGCTATGGTGTGTTTTTTTTGAATGTTATTTTGCTGCTGCTGCTGCGAGTGTTTGTTCGAATGATTGGAGACAGGAGACAGCAGTGAACGATATAGACATGTTTCTTGAGTCCTTCGCTGTCAAGAGATGCAAGTTAGATGTGATGTTGATATAGTGTCTTAGATGAAGTCTGATGGTAAGGAAGTACTTGCATATGGAAGGACAGACATAATGATAAGATTTGGCAGAAATATCCTCACTACCTTGTTGAACCCATCTCTCTGTCGATCTTGAGACCTGGCATGGACTAATGTGCAAAGCAACCATGTTATCCAACTCGGACCGATCTACCAGCTCTTTCATTATCTGTCCTGAGATGAACCAACAGTCTTACTTTGATCTTCTCGGATGCAGTGCGGATTCTTGTCCAGTTCTTGCGTTTAAACCTGGGAATAACATGCAAAGATCCTGCTTGTTTGCCCAAGAACCAGATTGAATGCCTGGTCTTCGAATTTTGTGGATACTCTGCAGTGAATCCTGCCCTCGAAGGCAAACAGACAAAAACAGGCGGAAACTAAGCGAGCGAGCCCCCTTGAGTTGTAAACACCTCGAAATTCACAGTGTCTTTCCCAGCGCAGCCTCGAAACAATAACCATCTTGACAGAAACGTCGATCTACACCAAAAATCTCCTCCAACACCACCAACAACAACAATCGCTAACCACAAATCAAGATGTCGACGTACTCGGCAAGCATCTACTCGGTAGATGAAGACGGAAACCCTTTCCCCTCGGTTCTCCCTCCCCCTCCCCCCTCTTACTCTCGCCGACAAGCGGCAGCTGGCCCTTCTTCCTCTTCTTCCCGCCCTCCCCCTCCTCCTCTCCCACATTTCGTCTTCCCGGCTGTCCCTCCTGCCCCTCTCCCTCTCCCTCTCCCTCTCCCTCTCCCTCTCCCTCTCCCTCTCCCTCTCCCTCTCCCTCTCCCTCTCCCTCAGCCTCCCCTCACCACCGCCGGTCCACCACCTCCTCCCGCCTCCTCCGCACGACCACCACCACCACCACCAGCCGGGTCTGGCCCTCGGTTGGCCGACTTCTTCGTCGGGGGAAAGCACGGGGTGGGCATGACCCGCCTATCCGACATCGCCAGAATCGCCGACCAGATCCTCTCGGCTGTGGAGAAACACAGCAACACCGGCGCCATCATGGGCAGCATCAAGACGATGTTGCACCAGACTCCAGATTTCGTGGTTGGGTTGAAGGAGTTGACCGAGACGGTCAAGGAGGTAGCGAAGGATGCTGAGTCGCCCAGCTTCTTCCGAGGGATCGAGCAATTCCGGGTCCATAGGTCGTTGGCTACTGTAGGTCATTTTCCCCTCTTCCTCGTTTCGGATATTGGGTTTTTTGTATGTACTAACATATTTTCAGACATTGAAAGCTCTTCGGAGCATGACTTTCGGTTTATTTGCCGTCGTCTCTCGCGAGAAGAGACTACCGAAGCATGTGAGAGAGAAGATGTTGGAGTACTCGGGAAAGCTTCATTACGAGCTGGAGAGATTGGTTCGGGGTCTGGAGACTCGACTCGGTGCCCGTCTTGTGGAGTATGAGATCATGCTGAAGAAGATCAAGGAAGTTCGCGCGGTGTTGAGGAAGCAGGAGGGAAGTGAAGAACCAAGGAGCGCGTAGAGAGATGTTGGAGGATGATGATGATGATGATAATGAATTGTGGATGGAGATTGGAGTGGGGGCGTTTGGCATTGCCTGGGAGCTTTGCGGGGTTTTGGGGAGTTTGAGAGGATTTGCGACTCGAGAACTTGGAATGGATGGAAGGAAGTGATTTGGGGGATGCATTCGCCGGTCAAAAATGAAACTTCTTTTTTCCCTTGGGCTCAGATTGAAACTTTGAGTGCAAATTTCAACGAATAAATCCACGATAGCTACGCAAAGCATTCAGAGGAAAGACCCCAATGCTGACGAATATACTGGTATAGCAATTATGAGAGCAGAAAAATGCGAAATGAAAGCACCCAAGGGTAGAAAGAGAAGCAACAATTCGGATTCAAAGTGCTGGATACCAAGCAGATACGGAGAAAGACAACGACTACTCAAGAAAGCGGAAAGAGGTTGAGCGCCAGACCTAGTATTAAATCCAAAGATGAGGCCTTGGAGTCATTTGCAACAGTTTCGAAGAACATACTATTTTGTGTTGGATGGGGATGGAGAGTGTCAAAAGGTGAGCGAGCCTTGAAGTTGAAGAAGTCCAGCTTATGTAATCACTCCTCCAATCAGATCAAAGCACGCTAAGATTGTCGCATCTCGAAATTTTGGATTCCCGATAAGAAAATACCTGCCCCCGCCACCACAAAAGTCCTCTCTAGCATTCCCTCACACTCCCCAAAGATGGATGCCCACGCGCTCCTCACATCCCAAGGATGGCGTGGAACCGGTAATTCTCTCCACCCAACGAGCAACACGATTGGGCTCTCACGACCTCTCCTCGTCTCGAAGAAAGTCGACAATTTAGGCATTGGCAAGAAACAGCACAGGACAAGCGACATGTGGTGGATGAATGCATTCGACAGCTCGTTAAAAGGTCTGGATACATCGAAAGAGGGGCAAGTCATCCAGACTGTCACCAGTGGTGGGCTGGATATGGTGCAGAAGGCTGGCGCGAAATGGGTTGGTAGTAAAGGCGGCTTGTATGCGAGTTTTGTGCGGGGTGAGGGATTGGGTGGTACTATTAGTCCCGAGGAGAGTACAGGAAGTGAGTCTGGGAAAGATGTTGGTAATGGTGGGGGTGGGGAGAAGAAGAGGAAGAGGGGTGGTGGGGAGGAGGAGAGTAAGGAGGACAGGAGGGCGAGGAAGGCGGCGAAGAAGGCGATGAAGGCTGAGAGGGTGGAATTGGTGATGGAGGAGTCAACGCCGGTGGGGACGGATTCGGACACTAAGGAGGAGAGAAAGGCTAGGAGAGCTGCGAAACGAGAGGGGCGTGAAATAGAGGAGAAGGTGCTGGAGGTGGAGGTAGCATCTGCACCGATCAAGATGACTGAGACGAAGGAACAGCGCAGGGCGAGGAGAGCTGCAGAGCGTGAGGCAAAAGAACAACAATCGAAAGCTGTCGAGGAACTGTCAGAGGATGTCGAGATGGCAGATGCACAAGTATCTGAAACGAAGGAGGAGAAGAAAGAGCGTAGACGGTTGAAGAAGCTTGCAAAAGAGGCCCAAGAAAAGCAGGAATCGGCGGACGATTCATCTGAGAAAGCCAAAAAGAAGAAGCGTAGGAAGGATTGAGTCTCGAAGTCTTTTGCATCAGCGCGGCGTTTTGGGCACCAGAAGGTTATAGATATGCAGCGATTCTAAAGTTCTAGTTCTAGATCAAGGCTCCTTTGGTATCTTGCCGGGCTTATTCGACAATAGCCAGGGTCTTCTCTCCCAGAATTCATCTTTGATAATGTCCACGTGCTGTACTGTGATCCTCGCCTTGGCTCTTCGCTTCCTATCTTTTTCCTCCTGAGTTTTGGAGAGAGCTATTTCCTCTACTGTCTTGGCTGAATCTTCATCCATGATCTCTGGGGCTGTTCCAGGCTCGACCAATTCGTACTAAGTGTGGAGGTTAGAGATTGCAGTTGGGGGATTGACACAGAGCTTACATCTCGGAATACCACACTGCCCTTCTTGTAGATCTCAGGCTCGTTATTGTAATTGATCTTGAATTTTGAAAACAAGATCTCGTTCTTGTCTGCAGAGAGAGATCCCTTAAATAAATCAGTACATTTCGATGTTCTTGGGACGATCAGAAGACTCACAGCCAATTCCTTTTCGGCACTCTTAGCATCAAACCCACCAATTTGAATCAATGCCCAGAACGTCGTGTTATACAGGTTATTGATGTGACCTTTCTCAATTAGTACTGCCCTAAGAAACGAAGAGGAACACACACAGTCAACCTGTCTCCAACTCATGTAATCTCTCAAATTCTGCACACTAGGATATTGCACAGCCCTCCCATCAAAACTAGGCAGCGGTGCCGTGAGAGGTAGATCTGGGAAATGCGCAGACCAGAGATGGACGTAATATGCTGTGAATGTTGAGACGATGGTAGTTACCAATTTACTAGTCCAGTCAATATCTTGAGTTCTGGGTCTTTTGAGAGCTGATTTGTGAGAGAGGAGTCATACCTTGACCGCCTTTCGAATAGTGCACAGGTTTTGTGGAACACGAAGCTGTAGAATATATCAGATCCAAACGCCAATCTGAGGATCTCGAACTCGGCCGAGGGTACCTGTATTCATCACTGATGCCATACGCGATCACAATATCGGGTAACTCATTCATGACAGCCATGGCAGCCGCATTCATGAGATCCAGTGCTCGCCGATCATTGGGCTTCTCGAATGCATATTTGTTTGAGAATCTATTTTGCGTGAGCATTTGCCTTAGAAACAAAGGGTGAGTAGCCATACTTGTGGAAGCCTCGACCGTCGATGCGCACTACGATCCACGTGTTTGGGAGGAGGAGGTCTGGCTGCTCGAAACTCTTCACGTATTCGTACCTGAGGTAGCGATGTAAGTAATCGAATGAGGAGAGTAGAGGAAGTTCATTTACTTGGAGTTCGCCATTGTGAGGCGTGGTATGGTTTGTGGATGTTGTCCAGGAATGAAAGGCTGAAGTGAGATGCATGAATCTCCAAGCGAGAAGCGAATGGAGAAATGTCAAGCGGGGTGGAACAGGCTCAATGTCCGCCAAAATAGAATCTGCAGAACTACAGGTACGGGATTGCCCTCAATCGAACGGAAGACGTGAAAAGATTCAGCTTAATTATTGAGCTACCTAGGCTCCTGAGTCTGAAAATACAGTCGCCGTGAGAGTCATGTTTGTTCCACGTGACTTTGGCTGTTTTTGGCTCCAATTTGAGTTGGAATGCTTTTTGGGACAGCGTTTGCCCAGCAGTGGGCAATTTAGTTAGAAAAGTAGTATGCTGATGAAATTTTCTGAAGCTTTGTCACTAATGGATAACATTTGGCGATATCAGTAGCCTTTCAAAAACAGAAGCGGTGACGAACATATTATTTACCTCTTCCCAGGCATTTCCCTTCTAATTGATATATCAAGCGAGCACGTCCATCGCTCGGCGGTCTTGAAAATTATATACATGCTTGTTCAATGACTCCAATGACTCCAGCAAATGCCCACATGATCGAATCTCAACGCCAAGCTAAACAAACACCGAACCATAATAGTTCATGTTGCAACCCAACCCAATAGTCGACATTTTGAGCCCTCGTACATGGCCGTCCGGACTAAATAAGGGGTTCCCTTTTTCTGTCCTGCTGCGAGAACGAAACTCGTCTCGCTCGCGAAATGCATTCCTATTCTTACAAACTCATCGGCCAGGCCTCACCTGCCGCTCCAAGCAGGTAACTCCGCAGGATGCCGCGTAGCATCAGAATTCAGCTCCGCAGGAT
The DNA here is from genome assembly GCA_020747065.1 of Cadophora sp. MPI-SDFR-AT-0126. Classification (NCBI taxonomy): domain Eukaryota; kingdom Fungi; phylum Ascomycota; class Leotiomycetes; order Helotiales; family Ploettnerulaceae; genus Cadophora; species Cadophora sp. MPI-SDFR-AT-0126. The sequence goes on from JAGMVK010000008.1 coordinate 780,513, forward strand.
GTGCAATTGGCGCATCCAGCTCACCAGGCCGCTCGTTATTGATCTGTTTTCCTTCTGTCTCGTAAGCTTGTTGCGAAACAGGTTCGTACGGAGGCGTTGCCTCTTGAACAGACGGTCGGGCAGCCTGTTTTCTTCTTTTTAGGAGGAAGAATCCAAGGATGAGAAGCGCGGCCAAAGCTGCAACACCAACTCCTGCACCAATGCCGGCTTTTGCTCCTGTTGACAGGCCAGAACTGCTCGGTGATGATGTGGGAGAGGACGAATTCGTTATGGCACCTGAAGGTATGGTCGTTGCTGTTCCAGTAGGCGTCTATGTCTCATGATTAGCGAGATCTCGTAAGGCGAAAAGGGAAATACATACAACAACCGTATTGAATTTCTCATTCTGTATCTGTCCCAACTGATCAAACGAAAACCTCTGTCCGTTTTGAGGCGCCGTAATATTCGAGCTCATCGCCATTAAGCTATTCGGTTTCTTCTCCAAATGCCACGCCGTCCCATTCGCCGCATTGGTAAGGAAGAACGTCCCGTCCCCCCAGGGTTCTATCTGCCAGAACATCGAAGCATCAGATATGCTTGCATTCGTCATCTGCGGTACTGTCCTCCCGGGTGTGTCTTCATTGGTTTGGAATTTGACTGTGAGGTAGCCTAACGGGCCAGAGTCTTTGGACCGTAGGACGTAGTAGGTTGAGTTGAAGGGGTAGAGTTGCCATAATTGCTGAGATTTCGTCGTGTTTGTTCCGGTGAAGAATATTGCGCCTGTTAGGCTGTTGTTGTAGAGACTTGTTCCTGCTGCGGACTGTCCTCCATCTGGTGTGTCTCCGATGTATATCTGATGCCAGTGATCGCTTGCGAAGTTCGCCATTGTAATTGTACACAGTACTTAGATGTTGGAAAATATTCTGTACTTTCGAAGAATCGCAAAGACGCCGAAATCAAGGAGAATGAGAAGAGATCGCTTGGGAAATGGATGTGTAATAAATCTGGGAGCAGGCGGCGCAGTATTCCAAAGGCAGGCCTTGTCTAGTTCACGGAGGAGCAAATGGGATGTTGTTACCGCCATCTTGGCAGGCACTAATGGCTGGCAGGAGCAGAGTAGGAGCAGCTCGGAGACTTGATCTGCACATAATTCATGCTCTGCGAACGGCGCATTACTTCAGGATCCAAAAGCAACGCATCGACATCAAGATGAGGAAGAAATATCAAAAATGAGCATGTGAAAAGCTTGTTACCGTCAACAGGCTGTTTCTCAGACTCGAAATTCTCATTCAAACTGACAATGCATTTCAAGAGGATCGTCTTTGAAAGCGCGGCTAAAGATTGAAGCATGCAGCTAAAGTCTAGCTTCCATAATCTCACGATCCCGAGTATCTCATTGGCATATTCGGTACGAGACTTAGTTTCCACTAGATGTGGCTGATGCTTCAGATCAGCCTCAACCCTGCCATCACCAAAATAGCCGAGATCCAAAATAGCTTATGTTCATCCTTTCTTCTTGTCGACTTGGGAGGCTCTGCGCGTCGAAAGTGCTGATAAGCTTTTTGCGGTGGTTCGCTTTGTAGAATTGCACTTGGCTGGCTCTCTCGATACTGGTACTCTCTTCCATCACTTAATTAGGGGCCTGATTTGCCTGGAGCGACAGCAATGCTGGCAGTATTGACAGGGGTAAGATGCACAGTACCCAGTCCAGGACATTGCAGTAATCAGACTTGGCAAAGGTCAAGATCGACAGAGGTAGCATCTCCTTCCCAACTTGGAGTCTTTGATATCTCATGCATTCAGCTATACAGTTGTAAGGACACTGGCATTCTTATACCAAGTCAAAAGCGGATTCTCTCCATTCTTCGTCTCCGTCTCCTCGACATACGCCCAGCGTCTCAAGAACTCTTCATGTGAGAGGACACGCGTGAGCTTGCCCGTGATGGCTCTGTACATCATCTCCATGACATTGAAGTCTGTGGGGAACAGGATATCAAAGTATCCTTGATGTACCTGACCAAGTCAGCTGCTGCGTTTGATGAAATTGAAGGAGATGTGGAGAATTACCAAAGGCGTCGTAACAGGTACAGTCCTCCTCTTATACCTTGTCTGCACAACCGGCGCATTGATCCCCTTGATGGTATCCGGCAGATCATGAAAGTCACTCGTCAACAACCGATGACTTGGGAAATACTTTCCCAGAATGTCGAAAAACTGCATGAGTCTGGTAGGAATGTATTCCGGATCGCTCAAATTCGGCGCGAAAGGTACCACATTACGGAGTTTCCGTAATATCTTGCTTTGATGAAGCGGTAAGGGGTACCGACCTCCCGTTGCAGCGTGCCGAACCCTTAGGAAGCGCGATGCTACTGGATCGATGTTTTGCATGTAGAACTCGAAGAAATCGCCTTTCGAGTCGATCAGTACTGTTCCTTGGAGGGGCTCCTCGGTAGCAGGATCATAGCGAATGGAATCATGCGCGAAGTTGTCGAAAACTTCCATGGCCAGGAAGTAGCAAGGAGCCGGTACAACCTGGTCCCATTCGAAGATAGATTTGTTGATAATTTCCACCTTGTTCGAATGACCTCTCGAATCAGCTGTCCGTAGCAGTTGGTTTTGTTGCAGTTTTGCTAGATTGGACGAGATCTCAATGATCTTGAACTTCGTCCGATGATAGACATGTGGTTCTACTTCTCGAATGTAGTCTAGGATGTTGAGCATGAGAGTCCCGTTCCCCGCGCCCATCTCGTAGATGATCAGGTCATGGTATGGGTACTGAGAGAGCTTGTAATTGGCGACTAAGTATCGTGCTATGGCTTCTCCATAGTACGGACGGAAGAGCTCTGTGGGGGTATGCCATAGCTGCCGCGTGTCATTGGGTTCCTTAAGGTCCAATTTATCCTCGAATTCGGTGTATCGCTGTCCTAGCAAGCGATGGAATTCCGGTTCGTCTTGGATATTGTTGAAGTCAAATGGTTCTCCTGGTGTGAAAATAACCACCTGTTTCGAGAAGTACCCATATGAAGGATTGTATAGCGAGTCTGCGAAGATTGTAAGTCATGATTTGGGACTTGAATGGAGGAAATACCTTCTATGAAGTCCCTCGTAAGCATCTTCACTCTCCTGGGCCTCTCCCTCCGCCCTCTCAGCTGGTCCGCGGTGACCATTGGGTATTTCTCGTATTCTGCCGACATGTCCATGGGAAACAGGTCCGTCCTCTGCTGCCAATGACTCTCATTGCGACTGATCCCATCCCCTCCCCCAGAAACACATCTGACCTGTGTCCGCCGCCCATGTCGTGCACCATGTATCCGGAAGGGCACCGAAGAATGTGCAAGGAGAGATTGACAGGGTCGATGCCTAAACAGCTGTCTGAACAACCGCGAAATGATTGGGGAGTCCATAGAAGGGCGTTTATTAACATTGTATGGTGCGAAGTTCCCCGAGAGCTTTGGCACAAGGCCGAGATCGTGGTGGCCAAAGCTCCTCCGGATCCTTGTCAAACTTTCTCAAGACCTCCACTCCATTCCACAAGCTGCACCGTCTGTACTTATTTGCGACAATGTACTCCGTACATGATGCACCAGAACCAATGAGACGATGTCTATGAGCAATCACCCCAAAGCCTACGGCACTGCCGCCGTAGCAATCGCATTCACAGCCGGTGTCCTCCTCACGCTGGGCTTCAAAGATTTCTATCCCGACCTCGAACGACGGTACCAGCGGCGCCGAGGGCAGAAAGCCTCGCCCGCAGACTCCAGACCAGGCAGTACCTACCTCCCACCAGTCAAACTCGAAGACCATACTCGCAGCGCGCGACAATCGGTAGTCGGTGTTCCAATTCCTCCTGTTCCGGAAGGCATCGAAGGCTGCATAGGCAATACCCCGCTGTTCAAGATCAAGAGCTTGTCTGAAGCTACGGGATGTACTATCCTCGCCAAAGCGGAGTTTTTGAATGGTGCTGGAGGGAGCCCGAAGGATAGAGTGGCGCTGAATATGATACGCATGGCTGAGGAAGAGGGGTTGTTGGAGCCAGGGAGGGGTGATACGATTTATGAGGGCACAGTTGGATCAACGGGCATTTCTCTGGCGACGCTGGCGAGAGCATTGGGGTATAAAGCTTACATATGCATGCCGAATGATCAGAGTAAGGAGAAATCGGACCTATTGCATCACTTGGGAGCCACGGTTGAGAGAGTCACACCTGCGCCCATCACATCCACCGAGCATTTCGTCAATTTGGCAAGAAGGAGGGCGTTGGAACATACGGCCTCAGGAGAGGATGACAGCAGAGGTTTCTTTGCGGATCAGTTTGAATCTTTGGCAAATTACAGAGCGCATTTGAAGAGTACGGGACCGGAAATCTGGCAACAGACTGGTGGGCAACTTGATGCTTTCGTTGCGGGTGCAGGGACTGGTGGTACGATCTCGGGCATCTCGGTCTACTTGAAGCATGATATGGGGTTAGGAAAGGATCTTAGAGTTGTGCTGGCTGATCCGGAGGGGAGTGGGCTTTACAACAAAGTGAAGCATGGCGTTATGTTTTCTAATACCGAGAAAGAGGGGACGAGGAGGAGGCAACAGGTCGATACTATTGTGGAAGGTATTGGGATTAATCGATTGACGGAGAACTTCGAGGCGGGCAGAGAGCTGATTGATGATGCTGTCAAAGTGACTGACCTGCAAGCTATGAGGATGGCGAGGTGGCTAGTGGAGAAGGATGGTATCTTCGTGGGTAGCAGCAGTGCTGTGAACTGTGTTGCTGCTGTGGTGACAGCTTTGAAATTGCCGAAAGATAGCAGGATTGTCACTATACTATGCGATAGTGGAACGAGACATCTGAGTAAGTTCTGGAAGAGGATTGCGGAGACAGGGTTGGAGGAAGACCATGATCAGACCGATCTGTTGTCTATGCTCGGAATCAAGGAGGAGAGATGAAGGCTCTACAGTCACAAAGCCATCTCACCAAACCATACATGGTCTGCCCAGCTGCAGCTGCCAACAATGCTCAAGAGCTATTCGGCTGAGCTGGGATCTTGTTCCGCAGAGACCATTCAACGTCACAATGGAGCAGAACATTGATTGAAAGTCATGTTTGCAAGACGTTCTATTATCCTCTAGCATCAAATGCCAAGCCACGCGCCTGACAGGGTATTGCACAAAACGCCTGTAGGAGGCGCGAATGGAAAGCTGAAGAAATATGAGACTCAAATCAACGCTTCTTGATCTCATGTTCTCTCATCAAACCGAAATCTCCAAGTGCAAAACCTAAACTCCAAACCGTCCATAAAGCACAGAGAAGAAGGGAAATTTTGTATGCAGATATCAGCACACTCGGCTCGGAGCATCGACCCATGAATCCCTGCAAATGATATCCTGCTTCTAGAGCTCAAGAGAACTAGCATTATTAGTAACCGCATGACACAATAGGTATTTCGTATTCTTACCTTCCAGCGATTACCACAAACTGTGCATTCACAGAAAGTTGTCATAGGTTCATCAGCACTGCGAGTCTGAGCCTGACTGTAGCTGACTTTCTTCTGACCGCACTTTCCGCACTTGAGCGCATCACTTATACTCTTCTCAGCCATTGGAACCTGCGCCTTTTTCATGTTATCCTTCTGGAGCTTCGCATCTTCCGCCTTGCGATAAGAGGATTTCAATTCTTCATGACCCATGACCACAAATTTTGACGGCGGAATCTCGCCAGACATAACTCTGGGGCCTAGCTCTCGGTTGTCCTTGTGCTTGAGATTTTGGAAGAGAGAGCGGAGCTTGGCGCGGTATTCAGAGTTGTCGCCTTTGTAAGTGTCGAATGCTGCTTGCTCGACCTCCATGGCTTTGATCATGACATTGGTAGATGACTCGTCGCACATGAATGCCAATCCGTTGTAAATAAGTCCAATGCAGGCATCTCGAGAAGGTGTGCCGGTCCGCGCAACATCAACCTTCTCTGTTTCCCAGCGCCTCTTCGTGACATCGCCCTTGAATGATTTGGTCTCGTTTGCAGGTGCAGGTGAGTTGGACTTTGGAGGTGAGGATCCGGCAGGAGCTGCGATCTTCTTCTTGTGACCACCCTGAACGATCTGCTTCCACTTCTGGACAATCTCCGAGGCAAGCCTTGCGACCTCCTTGTTGGGGTTTGCCTTCTGCTTCGAGACAACGATACCTGCTTTGGTGGTCTGTAGGCAGGAGATCAGTCTTTGTCGCAGGTCATGAGGATTTGCACACAGTTGTCCAAATTTGCTCCCAGGAATGCGAACGAGCAAAGACGATTAACGTACCCTCAAGAGCTCCTCAGTTGGAACAACATCTTTCTTCAACGTCTCGAGCATGGTGATGATGACTGACGCGGGCTGCTTGTCTGCTAGAGCTTTCTGCAGCGAGTGTATGCGCGTGCTGACTTCCTTTGCGTCCATCTTGAAGGCTGTGTGGCAGTTTAAAGGCGTTGGGTGTTGGAAGGTGTACAAGAGCGGGGAGACTCGAGTGCGGGAGATGTATGGAGGACAATTCGAGGAGGAAGTTTTATGATGGCTAGCAGACTGACAAAGTGAATGACTTGGGGTCAGAAGTAGAAGTCAAATTATTTCGTTGACAGCATAAGTTTGGTGGATGAAGGTGAAGTTTGGTCGCAGCCTCGTCAGTCCATAGAAGTGATCGGCCTTAATTTTAGCGCGTTCGAGGTCCGAAGCTTCCCCAGATCATCTTTCTCTTTACCATGCCACCACTCGAAACATCGTCTCAGCCTCACCACCCAGCAAGATGAACCTGAGCCTTTTAACATTCATCACCAGTGCTTTGGTTAGAGTTTTGAGAGCCAAGACGACCTTCTTATCAATTCATAACGTCGACAACCATCCTGCCCCAGTTTGCTAATACCGTAAGTACTCTGTTCCGTACCCCGTACACGTTACCAAGATGCAAGCCACTTAGCGGAATCGACCATCAAATACATATTTCTACTGCTTTCCATCAGTATGGAACTGCATCATCCAGTCTCTCGGCTCTGTTCCGGACATCTGACGCGATCTTATTGGTGGACCAGCAAGAACTAAAAGCCTTCGTTATCACCACGGACTTGAGATAAGCCATCGCCACAAGAAGCCACCACTTCATCTGGGCCAGCTAAGTTGGCCCATGGAATTGTACAAAGCACAACTGCCCTAATCCCCATGGACGACAAGTAGTTGTTGTCTCCAATCATGATTATGTGGCTTGTGGAATTGACATAAAATCCGTGGAAGCCATGGAGTTAACGTTATTAACTTCATGGCCGTTCTTCTCTGACCTATGATGCGTCCTCAAGCTACAGGAATATGTACGTACGTACGTAATCAGGTTTGAAGAAGTGGTTGTTGATGCGACATTCTGCTGTAGGAAAGTATATAATTCCTTGTTCCTGCTGGTTTAAGTATTTTCTTGCATTCAATATTTCACAGTCAGCACACCAGCCTCAAGAACTCTCTTATACAGAATCCAAAATTTTGTATTCTCATTTCTCAAGTTTCTTCACAACAAACAACCCAACCTCAACTACCATGTCTCTCGCTGGCAAAGTCGCCCTCATAACCGGCGGATCTAAAGGAATCGGCCGCTCAATATCTCTCCATCTCGCCTCCCTCGGCGCCAAAGTCGTTGTCAATTACTCAAGCGATGCCTCATCCGCCGAGTCAACAGTCAAAGAAATCGGTTCAAATGCCTTCGCCATCAAAGCCGACGTCGGCAACGTCTCAGAAATCACAGCCTTAATAGAAGAATCAGTCAAGCATTTCGGAAAACTGGATATCTTGATTGCGTGCGCCGGCATCATGCCGTTGAACGAGTTGGAGAATATATCCGAGAGCGAGTTTGATCGGATCTTCAATCTGAATGTCAAGGGACCATTGTTTCTCTCACAGGTACGTATTTCTATTTGATCTTTCAAAAAAAAAGTATAAGACTAACACATCACATAGAAAGCAGCACCACACATGACCGCCGGCGGCCGCATCATACTCTTCAGCACAACCCTCTGCGCCGCCTCAACCGTCACGCCCAACTACCTCGCGTACGTCTCCTCCAAAGGCGCAATCGAGCAGATGACACGCGTGATGTCCAAAGACCTCGCCCGTAAAGGCATAATGGTCAATGCTGTCGCGCCAGGACCTACTGCTACGGAGCTCTTCATGAACGGCAAGCCGGACAATGTGCTGAAGATGATTGCGGGTTTCAATCCTCAGAATCGGATTGGTGAGCCGGAGGAGATTGCGGAGGTGGTGGGATTCTTGAGTGGGGAGGGGGCGAGGTGGGTTACCGGTCAGACTGTGAGGGTTAATGGGGGGATGGCTTAATGTCAACTGGCATTTGATGGTGGTAGGGATAGGAATGAAACGGAGTTTATCTGGCAGCGATTATGGAATTTTTAAAACATTACTTGACTTCAACACAGTACTCCTTGCCTCTGCCTCGTCGATAAATCAAGCAACTCCAAATGCCCCCTTCCACCCATCTACCCTCACGCCATCTTCCCACCCAAGCTCTCCCTAAATCATCTCATTCTCAGCTGAATTCAACCCCTCACAACATCCGCACTATCACACGGCCTGCATGCAGTACCTTCCCCATTCCCATTTCCACTCTCGCTTCCAGATCCAGACCTAGATCCGATACGCGTACTTCCACCTCCATCGCTCTGCGCCATATCGCTGATGTCGGTATCGTGGGGGTAGCTCTCATTGTCGGGTTCTTCGTCGTGACGCTCGACGCCTTCGGGGATGGGTACCATCTAAAGGCGCGTTTTAGTTCACATGTCAAACGAAGCAAAATCTTGTCTACAGCCGGGAAGCATGGAGACATGTTGAAGCTCAGCAGACATAAGTCCGTGGAGATGAAAATCCCAAAAATGATTCTTTGACATAAGAGGGAAGGGAGAGGGAAGACTCACAGCACGTTTGCACCATATATGCGTCGCCACTCTGAAATCCAAACCTTCGATGCAGCCGCCCTTCACGCTTACCACGTTCTTGCCGGGCGTGGAGTGGATGACTCGTGTTCCGCAGCTTTTGCAGAAATAGCAGTTTAGCATGTGGCCGGATGCTGTTGGTCGTCTGGTTTATAAGTGTTAATATTTGAAGTCTTTTGACATTTGTGATAGACGAGTATAAAAAGGAGAATGTAAAGTGCAATTGATTGAAAGAGATACAATACTCCATAGGAGAAATGCGGCACAAGAAATATCACAGGATTCATTGACTCGAAAGCCAAACCATGACCATCTCATCATTCCCTTCACCTAATTTTAAAACCTAACCTCAAAATCAAAAATGAAAAAGTAACTCACGAATAACAGCTCAACTTATCCTTCCCCGGCAACTTGAACGCAGGAAAGATAGCCGAGCATCCATACGCAGAACCAGATTGCAGACGGCACTCATCGCAGTGGCAAATGTAGACTGCGAGGGGCTTGGGGAGAGGCGTTTTGAATTTGATGGCGCCGCATTGGCAGGAAGCGTTCATTTTTAATGATGTTGACTTTTTGGATTTTGGGTGGAGAGGAGTGGGGATTTGGGAGGAGAAGAGGCGCGGAGGGGGAGGAGATAGGGGTGGAAGTTATGGTCGAGGCTGAGGTTGGAGAAGATGGTGGGGTGGCAAGGCTGAGGTTGAGGCGGGGTAGTGGTGTATCTAGGTACGCACTTCCAAGGCGTGAATAATCGTTGTGCTGTAGAATTGAGTGTGCGTGGAGATTCTGATGAAATCGAGGGCTTTGAGTATTATGAGGTATTTCAAGGCCGACTGCGGAGTTCACTTGTTGACACTTCTCCGCGTTGTGGGGAAGAACTCGCGATCGGACTTGAAGTGAGTCAAGGCGACTTACTGTGAGTCCCGCTATCACATGATTTCGTGATGAATGATGACCCGAAGGGTACGTATGTGGCTGCTTGATCTACGAGGAGTGCAGAAGGATAGCTTCGTGGGTCATGACTCGTAAATTAGTCTAAGTGCCTATCAAAACATTATCATTAGAGCAACTTCTCCCTCACACTCCTCCTGAACACCGTCTTCAATTCCTTGAACCTGAAGTCTCTCCAACAAGTTGATCTCCACTCTGTCTTGAATCCGTATTCTTATTGCTATTCCCCTCCTCTGCACCGCTTTGTCCCTTTCCAACATCCGAGTGCTTCGCTGGATCGAACACGTAGATTGGGAATTCCAGGAAGATTGTTCGCTTGATGATGGTAGGTAGTTTCGAGTATATTTGTGGTGGGAAAGGAATCAAGATGCTAGTGCGGTTCAAGTAGCGAGAATACTCCTCCCAATGATTGTTCTTCTCATATCGCTTCTTTGCTCCAGGTCGTTCTTGAAGTGTGAGGCCAGAGACGAACATGAGGAGGATGGTGAGGAAGAATGGGCCGAGGATCGTGGCGTAGAGAGCTTTGTAGGCTTGTCCGCGCACGTAACCGTTTGCTGCTGGCGATACGGCAATCATGTAGATACCTAAGATGTTAGTAGGTAATCAAGAAACGAGAGGGGTACATACCGAATTGGATGATGATTTCCCCGAAATAGTTTGGATGCCTGGTCCAGTTGAAGAACCCCTTGTCGCAAATACCAGACTTGTCGCTCTGTCTAACCTTGAACAGATATTTCTGTACATCGCTAACACTCTCCATGATGATCCCGATTGACCACAACACGACACCTGCAATATCTCTTCCTGTGCCGAAATCTGGCTGCCGGTATTGAGTGACATTTGGAGAGTTCAATACAGTGACAGGTAGAGATACGGTCCACACCCAGAACATCTGGAAGACCCAAAATCCGAGGAAGGGGAAGAATTTGTCGCGCTTGTCGTCGAAGCGGTCGTCTTTGCCGGTCTTGATGATTCGGAAGAGGAGGAATCCAGAGAGGCGCGCACCCCATATCATTATGAAGAGACTGGCGACGATTTGGCGCGCATTATGATGGCCGCTGAATGCGAGGGTTATAATGGCTAGGACGACGAAATTGGTTCCGCCAGCGAAGTCTACAAATGATTAGATGGGCTATTACATGGTTGGGGGGGAAATCATTACCAGTGAGCTTGTCAAACTTCAATGAAAATGCGATCGCAAAGAAGAATAGCTGGTATCCGACAGTAATTAGGAGGGTGATGGTAAGATAGTAGTCGTCTAATACGTGGACAGTCATTTTGGCGGATATTGAGCGTTGTGAAGTCAGGTTGAGAGACGAGCTTCAGATGAAAGGAACACTTGAATTAAGTACACAACGGACGAGGCTCAGCCTTTCATCATATCACTAATTGATGTCAGCCTAGCAAACTCTACTGCTAGTACAGTATAGTAGCTACTCTTGGTGACCAACAGAAAAGAGAACGCTAGTATGCGAATGCGATAATATTACAAAAGTTCACGATGAAAGAGGTGTACGGGAGATGGATGCATCGATCTTTGGATTCATGGGCGTCATCGATTGTCATAACGGGAACTAGCGGCCGGCTTTAGCGAGTTTGACGGCCTTTGAAGCACTGAACCCTCCGCTTCTGCGCCAGTCAATAATCTAGACAGGGCTGAGTCTAACTTTAAGTTCTAGACTGACCTTATTTTAACTTCTTTTGTATATCCTCACTTATCCATGATTTATAATAACAGTGTTGTTTGCTTCATCCTTTTGAACTGTCATTCTGAAGAACTGCCTAATGTCAATGGCCTATCCGCTTCCGGATTTGAGAAGGTCACGGACTTGGCATAACTCGTTACAAATGTCCTGTTCTCAAACTGATCCGCTCAACAAGCTCATGCCGAGCATCCTATCAAGGCTTCATCATCCGATTTGTCTGCTTTAGACGTACGTATTTCTTCCTCTTTGAGTTGAAAATAGGTGGAGATCTTGCGATGATGTTCTGTTTATCACGTTTGAAAAATGTGGCGATATGTCATGTCCCACATATTCAAACGAAACAACAGCCGCAACTTTGAAAAGCACTGCCTCAGCACCCGCTCGAGATGTTTGGCCTCACCTCGACGTCGTGGAGCCTGCGGATCAAGTGGTCTCGCCCTTCCGAGGACCCTCAAAACTGTACCTGCATCCACTGAGAATTGCATCTGTGATTGGTGCTTCGGGAAAGCCCCTTAATCCCGATCCCTCATATCGCTTCGCTTATGACTCGATGAAACCTCACATGTCTGGGGAACCTCATTTCTACCATTTCCAAGACTTGCGTGTCTGACGAGCCCAAATCTCCGACTCCCATGAGACTGTTTGGCACGAGCTTCGTCAAACCAGCATCGTGGGCGCTTTGCTGTTTCCGCTCCATCACTGCGTGCATGCTGGGTTGATCGTGGCTTCTGCATCGCGAAACGCCTGTCGGGAATGGATTACGATGGCAATGTTCCAAGCTCAGTGGGTCCTTCATCTCATCTGATCTTTCTCTTTTTCTTTGCCTGAGATATCTTTTACAATCTTTCGAGGTTTTGCGTTGCGGCTCCAGTCTTTTCCTTTCCACAGCACCAATGCCCTCCCGCACGGTGCCGGATCACCCTTGATTGCGTTTCCATTGCGGTACCATTCGCATCGCCTTCCTTCTTGTGATTACACTTCGTCTTGTTACTTTCGTTTCTGCAGCTGCCGGTCACGCTCTTTTTGAGATCCAAGACGTCTCTTTCCTTTCAACATACCACGGCTGGCCTGTTGGATATTACATTCTTTGAATTATTGTGCTGGGCTTGATCATACTTTATCATGCGGAAACTTATATCAAGATCGCTGCTGCTGGCGGCGTTCTCAACTTGCGTACAGGTAAGATGGTTGATGGGGCTGGGTAGCGATAGGGTTGACGTGTGTTTAGGGAGACCGAGCATTTGAACACGCACAACAACGAAATGGACTTTCGGACTTATTAGCAGCGCTGGATGCATCACGACCAGGCGGGGTAGGACAAGGGAATGGGGGTGCTCAAATACAAGCAAGTCAACAAGGAAATGGAGTTGGCCAGCAAGACAATGGAATCGCGGATCTGTTGGCAGCGCTTGAGAATTCGCAACCTGGAGGAGTAAAATCTGGAAATGGAGGTGCTCAGATACTGGGAAGCGATGGAAGCCAAAATGGGGATGGAGGAAATAAAGGGAGCATTCAAGGAGGACAACAAGCGAAGACAGTGACAATAACGAGAGGGACAGCGGCGGCGGGCAATGGAAGCTGTCCAGCGGAAAAGACAGTCACGACGACGACGACAATAAGTGTATCTGGAGCAGCGGCACTAGGAACAGGGTAGGTTCATCATTCTTTGGGATGGGAGCGGATGCTAAATTGGATAGTTCACCGTCCCCTCTAATGACTGCCAATATCACCGAGGCAATGACTGCCACTGCGCAAGCAACACCACAGCCAGCTGCAGAAGTACCTGGTGTAATGCCACCTGGGGGAGCAGTTGGTACTGGTGGAACTGGTTCAAAAACAGCGGAAAGTGTTAAGACTTCGGAGGCCTCGAGTCCGGCTATTGGTGAGTATAGTCAAGACCATAGAGGTAGAACCTCAACTAACAGTATTCAGCTATGCCAGCAGGTGTAATGCCTCCAGCAGGCGCAGCAGCTGGCACTGGCCCTCAAAAGACCGCTGGAATAGTGAAGACTAATGATCCAGCCAGTCCTGTCGCTGGTAAGTTTGGACAATACCATGACCAAGATTCAAGTTAACAATATCTAGCATCAGCAGCACCAGGAGTGAACCCTCCAGCAGGAGCCGTAGGAACAGCACCTACAGGAGCCGGAGGAAAAACACCAGCAATTGTCAAAACCAATGATCCCGCTGTCGGCAATATGCGTACGTAACTCGTACTAACCTATCACAACAACACAAACTGACACTCACCAGCAACCCAAGGCATCGCCTCCGCACCTCCAGTAATGGCATCCGCACCAGCTGTCGGCGCTCCTGGCCAAATGGCGTCTGGTGTAGGGACACTCGTCGCCGGCGGCGCATGCGATTGTTCATGTCTCTGCGGCCCCGGCTCATTCCCAGACATGGCACAAATGGGCCAAGCACCACCAGCAGCTGCCCCAGCAGTAGGAACAACAATGACAACATTGACCAGCGCAGCCATCGTCCAAGTCACAAACGGAGCCAACGCATCACCTCCTCCACCAGCAGCCGCTCCCGCTCAACAGGGAACCCTCACAAACCCAGCTATCGTGAAGGGTACACCCGGTGCCCAAGTACCTCCACCAGCACCTCCCGCGCCTCAACCACAAGCCTCGTCTTCATCTTCGTCCGTGCCCGTAGCTCAGCCTCAGGTCCAGCCAACGTCGAGCCCGACACCGCCAACTCCAGCTGCCGCACAAGGAGCATCAACGATCGAGTTATCCATTTCTTCGCCTTTGGGCCAGGCGGCGGCGTTAGCCAAGCCAAGCAGTACGGCGAACGCGGGCGATGCGGCTGCCAATGCGGCCGCTGCTATTAACATCTCGACGTTTTCGTTGACGAGTAGTTTAGTGTTGGGGAACTTGGCCGCTACGACGGGTGCGCCGAAGGCGTAGATTAGAGAATGCCCGGGAGAGTAGGATGGGAAAGAGAACGTGAGGGATGACTTGGAGGGATGATGAGATATGAGAGGATGTGAATACCAAACCAAACGATTGCGAATAACCGTACTAAGTTAATATGAGCGACATTTTTTCTTATTTGCTTTCTATTGTTTTTTCTGTTTTTGGGACTGGGATTGGTTTGTATACAGGGGAAAGCATATTCTTATACCATTGGCATTGTGGGAGGATAGAAAGGAAGGGAAGGGAGGAAGGAAAGGATTCATTGTCCAGGAGACAGGTACTCGTTAGTTGTAGATAAAAACCTTCACTTCCAAATCATAGTCATATCAACAACAAGAACCAGAAATGGAAGTTTTTAATGCAATCAGCTTTTCGCTTGAATTGGTAGTTTGCTGGGCGGTTTTGACTCGGATTCTGCGGGTGTAGTTTGTGAGCTTGCCTCTGCTGGGGCTTCACTCCCTGATGACGCCTCTTTTGCCTGCGAACTCTGTAGTAGCAATTTTGCCCTTTTCGCTGCCCGCTTGCTAATGGTTGGTGGACCACTATTCGGCTCCTCTTGTTTCCTCTTGCCTTTCTTTCCAGACTCAACCTCCTTCGGCTTGGGCTTGACAACCTCGCTCTCACCGCCATCAATAACATCAATCACACCTCTCCAACTAGTCCTCTTCAGCCCCTCATTGATCACCACTCCCCTCGGATTGACACCCATACTCTCTAGTCCCCTCTCCTTCGCTAATCCCCAAACACCAAGCAGATTCAAGACATCAGCCGGTGCCCTCACCCCAAGAACACTCTTCGCCTCACTGCTAATCACCAAACCCCGGCCTTTCGTAGCACGCACAATAGCCAGCGTATTACTTATGAAATTCCTCCTTGCGTTACTCTCCTGGCCCGTCGCTTGTCCATAGCAGATCTCAATTCTGATGCCGCGATTTATAGCCGTCATAAGCGGTTTCGGTTTCCAGTGGAAAGGAAAGCGTTGTGTGAGGTCGAGAGAGATGATCGAGTGTTCGCTGAGAGATATGCATGCTGCGAGGTAGGCTTTCTCGTTCGTGGGGCGGAGGGCGAGGATATCGTAGGTGCTGGCTAGGACTGAGAGGCGGTAGTTCTGGGCTGGGTCGATGAGTGTGAGGGTGCAGCGTCGGAGGAGAGTCGTTTTCGGTGGGAGGGTGAAGGGTTGTGGTGAGGGTATTTGGTTGGTTATTTGCGAGGGGAGGGGCCCGGAATGGATGTGGTTCAGGGCGAGTGTGTTGTAACCTAGTTCGGAGAGGAAGGAGATGGTTCGTTGGAGCTCTTGGGGGCTCTGGGTTGATGACCAGGGGACGTTGAGGTCGTAAAGCATTTTGAAGAAAGTTGAAGATGATTATGTGCGTATCATTACCCCTCAATCGTCCAAGTTGTGTAGGGAACCCAGGTCAAAGCAGCTCTTCTGCCTTTCTGGTGGAGACGCTTGACGTTGCCTTTGCGCCGTGATCAATTTCCTTTTAGAATTGCCCGGGTTTCTGTATGCTTCTGTGTTCCTAGAATATCCGCAGAGCTTCTCGTGTATCCAATGGGGTGAAATGTGAACGCTGACTGCAGCTCTGGACTTTTGTATGATTTTGGATGGAGTTGTTGTACTGTCGATGCGCCGCGATCGATTTCCTTCTTCTTGATCGGTCCACCAATTTCTTCCTTTATCAACTTGAGCGATTCGATTCTATTTACGCCAATCAGAAACTTCGAAAGTTGTTGGACAGTATTTCTTGAATAGTAATGCGCCTTGGAGCTGTGAACATCTGATCGCCTCGGAATATAATTTAGCTGCACCTCTCGCTTTCCTGGGTCCCGCCTTTCTTCTTTCGACCTAGCGCGGGGCATTCTCCATTTCCCGCTTTCTGTCAGCCGCGCACCATCTCAAGTCAACACTGAGAGTCCAGTCCAAAGTCCAGACTTCTCCAGAGTCGTAACACCAGCTCGGGAGATTAGGACATCATCGCATCGCACGAGGCCTCTCGGGAGCATCACCATCATCTGGCCCGAGTAACGTCGGTCGACCTTATTGTCCTGCGACGTCTCGCGACCTTTACCTCCTCTGGTTTTGCGCAGTGCCTTGCCTGGCAGGCCCTCTGCAATGGCGCGCGTCTACGCAGATGTCAACCAGCAGATGCCCAGATCTTACTGGGATTACGACAGTGTTAATATCACCTGGGGAGTCCTGGAGAATTATGAAGTTGTGCGAAAGATTGGTATGCTTGACTCAGGTCATTCCGAGACGTTCACATGCAGGCAGATACTGACAATCATGCGTAGGACGTGGGAAGTACTCGGAGGTCTTTCAAGGCATCAACGTTATCAACTACCAAGAGTGTGTTATCAAGGTGCTGAAGCCGGTCAAGAAGAAGAAGATAAAGAGAGAGATCAAGATCTTGCAGAACCTCTCAGGAGGACCGAATATTATCGGCCTGCTCGATGTCGTTAGGGACCAACAAGTAAATCAATCCTCTCCTCAATATCGGTCCAGATTTGCCCCCAAAGCTGGGATCGGCAAATCGACTCTCGATGGATTCCTTTCGTCAGATGATGAGAACGACAACTCATATTCGTTGCAGAGCAAAACACCGTCCTTGATCTTCGAGTATGTCAACAACACAGACTTTAGATCCCTCTACCCGAAATTCGTCGATTACGATGTCAGATACTATATCTTTGAGCTTCTGAAGGTATGTTTGTGGCTACATTTTGAGGGGTTTGCGCTAATAGACCAAGGCACTTGACTTTTGTCATAGTAAGGGAATTATGCACCGCGATGTCAAGCCTCACAACGTCATGATTGATCACGAAAAGAGGAAGGTTGGTTGATCCTTTCTGTGATTATGGACTTTTGCTAATAGGCAATAGTTACGATTGATTGATTGGGGTCTTGCGGAATTCTACCATCAAGGAACTGAGTACAACGTCCGAGTCGCTTCAAGATACTTCAAGGGCCCAGAATTACTCGTCGACTTCCAAGAATATGATTACTCTCTCGATATGTGGTCCTTGGGAGCCATGTTTGCTTCCATGATCTTCCGCAAGGAGCCTTTCTTCCATGGAAACAGCAACTCAGATCAACTAGTCAAGATTGCCAAGGTTCTTGGTACTGAAGATCTCTTTGATTACCTTGACAAGTATGAAATTGAGTTGGATGCCCAGTACGACGATATTCTCGGTCGATTTCCAAAGAAGAATTGGCACAGTTTTGTCAACACCGAGAACTCGAGATTTGTTACCAACGAGGCTATTGATTTCTTGGACAAGCTATTGAGATACGATCATCAAGTATGATCCTCCGTTCCTGACAATTGACTGTTTGTTGACTTTTCACAGGAACGGTTGACCGCAAAGGAAGCCATGGCCCATGCATTCTTTGCTCCAGTCCGAGAAGCTGAGCAACGTGCTCGCATCGCCCCAGGAGCCGCCTCTGCCTCTTGAATACCAGGAAAGAATTATGAGACACCACTTCCTTTGAGTTCAGCTATATGGCTGACCCAATGACGAACTTCTTTCCACTCGGCTAGAGCGATATTGAGCGCTTTCATTTCTATTACGACTGACAGACTGAGACGGGTTGGGGATATCTGATGGACGCGAATGATCGGGCTTGGAAGGGCGTTTTGATTGTTTGACTGCGTGCTTGTGTGCGTGGTAAGGACTGCTTGCTGGCATTCTAGGCGCTGGTAAGGCTTGATTAGCAATTATACTCCGCTTTGGTGACGGGTTGTGGATGGATGGCGGCGGAACGTGACGAAAATGAGACCATGGGATTAATGGAGATGTAGATAGTGGTCGAGAATAAATGAAAGGATAACCGAGGTCCTGTATTGACCATTTGGCATTGTGTCTCGAACTTTATATACGAGTTGTGCTTAGTAGGCATCCTCATCTGGGCGCAATTGCCTCGTACTCTTGAGACAATCATAATTCTACAACCTAGATACTAAGACATCGTATGAACCAAACGCCCGATATGCTCCTACCCATCCCAAATGCCAGACGCCTTACCATCCTATTCTACTTTCCTAAGTACCTCTCCTAGCGCCTCCAGCAGCATTGACATTACTCGCATGCGCCAGCAAGAACTTGCAACACGTCAGAGTGAATTTGCAAGCCCGACTCCACGCATCATCCTGCGCAATACCCAGCTTAATACTCACGTCCCCAATCTTATCCCCCTCGATCTTATACGGCAGCGCCAGCCCTCTCCCGCTCTCACTCTCCCTAGCCGATTCCGCTTGCACAAAAGCACCTAGCTGGCGCATACATTCTAGGAATGCTACCATGGCGATGTCGAAGCGGCGGTGCATAAATGTCAGACCGAGAGGCATGTCGCCTGAAGAGTAGAGTTCTAGGATGTGCTTTTTGGGAGGGCGGGTGCGCGAGCTGGTTGGAGCGAAGGTTTCGTGTCGGATGATGCGTGATGTTGAGCCCATAGGTTGGAGCTCGTAGTTTTGGAAGCGGTAGCCTAGTCTATCGGCTACGGTCTGGAGGAGAAGGACGGTATGTCCCCATGCTGCGTTGATCTCTGGCCAGTCGACTGGGACGTTTGAAAGTCGACCTAGACGTAGTCCATTTATGGTGCCGAATTTCCCGTCATGGGATATGCAGAATGTGTCGTTGTAGACGTTTGTTCGTTGGAGCTTTTCGAGAAGTTGTGTGTCGTGATCGTATTGTAGATTCACGCTGTCTCTGATGTCTTGGAATTCGGCAAGCTTTATGGCGAAGGCGTTACGAGAGCTCCAAAATTTCTCCTCTTCGATGTCGAGTGCTCGGGCTTCTTCTTCTAATGAAGCAATTTCCTCATCCACGGCTGCCTTCTCTGCTTCCAGCTTCTTGAGCTCGGCGATAGCTTCTTCCTCTTCTTTTCGGGCTTTGGAAAGGGCGGCCTGGGATTCCTTAACTTCTTCTTCTGTGGGAACTGATGCGTTGACTTGTTTTAGAAAGCCAACGTAGGCATCTCGTTCTTTTGTAGCTGCTTCGAGTCGGCGTTGTAGTCCAGAGACTAGCAGATCCGTACATTCGGTACAGACTGGGTGATCGATATCTGATCTGGCAGACAGTATTTCGAATAACCTCGATGCTCTCTCCATATCCTGCGACATTGCCTTCCCTTCATCGTGTGTGCCATCCATGCCCGAACTTTCGTCTTGTCTGTGATGTTTTGGGTTTGTATCTTCCAAAGACTTGACAACTGCTGGTGGCACTACTTGCGATTCGGTGAGCATGACGAATGACATCGCTGGATTGCCGGGCCCCGATCTCACGGCGTCGGACGAAGCTGTATCGCTTCGACGGGGTGAGGTGATCGTCCGTTTGAAGGTCGGCGAGTTGGCATTTCGAGAGACTCGGTCGTAGAGTTGTTTCCGCTCTTGAGGGTAGGCGGGACGAGAGGAGGGGATGTTCTTGAGTGGTTGCGAAGATGCGCCTACGGCTGTTAAGAATTTGGACGAAGATGGAGGAAAGTAAGTATTATAAAAGTATATTCAAGGGTACGTACCAACTAATAAGTCAAATGCTGCTGGGTTGAGATCTTCCAGCGAGCTGTCTAGCCTCAGTGGAGTCCGGCATTTCTGGCAATACATCTTGTGGAGATTGCTGTGATCAAGGAGGAAAAGCAGGGAGCCTTTCGAGTGTCATCGGAAAGAAATGGCGTTTGTGTCCATAACTTTCTTGAAAGCCCGGATGTTGATGTCCGGTGGTCCAGAGCTCACGAGGCGGCGAGGCCAAGCTTTCCGACAGGACAAGGATTCTCCAGCCCCGCGCTAAAAGTCCCACTTGCTGTTCACCTATCGATCGCGACGCGACTTTTACGCGATGTGTAAATGCACGACATCTATTCCACATCCCCATATCCCAGACCCATGATCAGAAATGCGAATTCACTATCAATATGGAACCCTTTCCAAAGCGACAGCGACTGTATGCGCCAATGGACCGCTCGTTCCCGCAGAGCTTTGACGATCAATATGCCTATTATGATGAGCTTGGAGACGATATTTTAGAGGATGAAGAAGACGATGACGAGGAGGAAGAGGAGGCAGGATATGATCCAGAAGCGGACTTGCAGCAAAAGAGGGCGCGACTGGATTACAAGTTGAAATCAACTTTCGAATCCATTTTTGAGAAATATGAAAGGGACTTTGACGGCGTCGGCGACGAAATTGACCTTGAAACGGGCGAAATCGTTGTCAATAATGGACATATTGTGCAGATGCTGGACGAACAGGACGCCGGTGATACCAGTCGTGCAAGGCAGGCTCTGAGAGAATACACAGAAGAGCCGGACGATCTTCCCAGCAGCTCGTTCGACGATACCGAAATTATGGAAGACGAGGAAGAAGTGGACGAGGAAGATGTTGGGGACGAGATGGTTAGCGACGAAGATATCGAAGATGATATGGCTGAGGACGACCTGATTTTGCGTGGCTTTGCGAAAGCCAATCGGTACCAGCAAGGCTCTCCAGAATTAGGTATCTCAAATGCCCCGATTGCCCCCGAGAGAGTACGGCGGCAAGAACCTATATCTCGACCAGTTCATGCGAAGTCACTGCCATCTCGCGCTGATATTCTGGCGCAATTTGGACCGCAACTCGGGCCTCAAATAGTTGAATATGTGTCTCAGCAGCATGTGGCAGAGGAACGTCATGTTGAACCATCTTGGCGAGCCCCTGAGCCCAGGAGACCTGCGTCCAGACATATTGAATCTGCTTGGAGAACACCCGCACTTCCATCAGCTGCCCCAAGACGAATTGAGCCTGCGTGGCGAGTCCCGGACCTTCCGTCAGCCGCACCTGTCAGGCGACCAATACAGAAACCAGTTGATATTTTACCAGAAGAAGAACGCTCTCCCTCACCAGAGGCTTCCGCATCTATATGGGCTCCAGCTCGATTTCGTGGGCGCCGGAGGCTAGACGGTGCCGATAATTCTGCGTTATTTAGAGGGGAGACCAGAGCTCCAAATCATGGCCACAAGTCCATGTTGGAGCCGTCCGGTTATCGGTCAACATATAGTGCAGCTCAGCACAGTGAATTTGCATCTCCCAAGAAGAGGCGTATTCCTTTTTCTGCCGAGGATGACGATACTTTGTTAAGATGGGTGTCAAATCTTCGTAGGCATGGGCATAGATTGAGTCAAGGTCGCTGGAGAGAATTTGCAGCCGAGGTATGGGCTTCTATGGAGATTCGAGATACCACTAACAACTTGTAGCATCCGCAGCATTCAGCATCAACTTGGCAACAACGATACACACGAAAATTTACGTACCTTGCCACAAATCAAGTTGAAGAATCATCTCTATCGAATTCAGAGGTGTCTATTGAGAATTTGGGCTACCACCCTCCAGCTATCAGGCGAGCAGAGCCACAATATGGTGTGGACCAAGCACCTCGTGTGAGGCCAGCTCGGGTTCGAAAACCGGCGCAGACTGACCCCAGAATTCTCAGCTGGAACGAAGCAGTTGATTCTATCGAATCAGTTGATCCAATCTTACACGCGGGTATCATGGAGGATGCGCGGAAAGCAAACAACGAGCCACAATATTCATCGTTCAGACGGCAGCAACACCAAATTGTGGAAGACTCGGACCTGGATACGCCCAATCAATCCCAAGAAGACACTCCCCCAACCGAGGTTCGAAGATCCTACGATGATTTGCCCATCCGATCATCTCTGGCAGTTCAACCGACTCCCGAAGAAGAGGATTTCCATATCCCTGGTGCGCCATGTCCACATGCGGACTGCAGGCTTCAGCCCACGACTCTATATAAACTTCAACGGCGTGACCACGAACAACTCTCGGAAATGTGTTTCCACTTATTCCAAAAGCATCACACTACGCCTTTTCCATGCGGAGAGATTGAATGTTCGAAGAAAGGAGAAGATGGCTTTTTCATGCAATTGGA
Source organism: Cadophora sp. MPI-SDFR-AT-0126 (assembly GCA_020747065.1). Taxonomy (NCBI): domain Eukaryota; kingdom Fungi; phylum Ascomycota; class Leotiomycetes; order Helotiales; family Ploettnerulaceae; genus Cadophora; species Cadophora sp. MPI-SDFR-AT-0126. Next base: position 802,931 of record JAGMVK010000008.1, read on the forward strand.
CCTGGTCAAGCATGTCAGGCTCGCACACAAGGGCGTTTCTGCTCTGCAGCGGTTAAGGGGACGTGTCGATTCTGCTTTGCTCGAGCAGCAGGTGTCAATCGTAAGACCTGCGACGAGTGATCCTTTGGAAAGACCCAATAGCCAACATCGCAACTCTGATTTTATGTCTCCTCAGAAGGGACATGCCCGGAACCTTTCAAGTAGTCAGCCATCTGGGTTCGATCCAGATCGGACATTGACTCCTCGAGGCATGGCTGGTCCATCAGCTTTCACGCCAATGACTAGCGTTTCGTCTTTGAAAGTAAATCATCCTTCAGCGACCTCGACTTGCATGGCAGTGCGAGGTTTCAGTAACTCTCAGGATAGGACGATTTCGGACTCTCAATTCGACTCTTCTCAAATTACCAGCAGTCACTCCAGGGTAGACCGAGAGCCACAGGTACAGTCGGAAGAGCCATTTCAATCAACATCACGGATGCTACCAAGTGGCGAACCTCCGCCGTCAGGGGGCTTTGCTGGTGTCCAAATGCCTCCGACCGTCCAGAAATCCACAGAAGAGGCAGCTGAGGCGCCGGCTCTTGATCTGACCAACTCTTCCATGGAGCAGGTTTTGGAGTCGCGCGATATAGTCCATGAATCCGTCGAATCAAGACCCCAAGGCTCAGCTGCGTCCATCCCAAGTCCTTCTGTACCAGAAAGTCTCCACGAGGCAAATTCTTCCATTGTCCCAGAGCCCGTGACTAGCTCTTCCCTGCCCAAGCAGACTCGTCCAATTCAACCCATCATTCGGAACATTGTTGATCCTACCTATGAGTTTTCGGATGAAGAGCCAGAGGTGCGACCCGCAGCGATCGTGACCACGCAGCATATTTCAACCCCAAAGCAAGCACCTAAGCAGCGTGCAAAAGCGCCACTTATGGCTGCATCTGTTAGCGGACTGCCTACCACGCCAATGCCTGCGCCTAAGGCTGTTGTTGAAGCTCCTGTAAATAGTAGACTTGGCGCCTTGAAAGCCGTCGCCAAACCTCCTTCTGGTGTTGATGCGAACAGGTCTACAAGTTCAAGATCGGTCAACCAGTTGGCCGCTGGTCCTGCTGCCAGTCGGCCAAAATCTGCCACTAAACCTGTTGCAACACCAGCGGCAAAGACGCACAAGAGGGTCCGTTCCGAAGATATTGACGAACTGAGTCTAGGTGTTGATGAGTTTATACTCTTATCATCACGACCAAGGACCAACCCCCTGCCTCTGCCACAGATTGGGATTAAACATGAAGAGATGGTGGATTCACCAGTCCTACTTTCAGTCCCGGCTGTTAGGAAGAGGAAATTGGATGCGATGCGCGACAATGGGGTTGACGAGTTAAGTGTTCTGGGTGAACAACCCACCCCGCATGCCAATACATTACATCCAGCAGTCAAGACCGAGATGGACGAACCTTCACTTCCTCCTCCACGGCCTATTTTGCCCAGACGCAAAGGACGACCTTCAAAAAATAAAGATGCAGCAGAATCTTCATCTTCACAATTGAGATCGTCTCGAGTTCCCGAAATTATACAACCCGCTACAAGCACGCCTCTACTAGACCTCACTCCAGCTCGCAACGTACGAGCGAACGCAGAGAGAATGAAAGAGATAGGCGATTCAGACGAAGAAGAAGGAATTGATGATGGCGAATCACCCAGTCACAGGCCAAAGCAGCGTTCAAGAGGACAGACTGTCCGCCTAGTTGATTTTGGGAGCACGACGCCAAGTACCAATAGTCCGTGGAACATAGACTCATTAAGAGCAGAGCAAGTTTCGGTGCTGGTCAAGACGCCTGGTGGAACGATGCGTAGATGTGGTGTAGATGACTTTGAATGTAGGAGGTCTTTTTGCTTTCGGTGCGAGGCGAATGCGTTTAAAAAGGCGGCGTAACTTGGGACGGGTTGGATGGTTATGATACCCTGTTACGAATTGATGGTTTATGCTTGCAATGGTTATGCTATTTTGACCCTGTTCTCGGATTAAAGACAGGATGCCGCTCTTCGCGGCTCCTTCATTCCGTGGACGAGATCTATACTTTGCGACTATCTGAATATCTAAATTCAATATCGTATATTGGTATTATCTCGGTGAATTAAGGCTCGGGTAGCTGAATTCCTTCAATTGATACTATCTCTTGTTTGAAGATTCTCTTCTTTCATCGACACCAATAGACAAATGATGGATCACAGATCAACCCTGTCTGTTGTTTTAATCTACTTGCTCGGGCTGATGAAGTACAGCCCAAGTGATCATCCCATTGTGGCAAGCTTGAGTGGCAGGACGAGCTACAAGATCAATCCATAGAACCAAATCCTGTCTCGGTACTATCCATTGCGCGTGTAATTCAGAAGTGTAATTCGTTCGTGGGACTGGACGGTGAGATCTAGTGGCGAATGGACTAGCCAGTTGTGGACGCTGGTCTCTGTGTTGGAAAGAATACTGTTCGACCTCAGATCGACTTCAACGAACTTTACGTCTGTCAGCATACTCTCAGAGGTTAGTTCTCTTCCCATAGATTAGCAGTTGCTGAGAAATGCAATTCATGAAGAGAATCACAGTGGCTTCAATTGCGTGAGTAGTCTAGTGTATATCTGAAGGCTTTCTGGAAGCGTGTCTCCGTCTATAGCTTATGAATCTTGCTAGAACTTGCGACTTGTCGTCGAATCAACCACTAGAGTTTCGTCCATGCTATCACTAGAAGTAGCTGCTATTGTCAGCAAGTTTGGATCTGACGGATGGATGGTATTTTGAAACAGAGGAATTAGGGAAGTGACGAGCTAGGTACTAGTTGGAGTCTCACGGATCGAATACACAATGCACTAAGCAGATGTCGTCAGCTTCACACGTTGCTTCTAAGTCATGGCAAAACGAGCTGAAAGCTGCAGTCCTGGAATCGAGGCCCCAAATATGGAATTCTCTAGAGGAAGTTCAGAGGTCTGACTCGACAACGGCAATTTTCCTGCTTGGAAATGAGAATGCTCTGTAATCAACCAAGAACTGCAGATGCTCGTCAAAATCCCGAAACAATAAATCACCGCCAACAAATGAACACCACCCAAATGAGTCAAAAGATCAAGCCACAAAACCCCACAAACCACCTTCTCCACAACGCTGCAGTAGATTGATCGGTTTGTCTCCAACGGCAAATCCCATCTGGTAGTACGGATGTAAGAAAGGGTCAATAGTTGCCGTTGCTAGAGTGGGAGTTTGGGTATGACTCCTGGCCTAGGTGACTTTATAGAACGGAGTTCCGAGATCGGGATGATCTGCGGAGTGGTGGGAATAGCGAATGTTTAGATGCAATCTGGGCGGTGATATGTACGAGAAATGTCGAACCTCCTAAAAGATGGCTGAGAACGCCCGCTTCGTAATCCTCAATTTGAGAGTTCCCAGTGAAGAGTGAGTACAAATGGTCGATTTGTTGCCTGAGCTCATCAACACCATGAAATGCTTACCTAAGCGACATCCTCAATATCAACACACCCTCTTGAGCGAACCTGGATGGCTCTCGGATACTGGGTGCCGGCCGAGACTCTCGACAAACGCCACGCCCAGCTCGCCAAATCCACAACGACTTGTCGATTGCAAGGCGTCAGCTCATGTCAAACAGCCTGAAGGAAAACACGGTGTGACAGCCGACCACCCATACTGCAGCACCCCCTTAATTCAATGAGCTCATGCACGGGGTTCAGAACCTCATCCTCCTGGACTCTCGATGCCTAATCGATTGTTCCATTTGGAATGCCAACATCCAACCCATCCAGCACGTATCCAGCCAGCACGTTCCTCGTAATGCCCGGCCTCATTACCACATAATCCACCCATAGCGGAGACAGAATTTTTACGATGGTGCCAGCGCTGCAGCGTTGGCGAGATTGATTCTGGTGGTTTCGCATCCCCTAACAGGAGGAATTCACGAGGGCAGACCGTGTACGTTAAGTATTGTCGGTGTTGACACAGAGAAATGATGGCGTCGTATTAGAATTTTTCCTTGGGGTGGACGATTTATGGGGCGTGGGTCTCGGGGTAGACACGGCGTTCGCTTCGGGGTTGGATGGATGGAGAGGATTGATTGTTTGAACTGTGGTTGGGGGTCATTAGTGAGGAGAATTTTTGTGATGGTGTTCCTTGCATGTTTGAGATTCTAGAAGGTGTGGATATTCTGGAAAGTTTCGAGAATCTTGTGATTCTTGTCAAGATCCTGGGGTTTGTTGTTGTGACTGCATTTGAGTAGACGGGTGTTTTGGTTCTAAGCGGAGTTAGACGAGACGATTCAGGGGAGCTCGAACACCGAATCTCAGAAGCGACTGCTTAGAAATGCGACATGCGGAGGACTGCTTCCATACCCAACAATGGTGACGGAGAAGGCTGAACTTTGCTACCTGATATTGAGTGCATGGCCAAGGGCGGCCAATCGTAACGATGCATTTCAAGCGGAATGAAGAACTTGGCATGGATTTGTGGTGATCCAATCCAGGTTCGTCTTTGGCGCCATGCTTGTCCTTGGACTATCCCATGCACACCACAAGGCGTGTTGGAACGTGCACACCCTCCCACGTCCACGTCCCTCGTGGGTCCGTCGTCGGCATGGAGCTCGATCGATATCTCGTACATGAAATTCAGTAGTATGGGAAAATAATATGAAGTGACTCAGGCCCACCATTCCTCTTCAGACAATATGCTCAAACCTAGCATCATAGTCAAGGGATATAAGAGTAAGCGATCCCCTTCTTTGTTTGGCTCTTATTCAAAAGCAAGAACAAAATACTCTTTCATCACGTCGTCGCAGATATCCAAGAGCCTTGCTCCTTCTTGGGCTTGAGTCTCGTGCAACAGCTTCCCCGCATCGAGGCTTGCATCAGAACCAATTACCACCTAACCCTTGCTTATCGAAACACTACTTATCTTTGTCTTCTCCCCTCTCAAGGGAGCTGCTCTTTTTTATACTACATCATTCAAAATGTCTGCTGCTTCTATCTATTCGACCACGGGCACTGTTGCCTCGGTCTTCCAAAGGATGTCTCAGAATGGCCGTCCTGATATGGATATTGTCCTCGATAACCATAAGGAAGGGAAGACATATACGACATTCGATGCTATTGTTGGGAAAGTCAACATTACAGCTCCACATGAAGCCCGATTCGACGAAATCCAGATCACATTCGAAGGAACAGCTAGAACAGCTATCGAGAACTTGTCCCCCCATACCACCAAATCTCGCACAACAGCCAGACACAACTTTCTCAAACTCACTATGCCAATCAGAGAATCCGATTACCCTCAACCACGAGTTGCCGAGGCGGGCAGGACATACACTTTCCCTTTCAACTTTGTTGTGCCTGATCAATTACTTCCGCGAGCATGCTCTCATTCCACTGTTGGAGAGCATGTCCAGCATGCACACTGTCAACTTCCTCCAAGCATGGGCGATCGAACACTTCCACTGAGAGATGACCTGTCGCCCGATATGGCCATTGTCGACTACGCTGTCAGGGTCAAGGTTATCAGGAGTAGAGAACGAGATAGCAAGGACATCGTCTTGGTAGAGGGCCTGAGAAAGATCCATATCATCCCAGCTGTTTCGGAGGCGCCACCCCTCAACATCAGACTTGCAGATAAGGATTATGCCTTGAGCAAGACAAAGTCGTTGAAGAAGGGGATGTTTTCTGGCAAGTTGGGCAAGATCACAGTTTCGGCTGAGCAGCCTGGTGCTCTTGTCATCCCATCTCCATCTGCAACCACAAAAGCACAACCAACAACAATGGCAACTGTCAACCTTCGATTTGATCCACACGATTCATCATCTCAACCACCAAGACTGGGCGGTTTGAGCACCAAAATCAAGTCCACGACATTCTTCTCCACCAGACCAGCAAATGATTTCCCAGCACATTTCAGTCAGCAGGTACACTTTGAGACCACCAGGGGCATCTACGATACATCTGTATCTCTCAACTCTCGTTGCGTGGAATCGGTTGCTTGGACCCAGCAGTGCGCATCACCAGCATACAGTCGACGAGGATCGTCAACATCGACAAGTTCTTCGGACGACTACTCAGACTGCGCGCAGTCACCACCCGAAAAAGGAAACACATTTTACACCGCGAGCATCCTCGTACCCATCACACTACCCTCATCCAAAGCCTGGGTCCCAACATTCCATTCCTGCATCACGTCACGAGCATACTGCATCGATCTTTCACTCACCATTCACACACCCGGCACAGGCGTACCAGCCTCGACAGTGCACTTGCACGTCCCTGTACAGATCGCTGCGGATGGGAACAATGGCCGTCGAGCTTCTCTGACAGCTGAAGAGGCGGCTATCGAGTTGGCTGAACAAGAGGCAGAAGAGTACTTCAGACCCAGAGTGTTGGAAGTTCCTCGTGAGGAGCTGATCGGAAGGAGTGTGTTGGGATCTGCGGCTGTGGAGTTGCCTCCTAGCTATGAAGATTTTGCGCCGAGGCAGGTCGTTGATCCGGGGAGAGGATGAGAGCATGATTTGAGATGGCGAGTGAATTCTTTTTGATAGCGATTCTGATTGCATGGCGTTGGGGAAAATGGGATTCGGAATGGATTTTGGACTGTGGCTCTGGATGAGTAAATTGGATATTTGTTTCTGGATTGGTAAGGAGCACATACGATACCCACATAGAGTTGTAATAATTGATTGATTCCTGCTACCTGATTGTTTTGACTTGAAAAGACGAGTGATGACTTGTGGGGACAGGGCATTCTACGCTCTCACTTGCAACCATTTTTCAACCTGGAGTAAGATTGTCAAAGGCATATTCTTTGTAGAAAATGTAGAAAAGTCCAACGATAGCCTGCTTGAGGGCTCCTCGAATAATAAATGACTTCGAGTTTAGCTGGACCACTTTGTCCAAAATCTATGTATATCTGGAGCCTGGAAAGCAAGCTTCTCCTTGATCCATGGACAAAGTCCAGTCAAGCTCCAGAACATCGAAGGTTACATACTATTTCTTCTGTTCTGCCCCATCAGATTCCTCTCTCCGAAATCTAATGTAGTTCAAGCCTCTGCATGCAGACATCGCAGGGTCGAAAAAGAGACCCACTCACTTTTGCCTTGCCCGAGCACGGCCCGTCCCTAAAAGACCCCCAGTTATCCACATTCCCCTTTCCCCGGGACTTTACTCTCTGATCAAAATCTCTTCCAAAATTCAAGTGCCGAAGCAGAAAATGAATATCTTATGTAAATATGGAACGCCCAGGCAATATGGCCAAGACAATTCCGCCCCCGCTATGGTTTTGGAGGCCTCTCAGGTTCCTCTCGAATTCCTCACCGCTCCGTCCATTCGGATGATTCCGCTTATTCTCCACGAGGACCAACGCAACGAACCACCAGGCAGGTCAGCTCAACCCAGCACAGCTTCTTACTGGATTGCCCGAGGCGTCAGGACATGAAGCCAGGCTTTCCGACAAAACGAATCCCATCGTCGCAAACCTCAACGATGAGAATATCCTTATCCCTCTTCGACGAACCCGATCAAACGCGCGCGACGCCGATGCACGCTGGTGATCATGTCTTCGCAAACCCAAGCTCCACCCCAACCCGAAGCCCCACCGCCACAGCCTTCCTCTTCGACCTCAACCGCGGCAGATGCAAAAGCGTATTATGGCTACCTGTTTGAAGCGGACAAGAAGCCGACGAAGGTGCTGGAGGCGCTGCTTCGTGGCATAGCGACATATATCGTGAGTATAGCGGGGTGATAAGGGCAGCACGAGGCTGATGAGGCACAGAGCGAGTCGTTGGGCAATACAGAGGAGAAGGCTCTGACGCCAGATAAGTTGGCGACCTTCTACAAGGCTGTGGGAGGGAATTATGATTGTTTGTCCATCCGTCATGCATCTGCAAGGCTGCAACTAACATGTATCACAGCCCTCTTCGTCGATGTGCCTCACCCCTCCATATCTTGGATCTACGCCTCGATCGGCTGCCAACATACCCTCCAACCGACGACAGACGACTTCAAACCTCCTAGTATCCCGGCCCTTACACAGAAAGGCTTTGTCCGCTGGCAGAGCATCGAGATCCTGCTTGGACCAGAAGAACATGTCCCCTTCATCCAAAACGCCATCCGTGTCTTCCCAATATTCAACCCTCTCACAGGGAACCCATTTCCCCTCCCTCTACCAAAAGAAGCCTTTCCCCTTGTACCCGATGCCGCCATAGCCAGATGGCACGAGCAATGCGCACAAGAATTGCGACAGCGAGCCTCTCCATCCGAAGAAGATATCCGCCCACATCTACCACCTAGACCAAAAGTGCAGGCGGGGTATGCACATGTGCGGCCACCACGACCTCGCGTCGAGCCCGATTACTTCGAGCCTAAATCGATGCGTGGCATGGGCGGACGACCGGTAGCATATCACCATGTCTCTAGCACAGGCGTACGAGGAAGTGTACCTATTCCTGTTAGACCAGGTCTGTCGCGGTCCCCGTCACACCGCGCGAGACAGTTCCTCGCGCCGGAAGATTCAGCTGCGCGTGCAGCAAGAGGTCGCAGAGCTAGCTTCCCAGAGAATATCATCCCGAGTCCTGTGGATTCGCCAGTTCCGCCACCGATGGATAGAGAGGAACATGTCAGGCGACATAGCCATCCTCGACATGCGAGAAGGGGAAGTATGAGTGAGGACGCGAGTAGTAGCGAAGATGGCAGTCCCGACACACCTATAGCGGAGAGGAGGAGGAGACGTAGGAACTATGTGCATGAGCAGGAGGCACAGGGACCTGCTCCTCCGCCTGTTGCAGTGCGGTATACAATGGCTGGTGAGCCTATGGATCAGAGACGCGCGAGGGAGAGGGAGCGTGGAAGGGTAAAGGATGAGGAAGAGGCGAGGAAACGGAGGAGTTTCCCGAGTATCCCGATTGATATTACGGGCAAACTCTCGGCGCCTTTCCTGTTGGGTAAGAGGGATCGAGAGAGAGATCGCGAGAGGGCCAAGCCGAGGAGTAGCAGTAGGAGTGGAGGGAGTGGTGGAAATGTCCGCTGGAAAGATCTTGATGGTGAGGCAGTCAAGGATCTGTGGAGGAGTGCCAGTGGTGGAAGTCATGAAGAGGATGGTGGGGCTGGGAGCGGGAGTGGGGGACGATATCGGGACGAGAGGGAGAGGGAGTATAAGAGGAGGGACAGGGAGAGAGACAGAGATTGGAGTCGGAGGGGGAGCTATGAGGATGAAGGGAGGGGTAGTGGGCAGGAGGGGAGGCATAGACATAGAGAGAGGGATAGGGAGGCGATTGTGAATGGGAGAGTGCCTCCAGCTGTTCCTGAGGGGAGAAGTTTTAGAGCGAGGGATAGGGACAGGGAGAGGGACAGAGGCGATAGGCGGTATGTCAGTCCAGTGAGGGGCGTGGATGGGAGGAGGTATCCTGCTCATACATAGGCATGGATGGGCTTTGGAAAGGGATTTGAGGGCTGAGGGTTGGATAGAGGATATGACTTTACGATGCCGATGAGCGCGAGAGTATATGACTAGGAATAGTATTCCTCTCTGAATTTATTTCCCCTTTTAGGGTTTCTACTCAGTTGAATCGCCACACTGCCCCGTTATCCAGCGTGAAATGTTTACACAGCCTCGCTAGTGTAATTGGCGATATTGCTGGCGATCAAAGCCCGGAAAGGCGCTCAATTCAATCAAACAGGCTAAATAAGCGAAGCGAGATGTAAACAAAGGTAAGTTTTTGCTCATGCGAATTCCACTCTCCCATCCGAAAGGCTTCCAGCTGATCTCCAGACAACACCAAAATCGCCGATGATAACAGCATGCGAGGCCGACAGCAGTACTAATGATGTTGATAATGACAGCGACGCACTTGTTGGCGACAGTCACTGCTTCCGTCTCTTGAATCGACGAGACTTGAGATTAACAGGGGATTTAATTCGACAGATTAGATTGATGTTCTATGTTTTTGAATGGCTATGGGATTAATGAGATGAGATTTTTGAAGGAGGAGATATGCTGTAAGATACTTGCCAGTTTCACTGGTTGACCAGCGCCAAGAATATGGTCGCATATCTTATCAAGCCAACCAACCGCGTTATGTGGGAAGTGTCGCTGAGGGAGTGGAGTTGGTATATTTATAGGCATTGACGGAGTGTGAGAGGAGGTTGGGGTGGATTGCTTTGGGGATGGTGCGATGGGTGGTGGAGTTGGTGATTGGGTCGTTCTGTGGTGAATTTGGGTGAGTGGGCGGGTTTGGGATAGGGATGGAGAATTGGTGTGCGTGTATTCAGAGTGAGTGGCTTGTTTGGGGGGTGTATTGAAATTGTAGGTGTTGTTGGAGGATTGTTGTGTAATTTTTCGGGAGAGATTGAGGGGTTGTTTGAGGGATGTGTAGAGATTTGGTCAATGGGCTTGGCTATATCAGTTTGTTGAGGGAGGCTGTGTATGATCTCGCCTGTGTTCAAAACATACGGGCTCGGTCCGCGGACCAATGTGCCATCTTGTTGGATCTATGGCTTGAACATCTCTTGCCCCTTACGCTCTGTCAATCAATGTTTTCCTCTGTGACTGAACTATAAATCTTAAGCCACAAGCATTCTCCGGCAGATCAGAGGCCACGAAGATCAAGTGTTATTGACTGCTTCAAAGTATTTCCTCAATACACTTGCCCCAGCTAGTTATTTCAGACAAAATGTGGTAAAAGCTTAACGATCCTTGATGCTTTATGTTGACTGTTCATTTCAAAGTATATCCCAATGTTTCCACCTAAGCAACATCATTCACCCGCATGCTCACAGATTCGAGAGTCTTTTTTCTTCCTCACAGTGAAGTATTGCGATTTTGATTCCCACACATTCGCAATGATTTTCCTTAAAAATCGCCACATCAACCTCCCATGAGGTACAGAATGACAATATTCCCCTGAGATCTGTCAGCAAAGTCTCGCTCCCATGAGCGCGGCAAAAGAATAAATCGAAAGAGATGGGCTCCTATGAGCTGATCAAATAGAGACTTTGCTCCCGTGAGTATAGCATAAAAAAAGGTTGGGTTCCTATGAACCTAGCCACACCTGGCTCCTATGAGCTAGGTTCGGGATGACCAATTACCCCAACTCTCCTGGTCCCTACCACCAGAAGGTCCCCCATTGTTCCGGCTTCTATCACGCTTCTTACGGGGGGGCCGATTTATGGTGTTATACGGACAGTATTTCGCGAAGTGCTCACTGTCGGCGCATGCAAAGCATTTTCCAATTTGCCCAAGTTCCCGCGAACTCGTTTTATATCTGTAATTTTGAAAGCAGTGTTTAGCTACATGATGTCTCGAATAGCAAATAAGGCATTCGCCTATCTTAGGCCAAGGTCGCCAACCTGTAACCGGATCTGGAGAGGGAGGGCTCCTGCTGCGCTCTCTATCGCGTCTATCATTGTGGGTTGGTTCTTGATTTGGGCCATGAGTAGATCGCTCGCGCTGGGGACTCCACGAATCGTCGTTATTATGCGGGTTCGGCCATGAAAGTTCCTCAAAACCGGTATTGTGTTCTGCATGTACCGAGGTAGTTGTAGCCCAAGAAAGCTCTCTTCCCTGTGCTGAGCGCCTCTGATTGATGACACTGTCTTCAGTATCGCTATACCGTCGACGGCGAGCGCTCACGACGCTGTCTTCCGTATCCTTTGTTGAAAGAAAAGAGAAGTTAGAAAGAAACGATATAAATGTCGTAAAAATAGGGAGGACAATCATCACTTACTCCTCTACGGGCATTGACGACACTGTCTTCAGTATCTCTGTTGTAACGTCGCTGGCGAGCGTTCACAACGCTATCCTCAGTGTCAATATCTCGGCGGCTTCGGTACTCCACCACGCTATCTTCCGTGTCCTGAAAGTGGAACCCATACATTAGCTGGAGCCTGTCAAGTTTGGATTTTCTGTGAGAACTTACTCTACCACGTCTATTCACAACACTATCTTCGGTATCACGGTGGCGATGGCTGACCACACTATCGTGTGTGTCTCTGTCTCGCCGATTTCGAGCATTCACCACACTGTCTTCCGTGTCCTGTACCAGAATAAAGGTTACTAAGAGGTCATGAATGAGGAATATGTGGTCAATACTTACTCTTCTACGGGATTTCACAACGCTATCATCGGTGTCTTCAGTGTCACGCGCTCTCTTGCGGCGGCTGACCTCGCTATCATGCGTGTCGTTGCGACGAGGAGGACTCTCGCCTCCGATCGTCAAAGCCGAACGATGTGCTCCAGGAGGGTCGGCACTTGGGATTCTCACATGGTCAGGATCAGATGTCTTGAGCCACTCGTCGACGGTTCCTCTCGTAATGGCGGTTGGTGTGGTTGTCGCAGGCGCACCCTGACCGTAATTGTGGACATTCAGGATTACGCGTGCGCCGGAAGGCATCCCGATGCCATATGGTCTCGGCGCTGCAAAATCTCGAGCACTCTCTGGTACTCTCAAAGACTGCGCGGTCTCGTAGTGCTGTCGATGGGATGGTGGCGGGCGACCAGGAGCTCGTGGTGGTTGCATACGAACATGACTCTCGCGCTGGCTTCTTTGCACAAGAAATTGCCATTCATTGATGGTCTCCTCTGAAAATAGGTTCGACTTCTCTGAGGGAACTTGGCGAGTGCCATCTATGTCTTCAAGGGTCTCGGGGGTCCAAACCGGGTCGCGGACTCGCTTGGTTGTCAGTTCATCATAATTTTCCTTTGCGTACTGCGAGGATAGCGGGAGGTTGGTGGAGAGGTCCAAACTTCCTGTGTCTGAATTCATGATCTCTCTCCAATCTCGGATATGTGCCGCAGGTGCGAGTCCTCCTCGGCATTCTCGAATGTAATGCCATTCTTCGCTCACGGTCCAATCTCCATAGGGACACGCGGCGAAGAGATGTCCAGTCTCGTTGCACTTGAGACATCCCTCATCCATGAAGCCACTCCGGCTGGGCAAGGGCCATCTCTTATACCTTTAAATCAATCAGTAAAAGGTCTCGATAGACGGCAAACCACGTCACACTCACTGATGCCAATCCGATTGACACTTGCAACATGGCGCATTCGCATTTGGTGGTATGAGTTTCGCTCTCTTTCGCGCAGCTGTAGCCACCCTCTGTTGGTTTCTGATGTTTTCTCGTGGTCCCATCTTGGGAGCCCGTACAGGCTGTGGAGGCGCTGGAGGCATTTGGATGTTCACATCAGGCACCATCTGGCGCCGTCGCAGCTCTTGAAATAGTCTGTAAAAGTCCTCGTCGCTCATCTCTGGTCCATCTGGTCCATCTGGTATCACAGGACGATCTGGCGGTTGGGATGCCATCTTGGTCGATGTTTGATTGAGATGGTGTTGAGGAAGACAAGGAATCAAATGCAACAACTCTTGTTGACAGCCGCCCAATCCCAGAATTCGCTTAATCATGGTCTAGGCTTAGCGTCCTGTTGCACTATCCCCATGTGAACAATGGTCATACAATTACAGCACTCAATTATTACCTGGGATAGATGACTCCCTTCCAGAGAGTGGGAATGGCACGGTCTAGCGATCGCCATTATCACTAGAAGTTTAGTGCACACTGGTCGAATGTCCATACTTACAGATGCAAACATGACAACCTCCTCAAGCGTCATAGTGTCAATGTCATCTTCATTAAATCCGAAATAAGGAGAACATCTTCTATTCAAGCACGGCCAAGCTCTCCGGTGATAATCAATCATTATCGACGGTGAAATTACAGAGACGCAACTTACCATCCAGCTAAGAGCACAGCATCCATAGGTACAGCCATCTCTCCAGAATTCCCAAACGTGGACGAGTTTACTGCTGAACAGGGTGCCACCGACCACCAGATGGACAATGCCAGTCCTTTTATTCGAGTGGAAGGATTTCGAACTTGAAGTACGAGGTGAGAGCTCTCGCATCTCCAGGAAATCTGCCATTGCTGAGAAGTCAAAGGCCACAGAAAGGAGAAGCGCAGCAGCAACCGCAACGTCTGTCCATGCCTACGAGCCAGACTCCACTGGGATACCAGGAGCGGCGTCCACAGTGGATGACATGCCATTCAAATACTACCAGTTTGATCCATTCATACCGGTCGTCATGAGCCTGCGCGAGAAGTGCAATGGATGACATGTCCGCGAAAATCGACACAAGATTACACAAAATCGGTCGGTGAGCCGTGTACCTCATCTTCAACATTGTAGCCCACACTGGGAGCCCACCGTTTTCAGAATCAAAGGCATGAAGGTCGACAGCCATCTCAGCGTCTTTGATAAAGTTTTCCAGGTCCAGGTCAGCCCACGATATCCTGTCGAATTCCATCGCATCTTGGAAGACGTGTACTATCAGAGTGAAGTTACCAGCAGTGAATGCTTTGCAAAAGCCATGGAAAGTGGTTACTCCCCGGGATTCACAATATGCCCACCAAGATTATGAGACTCATCAGCTCCGAAACCAACGTCTCCTATCAAGCTACCAAGCAACATCTGGTTCCAGAACTACGCTGGCCAAGAGTGTTCAAGCCATGTTGAGGGGCGTGGGGCTGCTCTGAAGCCAGAATATCCGTCCAAATTGCGGAGTAGCATCTGGTGCAGATACATGAGGGACTTCCCAGAGACTTCGTGGGCTTCGGGCATTCTAATCACAGTGTTCTTTCTGTCTATCAGCGAGAGGAAGAAGGAAGAAACAAGAACGTCGGTGGACTCTGCTGGTCTCGGGAGGAACTTGTGGCTTCCAAATCAAAAATAGCATGACTGTGTCTCTCCGTCTGGATACCATCGGAATCAACGAGATCTGTCGCTCGCTTGAACAGACTTTGAGCTTGTTGATGACAGAGAAGTCTAAATTTGAAGTTGAGACAAGCTCGGCTCGGCTCGGCTCGGTTGGGCTCCTGAAATTAATGGACTACATTTCAAAGCTTTTTTTTCCCACTCACCTCTTGCATTCTGACTGATACCATTAGCTCTGAGCCCGTCAGCAGTCACGATGTTGTTTGTACAGAATTGTTTGACTTATTGGAGCAATCCGAACACCGATGCAGTCTCCTATGATCATCATCGCATGAGATCCGTGATTTCCGAGCCGTCCCCGCGATCGCCAGGAGCAGAAAAAATACCAAGGCTGAAGGATCCAGATGGCGTTCAAGATCGAATCACATCCCAACAACTTTCGGTTTTAGGCGTACCAAGCCTTGCACCCGCCTTCAGGGTCCAATCAATTCCCGCGTCTGCCCAAAAGTATTCTGAAGATGTCCAATCAAGGCTTCAGATGGAAGACCAAAGTTTCTTTCAATATTACCTGTGCGCTCCTGCATCGTGAGGTTGACATGCCATGATGCGAGGCAGATTGCGGGTCTTCCAAGGTGCGGCTGAGAAGGTTGGAGATACCTCATTTCTTGAGTCGTTTCCCCTTCTCTTCTACTTGTAATTCTCCAAATCTCATCATGGCTTCCCTACTGTTCTCGTCTCTGCTAGTATCGTCAGCTTCGGCTGTCATCAATGAAGCTCTCCAAAATCGAGCGAATTATGAAGGATCGTGGGCTGTTGCAATTCCAGGCGCATCTTGCCCGGCGGAAGCACCGGTGCTATGCGATACAGACAGTATCACGACCACGGGATGTTGCCCTTCTGGAGACACATGTTTTGGCCTTGGCGGAACATATTGTTGCCCAACAAGTATATAATTCTTTGGCCGTAATACATCTCGACTAATCATTTTCGCCCAGAATCCGACTGCTCGACGACTGTAACCAATTTTCCATCTTGTTTCAATAACACCTGGACATTGTACGCCGCCAAGACAACAAACGATTATTTTTGTTGCCCACCAGGACAGGTTCGCAGTGCCTTGGTAGTAATGGATGCTCAACACATGTACTGACTCGCTTTTAGTACGGCGTTCTTCCTTTGGGAGACTATGGTGGGATATGCCAGTATAACGATGTTGCTGTTGAATCTTCAAGATCAGCCACAGAAATCAGCCAGTTGGGTACGAGGTAAGTTCATACGCGTGTTGCGATATCAAATAGCATTTTACCTGAGCACAACTGACGCGTTGCAGAACTACTCCTCCTCCTACAACCCGGACGGCCACAATTACGAGTACAAGAAATGACGGTGTAGAAACGACAATCACTGAGGTGGTTACGGGAAAAACTACAGCGACTACAGAAGCATCGCCTGCCGGTACTAGCGGCTCGGTACAGGTTCCAAGTGGCAATGACAATGATAGCGGATCGTCATCAGGATCAACCACTTCTTCATCAAAAAATGGTCTCTCTGCAGGGGCCATCGCTGGTATCGTAATTGGCTCCCTCGGTGTCCTTGCCCTTTTCCTCGTAGCTTTTATGCTTTATCGACGAAATTCCAAAAGGAGCAATGCACAACAAGGAGGGGCAGGAGGACCAATAGGAGGTACAGTTGAGGGATATGGAGGTGGGATGCAACAGGGACCTAGTGCACCAAGCTACTCTGCTGTACCACAAAGTCAGGACAACTATCCGATTTCTGTCGAACCCAAAAGTCCAGCTATGCAGGCCGCAAGCCCAGTTCCTACCGGTTACACGCAGGCCCAGCCATACGGAAATGAATTACCAAACAGTCCAGCAAATGGAGCTCAGGGGCCGTATGAGGCTCCTGTTCCACCAAGATGGGAAGGGAGGGCTGAGATGGGTTCTAATAGGGGTTAGGGATGGGATGCATGGAGCAGTAATGACTTTCCTTGTAATCGATACCCATGCTATCTGTTTCATGATCTGCAATCGACAGCCTTTCCTTTTCGGGACTTGAAACCGAAGGTTCTCGGTGAAATCTTCTTCCAGACGTCATTCAATTTTGATTCAGAATGCAATGTTGAAGATCAGGACAGCCAAGTTTCACAAGCGATATCTTCGAGGCAATCGATCGAGAAAGCCAGCCTAGCGGCTATGTACATTCAATGTTTATGTGAAAGAAGTATATACAGAAAGAAGGGTCTGGCCCTACAGATTGGCCTCTTGGCTAGCACGGCCATCTTTTGCGACTCCATTGTCAATCATCCTCTAGCAAGCTGGAAGGGTTGCGAGCTTTCCTTGAGCACCCAAGCAAGAGGTCTTAGTGGAGACCTTTGGTGACTCAATTCCCTCAGACTTGTCAACGCCCTTGAATTCCTGGCAGACGTTCTTGACGCTGGATCCGCATGATCCCGAGATAGTGGCAGTATCACCTAACGCAAATTAGCACAGAAATTGGTCTTCTTGTCAAAATACCTTACCATAGTTGCTGTTGATGCCGACAACATCAGAGGTGATGCTCTTAGCCTTGAGACCAGTGATGACGACCTTTCTTGGTCCACCATTGTTGGAGCAGTTACCGCAGCCACGGTAAACCTTACCGGCACCGGTGACAGTGTAGTCCTTAATAGTGACCGTTCCCCTTCCGTTGTGTTGAACGACCTTGTCCTTAGCAGCGTTGGCTCCTCCACCCTGGATAAGAACATCACCCGTTCCGAGAAGAGAGATGGCATCTGAAAGTCGGTCAGCAAATGGGCATTACGGACGAGTGTCAATTACATGCCTTCGCAAACATCACGGAACCAGACGTTGATCAAGGTGCATGCTGCTTTGCAGTGAACACCCTCAAGTTGGTTTGCACCAATGATGACGTTCTTGAGAGTTGCGCCAGCAGCGAGAATGAAAACAGCCGAGTCGCTTCCGGTATCAGCATCGGTGTCACAGGCACGTCCACGATCGTATTCCTTGTTACCCAAATCCACTGTACCCGAGATGGCGCTGGGAGAAGAGAGGGAAATGATGCTTCCAACTCTGGTTGGGATGTTGAGCGTCTGAGCCGAGGCCATGGTGGCCAAGATGGCGGCGGTAATGGTTGCGGAGAACTGCATTTTGAATGAAGGAAGGTATTTGCTTTGAAAGAACAGAAGTGGTAGTTGAAAGAATGTGGAAAGTGTTTGAGGATGAGGAAGGGAATACTTTCAAAGATGGAAACCTCCTTTATATATTATTTCTCGCATTATACTCCGTACTCGATGGATACTATCGCGAATTGCGAGCTGCAAGCTGCCTACTTGCTCGCAAGATTCGATTTCCACTCCGAAAAAATGGAAACACTTTACATGACGGTACTGCCAAGTGACGAGGGCACGGAGAATCTCTCAATGATGCCCATCTCCGAATCCGCGTGAGGCAGGAAGTGGACAAATCCCGGCGAGGTGTGATGGAAGGATTGTTCCAGATCTCCAATCGAATCACGTTTCTCGCTAAAGGTGTGGTGGAAAATAAGGGGGTTGCCAAGGTTACCAAGAGAATTAGCCCGACTGACGCGTGTGTGAGTGGAGGAACAAATTTCCTGAATTCCATCCTGTGTTTAGAGTTCACGGTGGTGTTTAAGAAAGAGTGAGATTTGCAAAATCGGGGTTCTGACTGTCCATCTGACCTGGTTATTGGGCTCTTTTGAGGAAGAAGGTGGGGTCCGTTCATAAGATTCATGGGACGCTCCGCCCCGCTTTGAGAATTCGAGTCCTGACAATCGAGTTTTGACAGGCGGATTTATAATTTTACTGAAGAGCTTGGCAATGACTGAGCGCTGGAATGTGTCCAAGTACCGCAGATCTTAAGATACGGGAGTTCGCGATAGGCGCAATCATTTTGTCCGTCATAAGCAATGTCCAGATTGAGAAAGTCCATGTTTGAATCGTACTCGTGACTGTTCACCCTTCTACCCCTCTCGGGACCGAACTCTATTGGTACCAAGACATATAAACAAGAAATAAGCTTAAGTTTGTTGTTTGTGGAAGGTGAGAAAGTCTAAATAACTTTTTTTTGGTAGCGAAACGAGTCAAGCAATACGACTGTACGATTGACTTTGACGGATTCTGAATCAGCTACCCCACAATGTCCGGGTGCAAAACGCAGGGTGGCGTGCCGAAGGTTCAAGCTACATCCACTACAAGGTTCACCTAGGTCTGGACTTTTCGAGTTGCTGATGGCCAAGCTTCGACATACTGAAACTGGGGCGATTAATCTATTTTCCCCAGGCATCTTCTAACAGGCTCGCATAAATGCTGACAGCGATGATAGGACAGTACTCCGAGATACTCGCGGCATTATTTCCGGCTTGATCTACGAAAAGGGAGCTTTGAAAATTCAGGGGAAGCAGATTGGGACAGTGCCACACCAAAGAACCAGGTGTTCGAAACCAGCTCCGGAATTACTTTGAGTGGTGCTGGTAATCTGTGTTACTTCCACAAATCTGGAACTTTTCCAAGCCGACTCTCTGGCAAACAGTTTGCGACCTCTGAAAGATTTAAGACTCGGATGTGCTGGAAGGACGCGAGAAATACTAAAGGAATCTGCGGCTCATTCGTATCGTACTGAGCCCCAGAAACTCGGTCCAGCCTTCAATTTCATCCTAGTAAAGTATCATCAGTCGCCAAGGGATTATCTATAAATCAAAGCAACAATACACGAGAATCTGTGGAACGAAACTAGACAGCCTTCCTCGTCTGAGGCAGAGGGGAACCTACAAAGACAGCATCGGCGTCGGATTGGTTCTGGTCAGAAATTTCTATAGAAGACGAGTCAGCCGCTGTACCCATCGAAAATTTCGGAATGGAAGCGCCGACAATTTGAAAATTTCAATCTATCAAAGTTCAAGAGAAGAAAGAATTGACCAGAGCAACCAACCTATGCCTCAGTTATACCGCGGACGATCATTGATACGAATAGCGAGGCCAAGGGACCTGTCAATCCCCTCTCGATACGGAAAAGCATGTCTTTTCCGGGCGTTGATGAAGGAGTAACCTTCATGTACAGAAGATGCCCGGAGCATTGCCAGAATAAGGAGCAGACTAGGTCAGGTCAGGAAGTTCAACGCCTTTGTTCCGGTTCTTCCATGAAAGAGCATCCTACCCATTTCAATAGGTAAAAGGCACCTCGCAGTGTCACTAATCATAGCCATTACACTCAATGAAACCACAACCCAGCAGGAATCCGCAGTCCATAGTTCCATGGTCCTCAATACCGTCTAAGCTTTCATCTAATCAGTACAGCACTTAGAATGAATCAGGACACGGAGGGTGGGTACATCGATAAGCTGCTTCCTTGTGCAAGAGAAACCTTGCTCTTGATCGGGGCGTTCATGTTACTTGCAGGGATCCTTCCACGATTTTTCGGAAGCGGCGTGGAGCCGTTCGAATTTCTGCTTGAAGTCTGGAAAATAGACGGCTCGCGATATCCTTCAGAAACTCCTGCGTCTTTAGCATCGAAGCATCGATTTCGTCAATGATATCCTCAGCGTCGGAAACAAGTGTGTACAGAATAATTCTTCGGAGAGGCGAGCAACCGTCGGCATCGTTCAGTTGACTGGATACAGACCTGCTACTCCGCCATGCTCATGTATGTCCTTGCACTTCGACACAGTTGTGTCCATAACGTCGACCTCGAAAAACCTCTTTCATCTCCTGCGAATCGCATCTGCCAGTCAGATCTGACATCTGTGTACTCTTCGAGACTCTCAATGTTGCCTGCCAACAACCAATTCGCGAACATCAAGACCATTGTTGAGCTGCAATCCACAACCACAGACTATCTGTACGTCCCGACTCCTGACCCTATTCAGATGCAGCGTCAGCGGAGGTAGTGATGGCCCATCTTGACGCATTGAAGCTCGAAGGAGCATCCAACACAGTGGCTCCAATCAAGTTAAGCCACTTTCGGCAGGCTCTACACGTTGTGAGAGTTGTAGCACAGGCGAGAGTGTGGTCCTACCCACTTCGCATGTGAGAGATGTATTGAAAGCGCCTGGCGGCATTTGCACGGCCCAATTTAATTGTCGCAGGTGAGAATTGGGTAGCCACAACGATTCCTGGTGTAATCGAGGTAGATTATCTGCAGGAACCCGATCTCGAGACGGGTTTAGGGCGATGTTTTGAAAACAAGACTAGCTAAATAAGCGAGACTACAATCGCGAGCCTGTCCCTTTGCCGTCTGACAGATGGACCTGAGGCCGCGAGGACGAGCTATTGGTTCCAACTTCATATTGAGAGCTTCTTGATGCTGAGGCTTAGTTTTAGAATGCTTTCAGAAAATTATGAAGATGACTCGAAACTTTAGAGGAGGGACCGAGGTCCAGTCAAGATCACAGTCACACCGAAGGTTTGAGGAGTTGTGTACAATTGCTTCTTATTTGTTTCTATTATAGAGTCTCAGAAGAGCTCTACCGCCCCAGTTTCCAGTGGATCGCCCCAATCAGTAAAAGATGACAAATCAGACATGATATTCCCCGGAGCTTTTGTTCCATGGCTCAACAAGACGCTTGCCCTTGCGCGCCGCACTAATGCTCGACTCAACCAACTCCTCAAAGAATCCGAGGCAGATATCATGCATCTCGTTATCCCGAGGATGCTCGGTAACCCACTCGTAGATGTCGACGCAACAAATGAAATAGTCCAGGACAAACTTTCTCAGAGGCGAATTCTTGGGGGTATTCTTCCAGATTCGAATGATCTCATCCTCCCACATACCAACGAGGTCGTCAGTTACATAGACAACTCTGGAAAGCGAAACAATGGAATCCATAACGTGATTCTGGAAACCTTTAGACTGCAGGAAGTTGCCGTAAAAGTAACAGGTTAGAAGCTGCCTGTAGCGGGATGTTGCTGAGTCAAGCCGGTTCTCATCCTGCTCAAGTTCTTCACTGGAGTCGCTAGTATGGGAGACGGTTTTGACGCTGATCATATCACTGGTATTGTCGATTGAGCTTGTAAGGAGCCAAGTGAGAAAGATACCGAAGATCACTGGGTCGTCTTCCTTCAAGATGATCTCGTTTGTTTGGCCGGACTCCCACTAGCGAGAATACGTCAGCACAAAGAGCTGGAAATGGGAATAACACTTCAGAAGTACTTACACGATCGTTGCAGGCTACCTTGAAGAAGTCGGAAGCGGTTACAATGATTCCCTTCTGAACCAAGAAGACAGTTGCATCTGCGCCAACAATGACCCTCATTGGTGTCAAGAAGCTTGACCTGGAAAAGGTAAGATTAGGATAGCTATTTTGAAGGGCAGAGCACTTACATTGAGAGCTTGGTTGTCAAGATCTTTCTTTCAGGCTCTTTGGCAGAAGAAGATGCAGAAGAAGATGCTCCAGACGGAGTGCGGTGCATAGCAGCATGGGCTTGAGCCTGCATTTGGGCATAGGTTATAAGACCAGGGCCATATCGAGGTGGGCCTGCTGGGTGAGAGCCGTAACCCCCATATGGGACGTGGGGAGCCAAGCCGTTACCTAAGAGTTGATGTGGGAGCTGATTCTGCATTATGTGAGGTGGACCTGGGGGTAGGCGAGCGTTATTGCTGGCTTGGCTGTTGTTGACTCCATGATGGTGACGGTGAGGAGGTGGAATGCCCGACATCTTGATGAAGATATTCGTGGTTTGTCTTGATGTATGTGTGTGAGATTCAAGATCGATCTTGATTTCGAAGCACAACAGAGACTCGAAGCCGAACAAGAGCTGTGATTTTGTTTGTGGCTCGAGTGACTAGCGCGTGGACTATTAACGACACGTGATGTCGCCTAAAATCAATATTGAGATAGACAACGAGGAGTATTCATTGTTCTTTCGAGTGATTTGGCTCTGAAGGGGAGCAATATATCGCAAGGTCAGCATTAGGCAGAACTATCTGTAAATAGGATCATTCTTAGTAGAGATTATCTCTATGTTCACGTACACTGCGAATAAGCGACTTTGTTTTTGCTGAATGTGTGCCTGAGTAGAACTCTCTGTCGTCCGTGAGGACGACGGACTTTGTGAATGCGAGACCATCTCGATAGTCTATATTGCTCAACTGACAATTTCATTGAATTTCAGTGTTTGTTGCATTTTTTAGATGACTTTTACTTGGAGCAAAAGTGTATCTAAGCGACCTGGAGCGGTGCATGAAGGATTGCCTGAAATACTTGTTATTTCTTGATGCCGACAGCTGATGGGTCATATCAGGTTCAAAGTTTTGTTCATCAAAATACAATCAGGTCGCGTCTTTGTATGTGAATGACGCTGGATTAGAGTCCTTGTGATAAATCTCACGCCCCTTTTGTAGCATCCCTTTCGTGAATGAATATTATTTCGCGGATCGTCACCAAGTCGCAATTTGTCTTCTGTCTTAGAAATGTATGAAGAATTCACCAATGGAAAGAAATTAAGTAGAAATATTACAGTGAGAATGGCTTACAAGCGAGATAGAACAACGTCAGGCTTTCGACCAAGGATCTTCGCTGAAAAATCACAAGTGGGGTCTTTGGAGGGCGAAAGAAGGGCCGTCCAGAAGTAAGCACATATATTGGAGTACAGTCTTTGTAGATGTTGCTCCTAGATGTCTAAACAAACGCCAAATATGCCATCCAAATGCATCGTGTACATCCACATATGCTGGTCATGAAATGTGCTCATGTAAAGCTCGTCCCTCCCGTACCAACACCCAAATTGCTCGCCGCCAAACCATTACTCAATCGTCTCCCACCTCCAGGCCCAACACTCCCTCCTCTGATGCCAATCGGACTACTCATCCTCCTCTCCAACCCACTTCCCTTCTTCGGCACAGCAAGACTGAACTCTCCGTCCGAATCCTTCCTCGATCTCATGGTCCCGTTAAGTGACGGACCAGATATGGTCGTCAGATTATCATCTTCCTCGAAGATGACCTCATCACCTTCCAAGATCTCTCCCGCGATATCTTCGTCTACAGTTGGGAGCAGAGATTCTTCATTGTCGTCATCATCCTCAGTGTCGCTACTGTCGTCGGTCTTGCTAAAACCAGGCATCTCGACGAGATACCAGATGGGTATTGCGCCGATGGTGGAGATGATTGCGAGCATGAAGTACGGCGTGATGACATAGCCTCTCTCAATACCCCAAGTAAATGCTGCTCCGCCGAGAGCAGGACCAATAGCTCGACCCACGGCACTGATGGAGACAGCGAATCCGTTCAGTGTCCCCAGAATTCGCAGGGATACCGCAGAATTGGTGAGCAAGATGATTGAGCAAGGAAATGCGAAAATGACAGCGAATGACTTTACAATCATGATACCGAACATCGTAGCTTGCTGCAATCCGCTGTTCTGAATGAGTGCTGTGTAGGGTGTAGCGATGCAGATCAGCGGGAAGCTGATGGCACAGCATTTGAAGCAGTTCAAGACGCCGAATTTGCGAGCTGTAGGTGGGAAGACTAGGAATTGGATAAAGCAGCCAACAAAGCCGTATGCTGTAAACAGTGTTCCAATTCTGCTGGATCCAAGTCCGAAGCCGCCGGAAAACTTAAACGGGAGCTGCGTATTTGTGGCATCGGGTGTTTGGCGGGGTGTGTGGAGAAATATTGGGAGCAATTGGTCGTAAGCTACGGCGTGGAGGGCGAGGAATGTGTAAGCAATGAGGTTGATGACCGACTGGCGAGTGAAGACTTCGACCAGAGTGGGGCGGGGAAGTGGTGGTTTGGTATCTTTGGGGGAGAAGGAATCGTATCTTGAAGATTCGGATCCAGCTGAGGATGTGGGTCGGAGCAGGGAGGCGGACGATTCATCGTAACTTGCTGAAGCACGGCGGAAGGGTTTAGGATTTGGACTGAGCCGAAAGCAGGCTTTGACAGCTGCAGTAAGTTTCTTTCCAAGAGCAAGTCCGTAATCTTTTTGATGTCTCTTTGTCTCGAGTGTCTCCTTCAGAAATAAAATTCCTGTCGTGATCCCGAGGAGAAATAGAACACTGGCGATCAAGTTCGGAAGAGCAAATGGGAACCTGGTCAGAAATTCGTTGTGTCCGAACAGAGCTGGCAAGTTCTCAGCTGGCTTGGCGAAGAAGCCTCCGAATGATGGCCCAAAGATAGAACCAAGTGTCCAAACTAGAGGCATAATTGAGAATGCTCTGGGTTGAAGTTCCTTTTCAGGAACCATCTCGGCCACCATCGTGCGGATGATACCAACTGCAAGCTATTAACGGCGAATTTCCAGTGAAAGCAAGTAACATACCATTTCCATTACATCCACCTGCAAACGATCTAGCGACAATAGCCATAGGAAGACTAGAAGACATGCCCCATATCAAACACGAAATCATGGTCAAGGTGAGCCCTGTCAAGATCGTCGGCTTGCGGCCGAATCTATCTGAAGCTCGTCCCCAGATGACAGCTGTGACACATTGCGAGAGTGAGAAAGCAGCAGATGTCATTCCAGCCCACCATGCAACATGTTTCTTCTGAACTCCGAAACTTTCTATCATTTCGGGCTATGCCTATTAGCTGGGTTCAGGACCGGATGAGGAGCTACTTACTAAATATGGGAAGACCGAAGTCAAAGCGACAGGCTCTGCGAATCTACATATTGCTGGAAAAGTCAGTATTGGAGACCAGGTGATGAAAAGATGTCGAACTTTGGGGCAAGGCTGGTGTCCTCGTGTGCCGGATACGAGTGGTGACAAGGGCCAAGACTTTGTGCTACACAGTCTACCACCGAACATGTTGACACAAGTTGCAGAGATAAAGATATTCTTTTCAAACGATATATCTGATGAAGACAATACATGGAGAACTATCTCTGTTTTGCATCTCCCAAGTATATATTACATAATCCTTGAAGTAAAAAACAGCCTCGGACATTTGCCTCCAACCATCGGAACTAAAGGCTAGGTGAAAGAAAACAATAGCAGAGCTCTTGAACATATGAGCAGATTAAGGAACATACCTAGAATTGCTAGTTGTTTAGCAGGAAGCTTCGGAGGTCCACGTGCTCGTCTTTTCACCATCTCGATGGAGGCAGCAGAGCCTTCTCAACTTCCAACACTTGACGATCGTACCGGTGCTGAACCTTCGAGCCGAGCATGGAAGGCCACGAGAACGTGGAGAAATATAGATAATATGTATCTGATTCGAGAAGAACTGATGGCTCTTGCTGGTTGAACAGCAACGATGAAGAGTGAAGAGTGGAGATGTAAAGAAAGCGTTGGAGGCTGGACATTGAGTCAGTCCGGCGGAATCAATACGGGACGGGCGCTATGCTGGTCCCACGCCTTTCCCCTTCTCGCATACAAGACAGAACATTGTGATTCGACGACGGCCATGCAAGAAAATGCATCTGCACATGGATCAAACGGCAAACTGGTCCCGAGAGCTCGCTTCAGTGCCTCTGCTTGGCACATACTACCCCGCTGTGGGCTGTGCAGCTTCATGATTGGCGGTGAGACGGCCAGAGGACTCCGTTATCGCTACTTTCACGTGCCCGCTTATGAATTGGGTCTCTTGTTTGTGTGCCCCATGACAGACAGCCAGCATTGTGATTGTTATTGGTTTTCAGGAAAGTTGTTGGGTCAATGAATGATGATTGTATTGATGTTGGCCGAAGAGAAGGGTTTTGGTGAGAGCCGAGCGAGAAAGAAAACAAAAGCCGCATGCCGAAAGCCGAAAGTCCTCCAACTCCGCATCACGTGCTGATTATGATAGCTTGCCCGCCACTGTCGCCATATCAGGCCCGGCCGACGAGAGAGCTCCATCCATGCACCTTTGCCGGGGACTCTCCCACTCTCAAGCTTCGCAAGCATCAGCTTTAACCAACATAGGCAGGTCAGAGTGGATCAGAGCTCTTGATGAGCACTGGAATCCATGCAGTGAGTTATCCTTATCCAGCGGATAATCCGTACCATCTACGTACATGTAAGCTGCACTTCCAGCCTCCCAACTTCTTCTCAAACTACACCACTTCTCAAAGTGTCAATTCTATGTTCAAGTCTGGACTTGAATATCCTCAATCTCACTATCCACCAATTGGTGGCAGAACTTCATACTCTTGGAAGCGAAAACTTACTTTATCATGGGCAGTCTAATCACTGAGAAGATGGATGAACGAACACCCCTCATTACCACAGTTCGAATTGCTCCGCCACGCCAGAGATACACCCACAACATTGTTCGACGGTTTTGCACAGTAGCTCTTGGAAGCTCCCTCATTGCTCTGGTAGTTGTGTTCCTACTTCCCGTAGCTTTCCTCCCACATCACCGCCATCGAAGACCGCACCACCCCCACGATAGCGCCATTACATACAGTGAGCTGCAGACAATACTTTTGGAGACACCAAAGGAAGAAAAGGCACAAGAATGGAGTAAATACTACACGGCTGGCCCTCATTTGGCCGGAAAAAACTACAGTCAGGTTCTCTGGACCCAAGAAAGGTGGGAGGAATTTGGAATCAAGGCGGACATTGTTGCGTACGATGTGTATATCAACTACCCTCTTGGACACCGTCTTGCTTTGTATGAGAAGAAGAAGACCAAGGGCGAGGTGGAATCATGGAAAGTTAATTTCGAGGCTAGTCTGGAAGAGGACGTTCTCGAAGAAGACACTACCACTGGCCTGGACAATCGAATCCCAACATTCCATGGATACTCTGCCAGTGGCAATGTTACAGCACCATACGTCTATGTCAACTACGGAACATATCAAGACTTCGAAGATCTGGTCAAGGCAAATATCAGCTTGGCGGGTAAGATTGCGATTGCGAAATATGGAGGAATATTCCGTGGTCTCAAAGTCAAGCGCGCGCAAGATTTGGGAATGATTGGTTGTGTCATATTTACCGATCCTGGCGATGATGGATTAGTTACGGATGAGGACGGTGTTGACCTGTATCCTGATGGACCAGGAAGGAATCCAAGCAGTGTTCAAAGAGGAAGCACCCAATTCTTGAGTGTTGCTCCTGGAGACCCGTGAGTTGCATTCGGCTGATACAGAGCACTTCTAATATTCACAGTACCACGCCCGGCTATCCGTCCAAGCCTGGAGTTCCACGCGAGCCCGTTGAAAGTGCCATTCCATCGATACCCTCTATTCCAATCTCTTACGTGGATGCCATTCCTATCTTGAAGGCCCTGAACGGCCACGGACCCTCTGCCAAAGATCTCAATAAGTACTGGCAGAAGAATCTCGGACTTGGCTACAAGGGAGTAAAGTACAATGTTGGCCCATCTCCGGACGATCTCGTATTGAATCTGGTCAACGAACAAGAATATGTCACCACACCTTTGTGGAACGTCATTGGAGTCATCAACGGAACTCTCCCAGATGAAGTCATCGTCATCGGAAATCACAGAGATGCTTGGATTGCTGGTGGTGCTGGAGATCCAAATTCCGGCTCTGCGGCTCTCAATGAAGTCATCAGATCTTTCGGTGTTGCTCTCGCCAAGGGTTGGAAGCCTCTCCGTACCATTGTCTTTGCATCCTGGGATGGTGAGGAGTATGGTCTGATTGGAAGCACTGAATGGGTGGAGGAATTCCTCCCTTGGCTTTCCCATGCCAATGTAGCCTACGTTAATGTTGATGTTGCTACTACAGGCCCAGTTTTTGGCGCATCTGCCTCGCCATTGCTAAACAAAGTGTTGTACGAGGTCACATCGCTCGTCCAATCTCCAAACCAAACAGTCAAAGGACAAACTGTTGCTGATGTCTGGGATGGTAAGATCAGGACCATGGGTAGCGGCTCTGATTTCACGGCTTTCCAGGACTTTGCTGGTATTCCTTCAATTGATTTCGGATTCTCGCCGAATGTCGAAAAAGGGGATGGAGCTGTCTATCATTACCACTCCAACTATGATTCTTACTATTGGATGAATACCTATGGTGACCCAGGATTCCATTACCACATCGCCATCGCCAAGATTTTCGGCTTGTTTACTGCCAGACTGGCGGAATCGCCTGTCATTCCACTCAACGCAACAGACTATGCCATTGCTCTTGATGGATACATCTCCAACGTCGAATCAAAGGTCGATTCAGCGATCGTGGGCGTTCAGTCTGAAGACGAGGAGATGGAAGCCCGTGCTCGGCCAACACCGGTCGCACCGAAGGGAGATCTATCCGATTTGAAGCTCTCTTTCAAGAAACTGCACAAAGCTGCTCTCAAGCTCAAAAAAGTCGCCCAGGCTCACGATAGCTGGGGCGCGGAACTGGCCGAAAAGGCTGGAGAGAACATCCCCTGGTGGAAGTGGTACAGCAAGATCAAGCTGTATTATCAAATTCGTCGTGTCAACGACAAGTACAAGTATCTTGAGAGACAGTTCTTGTATGATGAGGGATTGGATGGACGGCCGTGGTTCAAGCATGTTATTTATGCTCCTGGTTTGTGGACGGGTTATGCAGGTGCGGTGTTCCCTGGTTTGGTTGAGGCTATTGATGATAAGGACTATGGGCTTGCGCAGAAGTGGGTGGGCATTATTGAGGGAACACTGTGGAAGGCATATGGTAGCCTGAAGTGAGGGGAGCAGGGATTGTGTTGGAAAATTGGATGTCGCATGGCATCATTGGGCTGCGTTGGAAATAGAAGATGTTGAAGTGATTTATTGGAAAGTCACACATTTTCTTTTCGCCTTCTCGGCCAATACACGTTCAATTCAAGCCTTGTTCCAGCGTGCTTCTCTTCAGGGATTGTCCAGATATATCTTGCTTCGCTTTAAGGTACATGTTAATAGCAACAGTAGCATCGCGTAACCCTACACTCCGATAAGTCTTGCCTTGAACTCGATCTGTGGCCGCCACAGTCTTACAATGACGAATGGTTCTTGCGAGACGCATGTACGCAAACCGTAGCAAAAGGCGAAGAACGCAATTTCCCTTTATCGAACCTTGCACGATATCTATCGCGGCTATGAGAGACTGCATAAAACTGTTGTTGTCGGCTAGAGGTTCAGTTGAGGATGATATCTAGCCCTCGTATATTAGACGAAAATTGTCACGAAAATAAGATATGGAGTCCTTGCTGATCAGAAGACGGGCCACGATTGTTACTTGAGCAGGTCTCCAGCCTCTCCGTGGTCCTTGCGTTATTGGCTCGCTTATGACCCCTATGCACCCGTATTCTGAGGCAGTTTTCCAGATCTGGTCATGGAAGCGTTGAGTAGCGTCGGGAGAGTTGTATCTTGAGCCAATCTATTTCCCCCGAAGCAAATTTGCCGCTCTGTCAACGCAAACTACGCATTCTATGATGATCGGAAGGGTTGCCTATCACGGGGGTTCGCAATCTGCCTCCCTGGTGGCAACGGACTACGAATGAAGCTGTGTTTCGTCCTAATCATCGTAGGCCTAATTTGAGCCTGACATGGTTTCACAGAACGAACTTATGCTGTCCTAGACTAGAACACTTTCTCATTTACGGATATCATGGAAACTAATCGTTATAAATTGAGGTTCATCCCTCGTACAATTAGAATCAACATTGCAGACACACTTTCAACGATTACACTCAGCCAGCTGCGACAGTCTATTTACTTTTGCTCAATTTAAGCATATCATTGAAATCAATCGCAATGGGTATTCTTCAGACTGCGATGATGATGGGAGGCGGCATGTATGCCGTAGGGAAGCTCGCCAAGTAGGTATAAACAGCAGACTTCTGAGACTCCCTTCAGTCAGACTAATGCTCGATTCCAGGGGTATGGAAAATCGTGGCAGCTCTCGCACGCCAAACAGCCAGTACCCATCTTACCCTTACCCACCCCAGGGCCCTCAAGGTGAAGGATACTGGGGCCCGCCACCACCAGGCCCGCCACCAAATCGCGGCAGCCGAGACACATGCCACCAAGACAACAACCAACAGCGCTACTACTACCCACCGGCTCCCAATGATCCCCGTGATGGCTCGAGAGAATATCCATATTCTCAGGAGAGATACAATGGCGATGCGAAGCCCCCTCAAGGATACTACGGAAATGGTGCAACTCCACCGCCCTACGGGGACTATCCTCCTCAGATCCAGGGACAGTATCAAGGACAAGGCTATGATCAAGGAATCCAGCGAGGGGGTAATAGAGGATTTGATGCATCATCACTGATGTCTGTAGCTGGGATGGCTATGAATGCGGTTGGTGGCGAGGGGTCAAGTGATGGTGGAAAGGCTGGGAAGACGATGGGTTTCGTGGGGGAATTGCTGAAGAAAAAATAAGGGGAAATTTCTTAGCCGTCCTATTCAACTTGCAATTATCTCAGTTTGCAATTATATCAGGATTCTTGTGGTGTATTGATCTTTCCTCGGTTGGCTGTTTAGATTTCGTATATTTTTCTTGAGTACAGTGTGGTCCGTCTCATTCGCTCCTTTTCGGTTGTTTTTGGAATTCGGCAGGTTTTCGTTTGCATTTGTTAGACTTTTTATGTTCGATAAATTACATTCATTAAGTATATAAGGTCAGAAATTATCAAATGCGATCTGGAATATGATGACAGATTTTTACCTACCCGACAGGAGAAAGACAGAGACCCCGTCCCTGATCATAGATCAATCTAGTTCTTTTAATACTGGGCCCAGGGAGATAACTCAATAACTAATTGATCAAGCTTAGACATTAGTGCCTGCTTCTCTTACTCGTGAGACTCCATGACTCTTTCTGGTTGCGATTAGATGGTATCGACAACTTTTCCAACCACAAAATGTTGAACAGTACTAGCACAAAGACTTAAATTTTCACTCCGTGAAATCTAGATCATATGCTACCAATTGCACGAATACATTCTAATGGCCCGACTCAAACCTGATTCCCCATAATAAATACAGTCTATCACCCATCCTCTATGTTTTAATGTTTGAAATCTATTCTCACTAATAACCCCGCGCTGGTGGAACTGGTCTTCCATAAGCCTGCAAAAGGGTACCGTCATACTGCGGAAACTTGACTTCCTTATTGTTTAGAACTTTTCCAGCGTGCCAAATATTCATGAGTACCAACGCAATAAACATAGGCAGCGAATCAAATACGTAGAGGAAGAATTCGTGGTGTTCGATATACTTATTTACCGATGAGCCCTGAGGCGACGAGAACTGAATTGCACCGAAAGTGCCATGAAGAGCAAAATGAGAGCTTCTTGGAAGATAACCCCTGCTGTAACAATATGTAACCCGAGTTTTGCTGTTTTTGCTTTCTTGCTTAAAGATAACAATCCACCCCCAATTTGTACGACGAATGAGCTACTCGTTCTTAGTTTCGGTACAGTTACGGGTTCTGATAACTTACACGATGTCAAAGCAGACAAAAAAATACCCCATGCTTGACCCTGCAATCCCCATCAATCTTTCTCCAGGCAAGAAGAATTGCATCAATCTTCCTAATAGCATATAATCAAACGCGTTGATCGAAAGCGGCGCAAGCAGAACCAGAAGGAACGACGCATCATAACTTCCTTTCTGGGTATGATTCCTGGCCGAGATGATGCGAGCAGCGAATGACAGAGTTTCCCAGAGGCCACCCATGATGATTACCCAGCAGAAGGCTTTGCGGTATCTGATTGCTTGAATGAAATGGACAAGAGTTGTGAGAGCGAAGAGTGCGAAAAAGAGAACTGCGGCTGGGACAGAGGGGCAGTAACTCCATTGATTTCTGGGATCATCGAGGGCTAAGAGAAAATTAAATCAATTTCAAAAAGACACAAATCATGGCTTTGGACGTACGAAGACATTTTGATAAACCCATTTCCGCGCCCTACTGATCACTGAATGGATTCGAAATGCTGAACCTCAGATTGAGGGAGAAGGTTCAAAACGCCGAGGAAATATGGACAGTTCTTCAATAAAACAAGAATATTAATACGGTTTACTGAAGATAGTTTCACGAATGTAAAAGAAAGTAAGAAGCAACTCCTCCATGATCTGAACACCGGGTAGCCAGCATCCATATACGACGAGCTGTAAACTTGCCAGGGCTCAGCACGAAACAAGAAAGGGCTACTAGAACGTCGTCACGTACGACTCAACGTCTGTATCCATTCAGAATCTCCGATATCCACCGTGTTGCGTCAGCAAATTGTTTTTGGCATGAAATCTACAGCTCGTAGTTCTCATCTCGCTGAGGCTCCTTTTCGGGGATGCGCTTGAACCCTTCCCGTGGCCTTTTGAGCTTATTTCCAGTCTCAAAGCCTGCTTCCCTACCGACACAACGGCTTCCAAGTGCGTAGATATTTGGCTCAACGCATCTCCGCGGGATCACGAATCCATTGTGCTCCGCATGTTGTGCTGTCGGCATGCTACACTTTTAGTAAGTAGTTCGTTGTCATCCATGCTCTTGACCGTTCATTGCAATCTTTGTTGCACGTCTTCATTCGGTGCACGGCGAAACGCGAGGATTCGTGAGTTGTGGTAAAGATTATGCAAAAGTGGGCTGACGAGGTGCTACGAGATGCTACGAGATGCTAGCTCAGATTTGGGTTGCTGTTAAGTTAGTCAAGCGAGTCCCCCTGACTGGATCTCGACCACGCTGCGCTGCTTCCGCTCTCCAGATTTCGTGTGGCGCTCTCTTTCCGTGCAATCTGCAAGATCGACCACTTTTCACCGAATTGCGAACGCCTCGAAGGGCATGCAAATTTGAAGCTCGTCAGGCCAAGGAACATGTTCTGGTATTGCATCCTAAGCCCAGTTAAGGTTAGGCGGAGGGCGGTCAAACCCGGCCTTTAGAGATCAGTGGACTCTATCGTGCTAAAATTCCAGTTCCTAAGGGAAAGAATTAGATGCGTGGGCTTCCAACTTTGCGTACCTGTAAAATTGCATTGTGAAAGTGTAGATGAAGTGCATCTCGTGGAGAATGTTGACGAAACTTTATGCCGAAGAAACTTGCACAGAACAATGGATCTTAAATATCCTTCGTAAGGCCTTTTAGGTCTCACATGGTCAATATCTATATTAAATGTAAATGCGAAGGAGGCTATGACCAGAGCATACAAAATTTTCCCCCTAATCCAAGAATGTAGAATGCCTACCCAACGTATATGCGCCAACCTAAAGACAGCAAATGTTCACAAACGGCAGCAATCATCCAAAAGATATAAACCATCAAGGACAAGAATTGGGTATTGAAGCGCTCTTGATCATGATGGTCGAGCAAATCAGAAACCAAAGGCATCTCTGCCATCGGCAAACTGGGCTTCAACGTCATAGGCTGGAGGTGCTGTCTGAATGTCATGTTCGTATGGAAAGATTCTGGAGTTAGCATTATGGACCGAAATTGTATCCTTTCTTGTATCCCATTCGTTTTCATCCCATTCTCTAAGACGTGATGGTGGTTGCATTGATCCTTTCCTTTTTGCCTCAATTTCAATGTCGTTAACCACAACCAGATACAAAACGCCCTAACAAATTAGCTCATAATCTTGTGTTCTTTGTTAGAACTCACTTACAGTCTGAATACCCACGTCGCGATTCTCTGTCACTTTTGCTTCAGCTGCGTGACCGATTGATCCTGAAGAGTCTGTTCTGTGCGGCGCACGCTCCGTCGAAGCTCTCAATATCCCGCTATGCTCTTCAAGCGGTCTTTCTGGTCCAAATCTCCTCTTTTTTCTCTTCTGCGCTTCCATATTATTGTGCCGACTAACAATCGATGAGGAGAATGCAGACAGTGGCCCCCTACGGTGAGCTAAATTCTTGTGTAGCGACATTGCGCTCGTGTTCGCTTTGGTATCTTGCTCGAGGTATGACGACTGTAAATTGGTTCCCTTGATGGTAATTAATAGTGTGAGGAGGAGCTTCGGAGCAGTTATCTTACTCTGCTGAAGCGTGGTCTTCGCTCGCTATAGGCGGCGATGAAATTACCCATCTGCTTTAGCTTACGATTAGGAAGTGACATAGGCTTGTCTTGTAAACCTTCTGACTTAGCAGAAAATTCCGTCTGTTTATTGCTTGACTCAATTTCTGAGGATTGCTTCTGTTGTTTATTACGAAAATGATTTTCCGAATTGATAACTAGTGTTTGTGATGGGGACTCGGGTAATAAGGTGACGATCATGGCAAACAGACCGCGAGCCCGAAAGAGCATGTCGTTCGCTTGGCCAATGAATTTGTTCGTCCTACGTATATCAGGTTAAATGTTTTGCTCCTACCAGTAAACGCCGCAGGCTATCAAAAGAAAATTTCAACTTACGATACGTCAGGCTGCGCATGCTTAGCGAGCTGAACTGCTGCTGGAATCGTTGCTGACAAGTTGAAAAACAAGTCTTCCCGAGCGGTGGCAGAAGCTATTCGAAAGACATTGACGACGTCGAGGAGAGGTGACAACTGGTATTCTATTAGCTCAGACTGTGTCTCACTTGTGGATATCACCTACTCCCAGAGACTGGTTGAAAGAATCTATAAAAGCCAAGAAAGACTGCTGATCGATTCCACTGTCCATCAAAGAGGGGATATAGGCTCTAGGCCAGAGATTTTCGTTTTTGTGACCATCGTCTTGAGGTATAACCACTGGATACAGCAAGGCGCCTTTTCTTGGCTGTGATCTGGAGTTAGGCTCCGGGGACCCTGGGATAAAGTAGTCATCTTGGTATGCTGAATGTTGTGGATATCCATCGACCATCGGATTGTCTTCGCCAAATACGCCGTCCAGTATTTTATCTGACAGCGACGTTTGAAAATCTGCATAATTTTGCAGCTCTCTGAGTGCATCAAGCTCATTTTCCCTTCTCGTGGAAGCCGTAGAGGTCCCAACATCTATGGATACATCAATAAGAGGCTCAAGAATATTTCAAAGGGCGGCGACAGACCATGCGAGATATCTTGTTGCAGAAGGGTGGCGTTCCGTCTCTGATCCCTTACTGACTGTCGTTCAGCATATGCGTCGAGAGCTAATCCAACCCCGGCTGTTAGAAGCGTGAGAACCACCATTATGACAGAAACAAGTCTTGATACGTGAAGGATATCTGCAGATGTGAGTCAATCCCTCACCAAATGGGTCAAAGCTGGAGGCCGGCAATTGTGGATGTGGGGTGTAAGCAGACGGCCGAGGAGAACTTCACAATCGAAAGATAAAGGAGAAGGACGGAAGAAATTTGTCAAGGTATAGCTCATGTTTCCATAAGAATCAATCTCTGGAGGCCGTGAAGATATCTCGAAAATCTATGCTAAATGATGATGTGGAGAGGCAAACGGAGGACTCGGAAGATTGCCCCTGACCAGAGTCTCGCCTCCCCATAACGAAGATTGAGGGCTGCCAAGGCTACGCTATGGGGACGATTTGAGTAGAACATTTGACCGATCTAGTGTCCAGGTCGCTGCCTGGCAAATGGAACACTACTTCACATAGAGAAAACCTCTATCGCTGTGAAGCCCTAGGCTTGGCATCTGTGATGTTCGCAGGTGATCATGTCTTGGCAACCGCGGACTGGTGACTGCATCTGGCAACTTGGGACCGAAGTCGTACTGAATCCAGGACAGCTGTGCTGAGAGAAGTACTGCGTTGCAGACAGCTTGGATGTGTTGACGCAGCAAGCGAGGTTGGGAAACGGTTGGAGAACGCTACGTCCTGGAGCCCCAATTAAGACTAGTTGTAAGCCGAGAATGCTCTTCAGTACGATCTGACCAACAGAATTCTCTTGTATTTACAAGGCTTGAAATCTCCACCTTCATGTATGGACAGGATGATATGCCTTGCGCTTCAATTCCTCGTGCTCTTTCTGCTGATCGGTCAGGTGTGCTCAAGAGTGGCTGCCATGTCAATTGTCTGGCCAACATACGTGTGTCCAAGACCGAGGATCAACTTCCGTACTTGAACATTTCATCACAGTCTTCAATATCAATTATTGTTGAATAGGAATGATGCGCGTCTAAATTGCATGTGCCCATCCAAGGCCCGGTATGCTTTCACCCGTGCTTTTGAATATCTCCCGAAACGTTGAAGGCCAAATGTTCAAGGTGTATATTTGCTATTCCAAATATATGAGTATGACAACAGCAGCCTTTTAATCTACTTCTTTGAATCATCAATACAGACGAACCATATTTCCGAGTCTTCCTGATGCAGCTCAACACGATCGAATGCTTACAAAGATGCCATCTTACAATTCGACCCTCGAGCAGGCCAACAACATCATATCCTTCAATCATACCATCGAACCCTTCCCCCAATTCTCTACCTTTACTCGTCCGCATTCGCCCGCTGAAAGTAAATCTCTCAGTCTCTCGTGTGAACTCGAGACTTAGTACTTTTGAGCCGTGAGGCCAGCTACAGTATACATGCAGACGACAACAAATTCTTCCACCACAGCCATGAACAACTGGATCAATGGCTTCCCACTGTTGGTCAATGAAAAGTCTCGATTATGCGAGAATGCAGACAGGATGCTCCAGAGAAGGCGAACAGCGATAAACGGCAATGCAAAAAGTACAGCAAAATAAATGCGTCTCTCTCCCCTCATAGCGTTTCCGACATCCTTCATGGTAATGACGACGAGTGAGCACAGAAAAAGGTAAACAAACAGAAAGATGATGATGCCAATCTTGGTGTACTTCTTTCCGGTCTTGATCTCGGATGGACTAGAGTCGGCTTGGTCTGTTCCGCCGATGATACAAAGAGCAAGGGCAATCGTCGTGGGTAGCTGCATAACCTGGATTACCCGGCTTCGACGAGAGTTAGCTGTGGCGCGTTTTGTGATGAGTCCCGCGATCCCACTGCTACCCGCAAAAGCATTACTCTGTGATCGGACATGGTTGGAAACTTCATCGGTGCTGCAATAAATGTTAGCGAGCTTCATAAGAAAGTTGCATGGCAGCATACACTCGTTTGAGGAGACCCAAGCTTGCCATCAACAAGGGACTCAGTCCGACGGACTGAAGTATTCCAGACCATTCGGTGTTGGTTTTGTTTGGTGATCTCGACTCATCGATCTTGAAACCGGCACCTGCGATGCGGATGACACAGAAGATGGCGAGATAAATCCACCCAAGTTGCTTCTTAAAGCCATGGCGGATCACCACAATCAAGGTGAGGATGAAGACTGGGACATAAACGCAGATTTCAGCATACGCGATAGCTTCTTCAGTGTGGACCATGATCCCGGCGGATGATATGTTGACGCGAAAACCGATGTGTCAAGGTTGAAAATTGATGATGATTTTCTGCAATTTCGATGTATTCGAAATACCAAAAGATGTTGCAAATGATTTGAGGTTGGAGGATGAAGACTGATCCAGGGCCCTGAACTTCTTATATGCCTTGAGTATAGCGATATGGGAGGCATGTACTCGCGTACTCCAAAAGATACAATCCCACCATTCATCAAAAACCTCATACTCAACGCTTGACGCATTTGTGAATGGCTGAGCCGACTGACCAGATCTCAGTGTCTTTACTCAACAAAGACCTATCTGAGAATACTAGGTGTTAAGATGACGCTTTGCGAAGGCTGATTAAACATCTAAAAACATGTGCTTTGGATGTGGCTCAGGATCAGCTAGAGAAAGCTTGGTTTAATGTGCGCTATACACGGTCCATTAATTGGCAGGGGATTAGCCCTCCAATGGATTGACCTGTACTTACTACAGTCAGCCGTTTG
Organism: Cadophora sp. MPI-SDFR-AT-0126; assembly: GCA_020747065.1. Lineage (NCBI taxonomy): Eukaryota > Fungi > Ascomycota > Leotiomycetes > Helotiales > Ploettnerulaceae > Cadophora > Cadophora sp. MPI-SDFR-AT-0126. The sequence goes on from JAGMVK010000008.1 coordinate 841,233, forward strand.
TTACAAAAGTCCCTGAAATTGAAGGATGCATTTGTTAAGTCATGCAACTCGTGTGGATTGACGCTACTCAACCACTTCTTAAAGAGGTTAGACCTGTCGTAAGCTGATTATTCAGAAATGTCTCTTGTGCTAAGCGGGAAGGGTTCCCCATTCTGATTTGGTACAATTATAGTATCTGTAGATCTTCATGATTAAGGTCCTGAACAAGCTTTTAATGAAGCAGGTACTTGTTCCATGTCGTCTTCTCGAAGGCGGGTTGGGCCGGAGACTCCATGGGCGATCGGAAGCTTACTGTACTTTGGACCGCGATTTTTGATAATAGGCTACCCGTCACCGTTACCGGAACTGTACTGCCCAAGGAGAGATATAACAACCTTCTTCTCATGGTGTGTTTCGCTTTTCGCAGTCATTGTCCATCTCGCGTAGCAGCGCTGAACTTTGTTGCTCAGGACCCCGAGGAAAAGCGACCTAGCTCGTAAACACAGACCTGCGCGGAATACCTCCAAATCTCCACAAACACAAAGTCTAATCCTCTATCATGGTTTATTGTGGGAAGCCTAGTAAGGCTTGTGCAGAATGCAGACTCAGAAGAACGAAGGTAAATGATTGCATTAATAGATGTGGATTAGGTGCTGACCCTTTCAGTGCGATACCAAACGACCATCTTGCTCCCAGTGTATACGGGCAGGAAGAACTTGCAATGGATACCGCGATCCAGCCGATATGATATTTCGGGATGAATCTGAGGGTCTCAGTTCCAGACGTCAACGTGCCAAGGTCTCAAAGTCCCAAAAACAATGCCCCGCAGATGCGCATCCAACCCTGACGGACGATCGGGAAGACCTCACGGAAGAACTCATAATCCCAATTTCTGATGATAATCCACAATCGTTCTGGATACCAAATTTTCCGATGTTACCTGTGATATCCTTGGGACTAGGGACTTCTCCTGAACAACAAGCGACTTGCTTCTTTTTCCAGAATTATGTCTTACAACGGGATATGTGTTCGAGAGGAAACTTTCAATATCTGCCAGACATCTACGGATGCGAGGAGGTTGGCGAGGGGCTGGCTGACTCAATCTCTTCTCTGGGATTGGTTGGCCTCGCACATTTCTGGGGAGCTTCAAGCATTCTAGCATATGCTACTGCCAAGTATAATTCCGCGTTGATGACAATCAGCGCGGAATTACGATCTCTTAAAGGAGCAAAATCGGACCAGACTATGGCTGCAATCATGTTACTTGGTCTTTATGAGGTAGGGACTTCTAGTCTTGATTTTGTGCTGCCTGGCTAAATCAACCCATAGACAAACACATGCAACAGTCGACATTCAATGGTAACCTGGACCAGACACATCACTGGGGCTTCAGCTCTGTTACAAGTTCGGGGCAAGGAGCAACTAAGCACTCCTACTGGGTACCAATTATTCATCCATCTAAGGACACAGATCGTAAGTTCTTATTTGGCTAGTCATTCGTTGCCAATCTAACTCTCCTCAGATCACCAATTGTATGTTGAGGCATGCAACAGTACCCAATGTTATCAGTGAATGGTCCCAAGACTTATTTTTCGAGACAGCCGAGCAAGCCGCTGCAACAACACTTTCCAACCTGGCGATCAGATACTGCAATCTTCGGGCATCCATGAGTTCATTTCGAGACTATAGTGATCCGGATAGAATCATCTCTACTGCCTGCGCCTTGGATGCTGAATATGAGATTTGGGCAAGGACGTGTCCTATTCAGTACATCTATCAGACGGTTATGCTAAGCGAGAAGGCTGACGACGTCTTCTCAGACCATTATCACGTCTACCCATCAGTATGGATTGGAGCAATATGGAACAATTACCGAAGTACCCGCATCCTTGTAAATGCGTTGATTCTGGACCAACTTAGCTACCTGTACCAATCGAATCCAGAATCAGATCTCCTCTGGGGAGACCACTGCTTCTACCAGAATCAGATCCTCACTTCGACCAATACTCTCCTACAGCTGTGCCATGACATTTGCGCCAGTATACCTGATTTCCTTGGCTACAGCCCAGACAGCACGAGCTTGAGTGGCCAGCCACCAAAATGTGTCAACGGAAACCTTCTGCTTTGGCCTCTGTACACTGTGGGAGAATCCGGAGTAATTTCCGATGTAATGAGGAGCTGGGTTGCTGGTCGACTTCAATGGATTACTGATGTCATGGGTATTCGGCAAGCTGCTCCACTGGCACACAGCGTGTTGAAAAGACAGGAGCATCTTTTGTGGAAGCCAGATCTGGTATCGAGCGTTTCCAATCTGGAGGCTGGAACGAGCGTTAGCTAATTGCTTTACGGCATATGAAGTTGCTGAGCATCCAGGATGAAGACTCCAAATTGTATACAATCACAAGGCAATGTAATTGCGATACTTTTTCTTTCTCAAGATGTGACAAATCGCGATTATGATCGAGGCTGTCAAGAGCAGGACTGGTGTATTCAGAGCAGCTTTCGAAACTGCCTCTTATCAACCACGCAGCAAAAAGAACGAAGGCCTTCGGATTCTCGTTGAGGAGAGAGACGACTTTGGGATCCCATTCGCATCGTAACCTGAGAAGGTCTGACCCAGCGCAGAGCAGGTTTTTGGGCATGTAAAATTCGGTGTCGTTACGGCCGACAACGACGTTCACGGGCAGGGACAAACTGGGACTGATTTCATGGTCAGCTTAGGCTGCCCAGAGATGGATCATGCATTGTGATTTCAGGACTTACATGGAGATCTCAAGCTTCTTGGCTGGGAGCTCGGTAGCTCTAGCCTCTTCAGACATCGTGGAGAGGTTGGATGGGTGATTTGATGTGCTGGAATGTTCTAGCGACAAACTCAGGATTGAAAAACAAAGATATAGGTGCTGGCAGAGAATGAGGCTGCCTTATAGAAGGAGAATTGTGAGGTGAATTTAGATGCAGTTTTGCTCCTCAATTAGGCGAGGCTTTGGATGTTTGTTGTTTTTGCGCTCAGGCTTGGCCACATCAGTATCAATACCAAGAAAAGCGTCAATAAGTACCCACAGGACAATTAATTACTTATACCAGGAAGCTTTTAAAGGGGAACTGGGATCACTTTTCCAGCTGATAGAGCGTGATTATTGGCTGCAGATAAGTTGATAGAATGAAGCACTATGGAACACTTCAATTATTTCTTGGGGATATCGCAACCCAAGCTGAGGGCGTGACCTAAATCAAGAACCTGCATAATAGTCATGATCACAAGCTAGCTCGTAGGAATTTAATGCCGGAACAGAATATCGATTTGGCACTATATCTACACTAGTCTACTGCCTGACCTCCGGGAGGGAAGAAAAGAGCGCTGTACAGGACATCCCGTCCTGACGACTCCATCTATCCCTCGTTTTCCTCCTCCGCATCCAAATGCTCGGCCCTATCCAAAGGCTCGGGCTTGATGCCAACTTCATCTTCATCCATCCCATCGGCCCATCTTTGAGCCTTGGTCGTGGATTTTGCGTCCACCTGCTCCTCCTCGACAACATCAATTGTCTCAGAGGGAGCCTCTTCTTTGATTTTCGGCTCCGTCTCGAAATTGACCAGAGCCCCGGTCTCCTTCTTGACAGTACCAATCTCTCCAAACTGGGCATCAGCTGAGATTGTGCGAGCACTGGTATGTGCCTTCTTTGGAGGATGGTCCTGGGAATCAGAGTCAGCATCCGCCGACCCTGCCTTGCGTTTCTTATCATTCACTGCCCCCACTCCAGCAACCGCTGTTGTAGTGGCCGTTCCTTCATTCAAAGGCCCATTGGCTGGTGAAGGAGAATGGTCGGTCCTGAGATTCCAGACTTGATTCCATGCGGCCTTACGATCTGGAACCAGCTCGAATTGCTTCTCCTTCCAACCGGGAGAGTTTTGGCCCATCCAATACATGAAGTAGACGTCGATATCGATCGCGACCCGATGAGTTCCACGTCCATTCTTGTTCCTCCTCTCCACAGATGTTCTCGCCCATTCCTGCAACATCTTGTATCCTAGCTCTAACTTTCGATATACCTCAGAAGTGAGCTCTTGCCTATACCTGGGCTGAACGAAGACATTCAGAACGCTTTGGTATGTAAAATTCTTGAAAGATAACTCGGTGAAATCCTCAACCGAGCGAAGTCCAAGTCCGCGGTCCACAGTCCAGTACTTGTATGCATCGGGCTTCAAAGCACGAACACAAAACCTCGGAGAACCGTCCAGATTCTTCTTCAGTGTGAGACTGCCACAGAATTGATGCTCATCAAACTTCTTATCCAAGAAGCAGTTGCGCTCAGGAGCCATCAAACCCTCCCAGGGCTTCGGTCCTTCATTCGAAGTCGGTGACTCTTGCGGTGGTGGTGCTGGCTTGTAAGCTGCGGCAGAGTAAGTCGTCGTCGGGGCGCTGGAGCTGCCACTACCAGACGTCCAAAATTTGGCCAATTTCGAAGCAGCTTCTTTAGCCTTATCCAAGGCCTCTTGAGCAAGCTGAACAGCCCGTTCAGCCTGCTTCCTTGCTTTTGCCTCCATCGCAGCCTTCTTCGCATCCTCCTCTGCAGCCTTCTTAGCAGCAGTTTCCTTACCAGAAGGGATTGCTGGTGTTACTGCGGTCGAACTTCCAGTCTGGACGATGGAACGCGGGTCGACTGCATCATCACCGTGTTCGATCTGGTAGGAAGTCAAAGCTACTGGCCTAGCACGAAAACCCTCCAGGTTCGCGTGATTGCCTGCAGGAGATGTCAGTACGAGTCTTCGGTTCAAAAGGTGCAGGTGTACATACCATAATGCTTCCAGGTCATACCCTCCGCATACCACCGGCAAAGGTAGGGCTGATCTGGGAACAACTCCAAAGCTTCCTCTCTCTTCGACTGCCAAAAGGCTCTGAACTCCGCCTTCTCTTCCCGAGTGGCGGGTCTACCTTCCTGAACGCGACGATCCTTCCAATCGTCAAACACCTTCTTCACATTCTGAACAAACATCCACGGTTCATCCCCGGATTGGTCTGCATCTGGTGCCATCGTGATTGGTGATGGCGTTGGTACTGGTACTCTTGAAGAAGAATATGAAAAATGAGGCGATCGCGAGATATTTGTGGGATATTCTTAGCGTGTTTTTGGCGACGACGACGACGACGTCATATCAGGTTGACATGGACGGGGCTGCGTACTACTAGATTACGAGTTCATCTTTGTGATGACCTTTACAATCTTATTTTCATAAACGATTTCTATTTCGTTACAGGAACATCAAACAGCAGCCATGGAATCACTCTCCACAATAGCTGATAAATACAAGGACCAGCCGATCAAGCAGATTGCTGCTCTGCGACTTATCCGACCTCATCGTGGCCTATATTTCAACGATGGCGATCATCCTGGAAGCAAAGGCCAACCGCCGGATTTCCAACGCGCGTCATTTGATACAAGTGGAGTGGACTCCATGCTTGTACTAATCAGAGACCTGCTGAGCTTTGGTTTTGCCATCGATGTCGATGAATCTTCTCAAGTCACAGCAGTCGAAGCTGTGTTTTTGAAGGCGGCCCAATTGGATCTTGGATGGGATCCTATGGTGGACTGGCGGATCAAGCAGGGGATTTTCAATGCGCTGGACCCAGACAATCGGAACAGTCTTCGAAACAGGACGTCGTTCTCCACGAAAGATCTCCTGGGCTAGGATTACATGCAGAACATGTTCTACAAGAACAAGCATGGTACTTGGAAGCATAATTGCGACAATTGAGAGCTTTCGATGCACACAATATGCTGGGTTATGAAGACGAAGAAGAACTAGATGGCGACTGTAAGTAATTTCACTCTTGGAATGCTGCTTTGAAGTTGGGAAGTCAATGAAAGACAATTGGGGAATGAAATTTTGGGAATTGTAATTATATTTTGCAGTTGAGGAAGATGAGATTTAGTCTCTGTTTGAGAGCGTCGGGGTAGCTCCTGGCTCAGTACAGGATTGAATGCCAGGAGAAATTGTTTGATGTAGATGATATCCTGATCCGCTACCAGCCAACAAGTTCTTCAGCCTCCAACCTTTTCTCCTGATTTTCCTCATCCCACCCTATCCACTGAACCTCGTAGTCATCCGACCAGGCGTAATAAGGTACACGGAGTTTCTTGTTGGAGTCGTAGTCCTATGCTGAGAATTAGAAATGGGGACAGCGAGATGACAAAGGAAATGGTTTGCAAAGCTTACCAATGGCTTCTTTCTTGTCATAAGCATGCTGAAGTATCGGATCAAGGCTGCTTCTTGATGCAACAGATATTCTCTTGTAGCCGGTAGATGGATTTTCTTGGGCCATTGGGCAAGTTGTTCCCAGTCTCCTTCGAGACGGACTTTCACGTGTCCAATCAAGCCGCGAATGCTGCATAGCTCATCGAATCCAATCGCGTCCATCATCCTGAAAACGATATCCTGTCCAGTTTCATGCTTCAACTTGTCGGTAATGTACTTGTGACGTGCCCTCATGGGTACTGAGGGGGTGATAATGATGGCGAGATGTCTCAAGCTAGGAAGTTTCTGCATGCCGATGATAGCATGTGCTGCAGTAACACAAGTCTCAGAGCCCCCACGCCAGTTGAAGCAGAGAGAACTCAGATTAGCTTTGAGGTGAACCTGGTATTTGCAGTCGAAGAAGCGTATCATGAGATGTATGCAATCGAAGTGAAGACACATGCCCTGACGTATGAGGGTGTCCTGGAATTCTCGTAGAATTTGCTGGCAGGTGAAAAGGAGAGGAAAGGTGTAACGACCTCGAGGATATGGAGTGTGGCGGCAAGTATAGGAATTACAGCTTCTGGAGTCGTTGTGGACAAAGGAAATTTCCTTCTGGTAAATAAAGTATATCGAATAAATCTTGTCACGAAGCTCGCGCGGAAGGTCGCGGAATTCGGATGGCTGTTTTGCGGGACCTTCGATGACCTGGGCGACCAGAAGCTGGGGATTGGATTCGCGACATGGCGCAGGAGGAAGTTGGTTTCTAAGATCTGAAGGCAATTTTAGGGTAAGGATCTGCGTTTAGAACTTTTGCTAGCTTGCCTTCGTCCGCCAGTGCTTGAGGGGTGAGATCGCTTGAAGCCATTCGAAGCTCGAGATAAGTGCTATTGATGTTGTTGTATGTAAAATTCAAACTTGAGAAATGTTTAATGGAAGAGTACCTTTTAGATTGAATCTTCAGCATCAAAGAAGGGACGACGAATGGGCGAGATCATATGCGAAGCCAGTAAAATAAGGAGCTGTAAGGAAGGTGCGAATACTGTAGCTTCAATGCTTATTGATTCACTACCCTTGTAGGCTACAAAATCGAATGAGGACATCAGATCTCAAAGTCCTCTTCCCTTAAAGCATCACTCTTGGGATATAGGAGGAACACAGGTTGAGGGAACTGAAGGCTGTGGAGAAGCAAGGATGATCAGGCAAAAGCACAATCTCATACCGAGAATGAATAGACTGTAACGAAAGAGGCAAGAATCGATGGCTTGCAAGAGTCGAATCGACAACAGAATAACCTTGATTTATTTATCAATTCGGGGACCAAATCGGGGACCATCTGTCAGGAAACGAAAGACACTTGTTCAACGAAGAAACTCATTGCTTGCGACCAGAGCTTGGAGCTCCTAATCTGCGCGTTATATAAGATTAGAGTCAAGCTCATTCAAAACCTGTAAGGTCACCGGGATTTTAAGTAATAAGGTCACAGGTCAGATGTCACATGAATATGTACAGAGGTAATCGCAGGAGAGCATTCGCATTCGCATTCGCATTCGCTTCTCACTAGCTAAAATTCTCAACTTGCTACCTGTGTAACAAAGTGCCTGTCACCTGTATGACAAAAGAGAACTGCCTGTGCAATTCTATGAACCAAGACCGGACCTGTATCCAATCTTGGCCTCACAACCCATGTTGTAACTTACTGAGCCTGACCAGCAGAGCCCTGGCCCTGCTGCTCTGAAGTACCCATGTCCTGGTTCGCATCGTGTCTCTCCTCCTCCTCCTCCTCGCCTACTTCAAGATTCTCTGCATCTTCGCTCGGGAATCTCTCCTCAAGTTCAATGGCGGCTCTGTAATGATTGTCGCTGACACTACCCTCGCTCTCGTAGCCTTGGATAAGGGTTCCAAGATTCTCAAATCGCTCCTTGAACTTTTCGAGGCCAGCAGCAGCCTCAGCTGTGAAGTACATTGGCATGTGGTTTTGCACTGAGGTCAGGGTCCGTAAGGCCGGTCAGCAGGCATCCAGAAGGCTTCGTGGCGCTCTCCACTCACATCAATATTTGCCTTGATCTCATTTCGCTTGATCTTGCGCGCAGTATTCTCTTGGGCTCTTTGTGTATGGGGTGGATCAGCTACTGGCTCCGGTGCTAATTGGATGGCAATTCTCTCTCTGGTGCCATAATACGCAGGGGTGTTTCCACCTGATTCAATATCAGTCGGCGAATCTTCTAGGATATCATGCTGAGGATTCTCGTTCTCAGGTTGCGGCTCGTTCTCAGGTTGCGGCTCGTTCTCAGGTTGCGGCTCGTTCTCAGGTTGCGGCTCGTTCTCAGGTTGCGGCTCGTTCTCAGGTTGCGGCTCGTTCTCATCCAGCGCAACGACGCGTCTCAGGTGTTCTGGCACTGGATTACCAGGGACTGCAGATAGTCAGCAAAGTGGCGATTGTGCATGAGGAGTTTTAGAGCACTTACAGAGTCTTTTCCACAATAGAACGGAAATCTCGAGAAGACAAACTCTAGTGACGCTTCACCAGCGTAGTCTCTCATTACCTGACTCACGTTGTAATCGTAATCATCCTGATAATCTCTATCGGTAATGTTCGCAGCTCTTGCATTGTCACGAATCTGTCGCAGTCGCCAGTCTCTGGGCACATTACCCGCGGAAAAGAGTCGTGAGGTGGCAGAAGGGGTCGCCATGATGGTGAAGGGAAGGGAGGTTCGTTGTTGTTGATTGAAGGAGAGAGTTCAAGCTCAGACGAAATACTTATCAGGTGAAGTTTCTTAGCCCCATGGCTAGGCGATGACTGCCTGAGACAATATGTAGCTGCAGGCGTCTAACTAGCTCAATCTCGCGCTAGTGGCGGAACAGTGAATGGCAATTTTATGGGAAAGCGGGATATTATTCAGCTCAAAAAGTCTCCTATGAGCCTGTAAAAGTGGTAGCTCATATGAATAGCCTTTCAAAAGAGTCTTCTCATGTTGTTGTGACTTTAGAGTGGGGAATTGGTATTGATAGCAGCTGAATTTACATTTCGATTGTTTGAGATCAACACCAAAGTCTAAGTTTTCATACCAAAGCCTGCTAGGCTGGGGTTTCGATATATGAATGATTGGAACGGAAAATTTCAAGACTGACATAGTCCTCTCAAGTACAATACCGCACTCGTACCCTAGAGACCTATCATTCTCGAAGATCATGGCAAATTACTTTCATGCCAAATCACAAGCAGGAAAGTTACTTTTCACTTATTACCCAACGCTCTGGACATCATAATGGACGACGAAGAACTACGAAAACTATAACAATGCTTTTTCAAGGATACGGTGAGGGCATCACATCTCGTGCGAGTCAGGTTTCGGGATGGATCTCAATTGTGGAGTGGGTTTATTTACATTCTTCACGTGATGCTTCTTGGAGAGAAATGTCTACTCCGTCAGATGTTTATCCTCTTCAGCTGGACAGAGCTGGATATGCTCGGTAGATTCTAGATTAATAGCAGACGCCGGAGAGCGTACGAGTGGAACGAGGGTAGAGCGGTACATTCAACGACATATCAGAGAAATTCAAATTTGCAAGGGTTGGATGTCCTGGTCACCGTAGTAGCCGAGCCAAGCCTCGAACGACAACGACACTTCTCACATCCTGACCCTCTTGCGAAGGTAGTAGATCACCACCACGTCGAAGAAACACCCATGACGTTAGCTTATATATTCTGGTGCTTTAAGTCATGTCTTAAGCTTCTGACTGGCAAACGCAGCTTCATTGTCAAGCGAACCTTGCCAAGATTGTAATCTGTCATGCACTTCCTTTTGGAGGGTAAACATGCTGCTTCCCTTGAATCTGTCAGAATGTCAGCTCCTCAGAAGTATATGTGTAATCTGTGTCAATCTTTGTAAGGTTTCAAATAATCAATTCCTGGATAAGGTGCTGACTCGTCTGGACAGTGATAGTTCGCTGAGAACAAGGGACTTAGAACAGCTAGCCGGGTGTTCCGCACCACATGAGAGATAACTCCAGACGAAGATTACCCCATCTCCAACGTCGAATCTCCTGCCGAACATTGAGACTACCCCGCAGACGACTTCCTCAATGTGATCTTGAAACTGTCCATATGAATATTTCATAAGCTGTCGCTGGCGGCGCGGCTGCTCCGCCGCGGGTAGCTGCAGAAAGTAGTCACTTCTTGCCGTTAGATTCTATTCATTCTGTACTTGGCAATTTGTTTCAAAAACATTCGGATGATGAAAGGAAAGGCACTCTGCAGATGTTTCCGTATGCTCGTCAGGTTGCCGACATGAAGTTGCAGGGTCGAGTCAGCTTCCGGCCTGAGCTCGTCTCGGTCCATCGCTGCCCATGGCACAATGTCCAAGGCAATTCTGTGACATTTGAGGCAGAGATATGGACATTCGGCGCCTACCTCTTTTGTGGCGCTAGTGCGGTTCGTTCCTCCACCGCCCGCCCAATATTTAGATCTCTTCAGCATTGCACCCCGCCCAACAAAAACGACAAACCTCTTGTGACTACTTCAACCGTTCATTCTGAATCTCGATCTCGTTCTCAACACACTCTTGTAACATCAAATCATACCTTCAGCAAAGATTCAAGATGACGGCGACGCGTCCTCCAGATCCCACACTCGTGGAAGCCGTCTTCAATCATATTGCTCTCCCACCGCGTCTTCCAGGCAGTCAGGACGACGCAATTGATAAGATTGAGCGCCAGCTGATCGACAGGCTCCTCGGCGCCACCAACCAGTTGGCCGAGTCACTGACAGACAGTGAGCTCGTTCCACTCCGCCGCTCGCTCGAAGTAGCCAAGCGCGTCAATGCAAACGGACGTCTCACCAAGTCTTCACTTCTCACAGCATTCACTGAGCTTGAGGCTACTGACTTCATCGTCGCTCACGTCCGGGAGCAAAATGCAGCGGTGATCATTCGCAGACAACAAAGGTTAGTCTGCCTGTTCCTGATGGGCGTGTATTTTGCTAATCAGCTCACTACAGCAATTCTCACGGCCAAGAAGTCATATTTGAGGCCTTTGAAGTATCTGCGCTGTCCGACGCCGTTCTTGCTACTAAATCGGCACTGCAATGGGACTTCCCTGGAAATGCCGTTGCAATTCCTCTATCTACTTTTCAAGATATCAATTTCCAAGAACAAGTTGCAACTTTCCTCGAGCGGACAAGCTTGGAGTCGATTAAATGCTTCGGTGTCCAAGCTCAGAAAGCTGGCACATCTGCGTACGAAAGCCGTCAAACAGTCAACCCCACCGCCATTACAGAGCTGCTAATGACGATTTTGAGTGGTCACGGACGCCGAGAATTCCCCACATTGACTCGCAAGCGGGTTCGAGACGAGGCATCCTACAGTCCTGGAGGAGACACACCTTGGCGACGTTGTCCGTTGTGGCTGGCACTGCGTGTGGCAATACAGCGACATTTGTGCTTGACTGTTGACAGCTATTTTGGCCGGCATCTGTACAAGATCTTGATATGCCTTGTGCACTCACAACTGCTTGATGACTGTCCATTGATCGACTCGATCGGACAGACTTATCAAAAGAGCTTTGAACTTTCGGAGCATCTGAAAACCAAGCTTTGCCGTCGTATCTTGAAACTCCAAAACGAAAAGGACCAATACAACACTGAACAGAAAGGAAAGTTCCAGAGACTCTTCTCGGGGGTCGAACAAATCTTCAAAATATCTATCGAGTCGGCCAAGGCGAGAATTGAGACTGCTTTCGAAAAATTCAAGGGACCAAAATGTAGTGTTGAAAAGCTTCATCACAAAGCTCAGTGGCACGCCCTTTCTCTCACGTTGAAGAATAGCGGCCCATATCTGGGAGGTTTGATGGGTGTTACGGGGCTTCGTAACCCTCCGCCCCCACTTTCATTCAGCTTACCAGAGGATTACCAGTTCGCATCAGCAAGCAAGACGCGCGCTCACATCTTCAACAACCGCTATGTCCAACTAAGTATTGTTGAGGAAGAAGCCATTGGCAACGCATTGAGTATGCAACTATCACCTCTGCGCAATCCAGAGATACCAAGAAATGAAAGGATCGACAATATTTCATCACGGATTCTGAAGTACCTCGACGATGTTCACGATGCTTATGAAGGAATTCCAGAACAACAAAGTATTATGCTGTTGAATGTCATGGACCTGTGGAGAGAGATGGATCTATGCGCGACGGAGTCATACCCCTTACTGAAAGACTATGCTCCAGGATTTCCGATGGAGATTTTGGATGTCCTTCATCTTGCACGACGAAGAGACATGCTACGTCTTCAGAAGATCCGGGATCACCTTCGCGCTCGACACGCAGACGCTACTCATGTTGATCTTACCATCTTTGCGAATCCACAGGAACATTGCTTCGCAGTCCGGTATTACAATGAATCTCCTGATAGTCGAGCCTTACAGCATCTACACCAAGCTATTGAAGCAAAGGGCAACCGGATGCGAGAAGAAAAAGAGCGGGAGCTGCGCAGCAGGCGTTTACGCTTTGAGGCTCTGAAGAAGCAAGAGGCAGAGATCACGAAGGTAAGCAGCATTTGATTGCACTACAGTGCTTTGGTTGCGTATCCAAAATCTCCCAGCTAACTTTACCTCGATCTGCAGTGCAATGATACCTTGAGAATGTTTGGCACGATTGTGATCGAGGAGCACATATCTTCCAAATGCAATAAGTGCAGACTTGTCAATGAGATTAGGCGCTTTTACATTAGAGGGCATGAAAGACCCCTTCCAGATGATCCAATCCAAGCCAAAGTTGCAGTCTTTGAGCTAGGCTGTCCCGAGGCATTTTCTCTTTACCGAAATACAACCTGGCATATCCTGAGTACCCTTGCGTGAGTACCGTTTGAAAGATCATGAGAAAGGCAAACATTGCTGACTGGTTGTAATAGGCTTCTTAAGCAAGTCCCGACCTTCAAACCTTCTGCCTTCCTTGACCAGTATTTGGAAGGTTTGGGATTTGACACGAACAATATGTACGTCACGAATTTCGGCCTGAAATCAGCGAGTCGTAATCTAACCTTGTAGCAGGTCTACTGAATTTTGCATTGCATCAACGAAAAAGCCATGGCCAAAGACACATTACTTCACAAACCTTTTCCCTGTGGGCTTAGATGATATTTGTCACCCGAATGGTATGAATTTCGAGTACTTTGACAAATCACTGGGAGTCTGGGCAGGCCGTGCGAAATTGACACCAAGCTTTGCCCATCACTGCCGCATGGTGATTCCGGCCACCTCGCCATTCGCTTCGCTATTTAGGACAACCTTGAAGCAGCGCTCGTCATATGAAATCATTGCAAGCCAAACCAAATGCCATCCTGGATTGAACCATAATGAGTTCCTGGCGTTTCAAGGTCTGTTTAGTGGCGATGTTCGAAGATGGCCACAGATTTTGATCGAACTGGCATCATCGAATGTGAATTTCGGAACGGAAGCAGCAAGAGTACTACTGAGCTATCTGACGCTTCATGTCGGACCACAAGCTTCGGACAATAAATTTGGAATCATCCATGCAGCATTCGACGATCAGTCTTTCTGTGAGCAATTGCTGCGCCAACTCCATCAGCGTCTGGACGCAATTTCGTCTAATTGTCGCGAAACCAATTGCATGGAATCTTTGATCACCATTGGTCTCAGGCTCTTTGAACTTGGATCCACTACTTTCCAAGCTGCTGACTTTCTCGAGCGAGCCCGTACCGTCACCATTGAGTGGATGGCATCTCTGAAGTGCGAAATGCTGCAAGCAAGAGATACCGCAACTTCGTTGAAGTACTCTGAATATGCTTTATGGGCTGCGCTACTTTGTAGAAGAACATTCTGCATTTACCTCGATCGTCAAACAGAACTTGAGCCACAAGTCGTTTGCTCTTTTATCGAGAGCTCGATACACTTACAGGACAATATCATTGGTGACCCGTCGAAGTTGGAGACAAGTCTGAAAGTGGCTTATATTCGCGACAGGAAGATGTTGTCGGACTTACGATGGCTTCTGCGAGATTCTGTCGAAAGCAACCAGGACAGTGTCATGTCTTTAGTATCTCGAATCCTGACAGCTATGGATGGTACCCAGGCCCTTAATATCTATGGATTGGAGTTTCTTCCCCACCCTGATGCGTCGTGGATTCGAATGCATATCGCGGCCACATCTCGAACCTGCCAGCAAGATATTCACTTCCATTTTCTCGAAGGTATCTTACTCGTTATGGGCAAACCAGTTGGGAAATTGCCCCCCGACTGGAGAAGATCTGTAGTGAGTCACAATACTTTCATGCTCTCGGGGAAGCCAACTAAATGATAATGCGTAGGTGATGCAAGAGCTGTTCGGGAATCAGGTCCTGCTGACGCGCCAATCTGAGATGCTCGGTATGACCTACAAGCTTTTGCATCCAATATATGGCCACTATGTGCACCTTGGATACCGGGGAAAAGATCTCATTGTACGTGCCTGCTTTGGGAACACGGTACTGGAACATATACCAAGACGCATCTTCGGCAACCTCGAAAGTTGCGATCTACCGGCGTTTCTTGTGGACAATTGTACCCATTGGATGAACTTGCAGACCGGATTCATCGAAATTAGGCCCAAAGGAAGGGACTGGATATCGAACCACGGCAACTGGTATCTGGATTATCGCCGTCGCGAGGCAAAGCGAGCATACCCATCACCGTCTACAAGCCCCCGGTTTGACACACTTATTGATCCGCATTCTAGACTGTTCGGTCAGATCGCAAAGATCTTCCAGAATTTTGAAGACCCACAGTATCTGGCTGTCTGGCAACCAGTATCTGGCAGGTTGACAGTCCATCTGACCCGCCTAGAACTTTTGTTCTACGTGAATAGTCGAGGACTTCTCCAGTGCCCTCAACTGAATTCGGAAATTGATCCCGGTAGGCAGTCACCTCCTTTGTCCTGCCCTATTCCATGATATCTGCAGAGCTCAACCTTTTGATTAAATCAGTACTGACATGCCAAATAGTGCAAGATATGGGAACTTGGCATGGCCTACTGTCCAAACTCGTCCTCCGAGAGGTTGGAAAAGAGAAAGACCAGGGCAAAGACACGTGGTCCTCGATTTCCCTTCGCCAACGAACGGTTCTCGTGTGCATGGGCGCTTTCGAATATTGGCGAGAAGGCCCACATCTCAGATTGACGGCCAAAACCGGGAACACATACGGTAGATTCGTCATCAATGAGACTCTAGGACGCTTGGAATGTGCTGCTGAGCTGCGGCTACTTTGTCTGAAGGCGGCTTTGCACGCTTACACATCTTGTCCTATCCCCGATGCCCTTACTGGTCGAACAGGCACAGAAGAAGCAATTCATTGCCTCAAATCAGGTTACTGTCAACCTTGGACTCCTTTGACGATAAATCCATACCATCTTCTTACCTCGATCGCAAAACTCACACCTCGGAGAGAATACTATCCGGCAAATCTCAGAGTCTTGCAAACATCATACTGGTAAGTCCAAACTACTTCCACATGTTTTCCTTGTGCAACTAAATTTGTCCTTTGAACACTCGAACTCTTGGCTTTGGCCATGATTAGGTGATAGCCACACTCACACTTACCCACCGGTCCCGACTTGACAAAAGTGAACATCGCATCAAATGCTGATTGCCGATATAGGGACGACAATCTCACAACCACTATTCAACATGATGCATACAAGAGTATTGTAGACTCTATTCTGCGGAAGTCATGTAGACTGTCTTCTTTTTCCCCGGAGAGTGTGGATCTCCCGCTTCTTGACCCGGTCGCAGATACCCACTTGATTCAGCGAAGTCATTTGAGAAGAAACACGTATCAGCGACCAATGCCCTGTATATCATGGTTGAATTCAAGCGAAGACAATGTCTATGATGCCAGAGATCATCTTGTGCCCAGCCAAAGTCGAACGAATGTTCTCGAATGTGTGAAGCTCTTGCTTACATGGCCTTCGCAACTCCCAACTACCCAGGACCTGATAGGCATGATTCAGCAATGGGGGGATCTTGAAGGCTGTGACCAATCTTTCGATAGGATTCTGTTGACTGATATGTTGGATTTGAATTGGACGACTGACTGGGGACCTCTCGTCAATTTCTGCCGAGATGCTGGTCGGCATGATGTCTATCGTCTCACGTTCCTTCTCTCCACCATCTCTTTCGGAGAACATGTCAATATGGATGCAGTTCGGTGTCTGATTGCATTTTCCGTTCTGGAGAAGCTGAAATCCCTGACCTATCCCAGTTGCTCAACCTACGTCAAGTTCAAGGAGAGAGAGAAACCTCGTGTTGATGATATTCTTGATTGGCTCAAGCCTTATCGAAGACCATACTCAGTCCAAGAAAAGTCCAGCGCCGGCACTGTGTCTTCCCATGCTGCACGCCTACTTCTGATCGATCTGGAGCTGAAATATAAGCGCGAACAAGAACGAGATGAGAAAGCTCTGGCCAAGTTTCTGCTCGACCAATGGCCTTGCCAAAAGCTCAACATTGACGGTTTCACGCAAGGAGCCAGAATTTACCTCGAACAAGCCCTGTCTTCTATGCAACCAAAGTGGCTCCAGCTATACCGAAATCTTGAGCTCTCCAAATACCTTGCACAAGCTCAGCGTATTCTGGATTGTCATCGAAGCGAGAACCTCGAACTTGAGACTTCGGTTGTCAAGACTCAGGAGCAAGAGATATATGCGGTTCCAAGACGAGAATCTGAAATTTTTTCACTTGGTATGAAATTAATCCAACTTCTGCCATACGATAGCGAAAAGTTGGAGGAGAATTCAGTGCATCTCGGCAATTCAATCTCGACAAAGACCCCACTGAACAACTGTCAAGCTCTTGTACGAGGAGGGGACTTGCAGCCACCGTCCTCGGCTATCCAAGAACTGCAAAAGATTATTGCAAGCACTTTTCAATCTAGATCAGATATTCGGCAAGAATACAGTGACGATCTTACACGCAGTTCACAAGCACTCCAGATCGCAGAAGCCGAGCCTCACCAGGAGCCAGGCCCCGTCGATCTCGGAACACTTGCCACTGCGATCCAAGATGGCGAAGAAGAAGTTAAGAAGCAATCGGGTCGCATTCATCAAATGCTGGAAAACTCAGACCCCGATCAAACATACTGGCAGAAGCAAGGGGTCTTGTGGCCCTCAAGCGGACCGGTTTCGATGCTGGAAACTCTACGTTCGACGTCGCCGTTTGTCCTTCCGAAACACGTTAGAGACCAGCTCGTTCGATATGCATTGTCTATTACGTCGCTGCAAAGATTGTTGCGGGTTGAAAACGCTTTACGGAAGAACAATACACAGCGGCTGAAAGACGAGCTGAAAAACACCGGTCATTCAAATTGGAACCCTTCAGAGAATCCCGACTGGCTCCTGCTTGAAATTGATGCCAATCTCCTTATTCGTCCTGGACAGATAGAGGTAGCATTGGCCACAATCGAGCCGGAATCTAGCATGAACTCTGTTCTTCAAATGAACATGGGCCAAGGTAATTGTGATCCGCATCCACCCATCCAAATTTAGCTAATTTTCCCCAGGCAAAACTTCGTGCATCATTCCCATGGTAGCTTCAGTCCTTGCTGATGGAAGGAATCTTATGAGAGTCATCGTCCCAAAGTCACTTCTACTGCAGACGGCACAACTTCTCCACATACGACTTGGCGGTCTCATCGGCCGGGAGATAGTCCATGTACCATTTTCTCGAAAGACGCCCACTGATGCAGGTCAAATTGGAATTTTTCGCCAGCTTCACGACAATGTTCGCAAGAGTTCTGGCATCATCATCGCGTTGCCCGAGCATCTGCTGTCATTCAAACTATCCGGACTACAGCGTTTATCAGATGGGAAGATTGTTGATGCAAAAGCCATGATAGAGACCCAGAGTTGGCTGCATAGATATGCCCGTGATGTCATCGACGAGTGCGACAGTATTCTAGCATTGCGTACCCAGTTGATATACCCTTCTGGAACTCAAAAGGTTGTTGATGGGCACCCAATGCGGTGGGAAATCGTGCAAATTCTCTTGTGCCGTGTGAACGGTCACCTTGAAAATTTACAGTTGCAGTACCCTCAGAGTATCGAGGTACTGAGAAGAGATCAAGGCGGGTTTCCGATTATCTACTTCCTCCGTCAAGATGTTGAGACCGAACTCATCTCACGTCTGGTTGAAGACATCTTTCATGGCCGAACTTCAATATTCCCTCCAGATTGCACAAATTCAGATCGCAACGCCATTAAATTGTTTATATCTGAAACAAAGGTTACGCCCGAGTTATCTGGTTACATAAAGTACATGTTCAAGGACAAACCAACCTTAAAACAAGCTGTTTACCTTTTACGAGGTCTTCTTGTTCACCGAATTCTGCTGATGGTCTTGAAGAAGCGCTGGAATGTTCAATATGGCTTGCATCCCTCCAGGGACCCCATCGCGGTTCCGTTCCATGCAAAAGGACGAGTAAGTTCTCACTGTGCTTCTCAGTCTACTCCTTATATCTCTTACGGCACACGCTGACAGGTGACTCTAGCCTAGTGACCAAGCTGAATGGGGACACCCAGATGTTGCGATTTCGCTCACTTGCCTCGCATTTTATTACAGTGGACTCGGACAGGTCCATCTCCGACAGACGCTGGAGCATATCAGTCAGGTCGAAGAGCCTTCTCAAGTCTTTTCTTACATTATGCAATCATCCAGGCTGCCAGATTCTCTCAGAGAATGGACTGCGATCAATATTGATGATAAAGGCCAATTGCATGAGATCTGGCGTCTCGTCCGCCATAGCATCGACGTTATCGGCTATTTCTTGAATTCTTTCGTCTTTCCTCGTCACGCGAAGCAATTTGAGGTTAAACTCCAAGCTGTATGTTTCATTCCTCTTCCACGTCCTGCCTAGGTTCCACTTAAATTGTTTCTTGCTACTCTGTCATCATTGATGCACTACTAACTATGACTTAGTCCGGATGGGATCTGCCTCTGTACGAAAGACCGCTCAGTTTGGACCACCCCACGGCCAGAACAACAGGATTCAGCGGCACTAATGACTGCAAGAGAATGCTTCCGCTTACTGTCAAGCAAGAAGATCTCCCAGGCCTCGTTCACACGAATGCAGAAGTGTTGACGTATTTGCTTGAAAAGAGAAACCGGCGTTTCTTTCCAGCTGCTCATCGGGGCAGACACATATCCGAGTTCCAGTTGCTCCAGATGGTTCGAAATTTGCGGATTCGTATTTTGATTGACGCAGGGGCACAGATCCTTGAGATGGATAATCTGACCCTCGTCAAGGCTTGGCTCAGTATCGCACCTGAGGCGAAAGCCGCGATTTTCTTTGACTCAAAGGGAGCCCCAGTGGTTGTTTATCGAAACAACTATAGCAATCAGATTCCCCTCGCGGCATCCACTTTTGCTGATGATTTGAGCGAATGTCTTGTCTATATTGATGAAGCACACACAAGAGGGACCGATTTGAAGCTACCGGTAGAAGCCTGCGGTGCTTTGACTCTAGGACTGGGTCAAACTAAGGATCATACAGTCCAAGGTATGTACTATTCATATTTTGATTTAAGACAACTTCTAATACATTGTAGCTGCGATGCGCCTTCGTCAACTTGGAACAACGCAGTCGATTGTCTTCTTTGCACCACCAGAAGTATGTCAAAGCATCAACGATCTAAGAACTCGCGATCGTCGTGGCCTTCCTATTGACTCTCATGACGTCGTTTGTTGGCTCTTAGAGCAGACCTGTCGAGGACTCGAGATCGTTCAGCCACTGTACCATTCGCAAGGCATGGACTTCTGTCGACGAATCCAGGCTTCTTACGAGTTCTCCAAGTTTCTTGAGGACCCAGGTAACAGACTGAGCTACTTGACCTGTCTATGCCAAGTTGAGCAGCAGACTTTGGAACAATTGTATCACCCTGGTGCAAAGCTCAAACTTGCCTCGACCTTGGTGAAGACATTCCATCCGCAGCTCAAACGCTTCATGAACAGGCTAAATGAAGTACGCAAGTCTTTTCAAGATACCGGAGATGCTGTACACAGTTCCGCGCTTCAAGAAGTAGAGCAAGAGCGTGAAGTTGCTCATGAAGTCGAGGCTGTTCGGGAAATTCAGAAGCCTGTGCACTACGATGCATTGAAGTTCCCCGGGCTTCACAGAGATATTGCCAACTTCACTACGACAGGCAAGATGGTTCCTGACTCGGATGCTTGGGAACTGGGATTTTCTGCGTTGCGAAAATTTGCAATCGGCAAGAGATATGGTGTCTCTTGTGAAGGGACTTCCGGACGCCTCTACGTATCCAAGGAGTTTATGAATACTGTCAATGTGCCCTTGGCCAAGAAAGCATACGAGAACTTCCAACGGAACGTTAATTGGGTGCTTTGGAGCTCCTCTGCGGAATGTGCTATCCTGGTCAATCCAGAAGAAGCTGAGGAGCTACTGCTTCTTATCAAGACTGTGCCTGCCCCAGCAGCCCATATTCTTACATACGCAGCACCGGTAAATCGAAAGATGTCACACTTCAATTCCTTCAGCTTTTACGCTGTGCCAAGCTTGCCGCTTGAGTGGGAAGCGCCGTCCTGGCTTTCGATTGAAGTCGGACTATTTGCCGGCCGTCTGTACTTTGCATATCACGAGTATGCTGCAGTTCTCGCTTTCTTAGGTGTCCGAGAGAAGGGTAGGAGAATCGAAGAAGCCAGTAGCGATGACGATGGTACCGAGGTGAAGACATTTGCAAAGAGACCTCTAGCTTTCTTGCAAGACTGGCTTGCTCTAAAGCGCCGTGGCCAGGACTTCTCGGAGACCCCAATGGGCTATGTTGCTCAAGGCAAGCCACTTCTGAAGAGCCACCATTTCTTCCGCGAGCACGAAAATGAGTCTTATCGGAATCCAGCCCCCGAAATCAACGCAACATATGTTGAGGCTGCACCTGAGGAACAGGGAAATGTAGAGGTCTACTATGATGAAATTGAGCAGGAGCCTGTTCATCCAGATGAAGTGGATCAAGTGGATGATGCGGATGAAGCGGATGTCGAGTAGGATGCGTGAATTGAAAGACGAGGATTGGAGGTATGATTGGAGGTCTATTGATGCTGCAATGAGACGAATGAATGTACAGATAAGGGGTGTATAAATGTATAAGTCTTTTAAAAAAGAATTTCCCGACTTGGTTGTGACTTATAATTTTGATATTGAAGCCCGTCGATCGACAAGCTGGAGGGGATAGAACGGACGGTAGAGGGATGAGGAGTGAGCATCTGTCAGAACCTCACGTGATCAAGCTTATGACTCCCTTTCGCACCTCCTCTCCCGCCTATCCCCGTCAACATCTCTCAATAATGCCCCTCTGCGCTCTTTGCGCAAAAATTGATCTCCCTAGGGTCTTCAAAGACCGCGAGCCCTCCAATCATGTCCCTCTTCATGGCCTTGC
Organism: Cadophora sp. MPI-SDFR-AT-0126; assembly: GCA_020747065.1. NCBI lineage: Eukaryota > Fungi > Ascomycota > Leotiomycetes > Helotiales > Ploettnerulaceae > Cadophora > Cadophora sp. MPI-SDFR-AT-0126. The sequence continues at coordinate 862,878 of JAGMVK010000008.1, forward strand.
CCTCTCATCGCTGCGTGATTCTGCACCATCTTGTGATCTCTGCATGCTCTTCCTCTCGCTGGTTGACTTCCAGAGTTCGCATTTCCAGGGCTTCGATCCTTCGGTTCTTATATGCAGAATATACCTGATGGATTATGGATCTATACATTCGCACAAGGACGGGAGAGCCGTCGATCCTATCAAGGGCGTTTTCTGGGCTGACCGTCACGAGGAACGGGTACCAAGGCTTATCGTCGACATTGACACCCCGGACCAGAGGATATATGGCAATCTCCCATGCGGATTACAGCAAAAAGTCCGCTTTGGAGCAACTGGAAGAGATGCAGTGCTGAGAGGTAGGATTGTGCAGCATGAGGTGGATATCGAGTTCATAAAAAGGTGGATTGGCATTTGTCACGATCATGATGATATTTGCCGACCTAGCAAGATGATGGACGAAGCCAAAGACCTAACTATCAGGGCTATTGATGTCGAAAATATGTGTATCGTGAATCTCCCTCGCGATGCAGAGTACTGTGTCCTCAGCTATGTTTGGGGAACGACCACTCAACTTCGTCTCCTTCAAGAGAATGTTGCAGACTTCTCGGCACCACATGGACTGCAGAATTACGTCCCGGAAATTCCGAAGACTATCTCAGATGCCATAGATTTTGCGAGACTGCTTGGGAATAGATATCTCTGGGTTGACGCTCTGTGCATTATTCAAGACGACCCCGCAGACCTTGCCGTCCAGATTCAGCACATGAATGATGTCTACGGGTGCGCTTCCCTGACGATTGTTGCCGCCTCTGGAACAGATTCGAACGCTGGTCTACCAGGGCTGTATCCTGGGTCGAGGAAGGTTTTGGTGATCGATGAGGAGATCGAAGGTGTACAGCTTGTCACAGGATTGCCAATATTTGCTTCTGCCGTCAATGCTTCTGTCTGTGAGTGCTGGAAAAGATGTTTTCTTTTGAAGACTTCGGAACAGCAATTGATTGCGCTCTCTATTCAATATGCCATTTTTTTAGATGAATTTTTTCAGTTTTGTTGCGGGATGTCATGATTTTTCCCTGGGATCACAGTTACTAAAATTCATATCTAATTTGCAACAGGGGAATCTCGAGGCTGGACCATGCAAGAGAAGGTTCTATCGAAACGACTCATTATCTTCACAGAGTACCAAGTATTCTACCACTGCAATTCAGCGACATGGTGCGAAGACGCTGTTTGGGAGCCTATGGATCCCCGCTTCATGTTGCAACCCGGAACAGATACAATGTCGCCTCAGTTTACTCGTGTCTCTCTACCCAGCCGGAACCTCACTGGCCTTGGGAAATACGCACATCTTGTTTCCGGATACCATGGAAGGAAACTCACGCATCAGACGGATGCACTGAATGCCTTCACCGGAGCTCTGACTGCGCTCAGTAAAGAATTGAAAACTGCTTTCCTGTGGGGCATTCCAGAGTCTTCGTTCGACAGCTGCATCATCTGGCGTACGCCTTTTCACAATCCAGGTCTTAGGAGAGAGCAATTCCCGAGCTGGTCATGGTTGGGATGGAAAGCTGGCCCACTACTTGGGGATCTGGAATTTCCAGTTGTGATGGGAGGACATAGTGAGACGACTGCCGTTATACAGTGGCACCAAGTAACGGCAACTGGTGAGCAGAAGTTTTTTGGCAATGCAATCACACCATATCATGAGCTTCCGAGATTTCGTCAATCGCCTGGATACCCCGGAATACCTGCCAAACACCTCCTTCGCTTCAGAGCTCAATCAGCTTTTCTTCCCGTCAGTCGGGAACCCGCTGAGGGCGAGACGAGTTTCAAAAGATACGGTTGCGAGTACTACGAAGTGGGAGTGGCCCAACCTGACGGAGAATATCAGAAGCTTGCTACAATATCCCTCAACAGTAGTTGGCGGGAAACTCAGCCGGACCATCTGGAATTCATCATGATATGCTGGAGGAGGATGAAGAACCCTTGGGACTGGAAGGACAGTATAACTGGTGGTGACTTGATGCTCATTCAGACAACTGGAGATGTTTCGTTCCGCGTCCAAATGACGAAAGACATTGTGAACGGAGATCTGTGGATGAGTGCAAAGCCGGAATGGGGAGTTGTAACCTTGGCATGAAATCATGTTGAGTCTTTCTGCGATTGTCACCACAGGATCGTTCTGAATATCACCACAACTACATTGAAGTGCGATCATTCAGTTGAGGAAGTGGGGTCCAGATACAGCGAGTGACACTGGAGCTTGGATGCAATTGTTCTACGGAGGCAGTTTCATTCCTGCCACTTTGCGAGACCGATTTTCAGGCTCAACTTGTCCCGCGATACAGTCGGAATACTTCGTGGATATCCAATCAGTCTGACGAGCGTCTAGAGCATGTGGGAGCTGAGAATGCGCAGGACAATTATCGACGCGGACTATCTTCCTCCGGATCTTAATCGACACATCCAGATTCCCATTATCTGAGCATGGGAAAAAGTCCCAATTGCTATTCTAACTAAAGCTCGCCAAATTGATTCGCCAAAAGTGCGCAGCCACGAATACGCCTTCGAGCAGCATTTGTGTGTTAGACAAATAGACAGCCACGAACATTCTCTTCATTTCCCTATTCCAGCTCAAACATCTCTAAATTTCCACTAAAGCTTCTTCGCAGCCTCCATCAATCTTTCAAGACTGGGGGCTAGAGAACTTTCAGGCACCTCAACTGGACAATAAACCGCTGCGGCTGGACCTGCACGTTATTCATCGACATGCATCACAGCTGCAGTAGTTTCTCTCGCTTGGCAAGGGGGCCAACCAAATGGTGTGGGGTACAAAAACAAGCACAACACAGGCTGTGCAGCTTATTTATAGGCGACTGATAAGGTACGTATCAGCTCGGTGCGGCCCGTATGGGATAAGCGAGGGACACAAGAGCCAATCTGACAAGCTTCCAGAAGAGAGCTTCTTTCCTCTTTGCTGAAGCTCTACTTGCAGCGTGGGTATGCAGAGTCAGCAAACGAAAAGGCTCAGCCTTATTTTGCTGCACAGTTTGTGCATGAGATATACTATTGTTGAAGTATTGACAGTTGTGATGGCTGACTGTGTTGCTTTGGGGTTATGATGGGGGCAGGTTTAGAGCTCAGCTTTGGGGTCAAGCAGTCTCAGTTCTGTATATCCTTTCGAAAGGATGGAGTATATATCTTTGTCTGGAATCCTGCCAAAACAGTTATCAGACAACAAATACCTCTTCAACAATCATTCAACGCCATTCATCAATAATCAATAATCACCATGTCAGTTCACAACATTACCGTTCCTTATGTCGACGTGAAAGACTTCGACTGGGGTTTCAACAGAACTGGTCCTTTGCCATGGAATCAAACAGTCTGGTAAGTATTCTTCTACATGAGCCCAAGCCAAAACTTACATCTCAAAGGTCCATCCTCGCCGTGTTTACAGCTGTGCCGCTCTGGATGACAGTCGAACTCACCATCTGGGTTTTCTATGTCTTCCGTCGCTGGTCCGGCCTCTACTTCTGGAGTGTCCTGATCTGCACCTGGGGAGTGACTCTCCACGCCATCGGATTCATCCTCAAATTCTGCGTCCCATCATGCAACTGGATCGTCAGCACAACGCTTGCTGAAATCGGCTGGGTCTCAATGGTCACTGGCTTCTCCGTCGTCCTCTACTCTCGTCTCCATCTCGTCGTTCGCTCTGAACGTATCCTCAAATTTGTACTCATCATGGTTATAACCGACGCCTTTCTCTTCCACGTCCCAACAATCGTCTTCCAATACGGCGTCTCCGCGAGCAAGAAAACACACGAGTACTACCTCCCGTTCATGGCACCCATGGAGCGCGTCCAAGTCCTCGGGTTCTCCATCCAAGAAGTACTCATCTCCGCACTCTACATCTGGGCTACCCTCCGCATGCTGAAAGGCTCCTTCAACAAGAAGATCCGCAACACGATCATGTTCCTCATCTTAATCCAAGTCGTCGTCATCCTAGCAGACGTCATCGTCATCACGCTCGACTACTGCGAATACTTCACCCTGAAAGCAGTCCTCCACTCCTTCGTCTACGCCTTCAAGCTCCAGCTCGAATTCGTCATCCTCAACCAATTCAAAGACGTGATCGCTAACGGCGGCATTGCGCCCCGAGGCCTCGAAGCCATGCAAGCCGAGCAGAACGACAATCTCTCTCCAACACCGCCGAGCAAACCTGCTGCGTCGCAGAAGAAATGGGGGAGCTTCATTACGATTGGACGAGTGGGAACGGTTGAGAGTGAGGGTAAGACTGAGGGGAGTGGGAGAGGGAGCGGATCGATTACTGTGAGGGGTGCGCAGACGCCGCCGCAGCCGGAGATTCAGGGCATGAGGTTGGATCCTGATCAGATCTCGCCGTATGTGGCGGGGCATACGGATACGCTGGATATTGAGAGGCAGTATCTGGGAGCTTGGGATAGACCGGATGGGAAGAGTGCTGGAAATATGGTTTGAGCTTGTGTGGGAAGATACGGAGGAAGAGGAAAGAGTGGAGAGAGGGGGCGAGTTGTAATGTAATGTGTGGAATCGAAATGCGTGACGAGAATTGGAATAATGGATCTATATCTTCTAATTCATGTGTATCAGAATTGCCCTGGTACATTTGACCATTTGAGAATTAAATATAAGACTAAAATACGAAAGCTCGCACCTACGTCGCTAAGCAGTGAGATGTCCCCGAACAGCTTTTGGACAACGGGCATTCGGATTGCTGGCACTCCCAATATCGTTTTTGAGGATTGGTGACACTCGACTTCTCAGTAGCCGGGACATAGACTGTGCACTGGATTTCAGCCCATCAAAATTGCAGTCCCATATCACAGCGCGAATAAATGACAAAACGAAGTGCTTGAAAAGGTCAATTCAGATGCTCCTATATAAATGTCAGACCCATCCAGCCAACTCCAATCTGCCAATCAGACCCGCCAAAACCATTTTTGTGACCCGCAATCCAACAAAACCTCTTGCGAGGAACATCTATGCATAAAGCTTCTTCTCATAACTCTCCATGTTGACACCACCCTCCAATTGAGCGCTGGCAGTTCTCAACTCAAATCTAGTAGTACCATTCGCAACACTATCGTGCAGCTCAGCCAAACTCTTTCTCCCGCAGTCTTGGAGGGAGTGCTTCAGTCCGGCAGCCAAATAAGGAACGAACTTGGTGACTGAACCTCGGTGGGCAACAGCTCCAGAGACACCTTGAGCAACGAGAACACTGTCACCCTCGGAGAAGTAACGAGCAGTTCCAGCATTGCTCTTTTGGCTGTCCTTGGCACCAGAACCAGCCTTCTTGTCTTGCATAGCATCGATACTGCCCATGCCACGATAAGCCTTGACAAGCTTACCTTCGCGGCTGACGAAGGAAGTTCCTGGGGATTCGGTGGTTCCGGCAAGAAGACCACCCATCATGATGGTAGTAGCACCCAATGCCAATCCCTTGACAATGTGACCTACGTTCTGAATGCCACCATCGGCCATGCAAGGCACGCCAAACTTGGCAGCGAAAGAGCTGACGTTGTAGACAGCAGCGGCTTGAGGACGACCAACAGCCATGACTTCTTGCGTGATGCAAGCACTGCCACTACCCATTCCAATTCGGAGACCATCAACACCAGCTGCGATGAGAGAAGCAGCTTGCTCGCGGGTAACAACGTTACCGCCAATAACATCCAATCCAGGGTACTTCTCCTTGATGTACTTGATCATCTCGATCTGGTACATGCTGTTTCCTTGACTACTATCCAAAATGACAATGTCCAATCCAGCATCGACCAGCTTTTGAAGACGGATTTTATCCTCTGGTCGGGTGCCAATGGCAGCAGCGCAGATAAGTTGCTTGGAGTCTGGGAGCTTGGAAGCCAATGGGAAATGAAGGTTCTTGGTCAAATCCGACCTGGAGATCATGGAAACAAGGTTTCCTTGGGTATCAACGATTGGCAGCTTGCCTTTCTTGGACTTGGCAAGGATCTTGTTGGCTTCTAGGAGAGTGGTACCCGCAGCAGCGGTGACGAGATCGGTGACCATAACGGCAGATACGAGCTGGCTATCATCGTCCTCGAATTGGATGTCTCTGTTTGTGACGATTCCGACGAGCTTGGACCCAAGTTTACCATTTTCTGTTCCTGGTTAGCAGATGCTCTGCCAACGGTACATTGAATCTGAAGTGCTGATTTGACTTTGTCATAAAGAGCATAGTTTATTCCCCATGACCTTGCGGTCAATACGGATGAACGAAAGTTATTTGTAATTGGTAATAATCATGAAAGTCTGGTGTTTTGGAGTTTGGAGAGGCTGGTTGTCTTACCAGTAACTGGGAAACCACCGAAACCCCACTTCTCCTTCAAGGCCTTGACCTCTCCGACAGTGGTGTTACGGCTGAGCACAACGGGATCGAGGATAAAACCGTTCTCGAATCTCTTGACCTTCTGAACCATCTCGGCTTGCGCATCGGCAGAGCAATTATGGTGAATAACACCAAGGCCTCCCTGCAATGCCATATGTGTAGCCATCTCGTGCTCCGTGACGGTGTCCATAGGGGAGGAGACAAACGGTGTCTTGAGGGAAATTCGCTTTGTGACTGGAGAATCGAGGACGACTTCGGAGGCAGCAAAGCCAATATAACCTGGGAGGACGAGAAAATCATTGTAAGTCAATCCACCGTGCTTCTTTGAGTCAAGCAAGGACTCGATATCCAGACCATCGCGCTCCTCATATTCCTTGAGGACCTCGAGGGCCTTTGTGTGGTCAAGGATCTCGCTAGCGGGGCCAAAGTGCGACTTAACGCCGTTTGTGTGAGGCATCTTGACAAGAGAAAAGTGGTGATTAGGAGAGCGGTGTAATTAATGAAGCAAGAGAGTCGACACGTAGTGGGCAAGGTGAGGTGGAAATGTATAGTCGACGGGTTGAAGTTGCCTTCTCCCAAGTAAGAAGAAAAGAGGAAGAAGGGTTTCGCGAAATTTGATTTTTGGCGGTGGGGTTTGCCGCGCTAGGGATTAATGTTCTGCCGGCCGAAGCTTGGGTCTTTTGAGCTTAGCACCAGTAATACCAGGTCTAGCAGGTGAAGCAATTCTGGTACGCGGCTTTGCGCTTTTTATGAATGATCAGTGGCAGAGGTGACACGTACTATGAGGATGGTTCTCCTGGCAGTGCTTGAGCATGGAATATATCGAATTCGCAATCCTATGAATTGCCTATTTACTTCACTTGATACTTACTAAGCGAACTTGGAGCTTCTACCCTCAAACGAACCCTCAATCAACATTGCACTTGGGGAATTATGTTGGTTTGAATGCCCTTGGTCATCTGTAATTTGCTGCAAAGCTCCATTCGTCTCTAAGATTTCGTTCTGAAGTTTCGCAAGCTCCAGTGACTTGGATTTGCCTTCTAATTCTGAGAACTTCTGCAATGTTACGGTTTGCTATAGCTCAAGGATACTGACCAGATGCAAGCCGGCAAAACCATAAGTTTCTGACTGACACCGCAGGAGGATATAATACAACACACTTCATGCAGAAATCCGCCGTCTTCTGTGCAGTGGACGAGTTGTAAATTCAAACAAAAGTTTTGTCCAGGCGATTCTTTCATAAAGTGCACTAGAGGCGGCCGCATTCATGCATAAAGCCGGGTGAAAAGCGGGGCTGGAACTTGCAGATGAGGCTGGGCTGGGCTGGGCTGGGACATGGGAGAAGAGAAGTTGGATGAAAACAATTACACAAAGACAACCACAATTAATCAACAGAGGCGACAAAGTCGAGAAAAATGACGAAATAGTATACTCGTAATAAAGCTAGCTCCAGCAAATTTGCAATGTTGAGTGACTCTGTGCTGTCGATACTTTCCAACGCTTGGATGTTCCTTCCACGCGCTACCCGTGCAACGCCATTTTTTTGTTGACTTTCGGGAAAGATAAACAAAACCCATCCTTGCCCAACACCCCTCCCTCCTTGTCCCACCAACACCACCACTCACACTCACACTCACACTCGCACTTCTCTTCCGACCTCTCTAATTATAATAATAACCGTGGCTGAATTCGCATCCCTCAATCTCTATCAACCGTCATCCAGTCTCAGCATCCGTGTGTTCCTGCGCTGTGCGCCTTATTTGAGTCCGCTATCGATATCGAGGATCTTCCCGAGATATTCTCCGCGTCATTCCTCTTGCATCCAATTTTTTTGAGACCCAAGAACGTCGCTCAGCCTGCCAGGCGGCCTCGACCATATGTACACGACATAGGCGCTGTCCTAAATTGACATCCGGCGAAGACATCAAGAACCACATCCACACGCCGTGATGTCGTACCGTCACCCTCTCCGACAAACACAGACGGCCGACTACTACTCCACTACAAAGCGGCAGCCTTCCAACGCTTCCACGGTATCGTCAGCATACTCTAACTCCTCTGGGGCCTACGATCTCAGTAGAACAAGCACGCTGTCTTCAGCGGCATCGAGCGGATACACAAGTCACAAACGGGGTGTGAGCGAGGCAACAGGCATGGCTCCGTCAGCAATTGAGAGCAGGGTGTCTAGAAGTATCGAATCAAGTCCAGACAGTGCATACAAGAGTGTCCGACAATCTTTGCGACCCCTCCCTCAACCTCCAGCGCCGGCCCCTCCTTCCCATGTCCGAAATGGACTTCATTCACGGACACAGAGCATTGATGTGTTGAAGACCTCATTCGGAGAGCAGACCCCAACTCCAGCCTCACGCGCCATTTCGATTCGACCCAATTCGATGATCCTCAGTCGCGCCGACTCAGTAAATGTCCGTCCCAATAACATACGAAGCAATACATTGCAGCATCAGCATAGCCCCTTGACCGCCCCTGATCTGCAGCAGCTCCAGCGGTCCTCAACAAGTCAATTGCGAACACTTTCTAAGTTTGCTGAAGATGCCAATCCAGATGAGTTTACGATCACGAATCCTGCTCAGGAAGTTGTTGGTTTGCATGGGCGCAGACGACTGCAACGACATGATGCAGCAAAGGGATCAAACAACAATGTAGCGCTGAGTAGAGGAAATGCATATGGATGGGAAGGCCGAAATTGGATGGACAAGCAGAGGCAGTTCTTGCAAGCATACGAATACCTCTGTCACATTGGTGAAGCCAAGGAATGGATCGAAGATATCTTGCAGCGCCCTATTCCGCCAATTGTTCAGCTCGAAGAAGCCTTGCGAGATGGTGTTACACTTGCGGAAATTGTGGAAGCATTATACCCCGACAGAAGAATCCGCATTTTCCGGCACCCAAAACTACAGTTCCGCCATTCTGACAATATCGCTACCTTCTTCAGGTTTCTTGCAGAAGTAGAATTACCTGATCTGTTCCGCTTCGAGTTGATTGACCTCTACGAGAAGAAGAATATCCCCAAAGTCATATATTGTATCCATGCGCTGAGTTGGCTATTGTTTAGGAAAGGAATTGTTGATTTTCGTATTGGAAACCTCGTTGGACAACTGGAGTTCGAGCATCATGAACTGGAGGAGATGCAGAAAGGACTGGATAGAGCAGGTGTTAGCATGCCCAGTTTTGGGAATATGGGAGCCGACTTTGGAGTCCCTGAGCCCGAGCCTGAACCAGTAGAGAGCGAGGAGGACCGGATCGATCGAGAACTGGGCGAGAACGAGATGGCCATCCTGGATTTACAAGCACAGATTCGCGGAGCGGCAGTTCGAATGCGTCTTGGCGACACTATGCAACGACTCTGGGATTCGGAAGAAATGCTAATCGAATTGCAATCGATCATTCGTGGCGACTTTTCTCGACAAGTCGCTGAATATCGTCTCAACATGCGTAAATTCGCTGTCAATCTCCAAAGTCATGCCCGCGGTTTCATCGTCCGTCAACGTCAATCCAACCAAGAATCGTTCTGGAAAAGCCGAGAAGCAGATGTACTGAAGTTGCAGAATCTAATTCGGGCGAAGAAAGCTCGAGATGAGGTACGCATGATGAGATCTGAATTGAGACAAGAAGACGTTATTGTCAGGGAATTGCAGGCTGGCATTCGAGGTTTCCTTGTTCGAAAATCTATGGCAGCTCAAAAGAGAGAGACGAAGACTGTGGTTGGACCAGTGAAGGACTTGCAGGCTGCTATTCGTGGAATGTTGTTGAGAAATCATGTTGCCGATGACCACGAATCTCTTTGGCGCGAAGAAAGCTCAATCAGTGCGATTCAGGCTTTCGCAAGAGCCATGCTGACAAGAAACCAGGTTTCTCACCAAAGAGAAGCACTTCAAGCATCGACGCCAATCTGGAGAGCTCTTCAAGCATGCGTTAGAGGACAATTACTCCGCAAGCAGGTGGCATCAACGAAGCAGGAACTCAAGGCTCATTCTCCCCAAATCGCCACCATTCAAGCATTTGCGAGAGCCGCTGCTGCTCGACGGAAAGTTGATGCGACTCTCTCCGCGTTGCAGAATGAAGAATCGTCCATTCTTGAAGTCCAGACACTCGTACGAGGAATGCTGCTTCGCATGAGAGTCGCTTCTGATTATGAAGCGCTGTCCGCGCAAACGTCGAAGATTATCCAGCTCCAAGCTTTGGCTCGTGGATGTCTACAACGACAAGAAACTGGGGCTCTCCTGGACAGCCTTCAGACCCATACTGCAGAGATCGTCGAACTCCAGGCTCTATCACGCGCGGTTCTACTCCGAAACGATATCGGTATGCTCTTGGCTGAATTAGAAAACGAGGAGGACTCGATCATCGCTATCCAAGCCGCTGCTAAGGCATCTCTCGTTCGTGCCAAGTTCCGCGAGAAGCAGCGTTTCTTCAAGGAGAACATGGAGAAGATTGTCAAGATCCAAAGCTTTGTTCGGGGTCGTCTGCAAGGAGAAGCATACAAGAGTCTCACTACCGGCAAAAATCCTCCTGTCAACACTGTCAAGAATTTTGTCCACCTTCTCAATGACAGCGACTTTGACTTCAACGAGGAAATCGAATTCGAGCGCATGCGAAAGACTGTTGTCCAGCAAGTCCGTCAGAACGAGATGGCTGAGCAGTACATTGATCAACTGGACATCAAGATCGCCCTATTGGTGAAGAACAAGATTACTCTGGATGAGGTCGTCAAGCATCAGAAGAATTTTGGTGGCCATTCAGGAAACCTCTTGGTCAACACTTCGATGGTTTCTGGAAATCAATTCGATTTGAAGGCCTTGAATAAGAACTCAAGGAAGAAGCTTGAATCTTATCAGCAGCTCTTCTTCACACTTCAGACCCAACCTCAGTACCTGGCCCGACTCTTCAAGCGCATTCGAGAGCAAGGAACGGCAGAGCGAGATGCAAAGCGCATCGAGACTCTAATGATGGGTCTCTTTGGATATGCTCAGAAGCGTAGAGAAGAATACTATCTGCTGAAACTCATCGCCCGCTCCGTCAAGGAAGAGGTCGATGGTGTGCATACCATCCAGGAATATCTCAGAGGCAATTTCTTCTGGTGCAAACTTCTCGCAAACTACACTCGTTCGCCAAGGGACAGAAAATACCTTCGAGAACTCCTTGGTCCCTTGATACATGCCAACATTATCGAAGATCCTGCGCTCGATTTGGAAAGCGATCCTATGCAAATCTACCGCTCAGCGATCAACAATGAAGAGCTTCGAACAGGGCGACCCAGTCAACGTCCCCTTGATATTCCACGAGAGATTGCAATCAAGGATCCTGAGACTCGCGATATGTTCATTGACCATCTCCGCGATCTTCGAGAGATCTCTGATCAATTCCTGCTCGCCCTAGAAGCTCTCCTCCACAAGATGCCGTACGGTGTCCGCTTCATCTGCCAGCAAACGTTCGAGTCGCTCTGCGAACATTTCCCACGAGAGCCCCAAAGGCATCTCCTACATATCGTTGGCCACTGGCTTTGGAGATTCTACCTACAGCCAGCTTTGACTGCACCCGAGTCGATGGGCGTGGTAGAAAAGCAATTAACGCCGTTGCAGAAGCGAAATCTCGGCGAGGTCGCAAAAGTCCTTGGCCAGGTCGCATCTGGTAGATTGTTTGGCGGCGAGAACATTTACCTCCAGCCTCTGAACGCCTACGTAGGAGATGCGATTGAGCGAATTACTGACATCTACTCGAACATTATTTCGGTTCCAGATGCCGAGGATACCTTTGACATCGATGAATTCAACGACCTATACGCACGAACAAAGCCAACTCTCTACATAAAGATGGCAGATATCTTCTCGATCCATCACCTCGTCGCCGCCGACCTTCCTCACATCTGTCCCAACCGCGACGATATGCTACGAGAAATCATTCAAGAATTGGGGAGTGCAAAGAACAATGAGACAGAGATGTTGGGTGTGACTTCAACAGAAATCCAAATGAACTTGAATCCCAAGCTTCACGACATTGAAGATCCTGAAGCGGAAGTCAAAGCACTCTTTATGGAGACCAAGCGTTGCGTTCTGTACATTATCCGAGTTCAATCAGGACCCAACCTCATGGAGATCCTTGTCCGACCAATCAGTCGCGAAGACGACATGAAATGGCACTCTCTCCTCCGAGAAGAATTTGCTGAGGGTAGCAAGACAAGAGGAGCATACTCCGACGCCAATACTCTTGTCGACATCAAGTCGATGTCTTACAAAGAGCTGAAACGAACAGCACTTGAGAACATTATGAGACTCGAGCAATGGGGACGAATATCTCGACAAAATTACTATCAAGACATCTTGAACGCCATCGCCTTGGATATCCGGACGAAGAGCAGAAGGAGAGTGCAAAGACAACGCGAGCTCGAAGGTGTCCGCCTGACATTGGCCAACTTGAACGAAAAAGCTGAGTGGCTCGAGTCGCAAAGAAAGAGTTACGACAATTACATTGAGCAAGCCATGATGACATTGCAAAAGAAAGGGTAAGTTTTGCTCTCACGTCATTCGAATATTTCTAATAATCCCACAGCAAAAAGAGATTCCTCATGCCTTTCTCGAAGCAATACAACCACGAACGAGAGCTCGAACGATCGGGTCGTAAACCCAAATTCGGATCCTTCAAGTACTCCGCAAGAACCCTTTCCGACAAAGGCGTTCTTGTCTCGTGGAAAGGGTATGACAATCGTGAGTGGGACAAGATCAACCTTACAATATCTTGTGATGAGGTTGGCATCTTCTTCATCGAAGGCAGCAAAGGTAGCATTCAAATCCCAGGAGCCAGCGCCCAGGTACCTATGGACTCGCTCCTGGCTGCTCAATTTGCCAACCACCAATACATGGATCTCTTCGAGGGTTGTATGAGGCTTAATGTTAATTTGTTCTTGCACTTGTTGTACAAGAAGTTCTACCGGACGGATGGATAGTGATGGAGTGATATGCGATGGTCTGTTTATGGTAGCTTCTTGGTGTTTTGCATTTGGCATGGTTATGGCGTTGCTTCATGCAAGGAGATGGGTCAGAAGGGTTTGAGGAAACGGTGTTGAGTGTACATATGTTTCATTCAGGATGGAGTGGTGGAGTGGATATTGCTAGAAATATCATGACGAATCGAATGCCTTTACTACTCTAAACTATTTCTTCGTGGTTTCACTGGGGACCAAGTCTTGAAGTTGAGGTGGCAAGTCCCTTCCCGTCGTAGAAGAGATTCAGAGCAGGAGCGAGAGTCAGATGCTACCTGCCTGCTCTGAGTATCCATTGATCTTTTTAATTTTCAAGCCTTGAACTCTTTCTCACAGTCATCAATGCATCGAACCCATTTCAAACATCAAGATCCTTCAAGCATCACGATCAATTCAAAGCATCACCCAGAAACAATAATAAGCACAAGAGTACGCATCTACAGCCACAATGCGCCACCACGGCCCTCTTCTTCACCTCATTTTCGCCATTCTTCATCTCCCCCGTTCTTCATCGCTCGTTCTACCAACTCCCTCAGTGAATATCCGCGTCCCTGCCTTTCCCGAGCCGACTCCTCCTCCATCTCAACAACTCACCCAGAACCCGTCGTGCTCACTCCTCTCCCAAGCTCTCTCCATCTGCGCCGTGCTCACGCCAGGATTCGTCACTCTTCTCCCACCACAACAAGCACACTGCCTCTGCTACTCCAGCACAGTCTGGGCGCCGAACGTCCTCGATGACGCTGTCAAGACATGTGCGGATTTCGCGAGCACCACTGCACCCGGAGCATTCCCTCCGTTGATGAATTTAGAGGGCTTCTGTCTCAGTGTGGGAGATGTGGATAAGAATGCGCCGGCAAGTGTACAAGCCACTCCAAACGGCAGTATATCAGGTAGTGGAATGGGAGATACGCCTGGGAGTCCGAATGGAGTTGTGACGGGCTCGTATGTGCCGCCAAGCATGCCGACTTATGGAGCGGGCAGTGGAGGTATAGCGAATGGAGGACAAGGTGGTTCGGAAAATGGATCAGATGGTTCCAACGGAGCTGGTAACAGTGGCAGTAATGGATCTGGAGGGTCTGGCTCTGGCTTAGGTGGACAATCTGGTCGGCCGTCAGCAATAGCAACCCTCATCCCAACTCCAACAGTTAGCTCTGGCTCCACTAGCTTAGGTACGCTCACGCCTACGACAAGCTTCTCTTGCATGACAATCACAGTTGTGGGTGGAGGAGCGGGGGCTACAAAGACTGCGGATGGGGCAGTGAGGAATCGAGGTGAGGTTACAGAGGCGGAGGTCATACTGGTCAGTCTGGCGATTTCGGCGCTGATTCTTTTTTTATGATTGCCGCCCTGCTGGGCGGGGCATTTATTCATTTTCTTAGGGCGTAGAAAACATACGCATAAGAGAGGGAGGGGAAGAACGTGGGGGCATTTTAGTTGACACTTGGTTTTGGAAGAGCGTTAGTACTTTGATTACGTCCTGCTAGACCTTAGTAATAGAGCATTGGAATAGAATTTTGATTTCTATCCATAGATTTCTCAGTTGATTGCTCATCGGATTTCCATCAATAACCCCCTATCTAATGGTAATGTCTGGTTAACTTTCGGTAGGAGAACAATGCCGGAAAATGGGACCGACACTTGTGCCGTAACCGAAGAAAGTCCGCGAAGCGAAGCGCAATCGGGAGAAACCACAACAACAAGGCCCGAAACCCCCAAAATTGAGGGAAGGGAGGTGTCCTACGGACCTATAACTTCGCGATTTCTTCAATCAATTAAATGACAGAATTATTTTTAGTTCTTGCTCACAGCGGCGAGATCATTAATTCGTCTGTCAAGGAAAGGAAAAATCAACTGTGGATGTTGTTGAAAGGGCTGTGAATGGAAAAACAAAACAAGCCCCGATATCAAGAAGATCTCATAGAGAACAAGAACCACGTCCATCGACACTAAGGGAAAAGATCTACGGCTATTTCAGTCCTTCAAGCCAAAGACCAAAGAGAAAAAAGGTTGGCAGGAAACCCCAGCAAAACTCATTCAGAATCCTACACTCGAATGCGTAGGAGTGGAGAGCAACGAGATCGAGCTGTGGATGAAATGGAGTAAGTCGGGGACGAGGTATAGTCTGCGGGCTATAGTTTCGATTTGGAGAGCAGTCTCTAAAGTAAAGCTATGAGAATGTAAAGGCACAACGTGCTGCTGGTATTGACACCATTTTGGATCAGGATTCGCTCTCATGGATATTTGGGCGGGCGCCTTACTGGTGCGATATATTCTTGTTACTACCATTATTCGTGATCACCCGTAAGCATCTAAGCTGCAGGTGAATTGACGCAAGCAAAGATCTAGGTGGATGAACCCGAGTCCGGGTGAATAATTTGACTTGACAGCTCTCTTCACTATACGGCCTCTATTTTTCATTGCTGCAATCCCTTCATTCAGCTAGCTAGCAGCTCCTTTCGCCCTCAAGGCTTGTCCCTCAAGGCTTGTCCCTCTATCTTATGACCAGAATAGTAGCTCATACCCGCTCTTTATATGTCCTTCGAAAAGATCCTGCAATGTCGTCCATCGCTGTTTCGATTGCCCTCCTGATGCCGCAAGAGAACCATATCAAATCGGAGCTACATATACACAGTACTCAGCACGATCACTCAGCCAAATTCCCTCATCATTTCCGTCCCTGAGTCCGTCTCGCGATCTTCATTTGTCTCCTAGCAGCATATACGGCTCCCCGTCCCCTCTGAAGTCCTCCGCCACCTCCACCATTACCACCGCCGCCACCATTCTCTGAACCTTGTGACCCAACTCGGACTGGCTGAGAATTAGGGTTCTGTCTTGGATCCCGTTCGACTATCCCTCTACCTCCCGTAGGTCGATTATTGTACGCCTGTCCCATATTGACATAACGTGGCGATCCACTGTTCACATTATTTCCAGCCATACCACGAATCGAGAACTCGTTGCGAAGAAGTCCAGAAGCAGGAGAGGAGCCTTGGTGGTGAGAGAGCTGAGCCCGGGTTCCTGAATCTGCAGCTGGGCTGAAACCACTGGTAGTGGTCATGGGAGTCTGAGGAGGTCCAGGGATGTAGACTGGTGGGTATGGGTTTGGAGCTGGGGTGCTGTACGTGGCTCGGGGTCCAGTGGGAGCGGGTGCTGGATTGGAGATGGAGCTTAGGGTTGGGGGTGTGTTTGATGGGAAGGGGAATGGGAAGGGTTCATTTCCAACTAGATTAGTTGTCAGCTTCATCCTCAGATAGCAAAGGATTCATTCAAACAAGAGTCCGTTTCAGGTGAATGGTAAGGAGGGAAGTAAACAATGGTCCTTGACCTACAGTACTTTGACCAAGTGTAGAACTCAACATGCCACATCTTCTCAAGCTCGCTGTACGCGCCGTAGCCGCCATGGACTCTGATCTGACTGTTGATAAGCCCGTAGTCGAGATCGAAGTTTTGGCTGGTAATGCCCCAAGTCCGTGCCTTCTGCTTGATGTTGACGATGCATGAAGCATAGAGAGGAGTGGTAGGGACGGTGCCAACGGGGCTATACTGTAAAGACATCGTCGCTGTACTGTGCCTATTTTTCGAAATTAGTGGTGATGAGGGAGAGAGAGTTCGAGATTGGTCTGTGGTATCGCGTGATAACCCCGCGATGGATTCACTTTTGGCGAGCCAAGATGGCTTCAAATTTGGCTAATCCCGTGACCAGTGTGAAGTCTACGGTCTCCCTTTGAGACAAGGCAAAGAGTGAGACAGATGATAGAGCAAGTAAGGTACCGTCATTTTACCTCTCCTGTCGGCAAGTTAGTTGTTGTTAGCCAGAAAAGCTTCTGGGAAGGCGTGTGGTTATTGGTAAGAAACAGCCATCGACAACGGATTCTGTCACACATGGACATGCATCTAGCGGTCCCTTACAATGAGACTCGACCCTCGCCATTGAATCTTTCCGAGGAAGGACAATGATTATATTCACGTATTAAATATAGTCTGGTACGACTCTTTTTGGACCTCCTTCCTTTACCCTTAAGACTGTAAAGGACTTGAGACCCACCACAGAAGCACCACCATCACCAACCGAATCCAGAGTTATCCATGTTTCCTGTTCTGTAGTCAAATTTATCATGTGTGTCTTTCATTTGTGTGAATATACGGACGATCTCGAACGTCCTAACGGTCAAAGTGGCTGACGAAAATATCTGCTGTTATAAGTATCGATCTGTCTTGTTGATTTTTGTTTCCTCCAATGTCCATACGAAAGTTTTACCGCTTGGGGGAGCTGCATTCCCACAAGTCACCCTCAGCAAACTCCTCGAAGTTTCGTTTAGACCAATATCTAGGGTCCAGAGGAGTTCGTTCTGGAGGCCAGTCACCTGAATGGAATATGTGTGGCATTGCGCTACAATTTCCTGGAGTAATTGTATGTTCACCTTGGAGATAATGGGTGGGAATTTTATTTCCTATTCTCCAGCCTAATGGTCCAGGATGGGCAACGAATTGATGAACGTTTGTTGATACTCCATATGGAATCTGATTAGGTTGACCATGCGTAGGACCAAACTCACTAATTCCATGAGGAAATATTTGAACGTGTCCATGTCAATTGGCAGAATTGGTAAAAGAGTGTTGGTGGATGTAGTCCCCAGGTGAAGTGTTGTGTCGAAAAGGACTAGGAGTACCTCTAAAGTCCGGTGGCATTAGCTGAACAGAATTGCCTTGGAAATGAATGCTCATGAAGTCTTGTTGTGAGCTGCTGAGGTGTGGAGAACTAGATTCTGTTGTGCCGTCCGGGAAAAAGTTCTTTAGTATAGGCTGCTGTGAACTTGCTCCCCATCTACTCCCACCAGACCAAAAGTCTTCCTGTCCATTTATGAAAGGTGTATCTTGTTGTCGATTAGCCATCACCGGAGAGTTGTTTGACCGACTTGGGACCGCCCAGAAGTCTATAGGCCAATTAGGATCCATTGTTTCTTTATCAACGTTGTTCTCTGGCACCCAGGTTCGTTGAGTATTGATACCAGAAGTCGTATTGAATGCTTGATTGGTGACCCAATCGACACCTGTCTTATAAGCAACATCCTGACAAGTCGACGGGGAGGCATTTCGAAGACCTTTGGCGAACTTTCTCGGCGCGACGATGTTGTTGCTTATTTGATTTGTGTTGACCTCCACAAATGTCGCAGATAAGCTTTCTGGCTGAATTGGAAGCTGTTGTGGTGCTGAAGAGTAGGGACATGGAAACTTTTTATGAGCTCTTTCGAGCGAGGAGCGACTGAAAATACAGTCCGTCTACCGTTGAAGTCAACCGGTGAGGAAACTCACGAAATGTTTCATGTAACGTAGCATCAATGTACCACAGCTTTTGCGCCTGCGTGAAGCCGGGAAAGAAGCCTTCTTGGACCATCAAGTTTGATAGTTCCCCGCGGAGAAGGTCAAACTTCCACAACACTTCTTTCCTGTCGTCGGCAGTTTTGTACAGTACATGGTTGAGTACAGTTCGTATTGTATGCGTGCAAGGCTTGTACGATGCAGGAGTTACTGCAGATTCAGTGACTGTCATGCCGCGACTCCAGGTAGCCATGATGAGTGTTCTCGGAAGTTGATGCGATGGGGACGAAGAATGAGATTGCCAAAGGGGTTAAAATTGGGAATAAAGCTGCCAGCACGGCAATTGCAACCATGAAAAAGCGATTTCCTATCAGAACCATCAATCATCAAGCTCCGGACCCATGGCAGTCCATCGTGAGCCGTGGCTTCCTTAAGCGACGCACATGGCAAGGGGGAGGTTTCAACACACGCTTCTATTTGGTACTGAGAACTCTACTGTATCGAGCCAGGTCAAAAGTTATGCGCCTTGACTCGTTGATGTTGAGCCATTGTCTTCAGATCATTGCATTGAAGTGAGGATTATCTATCCACATGATATCCTGCTTCCGCTCCATTCGAACTCAAACAAGGAAATGCCGATACATTTTAGTTTGTCTACAAAAAGCTAGATCAAATAGCGTGCATCGATCTGTGTTGCCTTCTAATTCCACCAAGCTCAGTCTAAGTATCGTTGTGATGGCGTGCCGGGAAGTAAGCTTGATCCGAGGTCGTCAAATGCTGAAGTAAGTTATTCTAATCATACGACTGAAAAATATCGGATCTGTTGGATGGGAAGTCAAAGAAACGGATCATGTCAATATCCAAGACCATTTGGGATGAAAGACAATGCTGAATTTCTTCTATAAACGTCCCTACTTGGACCTGAGAGCCCTACATAATGAGAAAATGCTTCACTTCTTTTGTAATCCATCTCCAATGCAGAAACTTCTTCAACTCTACTCTCGTCATCTTCAGACCCCTTTCATTCTCTCTGCTCCATTTCCAATCATCAATCTCAAATTTGGGCTTGATCAATCGCTTAAGCGCCGTTACCGTTGTAGGCAATCAAGTTGGGGGATCCGCTGCCTGGGCTGATGACCTTTCCAGTCGTACCAAGAGCCTTGATGCGGGATTGAACAGCTGCTGGGGTAGAAAGACCCTCAAGAGCGATCAAGTAAGCAGCGAGACCAGCAACGTGGGGGCAAGCCATGGAAGTTCCGCTGATGGTGTTGGTGGCAGAGTTTGATCCAATCCATGAAGAGAGAACGTTGACACCTGGAGCGAAGATATCGACAACAGATCCGTAGTTAGAGAAAGAAGCACGGTTGTCGTTGATGTCAATGGCTCCGACGGTGATTGCGAGAGGCTCGGAAGCAGGGGAGACGTTTGCGGCGTTTTGGTTTTCGTTACCGGCTGCGACGACAACAGTGACACCTCGGGCGATAGTGTTGCGGACAGCAGTGTTCAAGGATGAAGACAGACCTCCTCCAAGAGACATGGAGAGAACAGAATTGGCTGGTGCGTTGGTACCGACCCATTGGATACCCGAGATAACACCAGAAGTGGTTCCGCCTCCAGAAGCGTCCAAGACCTTGACAGCTACGAGACGGGCGGCTTTAGCAACACCATAAGTTGAGCCTGCAATAGTTCCGGCGCAGTGAGTGCCGTGTCCGTTGCCATCAGTGTTCTATAATCGTCAGCAAAATCCATTTTGAAGCGAGTCCGTGGCTTACCGAGCTGTCAACAAAGTTTGCTCCCCAGGTAGCACGTCCACCGAATTGAGAGTGCGAAATCAGGATACCAGTGTCAACAACGAAAACAGTAGTGCCAGAGCCAGCGGTGCTATCGTAAATGTAGGTGGTAGAGTCCTGGTTACGGTGGGAAATGCGGCCGAGACCCCATGTAGCACCAGTTTGGGAAGTGAGAGCAGAGGCGTAAACCTTCTGGTCCTTCTCAATGTAGGCGACCTGAGAGTGTCAGTTGAGCCTCAAGTATCAGGATTTGAAACTTACATCCGGAGATGCAGCAATAGCACCAAGAGTAGCAGCATCGGTGGTGATCTGGTAACCCTTGAAGGTACCAATGTCATAAGTTGCACCGATTCCGCCAACTTCGCGCTTGGCGATTAAGGAGTTGACTTCTTCAATGTGGCTTGCAAGGGCAGCAGCAGTGACATCCTTCTGGTAAACAACGATGTACGAGTCCTTGACGACATCCCGAGCATCGACATTGCGGATCTTGTGGTTGGCTGGGGCAGGAGCAGCAAAGACGGCTGGTACCACAAGAGCAGCCAAAGCCGCGAGGCGACCAAGATATGAGACCATGATGGGCTAAAGAAGTACCGTTGAGACAGAGATGAGAGGGGTCTGATCGAATGAAGCTGGAGAGATTGAGCTGAGGGATGAGGAACTGAAACTTCACGGACAATCATCTTGTATTTATACTTGTTGAAGCTATCGATTTTGGCAGGTAAGCAGTGTAGTATCACCTCTTTCAAAGTTCAGAGAGCCGACAGAAAGCCAAGAGACATGCAATCTGTGGCACTTGCCAATCCGAACCCTGGATTCCGTAGAAGCCCTTGAACACCTTCTCGAATAGTCATTCCCATCGATGATCTGAAAAGGAGCGATTGTTGAAGAGGAAGCTCTAGAACGCCACACGCGCTGGCAGCGTGGGAGGTGTTCGCCGTCAACTTGGCCCTGTCGGACGACTCAGGGGCTAGAGTCGCTACTCGCTTGTGATAGGATTGTTGACGGAGATGGGGTCTCGCAAGAGGATTGCCCAAGCCACAAGGTCCGGACGACGCACGGTAACAGGGAGCTAGATCAAGCCTGCCGATCGCAAACCCTCCTAAGTGCCGAGCCAACAGAAACATCAGATAACCTTTAAGCTTCGATGTGCCTGGTCACTGCACGCCATCGCTAGTGGGGCATTTTGTGAGCGAAAGAGGCAAGTGACAAGACTTTAATACAGATGAAGATTCCTGGTTGGCGAGATGTTTGGATAGACAAGGCTTTGAACCAAGCAATCAACCTTGACGGCATTGCAACTGCTACCCCTCGCACATCGATAAGGATGCAGCAGATGAAGTGAAGTCCTGGGGTAGAATCTCGCCATCAACTCGACTCCAACATCAACCTTCCCGAACAAGGCTGTCTCCGAAGCCAGCTCACAAAATGTTCTGAGGTTCTGGTCGAGGTACATGCTTGGCAGGTGTACGCGAGGGGTTCAAATTTCGGAATGGCACTGTAGAATGCCGTGCTCCGATGTGGAAATGTGGATTGTGGATAACAATTCCTAACAATCCGCCGTTCGATGATGTTGTTGTTGTCTTCGGCTTCTGAATTCTGATTGCACTCCCGCTCCACCCCCCGCTTTCCGTGTCATGGAGCTATGACAGTCGCTTGCACAATCGTGGGTGCTTATCATAACGGTATGCTTGGCATCTTGAGATACAGCCATTCATGGTGGGGAGTTCGGATGAAGGCGTTTTGCCAAGAAGAAACACCAGTCGCATGATTCGACAGCCGAAAAAGCTAAGACTAAATGGAAATGTCGTCAAGAAGGGTACGCGGCACAAGGGAGATTTGAGGGGTCGACGATGACATGAAGGAACAAGTGCATATTAGTCAGGACAAATCTTAGAGAGTCGCGCATACTGTCAGGAGTGAAATGTAAATATTTCTGGATAATAGCATATTTGGCGCGTAATTTGAAGCGCGGAATATAATGCGGAATAATTATATTGTACTCCGTGTGAGTTCGCCTCATAATAACGATCTCTCTCACTTATTTCACAACTCCCATCTTAAAACTGGGCCCATCGAGAGCTCTTTTGCATGTGTTCCCCCCGCTTGAGACAACAGAAATTCGGATGCGATGGCATGCCGTGATATGGCACAGCCATGCATGTAGCCGCACAAAGTCCCGCTGAAGAAGTGCAGGGATCTATCACACCAGCACACCATCGCAATGACATCCGCATTATCTGACTTTCCTCCTTCCATAATAGGGTTCGCTTAAGCCACTCGTGCCAGCACTTGCAAGAGTCTTAGAGCTCATTGACTGAATGACTGATGTATCTGCAGATCGCATATGACTATCTTGACTGCTTCTTTCTGCAAGTGTATCCATGCCAGTTAGTAGACGCCATTCCCAAGGCACTGCCATTGGACGTACGGTACATGCCGTAGCCGTCTAGAGATCCATTTACTCATGAGCACATTTACTCGACCAAAAACTGGCATCTTTACTATCAAAGCATGACCTGACTCGACCCTCTGTAAGGGTAGCATCACATTCTGTCAGGAGCTTCATTTGAGCTTGACCCATGCAGAATGAAGCTAGACAAACAATTTTAGGAACATGTCATATGATCATGATGTTCTCCACATCCGTTGCACGTAGCCTGCCCTGGATGTCAACATTCTCAGGGACGGTGTCTTGGATGCATGTTGCGGAATAGAGGCAGGTCTGGTCCCTCAAGGCATCCTTCAACAGGGAACCAGGGCACGTATCGGCTTCCCCTTTTCCGACAACAATCCCTCTTTTTGCGGAGCCCTGCTATGCACAGAGCTTGTAGTTCATGTGCCATGTTTCCATTGCATATGTTCCTACAATACCAAGATATCACGTCAAGCTATTCACTTTGACTTTCCTCTTCCGTTCTCTCAAACTTCACACAGTCGGCTAGCAATGACAAACTTCCTTCAGCGTCTGCTTATGCCGCTCGCGCAGCACAGTAGGCTCTACTTGCTATTCTACAGGAAGGTGGCAAACCATTACCTTCCTCAAAGAGAGCTACGTACCGGAGCCAAGCTGACTTTACCTTTGGTCAAGAGCCATGCCCAAAGTGCAAGAACGGCGCAAACGTTGAAGAAAGAGAAGACAAGAGACCCGCCGAAGATAATTGAGTGGTATTTCCATGCGTTGGAAGGTGTCATGCCGATTCTGGTGACTGCTATCGCCCACGGAAGCATCCAGAGAAGGTTGGAGCCAAGTGCTTGGATCAGATACCAGTTTGTTGTTGCGGCTAGCAGGATCGAGACAAAATACACCAGTCCTATCAGAGCTGAAGTCAAATCACATGCCATCCGTATCAGCGCCTGGCCATTGACGGTAGGTTCTCTGTTTCCGACATGAAACCTCGAGATAATGAGCAAGTCTAGAATGATGTTAACCACGAACTTGACCGAGCTAATCACCAGCGGAACATCAGGATGATCCAACGCCCTCGTAGCCGATGCGACCGCCACTTCAAGAGCAGACGACAACGCCTGCACGGATGAGATCCTGACATATTCCAGACTCGTCTCTCTGACTTCCCGTGGGACAAACGCCGCAGCCAGCTCTTTCGAACTACCAATGAAGACAAACGTCAGGATAAGTCCTAGGATGGCTTGCGCTGCGATAAGGGTGCACGAGAGACTGAGACGCGAGCGGATGGTTCGTGTAGTCCTGTCTCCGATGACGGTATGTGCTGTCCGGGGCAGACCTTCGTTGAGGACTTCGACTACAACGCCGATGTAGGTATAGACATCCGTGGTGACCACTTTGCTAGAGTCGATGTTTGCGACCCAGAGTTTACTGAGCGTTCCCTAGAGGGCTGGGAGCATGTAGGCTCCGAAGTTGAATAGCAGGGATCCATAGTATCTAGATATTCCATCAGCAGGACTGAATCACCTCATCACGAACGCGACTCACATCTGTCTACTGGCGAGCCTCATCAGCTTGTCTCTTGTGCCATGCTCATCTCCAACTTCCACGTGCTCATTGCCGGTCTCAGCCTCAGCCTCAGCAGTCTGGATATCCTTTGTAGTCAACATCTTATAAATGCGTCCTTCTCTGAACCTGAAATTGAATCGATTCGCAAACAGCGAGAAGGACGAGATCCTCATCTTTTTGCCTCTCGCCTCATCTCATCCCACTATTATCTCCTCTTTTCTTCTTCTGCATATGCCAGTGGCAACACCGTAAAATGAGGAGTTGCACACGCCGACCAATCGTTCGCGATGCCAAGTTTAGATTGTCATTGGGATGGTTCTAGATTCTGTGATCTTGGGGATGGCCCGGATGGGATTGCTGAGTTTGGTGATGTTGCTGTGTTTGTGGGTGGCCATTGGTTGTTGTGATTGTTTGTGGTGTGAGGGAGGTGTGGTGCGACCCCGCGGATAGCGTGGGGCCCTTTGTGTAACCTCATGATGGCCATTGTGCTACTGGGACGTTGGAATTTAAAATGCTGTGCTACTCAAAGGGTAAAGTATCTGATCGCGTAGAGCTGTGTATAAGGAGCTGTGGGTAGTATCTTGATCTATAGTAGAATAAGTGGGAGCAATTGTGCTAGCGTGGACTCCGTTCAGATGTTCGAAATCTAGGCATATTCTAAGTCGAACATGGGCTTGCAAAGCAAGATATGGTATTCCTGTCAAGTTTATTATGTAAGAAAGGCATCGTAGGCCCTCACTCTATAGATCTTTATCCGTTGTCTTTCTAAGGCATAGCAATTTGGAAGGTTTATTAAGATAGATGTGAACGTTTTGAAGCAAGATGAGAGCTAGCAGGTAACAAAGTTCGCGGACATCAAGAGAATGTACGATAGCAATTCCAAAATTTCCCACCAGAAAATACTTCAATTCAGGTTAGTAATATCATACGAGCTTATTGTCAAAAGGTCTCAACCTACCCATGACATGAAATCTAGGTCTACTTTCCGGTGTAAGCTGCTCACAGCATCCTCTTCAATTTTTCCGCTCACTAACGAATCTGAAGTTTACAGTCTACTAGACAGGATTTGTCCCTCTTCACTCACTCGGTCGTTCAAGGAGAAGATGAAGAAAACATATCCTAGCTTCAAGAACGGAGACATGGACAGTCATACGTCGGCACTTTACTTTATCCAGGTAACTTCTTGAATAGCTGCTCTATGAAGTAGCTTTCTCTACCATACCATATGAACCAGTCAGAAAGCACTCCAAAACTACCGAATAGCCAAGATCCCAGAACCAGATCAGACCACCTTCGAACCACCTCACCTGGACCTCTCAGAGCCTCAACAAACGAAAAAAGTAAGCCTAACAGTACCAGACCCCTCACCAGTATTAAGTGCCGAGACTTCACCCCCAGACTTCCGGACAAACATTCCATAAGCCACGAACACTTCCATCTCTTCCAGTTTTTGGCCCTTCATATCGGCCTTCCATATCGTTGTCTTCCCGTTTGGGTTGTGAGTGTCAAGGATATCCCCGCTTGTTTTGATCAAAGAACGGAGCGGTTGTAAGCGAGGTCGAAACCCCTCAAAGTCAATAAAAAAGGTAATCGGGATCGACGAGCGCTTGAACGTTTGATATTGTATATATTTGATCCA
Source organism: Cadophora sp. MPI-SDFR-AT-0126 (assembly GCA_020747065.1). Lineage (NCBI taxonomy): Eukaryota > Fungi > Ascomycota > Leotiomycetes > Helotiales > Ploettnerulaceae > Cadophora > Cadophora sp. MPI-SDFR-AT-0126. The sequence goes on from JAGMVK010000008.1 coordinate 888,963, forward strand.
CTCCTAAAAGCACCTATCTTGTCTTTGGACTACATTTATTCCTTCTATCAGCTCAGTGCCACTTGCTATTGCAAAGTTCCGCAAATATGAAGCTCACAACTTTCTTCCTTGCATCAAACCTCAACGCTCTCTTAACCGTCCTAGCTCTCCCTCTCCCAGATGGCGCAGCTCAATCCAATACCCTCCTCTCAGTCCTATCCAGTCAACCCGACCTGTCTATATTCTCCTCTCTGATCGAAAAGTCTGGCGGCAATCGACCGAATCCCGCATTGGAAGAACGTTTCAACTCTCCGCTCGATACAAGAAATTATACTGCCTTTGCGCCAACTAATGCTGTAAGCACCACCAACTGACTGTTCTACCCAAATTGAGCATATAAGCTGAACGAATCCGACAGGCAATGCTCCAACTTACCCCCTCCGTACTCGACCTCCTGGGCCGCCCCCAATCTTACGAGCTCTTGGAGTCGCTTATCAGATTGCACATTGCCGAGGGAATGTACACAAAGGCAGATCTCACATCCACTACCGGTGAAACGCAGATCATATCCATTGAAGGGTTTCCACTCACAGTCAGCACCAGCGGCACATCTCCAGCAGGAGAAGAGACACTCAAGATCAACGACGTGGCGCTGAATCTCACTGATATCCCAGCGTCTAACGGACGGATTCACACTGTGGACGGCATGTTGAACCCATACTCAAGGTACTTTGGAATCAGCAATTCAACAGCTGCACCAGCTGGGGGAAATTCCCAGAACGAAATGACAATGGCGGATATCTTGGCGTCAGACTCACGACTATCGGTACTGTATGAACAAATCATGGCTGTTGATCCTGACTTCCTAACCCGACTATCACTTTCCAAACCAGAAAACGAGGAACAAATCTACCTCGCGCCGTCGAACGAGGCGTTTCAAGCCATTGATGTAGACTCCATGGCCGCGCCTTCGAACGTGGGACTCTCGAGTTATTTATTGACGTTTGGATTGCTGAGCGGGAATTTGGGGGCGCTGAATATGATGGTGGAGGGGGAGGTGGAGAGCGTGAGTGGGTGGAATATTACGGTTAGGAAGAGGGGGGATGCGTGGGTGATGGGCAATGCGGTTGTTGTGGCTAGGGATGTTTGTGCGGGAAATGGGTGTGTTTGGATTCTGGATAGGATGTTGGATCCGATCTATGGGGTGGTGGGGTGAGGATTGATGAGTTGAGTTTGATGTTGGGTTTGGGAGGTGTCTGGACTTGAGAATCGATGGGTTTCAATTTGATGATGTGTTAGGGCTGTTTGTCTTATGCTGATGAACAATCGAGAATGTGAATGATTGTGGCAATGGCTGGACATGGTGACATTGGAGCAGAGTAAAAATCGTCGTAAGAGGATTGCCGCACAGGTAATGCAATTTGAAAGTGAGGGCCTGAGAAGCCAGAGAGTGGCTGCAAGTGGAACGTAGCTTGAGAATATTGGCGGAAACTGAACTGTTTCCTTTATATTGGCTCAAAAAAATACTTCTGGCCATTGCTAGTCATGATCCAAAACATGAGAGCCTCAAAATGGCTCCAAGGCGAAGCTTCTGCCGTTCGGCTACATGAGAATCGCCAACAGCTCAATGTTCTGTTTAGCCAAAGCCATTTTAGGGACCGCGGAGCTTGTAGCATCAGCGATAACATCAGCTAGTCCCACTCTATTTTCGATTCTATTCGCAGGGGGCGACTCCAAAAGCAGTTGATATCTGATGTTACTAAGATATCGTGGCCACATGGTCAGCCTCTGCGTTGTCAATAAACCTCGTCACGCGGATGCTCGCCGATTCGATGTACTCATGTATCACCCACATTTTGCACATCTGGCAACAGACTTCACGGCCACATCGAAGTTGCAAACTCCTTATGTCCACCAGTAGTTCCAATAAGTGTACTGAATGGATCCTTCGCAACGTAATGCCCGCTCAGCCATGCTGCACCCGTGCCTTTCTTGAGGTATTCATGTCTCCTCAACGCCACACTCCAAGAGAAGCTATCATATCCCATACCGATGAACTCGGAGACCTTGGTCATGACGAGGAAATCAACCATAGCTTGCTGATCAAGAGTCAAACTTAGCAGGTGTTCTCGATCCTCGCTCTTCAGGAGGTCGAGTTTAGATGTTGCTTCGATCTCGTCGGCGTTGGCGTCAAGGATGAAGCGTGGAATCTCGGGACCATGAGCAGAAGCCACATAAATGAGGGAGAGGTTTTTGCGCATGGCATGTCCGAGGAAGAGCTTGGACTGTGCCTCATAATTGGCAGTTCCACGGTCTTCTTCTGATAGGATGTCCATGTCCGATTCAGTACTGAGGTACACTCCCAGGAGGACATTCTGCAACATGAGGTCGTTCAGACTGAGGTTCAGACTGAGGGGCTCACGATACATCTCAGAGAGTTTCTGTAAAACCACAGTTGCCAACCTTCGTACATCAGAGTGGATCTTGAGTATCTTGCCGAAATGCTGCTGGAATGCTTCTCCATCACTTGCTGTCGGATATTTGAGGTACGAGTCGCCCAGTCGCACAATAATAGGTCCATTTGGCTCGGTCGCCACTGGCGATAGCCATTTGTAGAACGCTGCTCTCCAATCCTCCGCAAAATGCTCCCCAACGCCCACGGCCTTGAGAATGTTCTCTGGCTGTAGAGACAAGGGTCCTTGGGCATTCTCTCCATCTTCAATTCCAAATACGGTCTTATAGATGCGCATTTGTGGACAAGACAATCCCATCGACGCGACAAAATGCTCCGTATCAAACATATATCCGAGATCCGTCGAATTGCCAGCAAGTATATCTCCACGATCGTCCCTCACCACAATCCTCGGTATGACCAAACTTCCACCAGCTGCCATTGCCAATCTCACGCAACCCAGTAGGGAATTGCGCACCTCTGCGAAGGGACCATTCGGTTCCTGGCAGGTAAACACCACGCTGGCATTCCACTGCGTCTCCGCGCATAGCCTCTTGATCGAAGGTGCGTGAAGCGGAGGGTAGTCAAAGACATCGCTCGCACGGTCGGTTTGGGGCGCATTCGAGTAGATGTTCCATGGTATATGGGTCGGGAATGTGTATGGACGGTCGAAAGCTACCCAGATCCAGACAATTGCGAGGAGGAAGATGGCAATGGATGCATATCTGCGATTGACGCCTGCTGGAAGCTCCATTGTCAGTCTGGCAGGTACGATTTGAGAAGTAGAGAGATCGACATCGCGAGGAGATGGAGTTCCATGCTAAATAATAATTTTCATGGCAACGCGACGAGGATTGGAAGCAAGGAAATGATGGGCACGGATCTGGTCAAGCTTTAGTTCCCCAGACTTTCAGGGGTCGAAGTGCCATTGGCTTGGCGAACCCGTTTTCTTAGTGTACCTGCACGAGCTTGACAAGAGTTGGAGGAATTTGACGCGACTTTCAGCATCTTCCTCTCGAGTTGAACCTCAAATCGTTTAATTCATATTTGCTCTCTTTATCTGCATGGTCTTGATGTTGTTGCAATATTTTGCTCCTGATTACATCAAGAACAAGTTCAGTTCATGGTGCAACTTCCAAAACCATCCAGCTTCTCGCGCAGTGTAGCAGCAATCACATAATCCTCGAAATTCTTTCCATCACTTGCGTTGTGCGATTTCCCGAAGTTATTCCTTGGGTATATGGCTTCAGATTGCGAGTTGTGCTTGAGGGAGACACGGGGGTTCATCTCATCTCGTCGTCAATTCGGGCACTCCTCTGTGGAGATGCTGAGGCTTTCTTTCCCTGCCAGCATACAAGGCCTCTTCGTTTTATTGCTCCCTTTCCTCGTTCATGATTGCGACTTCCAAGCAGGAACCGAAACTCCGTCTCGTATAACGTCGCTCGGTGTTTTCGCGGTTTGTGTGCTGAGAATGGATCCGTTATGGAAGCTTTGGCTACAGTCTTCCTGCATCTGGTGTCTCATAGCTTTGGAACTGGAACTTCCTCTTCCAACTTCGATAGTCAGCCGCGGCGATAGTACTGTTAGGCTCTAAGCATTACTCACGTAGTCGTGCTAAGTGGTGGCTTTTGACTTCCGAAGATGTCTGTACTCCCAAACCACCCATCACAGCAAGTCCCTCCCCTGACTGTTCAAAGCATCTTTTCATCCGGCTGACATGGCTAGCTGTACAAAACTGTCAGCCGAGACACATATGTATCCAGGTGCTTTCAGCCAAACGCTGTTGCTTTTTCGTTGCTCTTCTCAGATGGAAAACCTTGCGGTCTACAGCTTCGGCACTCTCACGAACACTACGACGGGGCAAACAGTAGCCTCAATCCTGGGTCGAATGATAAAAGTGTTCATGCCTCAACAAAGTAAGTGTCATCATTTTGGCAAGGCCATTCGGTACATCGAATAAAGGATATGCTGACTTCGTTCAACCCGGCGTCATCGCGTGACACGGCTAGCATCATTTCGACTCTGGCCCTGCGGTATAGAAACCACAATTATTTCCTGTCATTAATATATATCAGAATTTGTGAGAGGCTCCTCCAATACCCTGAAACCGTCCAAGCATATCACCATATGTGAGTCTAGCATCAGGTTGGCGGCGCCATCATTGAGTTGTCAGTTCGGTAACGAAAGAAGTGTCACGGCATAACGGTAAGAATAACAAGGAAATAGTCGTCCCTTATTGGGTACTGGAGAGGCTCTTCATAAGAACGCTGTAACAGACAAGCGACAACAGCCAACGCATCAAACCAATCAGCCGCGTCGAGCTCTCGGCTGTGGATGTTGGGCTCAAATCAATATTGGGCAGCAACGACATTCTTCAAGTGAGTTTGACATGCTGTATCCGACTTGTTCCTGACGTTGGGCTGAAGTCAGTTTTTCTAGCTGGGCCGTGCATTGGGCACGAAAGGGCATTCAGTGTACCAATCAGTGGGTAAAGTACTTCCAGGTAGGAGGTGCACGACGTTGGCACTGAAGGTTCGTATGAAACGGACAGGCAGACTCCCATTCCGACCTTGGCGCTACAATTCTCATATCTCGTGGATCGCCTGCTCTCATCTCTCTGCTTGTCTCTTCCAGTTTCCTATTTAGAAGTTCTATACCGCTTCACGTCGGGTGCCTCTGCAGTGCAGTCTTCACCGCAAGTTCAGATATCCCACTTCTCAGCCCAGCACATCTCTACACCACATAACCTAGATTTGTTCACCAACTATTCTGCTTTTTATTTCTGGCAAACATGGCATTACCAGATAGGTATCCATCCCCATCACCCCACCGTTTGTCGTGTCTCCCTCCCGTCCATCCTTCCTCCAGCTTTTCCGAGCGGAGTCCACGTTTTCGTGGGCCTGCCCTCGCAGATGTCGAAGCTGCAATTCGTAATGAGGCCCGACAACTCGACTCGCAGTGGCAAGACATGCAGAACTATGCTCCACGATGGATTGCAAACGAAGATCACTACGATAAAGGCTATCTTCCTGGACTAGCAAGCAGCAGCTCCTCATCCCCATCAGACAGACTGGAGCCCCCACCGCCGCTATCAAGCAATGCACCGTTCTACGTACCACGGAGTCCTCCATCAGTGATCCTACATCCACAATACCAGGGAAGACCAGATTACAGAACGGAAATTGATCCTGCTGCTGGTTATGAATATGATTACCGAGTGCAATACCACCCAGGTTATCAGCCTCCTATCCTCTCAGAACAGCATCTTCCTCCCTCATACCTCCAAGCACCGATGCCTGTCTATGAGCAGCAACCCCGCTGGTCAGGGTCAGGACGACCAGATCGTCAGCCGAGTCCTGAACGTTCTTGCCCTCAGCCTTTCATACATGGTCAGGATCAACCGCCAAGGGATCGTGAACGTCTCGCACCATTGAGACCGCCGCCACCGCCTGTGGCCGTTGGCATGCAAAGAGCTTATTCTCAAGGAAGGCATACAAGAGCCCCGTCGACTAGTAGACGGAACCCGTATCCGCCGAATGAGGAAAGAGGCAGAGTGAGTTCCAGTTCGAGATATCAAGGTGGTGGCAAGAGAAGGTTTGAGAAGAGAAATGGGTATGGTCAGAGGAATTCTGGATACTAGGAAGGGTTATTTGTGGTTTATTTGTTTGCTTGTTGTTTGCGAATTACTGTTGAGCGAGTGAGTGTGGATTCCATGGCCTGGTACCAGCCAGCAGAACCTCGCCTGAGGTTGGATGTGTTATGGATGGCACCTGCCGACCCTCATCCGTTGATGAGGATGGATGGATTGATACCGGAATGCCGTTTTGGATATACCTGGGATGACCATTCCCTCAAGTCCCGGATGGAATTGCTTCCTATTACTCTTTGTTGGTGAGAACAGAGGAAACTCTACCAGAGTATGATTCGATAGAAGTTCAATCCCGAGTTCCTGGGCTATCACTCCGCAGGATGAAGACTCACTGCCTGAGTCTGGATATCGCTTCATAGAGCCCAGAGACGCAGCCATTCCGGCGCGTGGTGTTTCACTGGCTTCGTCAGTCAGCCGTCTTTCCCATCAGAGCCAGCCTTGGCTGCCTCCATCTTTACCCGGATTGGATTGGATATTTGAATTCCCCTTTTCCACTTCCGTTTATCATTCCACTTTGTGGCTGGCGTCAGTAGAGGATGATGTCGTATCGCATTTATCTTCAAAGGGGAGTTTGGTTTGTTTCTTGGGAAGGCGTCAAAAGAAGTAGTCTAGTATGGCGGGCGCATTTTGAACAATTATTGGTAGCAATGAAGACATCTCTACATGGGAGGAATCTATAGCCTCTCTGACGAATTCATCACATGTCCTGTGCAGCGTAGTGTCCCTATTCCCTTGCGAGATCTCTGGTGCATCTCCAGTCAACAATAATCTCTCCTTGGGCCACGTATGAACTCCATCAATCACTTGATACTTGGCCCTTTCTCCAACATAACTCCAATCGTGCATCATTTGATGGACGAAAAAAGCTCCCCACACATTGATAGATCGTGCTCGCCACTCAAAATTCACACCTGCCCCCACAAAATCCGATTGTAGACCGGACGCGCACAGAATAGAATACGGTTATCCCTCCCCAAGCATCCCCAGTTGATGTCAGGCACAACTCAAGAAGCCTTCGACCAAAGCGTGGCCTAGCCTAAGCAACCCAAAGTATATCAGAAATGCAGACTGAATGGATCTGCAAAGCCCAAAGCAAGGAAAGTTAGATATGACCTCCCGCAGGCAGAGATGATGTATAATGGATTATGGACGATGGATACTTTCCCATTGCCTGGGAATTGTACTTCGGTAGATCGAGGGGGATGTAGATCATAACTGAAAGTATGTTGGAGCGGGATATGAACTGAAGGCTGAAACGGGAGGAACTGAAGCGTCGAACTGATGTGGAACTTAAATCTCCTCAATTTTAAGGATTGAGTTGTGGGAAAGGCATCATGGGCTGCTTGAAGAGAAGTTTGACAGTTTGAAAGTTTGATGGCAGTATACGATGAGACAGGGACTGACAAGTGGTATGGAGCAAGCTAGCAGGCTGGTAGTGGGATTCCTCAGACTTCACAAGAGGTTTGGGCTGAGACTAACAAGTAGGTAAGCAAGGAGGGAAGAAAGCCGCTACTTCATGGAAGTTCGTGAATTCAATAATCAAGGGAAAGCTAGCTAGCTACCATATCCAGGAAATGAATATCAAACCACCGGAATTTGCCTACTCGGTAACCAAAACAGCCCTGAACCTAACCTTCCCAGAAGCCATGTGCTCAAATGCTTTTTGGGCGTCCTTCAAAGGGAACTTCTCAATCATGCACTTAATACCATGGAGTTGCGTGAAGGCAATCGCTTCCTCGGAATCGAGGGCATGACCGCTGGGGAAACCACATACAGAGGCAGCTTTCATGATCAAGTCGACGGAATTGATCTCAACGCCTCCACAAGGGGAGAGAATCAGAACTCGTCCGCCGGGCTCGAGACCACCTGTGAGAGGACTGATTGCTTTGGGGTTTGGCGCCGTGCAGACGATCAGACTGGCTCCTCCCATTTCCATGAGTTTCTTGACTGGGTCGTCCGTTGACGTATTAATGTATTCGTGAGCACCGAGTTTCTTTGCAAAGTCGCGCTTATTGTCTCCGGAGGAGAGGGCCACGACTTTGTACCCCATCTTGTTTGCATATTGGACAGCCAGATGACCGAGTCCTCCAAGTCCTTGAACAGCAACGATGTCTCCGGGTGTGATCTGGAGCTTTCGAATGGAATTGAAGACTGTGATACCGGCACAGAGAATTGGAGCGTATTCGGCTGGATCAACCTCCTTTGGAACTCTGACAACAGCCTCCGTTCTCAAGAGGACGTATTCTGCGAACCCTCCGTCCTTTGACACACCGTTCACAGCGGCATTCTGGCACATCTGGAATTGTCCCCGGTTACATTGCTTGCATGTGCCATCGTGTCCTCCATGCCATGGGCCTCCGACTCTGTCTCCAATCTGCCATTTCTTCTCGCCATCACCAATTGCTACGACATCTCCGATAAGCTCATGGCCTGGGACTATGGGGAAAGCATTGCCGAATGCGCCGGAGTTGACGCCTCCGTCTGACCCGCAAACACCACAGGCGAGGACTTTGACGAGGACTTGTCCTGCTGATGGAGCTTGGAGGGGAATATCTTTGATTGTGAGGGGGCCGTTGGCTTTTTCGAAGACGGCAGCCTTGTAGGTCTTTGGGAGGGACGTCATGGCCGTAATTGATTTTCGACTGTGATTATAGAACCACTACTTGTAAAGATAATGTTTTTGGTGGTCAATTGACTTGTTGGATGTGAGTTGGGCTGGCAGATAGTAATTAGTCCTACGTGGGGGACCTACTTCTTATATACTCCTCCCCCGCAGTTGTCAGTACATGTGAAATTCTGAAGCTTGAGGGCATAGCTGTTGACTACTCCCCATTCAGGAAGACAGATAGCTAGGAAACTGCTCCTTGCCTCCTTGACTCGAGCGCAATCATTGGTTGCCCTGTCATGGTAGTGGGAGGTGTTCGAAATCCGGCTATCCGAGTAGGTTCAATGAAGCGGGGCTTCGATCCGGTAGGCAAGCATTTGAGACGTCGTTGGCTGGACTTCTGCAAGTAGGATGCTAAGTATAATTGGATCGTAGACCACTCGCAGACCAGCTTTGCCGAAGAGGGGTGGTCTTAAGCTTTCCCCCTCCTCCTCCTCCTCCTCCTCCTCTCAACCCCACTAAGCTCGCTTCGATCGCTTCCAGAGGCCACCATACCTCTTGCGGTAGTGTGTTTTCCGTTTTAAAGCCCTTCATTGCTTTATGTCCGAAGTAACACGTCGTGACTGGGGTTGATAAGGGGGGTTATCGGAATTAACAGTTGTAACTGCCGGGGGCAGAACAGCCGGGAATCGGATTGGGAAATAGCTCGCCGGACATAGGAGCAGACCGGGCTCTAGGGCAGCTACAGTAAGTCGAATAAGGAGAAGCATGTGTTGACATCATGAGAGTTCGAGAGTGGGTTTGGGTGTCGAATCGAAAGAAGGAATTCTACTTATTCCAGCTATGATATGCGCCAACCAGGATAGCCGAGGTTATGGCGGCGAGCGTACGCAGATAGGAGAGCGAAAAATTGATTACATAATCTTGGACTTGTTCTTTCGATCGTCTTATCGTTTTTCTCCAACCACAACGCATTCTTTCCTTCTATGAGACTTCTGTCACTATGGGATATACATCTACCCTCGAAGTACAGAATATATCTACAGCCACAAGAATAGACACAAACTTTCATCTCCTCGTCGGTGTACCTCCGTACGCATCGACCATTTATTCAATTGTCAGGCTTGCGACCAGCCGGACTCCAAGCTGGAGAATGGAGTGATGCGCCGATAACAATCACGAAAGTTACTTGTTTTCTCTTTGAAATACGACTTGCGTAGCAGGACGAGACATGATTACAGACGGAATTCACCCGTAAGTACGGTGTCACGGCACGATTCTGTGTCGCAACAATTAGATACACAGGTGAACTATTGACTGGATGGCCGAATCGATATCTATTTATCTGCATAATACTTGGTATTGTGATCCTCTCGGCTCGACGGGACCAACCTCTTTCCCGCATGCTCGGCCGCTCCTGGTAAGTTACGTCCCGGTCATGGGCCGCGTTTCGGTTTATACGACGCCGCAATTGGAACGAGAGCGAGCAGCGCTGCTCCAATATATGGAGACTCGTCCCAGCAGTCTGGTTACGCCGGGCCTATCAATCAAAGTCTCTCCTAACCTTCCAATCAACAAGTCGAGCCTCGTATCCCATGCTCTATGTTCAGTGACATATCATCTCCGGCCTGTGACGCCACCAACATTCGCATCTGGAGCCAACAAACTGTTCCGATGCACTCAATCTTATTGGCTCTCCGCTCACTTTCACACCTATCAAACTCCCCAAATCAATGCAATGGGTGACCAAAGTGGGTGTGAGATCCGACACACTTGTGTCCCTTTCGATGTTGTAAGGGCCCCCTTTTTATCCGCCCGGCCACACTTGACGGTATCCTCTTGTCACCATGCTTTCGAACAAATTCTAAACCGTTTCAGTCGTACCAACCGTGGACTTGCACGACCAGAGCCTCTTGTGTGGCGCTGCGGCCCGTCGTTAGTCAGTGGATCGGCCTGACGTGTAGTGATCTGCTATAAGAGGCAATGCAGCATTCAACGATGTTCGATTGATCCCTACGCTTTCGAGAGTAACCATTGACGCATGAGTAGTCCTCGGTCCGTCTTTGAATCCGCCCAAGGAGCTCCCTCTGTGCTACTCGAAGGCGAGATACCGGCAGCCTGGCAAGAACTTCTCTCTCTTCTCGGCTTACCGCGAGAGGGGCTCAAGGCTTTCAAAGCATTGGATGAATCCTGGCTGTACCAGGTAAACAATCACTCTATCGTATTCCGTGGTCATATAATACTGAATCTGAATACAGAACCCAAACTGGCCACCAGGTGTCGAGAGGCGCCTTCATCGGTACATGCTTTTGACAGATCTTTACGAAGTTATTCAGTCCGAAGATCTATGGTTCTCTAAACTGGTTAATCTCTTCATCACCGACTCAAGCTTGCCCAAAACGAAATCGGCTCGACAAATTCTTGCTGCAAAGTGCCAGTCTCTGGTCAACGACTCGAGCAAAGCTTGGGCCGAGAAGGGAGTGATTGAGCGGAAATCTGGTGCTTGGAGAAAGGCCGCAAAGTTCCAAACGCTCTGGGATGCTGGAGTTGCAATATTGAAGAATTCTCAGGGATTCCTTGAGCAAACGCAATCTGACTTCGATTTTGGAGATCCCTTGGAGATGTCAAGGCGCAGCTCTGCTGCCACCAGTCGGGGCCCTCAGGAGGATAGCGTCCCTGCAAAGGTCAATGATCAAATCGTGCTTCTGAAGCTGGCTGACCATTGCCCAGAGAACCGCTGAAGAGGAACACAAGTGGATCGAATCCTCAACGCGAGCTCGACGGAGTCCACCGCACTTTGTGCAGGATGACGCTGGAGATTTTGTTCTGGTTTCTTCTGCAAAACGTCGAAAGGGGGCACCCGTCGACGTCGAGATGGAGGAAGAAAATGCAATGTCACCATCAATATACGATGAACCAAGGTCACCCACTGGGAGGATTCATCCGGACAGTGAAATATCTGAAGAGGGTGCACAGAAAGCCGTGGATGTTTGGAACTCATTGCAATCTTCTCCCAAAGCTAAAGATGCGTCGCGACCTCAGACTTCTTCGTCGGATCTTTCGAGAAGAAAGGATTTCAGATCGCCTTCGATGAGTGAACAATCTTCCACGGTCGAAGAGATTACAGATCGACGAGCCTCTGCTGCGAGTGTGAGACGCTCAGTTGGGTCTGCAGCCCCTGGCTCAGAGTGGTCTTCTGTTCATGGAAGTGAGCATGCAAGGACCGACACTGTCCGTACGCCAGGCTCTGAAAGTCATGCAGATCCAGGTTCTATTTCCCGGCGCTCTACTCCTCAAGCTCGGTTTGATGCACACCATCAGTCTTCTACACCGTCAACATCGACTGGCCAGCAGCATACTCCTTTGCCATCTCGAATTGAGCAGAGTCCGTCACAAAATGCGGCTACTGCTTCCGGTTCAATTGCACGTCAGTTGCCTGAGTTCTCACAGCCTTCGCCTTCCAATTCTGGAGACCCAGTAGGCCGACCGCGAATAGATGAAACACAGGTCTCTAGCGTCCGCAGTACTTCGAATGAAAATCATCTAAACTCATCGGGCGAGTCGAATAGCATGCGCGAACCACAAGATTTACGCAATCACGGATCAAGGGGGACACACGATCATCGAGTTGCAGAATCTCACTCTCCTCAAGGATACCACTTCCCAAATGCAATGGGCTCTCCGGGTGTCAACAATAGCTCCCATGTGGCAAATATGGTGCCAAGAAATGTTCCTCCACGCGGCTCTGGGCCGTTTACGACTTTTCCGTCTAGCTTCTCGGTACTCACGACTGAGTCTGTACAACAAAAAAACCTGGCCCAGCCTGGCAACAAGCGTGGGAGAAAGTCTGCAAGTAATGACATTGAGCAGCTAGTCTCAGACGCGCCCATCGTTGCTGAACAAGCTGTGGAGAAATCGGCGAGTGTCATACAGCAAGATGGACTGCCGCGAGCAGTGTCAAGCATTTCGCAGACAATGCAAACCAGTCTCCCTGCACAGAGTGGACTGCCAGCAATCCCTGTCTCCCATGGTTTCTACCAGACAACGTTGCCACCACGGCCTACACTTACGCCGCCGCCAGGGCCTTCCACGCTCCCTTCGGAAGCTTACCGGCCTCCTACCATTGAGTTCACAATCAACAACGAAGCACGAAGCGACCTTTCGCCTAACGATTTTCAGTCATTTGTGGATAAGTTCAAGCGCAACGCCAGAGTTGTTATTACTGGGACCCATGACCCTAATTGCGTTCACGTGGTTGATGTGATCATGTTCCAAACCTTGCCTTGGTTCTATGGGTGGTACTCAAAAACCACTGGCGTCGCAGAAGTTGGTGCATTGAGGTTTGAGCTGATCGATGTCAATTGGCAAGGAGGAAATTCAATTGTCGTTCCCAAGGACAATCTCCTTCATTTTCGAGCTCTCAAGCAGTACATCTGGGATATGTATTGGGTAGTGATGGATATGAATAAGTCTTTGGGTCAGTTTAGGGTTTCCATATCACCATATCCTCCACGCCCGGAGGGCGAAGCTGCGACTGCACCTGGATGGAAAGCTGTGAAGTCGAGCAAAGGTGCAGCGAAGTTCACGTCACCGCCCTCTTCACAGCGAATACTGGTCGTTCCCACTGGTGTTTCCAAGAAGTTTCAAACACAGGCCCAGCCTTCACCTCCAGACCATGCTGTGTCAATTCCGCCTCCACCGCTTCCACCATCAACGTCGACGGATCAATTGGCACACACCGACTCACAAACATCCGCGCACCACATCACTCAGCCATCCCCTCCCAATCTGCCGGCGGGGTTCCCGTCACCCAATCAGTCAACACATCAACATGGACCCTCTTCAGGAGTTCCTCCAGCTCCACCAGCTCGCCAGAACGAAACCCAAGTCGCAAATTTGGGCCAGGCATCTCATGGATATCAATCACTATACAGCCCGATGGACCAGATGCGGTCATCGTGGGATCAAAGCCTACTTCGAGATTATGCTCGTTCCCTGGTAAGTATCACAGATGGGCATTTCATCCAAGCCAGTACTGACTGTATAAGAAATTGCCCGGCACCCAACTCATGCACGAGGAATCAACTATCAAAGATAAGCTACCGTACAAGACTGGTGCTGAAGTTTGTGCTGTTGTGGTCGACAGGATGAGTGGTAAAGGTCAAGTTACTGTGAGTGGCAAAGGATATGTGACTCTCGCCATTCCCACAGGACCGGATGAGACAGGTAGCCGTTTCAAACTGGCCATGATACTGCCGAAGCAAACATGTATGCTTCACGGTGGGGCTGTCGTACTTTACTTCAAGCGTGCAGATATTCCTCCTCCGTCGTCTCCCGGACCGATGATTCCCATTATCGAAGCCGATGACAAGTATGCAGGAGGTGGACAACCCCCCAGCCTGTCGTATAATCAAGGAATGAGCCATGCTGCATTTCGTGACGACCGTCCACCACCGCCTCCTCCACTATCGCAACACTCTCAGTATCAACAGATGCTCCAAAGTCAAAAGAGCCAATCAACCAGCTCCAACCCTACCTCCATCTCTGCTTCCAACGTCGACATCATAATCCGGGTTCAAGTAGATGGAACCGGCCAGTTCAGCATCCCTTTTGACAAATCAGTCCTCCGACCTAAGGTCACCACCACCGAGTTCTTCTCCTGGTTCGCAAGCCAAAGCCGACACTCGCCTCCTCATCCTCCACGTCATCTCAAATTCACGTTCAAGGACGCCATGCCGACGCCTCAAGCTACCGAGATTGTGATGGGCAATGAAGACCATTTCAATTATATGCGTAAGGATATTAAGGCCCAGTGCGAGAAGGCGAAGAAGTTCATGCCGGAGCTGAAAGAGTTTGTTATTTTGGTCACAGTACCCGGTTGGGCTGTCCCGGATGATGGGGAGGAGGATTGGTGAGAGAGTGAGGAGGGGTTGATGTACAAAGGTTCTCGAGTATGGGAGTATGGTCGGTCACACGGTTACATGCGAGGAGTGGGGGCGACCGTGTTCAGTTTAAAAAATCCGAAGCTATTATTATGGGAGGGCTACAGGCATGCTAGCCTTCTAGCATTAGTTGGGACGGAGGGCTGTGCATCTCGAAGGGGATGGGATGACCAAAATGGGGTGTATCGCCACAAGTACTCTTTGGAGACTTAACAGAGAAAGCAGGTAGGATGACAATTTGACTGGAAGGTATTATCTCCAAATACTCGGGGTTGACAGGTTTCAGCCTGACTAATGGATAGAGGTTTTAGAGACAACGGTCTTGAAAATGTGCTACAATCAATCATTTAGTCACGGATTTAATAATGCCATCTGGCATTACCTATTTTGGTTGTTCTTTTCTTTGCTGGCCATCAAGAGGTATCTCCGACACTCATTCCAGCCTTATGCAGCTAAGAATCAACACATATTGTGGCGCAAATCGCCTCGCGAGTCGCCCTCCTGAATCGTCAGCTAAGCGAGGAGGATTTGACAACGGTTCTCGTGATGAGTCAATCGTACTCTGCTTCCTGCCTTGCAACTGTGTAGTCTTGAGGCTGCGGCCTAATGGCTAGAAAGATTTTTTCGACTCTCAGTCCATGCCTCAGCTTCGATTTGAACTCTGCTTGGTGTTATGTTCTGTTCGCTTCTGACGGGACCGTGCGATTACAGCTCCCTTAGCATTTGGTGTTAATCTGGCCTGCTAGCGAGAATGCTCAGCCTTGTCTTGTTGTAAGCTTTCTCCTCTTGCAAAATGAAGTTCTCCCGGGCCAAATTTGCCTCTGCCGATTTCGAACTTCGAGAACCACGCATCAATACATCTATTTTGTCTTCACCAAATCTACAAACCCCCTGGTCGTATCATCTGAAATCGCTCGCACCCAAACTCCGATTACCACTTGCGCTACTAGCTGGCTCTACTATCACCGCTGGAACGACCTATGCATTAGTGAAGCACGTCCAACATCTCATCGCCACCGCTCAAGTCAGCTCAGACCCTTCTGTATGGACACAAAAGGCTAGGGATGACGGGTATGGAGCTTGTTATAATGGATGCGATGACTGTCATGATGTGAGCTTTGCCTACAATGCGTGTGAGAAGACGGCGCGAGCGATTGTTCCTGGCATGAGTTGCAATGGGACTTTGATGTGGAATTGTAGGTGTTGGGGAATTTCATAGTCTCTCTTTCTATTCCTGTTGCACAACTGCCTGAAGACATTTCAGAACTCGACAAACTTTTGTATCCGTCAATCTCTGACACCAGGCTATGCTAGGGGCCAATCGATACCCAACGGAGTGTCTGAAAGCATTGGGCGTGATATACAAAGCCGAAGCTCTAACGAGAAAAAAGCAAACATATCGTAACCAACTCGCAGTCATCATCTTGACCATTCTAGCAGGTCTGCTTGGAGCAATACTTGTCTACCGCCTCTGGGGTCGCTGGTTCCCACTCCATCCTAGACCACGAAGATGGCCTTCAGTTCCTCCACCATACACCCCCTCCTCGCAACCTCGAGGTCCTCGCTCCAAACCTCGTAAGACATGGCCATTCTTCTGGCGCACCGCAGCCACATCATCTTTCTTCACCACCTCCCACGCCTATCCTTGCTGGGGCCACAGCCATCCGGCAAACCAATACTTCACTTCCACCAACACCTCCCTCGCATCCCCAATCTCTGGCGTCATCCACGGCTGGACCTCAAGCTGCCACCAAGAATCCTACGTCTGCGGCTCCACCTGCACCACCACCGGCTCCTCGTCCTCCAACGGCGGCAGCGGCTCCACAACAACATGCAGACCAGATATCTGCTACCGAGACGAGGAGGACGAACCGCCGGCTTTCTTTGTCAATTGGACAGTGCCGAGGGTCGAGGCGTGTGGGTTTCGGCTTTTGGGGGCTGAGGAGGTGGTGGAGAGTGAGGTGGGGTTGAGGGTTGCGCATCCGTTGTTGGAGAGGAATTGGAGGGTGAGGATTAGTGTTGATAGGTTTAATAGGACGCTGGGTGGGGTTGGTGAGGGGGGAAAAGAGGGGGGAACGGAGACGGAGGAGGCGGTTTGGTGTCTATGGGATATCGGGAATCATTGAGGGTGTATGTTTGTAAGCAAATGGCCTTTCGAAATTTTAGGCGTCCATTTTTGTATTCTCGAGGTTATTGGGAGGATTTTGGTATCTAAGTGGCCATAACCTGAGTGGGTGTAATTCATTTGTGGATTCGGATCTGTCGTTCCGTCAGAAATTGTAAGACTCGGGAGTAGGAGCTAAAGACTTTCCAAATGAAATCACAACCGGTGCTTGGAAGCGGGGTTTGGTTCACGATTTGCCGAGTATTATGTTGCGAAATTCCAAAGACAAAACAAGCTTTGAAGTTCTAAACTATTTCCGAAGCGAAAAGTTGTTTTGATATTGCGTGAGGCTGTTGTTGTGTCTTGATATATGCAGCCCTGTGCGAATGTGTCTCATCCGGGTGTGAAGTCGCTTAATAAGGGAGTAAAGAAATAATTCCTGCTAAAGAAAAGAAAAAAGTAGCCAAAGGAAATGAAAGCAAGGGGTGCAGAACTGGAGAACTCAAGGAAAGATAATGGTATACAAACTTGATACTTGCTGTGAGGCAACTTGATTGATTGACGAGTCGCTAGAGTATGTTGATTTTGAGCTGCTTGATTTTTGCGAGTTGTGGATCTGGAGGGGTTAGTCGTAGAGCCAGGTGAATGGTTTCGAGGGGACTTACGACTGGACCAGTGGCGACTCGTTTGATTGCTGAATTGTTTAATTTGTTAGAAGAATAAGATATAAATTTGAAGGGTTCATACCTGTTCTACTTGAAGAGTCATAAGTGAAGAGAGAAGATCAAGAAGTGGGACATGTGAGGTACTTTGATGTTTCGGCGTGCCAAGTAGAATGACGAGCGAAGAGAAAATCAGAAAGGAAAGGTGGAAGGTAGGTACAAGTGTCATACCGCATAACGCGATCTTCGAGAGATTGATTCATGGGCCTCTCTACGGCGATTCAGTAGAGACATAATTCACGACTGAGATTGTTCACTTGGATTACTGATATAGCTAGGTGTATGTGGCATTTGTCTCATATCTCTCCCTGTAAGCTTTGATGCTGCTCCTCTGAGCCCAAGCCTGCCATTTCCACAGCGGAAATCTCCGTCGATCAATTATCCCCAGACCTTATTGCTGATCCACGCTTCATCATGTCTAGCCATCCTTACAATCAATAGTCCTCTTGTGTGAAATCCCAAGGCAACTCTTCATCGTTGACTGTAGCACATAAGAAGTAGATATTGTACAGGTCTTCCCCCGGAACTACGTTTTGACCATGGAAGAGAAGATTGTTCTTCGTCAGAGGCTCGATTACACGCCGAACAAGGTCTCGGGACTCATCATCGCCTTTAAACTCGTAAGCGTACAGTTGACGATAGAAATTGGGCAAACGCCAAGCGGAATTTGCGCTCATGATAGTAATAACAGCGTCCCTGATGCCTTTCCCTTCGCTACCTGCGAAGAAAAGCTCTGCGTGAACGTCTGCGATCTTGGTAGCAATCCTAGCGCGGGCCAAAGTAACGACTTTATTGACGTTTGTGTCTGCCAGTGGTTGATACTTGTTGTCATCCCAGGATCCAGCCAAATATATGATGCACTCCCTGAATAGGCCCGAATGTTTCAGCTTGTGAGCGGCCTCCATCCAAGAAGCAGTTTTACTCCCTATGAAGTAGTCCTTTTCGACCAGGACTTTGGTCAATGATCGTGAGACTGCTGGTAAAGCGCAGTAATAGTCGGCAAGCTCTGCCATGAGCAGCAACTCAGCTGGACCGTCTCGACTGTCCAAGGAGTAGGATTGCCCATACATTGCTGCAAGTACATTTCCCAATGCCTTCATTTCTTTGCCCTTATCACCTTTGAATACGGAGTTGTGCTTTGTTGAGCCCTGTGGAATATCAGCTACTGCTTCTCTGATATTGTTGACTTCTCACCTTTCCACCATTTGCATTGAGTGCCCATGACTTTCCATCATCATCGATCTCAGTGATCCACTTGTAAGAGATCTTTCCATTCGAATCTGGAATGTTTGGTTTCTCGGGGGAGTCGAGGAACTTGAAGAAGAACGCGGATTGCATCTTCAGGATGACGCTGTGAACGTGATACACCTGATCGAATACTTGGAGTTGAACATCGGGGGTCAGACCGCGTGCAGTGAACACGATTGAACTGGAAGGGCTGCCATCTTGAACTTCTTTGGTAGGCGCCATGTTGGAGATTGTTGTGTGATGTGAGTGAGATCGAGTTTGCTAAGAAGGTAGGAAGTCGATGGAGACGGTACACCTTCACGCTAGCGTGATTTATAGACTCATATTCACAAGCACTTGAAGCTGAACTCCAATGTTAGCCTCATCATAGACCGGAGAACTCATTGAACTTAGTACCTTGTTTTTGTGACTGCTCAACAATAATGCAATGCGGGTGTCGAAGATCTATATTCCTCTTGGTGAGGGATAGATTTTGAAAGGTCTTAGATGGCCTTTGGAGAACTTAGATTAGCATCGCACATTGCTGTATATATTTACAGAGCATTCATTATTTCGCTGCTTCTACTTTTTCCATGTCTCAGCAAGCCCCACAACACTGTATTTTCTACACCATCTTGAGCATTTCCAGCCTGGTAACCGCGGAACCCGACCTCGGTAACTTAACTTACTGTAGCGTTGACAGGATGCCGCTAGCTGAAGCGAGAATATGCTCGCGCCGATCTAAACATCCCCCGATACTGATCCAAATCACTGGATGAATGCAAAATGGCCATGTTATTACCTGTAAATACTCGGTTACTTCCCGGAACATCTTAGGAAATGAGGTTTCGACTACCTACAGAGCTTGTTTGCAGGAAAGTAAACAGATCGACCGTCAATTTCAATGATGAACAAATTTTACCTAGAAGGTTTGTGAAGCTTTCAAGGAGGCTCGTGTGAATAAGATGAGTGTCTTGGTAATTCTGATGAGAACACATACTCAAATTCATTAATTCATGCTTGACGATCGACGTTGTGCAATGATACCCACCTTGGAACGTCTTGATATGTTCACTTAAAAAAACGTCCCATCACTCCTGCCATCTTCCCCGGATACCTGAACGGGACTTGAACAAGGTTCGCGCCGCAAGAGCATTGCAGTCAAGTAATCCACTGGAAATCATACCATCGATCCTTCCAGCAGAACTTGGCCAACTTGCTCCAATCTACGACTACCAATCTGTAATGGGCACGTGACAATAGTCGGTACACGTATACACGGCGTTAGGCATATTCAGCTTGCGCTGAATATTGTGATCTTTTGGTCCAGTTGGTACAGTTGGTGAGAGCCTAACCTCAGCTGCATTACACAATCGCCGTTCCTGATGGATCGACAAGTCGCGGACCATCAGAACATAACCCATATCTTTTTACTCCTCAGAACGAGGCAGTTCGTTATATTCTCTAGAGCAATACATCGTTCATATCACCACAACACTTTTCGCACAATGGCATCCCAAACAGACTCCGAGACTAACGTTGTCATCTTCACAATACCGGGAATGCTTGCAGACACACGTCTCAAATTCTTCACGGCCGAGTTCCATGTCCATAGTGCTCTTCTCAAGATATACAGCGGATTTTTCAGGGAGAATCTTGATTCTCCCGACGATTCAAAGTCAAGAAGAGGTGAATCAGGTTTCAAATATGACTTGGTCACCGTTGTCAACGCCGATGGTAACGGTTGGGACTTAGTCGCTGCTTCAAAACAGGTGAGAATCTAAAGCGGCTCCAAACAACAAACCTTCATACCATGACTTAACTCCAATATTCTGATGGAGATCGAAAATACTGACTCGATTTCCAAGAAACAAGAGGTGGAATCACCAGAATTAAGCTGGAACCCCGACAAAGAAGTCAATTGCTTTCAAAAGCTCTTGCAAGTCATGTATGGGTGTCGACTCCAAATTAAAAGCGCTCATGACTTGAAAGCCTTGACCAAGCTTGCGCAGTCCTGCGGCTCACTTCGCATGATCTCTCGCGCGTTGGATGCATCGATTGGCCGCCAAGAATTCAGCTTCCACCAACTCGACCATGATCCTTGTGCAATGCTCCAAGTTGCAACCCAACTACGAAACCCTAGACTATTCCGAGAATGTCTCATACTTTCTCTGAATCCATGGTCACTTCCACGATATGAGGCTTTGACGAATACAACACTTCGTGAGCTTGCTTCACATGCACACGAAAAAGTCAAAGCCAATGTCGAAGATGCTAAGAAGATGATTGACAGCGCAGTCGATGCTATGGGAGAAGTAGATCCAATATTGAAGGCTGAGATGGAGAAACAAATCGTAGAAGCTAAGAGGTTATGTCGAAGGCCTAGACGGCATCCTTTCCACCTCCCGGCTTACTTCCTTACCCTGTCAAATTTCGAATCTCGCAAGAGCAGGGGAAGATACCCCTTCAAGCCCATTTTCAGTGTTGTGCTGAAGAACAATCTTACGTTAAATTCCACGTGCATCGCAGGCTGGATGTCATGTTCGAATTACTTTCTCTGTGGTGAAATCTTGGACAAAGATCTTCCTTGGGGCACGGATAAGAGGCAATGGTAGAATGGGCTGGATTACTTGTAGTAATTATCGTTAGAATGATGGAAACATTCTATTAGAATGAGCATAGCTACGAGATGGGTGTCCTACACTGGCGGAAAAGACAGCCTCAGCGAAGAAAATCGAACTGCGGTAGGGAGTTGTCACAGCACGATTATCGAAACAAGCGAAACAGCATTCGTAAATCTTGACATTGAAACCGCTCTCCAGCTTTGCTTTACATCCCGTGCAATGTGCAATCAGTTCTTGCTTTGTTTCCATTAGTATACTCATTCCTAGCGTAGTGATCACACCGAGCGCTCCACAAAACTACTCGTCGGATGCTGATGCCAAACATTCGGGAAACATTTCGGACAGAAATCAAAGTTCGAGCAATCCTGACACTTGAATCGAAGGTCATGGTAGAAGAACTTCTGTCAGTCAGCAAACAAATTGCATTAAGTTGGTAGCTACAAACCTTCTTATCGCACCCGTCACAGCGCCAATCCCAGTCTTCAACTACACGTACAAGTGGTGGGGGGCTTGGAGATACCGCATAGACTGGTTTGGCTGGATTGATGGGCTCCTTGACCATGGGCGCGAATGGATTCGGCTGTGGTGAACGTGAATATGGTGACGTAGGACGATACTTCTCGTGGACTGTGTATGCTTCTGTGGGTGGCGGATATCTCGATGAAGGGTCGTCTTCGTAGTTATCGGAGAACCACTGCTTCGATCAGTACGAGCACCACAGTAATATCATAGCACGGGGACTGTACCCCTGAAATGAGATCGCCAACATCTCGCTCAGCCTGCTTCTTCGATATGGGTTCAAAGTCCCGTCTTTCCTCATCCCTCCCTTTCTCTTCCAATTTATCCTTCCTCTCTGATTCTTTACTGGATCTCAAGTCCTCTCTCAACTCCATCCTCGTTTTCTCGATCACATATACCTCCTGCCTCCTCCTCTCCTCCGCCATCATCCTAATCTTCTCTTCTTGCATGCGCAAAGCCGGGTCGATTGCACTTTGCGAATAACGTACCGTTTCCACAGGAGGTCTCAGCAAATTCAAAGAGAAATATGGACTTCGCCGCATATTTTCCAGGCTCTCTTTCTGCGTTTCTGCCATGGACATCTTTTCTCGCCTCTGAGAAGTCCTCTCGCGTTCTGCCTTGAGAGGCCCACTGATTACTTCAGATTGACGTATCGGAGTCAATGTCAAGGTAGCTTCGTAGTTTTCATTGCCATGTATCCCGCCGAGACCTTTCAAGCTGAACTGCATCGGAGGCTGGCTCATCGCAGGGGGGAAAGTACCTGATGCAGCGCCGGAAGCCGTCAATGACGGAGGCTGCCTAGGGATTTGGCCTGTGTGACTGGGCTGGCTTGTGACTTGAGATGGAAGCTGGTACATCCAGCAAGTAGTCATGAACATGAACATATGCTGAACTTGCTTGAGCCGATCTTGCTGTTTGACGATTTTCTTCTCATCTCGAAAAGCGTATCTGAGCCGCTGTTGATAGTCCGGCTTTTTGCGATCGGGAGGTATCATCTCATCGATCTCTCTAAGGATACTCCTACACTACTTAATTCTCAGCATCCACTCTGAAGAAGGGGGATTCTAAATGCTCAGACCTGCATAACCAGCGCCGCAGCATCCTGCTCGAACTTCCGTGGGAAATTTTGTCCCGAGCCATCAACACTCTTTGCGAAAACATCTACTAGACCAGCGCACAGTGTGATCTGGCCTGCGATCTCAATCATTTGTTTTGGTGCGGAGCGGAAGGCTTGGTACCGGTCTGTAAGGGTGCCGGCGAGTTTGTTGGCTGTTTCTGTGAGTGCTACGGCGCCGACTACTATTGAGAAGGGATCCATTTTGGTAATGATGTATAATTTCCCAAGGTTAGTTCGGCTGTGATGAGGTTTGTGAAGAAGAGCTGTTGTGGGATATATGCTTCTTTTGTCATAGGGTCTGACAACGTCTGGTACAGCAGAACTCAGCCGCAAGCCGCAGGCCACAGCCACCACCAAATTCTGACCTGCATATCGGGTTCATTGTGCACCAATTGGCATGAGATTGGGTTGCGCCTGGGATTTGTACTGGGGAAGAAGCTTCTTGATAAAGTTATCTATCTGGCCCGGCTCTATGGGTTTGGTCGGCCATCAATTACTTACACAGCTCAAGACTTCAAAAACATCGTTGTGATGTTTAGAATACTTTATATGCATTGCGAAATGTAAATTCTT
This sequence comes from Cadophora sp. MPI-SDFR-AT-0126, assembly GCA_020747065.1. Taxonomy (NCBI): domain Eukaryota; kingdom Fungi; phylum Ascomycota; class Leotiomycetes; order Helotiales; family Ploettnerulaceae; genus Cadophora; species Cadophora sp. MPI-SDFR-AT-0126. The sequence continues at coordinate 912,476 of JAGMVK010000008.1, forward strand.
GAAGATAGCCAGAAGCAACCACTTCATTTAATCGATTCTAAAAACCAAACTTTGCCAACATACTCCAAAACAGGTTGATGTGGAATGGACCGATGCTTCACAATCCATAATTCTCGAGCAGTCCCTTCGCTTGCAATGTCGATCTAAGATCCTAGAGCGACATATTTGCAGGGTATCGCGTATCTACATGTTTTCCGCACCAGATCTGACGCGTACCAAGGTACTCGTCGTATACCATTCCGAGGTCGATAGTTTTAAAGATAGTGTGGCGTGACTTAGTTGATCTCTGAAAAGCTCGAGATTGTTCGCATGATGTCGAGGGTCGACAATTGGGTTCTGGCTGTCAGTTCAAGGGCCAATCACTGAAATGCAACGTGAATCTCCCACTGTGGATGTAAGAACACGAATCTTGATCCACGTCCACCGACTCACTTGAGCCGCAGATCATGGCATCAACATTCAATCTTCCCAGGCATTCCAATTCATGTCCGGTATTTGTCCGGCCCGTATCTGTGCTCCGACGAGATGCTCTAACGTCACAACTCTTCAGAAGGCCAGTTTGTTAATCTCCGGCTCGCTGCTATCGAAATAGTAGTCTGACTCCTCGAACAAAACGGTCACCCTGGAGTGCGTAAGAGGAGTTTCGAAGAGCCGCTTTCAGTCCCGTATGCACAATCGTATCACAGAAATACCAATCGTAATTGTGGAATGTTGTCGTATTGTGATCACACCAGACGAGTGACTATCTCAGCAAGTGCCTCCAGCCCATTCCTTCGTCCCGGCGCGAATCCTCCCAATGCCATGTCATCCCAGTCCGAAATCCGCAGATCTATATGTCCATTAGCATCAGGCCTTCCGTGCGTGCGCTGGGTTTGTATCGCACCAAAACGCCTTGATGTTGCATTTATCTTTGCGAGCTTCCACTCCAGACGTTCTTCAATAGCCCATCACGCTGTGCCAATCTGTTCAACGAATCGTCGCTCTCGCCCATCGCACGAACGAATCCACACAAAGCGTACACTTGCGACTCTCCGGTGAAGCGGCCATTCTCGTCAACCTTTCCGACCGAAATTTGGACAGATGCGTGATCCTTTGCCTTGATGATGCGGTTGGTCGCGGAACACTTGCGAGGAACGTAGCTATAAGCAGAATTAGTATGTCCTCTCGAATGCGAAATCCCATCCTTCAATTCTCTTCCTTGCCTCCTGTCGGCGCTTCTTTGCAGTTCTCTCCATAACCACTCCCACCCCGCGAATGGTCGTTCCACTGCACGGCCATCCCAGCTCTCTCAAGATTAGGCGCAGACTCACAGATCAACGAGCTCTCCCTTATCGTTCTCCATTTTGGCGGTAGTTGTGGAAGTGAGGTATTCGGTGGGGTTATGTGAAGTTGTCGTTGGCGTTGAGAAATTTCGAGATTCAAATGTTGGAAATTCTGTGTTCGACTAGCCCCACTTAGGGCGGATAAGCGAGCGATTTGAAGGTCACGATTTTGGCGTGCTGTTGGCGTTTCGCGGCAAGTGCCATCCCGCGACGACTGTTTATCAAAGTATCAACATCATCACACAGTTTGAAAGAACAACCCGAGTGCCAGTGCCTGACTTGAACCTCTTCGTCTTTTCGCACCCTCATCTTGATCGGGATATGACTGCCCAATACAACGATCCTGTCGTGCCTTCTCCTCTCCTCGAATTGCGCCCGGCGCAAAGTCTGTTTATTGACGGCAAAAATGGCTAATGTCTACATTATCTCGTCATCCCCGCCAGGTCGGGACTTGTCAGTATTTGACATGCCTTCATCATCTCCGCTGCCGTCGGTCAATGAGATTGTGAAGAAGAAATCCCAAGCTCTGCGAACAGGCAGTCGCGCCGCTCCGATTCCTCAGCATGCGATAGCAACATTCATGAGTGCAGCGACTCTTTTGAACGACGCATCGTCGAATGGCCTTGATCTAGATACGGTCGGAGAGCCTGCTACATCTGCAAAGCCCAAGCGGCGGAAAGTGGTTGCGAAGAGAGTCAATATTGGGGAAGTGAAGGTGGTCCAACCGAAGAAAGTTGCCGCGACAAAGGGCCCACTGGACGGAGACGGAGAACAAGAAGGGAAGAGGCCTCGTAGGTCAAAAGCAAAAACGGACAATGTAGGAATTGGAGAGAACGTCGCAAAAGAACCTACTGTGCGAAAACCTCGGGCAAAGAAATCTGTCAAGAAAGTGGAGGACGAATCGGCGACAAAAGAGAAGCCAGCGCGAAAGACGAAGGCCAGGAAGGACACTGATTCTCAGACCAAACTTCCCAAGGGCAAAGTCACAAAAGCTTCGACTGCACCATCTAAAGATGTCGCTTTGAAGGCCAGCGCGGATCCCTTCCAGGACTCTTTTGACAATGGCTTGGTAGAGGCTGTTCGAAGAAGAATAGCATGGACTCCACCTCCACAGTCAGCCAAGGAATTTGTTACAACTCCGGCAGATACTGGGCCTCTCGATGGGAGCATATCTGCTAACTCATTGCTATCGGGAGAAACAAGTAGAAGGTTCACGGATCTACTTGGCAATTATGGTTTCACAAAAGCCGAAAGCAACATCGCGAAGCCCATATTGACAGTAGAAGGAGTCCGGAAGCGAAAACTTATTGAATTGGTCAAAACAAGCGTTGCTACCGCTGCGGCAGTCTCTCCCGAAAAGGTACCTAAAAAGAAACCAAGGACACTCACTGATCTGGCGACTTCTGCGTATGCAGAGGATGACGAAGCACCGCCAGCAGTCCCTGCACCATTAATGCAATATTTTTCTCTGCAGAATACAGAGCGAACTACCTCTGATGGATTCAAGATTCCACCTAAGCCACGGTCCAGGAGTCCAATCAAGGGGAGATCGAAAGGAAAGAAAGGCGCTGCACAAGCTCCGATTCTCCTCTCCCCTGAATCGGCGATGCAACAAGTCGGTAGGCAAGACTTTGTGTTTGGTACGTCGAGTCAACTGGCAAGAGAGGATTCACCGACTCTTCTTCGTGACTTGCACGAGGCAATGCAAGCTTCCAACGAGGTTGACGACGATCCATTCGCTGAGCAGATGATGGAATCGGTTTCGCAAACTCTATCCGGTCGAGGGACGTCAAACATATCCGCCAAGCGCAATCTTTGGTCTGCTGCTTCACGCAACATCGCGGGGGCATTGCAAAGCGTTGAGATAGTGGACTTGATAAACACCCCAATAGCTGCGAAGACTGCAGCCTCCCAGGCCATCCTTGATGAGCCAGCATCGATGCTTGATGAAGACGACGACGGATTCTGGCAAGATGTAGAAGAGCTTAGTCAGTCGCTGACCCAGAAGTCGCAGCCCATTGAAGCAGTATCGCAACCTATACCCCACGTAGTTTCAACTGCAAAATTGTCTCCAAGTCCTGCTAAAACGCCGGCTGGAGATAGTTTCCCTCCGGAGTCAACCTTACCTACGGCAACTCAGCCGCCAAAAGCTGCCCCCAAAGCTGCCCCCAAAGCTGCCAAAAAATCTACAAAGACCAAGGATCTTGTGAAACCCGACTTCTCTTCATATACAACAGCTCAACTGGCCAAGGAAATTGCATTATATCGTTTCAAGCCTATCAAGAGTCGAGATCAGATGATTCTTCTGCTGGAGAAGTGTTGGGAAGGAAAGAACAGGACTGCTCTGGCCGCTTTGGGCACAAATTTTACTCCGGTTTCTCGTGCAGAGGCCTCAAAAGGGATCTCGCAATCACAAAGGCAAACGGAAGCATCCCAAAAGCGACCTCGCGGACGACCAAGAAAAGACAGCACAGCGGCGGCGGCATCACCGACAGAACGTAAGACAAAGACTACACGAAAGAAGTCATTGGATACTGTGGAATATCTGGAAATGGACAGCGATACACCCTTATCACAGCTTCGGACGCCGAACAAATCGCAGAAGAGACGGAAAGAACCTGCTGAGGACATATTCGATCCGGAACCTTCCATGACACCATCTCCACCCCGGCGTAAAGGATCCCCGACAAAGCCCAAAGCTCTCATGTTTGCAGCCTCAAGCCCACTTAGCGATGCTAGTATAGCATTATCCCCAACCTCGTCTCAGAGACTTTTATTCAAGCATATAAGTTCTGCGGTAACCAATGCACCACCATCCAAGGATGTCTCGAATCCCAGTTGGCATGAGAAAATGCTTTTATATGATCCGATTATTCTGGAAAACCTGACTGTATGGTTAAATACTGGGGCGTTGGAGAAAGCTGGCTGGGATGGAGAGGTGGATCCGAAAGAGGTCAAGAAGTGGTGTGAGAGTAAGAGTATCTGCTGTTTGTGGAAGGAGAACTTGAGAGGTGGGACGAGGAGTCGCTATTGATGGTCGCCTCGATTGTGTAGAAAATGGCCCGTACTTGGGCTGCGCTTGTCTTGAATACGAAATATCAATTCGCTGCACCCCCGCCCCACTTCATGATAGTCCCATAAGCGCTGATAATATTTGTGCAAGGCACATCCACCTCTTTCTTGTACTTGTTTGCTGCCGTCGTTACTCCTTGTGCGTTTCTTTCTCAATTTATAGCACTGTATCCAAAAGTTGTCAGCAAATGCCGAGGACTTTGGCACGCGCCGTTGAGGTCTCATACCTCTGATCTTGGACCTTTGCATGAGGCGAAGAGTAGAGGGATAATTCTGATGTTGATCTTCCCAGCTCACTTGCCACGAAGTTGCCCATATCGTCTTGCTTAATCATCTTTCCAGCTTCCAGGAATTGCTTTGAATTTTTCCTCATCAAGATTCGCCTCGACCCAGTCCCAGAACTCTGCTGCCAATGGAGTCGAAGCATAGAGATCCTCGAACTCAAAATGGAAGTCGTCTGGAGTTTCGCCAATCCAGAGATCAAGGAGTTTGAAGCAGCACATGTTCTCGTATTCATACTGCCTCCCGATATCTATCCAGAATGTCCAATTTATTTCATAGTCGTCGCGCATTTCGTTTTCCTTTCGTCCATATTCCACGAGATTGACACCTACGCGGTCTAGAAGTTCTAGCCACTTCTGAAGAACATAGGTTTTGGGGCGGTAGCCTAGAATAACCTCAAGCAGGCTTAACAACGGAGTTCGTCCTTCGTCTGAGATCGAGTGTAAGTCTGCACCTGTCTGGATTACTTCTACGATGAGATTCTCCAAGCTAATCAGAGACCTCGAGCGTGTCTCCGTTAGCTCAATCCGACAAAAATATGAGAATACCAATATATGAAGAAGAAAAAATCCAGTGGATGAGATACGTGTATGTGCCTGCAAAGCATCTTCCGTCACTAATTGGCGGCATATGTCCAGGCCGTTCGCTGTGAAGTTGAGACCCTGCGACATAATTGTGCCCACGTAGTCCTCCTGCAGCATGGTTTTCAGATCCCATGTGCTCTCTCGTACGAGCCTGCTGAAAGAAGAATTCGGGCCTGTATAGATATGGAACGCTGTTCGAGAGTATTGGTCTTCGAGCACAGTGTCTGCACCGAATTCCATTAGGAATTCTACGGTTCTCTCGAAGTCTTGAGCAATTGCGGTACCGCGGCCGGGCTTGTAAGTTTCTCTGTTGAAAGCTTGTCTCCCATCCGATGTTAGGACATGTCCGGTGCACAAGAGTAAATGTAGGGGCGTTCTAGAATCATAAGCGTAGACTCTAGGGAGAATTAGTTGATGGCACTTACGAGTAGGCGGTCCAACCGCGAAAGGACTCCCCCGTCGGTATATCATTCTTGTAGGGGTAAAGTCCTATACTGCAAGCTGATGACTCCCAGGGGAACTGATTCAGTTCGCCGTGCCAATATGTTCGCGCATTGACATCTGCTCCATGTTTGATCATGAATTCGCAAACCTCAGGACGTGCGTACAAAGCGGCATACTATAGAAATTGTAAGTGTAAATCTCGCTCAATTTAGAGGGAGGTGGCAGGCTGAGCTTACATGAAGTGGCGTTCTTCCATCAGGGTCGATCTCAAACGGCGAGGCTTGCCCAGTGGCAAACAAATGCTGCAAGCCAGCTATATCACCATCCATACAAAAATCGAAAATCTTCGCATCGTAGGATACCATTCGACACGAACGAAAGCTTTGGTCCCAGCCTTGCCGAGACTTCATCCATCTCAGCTCGAACCTCCTGGCATATACCCATCTCGGTAGACTAAAGGATATGGAGGTTGTGGCATTATGTTCATCTGCTGCGAAGGTCATTGAAATTAAACCGGACAGGTAATGCATGCTGGCTTGAGTTTTGGGCCTGGCGGGATGGCGAGTAGCTCGGTGTGATGGAGAGTCCTTTTGCTCTGGCAATTCGACAACATCTTCGTCTTCGCGCCTTGCTTCGACTTCAATTGTCTCGGCATTCCCAAGCATTTTTTGTGGACACTGCCCACCCAAGCCTGGACTAGACCTCACGACAGAGTGTATCTGGACCATTTCTCTTTCAATGATACTGTAGTGTTGCTCTAAGCTATTCCACCTTTGGCTTTGGATAGCTTGGTAATATATCTGATTCGCCAGCTGCATCGTCGTTTTAGCGCTTTCGATCTTCTTACGGAAACTGCACAGCATCAAATCAGCCACCACCATTCAGTAGGTAGGTCGTGAGCATTTACTCATCAATTTCCACCTTCTTCATCGCAATTCTGACCTTCCCTCTCAGCTTCCCCTTTCCCTTCGACCCACCTAGTCCCTCCTCTAACTTGTTCAAAAGGGTCACCAACCCGCTTGTCGCCGTCTTACACATCCTCCAACTTCTCATGACACCAATCTTGACCTTCGGATCGAGAAATACCTGGTCCTGCACAGATCTATCAACATCCTCAAGGATCAGACTCAAAACTTCGATTTCTTCAATCGCGAATAATATATCTTCGGGCGCAGATTGCATCAGGCTGTGAAAGGATTTCAGCTTGCGGATTGTTTCTGCGACTTGGATGGCGAGGGAGACGACTGCGAAGCCGCTGGCTATTGCGCCGAGGGTCTCGGCCATTTTAAAAGAGATGAAGATGGATCGGGTGGTAATGGATATGGCGATGGGAGGAGGAGAGGGAGGGAATGAGGTAGAAGTGATGAGTTGGTCGTTGGAATTGCGGCTTGGCTCAGCCTTGCGAGATGCCTGCCTGGTGTCACTATGCAAGGATTGACGCCACTGCGTGTGCGGATTGGCTGTGGGTGAGACCTGCATGTCCCTTTCGCAGGCGAAGATTTTAAGAAGTTCGCCTGGATAAGAGGAGCCACGGCAGCCAGCATTATCTCGCAATTCGTGGGGTCAGTGGTGAGCAACTCTTTTGTTTACATAGAAAGTTTGCCGAGAGATGTGGGGGGGGGGGGGGGGGGGGGGGGGGGGGGCTAAGACCAGTCTGAGGCACAAAGAGCGGCCTTTGGTACCTTCAAAGCTTTGACTCGACTATAGAATTTAGATATCACATCTTGGCAACTTTCTCTTCCATATCCCTTCCCCTTCTGTCTGGACAAAGGTGGCACATGACGCTTGTACTCACATCTTCATCTTTGTCATGCTGGAGATCAATGTCCTCGGTCTCTGTTCTCAATGCCTTCCGACCAGCCCGGATTCGTCCCAAGCAAGCTCAACATCCCACACAAAGCTCTCAGTTTCCGAGATGTTATCACATCGCTTGAGGACCCGTACGCTTCCTTGAGGATGACAAAGGATTGTGCAGATCAACTGTCTTGTTGTACGAATGTTGTATCATGGCTTTGATGGAGACCCCTCGCGCCAGTCGTACATCATCAGTCGATTTTTCAGACCGTACTGCATGAAAATTGGGAGTATACTCTGTCCAGAAAGGCATGCAACTACAAACTGGACAAGATGATCAGGGATCCGGGAACGATTGGGGCACTCATACGCCGTGTAATCCAACATACTCGTCCACGAGTATCGCATGTAGGTCTCCGTCTCCGCCTTCTAATATTCGAACAACCTCTATGAAACCATTTTCCCTGGCTTTCTCGCACAACTGGCCGATGCCTTTAGCCCCGATTCCTGGCTTCGTATATCGAGGGTATATTTCTTTCACAATTTCAACAAGATTGATTTCGCAAGCTCTGTACAGGGCTGTCTTCCCCTCCATGTCCGGCGTGTCAACGTAATCCATATCGTCAACATATCCTTCGTCAAACATCATACGGGCGAAAGATATCTGGTCAAAATCGATGGCGATGGAAATGATGTTACTTAGTCGTTCGTCCAGCCTTGGATATTTTGGTTCTGCCCAATCTCGAATGAAAGGCATTCGGGATGTCCCATCTCTGCTTTCCTTGAAATATAATGCAGCGAGAGCGATATTGCCTTGCCGGGCAGCCGAGAGGAACCAAAACAGATCTGCTCTGTCTCCAGGGCAAGGACTATACCAGCCCTGGCTTTTCGCCGTGGCAGTGATTTGATCGAGCTTGTCTGGGCCTGAGAACATTGTCATAACACTCATCAAGTCACAAAACAATGTGGATTCTTGGTAGCAGAACAATGGATCATCACGACCCCCCTCACCAAACCATTCCTTCCTGTACCTTACGCTGAACGACGTATACGGCTCATTCAATGAGAAACTAGTACTGAAGCAGTACTCTTCTAGCATCGAAGAGTCAGTATAACGTCCCAGGGTACAGAATGCTAGGTGGTCTGCTTGTACAGCAGCTGCGAGAGACAGTGAAATGCACAACCTTCGAGACAGAATGGATGACGGGTTGACATCTGGAGACGGATCTTGCCCGTGGAGATATTTCAAACCTGACCGTGGCATTTGCAGAGTGTTTCCTCCCTGACTTTTCAACATGTACCAAAATAATGGTGCCGTCAAATCATGGAAAAGTTCAAGTACGGGCCCTAGATTAATGCTTTTCAGTTGCTCGGCTTGGAAATCTGGCCAGGACTCGACAAGTGGCAGCCATCCTGGATCAAATCCAGCGAGGAATTGGGCATACTTGAAGGCTTGGCATTCCACAAGCTGTGCCGTTTGATCGAGCTTTGCAGTAATGAAATGCTGTGCAGTGGTGTGAATGAACTCTAAAGGCGAGTCAGTTGGCATGTACAGGATCATTGACCAAACATAGACTTAGATCTAAGCCGTAGCAAATGTGCGGCGCACCATCCTTAGTTGAGTACGCTTTAGGGTTGACTCACGACATACTGGAAGCGATTCCTTGGTTGATGTCCATTCCAAAAAATTAAAGCACCGACTGGAGACTCTCTTCTCTATTTTAGTGTCTGAGCCGAGCCGATTTTTAGATAGTGTTGATGCAGTAAGAGGAGACTCGCCACACGCTGCTATTGCGACGATGTCGTCCATCATCTCATGACTCATGGGTGCCACGGCAGTCCATGATAGTATCGATTCTGTCTCTCTTTTTTGGAGTGCCGTTTGCAATGCAATCGTCTGGAACATCCACTCGTACAGAGAATCGAGACCTGGTGGAATGCTGATGAGAATATCCTCCATTTCTTGGAGAGTGCACCCCTCATTGTGAAACTTCTCCTCGAATTCCAATAAGATCAGTTTGACCCAAAGAAAGACTCCTTGAGATTTTACTTGCAAAGTTTCTTGAATGAGGGACATGTCTCCATCCTGAAGCGAGGGAACTTGGTCTGCTAATGCTTCCAAGGACTTTTCAACAAAAACTTTAATATCATTGTCCGTTTGAGCCTCGAAGATCATGCGAATACATCGGTCGCTGACAACATCAGTTGTAGGATCTGGCCGGCTCGCCACGAGGACCTTGAAGATTATCGCGTTTTGCTCCGGATGGCTTGCAAGTCGTCGAAGTGAAGTGGCGATCTTTCGTCGATTTAGAATTTCGGATTCGTCCATTGCATCCACGAGCACATAGATGGTGATTTTGGAACCCCTTTCACTCTGTGATCCAATAAATTCGAGCAGACTTTGCAATTTCTCGACGGAGATCCACCGAGACCACGGCGCTGGATGAGATGACTGGCTTCTACCAATTTCCCTCGTGAATCCCATAGGATCAGACTGTTTTTGGATAAAGAGGACAAGTTTTGGCCAAAGGGAAGGGATCTGCCGTAAGATCTGCCAAAGAATCGATCTTAGCATCCATACATGCTCCTGCTGCAAATTACTGCCGCGGACACTGTAAAAGAAGTCTACAACTACATGACTCGGGTCCGATACTGGTCTTGTTATTCCTCTTTGCTTCAAGAGCAATTGCACGCTCACATGGCCACAATATTGCCGTTCGAGACCTTCACGTATGAACTTCATCATAGTCGATTTGCCACTGGCAGGTTTGCCTTGAATCCATAACATTTTTGAACCTCCTGCGGTCCAGTCTTGGAAACTATCATGGCTCCATATCCAAGAGAAGGTTCCAGCATATGAGTCTGGCAAGAGTAAACGCCGTTGTTGAAATTCGTCGAAATACAAGACATCGAGGAACTCCTGATAAGTGGACCTGTCACCTTCAGTCACTTTATTGATTATGCCTGCAATAGCTAGCAGGACAGGACGGAAGATTGGATTGGCTGAGTCCGAAAACCTGCAAAGTGATCGATGGTCAGCATCGACTGGAATGGCCATTTCGTTCGTGAGGTTCAACAATGCAGTCTCTCTGCCGACAATTATTCCAGCGATCTTGAACAGCTCGAGAGGTCTGATTTCGTAGGCTGTCACAATTGACAATGGCTGAAGGAGCTCTGGTATAGAGCAATTGATGTCCGCAAGCTCTGTAGCAGTTCGTTTCAAACTTTGGACTAAGTCTGAGCGTAGATTCGGATAGAAGACATGGCCAATGTCCAGACAAATCTTCGACAAGCTCGCACAGGCAGATCCTCTATGAGGGGTTCCAAAGAAGGCGACTCCACGAATAGATTTGACGATAGATCCATACAGTTCTTTCCGTTCATTAGCCATCAACAAAAACTTCTTGAATAGAATACCACCAAGACTATGACAGATGAAGAACATCGGAACCTTCGTAGTCTCCGTTGATCTCCGTAGCGTCTCAAGGGCACTGAGTAGGCCAAGTACAAAGTCCATCATCTGGCCCCTTGCTCCCGACGAGACTATTTCAGAGGAGTAGCCATAAGTTGAGATGCGCAGGGACGCGCTTGGAACAAGGCTCGGAAGCAAATCTCGAAACCAGATTGTATCGCCGTCTTTCCAAGTGTTGAGAGCATGTCCATTTAGGCCGTGTAATGCAATGATGCTTGAGATATGTCAGCTCGAAGTCTTTCAAAACTCAAAATCTTGCGTACTCAGCCTTGCAGCTCCCATCATCTGAATCGGTGAAGTCTGTCAGCACCATGAGACCCTTGGGTCGACCTTCTGTCTGTGATTTGGCTGTGGAGGGACTGGTTGGAACCCTTCCCTCGGGAGACTAAATAAGTCAATTTTCATAATCGCTTTGAATACTCGGCATCGTCTGCACTCACCACTTCAGGACCGAAAGTTGAGGAGGAAGCAGATCCTTTCTCCCTGTGCGGCAGTCGTGAACGAAGCTTCCGCAACGAGTCCATGTCGTCGGTGTGTCGAGATATAGCTAGCTCGGAAAGTCTCGTCAGGTGGCTGCCACTGAGGTAGAAGTCCCTCACAATGTGACCCAAAAATGAAGATGAAATGTCTCGATTGCATGTCGTCCCGGTTCCTCAGCTGCAGCCTGATCGCTTGTCATTTATGCATGCATCGCACGTGCTGGCAGTGATATCCAATGCGGCGAAGAACATCTGCAAGGATGAGCGCCACCGACGCCCTCTGTAACAACTGAGACAAGCTTCGGCTGAACAAATGTTGTTTTGTTGTATTGGTGAGTCGTCTTGAGGTCTAGCCATTACATGTACCTCTACTTCGTGGATTTGATGTAGCAGCGTATACTCTGCCACCAAACCCTGCTTCGCCTAGACTTCCACATCGTTTTCGGGACAGTTACTCATTATTCAGGCCCTGCAGACACTGCATGGCATTGGTCCGACGTTACCCAAGGTCGTGTAAACGGAGGCCTTCCAGACGATGAAGCAGTGCTGGCGTTTTATAATCGTTCGATCACGTTCGTTCGGAAACTCTGTAATTACTTCTTTGACCCGGCTGTCTACTGAGATAAATCCATCGATTTCTACCAAGCAGGCTGTTTTTCTGTGAACAGTCATCAGATCTCGAAGTCCAGCCGCATCTAAACCTCTCACCCAACGCCAACCCACTCCGTCCATCTCCAATTCTAATTGGTCGCCCAGCATCCTCGCTCTATAATTTCGCACCTCTCCCTTCTCCTCCCTCCCTCTCCTCCCTCAACACCTCCGCCCGTCCCCTAACCTCCACATCCCTCGGCCCCTCCTTCCGAAACTTAACAAGCACCACCCTACTCTCATCCCCACCCCTGCCACTCCCCTTCAGCTCCGGTCCAGGCTTGTCAAGTCCCAACACACTTCTCCCATCACTCTTCCGCATCAGCAGTCCGATTGGACTCATGACTTTGTCGGCCCAGGTGATGCCTTTGCCGTCGCCTCCATCGCCCCTCAGAAACTCTAATACGGCGTCGCGCTGTTGTTGGAGTTGGGTGGTGGAGAGTTGGGGAGGAGATGATGAAGGGGACGGGGAGGGTGGAGTGAGGAATGGTGCGAGTAAGTGCATGAGGTAGAATTGCGGAGGAAAGAGGATGATTTCATTTTTGCGTGCTTGGGAGAGCCAGGTTGAGCAGGGGGCGAACAGGGCGGCTGTGTGTTCGAGGCCACCGTCGGAAGTTGGAGTGGGGATTACGGACTCGGTTATGGTGGTGGAATTGGATATTGATGAGGTTGGATCTTGGGTGAGAGGCAAGAAATAGATGTACATTTGTGTGGTGAAGCGCTTTGGGAGGTTTGGAGGCGTAATCCAGCGGGTGAAGGGGTGCAAGGATTCTAGATTCGTGTTAAGCATGTTTACTTCGCTAAAGTGTTGGAAAAGAGGTAGCGAGATTTCACCAAAGGAAGAGGAATGAGAAAGTCACAACTAACCAATATCAACCACACCGCCCACCCCCTCAACCCACTTCTCAAATCCAATCTTCCCCTCATGCACATCTCTCCTCCCTTGCTCCCTAACACTATCCTCCACCTCTAGTAACCCGCCACCATCTCTCCTCCTAGCAAGTAAAATCCCACTCTCTTCAAAACACTCCCTAATAGCACCTACCCTATAACTCCTCCCATCAACATGTCTATCCTTGTCTTCTGGCGCAGGAATATGTCCGTCGCTGGGAGCGAGGTTTCCTCCAGGAAAGACGTGTGCGGATGGGAAGGAGGAGGATGTGCGGACGCGGTGGAGGAGGAGGATTTGGTTCTGGGGGGAAATGAGGAGGATGCTGGGTTGTGTTAGCATTTGTTGGTCATATATCAGAGGGAAAATATTAGAGGGGAAATGTAATATACCTAGCGCTAGGTCGTGGCTCAGCGATCTTCTTCGCGGCTTTGGTGGTCATGTATTGTTTCTCGAGGTCAGGTCGGGGAGGCGCCATGATGATTGGTCTACTCCTTCCAATTTGTCTATTCGAACTCAAACTCCCGCTCAATCCTGATATGGAAGCTCCTCTCGCAAATCGCGGGGCATTAATGCCAGTCTGGAATGCAAATGCAAATGTCGTGATCACCCGTCTATTTTCACCTCTTTGGAATCTTGTTGTTTGGAGAAGTGGAATCGAGGAAGTTCGTCTTAAAGACCAAATCCTCGCGCGATATGTATTCATTGAGCAGCGTGGGAGGGCCTGATGCAGTCATGATGTTGATATTGTCATGGGATGCCGTCGTTGCGGGGGAAGCTTTGCCGAATTCTGGGGAGCCGAGGTTCATTCGAGCGAGGTTTTGGCCCCTGATTTTGGCGAGTTTGTTGACTCGTGCTGATTTCTGGCGTTTGCGCTACCGAGTTCCATCCTTCGCATGTTTTGCTTCGGCTGTTTTCCTGTAAAACTGGGGTTCTCTGGGGAAGAGAGATAACAGTTCTCGATGCATGTTCGTCATTTTAGACTTTTTATGATAGACAGGGGCTTCGTGTGAGTGACCGTGCCTCAAAACCCCTGTCTGAAATCTTACAACCAAGACCTTTCACACATAATTCAAATCATAATCAACACAAGGGTACCTTCCGTACAATGCGAGAAGCGAGCTGACAATGTAAGATTTGACGTCTGATTATCACCACTTTATCTTCCTCCCTCTTTCTCTCCCTGTCATCACATCTCACACAATCTTCTTCAACCGCATCTCTACACAAACTATAAACCACTTTGAACGCTGAAATCATCTCACAATGGGATCAAACGACATCCCTCCCTCTCACGTCCCCTCATATTACTTACCCGTCTCCAACATCCTCCTCCTCCTCGGCGGCACCCTCTGGACCCTCTGCTACATCCTCCTCTCCAGGCAATCCCTCCATGACAAATCCTACGGCATGCCTCTCCCAGCACTAACGCTCAACATCGCCTGGGAACTAGTCTTCTCCCTCTACGTCGCTGAAAGCACTTTAGAGAAATCCGTGTTCTCGATTTGGCTGGTCATTGATATGGGCATGGTGTATGGGTTGCTCAAGTATGGGAGAGAGGAGTGGAGGGATCGGCCGTGGGTGGGGAGGTGGTTGGGGAGTGTGTTCGTGGGGATGGTGGGGTGGTGTACGGTTGGGATGTGGGCGTTTTGTAGGTGGTGGATTGAGAATGAGGTGGGTGGGAGGGTAGGGAAGATTTATAGGGGTAAAAATGGGGGAGCGGATACGACGGAGTTGGGGTATTGTGAGTGTTTTGTACTCTTTTTTATTTTTTTATTTCCCGTTCAGGTCATGTTTTCCCCAGGTGTCTTGAGTGTCGAATGATTTCATGTGAAGGAGGAATGTCTGACTTCTTGTTTCTGTAGGGACTGCTGTTGTGAGCCAGGTCTACTTGTCTGTGGCTAGCTTGGTACAGCTGGCAATCAGGAGACATACTGGTGGTGTCAGTTATGGAATTTGGTAAGTCTTTAGTTCTCGTGGCCACGGTTCCCCATGTCATTTGTACAGCAACCATGAGAAGCTAATTGTATCGCACAGGGCTACTAGAGCTTTGGGCTCTCTGCTGGGTTTGCATGCTAACTATGGATGGATATGGTATTTTTGGAGGGAGGGACATGATTATTTCATGAATCCTTTCTCTGTTTTCCTTTGGGCTACTGCGCTTGCCGCTGATGTGGTTTATCCATTTGCTTTTGCGTACGTTAGAAAGACTGAGAAGGTTGGGTCTGATGGGAGGAAGATGGCTGGAGATCTGGCGCCTCTGAATGGGAAGAAAGTCCCGTGAGGGACTGATATAGAGCTGACGACACGACTGTCACACTGTAGCCATTGTTAAATTTCAAACCCTTCATGCAATGAAATCAATCCTCATGCATTTGACCGAATCCATCATATGCCCGAACCTCTCCAAGCGCCAGATCCTTAACACCATGCACGTATACCAAAACAATCCATCCATACCCCTCACTCCTCCTCCGGATAAAGCTCATCAACGTTACTGAACTCGACATCAAACTCCCCCCTCTCCGCCCAACACTCCTCATCCGCAAATGCAAACGCTAACATCGCACCATCCTTGATCCCCAAACTCTTCGGCGACTCCTTCAAGCCCGCCGCACTGAGCGCCAACTCATCCCATCCCTTCTCCAAATCATATGTATCCTTCGGCACACCGAGCACGACATCGATCCCGGATTTGGGGATTGTCAGAGGTATAGGAGAGTTGCTGGATGGTAGACCGTCTGGGTAGCGCTCATGGAGGGTGGCGAGGAGTTCTTTGAGTATACTTGGGAAGGGTGTGAGAGGCTCCACGAAGAGGAGGATGGTGGACCTGCCGTGCTTGAATCGGAGGGTGTAGGCGGTGGATTTGATTTCTTCTGCGGCCGTCTATATTCCTTCCTTAGCTTTTATAGAGTCACGGACATAAGGATCTCAAACCATCTTGTCAAAATGTTCACTAGACTTCAATTCGTCGTTGTGTTTCGAGCATCTCAGTTGTGAAGAGGGATGAAAGTGTGCTCCTCACGGGCAGAAACACAAGGAAATCGCGAAAAAGGCACGCTTCACGTGACTATTAACAAGGATTCGAATGAGGCAAAGGGCACAGGACAGGAATCCTTCAGCCTCGCGCAACCATCAACGTCCATCCAACGTCGTCCCATAATGTCAACTCAAATCGAAGAAGAAGAAGCCCAGAGGCGAGCAGAATGGCGCGCCGAACAGATCCGCCAACTGCGAATCGACTCCCGCTTCTCCTTCCCCTTCGGCATGCGTCTCCCCATCGCAACCTCCATATCCTTCGTCTCAGGCCTCGTCCTAGGCATGTCACACGGCAGCCAGATGGCCGGTTTCCGATTCAGAGCAGAGAATGCACATCGATTACCGACGACGCCGACGGGCTGGTACCTGTATCACAAGAGCAAGAATTATAACATGGCGCTGGGGGGTGTCAAGGAGGGATTGAAGATGGGTGCGAAGGTTAGCTTTTGGACGGCGGGGTTCTTTAGTATTGAGGAGATGTTCGATCGGTATAGAGGGACGAAGGACTTTTTGAATACGGTTATTGCGAGTTTGTCGATTGCTGGAGGGTTCTCGCTATGGAGTATGCTTCCACTTTGTCCCCCTGATCTTCTGCTTTTCGTCCGGACTAAGCTAATTGTCATAGACCGGTTCCCTATCACCACAGCTGCGAGAACGGCGAAGACTTCATTGGCTATTGGATTGGCATATGGACTTGCACAGGATGCAGTAGGAGCAGCAAGAGGTAGACCACTTGGATGGGTAGACTTCATACGCCGAGGGGGAAGACGAAAAGAAGCACCTACATCCCCCGTCGATATTCAGAGTACATCAAGTACCAATACCGGGACATCACAAATAGCATGATTATTATGCCGCCGCAGGTACCCTACTTCTCTCTGGCTGAAGCTCTTTCTGATGCAGTGTCTCTTGGTGCTGGCCAACCACAAGACTCAATTACCAAATCGTCATTCCCGCCTCACCCCACATTCTCCACCAAGTCTCGACCCCTGACCCAACAAAGGTCGGCTACCGTCGGGCTGATTAGCGACATCATCGCGATATCATGGAAATACCCCTCCATACGCAGATGATTCGAGATGTTGCAAGTGATCTCTGCTCCCGACTTCGGAGATTCTCTCTTCAAATATCAATTGCTCTTCCCTTGAGTCTTTTCTGTCATTCAGTTCACTTCTCCATTCTCTTCCCACTTCACCAGCTCCTTCCTTCTCCGGCAGCTGCGGACTATCACCGATCATGGCGATAACAAAGGTTCTGAAAAGCAGGAATGCTTCACTACTTTCCGCAAGACCCATTTCTTCCCAGACATTACCTCGTCAATCATCCATTGCCCCAGACCATACAAGTTCAGACAAATTTCCTTTACCACAAGCTATTGCTGTCAAATCGCCACCCAAGATGGCCAAGCCAACTCCCTTATCAATACTGCCATTGAGTTCGATTCTGAGATCACTGGCAACTATGTCAATCTCCTCCTCGCCAGTAAGTATTCCAACCATGCCCAATTGGCATCTTCTAACCCTTGCCAGCTCCTCCTTCGTCCCTCTCTGGCAATCATGGCCAAACTCGCACACTCGAAATCCGCCCTCCTCTCCCCCGACTCCAACCCTCTCCTCCGCATCTTCCTCAAACAAACCTTTTACAAACAATTCTGCGCCGGCGAAAATGAATCCGAAGTAAAACAAACCGTCTCCAACCTCCGCAATCTCGGCTTCAGTGGCGTGATCCTTGCGTACGCAAAGGAAGTTGTGCTGGATAAGAAGCAAACCGACGCTCTATCATCATGTGGAAACAATGAGGCCGCAGAAGCATGCATACGCAACGAGATTATACCGTGGGCAAACGGCACACTGGAAACTGTTCGCATGACTAGGCCGGGCGATCATGTGGCGCTGAAGTTCACCGGTGCGGGATCACAGGCTCTGTATGATCTGTCGCGTCAAGCGGATCCGTCGCCGGCGCTGAAAGAGGCAATTGATTCTGTGTGTGATCTTGCTGCGGAGAGAGGTGTCAAGTTGTTGTTTGACGCGGAGCAAGCTGCTTTACAACCGGGTATTGATGCTTGGACACTGAAGTATATGGAAAAGTATAACAAAACTGCGAATGTAGAGGCGATTATATATGGTACGTACCAGGCATATTTGAAAGGAACACCGGCGGTTGTAGCTAGCCATCTTGAGGCTGCCCAGAAAGGCGGCTTCACTTTGGGCGTCAAGTTGGTGAGAGGCGCGTATCTGGGATCAGACCCAAGGCACTTGATCCATGACACTAAAGCCGACACGGATGCTGCATACGACGGAATCGCTTCAGCACTCGTCCTCAAATCCTATAACTCTGTTCTGCAAACCTCGTTCACATCCTCTTCAGCCCCATTTCCGAATATCTCCCTCGTCCTCGCAGGCCACAACATCCACTCAGTCCGCAAGGTTCAAGCTCTGTGCAGTCAACAAATCCGTCTCGGTCAAAAGGTACCTGATGTCATCTACGCACAGCTGCAAGGCATGGCCGATGAAGTGAGCTGCGAGTTGGTACTTGCTGCAAAACAGACTCTTTCGAAATCTGGGGTGGAGAAGGGTGGGAATGTGGATGTGCCAAAAGCGTATAAATATCTCGTTTGGGGAACCACCGGCGAGTGCATGAAGTACCTATTCAGGAGGGCGCAGGAGAATAAGGATGCGGTGCAGAGGACGAGGGAGGGGAGAGATGCTATGGCGGGGGAGCTGTGGAGAAGGATCAAGATGAGTTTTGGTGTTGGTGCGTGAGCTTTGAGTCCAAGAGGCGTGAATTCTTTCGGGCGTGGAAGTGGAGGTGGCGTGGATATTTGGCATTTTATATGGAGTTCTTGGGAGGGGTCTACGATGGGGATGATAATGAGCTTATGAATTGCGCGTGCATAGCGAGGATAGAGAGATTTCAAAGAGTACATAAGTGTGAGATGTATAAATGCGAGACTTTGAATATCAGCCCCTTTCATCAAATCTCTTTCACTGAAGTCTCCTGTTTGTGCTGAAAGAGAGCATCAAATTATCCCCATGCCTACCCTGCCTCTCGTCAAGGGATACATTGTGCTCTCATTCCTGCTTGATCTTAAAAGTTCTAGATTTGCAAGTGAAAAGAGAGCGGGCTCAGCTATCCACCACTTTGATCTTTTGTTTGGCTTTCAACTGTTCTTCATGTCTCTCCTTGGCAATGTGAAATGTCTCTTCTCACTGTGCATATTTCTTCACATTTTCTTGCAACATGCACTTACTTGGTGCTTGAAGGGATGAAGTAAAAGCCTCGACGATGAATTGCATCCTATACCAGTAGCTAATAGAATCTGTTCTTAGTTTACAGATCTTTACTCTTACACTTCTTTGTCCTTTGGTCTCCCACTTACTGTTAGCAGCGTCTTCTTCTATTCTTGTTGGCACGTTGACAAGCAACTAGACTTGGAGTAAGGGAAGCTCTACGCTGGGATCTTCAGCTCTTGCCTGTCTTCATGGTCTGAAGTTTCACACGGCATGAATGTCCAAGCAAACCCAGCGATTCCCATATTATGCCCTCCTTACTCGATCTTCTTTGCACGAAAAGGCCCTTTAATGTCCCAAAACAGTCTCAGAACATTCCCAGCAGGTTCATGCCTCATTATCGGCCCCTTCCCCTTCCAGATAAAACAAACTCCCACGTGGCTTCGAGCAAACATTTCACGCTAGGCGCACGCTAAGCGAGGTAAACAAACGAGTTCACCTTCGAGCAGCACAACACCATAAAAGAAACCTCTTTCGAGGTGATCCCTCCCTCCCAGAATATTAACAGACAACACCATCACAATGAAGAACGCGGCTCGCTCTGCACCCACAATGGCGTATCGCAACGAATCACTCCAAGGCCAAGCTGTCTCTACTCAAGGCATGAGCCTCTGGAAGCTTAACAACTTAGGAGACTTCGTCAAGTTTGCGGAGATGCCGGTTGAGTTGCAGGATAAAGTCTGGGAGTATTACGTTCTTAGGGAAACTGGCGATGTTAGAGCGCGAGATGTTCATGTCAAGTAAGGATACCCTCCTGCTCCGTGCTTAGCTGGTCTTTGAGCTGAGTAGAAGCTGACATTTCGGTCACAGCATGGTCCTCAAGTCTCTCACCAAGGAGTCGTTCTGGTTCAGGCTTAGATCTAAGCTCAAGAAGACCAAGACCGACGATAACGACGATAACGACGAGACCACCACGCGCAAATTCGCCATCTCCGTCGCCTACGCCTCACACAGCGCTCCATCACCCGCTCCATACCTAGTTCGATCTCGAGTCCGCACCCTAGCATTCACTCACCTCCCCCACAGACCCGCCATCCCCCTCCCAAACACCCTCAACCCCGGCACCATAACCAAACTAATCCCCATCTCCTTCACCTCCTCGGACACACTCACCATCACCTTCCCCTTCGCCTCCGAGTTCTTCCTCGAATTCCTACTCACGCGCCTCTGCCCCATGATCAACAAGTACGTGCGACCCCCCGCCGAACTCATACCCTACGGCTGGGGCCGCGACATTCGCGTCGGAGGAAGCATGTGTGACCGAGGCGACACGCGTGTCTTGAAGGGTTCTGGTGCGATTGTTTGGAAGAGGAACTGGTTGAAGGCGGGCAGGAAGGAGGGGAGGAGTGTGTTGAGTTTTAGGATGTGTGAGATGGGGGAGGGGTTGGATGTTGATCTTGTGGAGGCGTTTGGGGGACGGAAAATGGTGAGGGGGTGGAAGGTGAGGCATCGACTGAGGGGTGTGCCCGTCGGGAGCTGGGATGCGATGTGGTTGAGGTTGATGGAGTGTTTGGAGGAGAAGGGAGAGGATGTTGAGATTATGGATTTGATGATTTGAGAGATGGTAGATGGTCTGCAATTGTACTTTATCTGACTTGCGGCATTCAAGTCTGGTAGCATGAGATGGCGCGTTATATCCGGTTTGACTTTAAGGATGAGTAGATAAAGTAATGAAAATGCTTTTCAATGTCATCTTTTAAGTGAAGAAACTTTTATGTTACCTTGAACTATACTTGCTGGAAGTTTGTTAGCTATACAAGGTTGCCTTTACCTCCCTGTGGCTTCGCCATCTCAATCTCAGACGTCGAGAACCACCTTTTCAGGTCTACATTGTTCTACATAGTATAGGGAAAACAAGACATCGAATGATCTTCAAGTGTCTAACCTTCGCTTTACCACTCGAAAATGAACTCCTGAAGGAACAACAATAGAACGATTAACACTGGCGACTTGAAACTGGCACTGCGTCCTATTCGCCCGCCCTCCGACGTCTATCGGCTGACGCAGTGTGTTTTTCGAGCATCGTACTTCTTCAAAGTAAAAATCACTTTTTGATCCTACTTTCTTCGAGTCCTTGCTCCCGTTAACTATCATCGAAAACAACAAGCCCAAACTTTGACCCCTCCATCACTCTCAATCCCCACCACATCTTCCTCCTATCTTCTCGAAGATCATTCCTCACCACTATAGCAATGGTACTACCAGATTCCATCAGTTTAGTACTCTGGGATTTAGGCGACCAGAGACCAAAGACGAAATCAACGAGTCCCACTTTCACTACTCTTGACCTGCAGTCCATCTATCCCTAATATTCAACCTTTAGAGATGATCACCAAATTGAATTTGGGAGTAATGGATTTGGAGAATTGTAGCGTACTTGAACACCGAGTCTTTTTTTGGACGAGCTCTCCTTGTACCGAGAGAAGCTATTTAGGTATAGAGGTAAGAACAATTCTAATTCCCTGGGTTTGCGCCCAAGTCCTGGTTGCAGACAGCCGATGTAAACATCACATGATGCTCTTCGACAACAAGTGAAAGTCCCTGGCTGGAAAGATAGAGATCCAGAAGTTGGAGTGTGTGAACGTTACAGATAATCTATTATAAGCCAAAGCTTCTCATTACCGACTTTCAAGCAGCGGGGAGGGCTTCTTTGCATCCTTATAAAGAAAGTATTTGAGGTCTGCTCCTCAAGCCAGGCCGTCAATCGTAGGCGCGACAGCAAGCAAACCAGCCTGTGCCTCTTCAAATTTGCCAAGCAGCGACTCTAGCCAATAGTAATCGTTCAGAAGATTAAAGAATATCCTGATCCCCGGTTGTAAACAAACGAAGCTCGGTAGTCTCGAGTAGCTCCCGACGCTACAGAACGGCGCGTTTAGGTGCCTTATTCGCTGTTTGACTATTTAATTTGTTCGACTTTTTCCCATTGACATCTATTCTACGAGCTAAATACTATTCATGAGCAGCAACTTTCCAACCTCGTTGACCAGAAGAAGGTTAGCAAAATATCTCCTTGGCTCCAGAAATCCAAAGAAATCCCTCCTCGCTTAAGATCAAGCAAACACCTCAAAATGAGTACCACAAGCTCCAACACCACAACACTCGCTCTCGCGCCCTCCTCCAAAGAATCTCTTCCATATCGAAGCAGAGTTGAGATGTCAAGAAACGCTCAAGCAGAAGACCGAAACTCTCCGCGCTACCTCGTGTTGTTGGATGCAATAAACCTGGGACTTCCAGTCGACGACAAAGTCAGAGCGATCGCTGAGTCTGTGGAGAAGTACGAGGGTCCATCATGTCTCGATAAGCTTCTTCGAACAGATGCGACGACCTTCGATGGATCCTCGACAAACTCTAGCATCGATCTTGACGAGTTCCTCAATCCTGGCGAGAGAGAGGTAGTTGTATCGTCTGCCGCCACTGACCTCCTCGAGCTCATCGATCCGGACAACAGACTCCCAATTTCCACATTCCATCCCTTCATGCGACTACCGAAGGAGTTGAGATCAGATATCTGGAATATATATATCGAGAGCACCAAACCTCGATATATTCACGTCACGCTCAGTAGACCAGACACCGCCAATGAAGATCGCTCAGCATCATCTTTCAAGACAAAAAGCTCGGTACCAGCAATTCTACACATCTGTCGAGAATCCCGGAAGGTTGGCTTGATAAGATACACGACCATCTTCAACACCATCAACCAATCTGGTGTTGGACGACGTCAGATCTTCGCTCGACCAGCAGCTGATACCATCATTATCCACCTCCCTAAATGGATGAAGCAATGCCACACAGCCGCATCGCTGTTCAATATCCGACTCGAATACCCAGCCGGCCTGTCGTCCTTGGATTTCGCTTCAATTTCAAGTCCCTGGAGTAACGAAACGCATACCATGAGCAAGCTGTCCACGTTTGCTTGGGTGGATGCGAATAGGGTTCATCCATGCTATGATCTGACGAGAGATTTCCTGGTTGTTCATCTGAGGAGTAAGGATGATTGGACTACTGAGACGATTGGTGTGGATACGGGTATTCAGTGCGTTCGAGATGTTCAATTGCCGGCTTGCTGGGATGGCTTTTGGACGGCATTTTGTCATGGACTAGAAGTTATTTCTCCAGGTGCGAGATGTGCTGCCAGGTGTACTGGGTGTGTGAAGAATTCTTGGGTTCTAGATTATGATGGTCGTTTCTGGAATGGCTTGAACTCAAGTTCTCCTAGAGTTGTTGGGACATCTTATGGGGTGCGCAGGAAGTGACGGGTTGCAAATTTTGGATACACAGCATTTGCGAGGCGCTTTTGCTTTGGAGTGCTTTGGTGTGACGGTCGGACACGGGTATTTCAGAATTAGAAATTTGGTGGACTTGGGAGGGCCACTCCAAACTGCTCTGGTCTTCCATTGAGGCTCGTTGCATAACAAGACGTCTGCTTGGTAAAGAATAAACATGTTGACACTGACTCTGCTTTGACGAATTTATGTGACTGGCGTAATAAACGGAGGGTGAGAAAGTGAAACCCATCAAAATAATGAAGAATCTTCGTGAGGAAATGGTAGCACCAGTAGCAGAAGTGATTATCCCAACCTGAGAGTGAATCTCCACCTCAGCGTTCCCTCCCAGAAACCTCCTCAGCAAGAAAGAAACGAGCCTCAAACTATATCAGCTTCTATTCCGAGATTTCAAGAATGGGTTTCTCTGTTGATCAATCAAGCGAAGAAGCTTTGCCATATACTGGCACAAAGAGACCGCCCATGGGCGTCCTTTTGTTCCATTTTTGACATGTCAACTTCATTGCAGACTCAGACGAGTCGTCTGGATTTCTTACCCGATCGCGCTTATTTATGAACGCTACCACACCTCGTCTTGGAATTCTCCTTCACCCTCTACTCTACCACCACGTGTGATATCTCAACGCGCCAACAAAGCCTTGAACAAAAAACATCCAAGACAGGGAGACAAACCCACTGCCGTACAGCATAAATATTGTTTCGCAAACAAGAAGGGCTTACTTACAAGATGGATCAGGTTTGGGAATTCAAGATCTCACCTTCACCTCCTGCGGCCCGATACAACGATCTCTTTGGTGGAAAGAATGTTGAGGGCGACGATACCTGGATTACAGAGGCAGATCTGAAGGTGTTGAAGCACATTCCTGGCGTCCCGTCTGCATATGCTTCTGAAGAGCGCGCTGGTCTGGTCCTCTACGTCAGAGGTGTCCCATTTGGTATCAAATCCAATGTCTTCAGAGACATGTTTATGCCATTTGGCAAGGTCAACAAATCGCCTGTTCTCATTTCCGTGAGAAGCCAGGAGACCTTCAGATGGGTCATCATGAAGCATGCGGATGATGCTCAGGATGCGAGGAGAGCTTTACATGGAAGCACGCATGAGAGCGGTAGCCAGCTGTTCATCAGTATGGGCCTGAAGCCTGGGGAGGTGTTCGAGTTGCAGGGCAAGATCTTTCCTTGGGGACATCAGCCTTCCAGGCATATCCCGCACCAGAACGGCATCGATGTGCATGGGCACCCCTCTCCGCCTGCTCTCCAGGTGTCTAAGCCTTTGCTGCCTCCTATCCCAAGAGTCGCGGTTCCTACGGTCGCTCTCCCTGCAGCACGTCCAGGAGCGCTGCAGCCAGCTGGACCGCCGCCACAGCAAGCCGCTACCCGCCCGGTATCAAAGGTCGCAGATTCGAGAGAGAAGATAAAGACCTCTTCTGATGGTACAGCCGCCAGTGACAAATCATCTACATTAGACTCCATTGCAGAGCAGGTCAACACTCAGCCATCCTCATGGGCGAATATCGCCAGCGCCTCAGACCCCGACACCCGGGTCATCGATCTACACCCCGAGCACAAGAACAGTAAGGCCGCACCACGCCTCGATCCAACCGGCCGCATTCCCCATGTAGTCAACAGCCTTGAAGAGCCTGTCCACGAGCAGCACCGCTTGATTTTTCTGTTGAACCTTCCGAACAACATCAGCTTACAAGACATCACACAGGCGGTGACCGAAGGCCCTCTGGTCAGAATCCAATTTGGCTACGATAACGACAACAATGCCCGCTTTGTCGGTATCATCTTCCAATACGCTGCCCATGCCAACGCGTTCTACAATGTTCTCATCAAGGAGCGCGAGAAGTCCCGACCAGAGCGCTTCCGCTTCATCGTCGACGTCGTTCGCGGTGAACCCATCGCCGCAGACGACATCATCAGATCGATGAGCGAACACCCATGGGCAACCCGGCGTCTCACCATCGTCAAGGGAAAATTCTTCTTCATGTTTGGCGAGCGCCAGCTCAAGGATCTGTGCTGCAAAATCGCGGGTGAGGATAATGTACAACTGGTCTGGCTTTACAATGGTGGAAATGCGACAGTTGTGTTTGCGGATGTGGAGAGTGCCATCAAAGTGAAGAGAGTGTTGGATAAGAGAGCAAATGCCAACCATTATGGAGCGCAAGGTGCGGAATCCGTTGTCTGGAAGGGTCTGCAGACCACGTTCTCGAAGGATCCGTGTATCCACCCATTGGATCTGAAGACGGCTATGCATGACTGATTCTGCTGTTGGCGCTGCTGGGCATACCCTCTCTGGTCCTGAGTGGGCCATGGTTGAAGAATAAGTTGGATCGGCAGCATGATATTGGCCATTTCAACGAATGCTCATTGACACCTCTGGAAGGAGGCTACGCTTAGATGTTCTAGGATAGGAAGGTAGGATGGATACGATGGAGCATTGTGACATTTCGGATTACTGTTACTAAGATCAGTAAAGGTCTGCGCATACTGGAGGAATTTTGCATGGTCGCGTTTGTCATTGATTCATTCGTCTTTCTTTGAAATGGCTTCCATTTCATGGAAAATCTCAACACAATGAAGGACTCTGTAATAATTTCTTGTTGCGGATGACAAAAAGGGTGACTGACATTCAAGATTCTATCCAAAAACTTTCTTCTTTAAATCCTGCTTCGGTCTGAAGCCCGGCAGGTGGTTTACACATGCCATGGGATGTTCAGAGGTCCCGGATTTACTATGGCTCTTCCCATTTCCCCACACATTGATTGGCAGGACACTTAAGCCTCTCATCTCATCCTCAGAGTCCTCCTTGATTTGCTCCCCATCCATCCATAAAACCTCCTTCAACCCCCTGAACTTCTTCCAAGTGACCCTCCTCTCCAGTCCAGCATCCCTATCCCTCATCTCATGATCCTCCTTCAACGTTGCGCTTAACGTCTCCAGCACAACATCAGTAAACATCCCATTCCCACTAATTTCTCCCGTGTAATCCACTCTCGCAGTATACTTCTCTCTCCATGTCTCCTCCCCAAAGCTCGCATGTATCCTCGCATGACTTACAGTCCTCACAATCGCCTTCCTAAGCAACGGATCGAACCTCATAGGCGCCCACATAACAGCCTGTCCGAAGCCCACTCCCCTCGCCCACTTCCACTCCCGGAGCGTCGTATCGCTGAGAAACGGCTCGTCGGCATCCACGCCCACCATCAAACTAACATCCTTCTGACCCGCCAGCACAGCAGCAATGGGCGGACAATCCCTCAACGCAACCCTGTCCCACGTCTCTACCTCCGTCCAAAATCCCCCATGGAACCACAACAGCAGATAACGCATCAAGTCATTCTGCACCACGGTATCCGTCGCATTCATATCCGCGATCTCCCTGACGCCCTCGAAATGCCCGTACAACTCCTGCGGCGGAGATGTGAACAGGTTGTAAAACCAATCCTTGTTATTATCCCTCCACTGCGCTGTCCAAAGAGGCAGCGCATCTGCAGCTTCTTGCGTAGTGATCTGCCAGATCGTCAGATTCGTCGCGAGGGCATGTTTATCCGCCGGTATCTTCTCGATGGTTTCGCGCTCCAACGCTCTTAATTTCGCATCTAGCGCGGCTTCGAAGGCATGATCCGCTTTCTGTCTGTACAGTGAGACATATTCGTATGTCGGGTATGTATCATAGGTGATCTTCTTGGGGGAGTGTAGCAGGATCGGAACGGGGATGGGCTCGTAGGCGATGAGGAGGTAGAAGAGGATGAGGCCAATGATGGTGTAGAGGAGTTGGCGGGTTCGTCTACGTCGGATTGTCGGCGGTGCGTGAGGAGGGGCGGGACCGCCATCCTCGTGTTGCCGTATCATGGCGCATTGTGAGGGGAGAAAAGAGAGTTTGCGTTTCTTTTGGGATGGGTGTTGGGATAGGGGCTCCAATGAGTCGTTTCGGCGCGTACCCCTGAATTGGACGTAGGGCCTCGGTTAACTTTGTTTAGAACTAGACTGGATTAGGAGGAGTAAGAAGTCACAGGGCATATCTTTATTTTGCTTGTTTCTATTGAAAGATTTCCAACTGCGATTTCAAGAGATTCCTCTCATGCCTTCTGTGTCATTCTAAATCAAAGCGGAGTTCGGAAGCATTGGCTCGATTCGGTCCTTGCTTTAAGGTATGGAGCTATGAGCATTTTTGATCCGAAGGAGAAAGCCTCCGCGCATGGAAATCAATCGAACGTCTCCAAAATCTGACTCACTTTTCTCACGATTTGGTGTCTGAGTCAAGATCAGGGCACTCTATATTCACGAAATATGTGGATATACCTTCAGACCTTGAAGGCACCTTTACTAACCGAAAACGTCACGTTGTTGAAGCAGTACATATTCTTCAAGAAGACATTCTTTGCAAGACCTGCTCCAGTTGTCTGTTTCTATATTTGAGCTACAGGACTAAATCACAATACTGAGCGCGTAGCATCCACCCGCATTCTCCGAAAGCCCACAATCCGCCGACCTTCCACAAGCTAATTCCCAGAAGACATCAAGACTTCACTTCACCAGGTGGTCGAGTTCACAAATTCAAAGTTGAATCTGGACTGTTCTTACACTGGATCTAGTTATTCTTGGGTGGGGGAGGAGGAGTCTGTTCCTTTGGTGGTGGAGGTGGTGGAGGAGTATCCGCTCGCTCTTGAAGAGTGGCTTCGTCAAAGTCGACGACATTGATTTTCGGGGGTGGTGGCGGAGTCTGGCCTTTTGGAGGTGGGGGAGGTGCATCTGCACGTCCATTGAGAGTGGCAGCATTGTTCCTCGGTGGTGGACCAGGGGGGCCATTGTTGTTTCCGTTATTGTTTGCATTGTTGTTTGCGTTATTGTTGTTACCATTTCCGTTGTTTGGTGGTGGTGGTGGAGGGCCACCGCGTTGAGGTTCACGGGTATTGAGGTCGATGAGATTGTTTCTGTTAGGAGGAGCGCCGTTGGCAGTGTTTGGGTTGTTGACATTGGGGTTTGGATTTGCATTGGGATTGTTATTGGCGTTGACATTGGCGGCATTGTTGTTGTTCGCAGCAGCCGCATTATTGTTATTTGCATTGGCGGCATTATTGTTGTTGTTTGGAGGAGCATTATTGTTGTTATTGGCGTTGCCGTTATTTGGAGGAGGGGGACGACCACCACGTTGAGGTTCTCGGACCTGAAGCCCGATAACAGAATCGGGCATTGGTGTTGGCATTGTGGATGCCACACTGGCGAAGAAGAGGAGAATCAAAGAGGCGGTTTTGGTAGTGAGTTGCATCGTGAAGTCAAGAATATGATAAGACCGGCTTGGCAAATATGAGAATGTTATTGGGAATGGCAGAGAAGAAGATTATGATAGAAGAAAAATTTGCAGACCAGCTGATGGATAAAAAAGTAGATAGGAGATTAGAAAATGGATGATGGCGTAAGAACCTCAACTGAGAGAAGCAGCAGTGATTATATAGTGTTTACTCCATGATGCCTCTGCCAATATCTCCGCAGCATACAATATCAGACCGAATCTAAGCTTAAACGTATTGCACCTCGAACCACTAAGCTTCCAGAATCCATACAGAAGGTCTCTACAGAGTCGTACGTACTTTTGTTTTGGATGTAAACAAATGGTTGCGCAAGTCCCAAGCTTTCTGTTTTACCAGGTATGCGTGTACATCAAAACTGCTGCGCGATTTCCGTCAAGGGTTGAGGGCATTTGAGACACAATGTACAGCTCAAAGTAAGCATACAAAAGTCGACAAAGTTTCCAGAAGATTGTAGTCTGTGCGGGTCCCGAGCACTCGTCATCCTCATGATACTTTCGTCTGAGGGTTGAAACCCAGCGGGAACATCAAACAGACCCCCATAACTACGCAACCATAAAAATCTGAAACATTCCGTTGCTAACATCTCCACTTCAAGCTTCTGGTACACTAAGCTTAAAGACATCCCCAGAATCTGGGGTCCGGTACTTCTGACGCACCAATTGAATTAGACTGGGGAAAAATCCATCAGCCATGAATAAATCTCGCTTAATTTCTTGGTGTTTACCTGCCTCTAACCCTTGATGTTCAATTCTTGGTGATGTACTGGAACCCTCGACGATATCAAGAATTCTCCGGTGAAATGAACAGGATAATAGAGAAAGTTCTTGCGTATGGTTTCACCCGGTGAATGGCATCCAAAGATAGTAAGTCCGTTTGCAGCGTCAGCACTTTGAGACGACTGAGCATCACAGTTCAGATGAAGTTGAAACTTCGGCTCACTCTGGGTAGACGGACAACACGCAAGCAACATCGGCCCGGTTCAGTTTGAAGTGGCATATCGATCGGACGATGACAATATCTCGGCCGAGACTCTCGATGGGTAGGTCCAGCAACGCCAGAGGTCTCCAGTCAGGTTGGCCGAAAGCAGCGCTCATTGCACAGCATTTTTGGCTGAGTTCCGCAATTCCTCACCGGTATTTGCAATCTTTGAAGTCCGATTAGCATTGCAAGATCTCAAGCTAGTCATCGCAACTCGACGAGTTGCAAGCGCACGCATTCACTGCACCAAGGATAATTCCTGGGATGCGACGGACATCCAGACAATTAAGCAAGTCTTCAAATAGTAAAAATCAGTGACCGAGTGATCTGGGCCTAAATCTATTGGTTTTCTGTACTTCATATGACTGTTTTACTTTACATTCGCCCACTCTAGGAAGCTTCCACTCATCTTTGATACTTACAATCTGCTGTTAGAAATCTGTATTGAATACCGAGATGGTCCATCTCGGGTGGATGAGCTGAGGCTTCTCGCATCGCAGTTCGTGTTCAAAAGTTTCTAACGCTATCATATGGTATGGTTATTTTCAATTGTGATCTAGTGGTAAGCTTGTCTGACCGTCAGTGATATCCAATAGCAACATTCCGAGAAGGGGGTCCAAAGAAGCTTCTTTGGGTAATGTCCAAATGACACTGGCAAACTGTTTTTGGTCACGTGGTGTTTTCATTTCGACGTGATCCTCTTTGCAATCACTTGTGATGTCAAACATTTGGCTAACGATTGTACCACCTAGTTCTGGACAAACAAGCTTGCGCCACACTCTGAAGATTCTTTCAGCTGATGAGTACTTAAAACAAAGAGTCTGACCTCTGAAGCTGAGGTCTCTGATGTCAATTCATGGGCTTTCCGGAATTCCCCTCAAGCATCTTTTGGGGTTCGATCTACTTCAAGTGCGCAATCTACTTATGACCGTCTAAGTGTTAACTACTACATACCAAAAAATGACATTTGAATCTGATGTTCTCTCAATCACTCCACAGAATTAGTCATAGATTTTCTTTTGCCCCTGTTGTTCAGGGTCGATCTGGCTGAAGTGAATTTTGAACCATTATTCGCATCTGAAATAAAATTACTCGCATCTAGTAAGAGAAGCAGGAACCCATTCACCCTTCCAAACAAGTCGACTCATAAATTCATTGTCTCCGTCACAGAATTCAGGCAACGTGTACGTCTGTTAACCACTAGCTTCAGGTTTGTGTCCGTGAATAAGAGCACTTCTTCCCCGTCCAAATATGCCCTCCATACCTTTTCGAGCCTAGTAGGATCATATATGAGCAAATCGACTTACTGTTTGGAAGTGTAATTTTGTTTTCCCGGTTATCTATTGCCAAATTGAGTTCAAACAGTGACAAATAGAATCCATGGAAGCAGTCTTCAGACCGGCACGCTAGTCTTCTTCGAAGTTCTCACTTCTCTCGAGTCTATATATACACAGCTTCTTTCCACCTCGAGACAACTTTCCTTCCTCCAGACAACACAACAACACCCACCTGCCCACTCGCAGCACAGCTTGCCCCTTCTCTCCCTTCTATCCGCAACACATCAAAGCCAAATCTTACTCAGAAAAACACAACCATCCAAGATGTCATCCAAATCAACTCCTCTTCCAGATACCAACAACATGTCCTTGATCTTGTTGGGTTATCTTGTTGATTTCGACAAGATCTCCGAATATCAGCACCACTTCCGCTACGGAAACCCCACGCAGGCACAACAAGTTAGCTTGCAGAATGGGATTATTGGAAACCTCGACGACCAGTTTACCTCGCTTAAGGAACTTTTCGTTGAGAACAGCAAGTGCGAGAAATGCAGGAAGTCTCCTTTGGTTGCCGGTTCTGTCCACGAAAACTTCGCAAATGCCAACACCAAGGCTATTTGGGACGAGCTCGTCGACGGAGTCGATGGTATGTATTTCTAACACTCTTCAATTTTCAAGATCTGGATTTTGAGATATACAAATGCTAACCGTCTTTGGTCTCCACAGAAATGAAGAAGAACCCACTCCATATCACTCCAGTGCACATGGATTTCATCAAGAAGAAGTTCGAGCAACTTGAGAGGGCTTACCGCCGCGACAACGTTGCTGCCGCTGGTCTCTGCTGAACGTCAAACTCTTAGACTCTCAACAGTGAAATTTGGGTGATGGAAAGGGACTGGAAGTGGGACACCTTTTGCTTTTGGGTCGCGTAAGCGGGATTGGTGTTTTGGGAGCAACCTCTTGATTTTGAGCAAACAACAATTAAAAAGACTTTGACCTCCCTACGATTATTTAAGCCCTCACAGAACTTCCTCCAACTGGTCTAATCATGCTGTAAGCTGTAGATATCTCGTCCTTTCCACCCCACTTTTTCAAATCCACGTCCAGCACATTAATTGTCTTCCATCCAAGTTTCTCGTAAAGTCCCTTCCCTTCGGGACTAGCGTCAATGTACGTCTCTAATCCCTCGTCGTCCACGAGCTTCAAACCCCATTCTAGCATCCGTTTCCCAATACCTTGTCTCTGAAACTCCGGATCAATGACCAAGATATGCATGTAAACATACTTCTTCCCCAACATCTTTTCATTCATAATTCGAGTGAACTCTCCGAAAAGCCATTTACCTAGCTCAGGGTTTCCTTCAGGAGGGAACTCGGTCGGGAAAGGGTTCTGAGGGCCTGAGTTGGAAAAGAAGTTCCATTTCGCGAAGCCAACAATACGACCAGATGGAGTAGTCGCTTTCATGAAACGGGTTTCTGGGTCTGTCTTCCCTGTTTGAAAGTACCTGCATCAGTGACGGCTCCGCAGTTTTGAGAGGGGAAACTTACAAACGTGACACAGATGAGCGGCAGATGCATCGATATTCGGAGGACCCACAATTAGATCCATTATAGGAGACTGTTTGAATGCAAGGTCGTAGAGAGCAGCTATCTCGAGGAAGTCATCCTCGGATTGTACGAGCGAGAGGGTGATTTCTGGCGGTGAAGACATGGCGGGGTAAATTCGTGACGCTTTTGATTCCGACCTGGCTCTTTACATAAAATTGGAAGAAACTTCTAATTAAGGAGCTGTAAGAACGATACTCGCTTTGAGAAATCTATTTAAAATCGAAGACTTGACAACTGGAAAAGTTGTTCAGCAGCCAGAAGAAAAGGTACCGAATGTGGTTGACTGCAGCCACACGGCACAGAGATAACGGAGACGTTCCCAAAAGGGAGACTTCTCCTCTTATATTGTCTCATGGGAACAATCAATAGGGACTAAAAGGGTCTATCCGTTTGCTCTTCTAGTTCGAGTGCTATTGCTGGTCTTGCAGCACTCGTTCCTCGAACTTCTTCCCCAAATGTTGTCAAGTTCAGTGAGTGAAGCCAAGTCGGCGCTTGGCTTTGCCCGCCAGGCCGGGGATCAGCGGGACCCCCACTTTGTCGATCATTCCACATTTTTCAAAAGCTTCAGGAACAATTGACGAACAGCTCAGTACTGTTCAATTGCACCAACGCTTCAATTGCTCAACCACAATCAGCTACAGTCAACTCAGATATCAAACATGTACGAAGAAACTCAGCAACTCGTCGGGAAAATGCAGAATTCAAGTCGCACGACAGCTTCCTCCGATCATCCAGGTAATGTAACCAGGCAAATGAACCGGTGTCCAATGCCCAATTCTTTGTGCCCTCCACCCTACTCTCTCGGAACGAACGAGAAGAGGAGGAGATGGTACTATGATTGGGAGTCGGTCTGAGAGCATACGGTTACAACTTGATCTGGATAATGCCAGCGCAAGAATCATGCTATCCGCCCTCCCCTTGCTCCCTATCCCCAATGTCTGGTTGGAAAAACTAATTGTCGCATAGCATGGTCTCCAGAGACGAAACGATGACGGACATAGAGAAGGCGCTTGAGAACGATAATCCTCAATCTCAATCGCAACTCCCAATTCCCAAGGAGAAAGAACCCACAGTCCAATTAGACCCAACTCTTCACATTGACGATCCTATCGCCTCCTCGGATCACAAAATACTCCAATGGACTCAGCGGATTGAACGATTGCTTGGCCTAGAAGCCCGCGGTATTCATCGAGTGAAAGAGAATGAACAGATAGCTAGGACAACACTTGGTTTCTGGCAGATTGTTATGATGTGGTTCTCAATCAACACTGCACCGCAAAACATTACTCTTGGAAGCATTGGGCGCGAGGTATATGGTCTGGGCTTCCGAGATGCTGTTCTTTGCAGTGTTTTTGGAGCAATACTGGGATGTATTCCCGTTGGATACACCGCTGGCTGGGGACCGTGGAGTGGCAATCGAACAATGGTCCGTACCAGTCAAACTCCCTAGCGTTAGCCTATCTCTAACTCGATTTAAGATATGCGCCAGATTTACAATGGGATGGTGGCCGGTGAAGATTTGTGTCTTGCTTAATCTGGTGATCCTCATTGGCTATGCCATGATAGATGCTGTTGTAGCAGGCCAAATGCTTTCTGCTGTTTCGCGTAATGGCAGTCTGACGGTACAAGTTGGGATAATAATAACTGCTATCATTACTTGGGGGATCACTACGTTCGGTATCAAACTGTTCCACTACTTTGAAAGGTGCGTCTTCCATTGACTTTAGCCGAGCTCTCTGCTCATGCTGAGCAGATATGCTTTCATCCCACAAACAGCAGTCCTTTTGATCCTGGCGGGGACGGCAGGTCCAAAGTTTGATACGCAATCTCCCTCTACCGTAGAAGGAGCAACACTTGCAGGCAATCGTCTGAGCTTCTTCTCTATCTGTCTGAGTGCAGCTATCACGTATGCACCAGGAGCTGCCGATTTTCTCGTGTACTGCGATCCAAAGATTGCTTCACGCTGGGAGGTGTTTGCCGCCACAATGGTAGGGCTCTCGCTGTCATTCACCTTTACCTTCGCTCTTGGCGCAGGTCTTGCTTCTGGGCTTCAGAATGACTCAGCCTGGGAAGCTGCAGGTGCCGGAACCGGTGCTCTTGTCGTAGCTGGTTACAATGGACCCGGAGGATTTGGCAAGTTCTGTGCAGTCGTATCAGCTTTGGGCCTAATTCCGAACATGGTGGCTCCCACCTACATTTCTGGCATCGACTTCCAGATCCTCGGGAGAGGGTTTGCCATGGTCCCTAGATTCATATGGAATACACTTGCGGTCGTTGTCTTTGCTGTGTGTGCACTTGCTGGCAGGAACAGCCTTTCCGCCATCTTCACGAACTTCTTGGCCTTGATGGGCTACTGTAAGCTGACCAAACCTTTTGCGAACTACCGCGTGCTGACTGAAAGTAGGGGTCGTAATTTGGATTGCTATCACCCTCGAAGAAGAATTCATCTTCCGTCGGAGACGCAGCCCCAGTTTTGTCTGGAGCGACTGGAATGCCCCAGAGAAATTGCCCATAGGAATTGCAGCATTCATTGCCTTTTGTGTTGGCTGGGTGGGCTCTGTGCTCTGTATGGCACAGTACTACTTCATAGGGCCGCTCGCTGCCTTGGTTGGAGACTATGGTGCTGACATGGGCAACTACGTCGGTTTTGGCTGGGCGCTGCTTGTCTATCCGCCTCTTAGATATTGGGAGCTGAGATTTTTTGGCAGATAAGCGACATGGCTTTCGAGTCAGCACATGCTCCTCCGCCATGTGCTGAGTCGAAAGCTTTGCGACAGTGTCTGAGAGCGTGGTCAAATAGATGGTTATTTATCGTGTCGCGGTACGGGCAGTGTCTTAAGACCAATTATCTCTACTCAGCCTATCAGAATCAATGTTCACTTAATGATACCGTGCTCACATGCCTTACGTGCCTGCATTTGTGGTTCATTTTCTCGATAAAATCTGGACCGGAAACGACAGCCTTCTCTCACGAAAACCTAGGACATCTATCCCCTCAAGCGGTGAAAACGCCTTTTAGCGTTATTTTCAGTGGTCTTAGCGTTACTTTAAGAACACCCCTCTTTCAACTCAACATAAGTCTCGTTTATTAGTATATATAAGTACTATGTAATAATATTAAATCATAAATCGAAGCTAATAAAGTTTTCTATCTTATTGAAATCTTTATAACTTTCCTTTTACATAGGATGCAGGCACTTGAATACATAGCTATTTTCGCGCTAAAAGGCGAAGCGAATCACCGCTTGAGGGGATAAAAATAAAAATAAAACTTCTAGACACAACTTCTACAGCTTCCCATTAAGTAAAGGCACTTGCTCTCCAGAACTCTTCCTCTTCTTAACACTGTCCAAGAACTCCTCTACGATCCCCTCATAATCACTCGCCAAATAACTGCCAAACCACTCCTCGCACCATGCCTTCCATCCAAACCACCCTCTCCACCCACTCGGAATACGCATCGTCTTCCTATCAGCTCTCAACCCTAGATCCCGCATCACCATATCCTCGTATTCCGGGGCCTCGAAGATAGCTAAGCGGTACGGATATGCGTTGAGGTATCTCTTCCTTCTGAAAGCTTCTACATGCGCGATATCTTTATTCATGGCTTCTTCATTGGCAAGAATAGCTTTCGTCGAGGGCGGCATGAGATCTTCGAGATATGCAATAGCCCAGAGAGAATTGATCTCAGAAGTCTGCTGGATTCGACCGCCTGCGTAGTTCCCTAAGATCACGAGTGACCTGTCGCCTCGTGCTGCTAGACTTGAGGGCACGATTGCGCGAAAGAGGCGGAAAGGCGTCTTGGTCGATTTGGGAACGTGAATGTTACTGGGTGGGTTCTTTAGCATGGGATTTTCGGCATCGATACGAGCTTCGGCAGTAGCATCGAGAGCTTTCCAATATTCTCTTTCTTTTGAAGAGAGCAGAGCTGGATCGACGGGTATGCCGAGCTCGTTGGCTAGTTCCGGTGAGAATAGAGGAGGGAAGGCTAGTTCCCAGCCGGTGCAGTAGACAATCGCGTCTGTGGTGATCCTGTCCCCGTTTGATAAGTTGATTGACTTCCCAATGGCTGAAACCATCTTGTCTCGAGTGACGTTGACAAGCTTTCCTTCATCCACTAATCTGAAAGTTTCGAGATCTCGCCCATGGAGCATCGTACCACCTGGAACAAACCAAAAAAGGCTGGCAAAGATGTCAGTATCTGCCTCCATAGCTGTTATCAGGAGAATTCTGCATGGGTCAGCACATACGTCGAAGGAACTGGCTCTAGCTTCTTCCCATTTTCGCTTCTATGGTATCGATTCTTCTTCGTGATAGCATCTTTCTTCACTTGGGCCGTCATGAATCCCCAAAACCAATTCAAGAACCATGTTCCGAACCACCACCTGCCACTGTGGAAAAATCTGTTTAACCAACGATCGGAGTTGTAGATACTGCTTGATACAAAGCCCATGAAGCGCTTTGTCGATAATTTGGCCAAGGACGACCCATCTGGATTCCGGGCTGGCATCATCCAGGTTGGCCCGCCTCCTTCCTGCCTGATGAGCCACTCGACCTTCTTCCCAGCTTGGGCGCATGCTCCGACAGCCTCGAGAGCTGACTTGTGCCCACCCACGACTGTCACATGTTGAACATTGTCATTGAGCAACTCTTGTTGGCGTTGGCCTACCTCAATGGCGTGGAAAGAAGTGCCTTCGAATCTGCTCAGGTCCCAAGGAGCTGGTTTTGGTTTTGATGTGATGCCAGTTGCTATGATGAGTTTGGTGCAGGTGATTTCTTCGACGTCACCTCCTGGTAATCCAGTCCGGCGAGTGACAACCTTCCAGCCAGTTCCGTTCCTCTCTACTCGTACAGCCTCCGTGTTGAATTGGCAGCGTTTAGGTATGTCGTATTTCTGAGCATACCGATTCTGCGTCCATTAGAAGGGCCTTTGAATGTGCTCGGGGAAACTTACCAGAAATTCGTTGACCTGGGCCCCGGTGACATCTCCCCAGAGCTCAGCTCCTACCTCCTTGGTCATGTCGAAATCTGTGAAGTTTGTCATAGGAGCGGGCATCTCGAAGATTAACCCCGGATAGATTCGCTCTGCTGACCAAACGCCGCCAATGGACTTTCCTCCATCTATGATGAGGATATCCACCGAAGGATTGAATTGAAGGTATGTCTTTGCGGCTACAATGCCATTGTGTCCAGCACCTATGATGACTACATCATGGTGCTTCGAGGATTTGGAGGAAGTCATTGTGGAAGATCAATATGAGGATACTATAAATGAATGTAACAGTTCAAAAACGCAGGAATTAATTCTATATGAAAGAAATAGGACGCCTTTGATAACTTCAATCTGAAGCGGCTAGATATTGATGGCTTGGAACTACATAGGCTTCCCTGAGGCTTGCTAGAAGTTGTGCTCACATCAGATCTGGTGGTGGAACCAATTAGATATCGTATACATCTAGGGCCATCTCTGCGATAGGTTCATAGTACGACTCCGTCCCGTAGAGTAAGCAAAATCTGGGGCTTTTAGTTATGAAGAACTTTGACGTGAAG
The DNA here is from genome assembly GCA_020747065.1 of Cadophora sp. MPI-SDFR-AT-0126. Classification (NCBI taxonomy): domain Eukaryota; kingdom Fungi; phylum Ascomycota; class Leotiomycetes; order Helotiales; family Ploettnerulaceae; genus Cadophora; species Cadophora sp. MPI-SDFR-AT-0126. The sequence continues at coordinate 950,804 of JAGMVK010000008.1, forward strand.
CACTAGATTCGCAGTGTTTCATGGGCTGATGGAACTTGCCCACTGAAGCGACCAATTCATCGGACATGACGGACCTCCGAGTGCTGCGAGTAGAAGAAATAGAAATGTTTTGATTGGAATTAATGTGATTTGTAAAAGATACACACGAAAGAGAAGTGAAAACCCGATGTTTGTTACTGCGGTTTGTTGCTTGTTTGCACATTTTATGTGGTTGCCGCCATTGATGAGGTGAGGGAGAGGCTGAAAGGCCGCTGCTGGTCGCGAAAAGTTCACGCCAGGCGACTTCGAGCTCAACATACCGAACCTCAAAACCCACTCACTTTTACGACGCCTTCTTCAAAACAACAAAACTTCCCTCTCCTTCCCAGTACAACATCGCAATCATGGCAGACACCGAGATGGATGTCGATGCGCCGCTCTCTCCAGAGCCAAAGCAAGACACCAAGAATGCCTCAATGGCCACCCATACCAATGCGACCGCTGTTCGCTCAATCGAAGGGTGGATCATCATCGTCACCAACGTCCACGAGGAGGCCAGCGAGGAGGATCTGAACGACTTGTTCGCGGACTTCGGAGAGATCAAGAACCTACACTTGAATCTAGATCGCCGAACTGGTTATGTCAAGGTACGGGCGCACGCAAGGCTGAGGATGGAACTGGCTGATGAAGTACTGGAATAGGGCTATGCGCTGATCGAATACCCAACTCTGGACGAGGCCCGCAAGGCGATTGATGGTGCGCACAATACCAAGCTGTTAGATCAGACGATCGAGGTTGATTTCGCTTTCGTACGGCCACCGCCAGGTAAGGGCAGAGGAGGACGACCACCGGCGAAGGGACGAGCTAGAAGTCGGAGTCGCAGCCCAGGTGCTAGGGATGAGGTTATTGAGTGAAGGACCGGCGAAGATACCTGAATTTCCAAAAGCTACGGCGTCTGCTTGGCCGATGTGTCCAATTTAGAGGCATGTCGGCGTGTGATTGATGGCCTCAATGGTATGGTTTTCAGAGTCAATATCGATGGATGAAATTAACATTTCTGCAGAGCCTCGAAATCAAAATTTGATTCCCGATTTTTACGAAGCATTTGGCAATTCGTGATTTCATGCATTGGGGAGATATCGGTGGCAGGTTGGATATCCAAATTTCTTCCTGGTGCAATCTCATCAGGCAAGTAATCCTTTACGACATCCACCTTGAAGATGGAAAAGCCGAGTGCATGCAGCCACGCGATACTGCATTAATATGTATACTGAAACCCTTGCACGGGGGCATTGTGTGAATTCAGCTACAGAAAACTCTTTCATGCTGCTGAAAACCGGACGGCAACTCTTGCCCTCCGACAATACACGACGATCCCCTCAGATATGTCCAAAGCCCTCTTAAGATGGTCCTTAAACGGTAACATCAAGCGGAGGAGCACTTTGTATGCGTCGCCCATGAACCTTCAACCATCCCTTGGAGTCCCAATGGTCTCCTCTGTCGAGAAGAAGCCCAGCATAATTTCTCTCTGGGGTATGTCTAACATGAGAATAGACCCAACGAAGACCTTCAAGTAAGCGTCTCTCCATTTTATGAGCCGAACGTGCGTCCATACACTTGAACGTCCTCGAAGCGTTCTATGTTGAGAAGTATTCTCAAAACGAGTTATAACCAGCTTCATTAATGTCGCCTAAGCTTATGCGTTTGAACTGCAAAGATTTATCTGCGGAGACCTATTTTTCAATCGACACGTATTGTAGACTTGAACGACCTACCCCTCTTTGCTTGCTACGAGTATCGAGCGAAAGTCCCCCCTCTGTGAGAAGATATGGCCCCCCATTTCAGTAGTCAAAATACGCAAGTCTGTACTGAGTGAAAGGACCACCTATCCCCTTACCTGCGACAGTAGCTTTGATCCATACTCTAGCGTCAGCGCTTTCTTGTACTCGGCAGCTGCCTCTAATGACACGATATGGAAAAGGCAGCAGATAATTTCCGTCAGGTAGGTATCTGTTTCAGTGTTTAGACTCCTGAAATAGCGAGGTGAATCAGAGAGAACAGTACTTGTGTGCCAGGCTATCTTTTCGTAGCTCAACGAATGAAACCAACTGCTTGAAGAAGGTCTCTCCAATGTCGTGGCATAGAAAATAGAAATCAGAAGGCCTTGGATAGCTTTGTGGGAAACTGATTTGCTCTCGAGACTTGCGGGAAGGAATGGTGGGGGAAGGTGCACTGCCAAGCAAACGCTTTTCAATTTTTCCTCGTTGCTCTTTTAACATGGAAGCCAGGATATCAAGTAGCGATTATCAAGATATATTGAATCGCTTGCAAACAATCTTTTGAGGCCGCCAGAGTGGTTCGATAGGCATTCTCAGATATACTGAATCGTGATTCAAGGAACATAGGTCCGAAACTGAGGTCGGCCCGGCCCTTTTCAAAGTGACAACACAAAGGCAAGACATAACTCACTTGACCTCGTAGCTGATAATAACTTTTGTCATTCCCAGTAATCAACATATATTCACATCCTATGGTCATGACATCTTTGCAACATCCCGCTGTAGTGATACTTGAAGTGCCTCTTGATTTCTTGATGGGCACTAAGAGCCCGGGCAACTCCGACTCGTCACGAGCGAAGTGGGGTTGGACCTGAAATCTCTGACAGAGTTTTACCGCTCGTATGTATACAAATAAGAGAAAATTTTCAACAAATCAGCGGTGACGTGGCCGTAAGTTCATCCCTTAAAGCACATCAAACAACATCTCTAATAATGAACAGGAGCGGTTATGGCGCTAGTTTCAGGTATATCAAGTCACCAATACTAGTTCGAAAGAGCGAGGGTTCGAATCCCTCCGTCATCATTGTTTTTTGCTTCTTTGTTCTTCTGACTGTCCCGATTCAATCCTGAAGTGAGAATTTTATGGTTCTAGCGAGAATCAGAAATCACGGCGCAGCTTTCTGTTTTGCCTCTTTTTTGACTGACTATAGGAGCTGTACCACACTCTATTCGCGAGGATATTACCCTATCTTTCTCAACTTTATCAAGTTTGCCAATGGTGTAGTTCTTCGGGGCTGAAAAATCATTTTGTGGGTTCAGGGTTTCCTGCACTACCACCTCGGCTGCTAAGCGAGCATGCAAAACACCCCACAACGGAAGCGAGAATGTCAATAAACTGCTAATCGACGAAAGAACTTGCCTCCGTACATGATATCACCATTAAATAAGCCATTTCAATGTTTATGGGGATGATCCATGACCGTTTTGAAACTCAAGGAGGCAAATCGCAAGTCAATTGCGAGGCCTGGATTGAGCGCCCTCTATGCCCCAATGAGGAGGCCTCAGCTGTGTTCCATAGTACTGAAACTCTTGATCTTGAGTTGGCTGTGTCCTATTCTCTGGCAATTCTCCATGCTCCTCGGTCAATATCAAATGGGACCTTTATGGCTGAATGTGATGGGGAAGAGGTCATTAGAATCTATTGAAAAGTAGGCAGAAACGATTTGAAATATGCTAAACCTCACTCTAGAAGCGTGTTCATATGGTTACATTTAGAATCTTCTCATCTAAGCACAAATTAAGGATCGGTTCTGTCTCTCTGAACTGAAAGTAGAGAATTTATGAACCTGCTTGAGAAAGCTTTGGCTGCTGCCTCACGGCTCAAATACGAAGCTTGCAAATTTCTACAAATCCACTTGCGGCAGGCACGTTGGAGTGAATTCTGTCTTATTGCTAAGGTTCGTGGAACCTAATGATAGCTCCTCTTTGATTCCTCGCCTCTTCTAAGTCTCATGCACTTGACATTCTTCCTATCAACGTCTCCTCCCCCAGGACTTCAACTACAATTCTACAATCAGCAACCCACTTCAGCATTAGCTTCAGCATAAAAGCAGTGTCCGATATGGTACCTCCACCAGCAAAGAAGCAGAAGCTTTCTCAAAGTATGTGTCAATCTTAATGCTTTCTTGTTAATATCAACTGTCTTGCACAGACTTACTCCCAACAGGCTCTGCAATCATCTTCACTACGCTCAAAAATGAGCCGAATACTCGGCTGTTTGTCTTCAACCAGGAGTTCCATGTCTTTGCAGAACCCTTAAGGATGAATTCTGCATTCTTTGAGAGAGCGTTTGATCCATCCAATGGTATCGAACTGAGTTCGAGCTCACCTCTCTTCAAGAGCGACTGGTACACTAGCCTGGACAAGGACGTTGGATGGGTACTCACTCCTGGCTCTCAAAAACACGACAAGGATGAAGACTTCACCATTTCCAAAGGCAAACGGTCTCAGGAGCAGAAAGCGTTCAACAACATCCTCTGCGCAATCTTCAATAGAGAGTACCAAGTTTCCAACGCAGCTGAGCTTAACTCCATGGTCACTCAAGCAGCATATTACGGTGCTCTTCCCGTTGTTTCAAACTCTCTCACAGGACCATTATACACCAGCTCTGAATTGCTTTCTACCGATTTCGATGCCACCACCCTTCTCGAGTCCGCATACAAGCTCCGTCACAAGGCCTTGTTTCGCGAGTGCTTCATTTATGTTCTTGGCCCATGGTCCAACCCACAATACAAAAAATTATTAGATGGACCTCTCTTCAAATTGGCGGACACAGCCTACAAGAGAATGGAAATGCACATCATGAAAATTCACATGGATATGTTTCAACTTGCCTCCAACTGCCCTCCCGACTCAGACGAGTTCATAAACGGCGGCACCGAGTATGTTCAACATCTATTGGGCTTGGCACCAAAGTGTGTGAGCGACGAAGGTAGGATTATCATGCCAAAGTTCTTCCGCAGTTGCATGACGGCTGCAGCAAGAAAGTACCCCGAGCCTCATGATGAGGTCAAGAAGATGCTGGGGAGATTTTTGCAGAACAGACTGGTGTTGTTGAAGGATGCTGTGTCTGGTGTGGGAGAATTCGAGGATTATTTTCTGCACTTCACCATTCCAGATCGGATGCTTCCTTGGGATGTCAACGAAATTACTTGGTGATATAAAAGGCAAGTCACAAACTATGCCCATCATAATCAGTCAATCAATCATTAATTACTGGTAGACTCGCTCAGAGGAATTCCTCGATTCTACAGCAACTGCTCGTGAACAGTGCCTGGAAGTGGACTTGGGGAGGATTCATTATCGCACCAAACTTGGTTGTCATTTAACATCTGCTTTCTAGGTATTGGGGTGAAGGACGGTGGAGGTTTCAGACCAAGCGGCCCTTCAACTTACTCACATATGTTCGTAGCCTTTTGCTCAAGGATTTGGGGATTTCTGCAGTATTTGTTCGCAGCATGGACTTACATGACACATAATTTAGGGGTGGTACGTGCAGGATGCTGACCAGGCTCTCAACTGTCAATATTCACCTTTATATCGATCAATCAAAGCTTTTCATTGATACAAACAATGCGGAGGCTCAAGAAGAGTCAAACACACATAATTACAAATAGCAGCTTCATCTGTCCATTTAATTTCATCTGATGTTCTTGGGCATCGAAGTGAGTCCAGCCTTCTGCTGTAACTTTATTCCATCCTCGACTCTGTTCACTTTCGGTTCCTGCTACGGCAGGGATCCAATTTCTGGGGCGTCAAATTCTCATTTGCCACTCTTCTATCCAATGTTCAACTTGTATAAAAGTGCCTTGTGCTAATTATCCCCAGGCAAAGCTTGCAAGTCTTACGATTACTTCTTTTCGGTGGATATCTCTGAGGACAAGCTTCCATGAGATAAGACGAAAATTGACTGCTACTCTGCTGTGAGACTGCATGTGTCATTGGGGGCTATCGGAAGGAGACGATGTTGCGAGCCGAGTTTTGAGTAGTTGAGCATCGAATGAGCTCTATGATGTTTGCCACCAAGATTGCTACGCCGTCGGGAAAAATCGACTCTTGAGGAGATTGGGGGGCCGATTTCCGTTGCACGAAAACATTCGTCCTTGGCGAGGTAATGACTGAGCTACTTTATTGGCTGATAATACTACAGCGGGCCAGGTAAAAATTATAGGACAAGGGCCAAAAGCTGTTTTAGATCAACGAGCTGGGAACCTTTCCGAGGGATCGCTCGTTACTGGGTCAGGCAACACTTAACCGCTGGGCCTCCGTAGGTGTTTAATCCTCCGCATGAATTTCCCATCAAAAAAGGAGCGGTTGTATGCATGAGGGCCGGCGTGATAAGGGCTTGGCGTGCCAAATTGAGGTTGTTGTGCAACACAGGCATTGGGGGCCAAATTGAAGCTCGCCCCAAGAGAGCTGGCATTCAGCTTACCGTAGAATTATACTTATTGAAACTGTTGCCCTCAATCATCCGTTCTGACTCTTCGTCCGTATTCTGCAAATTCTCGAGGCGTTGCTTTCAAGTTTTACAGAAACTAAATACCGTGTGAACTTGTGGCTGCCCCTCAAAGCCAAGAAAACCGATAATATGGACATATCCATGGCACAAGGCGGAACACTTACACCAAACAATAAAACTCAAAGTTCACTCAGCGATGATATAGCCAACAACTCTCCGAGTGGCCTGGAAATTGAAAAAGGGGGAGTAAAGTGAGGAGTTATTTATCATGATCTTATACCTGGTTTTCACCATGATAGTTCTGTATAATTTCATGTTTCAACATGAACTCAAGAGCTTAGATATCAAAAAGCTAACCCTCAACTTATGATAGGATAGGACTCATATTCCTTCGAAAGAGGATGAAAGCTCTCGTGGCGACCCTGCCGGTCCCCCTATAAAGCTTGAGCAGAGCGTGCGCAACACATTGAGAGCCTGGGGACTTGGTGCAGTGTACCGTCTTGTATTCGCGCCCAAGGAACAGCGTTATGTTGTCATATTCAAGAGCTATTTTGTGGCCGTGCTGGTTGCCTTTGTTCATATACCACCCGTCGCCGCAACTACGGTATTGACCCTTCTGATGTACTGGAATTACTGGGTTGGGGCGGACTTGGCCCCCTCTCACAAGTGGGAAAGACAGGCCATCTTAGGTATCCAGCTCGCGGCCAAGGTGTTGGAAATCATGACCACCGCTCCGCTAGCAACTAACTTATCGTCTTTACCTCGTCCACCGCGAAGTTGCCCTAGGCAAAGGCGCGCCCCTGGCAGCCTTATTTGTAGGGTCCAACTTCATGTCGCCAAGCTACCTTTTGTCGGAGGAGTTCTTTGCCTTACTCACAGGGAGATTCGCAAACTGGAGTAAGAAAGTCCTCTTCATTTTATTTACCGTCATCTGTTGCGTCCTGGCAGTGACCGCTGGTCCGGCCGCAGCAACTATTATGCTACAGCTGAACGACTGGCAGCGTATGGGAGGAACCTGTGTATTCTTGAATATCACCCGTGACACCCTCTATCAACACAACTACACGTCAAGTCATACTCTGAGCGGAGATGTCTGCCTAGTTACTGGAAGTTCACGGTGTCCTTCTGCGGGCTGGGAAAATCTGCAGCGCTACGCCGAGTATTTCCCGGTCCACGCAGGACCCCAGTCGAAGGGAGTCAACCTCCGTCCTCCTGTTGTCATTTATATACCAACAATTGAGTCAATGGTGAGGCTGAGCTCAACCGTTCGTGAGCCGGTGGGGGTCGACACGTCGGACTTCTCGGTGGGAGAGTCGAGAATGGTTATGCCCTTCCGCGTGGTTGGTGAGGCGCTTGTTCAAGTGGTGAAGGATTGGGGCCAGGGGTCGGTCGAAACAGCTTATAAAGATGGGATCAATCGCAGAGGGGCAAGTCACCAGCTGACCGCACGGATTCAAACGCCTACTGCGAAGACACGATGCTCGATGACCTTCATAAACGGCGAAACCCAATCAAGTAGTGCGACGCAAGCCATCTTTCCAGATTTGCGCACTTATAATGGCTATTATCAGCTGCTCAACACGACAGTAGACATCCCAGCTGTGCAAGTCATCCTGCAGACTATCAATAGGACAGCCCCTGATATTCGTTTCTTTGATATCGACAGCCAATCCAGTATAGCGTCCAACTCTCACTCGGCACCGTGGTCTCCCTTCCAGTAGCAGTGCAGAATGGTTCTTCAGCTCTTTACGGATGCTTCACTATTGCTAACCTCATAGTTCAAACAAACGACGCAACCCACGACCACCAGGTAATCTTAGATGTGGTGCCAAACGGTGCTCAATGGCTTCTCAGTCGGGACAATGCCGTCACCATCCACTCATCCTTCGCAAACCTCACCAACCCGACACTCGACTCGTTCAATACTAGTGCGATGGTTTTCGAGAGGTTAGCTCACGCCGGTGGGCTTGGGACCGTGACACCGGCCGCCGCAGAGTGGAGCATCGGCCATGTCGAGACTATCATCAACCTCATGATGGTCAACGGGTTGTCCAACGCGATGCCAAACGTAAGGCCATTCAAGGATCCTAATCAGGGCGCTCGGTGGCGCGACATGTTCCCGAAAGGCCGGTCCTTCGGCCCCCAGCGCGGGCTCAGCATCTACAATGTGTCGGAACCAGACAGCTACGGGGGGGTCGACTTCGAGGTGAAGGCCATGGGCTGGGCGTACATGGCCATGAATAACACGTCGCGTAACGCTCTCATCGTGCTCTTTGTATACTCGGGGGTGGCGTTACTCTCCATCGCATGGAGCGTTGCATCCGGCCTGACGAGCCCCAGCTGGAGCTCGGTGCCGTCGCTCTTTTCAGTCGCCATGCGCAGCAAGCCGCGTCCGGGCGACGAGATGCGTATCTTTGATGATAACAAGATGTGGCGCCAAACTTATCTCATTTTGGCCGACGGCGACCAGGTGGTGGTGCGCCAGGTACACGAGGCGATACTGTCCCTACCGAAGAGCGAATTAAGCCAAACGAGGCGTATAGGTAGGGACTACAAACCCAAGCAGGAAGCAGGCCTGGTTAAGCGACTTTAGTCTTGGTCGACTTCACGTTGTGGAGGAATACTCGAGGCGGTTCAAGTTCCAGGGATAGGTACATTGTTTGTGGCGAAGTTGAGAAAGTGAAGATTCCTGTAGAAGAACTCATAATTGGAGTTTCACTCTGATGCATATCCTCGCAAGCAACTTCGTTTCTTAGTTCAATGAATGTCTGTCGGGAATAATTGCAACGATGAAATTGCTCTTTTCTTCTGTGTATTGGGCTAGACTGTGTGGGTATCCACCAAAAGAAAGTTTACGGATCCCCAATCAGATATCATCCTTCATGAGCAGACTAAACCCTTTCTCGAATACCTTCGAAATTTTTTTTGCCAGCTTTAGACCATTTCTCTATCTCCCATGAGAGCCACAAAGCGCAGAAGCAGGACATTTGTATGTGTATTACTTCAGGCACGACTCTATCTGTGCTAGTTTGTGTCAGCAATCGCACAGAGGCTTCTCTGGATGGAGATCTGAGCTCACTCAATCTAAAAATCTGTCTCATTGACATCCCACGGAAGGTCTTCGTCATCGATCTCCACACAAAGAAAATGATCTTCCATATTGGCTTGAGGGTAGTTCGGACTAAATTCGTCTAACGGGATTCCGTCTTCCACTCCAAGATAGTAGGGTGGGAATAGATCAGAGCCAGTGCCAGACTCGAGAGCGTCTCTGTTCAATACTAGGTTGCTCTTCAATAGACTTGCTATGAGAGTTGCAACTTCGTTATCCCGAATGTCGTCGAGGAATTCGTCATCGATGTCAAAAGGGCTTCTTTTGAGAATCCGGTAAAAACTTCTAAAATAAGCTGGGGTATCCACTGTGAGGGCTTGGGCTCTGTTAACAGTATGCGTGATAGCTTCGACTATTTTTTTTTAATGACAGCTGATTCCTGTTCTCGGTAACAGAAATACTCTTCCCCTATGTCTTGCGTCAATTGACAATGGATCTCAGAAATCTTGGCTGCCACCTCCGCCCAAGCAGCACGAGCAATTTTCTTCAATCTAGGATTATCGAGTGTGTTATAAGCCGGCTCACTCCAGGGACCCACCACCCAGATCAAGCTTTCTCGGAAGAGAAGTTTGTTCTTAAGCTTCGCCACTGCTGTAAAGACTTTGCAACGAAATCGAGGTATATCCTTGATAAATTCGGGACTGATGTGGAAGGCCATATCGAGGGTCCGCGATATCACTGGCAAGGCACAGTAAAAATCGGCTAATTGTGTCAAAGAGAGGAAGAGCTCGCCACTGTCAATGACGTAGGGTTTGAGATAAATTGCAGATAGCAAGATTTCGAAGGCCTTGATCTCAAGGGATTCATCGCCAGAGAAGACTGCTGACTGGATCGAATTTGCGGTCTGTATGGCCAGGTTTAGCTCAGGTTTGGCCAGATTACTCTGCAACTTACATCCGACTTCGCAGCAGTGAGGTACCAGCTTGAGTTATCAGGCCCGTCGATCTCAGTGGCCCAATGTTAGTTGAAAGATCCTGACATTCCATTGTATGAGACTTGGGAGGTCGCAGCTGGACGCAAATTTTCTTCAACTGCGGTGCCGATTGGAAAGGCGTTAGCGACCTTTGGGGTCTTGTCTGGGGAGTCGAGGAATTTTCTGAAGTATGCTGAGTACAGTTTCAGCAAGATTGAATGAACGTGTAATTCTTGATCGAAGACTACGAGTCGTACGTCTGGTTGAAAGCCCGGTGTGGTGAACATAATCGGCTTTCTGCGATTTTGCTCCTGTGCTGCGTGTTCTGCCATGGCGGAAAGATCTCGAGATTTCACGGTGGAAGTTGGAGATTGTGCGATGTCGAGGAAGAATTCGAGGATGGGTAATGGCGGGAGAAGGCGTCAGAAAATATCCACTCTGATTCTAGTCGCAGGTGAAGTGCTAGCGTGAATGCAGTCGATGAGGATGGTGTTGAATCGCTTAGTTCGCGCTAGTCTAAACAGTGGCAGCACAACAAAACCAATTCCTCTCTCTCCACACTGCGCTTGAATAACTTTCGATATCAGACAATCTCGAAGATCTTCTACAAGTCTCCAAGTTCTTGACCATTTCTCGACTCTTCAATCCACTTTGAACGCCCAGAGGCCATCGAGTCACTGTGAGCATCCTCCTTGTCCAAGCTCTCGCTCAGGCGACCGCGGCACGGTAAATCGGTTCTACGAAAACTCAGGTCAAGCTTAATACAGCTGTAAAAATCATACACGATAGCTGCATACTGCCCACGTTACTATCCAGACCAAGGGTATGGCCTCTTCAGATAATGCGAGTGCAGGTGAGCCCGAGATTTTCAAAGCTCGAGGTTTGGTCGTCGACACACGCCTACAAGTTTTCGGCGCTACCTTTCTTGTCCACTCGACGATCCTGAAATTGTACTCTCAGTACTTCGCAACTTACATGGACTCGGCCGATAAAGTGAAGAGCACTACAGCTGGCGATTCTGGCCTTTCCACTGCGTTCCAGTACGAATGGGTAACCAAAGTCTTGGATGGTGGTACTGACTGGCAACTAGTCTCTGCCGGACCTAAGGTATGTACAACACTGATTAGATGTAATTCGTAACATAAACCACAATCTCTCTATAGTAGGCAAATATCTCGGTGGATTCTTGCTGACAGTCTTTAGGCAGGTGACCCTACCGTTACACCAAGTCATATCGACCCAGAAAAGGAGACGATTGCTTTCAGAAACCTCCTCAACGCCATGTACAACATTCCATACACACTGCTGGCCGAGGAAATAATCGCTTTGACAAAAGTTGCTGCGTTCTATATGGCCCTGCCGGTCGTCTCACGATCTTTGAAGAGAGTCTTCTGGGATAGCAGGGAGTTCATCGCTGAAGAGATCCGCAACAATCCATGTCAGATGCTGTACGCAGCAGCAGAGTTAAGATGCACGGAGCTCTTCGATGACGCAATAATCTGGTGCCTCGGACCGTTCAGTGATCCCTTGTATACGACTTTACAAGATCCGAAGTTGAAGCGAATCGCGGACCAGATGTACCATAGGCTCAAGGCTGATGTTCACGCACTACATTATAATCTTATGGAAGATCTTGCCGAGGATGAAAATTGAGCAGCTGAGATCCTGGCTCTACTGAGGAAGCAAATGACGCTAGGAAGAAAGATCAAAGACTCGCAAGGTGGAAAGTTGCTCATGCCAAAGCTAGTCAGAGACTTGTACCGCGAAATCAAGTTGGGTGAGGAGCTTGGAACCATAAAAGAATCTGTCCTTGACGACTTGGAGGACCTGACGGCAAATGGTCTTCACCTTGGCACTAATACAGACCTCCAGGCTGGTGACGAGGATGGCTCTTGCGAGGACTATTTCTTGATCGATTATATGTGGTGGGATGAGTACCCATGGGACTTTTCGCAGCTCGATTGGTAATTTCAAATGGTAAGTAAACGCCTATCCTGCAAAAACTTTCTGTGGCTTGTTCTTACGCTCGCTAGGGTTCTGGAAATGTGCATGCTAGCTGGACTTCTTGAGGAAAGTCATCGACATCCAAACCAGATGAATTTCCTAAGGTCGAGGACTTTGTTTCTGGCCTGCCATAGACCTTCTCCGCATATCTATCTACTCTCCATGTGGGACCGATTGGCCGTTTGTCAACCAAGTTCGGTCTGCATCTTGACCAAGGGACAGAGCAACTGAGGGATAGATACCATGGAATTAAAAGGCGACTATCGACCCCTACTTGTGGAAATTTCCTATACATCCATCGATGACATAGATGACAGGGGAATAATATAGACTGGCAGAACCCAATGCAACTTCCAAAACTTCGGTCATCAAATGCGAGGTCAGTCCTTGGGTTGGTCTCGTTTCTCGCACATCGAGAAGGCTAAATCCAGCTCGGAATTCGTAAAACAGATTTCACAGAGTCAATTCAGTCTCGCCTCGTCTATTTCTCCCTCTCATATTTCATCATCCGATTCCCAAGCCATGGTAAGTTTGCAAGCAGCTGAGAGAATCTACGAGTTATTTGGGCGGGTTTATTCCTCTAGCGTCACCTATTCTGTATGTAGCTACACGGATTGGCGTAGGTGATCAACAGACAACGCAAGTAAATGTCCGATCAACAGATAAGTGAGCACGTATCGACCAATTATTAAAAGCTCGAGTCTTTTAAGAGCAGACCTTCCCAATGTCAATGCTTTGATGTTGACGCAGAAGGAACCAAGCTCGCCTATTCTGCGCTAATTTGGCCGGGGGTGACCTGCTTCCCTTCCTTTGCCTTCCCCGTGCTTTTCCTCCGAACGCAACTACAAGCATACTTCGATCTTGAGGTGTAAAAAACTCCCTGAACGCACTGCACGTCTCCTTATCGAAACCCAGCGATTCGCGACGCTGGACTCTTCCTCTAAACGTCAACACCAGATCCAGTTCTTAAACCTCACCTTGAACATGGCGAGCCTCGATGATACCACACAGGAGCCTATCGTCTTCAAAGCAAGAGGTATGGAGAACGACACTCGTCTCAGAGTCTTCGACATAGTCTTCCACGTCAGCTCCGCAGTCTTAAAGATGCACTCACAGTACTTCTTCAAGTTCCTTGACTCGGCGGATAAGGCTTTTGGCAGCGGCCACGGAGATTTCAAGTACGACTGGGTTACAAAGATCGTGGATGAGGGAGACGATTGGCAACTGGTTTGCGCCGGCCCAAATGTAAGTTGCTTCAGGATCAAATCGTCTCCTGCGGAGCCAAAGCTTGACAGAACGAACACGTTTGATCTAACAAACCAATTGTAGGCTGGCGAGCTCAATCTGAGCCAATGGGACAAGAAGAAACAACCTCACGACAAATACATGCAGAAAAATGCATTCCACAACATTCTCAAAGCCATGTATACGATCCCATATGTGTTGCCTATGGTACAAGGCCTGCTTATTATGACGGGTCTGGCTCGATTTTACATGTGCCTTCCCCTCGTATCACGAACGCTTGAAGGGGCCATCGCGACAAGTCGTACTCTATCTCGGCTTCAGCTGCGAAAGTTCTTGCTTCAAACTACTTTCAGTAGCGATTGAACTTAGAAATAAAGCTCTGTTCAAGGATTCTTTGATTTACTGCCTCGGCCCCTTTTCCAACCCGAGTTTCGAAAGAATGACCGACAAGAAGCTTAGGAAGATCGCTCAGTCTCATCATCATAAACTCCGGTCCACCGTCTTCAAGGAACTTCATACAATTATCTACTCCTGGATTCAGGAGATACCCCACAGAGACACGTCAGTTGCAGCAGATGATACAGATAACGACCTTACTTCTGCTTGGTTCAAGCGCGGATTGGCTTTGGAAGCACAGAGAATGGACCACGGCCACGAAGTCTATCTACCCAGACTATTCCGTGGGATGCTTGAAGATGGGCACTTTGATGATGATTTTTTCGAACCATTACAATGGCTCTTGAAAAATGACTTGACAATTGGGTCCGGCATTTTGGAGCATGCTGGGGAAGGCATCTTTAAAGACTTCTTTTTATTCAGCACTATCGACGACGATGACGATTACCCTTGGGACACGACGGTCGATGACTGGTAACCTTAGACACTCCCCCCAGGCTCAGTCCCTACGAAATCGTCCGCAGGCTCAAAGTAGCACCGCTTGACGGTTCCGTTTGTTGCAACTAGCACACTTCATTTCCTGTCCATCTACAAAAGTGCGACATACATGATCTCGGTACACAATGGCTGGCAAACCAGTACACAGCTTCGGTGCCATCTCGAGTCTCGAGTCCGAATTCAAGGCTGTCCTCATTCGTCGACAATGGGGGGACATCACCGCAACACCGTCATACAACTCGACTTCCGCTCTACCAAATTCCTCATCTTCGATTTTTCATTTTTTTTCTCTCCAAAAGTGTAAACTCAAATTTCAACTCAAAACACGGCTGAGTGCTCCGCATACATCTTCTCTCGCAACTCTGATCTGGTAGTCTTTGCTGCCTCCGCACTTCCGACTTCCACTCCTGTCTCAGAATCTGACTACCCTCATCATCTTGCAGGCATTCTGCTACGATATGCGAATTTGCTATTGAAAGAGATGGCTTTGTTCTCATGCGTGGAGATATGGGCAGGTGAAGGACCAGCTAGATATTTGAAAGGGAGTAATGGGGGAAGATTGTACGTTAGAGAATAAATGAGAGAAGACATTAAGAACGTGAAACTCGAAATCAACATGCTGAGCATGTAGTAATAGAGTGAGTGATCGATCATATGCAAGGAGGCTGGATGAGTTGATGTAAAACATAAGTGTCGCATGATGCGGATACGGTATAAAATGACTTGCTAGAGCCGTGTTGAAGAGTAGTCGAGGCAAGTGCCTGGTACTTAGGCATACATACAGTATCATCACGGCGACCAGAGACTGTACTGCAGCTTTCTCAATTCTCTTCATTCATTCGTAACTCATCTACGTGTCTCTATGTCTACCGACCATCTCCTCATCGCCGCCTTTCACCTTCTACTTCCCCCCTCTCTACACAGGCCATTCCATACCTCCGCAAACGACACCCTCAATTCGTCACACTCCTCAAAGCCATCGCCCCTAAAACACCAAGCAGTAACCCCATCCTCTCATCCCCTCCCCCACCTCCAGCACCATTCCCATTAACACCCTTCTTCCCCGCTCCACTCCCAGCACCGCCAGCGACAGCATTCAACTTATAAATCTTCCTCGCCCTCTTCTCATCGACCATCACTGCTAGATTCTCATCTGTGAAGGGGATGTTCTCGCCTTCGATGGAGGAGGTGAGATGGTTGGTTACGGATGAGAGGGGAATGGGGCTGTGGGGAGTGGAGAGTTTGATGATTAGGAGGTTGGTAGTTGTGGTGGGTGTTAGGCCGAAGCGCCGGAAGGATTCGGCGATCTGTTCGGGAGAAGAGGCGTGGTGGTTAGTTTGTGGTGCTGTGTATTGTAGTGTGGGAGATAGAGAGGTATATGGAAGAAAAGGAGGAGGAGGGCAGGGAAGTGTGGGACGGAGATGAGGGGTTTAAGTAGCTGTGAAGAGATTTGAGGGTGATGAATGTGATGAGTGGGTGGTGTAAGGTGGATGGGAGAGGGGTTGAGGTTGATGTCATGCTCTTGAGATACAACTGGAGGACCGATGGAGAGAGAACCCCCTCTCTCCCCTTAGGGGAAACTCAAGGATATGAGAAGGGGCTATGACGAACATTGTTATTAGGAGAGAGCGAGAACACAATCTCTGAGTGGACATTGCGGCTCCGTAGTCTGTTCTCTAGCAGATCGTTGACGGCGCGGTAGGCGGCTGCTAGGATGTGGACTTTGGAGAGGATCTGTTTCTTCGTTAGTATCGTACTTGTAGGTAGATTGAATGGAATGAAGCGGGAATATGGAAAGATGGCGAGCGTATGTCCAGCATGGATGAATTCTATATCACGTGATACGCCCCTCCAAGATTTTTCAGCGGGGTACAACGCTTCTGGTCTGCGTGTGATGCAGGAGGAAGGAAGTGTGTGAGAGAGAGACAAACCACACTAGCATCGATCAATGCATACTCGAAATCTGTATTGCCCGCGAGCAGCTGCTGGTGCAGAAAAGCCGCGTTAGTGACGTTGCGGTAGAGGGCGATGTGGAGGTCGTAATTGGGCGGGAGGTGCTCGAGATGTATTGTTTGGATGTGCGACATTTTGGCTTGTGCTGGTTGCCTATAGGGCTGAATGGCGTTTAGGAAGATGATGGGTAGAAGGTGTTTGTGTGTTACGAACCGCCGGTTGTGTCGGCTATTGCAAAGCTTCTGGAACGGCCTGGTTGTAGATTCTCACGGTTTCGTTGATGGATTCGCGAGTTTGGCGTCTAAGCCCGCAGTGGAAACGAGTGGATCCTCAGCCTTGTGGGCTCGAGGGAACCCTGGGTTTGTGAGTGGATGTGTGGATTTTGCTTGTTTTCGAGGGCTGGCGAGGTATCCGATGGGTTGCAGTGGATTCTGTGTGGTGCGGCTGTAGCAGGAGCTTGGGAAAAGGGGTGAGTGTGTGATGGAAGCCTGCTCCACGTGCGATTTGGTAAGAGGCTGTGACGGAGGAATAGTAGCGGTGGAGCCTGAAATAGAAATCTTTTTGTTTCGTTTTTGTCTGCCTCGCAGAATGTGGAATTCCTCCTCCTCCTTTCCATGCTTTTCTGTCTAGCTAGGATGTTGTGTTGCTCTTTACTTGGAAAGGGTGCACGGAGTTCGCGTGGCCCACTCGTGACGTTGAATAGTGAGGCGGAGGGGAGGAAAGTTTAGACGAAGCGAATCCGTTCCTTTCTCTGGTAGCGACTCAACTACCGACTGAAGACATGAAGCTTATTTGCCTGCCGGATGTCAGCAGCAGATGTAACGTAGACATGGGTTGAGATTATGACATTCACATTTTCGTTTCTCATTCGAGAAAAGCGAGCAAGAAAGAGATGGTAATCCGCGAAATATAATTGGATGGCTCAAGGCACGATTTGGTTGGCTTGTTGGTTCAGAGACGTTGAGCTAGTTCCAATTCTATCAGGATGCACCGGGTGACAGGCCGGGCCAAGCCAGCTGAGATTGAAGGGTGCGCCAAGGTCTTATGGGTATTGTGCGTGCGTGATGGGGCGGACTGCTTTGGGAGGACGCCAAGAGATCAGGAACCTCAATACTTCGTATTCTTGTGTTGCAGGAAAACATGGACGAGAAACTGGGGTATCTTTATGTACAGTAAGTACTGGATCGCCAGAGGAGTGGCACCACAGTAACTTTCTTTTGCACGACATGCATGCATGCATGAGCTAGGATTCCAAGCTGGGCGGGTTGTTGGAACAGATGCTGGGGTTAGCCGCCCGCTGGGAAAGGGGATACGGGATGTGGCATATTTCCGTGCCTTGGGACAGACACGAAAGACGGTACCCCCGAGTTGATTGATCCTTTGTATATCTTGATGCATGCGTGGCGTTGATCGGTGTGAAGTTGCTCGCATTTACGAATGACGCCGTGTTGACTGGACTGCTGTGTAAGCCAAGGAAGCTTTGGGCTGTGAAAATGTGAGATGTGTTAGAACTCGTAAGTGTTTGTCTTAATTCTCGACCTTTTCTTGGCTGCCCAGCCTCGTTCTGATGGGTGCTCGCCTCAAATGAAGCCTACCACACCTATTGATAGGGTGACGATTCTTGGCACTGGGCAATTTTCATAGATGCTCTTTACCTAGAGAAGACAAGGCCGTAATCAACACAGCATTGCCTAGGTTTCTGTTCACTTGTAGCTGAAGAAGTCCAGGTCCAGCTCCCACTTGGTGCCGGTTCTTGAGTTTTGAAGGGGTCGAGTGAACCTGGTTGCGCTTGCCCACCGCTGTCTATGGCCAAAGCAGACTGAAAGAATCCCAGTGTCCTTTCCTCCAGTCTCTTCTCTTAAGAAATGACAGGCGCATTCTCATTCTGTTCGAAACAACAAACCATCACGCACTTGAACAATATCTATTCGATTCACACCCTACTCTTACATCGCAAGCGTTGCATTCCAGTGACATCTGATTCGAGTGGACTAGCGCTGATCTGGACTAGCGCTACCTCGAGCAGTGCGGCCAAAATGGGTTCAGGTGCTCCAGCTGGGCTTCCCAGCGACGTCTACTCCATACAGGACCACGAGTCCTTCAATTATCAATACCCTCAAGCACAAGTGCATGCGCAGGCCACTTTGCCGTATGTTGTTCCAAACTCTGACGGCAGACTCCCCTCTTATGAAAGTCAAATCCGAGGATTGGAATACCGACCGGCTTCTTCCACGGTTTCTGCCGGCCCATCATATGCAATTGCATCTGCGACTATGGCTCAGAAACGACCTTCTGAGGACGACGGCAGCAATGCTTCATCTTCAAAGCATATCAGGGGGGAGCGTCCCGAAGAATTCTCGAAAGCTGTCTTGAAGAAATTGAAAGACTCGAACAGAACTGGACAGGCTTGCGACAGATGCAAGGTGAGTCTCGAAGGCTTTGCGACAATCAACTCAATTCGAGCCAGCACTAACAACAATTGCAATTGCAGATACGAAAGATTAGATGCGACCCACGCGAAACAGGTTGTGGACCATGCGAGCAGAACGCGACAGAATGCGTCACTACAGACAGGATCACCGGCCAGGCGACAAGACGAGGATATACTGAGGCACTCGAACGACAGAATGAAGACTCCCAGCGTCGCATTCAGGATTTGGAACGTCAAATTCTACAACTTGGTGGGAACATAAAGTCTTCCGGTGGGTATCAGAACAGTGGAACAGGCTACGAGTATCAACAGCCCGCTCCGACATGGAATGCTACAAACTCGTATCCTGCGCAGAACCTACATAGCAGTCCGCGGCAGGAGACCAACATCTTTCGGCCGCTCCAACCGCTTACAGCAGGGACTTACGGATCCAATTATCTCGGAGTGTCTGCTGGTAATTCAAACCTGAGTGCCATCAAGGGAACGGCATTGACCATCCTCGGAATGGAGATTGACATTGCCAACTTCGATTCCTGGGACATGGATGAGCCCAAGGATGACCAATCCAAGACAGATTTGTTCAACAAATCCTATCAATCGTTCCTGCAAACTGCATTGAACGTCAATTCTAGGATGACGAATGTTGAGCTCCCGGAACGTGCAGTTGGCTTCGAATACGCCATATGGTATTTTCGCGCCCTGAATCCATATACTCCTCTTCTCCATAAGCCTACCTTCATGAAATTGGTATGTGTCCTCTCTCTATCCTTAGTTTTAGCTAACTCCTGTAGTTGACACGAATCTATGATGATCCTGCCTTCCGACCAACTGCCGCCGAAACAGTCATGGTGCACATGGTCTTCGCTATCATGCTCTTCCAGTTCTCCGTCCGAAATAATGATGACTTGCGAGTGAAGAATGATTACAATCTCAAATCGAACATGCACTACCATTATTCCCTCAGCATGTTCTATCAACTCTCATGCAGCCACACTGTACAAGATGTTCAAGCCATGACTCTGATCTGCCTCCACTTGCGAAATTTTCCGAAGCCAGGTGCCAGTTGGATTCTGACCCAAACCACAATGTCGCTCGCCATTGAGCTTGGACTCCATCTCTCGGCAAAGCGATGGGTTGCTGAGTCGAGACCAAATCTCCTGGATATCGAAATGCGAAAGCGAACCTTCTGGGTCATCCTTGCTATCCAGGTCACTCTCAGTGGAAAACTTGGTCGTCCCATGGGTCTGAGGTATGATGACATGGATGTAGAGTTTCCAGAAGTGATGGACGACGAACTTCTTTCTGAAGACGGTCTCGATACTTCACGTCTAGGTAACTGCACCCACGAGATTGGCTTAATAGCTTTCCGATTACTACCGCTCTTCATGGAGCTTTACAGTACAATTTATGCTGTTCGTCGCTACCCAGAGAATTACATCACGACCGTCAAATCGCTGGAAGCCAGAATTCAAGCCTGGAAAGACAATATACCGCCACATCTTCAACTCGCTCAGAAAACAGCTGGAAATGAAAGTCGACCATTCGCTCTGTACGCAGAGATGTGGTACCTGGAATTCCGCCTCCTGCTTCGACATCCATCCGTGGAAATGACGGACGACAAGGCTTTCAAGGCAGAAAGTATGCGCGCCTGTGATGAGTGCGCTCGTCAGATGTTGCAATGTGTGCTTGAATTACAACAATACAATTGTCTCGACACAACATGGTACAATAGTGCCGTCTACGTCATGGCCATCACTACCACTTTATTTGCCACACATGACAAGAAATCAACAACTCCAGGCGAGATAGCTGCTCTGAGGACGGATATGGATAAGTGGCTGAGCGTTATGGGAGATGTTGGTCGTCTTCTTGGTAAGTCCTGCCATCTCAAGCTCTAGATTCATCTAACTTTACAAGGTTCTGGCGATCGATTGAAGGAAGCTGTACGTGGCGTCATTGAAGGAACTTTAGGCATGCTGGATAGACGAGTCACTCCATCCAGCACCACCTACATTCAAAACAGCCATTCGCCCGAGGATTCGAAAATGCAGCTTCAGCGATCAGACTCCGGAACTGCTTATGGCAACTTGCCAAGCTACGGTCTCGAACATGACCATCCTACGAATGGGATCTCTCCAGCAGAATACTCGCAAACGCAAGTTCCTCATCACACCACTCCATATCCCGCCGCAACGGTATACTCAACATATGCCGAAACACCATCCACCATCGCCTACACGCCCCATGACAACTCTCACACCTTCACCAGCTACCCTCCAAACAACAATGAAGCACCTCTTCTAGGGAACTTTCAAATGCCAGCAGGTCAAGCTCAGCAAAACAACCAATGGCAACGGTCAATGTCTATGAACCCGCCCGGCGCACAAGCCTGGCAGCAGTGGGCGCATACCATTGCAGGACAAGCCGAACCCCAGGATCGCTACAGTGCCAATGCCCTCCTGTCACTTGGTGCTCGCGACAATGCCACGGCGGCAAACGGTGCTCAGACTACGATGCCTGATATGAGTGGTCTGCAACCTGTTGTGTTCGATCAGCAGATGGGGCAATTAAATGGAGGGATCAATGCTTGGCCGCAGAGTATTTTCTTGGAACAAGGGCAGGGAATCGGCCCTAGCTCTGGAATGGGTTCTGGTTCGGGCATGGGTTCTGGGTCCGGATAAAGGGGTACTCTCCACCACATTCATGAATTTTGCCGGAGTTTAAAAAGTCTTCGATGCTTTGGAGGACATGTAATATGGATGGGTGAATCATCACCGGCGTATCTCGGATGGCTTTGGCGTCACAAGGACTCGGATTCCAGATACCCAAGCGTTGTTTCATCGTGCGATCCACTGCGAATTTGCAATTACTGGTTGGCGTTTGTGATTTTGTATGATAGAGAAAATATTTCTGAATATTAATAGATAATGGAGGGACAACAATCGGTGGTAATGGTTGGGACGGTCCTGGAGGAGTGGCGAGGTGGATTGGGGCGGTTTGTACATTACTTGAGATGTCGATCTGCAATGGATCGAGCAGAAAAGAATGACATTCATATTCATATTCTTATTTATATTCATATTCAGCCTCCTGACTCATGTTTCAACTCCTCGCAGATGTGTATGTAGATTGGTAGGGTATGTGCTATACGTGGCGACTCGGAAGTACGAGTCGAAGCTCGTAAACAAAGACGGGGAGGTTAACAGAGACAATAGGGGGGATGGGATCCGAGTTTCTCGCATTTGCTACTTAGGTACGTACGGAAGGGCAGTGGGGCACTGATTCTTGGAAGTCATTTTATAGGAATATTCTACTTTATTATTCTATATAGGTAAGATGCTGATGCTTCGATGTTGGTGCTGGTGAAGAGTTTGGTGGGGCTGTGAACTGCCATTTCGCCAAGACGGCCGCTTTCCGCAAATGACACTAGCGCCATGGTGGTTTCCACGGCAACATTTGTCGGAAAGCAAATAATGCCAAAACATCGTCACTGATATTCTACAATCAATCTGCAAGCAAACCACGACAACCACGACCACGCCGACGACAATTCCGACACTTTCATTCTTTTACTCGGCAGATTAAGCTTGCATACTTCCGGACAATTTTGCTTCGACTTTACGCCTGACCGAGAGGTTGCGCGACTTGTTTACAAGCCGGTTTGTTGATGGGAGTGGACAGACAACATTAAACAAAATTAGAAATGTCACTCGTAGACCCAGGAGCGTCGTCGATTTCGGTTGCTGGTATGGATATCAGGCTAGCGAAACATTCCAATTCTAACTTTACGCAGTCCGAGTCCGACCTTTCACGATTCGAGAAGCG
Source organism: Cadophora sp. MPI-SDFR-AT-0126 (assembly GCA_020747065.1). Classification (NCBI taxonomy): domain Eukaryota; kingdom Fungi; phylum Ascomycota; class Leotiomycetes; order Helotiales; family Ploettnerulaceae; genus Cadophora; species Cadophora sp. MPI-SDFR-AT-0126. Next base: position 973,454 of record JAGMVK010000008.1, read on the forward strand.
GCGCAAGTGTAATCATTCCCAACTCCAAGCACAACAAGACATGACCTGACAGTATGTAGGACGAAATGCGAAGATGGAACAGTATTTCTGGGAGATGGGTCTCTTGCTGGAGCTCCTACTCCCAGATTAGGGGGCAAGGGAATCCGACCAGTCATCAAAGTCTTGGACGATAAATGCTTGTATGCTTTGTTACCATGGGAAACATATTCAAACTGACACTGGCAGAATATTTGATCCGCCAGAGGACAATCCAATTCAGAAGTTCGGTCGGTCGATGGTTTCAAATATGGGAAAGAGATCAAAGGACCAAACGTTCGGGTTCGATCGAGTCTTCGACGACAACACGACACAGGGCGAGGTTTACGAAGCAACAACAAGAGGACTGCTGGATAGTGTCATGGAGGGGTACAATGCCACGGTTTTTGCATATGGAGCAACTGGATGCGGGAAAACACACACGATTACTGGAACAGCAGCACAACCAGGAATCATCTTCTTGACGATGCAGGAGTTGTTCGAGAAGATTGCGGAGAAGAGCGACGAGAAACACACCGAAGTCTCGCTCTCATACCTCGAAATCTACAACGAAACAATCCGTGATTTGCTCGTGCCTGGAGGCAGCAAACAAGGGCTCATGCTACGGGAGGATGCAAACCAAGCAGTGTCTGTGGCTGGACTGTCTAGCCATCACCCGAAGGATGTTCAGGAGGTAATGGATATGATCGTTAAGGGCAATGAATATCGAACGATCTCCCCAACAGAAGCAAACGCAACATCTTCACGATCTCACGCCGTTCTCCAGATCAATCTTGCCCAGAAGGACAGAAACGCGGACGTCAACGAACCCCATACCATGGCTACACTGAGTATCATTGATTTGGCTGGAAGTGAACGTGCCAGTGCTACAAAGAACCGAGGAGAGAGATTGCTGGAAGGTGCGAACATCAACAAGTCGCTTTTGGCACTCGGAAGCTGCATCAATGCACTTTGCGATCCCCGAAAGAAGAACCACGTTCCATACCGAAACTCGAAGCTCACTCGACTCCTCAAATTCTCTCTCGGCGGAAACTGCAAGACAGTCATGATTGTCTGTGTAAGTCCGTCGAGCGCCCACTTCGATGAAACGCAAAATACCCTGAGATATGCCAATCGAGCCAAGAACATCCAGACCAAGGTTACGAGGAATGTGTACAATGTCAATAGGCATGTCAAGGACTTCTTGGTGAAGATTGACGAGCAAATGGCCTTGATCAACGAACTTCGAGCACAACAAAAAGACTCTGAAGGTGCGGCGTTTGTCAAATTCAAGAAGCAGAGCGAGAAGAGAGACGGCATTGCACGAGACGGAATAATCAGAATACGTGCAGCATTCGAACACTCAGCTCCAGAGCGCCAAGAAAAGGTCAGTAACATGAAGAAGCTCCGCCAAATCGAGCGTCGGATTAGCTTGTTGTCGTCTTGGATCGGTGCTTTTGACAATATCTGCGAATCTCGAGAGGACGAAGACATGCCACCAAGTCTTGTAGCAATGCGAAAGACTGCCAGTGGCATTTTGGTCGAGCTCGAAAACAGTAGGCAACACTACCACCAACGGCTGGAGAAAATCAACTGGGAGCGATCAATTGACTCGGCTCTTCAGAACAGTGTTCGCTCACTCGCCGAGGCTGATGGTGCCGATGGAGTTGAAGCTGCCAGCCTTGCACGAGAAGCAGAGCTCCTGAAGGCTAATGCTGTTAGAGACGCCTTGAGAGAGGTATTCGAGCAAGACAAAGGTGGCGACGCGGAAACTATGCAGATTCTACTATCTGCTCAGTTCGACATGATCTCTTCTCTCAATGATATTCTCAGCATGAGCGAACAAGATGCTGTTCAGCACGCAAAGACCGTCCTCAGACGACTACTTCAGGCAGGAACTACTGCAGCTTCACATGTAATCAAACCAGACGGCTCGTTGAAGATAGTCGAAGCTTTTCCTCCGACGAAACGTGGCACACCAAAGCGCAAGAAGCCAGCTCATGCACCTTCACAATCGGCGCCAATTGTCATGCCACCTCTGGCTGCGGTAGCACCACAGGTCTTCTCTTCACCAATGAAATCCTCTCCGCGCCGACGGAAAGTCGTTGCGGGCAAGAAGGGTATCTCCTTCACACCCAAGAAGCGTAGTGTTCGCTGGCGCGATGATACAGATTCTGGAGCCCTCGCAGAATTCGAGAAGACACCACAGAAGCAGAACTCAACTCCTGAAGTCTCATCGGTAGAGCAAAGCATCACACTTCCTGCGCTGCCGGCATATCTTTCTGAAGATGTTTCAAACGACTCTCTTGGCTCATCTCCAGTTCCACAAGCCCCAGAAGCATCATTCGAGATCAAGCCCAAGGTCAATCGCTTTCAAGCTGGATTCTTATCAAAGAAATCAGAAGGATCGCCCCCACCTCCTACTATCACGAACCTCTCATCATCGGACAACGATCAATCACCATTGCGTGATATCAATGCATCCAATGCCATCAACCGCACCTCGCTCAACTTGATGCAAACGGCCAAAAACAACATCACGCCTACAGATAGCGGCAACAACTCTTCTTCTGAGGGAGAGACCGGATGGCATGTCGATCGTATTGAAGGCGCCAAGATCAGCAAAGCATTGAAGCGCTCCGGATCCATCTCAAGGGCATCCAATGTTCACGACTCTGCTACCCGGACCCACCGACGAGCCAGAAGTCCAACAGCAGCCACCATGTCCGGCTCACCACCCAATGAAAACAACCTATTCACCGCTAGTCACGCTCGACGAATGGTCAACAGCCAAAAGGAATCTTCCTTCTCCGCTAGCGTTCTCAGCCCACGCACTGCTCCTGTTGTGAAGAACCATATGCGACGCACTACTATCGGTGAGGGCCGCCAAGTTAGTGGTACCATAGGAAGCGCTGCGGTCAGACTCACTGGTACGATTGGCAGTACGCCAAAGTCTAGGGAGAGCGTCGCTGGGGTTATGGGTAAGGGTGGATGGAGATAAATAGTCCTGGCGTGGTCTAATTCTTGTATGAATATTGAGGAGGTCAGAGTTGCTTTTTATGCTGTGTGTTTCGCATTCATTGCATCGGAGCGTCTGCCAGCATGATGATAATGACTTTGCTGTATCTGTTTGTTGATTGGAGCACTTTTTTTTCTTATGCTCGCAAGCACGGAGCGGCGTCACGAGTTTTGGCGTCGAGATCGAGGTTTGGGAGGGCGTAAAGGGTTTTTGTTTATTTATCATTCATAGGGCGTCTGTGTATACATGCTCGAATTGAGGAATATTACATATTTGCTTTACCCTGATGTCTGAAAAGCGTGTGAACTTTCGCAGCGCTGTACCCTGGTCAGTCCTGTCGAATCTATGTGCTGGTGAGGTTTTAGGGGCATCATGACTTGACTTCGTGGATATATGGCTATCGAGTCCTGAAGGTTCTTCTCTTGGAGAGTTTCGGTCTTCTTTCCCTGTGGCAGCAAGACCGCAGATTGGCCTGTGTGCATATCTGTTCTTCTTAGGGCAATGCTGCTGCTTATTTCACAAGGTACATTAATCATTGCCCATTCAATGTCGGTGTATCGCGTCGCAAAGGTGAGCATCTCGTTCCTCCCGCTAAGTGAATTTGCTCAGGCGAATCACCGATCCGAAAAATATCGAAATAAGTATAGACTAAATGTATCCAAATAAGCAAATTCCTGTATGGCATCAGTGACCGATTCTCCACGAGAGCGCTACTCTTAGAAGGTTTAGGTAGATGTGCACGGAAAGCGAGCTTCGTTAAAATCATGACAGGCTCATGGTTTCCATGGGACAACCGCGCAAGTCCTAGCCCTAGGGTTAGGTGCGCGGCCACGGAGTTTTACCATTTCGATCTCCGGATCTTTTCCCTGTTTTTTTTATTAATTTTATCTTTGTAGAGTTCTGGGTAGGGAGTGCATTTTAGATTTTTGTTGTCTTTTTTGTTTTGTTTTGGCGTTTTGCCGGCACTACTGCGGCAATACATTTAAGCGAGAATCCGGGACGGACCTATTGAAATGTGGCGTAGCCACGTGGAGCGCCACGGTGTGATGCCAGCCCCCGTTGATGCCCAATCAATCTCGGTGTTGGTTCCTCGAATGGCTTGAGATTCTGTTATCCTTGAAAGAAATGAAGTAGGATCTTGATCCTCAACATATGGCACAGTCAGGTCTGGGAGCGAAATCGGAGGTACTAACTTACTTTCTGCTTCGGAGTTGGCAGAGTCCCAAGAGGAATGGGAGGAAACTGTTGAAATATTTTACTATTACGTAGTTGAATAATGAAACCACCCTTGAATGGATGAGCAATATTAGTCTGCCAATGAGCCCAATCTGTAGAGAACGGAGCTCTGCTGTAATGTGATTTGGGGATGTGCAGTCAGCTGGTTTCAACTTGGATTGTCAGCATAATTATGAAGGATCTGAATGCAAGACCATGTATAACTCTGTCGTCATATCACCATCGCATTCTACAGGGTATTCTCCTTGTGTCCGTGTCGGAAAGAAGGGTCTGAAACAAGGCCTGCGGACATTTAAATGCTTAAGCTTCTTTCTAAGTAGTTTCTATCATTGTGTAGATTGTCGCTGCACAACTATAAAGAACATTCAAACTATATACCATTACTTCGTTAAAAAGCGATAGGCCTGATGATGCTGTGTCAATCAATGTTGCGAAACTTTTGACTGACCCTCGAAATGATTGCATGCTATTCAGGCCCGAAAGGAGGTGCTTCCCATGCCATGGATGTAGCTCCTAGCCAGGCTTGTGTACAGCATGACTTATTGACCGTCTCTATTAATTGTTAATCTCCTTACGTTGGCCCAAACCAGGGTTTGAGGATGTCTGACGATACCTGAGGCCAGTGAAGCGGCTGACTGACCACTGGACTAGTCTTCGTTGTTTCCTTTGGGGGATCGAGATCTCATCCTCCCTTCGACCAAAATTTGGAGCAAGACCCCCAACTATTGCGTCCAGCACACATTAAGTTTCCATATATGCATATGCATAGGATGACCGGAAGTCGTTCCCATTTGCTAGAAATGGCCGAAGACACTGCAACCATCCAGGTTCGACGTGGCGGGCCACCCCAGAGGCGGCCGAATAGCATGAAGGTCCATCCAACCCTTCTGCCATCCATTAACTGCGACAATGAGTCTCAACTTTAGTTTCTTGGGTACTTGAAAAGTAGTACACACCATAGACGCAGCTTCGACCAAACGAAGAAAGCAATGGACGCCTTGCCGGCTTTCGTTCTTGCTGGATTCATTGTCCGCTTCGTTGCGTCAGCACGAGACGTTCTGTCCCCAAAACCGGAAGGCATTAAGCCCTTAAACGCTTCAAACTGTGGTACAACTGAGCTCGAAACCATCATCAACGAAATCTCTGCCATCCAAGGTTCCAATCAACTTGCCAACCTTTCGTCCTTCGATGCTGGCAATCGTCCCAAACCACAACATGAAGTTCTAGCTAAGCTTTGCGAGAAGTCTTACTCGTTACACAACGAAGTAAGGGCCTTCCTCGAACGATTTCAATTGGATGGGGGGAATATGGAGCATGAAGGGCTCCATGCGACGCGGAAGTTTGATGGGAACTATGGCGAGAATCACGAGCTCCATAAGCGTCTGCAGGAACTCGAGTGGCAAATCGATGAACACCTTCCATCTTATATTCTGTAAGACCATTTGGCAATCTGTGCGCCACCAGCTAATTGATCATTCTAAAGCTCCCAGAGGAACGCGACCGTGAAATGGGTCCAAGAGCTCGCCGAAACCTCGCGCCGACTGAACATCAACCGATCCAGGGAACTGCAGCGACTTATCACAGACACAGATATCGCGTTCCAGACGCTTTCCATTCAGTCACCAGGTGTTGAACATGGCCGCGCGAGTCCTTCTCGAGGAAGAATTGGAAGTTCGAGCACAGTCAGTCAGGGAAAATCAGCAAGCAACATCATACTTGCTTTTTCAAGCATTGCGCAACAGGGAAGAACTTACACCACAGAATGCGACATTATACGAAGCCTTACATTCAATGAACAAAAATATTATCTGAGTGGGAAAGACAAGCACAGTTCACCTCATGACCAGGTCTGCGCACCCTCGACAAATTGTCCAGTACCAGATCACTTGGACCACTGGTTCGAAAAGGGCGGGGGATTGTTCTGGATATCAGGTGGCCCGGGATGCGGCAAGTCAGAATTCATGGCACACCTCTCGAGTTGTTCAATAATGAAGGACGGGCTTCTGCAATGGGCGGGGACCTCGCCAGTTGTTTACACTTTCTGCTCCTGCCAAAAGCCCCAGACGAAGACACGATATTCAATAAGCGATCTTCTCAGCACCATTAGCTGTCAAGTTCTGAAACGACACCCCGAATTGATTGCACCGGTGTTTCGTGATAAATGGGCATACCTGATGGGAATTTGGGGAGAAACACCCGCTGAAGTCAAATTCAGTCGTGAAGACCTCACCGACGCAATTGAGTCATTTGCTCTTTTAATGAGCTCGAATGCCAGATTTTGCTTCTTAATTGATGGCCTGGATCAATTTGAAGATTTCGGAACAGAAATCGTTATACTCCTGCAACATTTGTCCAAATCGCCATCTGTCAAGATCTATGTTACCAGTCAACTCGATAGCACAGCTTTGGATGAAATGGGTCTTGATCCTACTCAAAGACTCCACCTACCTGATTTCACTCGCCCCATCATTGATCAACATATCATCAAGAGACTGAATGAGACTCCTTGGATCGCACAACGAAAGACGTCTGATGCATATTTGTTCGATCAAGTCTTTGAATACCTTCGACAGAAGTCCAAGGGGAGTTTCACATGGGTAAGCTTGGTTCTATCCGTTGCGCTGAGCGACATGAAGATTTTGGATGATATGGGCGACTTGTTGGCAAGACTAGAACAGCTCCCAACTCATCTATCCGAGCTCTTTCTACATGTCTTAGACGACGTAGAGCACGATCTTCATGATAAGCAAGCAAGAATATTGTTGATTGCCAGCCAAGCTCAAGATCCACTGGATGTTTTGGCATTCTCGTTTCTGGATGAAGTTGACTCTAATTTTACATCGAGTAGAGCAGCAGTGCCCATGGGGCAGCAAGAGGCCAAAAGCCGGAGCCAAAGTGTCAGAGTCCAAATTTTGGGCCTGTGCGGGAGGTTGCTGGATGTTCTCCCTGCCAGCGAAAAATCGTCGAAAGAGCTTGTTATTTTCCCTCACAGCTCCTTCCGAGAGTACTTGCGAGGCATTGAGGCACGAGAAATACTCATTCAGCGGCTGAAAAGTCCATTCGACCCTCAGAGATCCCTCTGTGACATTCTACTGGCCCAGATCAAATTCCATCAGCTTGGACCCTTCTGGGAACAGGGCGGTCCTATCCACGGTCTTGTTCTACACTTTCTTGAGGAAGTCGGAATTTGCAAATTGGTGAGTAATGAAGTCCTCGGAACACATGTCAATGAGGTCGAAGAAGTCGTATGCCAACGGAAAGGTAGAACGTTCTGGTGGTGGCAAAAGCGGTCTGTTGAAAAGGGCGAAAGAACATCGACATTCCTCGAGCTCATAATTCAATGTCGGCTTGTGGGGTATCTCAATTGGCGCTTCGAACACTGTCCAAACCTGGTTCCTGAGCCGCTTGAGATGGCGAACCTCCTAGAATCTACACTGATTCCACCAGCTGGAACAACAGTAAATTCCGACCTGGTGAAAGTATTTCTCGATCATGGCGCAGATCCAAATCACGCTTCAGACCACGGATATCACTTAGATGCCAAACCGACACCTTGGCGACTGCTTTTGCTACATCTTGTTGCAACAGTCCAAAATGAAACCCTTTCGACCACAGAGACAGGAGAAGAATGGTTTCTTGTCCTCCTGCACTTGATCAACGCTGGTGCTGATCTGGAGACTCCTGTCTACCCCAACGCTAGCAAAAGCCCCAACAACTCAACATCGGGGCTGAGTGTGGATGAAATCGTTCGAATGACAACAACACAAGAAAATGCTTCGTTTCTTTGTCGACAAATTGATGAGAGAAAGAATAGGAGATTGGCAAAGTCGGGCTGGCTTGGGTGGCAATAGAGGATGTGGTATTTCGAATTTCATGTATTCACTTTGGGCTGGTGTGATTTTTGGAAGTGGCCTTCGGACATTTACACAGATGAGCAAGGTTTTGTCCTCATACTGCTGTAAATCATAGCTAGACCTTAGAGCTTCGGATTGTCGGACGCCACTGAATTTGAGCCGAGTTGTATTAGATGCTGTTTGAAGCATATTTCATTTGAGCTATTTCGGAAATGGATTTGTGAACGAATACGATGCAGACAGAGTTTCTAATGTTCTGTGCAGTTTCTTTGTGTCGAAATGAAATCAAAATATCGAGAAAAAATCGCGGAAGATCTCTTATGTGAAGTGGCTTTGTGTCGAAAGGGAACAAAATCCGTGAGAGCAAGTCGAAGGGTCGGGTCATAAGCTCACGTCGCACGCTTAACGCTGTTGGCGTCTTATCCAAGAAATCGTGAATCTGTGAATCATCTAGCTTATGTACATTGACGGGCCAATAAGAATGTAGGAATTGGGTTGCTGTGGAAAACCATGTCGTCGGAGCACTGCATTGGACTACCGTGATTTCTCGCTTAGCGTCTAAATCAATAACGGCGCTTCATTTCATGAGATCACTAATGAGCTTAACCTATTTTGAATCACACGGCTGATAATTCAATTACTTATTGTTTGAATGCGTCATGGAGAGGTAGCCAAAATAGGGTCTATCAAGTCTGAACAGTGCAGTGAAGTGAAGTCGAACACCCTCGCCCGATTCAAGTCAACAGACAAATGATGGGCATTGATAAGCCATTTGAAGTAGGCTGTCTCTCTAGGTACTTGGTAGTATGACTTTAACAAGTGCCTATGTAAGAGGCCACCAACCCTGGCCATATCTAGAAGAGCTCCAAGGGAACACAACCAGATCTTCATGTGTAAGCATCAAGTGACCAGCAGATGTTACGAAGCGGCTTCTATCTGTCAGTTACTCTCTTCCAATGTAATTTACTCATAAGACAATGCGGGCTATGTTAGACGTTGTGTATTCATATTTGTATTATGTTTTCTATCTGCTTCTGCATGCGCACATGAAGACCCAAGCCCAAAATACCCCCAGCAGACTCGGCCGCAAAGAAAAGAAAAGCATCAGGATGTGCAGCATAGAGAACCACTGCATGAATGAAAAATGAAGGAAGAAATTTCGCTTTTGTGACCCTGTGTAATCAGATTGTCCAGTCGTCCTTTACTCATGCCCATTAATTATCTGCTAGGCGCTCGGGGTTTCCGGTGCCTGGAGTCTCGAGGGACGCTGAAAAGGTCGTAAGGGGAAAGACATGCTGTGTCAGAGACAAATCAATGTTTAGGTATAATGACGTATACTAGAAATCAAAGTCGAGTCCTTGGTCGAATGGCAGTGCTTGCAAAGTAGTGCATGGGATCCATACGAATAGCCATTCTGATCACTAGCAGGTGCATGCGAATCGTTTGGCAAGGCGACCAACTTCTTAATTGTTCTCCATCTTCTCGGTTTCTTGAACTGAGGAGTTTTTAGGTCCGGAGGATCTTTCCGCATCTTTGTTTTCTTCGGAAATGGCGGCATTTGCATTTGAAGTTTCGCTCCCACTGGCTCGATCATTCACACACTGGATCCATTTCATAGCATTTCCCCATCCTTCATCAACATAGAGACCAGAAGCTGATTCAATATTGATACCATGCTCGTTGCCGTTATCGTTACCGCCGAGTTGCAACTGTTTGACTTGCGGAAGGCCTTTCGCGAGCTTCTCCACCGCGTCGCTGATTCTTTCATCATCTGTCTTGCGCTCAATCCCCTCAATCTTATTACCATTTTCATCAAACTCGTCAAAATCGTAGCCCCAAGTATCATCGCTGGGGATTTTATGCAATGTGATCTTTGTGAGGCGGCGGCATACGCGGCTCATGATTGTGGTGTAAATGGGGAGGATTGATGCAAAGCTCAACTGATGGTAGGCTGGGTTTGCTACCTGGAACGTTCCCGTGATGTCGATCGACTTCAAGGGAGCAGCGTTTCGAGGACCGATCGCAACGAAAAATCGAAGAAGAGGGTCGTACCAGACTGAGCGGCAATGTCGGAACTTCTTGCTGAAGAGGTTCTTGATACTCTGGGAAATCTGATCCTCATCTGGTAGTACGCAGTGCGCAAGCGGAGCACTAGGAAGCTCATCAGCGTCATACTGGATGCTGCCGTACCAATGAATGTCATCGGTGAAGAAAAGGAAGTTATTATGGCCGTACAATACCTCGCTTCCTTCATCGTGAACTCGTTTGCAGGTTCTCAGAAGTCGAATGCCGATGAAGCCTGAGATGTGGATGGTCTTTCTGTCCAAACCTTTGAAGGATCACGGAGAGGCAAGAAGAGGCAATTCTTTACAGTGCTGTCTTCTGTCGCTGCTGTTCCAAAGCCAGGGATTTAGCACGGGCTCCATCGAGGGAGATGCGACCTTGTTGAACAAAAATTGCGAGATTAGTCTCCCAGACCGTAACGATTCCGGGGGTACCATCGCGACTTGGAAGGCCGTGCGTGCTCGATTGGGGTAGCTTCTGGAGACATCCCTCCCATTAGTATCTGTAGACCGAGTATTTGCGGACGACTTGGCCGTCGCCAGGCTTACTCTTTTCATTACGACGAAGTCGACGGCGGTATCGATTGCAGCCGGAACGATTCCTATTGGTCGAACGAAGCATAGCTGATAGATGATGAATTTGATGTCTAGAAATGGTCAGCAAAAAGTAGCGATATTTGGGGTGTGGACAGGTCCTACCATATGGGAGGTCGAGAAGTCCTAGTGGCTTCTCCGTGATTTTTTGCTCACGATCGGGCGTGACGTTGTTCTGTTTAGCCTCAGAAGCATTGTATTGGTGACGACACGATGCATGAACAGGTCCCTTGGTAGATTCCACGCTGATAGACAGGTATTATGAAGTTGACGAGTTCTCGGGTGTGTTGTAAGATGCTGTAGGTCGCCAAGGTTTGTCGAAAAGGAAGTAAGGGTAACTGTCGATGTTGAGAAGAGACACTTCGAGGATGTTGATGGGAAGAGGGGAGGAGGATATGATTGGAAAACCTCGCACATAAATAGATATTCTGTTGTGAGAGCCTACAGCAACGCGCCAGTCGGCGACAGATGTCGCATGTCGCATGTCGCTGAATGAACACGGCCACTAGCATGATTCATCCAGATGCTTGATCAAGACTCTATTTCTAACCCTACGGCATTCACTGCTCTTGCAACTGCAGGCGGGTATCAGTCCTTATGAATCAGGACAAGGTTTTCACATCAACCAAACGCGGCTATCAAGCAGACATCAGACGGAGTACAAAAGCTGGCGTGAAGGGCCCTCAGGATGAGGTCGAACTCTGTCAAACTTTCGACTGCCCATGTGAATGTGGCATACGAAGAAGTCACTTGGACAACTTCTGCTTAATATTTACCCAGAGACCAGAACAAGTCAATCAATTCAACGATGATCCGACAGAATTGGGAAGATTGCTTTCGCGAGTCGAGATATAATCAACGTCCTCTCTGGACTCAATCGTAGATTGGTCAAATGACTGACTGACTGCCTTATCACAAGGCTTAGTCCAAGTAACATGTGTCTTGTGCTAATCAAAGAAGCAACGTTACTTTTGATACAGAAACTCAATTCGTAGGAAAAGCGCTCATCGAATGAGAGATTGAAAGAAGGAACAGAAAAAGGCCCATATACTCAAAGCAAGTTAGATGGTGATTCTCTTTGAGCAGATTGACGCAGAAAACAACCAAACAGTAGTCGATGAGAAGTACACGATAACAATAGTTGGCAAATAACAGGAATGTGAAGAAATTGAAATCGTAGAGTGAAAGTACAGGTTCCCCCGTGCATCGTGGAGATGAAACTCGTGGTAGTGAACGAAGTAGGTCACATGACTACAAGGCTTATTCCAAATGGACTGTACTCAGCCATCATTCGCAGCAGGATAGCGCCTCTGTCATCACATTGCAGCCTTTACCTGTACTTTCTTGTACTTAGTGTTTGTTTCTCAACTGCTGAGGCTGTGGAAGTAGAGGATTTGGAATCGCGGATGTGGAATCAAAAGTGGCTGAGGTTGTCCTCGGCCTCTCATTTGTCAGCGATGCTCTTCAATCCCTGCAACCCCTCCATGACGACTTGATACCATACATGCACGACAGCGATCCGAGAAAGCGACCCTGCGAAGAGCTTCATAAATATCTCCGGGTCGCCCTCCGATTCAAACTTGTTCTTTATATCTACAAACAACAACAACACTCCACCTAAATTCCTTACAACGCTCAACCCCAACACCAGCTTCGCGAAGCTACTCCACCACAAAAGCAAAACAATCTGCCTCCCACAACAACACCCCGCACCCTCCTCCTCCTCTTCCTCGCAACCCTCCTCATGGCTTTCACAATGCCCGGCTTCATCAACCGCCTCATGCGTCCGTTCAGCGCAAGCACCAGTCTCGGACTCGGCGAAAGCGCACCCATTACCTCCCCCGAAGGCGCACAGCTAGCCACAATTGCAGCAGGATGTTTCTGGGGCGTAGAGCACATGTTTCGGAAGGAATTCAAAGGAAAGGGTCTTTATGATGCGCGAGTTGGATATATTGGGGGCGATATGAAGAGTCCGAGTTATAGGGCTGTATGCTCGGGAAGTACAGGACGTATGTATACCTTTCTTCTCGTTGTAATTCTTTGTTGAATTTGAGGATTGAGGCTAACCATTGAATGAACAGACGCCGAAGCTCTCCAAGTCTCCTTCGATCCCTCTCAAGTAACCTACCGCCAACTCCTCGAGTTCTTCTACAAAATGCACGACCCCACGACAGCCGACCGTCAAGGTCCAGACAGAGGCTCCCAATACCGCAGTGGGATCTTCTACCATAATTCTGAGCAAGAGAGTGTGGCGAGGGAGGTCACGAAGTTGGTTAATGAGAAGTGGTGGAAGGGGAAGGTTGTTACGGAAATTCTTCCCGCTGGCGAGTGGTGGGATGCTGAGGCGTATCATCAGAAGTATCTGGATTATAACCTGGGTGGGTACGAGTGCCCGAGTCATTTCCTGAGGAGTTTCCCTCCTTTGTAGGGATTGGTCTGTTGCAAAGGGGGAGAATGGGAGGAAAATTGGCTGGAGTGACGAATGATGAAAGATTGTACGATAAAGTTTGGGGCTGACAAACAGCAATGGCAAGTCAAAATATTTGTTCACGTTGTTCTATTCAATGGCAGTTGTGGTGTTTTCACAGTGGCGAGAGTTTTTGGTACTTTCATTGCCCATTTTCCGTCGATGTTTACCGAATTCTAAAATAGTACATCTAATCACAAATGATCGCTGCATTTCCACACTCGAATATTTGTGCAGAAGACGATCTTTCCTTTGACAACTGTTTTCTCTATACAATTCCATTCGTACTTCGTTCACCGTCTACAGATTGCAGCGGAAATGCTACATTCGGTGGAGTGATCTCGTGTCACTCGCTGTATTCTCTGAGGCGGCTACCCAGATAAAATGCAACGGTTTGTGCTATGTGTAACAGTGTTCCATAGCCCTTGAAAATGTTGGGGACCAGAGGCTTCTTTGCAACATTTTTTTTTCCACATCTTTCATACTAGGCCTCTGACTTTCATTTCTCTCCGAGCCATCTTTCACGCAGAGCGAATCTCCATCACAATGCAGCGATCAATACCACGCCCTTCGGGCTCAACGACTTATCGCATGCCCTCCATCCCACCTCAAATCCCTCTCCAGAGACCTTCAACATCATTCTCTGCCAGCGCCTTCCACTCGCAAGGTCCAGTACAAGCACCTTATGTCTCTTCTTCCCCCTTCGTGCAATCATCCATTCATGATCAGACACCATCCACGAACTACGCATCTACCCACTCTCCAAGTTACGAGCCCCAGAGACGATCAAGTCTATCATTGAAGCGATATCGACCTTCGGGTTATTCGCGCGGAGAAGGAGGGGCAAGCAGTTGTGGAGAATCTCGACCTTCTAAGCGACAATGTCAACAAGGGCCTAGCTCCGGAGCTGGGAGTGAGAAGACTGGTTCGTGGGCGAGTACGCTGCCTTATGACGGGCCATGTTTCTGGCCTGCGGGTACGCCAGGACCGCCTTGTTATCTAGAGTATGTAAATGATTTCTGATGGCCCACTGTTCCAATTCCCACTGAAGTTGAAGTTGAAGAGGAAAGTAAATGAACTGACATATTTCATCCTTCCCTTCCAGAAAACTCAATTCGCCCATCCTCTCAATCTACGTCGGACCCGAGAAGAAACTCTTCCAGATCCACTCCGAAATGCTCTTCCAAGCCGCCCACTCCTTCACCCTCATCTTCGACCCTCCATCCCCCTCTCGCCCAACTTCACCCTCCTCGCCAAAACTCACAACAGCCACCCTCCCGCACGACGACCCCGAAGCCTGGGATCTGTTAATCCACTGGTGCCACACTGGCAAACTGCCAACACTGACACGCACGGCGGCAGATGCGGTGTTCAACGCGCAGGTCACGAAGTTCTGCTCTGTGCGGTTGAGGCTGTGCTGTTTGGCGGAGAGGTATGGGATGCTGCTGTTGCACAATTTGGGGGTGGATTCCGTGGTGAGGTGGTTGGGCGATGGTGGTAGGTTGGAGGGGAAGGAGAGAGATGGGGCAGAGAGAGGGGAGATGAAGTTGGAATGGAAGGTTTTGGAGGGCTGGTGTAGGTATGTGTATGAGAATTCGGCGCAGGGATGGCCGTTGAGGAGGTTTATGGCCAGGGTTTTCCACTATGCTATAAAGTGCCAGAGTCAGAGTCAACATCACCCTCAGTCTCAAGATCGAGATCAAGAAAGGGGCAGTAAGATGAAGGAAGGGAGGGAAGGAAAGAAAGAAACGGGATAAGGATACACAATCGACAAACTCCACACCCTCGCAAACTCCATCCCGGATCTAACGAAAGATCTCTTTGCGCTTATGCGTGTACAAGCTTTCGTTCCGAAACGGTTCGCGGGGTATGAAAAACCGTGGGATTGTTTCCCATGCGATGTTCATTTGCATCCTCCGCCTTGTCCCACCTCCTTCTCCACTTCCTCTTCCTCGAGGGAACCTCACATTCACTTCGCTTGCCCATTATCTCTGATCCCTCTACTCGAGCCTTGGCCCTTTCCGACGGCTAAGGTGCAGTATTTCTTGCAGGATATGATGTTGAAGGGGGTTAAGATGGTGGGTGTGAAGAGGGTGGTGGAGGAGTTGGGGTTGCGGGGGGAGGTGGTTAGGGGAGTTGTGGAGGGGATGGCTGGGAGGTGATTGGTTAGGCGGGTTAGGGGGGAGGGGGAGGGGGAGAGGTTTGAGTTGGTTGGGCCGGGGGAGTGGAGAGAGAAGATGGGGAAGGGAGAGTTGGGGGGGAGGAAGGGGAGAGGTTCCGGATGTGAGGGTTTGGGAGCCTAAGGAGGGGGTGGAGGTGGAGGATTTGTATTCGGCTGAGGGTTGTTGAGTGGTGGTTTAATTTGCATGTAGGGTTAGTAGGCCTGGCGATGAGTAGTTAGGAGAGGCGAGGTACTTTTTGTGACAACTTCAGAGGAGCCAAGTAAACAAATGACCTGCTTAGGGGCTCGGTTATGGCTGGCACCGACGAAATAAGACAAGTCATTAATTTCAAAAGGGTTAGGACTTCATCGAAGGTATCGAACATCATAAATTTAGCCACTCGGTAACCAAATGCATAGCCATAGAACGTGTGGCTCGGACTTCCTCTGCCTGCATGCTGCGGAGTACCATTTATCTAACTTTAGCCTAAGGCTCGCAGTACCGCATCGTCTGCCAAAACGGTGAACTTATTTCGGTGACTTTTCATCACAGCAGATATGCTAGAGCATCGGAGAGAAGAACATTCATGTCTGCGCCTCTTTGTCGTTTGCTGAAATGGTGTTGATTTTGGCCCTCAGAACTCAGCCTCCTACTGCAAGCCAGCCAGCCAACCAGCCAGCCACCTTTGGCCAAGATTACGGCGGGATGACGCAGTGCTCGAATGGGCTTAGAGAACGCAAGAGACTGAGAATGGACGAATTGGACAGTCAGAGGCTGAAGACAACTTTCGTTGCGCAGCGGGCTTGCTCATGTGACCTGTTACTCTTAAGGTCACGTGTCAATTGTCATTTCGAGCATTCATCCCTCCGTAGCATCTCCGGCGGCAGAATTCTTCTTCATATTTTTTGGATTACTGATATGAAGGTTCTTGCTTGTCTTTGATCATCCGAAGCGTTGCGTTTTCATTCGTAGATTGTGCGAGCTCGTCCATACTGCAGACATTGTGTTTCACCTCAGCCGTTTGAGGAAAGCGGTTGTCTGCCGGCGGGCATCCGGCGGTTTGTTTTGCATGCAAGGTATCCCAATCAAGTTTAAGTTTTCCAGGATCGGCCGAGAAGTTAGTAAACATTTCTCTTAAGGCACATTACCATCTAGAAGTCTCATTATCGCTCTTGTCCTTGTCTGTCGTACACTAGATCTGTATCTCGCCTTTAGCGAGCTCCCTGAGTATTGTTGTCGGCGAACGAGTATCTCCAGGATTCAGATAGATCTAAAGGACAGCAAGACATTATTTATTTTCATATCGGTTGATCTCACACAGTTTGCTGTTATATCTCAAGAATTCCAATCCCAAATAATAGATCTCAAGCTTCTCCAGTAAGCACAGCACGGTACCTCGAATTAACCTTAACCTTTCGGGCACTTCTTGCCGTAATGCCGCGAACATCTTGGGACCAGTGGACCAGCATTAAAAGCTCACATATGGGCATGCGTGAACAAGCATTTGGATCATTCCGTTCCTGATGCGTCATAGCTCCCTTTTGACTTCCTTCCCGAAATTCTCGCGCTGTTGAGATAAGATGCCTGAAACGAGCAGGTGAGTTGATTTTGCTTATCTTCAAGAAGGTTTTGATGGCCAGCTATAGAGGATGGGTTACACGGATTGCACATTGGCTTTTGTAAGGCGAATCTTGGATGACGGTCGTCATGATGACGAAGACTGGTTGTTGATTCTGTCTGGTTGGCCGATTCGAGAAGCTGTGCTGGAGAGTAGTCAGCACCGTCGTGTGAGCTTTTTGAGCATAGGTGCCTTTTCTAGCTAGTCAGCATACCTTGCCGTAGAGTTGAAACGACTATAAGTGGTGATGCAATTCAGGCTCGAGTCGTGATTTCTATTTGAGCCAATGAGCACGCCAAATGAAGCTCTCTCTGTCCTCTCAAAGTCAATGCGAGCTCAGCTCTTCAAACACGAGCCAGCTAAACTCAATAGAGCGAACAAGCCGCAGTAGGAGGTGTAAATGATCGTCCATCAATCTCTGACGAGAAAGGGCATGCAAGTGGTGTGCCGTTGATTACAGAATGCAGATTTCGAGGCTGAAGAAAACGGCATCGAACACCTGGCTTCTGTAAGGATTCTGGAAGCGTCATGGAAGCTGAATGGAAGAAGCCAATCTTATGCGCTGCGTAGGCGAGCCGAACACCCCTGGAAATATCGACATCTTACTTGGCACCCGAGCGGCACACAGCAACGAGACGCATGAGAAAGGCATGGCATGGCATGTGCAGGGCAACAGCGTGCTGATGGAGAAATGGAAGGGCTGAAGAACACAGAAAAAGGCTTCGCTCGCATGCATAAATGGGGGCAAGAGGAGAAAAAGAAACGGAGGGACTACTGCCACCCCCAAATGTGTGAGCGACTGATCCTGCCGACATACAATACTGTGTGCGTGCGGTACAGTCTCCACACACTCCTCTACTCTAGCTTTTGCTCTGGGATCAGCAATAATACTTATATCTTTAAGACCTCCGTGCACTCGATACATCCTTGGATCTTCATCTTCCTATCTTATCATTCGCTTCTTGTTTTCTTTTGTTGCTAGGCTGAACTACATCTTCCCAAAACATGTTCATCGCTTCGTCATAATCTTAGTGCAGACCCCTCCCCTCCCTTCCCGGCGCCGCCTAACCTCAGCCCTGAGCCTGTCTCCCTGCGCTCAAGACTCAATGGGGCACGAAGAGCGGTCCGTCTCGTGCTGGATCTGACAGTGCTCCGTGCATCTGTTCTATGCCCACTCTCTAAGACCAGACCAGACTACTCCCTCTCCACTTCTTTCACCGTCTGCTACTCTGCTTGCTCCGTCCTCTCCTGCTCCTGTACCAGATTCTGAGAGAGACCAGCCCTCAACAGACCCTTCGGTGCTTCGCTGTTACACGAATTTGCCCCTCAATAGGACTTTGGGAGTCACTTCTATCTTGCGCGACCCAATCTCGACAACAAGCTTTCGGTAGGGACCCCGCAGATGCTTCCAATTTGATAACCAACTAACATGGTCTCGCAGACACCGCGCACGACCCCCTCAGCGCGTTGGAAACACGCAGAACAAAGACGTCGTATCCGAAGTATAATTATCTGTATATTCTTGCTGGAGCGACTGGGACGTGAGAAATCGACCTTTTACGAGCTACGAATCCTTCAAGACTATACATACCAGCATAGTTAATCGCACATCAATACGTCCCGACCTTCTCTACAGACCTGGCCCTACATTTGGCAGGCCAAACGGCACGACGGCCGTAGGCCGTGTGACACATAAGAGAATTGGAGGGGAGCATACATCCAAAAAATAAATACTTTTACCATGAGGCGAAATCGAGGAGGGCCCAGCTCTCCATTCAGGACCAATGGCGCACCCATTCCCGACTCGTTGTCACTGATCAGATCCTTCAATATCGAGACGAATCCGACTCGCCCGGTACGACCATCTCCTCTGACAGCATCAACAATCCCAGATATGCCACTCGATCTCGTGGATCGCATACGCTCGTTCCCTCTCTTCCTCTCTGCACCCGACTCCTTCCTCGCCGCTATCGGAAAGCATTTGCGACCCCAAGTTCATTCGCCCCACGACATAATTTTGACCGAAGGCGATGAGGCGAAAGCCATGTACTGGCTGGTGAGGGGTGCGGTGGCAGTCACATCCCGCGACGGCGAAGCTACATACGCGGAACTGAGACCTGGGGCCTTCTTTGGAGAAATTGGTATTCTAATGGATGTCCCGCGCACGGCTACCATACTGGCGAGAACAAAATGTTTACTGGTGGTGTTGAAGAAGGAGGATCTGAGGACGGAGTTGCCCAATTATCCGGAGATGGAGCAGGCTATCATGGAGGAGGCCCAGGAGAGACTCACAATTTTGAATAAGAAGAGGAGAGAAAGTGGATTTGGTCCGAAACTGGTCTCAACTTCGCTGCCTTCGAGGGGCGGCAAGCTTGCTCGTGAAGCTGCACCTGGCGAGGTTTCTACAGGGGATATGGGAGTGATCAAAGAGGGGGCCGTCTTTAATTCTAAGAAGAGAAAGTCGCCCAGTCCACAGACAATTGAGGACCCAGCAGCCGGTAGTGCCCTTGGGAGTGGGTTCGTCAACGTGAGGAAGACTCTCAAGGATTTGCCACTATTCTCAACACTCCCTCCAGAAATTCTGCATTTCCTAGGACTGAGCGCTCAGCCAAAAACGTACCCCCCATTTACAGATATTATCGTACAAGGATCACCTGGAAACGAAATCTATTTCATCGTGCGCGGCGAGGCAGAAGTAATCCACGAGACGACCAACGGGCAAATGATCAACCAGGCGCTAAGGGGCTCGTACATACGGCCTAGACTGAAGCAAGGGCAATATTTTGGCGAGGTTGCTAGTCTGGCTTTGGCGCCGAGGAGGACCGCGACTGTCAGATCTATCACGACCGTGGAGTGTCTACAGATCAGTGGTGAGGTTCTAGAGGAATTATGGAGAAGATGTCCGCCAGATATAAGGAGGCAAGTGGAAGAGACAGCGAAAACGAGGATTGGGAGGTCGGATGAAGATGGGGATGTTCACATGACTGATGCAGATGCTCCTTCGATCAACAATCTGGAAATCGAGGATCGCCCTTCAACTCCCTCCTACAATTCTCTCCCGAAAGTCACGTTCACACCGTCAAAACCTGCCAGTCCACATAAGCCAAGTCGTGCAGAAGATAAGGATATCATGGAACCGCTAGATCCAGATCCCTTCTTGAGTGTGGATATGGATAATATGAGAGCAAGATCAAGAAGAGGATCTTACGCCCCCCCTAACCCAGAAACAACCCCTCCTGAAGAAACAAACACGCAGCCGGGTCCAAAAACAAGGTCAAGAACACAAACTCCTACGCCATCAAAAGCCACTCACACTACTACCCCACCAGATTCTCATTTCCGTCCGAAGCGGCCAAAGACTGTGCAAAGGCGACTGAGTCAGTACAATAGAGGAATATTACCAGATGGCATATTGGTCATGATCTTTTCCTACTTGGATATTTACCAGCTCATGCGCTTGCGGCTAGTCTCTTTACACTGGTCCAAACTTCTAACCACCTCTCCGAAAGTTTGCAAGAATCTCGATCTCTCCATCTACAACCGAATGGTCACCAACAAAGCTCTTGTTGATGCCATTTGTCCGTTTGTCGGTAAACGAGCACTTAGTATCGATATCAGTAATTGTTTTCACATAACGGATGAAGGCTTCTCAGCGCTCTCATCCGTATGTGGAACTGGTGTGCATGCTTGGAAAATGAAAAGCGTGTGGGATATCACCGCAAATGCTGTTTTGGAAATGGCAAACAACGCCAAAGAGCTCGAAGAAATCGATCTTTCCAACTGCCGCAAAGTCAGCGATAACCTTCTCGCACGTATTGTCGGCTGGGTCGTTACAGAACCAACGGCAGCCCAACAGCAAAACGCCGCAAGGTACAAGCAGCAGAACATCACTATCCCACCAGTCGGCACGGTGGTTGGCTGTCCGAAACTCAAGAGGCTCACATTGAGCTACTGCAAGCACGTGACTGATCGATCTATGGCCCATCTAGCAGTTCACGCTCACCAGAGACTCCAGAGCATGGATCTCACGCGCTGTACGACTATCACTGATGGCGGCTTCCAGCACTGGAGTATCTACAAGTTTGCGAAGTTGGAAAAGCTCATTCTGGCGGATTGCACGTATTTAACGGATAATGCTATTGTGTATCTGACGAATGCTGCAAAGGGCCTGAAGGAGTTGGACTTGGTGAGTTTGACGGCTTTTACTCTTCTTGGCGGAAATATTTTCTTGTGAAAGTGCTAATTTCACCCCCAGTCCTTCTGCTGCGCCCTCTCCGATACCGCCACCGAAGTCCTTTCTCTCGGCTGTCCTCAACTTCGCTCCCTCAAGCTCGCCTTCTGTGGCTCTGCCGTCTCTGATTCCTCCCTCCGATCCATCGGTCTGCATCTTCTTGAACTCAAAGAGCTCTCCGTCCGTGGCTGCGTACGCGTCACCGGCGTTGGTGTCGAAGCTGTGGTTGAGGGATGCACGATCCTGGAAACGTTTGATGTCTCGCAGTGTAAAAATCTGCAGAAGTGGCTCGACGCAGGGGGCGAGGAGAGGAGTAGGAGGATGTATGGACGGAGGCGGTTGCATTTTGAGACGAAGAAGGGGAATGGGAGTTTGAGGTAGGAGTGGGATGACTCTCGGGCTCGAGGGACAGGAGTTCGTCCTTCAAGCTTCAAGCTCGAACGAGGAAGAGACGGATACTTTTGCCCACTATGCAATCTTTCTGGAGCATTTTGGGAACCAAGGTAGGAAGCGATCTAACGGCATTTATGGCGGATGTTGATCTTGATGCAGTCAAGCGAAGCGACATTGGCGAGCAAGCGAACTGAATCATGACTTCTATGTACACATATATCTATGATTTAAATGAACGGGATGAATGGGAGACGGAACCGGCCGGCTGGATATCCATATGTGTACATTTTTCCACCTATTTATGAGTTTATCATTGGGATTGCATTGTTTATTTGGGTTCGGATGCAGATTAGGGATTAGAAATGGGAATTTTGGATGGGAATCATATCAGGAAGACAGGACTGAACTTGAATGGAAAGGGTTACATGGATTCGAATGACCTTGGAATCGATGTTGACGCTGTAATTGACGGGGTTGATGTCGTGAAATACCGTCAGTGAAGAGAACGATGGAGAAGAGGGATTCTTGATGATTACTCACCTCTCCATCCATCACCTCTTCATCGCCTCTCCGCTACCCTCCCTCATTCTCAAATGCGGCGCTTGCACCTCATACTTATACCATCATTGATCGCAAATTGCACTATACACCCCACACCATCCAAATACGTGCGGTTCAAGACAGATGGATTACCTGGCTGCACCTAGCTACACTGTCTCATTCATAAGTCGGTAACTCCAACAGCGAGTTGCTATAAACAGTCCAACATTCTGGTCGGAATGCGGAATGCAGGATCTGGAAACTGGTCTTTTTGTTCTATATTGTAACATTAGAATTATCGTAAGATCGTACAAAACACTGCTCTTCTAGCCACTTAGCAAAATGCACTGCCGGTACATCCACCGCCCTCATAAACATGTCCGCCAACCATACACACAAACACACGAAAAAGCCCAATCCCACTACAAAACCTACATGATATCCCAATCCCTCTCTCCCAAACATTGCCCACCCAAACTCCCGAATATGCTGCCCAATCGACATATTGACGAGCTCGTGTACCAAGTACACCGCGTATCCTAAGCGGCCTAGATATCGAGCTAGTGGTGAAGCTAGTGGTTTCTGTAGGGTTGGAAGGAACATGAGGGAGAAGATTACCAGGAAACTTCCTGGGAGGGCAATGTATCGCCATGGTTCAGGATAGCTTCGTGTGAGCTTGCATAACGTCCGGTAGCCTGGTGTTGTGCATGTTCCTTCTGTCGGGACAGAGCCTAGATAGAGTCCTACTACAAACGTGGCCCAGAGACCAAATTTGGCCAGGCCACTATCCTCCCCAGACTGCCGAGTGGGGAGGCTATAGATATCCTGTACCGACTCCTTATGCCCTTCTTCATGCGGATTTGTTTTTTCCTGAGAGTATATGTGTAGTTCGGCGATGACAAGTCCAAACATAAAACAAGCCATATCCCAGCGATCATGTATAACGTTATCGACCAGTATGAGCCCTTCCACTACCAATCGTGGGACCCTGCGACAGTGAGCAACGCCGAGCAAAACTAAGAAAAGGACCATCGAGCAGCGAAACTCGACTGCGATGGACCACAGCGGATCCAAGTGCCAGATCATGTACGGGGCCCAGTTGTAAAAGGTAAAGAGCTTGCGGAGAGCCTGGAAATAGAAAACTGTATCGTTGACAAATCCAGGCTGATATTCATTCGTTGGCTTCCCTCGGAGTCCCAGTCGATGAAAAAGGAATCCAATGAAAGATGCCACCAAACTAGGCAGACCTAGTCGGACCACTCTCCGGAACGTCATACTGGTCAACACCTTCAGTATCCTACCACGCTTCTCCTGCACCATCAATCGAACGACTCGTGCCGAGAGCACATAGCCCGAGATGACGAAGAAGAGGAAAACCATGAAGCCACCGCTGAAGCAGAGTTTGATAATGGGCAGCTGGACGAGGTGGTGGCGGCCTTCAAAGCCATAGACTTGTCGGAGGCGAGGGTAGCCGTATTGCGTGTAGTGGAAGATCATGACGATGAATGCTGCGACGCCCCGGAGGCCATCGAGGCAATCCGTGCTCGCGCGCTGGGCGGCGATGTGGGGATCTAGGGGACGGAGCGGTGCTGGCTTCGCGGGGTTGTCGGCGAGGAAGCTCGGGACCGTGAAGCTCAGTAAACTTTGAGCTGTCTGGACGAGAGATGATTGGTCGGGGACCCGTTGGAGATGAAGGTATGAAAAGTTTCGAAGGAGCCTGAATGGCCCCATTCTGGCTAAACCCGTATTTTGCTGTGTAATTTTGGAACCGAGACTGCTAGGTTTCTCATTGAGGCGCGAGAAAACAAATACGAGGCTAAGATAGGAAGAGAGAGGAGAAGGAAAACGAAAGGTGCAAAGTAAAAATTTATTCAGGGGTAAGCACATGTGAGGCACGAGTTCTTGGGAGTTCTTGGGAGTCCTTGGCATATGCTTTGTGAAACAGTAATCTGCCAATCCCCATGCTCCAGCGCAGATACTGTGTTTAGCCGGTATTTAAGCGACAGGGTCCACTCGCTTAATCAGTGCGATGTTTACATGGGTCATCAGAGCTCAAGTCTACATTCAGTCAATCACCTGTGAATGCAGCATCATCTCTCGATCTCACTTCTTCTGTTTACACCGATTGCTCTGTACTCTAGGGATAAGAGACTGCTTGCCTTAGTTCCGTTCGGAACTTTGGCGTTGCAAAAGCAGAGCAAGCTCCATTGATCTTTATAGAGAGAGCTAGCTACACAACAACCAAATGGACATGTGTGCGCAACTGTAACCTGCTCTTCTAATTCAATAAAGACCATTTGTAATGATGCAGTGTCGTGACAGAAATCGTCTCAAGATTAGCTGCTTGAGAGTCTGAATATGCAGACGATAGACAGATTGACAGATGCGTTCTCAGCGCATATCGGCAGACTAAAATTGTAAAGTTGAGATGTTTTATGCGAAAGCCATTCAGGACGTAAAGAACTGGTAGCCTTATTTGCGATCAGGGGTCCTCTTGGCGCTAGATTATGTTTGATCCAGTCAGTGATTCCACTTGCGCCAAAATTTCAAGAAGTATTTTAAAAGCAGGAGACCGCTTATCGCCGCGATAATGTTGCCGCCAAATGCTAGATGTTAGGTTTTGAGGAAGGTTCTGGGGTGGATTTGTTGTGTGGTTACGCCTCTGCTCGTTTTGATGGATTCGCTCTCGTAGGCTTAAACATCTCGGGCTTAGACTTCAAATTCTTGGATGTTGTTTTTGGCGCACATCATAGCTGAAGGACAAAAGAATCTGAACTCCGCGCTTATGACTTGCTGAGCCTGCATATATCGTTCATTGTGTTGTATGATTCGCTAAGACTTTCTTTTCGGTGTGGGGCGGACTGTTTGCTTTAAGCGGGGTAGTCAGCCCCTTGATCAAGCAAGTCACCGTGTTGAAGATCAGTTGTCGGGGTCTTGCAATCTTATGCGATTCAATTACCCTCACAAGTTACATCCAGAAATGCATCAAAACTGGAAACATAGGCCCTCTATTACTTTAGTCTTCAAGCAATCCGCTCCAAATCGCGACACTGTGAATATCTGCCATGATCTCATCGTATCTCTCACTCCCAGAAGATGCCATAATCGTAAGGCCAGTGCAAGTCTCAAAGCGAGAATAGATCCTAGTAGTGATCGCAACGCGTTCGTTTACAAAGACCTCCAAAATACTCTGATCCAAGAATGCCCGTATTCGTAGGGTTTCCTCCTCAAAATTCTGCTCGGCGGCATTGTATTGCGTGAATAAGGCAAACGGCGCTATTTCTGGCGCAATTATGACAGATTCGTCAACTGTCGGAATATGACTCCTGTCAATCACGAAGCTGGAATCTGCTGTCTTGTAGCACAGACAGGTGTAGTGCGACGGATCTGCTTGGGTCAGTGTTGTATCTTCAGCTAGGAGGGGAAAATCTACATTCAGAATGTGCTATCCGAATCTCAAAATTGGAACACCTCTCATCTAGTGCAACTTCACATTCCATCTCCCATTGCGACGATGGATGACTCAAGGGCAGAGCTTGTGAGCCGCCATTCAGCAGCCTGACATCAGGCAGCTGTTGCTTCTTGCTTTTCACTCGCAGAGGCTCAAGTTTTGGGTGTGGTGCAACGCTCAGCGTCCTCATGGTGACCGATCTGTCCAACTCTAGTGTCTTCTCAAATGAAGTCAATTCAGATAAAGACACATTTCGAGCTTTTGAAACATTCCTGAGTGTCTGGATACCGAGCACCCGAGGAAGTGTGAGCATTCCTGACCAGCCTTGCATATGCCTCAGATTATCGGGGAGATCATCCTCGGCTGACCACCCAAATACCACAGTCTTTTCTATCGTCGGGTCCCAGAATGAGTTTGCTGCGTAGTAGCAGCCATGGTCTAGGATGCCACCAAACTCATGCGACATCAGGACTCTTTCTCGGTCTGCCCCACTCTCTGGATGTTGGAATGTACCAGACATCCACAATTGAACTCGTGACTGCCGAGTAGATGAATGAATCAACGATGGTCCCGCAGCCGTTGGGCTAAGTGGTGAAGGTTTTAGTCCTTGGCTACTCATTATCAGAACATCCATCGGTCTCTGGCCCTCTTCTGTGATCGTGGCAAAAGTGCTGACTTCCCAATTCTGTCCCATATCACCACCCCACCGTGAACTACGTGTGTTTAAGCCAACATCTGTAAGGATACCCAGAAACTTCCATTTGGTCAAATCTTCGGAGTCAAGGGAATACACAAATGATGTTGGTGTCCGATTTCTGATGCCGCCAGATATTATCCCAAAGAGAGTTTTCTCTTCTGACAGTCCGATATGTCTTGCTAAAGCGGGCCATTGAGAAACAAAAGGGTCTCGCCATGCTGTTACTTCGTACTGTGATGGAGGTCCCGGAAGAATTGGATTACAGTCTTGCTTCTGCCACGTCATGCCCGCATCTTGTGATGTCGCAACGCTCAGTGTCTCTGATCCATACGTATAATTTATATCCCAGCTGATAGGTAGACTGTTGACCGAAGTGTAGAAACACGTGAGTTTTCCATCCTTTCCACCTTCCAGACTGCGATCCGTCATACAGCCAGTGAACACACCGAGTTGGTCGTACGGTTTGTCAGGACCCAGCCATGTATCTGGAGACATCGTCCAGGAGACCAGATCTGTTGATGTTGCGTGACCCCAGGCGATATCTCCCCAATCGTTTCCACTCGGATTCCATTGGAACCCGAGATGGTAGAGTTTTGTTCTGAAATCGTAGAATGGAGCGCAGGGATCATTCATCCATCCTCTCCTCGCTTGGACATGATATTTTGATCGCCAGCGTCGAAATAGGTGCACCGACTCAGAGCATTCGTCAGGACAGTGCTCTCCCATTGCTGGAGAGCCTTGTGAGCTGTGGATGTTGTGGAATGACTACTGGGACGAAATATCAACGGAACGTGAAATCAACTCAAACTGATCGGACCATAAATTAGTCGTCTCAGATATTCAGTCTGATCTCATAGAACTCAACACATCGGAGTAATTCCAGGAGCATGGCTCTCAGCGCTAAAGCCTCATGTGCCATCATCGGACTCTCTTGGAATGTTTTGCCTTCAATTGATGAGACCCGGCTTTCTGCCCCTTCTGTATTATTCCCGGTCGGCCACTAAAGAAGAGTTGGCACTGCCCGTGATGAATGCCGTGTTTGTCTATTCCTGCTTTTCCCTTTCCTTCATTCACTATCGTCCCTCCATGTCGCTGCGTACATTAAGATTCCCAAGTCCAATCAAATGGTGCCGGCTGGTCCTATCGGCTCAATGTTTACCATTCGGGTGCCCTCTCGGTAAGCACCCCCCCCGCATCTTCTGGACTAAGCTATTCCGCATCAGTGAAAATTCCGAAAATCTCTCAGCAGCAACAACTCAATCCCAATCTGTGCTATTTCCGACATAAGGTCCATTCTAGCTCAGACCAGCTTGCCACCGTCCTTCTCAGTCCATCGCTATGTGTAAGCTAAAGACCGGTAGTTGTCTTTCTGGCTTTTCCATTGTTTCGAGATGACCTTGCATTGAGTTTGAGAGGGGCTGGACCTGCGTCTGTGATGCGGGGTTGCTGGGATTCTCAAAGACGAGAAAGTCTGGAGATGAGAGGATGGCACTACTCTTCGACCACATGCTCCAAGTTATGATAGACAGAAAAGTATATATATTTCCTGAAGATCTTCCCAGCTTCGGATCAGCACCGACTAATGCCAAACGTTCTCCGCTTACGAGCCTGAAGTCGACCAAACCGGTCACCTTACTGAGCATTTCATCAAACTTAGACAAATCACTCGCGGGTGGGTGACACCCTCAAGCACAGCCATGGAGGATTTAACTACAATTGTTACACCTTCGCGTGGCATTAGATGGCAGCTGCGCAATAATAGGAAGTTGGTTGGAGCCAGTATGTTTCCCTTCTGATCACTCTCCTCGATTTCTTCCTGGATCATTACTGATATCGTTATGCAGCACTACTCCTATCACTTATATACTGGAACTTTGGCTACGATGGAGGGATCGTTTCCGGCTTCCTTGCTATGGCGCCTTTCGGCAATCAGTTCGGAAGCCAGAGACTCCCAACTGGAAACCACGTTCTTACACCGACGGACATATCTGTCATTACGGCTGTTCCACAGGTCGGGACTCTGCTTGCCATACCGTTTACCGCCATTGGGGCTGACAGACTGGGACGAAAGAAGATGGTCCACGTCGCCTGCGTTGTGAGCTTGATTGGCGCCACACTTCAGACAGCTGCCTACGAGAAGGTCATGTTGGTGATAGGTCGCACTTTAGGCTGTAAGTCGGTTCGTGGGCAATTGTAGAAGCGCCGTAAGATCCAAAAACTGACAACTTCTAGCCATGTCAATCTTCCTTTTCCTCACTTTGGGTACTGGCTGGCTTGCCGAGGTTGCACCCCCAGAACTTCGTGGCAGTTTTGCAAGTCTTTCTATCACAGCCATCGACTTTGCTGCCGTTGTCACTGCATGCATCAGCCAAGGGACTAAAAACCTTGCTGGGTCCACATCATATCGAATTCCCATTGGTCTTCAGGTTGTGTGGCCATTGATAATCTCTCTTGGGGCATTCTTCGTCCACGATAGCCCAACGTTTTTCTTGATCAAAGGAAAGGATGACATGGCTGAAGAGAGTCTCAGATCCATCCGTGGCGGGTACAGTGACACAGAAATCTATGCCGAATTGGACGCACTTCGAGCTCAAACATCATTGCGTCAGGCAGAAGCAGAAGTCGCTTGGAATGAACTCTTCAAAGGCACCAATCTGCGCCGGACTCTACTCTCTCTTTCCATACCAAACTTCCAGCAGCTCTCGGGTATTGCTTTTGCGACAAACTATGCAACAATATTTCTGATGCAAGTTGCTCCCGGTCAGGATCCTTTCGTCCTAGTCATCGGACTCACGGTACTGGCTCTCGGTGGTGCTGTTACTGGGCTACTACTTGTCGACAGAATTGGCAGGCGGACACTCGCCCTCGGTACTTTCGTTCCATTGTTTTTCATCAACACAGTCATTGGAGCCCTAGGATTCGTCAACAGCACAACGTACCCAGTCGTTGCCAAGGCTATCGCGGCTTTCAGTTTGATGTTTGGATTTTTCTTTGCTGCTGGCTTCGGACCTCTGACATATGTTGTCGCCGGCGAGCTGCCAACAGGTCGCCTACGGAACAAGACAACTTCATTCACGTTCTTCACTCTAATATCTTTTGCCACCGCCTGTCAATATGCACTTCCATATCTTTCCCAGTCCAACGGGTATGTTGTTTGTCAAACACCTTTGGTTCCTTAACCAGGGCCAGCTAACACACTGGCAGGGCCAATTTAGGCGCCAAAGTCTACTTGATTTTCTCCGGCTGGATGCTCATCACCATTTTGACCGTGTTTTTCTGTTTGCCAGAGACCAAGGGTCGCTCGCCAGCAGAATTGGACGAGATGTTTGCAGCCAGGGTTCCTGCACGGAAGTTCAAAAGTAAGTCCTGATCACCGTATGGTATATCCTCAGCATCTAATTTGTTTTGTAGCATACGTCTGTGGTACTTCAACTAGCAATTTCATCGCAGCTGCAACTGCTAAGTCTAGTACTAATGTCTATCACGAAGAGACTATGGCACACAAAGGCTAATTTGTGTGAGCGAAGAAAGGACCTAGTAGTTGTTGTCGGTTAAGATGGGGATTATAAGCCGGGAAGGACATGAGCAGTAGCGGAGCCAGATGATGAAGCGGCCTTGTAGTTTTCTGTTATCGAAGTGACACCGTTCCAAAAATCAGATGACTGCAAACCGAGTTTACCAACACTGATGTTGTCGTACTTTGAGAGTGGGATCTTGCTTAAAGTATCGGAAAGATAGTTGGATTTGCGGCTGCTGCATCGAGATGAGATTCAAAGAAAACGTCAAGATTGAATGACAGACAGAAACAAAAAGACTTGTCATAATTGGTCAATATGATGAACCTTCAAGGCTGCTGTTAAGATGTCAAATTCTTGCTTACTTTATGAGGTCATTCGCTTAAATTAAAATTCAAAGCTCCCATTCTTTTATGTATTACATCAAGCTCTTGAAATCGGTATCGTTGATATCATTACACTTTGCATTCCAGGAATTTTTCATATCAGGACCTTTAGGTGACTTTAGTAATCTTACAATAAGTCGAGAGCGAACGAATCAAGCCACTGCGTAAAAACAAGTTCGAAAAGCCAGCTACAAGACAGGACTCAGGGCAGCAGAACTTCCTCGTGGACCTTCAATGAGCCTAAAAGACTTCAAATGCTCAATCTGCTAATTTGAAGGATAGAATTGTATCGCTTTACCAAGTACTCACCAACGCATTCCCTCAGAGTGTCGAATTCTCGGCTCTTCCCATGATCCGCAAAGTGGAAAATTGGACCCAAATTCGAGACCGAATCAAGTGACAAGTCACGTCGTACGGGTGTCCAGGGACTCTCGCCATTCGCAAACTCAATCCACGATCGCTGTGTCTGAAGCACACCTGCACCCCAGGACGCGCGATCCTCCTCAGGAATCATTTCAGGGGCAGGGTTAAACAGGAGTAGATCGTTCACTCCATGATGAGCCTTCCGATAAGAGTGGCTAGCCGGATAGGTGTTTGTGATGCTGTATCGGTACAGCCAAATACGTGAAGAGCTCCCGCTTTTGTATGTTGCGATCGGGAGATACAGTGTGGGAAAATCGAAAAGTATGTTTCCAAGGAGGGAAGAAATGCCTTCGATATGCTTGGAAGGACTGGCCATTATTTCTTGGACGTTATAAGCCTTGAAGACGTTGGAAAACTGATCGGGGAACATATTGTTGTCGACAAAGGTATGGTTGGTTTCAACTGTCGATTGAAGTTGTTTTAATATGTCCCCGTCAGACTTAGGCTCCCCTTTGTCAAAGTCCATCAAAAACAACTGGCACAGGTCTTCTTCGAACGCAGTGGCTCCCACCATGATATCAGGGGCACCGTCGTCCCTGGGAGCTCCAATATATGAGCTTCTGTGGATAAAAGTGTCTTCGATGAGGGGGTGGCAGACCGTCCAAGGAATATCGTCCGTTAGCACACTAGTATTGCATGACAGCAATTGTTCCAAGGCATTGTCGCTGGAGCTTGTTCGAGTAACAGATTCTACAACACGATCGTAAATTTTTTGATGAAATTCCAAGGGCATGGGCCCGATCCCGAGGGCAGTGCCACTCGCGAGGATTGCACGTTGGAATTTCCGTTCAGGAAATGTGCACTGAAGGTGGCACGATGCAGCGCCTGCACTGGTCCCTTGGATCGTGATATTGTTTGGATCTCCTCCAAATCCTGCAACGAAGTTTGACAGCCATTCGATAGCCCGAGCTTGGTCATGAAGTCCATAATTCCCAACAGCTTCTCCGTGCTTCTCGTTGAGTTCCGAAAGTTGGCGACAGGCAAGGAAGCCCAACGGGCCGACCCGGTAATTGATGGTAGCGACAATAATATCTTTTCCAAGCTCTATGCTGTGGCGTACGATTCTTGTGCCGTCGAAGACTTCGCGACCAGAAAGTTGTATGCATTGGCTGCCACAAACGAATGCTCCTCCGTGGATGAAAAGCAGAACAGGCATTTTCTTGCCAGTAGACTCCAGAGAGCTGCGTGGAATTGTCAGGCTCAAATTCAAGCATTCAAATTCTTCGGGCCTTGGTGTTTCGAGGACAGGCCAGTCAATGGGCAAAGGTGCTTTCCAGTGTTCAAAATATGGCTGGAATGGTTGCGGGCAATATGGTCTACTCGATGTTAGTATGTCAAATACTAGTCTTTGAGACTTCATTATCTCACCCTGCATTTGTTGCTTCGAAAGGTTGACTTGGAAGTGAAGATGTCAAGATACTCTGTCGAAACCGTCCTGGTATCGAGGCATATGGGATGCCACGAAATTGAACCACATCGCTGCCTCGGGTCCATCCAACGATGTGACCAAGCTTTTCGTGGCTGAAAAGATATTGCTGGGGCGTGGACGGCGCTGAATACTGGGCGGAGCCCATTTTTTAAAACGGCTGATGAGATAGTGGCCGGGACGTTGGTGAGGTACTTGCTCGTTGACCCGAAGAAGTGAAAGCTAAGAGCAGTTGTAGCTTCTGAACGGAAACACTTGTAGAAACAGGTTGCAGAAATTGGTGGGAGTACACGACAAGTCAAGCTTGCACCGACATCAAATCGATTCCTTGAATGCTCATATATGCCGCGGAATAAGGAAGAAGTCTGCTATGAGGCTTTTTCAAAGTCTGGAAACGACGGGAAATTGCTGCAGCTGGTGGCTACAAATCCGGATCTGCGCTAAGAAAAAGAAGTTCCAAGTAATGTCAATAATTCAAAGCCGATCAGTACTGGATGTAGAACGAAATACTTGCTCCTGGATCTTAGTCGAACCTGGAACGACTTTTGGCCTCAAGTTCGTGATGTCCGAGACTTCGGGATTTTGCTGTTTTGGGACGAAAGCCGGGGAGGAGGCGGGGAGGCTATCCGACCCCACGCCATGCTTTGCCCGCAAGAAACCCGTACCTCAGCTGAGCAGACTGCAGTTGACCATCTTTCCGTGCGTGTATCCTCTTTGCATCGTCTCCATATTGAAGACGATGGCCGAGATTACATTCGATGCGATCTCAACGGCCGAAGTGCAGTCCACCTCATGCAAGAACTGCAAGATCCGGAAGCTCAAGGTAAGCTTGCCAGCAAATGGGCCTCCTTGTCGTTTGGACCCTCCCTTCGACTATCCCTCCACATTGACTGATCGCTTCGAAGTGTACTCGTCGCCTTCCCTGCTCCAATTGTGAACGGAAACATCTTGAATGCACATATACTCAGAGTTTGAAAATCTCTTCGAAGAGGAAACGGCACAAGCCAGAACTTGGCAGAAGGCCGGCCACTCAGTCTTTGTTTACGCTATGCGATGAATACGATGAGATATTCAACAGTAGCTCTGAAAACATAGGTAGTGGAGAGCGGCAATACGGTGCCACTCCAATCACAAATTCCAGCATGCGAACTTCAACCACAGCTTCATCAAGTTCGGCCAGTGGCTTGTCTACTGCAGTGTCCATCTGGGGATGGAATACAGCTCTTGGATGCGACTTGATGGATGAATCGGTGTATACTAATCCAAATGTCAACACATTCTTTGCTCACCAGAACGATCTATCTACTATGTCAGCCAATACGGCCTCGGACGACTTCAACTTCCTCAGCTTTGCAGGTGATCTCGGATGGCTAGATCATACTTCACTAGGGTCTTCGGAGATTTTCATGCAAGTATCATCCCCTTTCAATGAAAATCCGTGTAGGCTAGTGGACCGATTGCCTCTCGAAGCATGGCCATTTGTCCAGACGATTTGGCCCTGCCAGATCCACCATCACCATTTGATCAAGATCACTAGCTTGTACCTCCGTCAATTACACCCCTCAACACCATTATTTGAAGCCTCTGATGTTCTGGATGGCTTGAACAAGGGCAGATACAGAACAGACTTTCACTTTGGTGCAATGATCCTTGGTCTTTGCACATTTACTTTGGTTCAACGGCAAGAACCAAACATTTCGCTTCTATCAAATGACACCCTTACACCCTTAGACTTCCTTCGAGAGACTATAGCTCTACGACGGTCCCGAGAGGTGGATGAAAACCCAACCCTCGAATGCGTGCTCGCTGATCTCTACATCTTCGGCACTCTGGAGCTTCTAGGGCAAAAGAACGCCGCTTGGCTCAAACTTCAAGAAGCAATCACACTTGCAGAGATCCTCGACCTCACGAATCCAAATCACCGATACGATTACGGTTCCAAAGAATGGGAGAAACAGTCTCGCCTTCATGTTTGTCTCGTGATAATCGAAAGGTATCTAAACCGAAGCTAGTTAGGGCCCTCCTTTGACGTTGCCGACTAACCAATACAGAGCATATACCTTTGGACAATGGCGTCGAATCTCAGTTCCCAATGTGCCACCACGAATACTACAGAAGTTCTCACAACTATCCTTGCAAGAAGACATCCTCAAGGATGAAACGGAACTGAACAACCTGTCAGTCTTGAACCTGATGGCTAAAAGTTTTGAATGCCTCGAAGCAGACCTGGTTTATTGTTGGGATGGTAGCTGTGACATCCAAAATGGTCAAAAATGTCACAAGCTTTCCTCGGAACGTATACTCGGTCTCCTCCGTAGAGTTCCAGGACCAGATCATCAGGATTGGCTGAGGTTAGCCGAAAGCCGCGAGAAGAAGGCAGCTCAGAAGGATCACTCAGGGGACTCGGACGAGAACGAACGTGGCGATGTACTGCTGACTTGTTTGTGGGTTCTCAATCGCCTTTGGCACTTAGCGCTCATACATGGCCACATCTCGCAAGACAATTCAGCGCGAGAGCTTCGGCCAAGTTTTTCTGTATGGCTTGCCAGTGAGGTGCTGGCAATCATCAAATCTTTTACTATCAATGGACTCGAGCTCCATGGAGAAGGCCTGGTATGTATCAGCAGTTCCGTAGAGGGCATCGCTGAACGTTTTAGGGCCAGAAAATATTCCACATTGCTTCGGACTTCCTGCATACAGCGTTTCATCCACACAGTATAAACAACATGGAGAAGGGAATCCTGCTAGGCTCTCGAAGCGAGCATGATGTTGGTCTCTCCCACCAACGTGTGCAACACAGTACAAGCACTGCTTCCGACTCAGATCAAGAGCGAGTAAATGGAAATGAGCCGGCAATTTCACTTTCCAATACCGACATCGCCAATGGATTTCTAGGGTTCTTTGCCCTTTTCAAAAATGGCAAACATCCCTATTTACAGAACTACTTGGGGATCTATAAGCAATCGATCTCAAGTCTATGACTTGCCTATGAGTCTGCTTGAAACGATGGATGGGTATGACATGGACGATGGATGCGGACCGGGATAATCCGCCCAGACTCCCTGGCTGCCTATCATGGACAGAACAGGGAAGGTCGCCCGGAAAGAAGGTAGAACACTGGCCAATGATGAGAAGAACTGCAAAATATCAATTCTGGATATCCTCATCCACATCAAATACCATCTAAGCGTTGCTGCGGTTGCATTACCAGATACACCAAACTCGCAATTCACTACTTCGTCGAGGAGGACCGTCTTCTGTGCCCTCAACCCGGAACGCACTATGAGGACACATTGATCTGATACTCCCATCACCACGCCTCACAGCTTCACTATCATAAAATTTGATCGCATAGATCTCTTCCGGCTTCTGATCGCTCAGATAGTACCACTCGTGTGGGTTTTTTGTAGGAGGAACCCTCACGATTGGATTGTCGCTGTAATACTCTTTCACATGCCCCGGCCGGTCCTTGTATGTTCGTGGTAAGACAGCGAAGTCCAGCTCGGATTCTGAAGTGGCGATGAGAGCGAGAGGATCTCGCTTTACAGTCTCCCATGGTCTCCAGATACTAAAGATCGCATAACGAGGACCATCGTAACCACTACCATCCCAGTCCCAATGGCCTCCTTTACCCTTCAACATGTCACCATTCCCGGGCCCGAGACCAGCTTTTTCGATGGCGGCGTCTTCTGCTGCGATGATCTCATCTTTCAGGCGGAAGAACAGCTCTCTTTCTTCAGCAGTTTGACTTGGGTCTGACCATTCTTCTGTCATCGCTCGCAAATGACTTCTTGCACCTCCCGAAGTATAATCGGAATGCGCGATGAAGAATGGCGGCGTGCCTCTCGTCTTCTCATTGGCCCGCGGGTTGGTCTTGTCGATATCATTAATGTCAACAGAAACGACATCGCGAAGAGTGTGATTAACAATAGCAGCCGCACGAATGCCGAGCTGCTCCTTGAGAACAGAGACAATCGCGGGGTAATATCTCATGTTGATGATTTCCTCATCATGGACGGAAGCATATGAGCTGTCGATTGGGAGTTTCTGGTTGAGGATTTGAAACCCGTGAGTCTCATGGTTGTAATTTGAGAGAGGAGTGGGAAGACTGCGAAGATCGATCACGGGTTGAATCTGAGCGGACACTCGTGATGACGATCCCAAGAATGGCGATATGTCGTTCAGGTCTGGGGGATCGGGAGCTGAGTAGTAATTGAAGGAGGCTTGCAAGGTTGTTGGCTTCTGAGGTGCTGCAGTCGACATTTTGAATATTGATAATGGGAAAGAAAGAGATCTGTCACGTAACGACCATTTGGGTCTGATATAGCAAAAGACCTGTATCTACAATCCGGACACAATTTACAGAATTATATTGAATTGGCTGGCAGCAGTCAACGCTTATCTAGCCGTCATCTAATGCGTGCTTGATAGTTCCGGAAGTAATATTCCTAGTGGTAAAACCAGCTTTCGAGATCTCGAATACGGTTGTCTCGCCTAGTGACTCACTGGCCGCCGGATAAAGGCTGTGGGATGCATTTCTGCTTGGCATAGATTGGTTGTGCATACGAATGGCTGACAAGTGCAACAAATAAATTCCCCGAATTGTGGGTCGAATGAAAATCAGACACTTTTGCAAATACTCTTCGGTGGCAAGGGTTGTTCACAATGAAGATAGTTCTTTCGGATCTGTTCTTCCATTGCTGACTTTCACGTAAAGATTTGGAACGACAACGTCATTTCCCTCCTCACATGACGCTGCAGAAGTTCAGCTCATCAAACTCAGTGTAACACCCAGCTACGAACTCGGAATACAATGGCTTACAAAGTCGGCTTCCTCATCACACTCCCTAGAAGCTTTAGAACCCCGTTAATGTGGCAGAGCTAGTCGATGCATCATGTGACCAGGAGCCATTACCGGTATGATAGCATAGAACCGATCCACTGATCCTTCCTCGTGAAGGATGTCTGTACTTTCTGAGCTGTTCTGCACGTATAACAACTAGTGACACTACCCAAACGTCTTCGACAGTAGAAAGGTCGGATTTGGTCACGTGCCTTAGGTTAGTTCAGCCTCAAAGCAAACGTGTTAAGATAGGAGATAGGCTGCTCTGGCAAATAAATCTTTATTACTATGTAGTGAAAGGCACTTGACTATTTTGACAATTTGCTTGGTACCTAGGTACATACATCATGTCTGATTAGATGCCTCCCGAGCTGAAAGATGTGCAGCTTTTGCTGACCTGTCCCATCGTCTTTTGGCTGCCTTATCTGCCTAGGTAGATTACTTTACCTCAAACACCTCGGGAGCCGCAGCCCGCCCGTAGTACGTATCTTATGGCCATACCAACGCATTCTTGGTCTCTACAGAAAAGTGCCTACCTAGTCAGCTCCGACCACTTTTTCGTTTCTTTAATCTGTCTATCTTCGTACCTCGTTGTCGTGCCCGGCAACCTCTCTTGACCCTGTCTGCAGCGCCATGTTGCGGTGTGGACGGCTTCGTTCGTTTGAAAAGGACTTGGTTCACACAGTCCTGGACCCCGAAAACGAAGTCTGCTCATTCTGTGCCGGTAATGTTTGGAATGCAGACCTCCACCGAAAGTTGGTGGACGCGGCCCGAGACAGACAGCGGCCGGGCAGCTGCGCCTGGAGCTACTCGCGATCCGCATCCGATTTCTTGATATCGTTACTATCGGGCTGCTCATGGTGCAAGGGCATCGTCAACGCTTTGCTCACAAGCAAGGACTGGGATTCAAGTACCGCCACTGGGCTCGAATCGGTCAATCTCGACACCCTGAACTGCGAAGTTGACCTCAAAGTATCCATTCAGTTCAAACACGGGGATGTCTCGACGGCACCTATTTTAGGGAACCTTCATATGACTGTCATTGTCTTAGTCAAGACAACAACGGCAGAGACCTTGTGCGATCAACCAAGGACAGTCGCCGACTGGGAAGACGGTTATCAAGTGGAAGTGTTCTTCGATGGTTTTTCCATCACTGGTAAGCCGGCAAAACCCTCAGTCTGCACATTCTTGCCCTTAAAACCCGCCAGATCAAGTAAATTAACACAAACTACTCTAGGGGCAAATGTACCGTCGGCTTCAGGTTCAGCTTCGGTGCTTGGTACGATGGGACACCAGTTTCAGCGCTGGCTCGAGTATTGCAAAGACAACCACACGGCATGCCGTGAAGCACAAAGCCCTTTCATGCCGACACGACTGATCAACGTGAATGCGCCAATCAAACTCGTCTACTGTGAGGGTCGCGTAGAACCAGCGCCATATGTGGTGCTGAGCTACGTGTGGGGAGCCGCGCGGAGCCATATTCTCACCAGTGAGACGCAATACAGAAGAACTTTAGGTGAGGGAATGGATGAAGAAAACCTCCCGCAGACGATTCGCGACGCCATCGAAGTCACACGGCGGCTGGGCTACACCTACCTCTGGGTCGACTCCCTCTGCATCGTACAAGATTCGCCCGAAGATAAGAACAGCCAAATCCCCAGAATGGGCGCCTACTTCCGGAACGCGGACCTCACCATTGTGGCCGCGAGAGCCCGGTCCGCCGTCGACGGCTTTCTGAAGCTCCCCGAGCTCCCCGAGTTCAAGAGGCCTCCAGCTCCCTTAATTGTCACGCTCCCAGCCTACGATGCCACGCCGTCCAATCACCTTCAGATACGCTGCCCCCACTATCTGAGTTACGACAGCTTCTCAGACCCAATCAACTTCCGGGCCTGGACGCTTCAAGAGCGCGTCCTGTCAATCCGCATCCTCATTTTCAGCTACAACGGGCCAAAATGGTTGTGCCAAGAATCCAAAATCGACCCCGGCGCCCCGGAGCTTGATGAGTCGACCTGGCTCGACGTCATCTCTCTCAGCAGCCGCGGCGACAGCGCAAAGGAGAATGACTACTACCGCAAGCTTTGGCTCGAACTCCGCACCCAGTACGCGAACCGGAAACTCAGCGTCGCCGCCGACAAGCTGCCTGCCATCCACGGCATTGCTAAGGCCATCGCCGACTGCACGGGCTGGCACTACGTCGCGGGCGTCTGGGAGGAGTTCCTCTTCCAAGACCTGCACTGGCACACCGAATGGCAGCAACCTCGGCCGGAGCGCCCGTTCCACAGCCCGCCGCCGACATGGAGCTGGGCGAGTGTCGATGGAGATTTCGGCTCCGGGCTTGGTTCCGATGATACACGGGTGCCGTTTCACTTCCGCGTTGTCGAGTTTGATGCTAGTGATATGGACAAGCAATGGTACCACTGTACCATAAAAGTTGAATGCGTGACGGTGGAGCTGCAGTGGGGTGAGAGTTGGGAGTACATGAGTCTTTGGCACGACCTCGTCGACACTCGGGAGCAACCTGAGGCGGCCGTGGGCCGGGGGAAACTCGATGTCGCCGATCTGGATATTCAGTCTGGCTCTAAAATCACATGCATGCCTGTGAGCATTTCTAGGGCTCATGACGGTGAGAGTCACGGTCATGATAGGCCAGTAGTGCAGGGGTTGCTGCTGCAGCCATTTACCCCTTCAACGTACAGTCAGCTTAGCGGCCCTTTTTACCGCATCGGCTGGTTTCACACACCTAGTCCTGTTATCTTCAACGGTGCGGAGAAACGGACTTTAGCTCTGATTTGACATCACCATCAAGTTGTCTCTGCACTTTTGGTGCACACGAAAGGAGCCTCTTCAGCTTGCGCCTGTGCCTAATATGTTCTCCCTGTCTTCTTCCGAGCTTGCATGACCGCGCCGCCAATCCACTAATGATGCCAGCCGTTGTGAAAGACCCGTGGAATCAAAGACTTACCGTTCCGCTCATTGAGAAGTGTAGCCACCGTCAATGACGATATCCGTGCCCGTTGTGTACGAGTTCTAAAGTATAAATCAAAGTGAGCTTACGGCAGGACATACGATCTCGAATATAAGAAGGGACATAGTGTGTGCTGTTGTATAGCTTGTATAAGGAGGTACCGCGGTAACCTCCTATCTCTTCTACCTTCCATTCTGCTAGAGTTAGCGCTTTCGTGTCATCTACAATTATAGCGCCGCTACTAGATGCTGCAGCGCATATTTTAATCAAATCATTGCTAGTACAAGGATTTGAGAACAAGTATACTTTAGTTCTGGCTGGGAGACGACGTGCGGTATTTTGGGCATGTAAGGATGTGCTATAAGTTCGGCAGAGGAATAAATAATCTTTATAGCCCGCCTGATGAAGTGTATTTCTGGATTCTCACTGGTGGCTGTGACAGCTGCTAGCAAGCAGGACAAGGTGAAGAACAGAAACTAGAACATTCTCAGCTAAGCTCTGAGTTCGTATAGGATGAGATTGGAGAGGCAGAAAATTGGAAGGCTCGGCTGATGCTGCCAGCCTGAACTGCAGAATTTACCTTAAAAAGGCCCTCGTCACACAAGAGCAAACCCGTCTCGCTTATACCTGTCAATAAAGCACCGTTCGCTTACGCAGCTGTCAACCAATGGGCAGGAGAATAGTCCCCCATGCACCTGATTAAAGTCGCGATCCGGGGCAACGTCATGCTCTAGCGAGGGATGCCATGGGGCTATGTCGGTCTTTCGTCCTGTCTATGATTTAGCAAGCATGATATTCACGAATTAATTTGAGAGCTCCGAGCTCACTTGGCACTCCCAAATTGGAACAGAACCGTTTGATTGTGGCACTGTTATCAAACGTAATCACACTACGTACGAACTCTATGGGGGAGTAAGCGGCTTGGCTACCTTTTCCGGCCTCTCGTTTCGGCATTCCGCAGATGCCATCGCAACAGCTGAAGATGTGGCTAGTCAGCTGACATAATGCTTATAGTCATATGAGCCTCTAAGCCATTTCCTTTCCTGGTCAAGGTGTACCGAATCTTATTATTTCGGTTTTTGAGGGTGTCCTACAGCTTACTCCGACAGTTCTATTCAGGGGTAACTCATTCGATCCAAAGGTTCCGAACGGATATAGCGACGTCTTGGGCGTTCTTAATTTGACTATATAAACTTCAAAAAGTTTGTGCATCACAATATGTTTGGTGCTATAGAATTATTTGAATTTCGTATAATATCACAAAAAATACACGCAACACTTCAATAATGGCAAATTCAAAGGGGTATCTAGACCCTTTCAACCAAGAGTTTGTCGATTCTCTTCCAGCCGGACCGCCTTTAGAGGAGCTCTCTGTGAAAAGAATCCGAGCGCTAGTCGAGCAATTGAGTGAACATGAGCAGCTTCCAGGCGTGAAGAGGACAAGTTTTGAAGCACCTGTTGCGGGCGGAGTCAAAACATGGCTATATACCCCGGAGGGTAGCTCGTCTGAACTACTCCCCTTCATATACTACGTTCATGGCGGGTTATGGATGGCCGGAAGGTACAAGATCCAATCACGAACTCTTTTGTTTACGCTGATTGAATCAAAAGCATCAACACACACGACAGCATCGTCACCGACCTAGTGTTACGAACAAAATTTGCAGTTGTCTTCCCTGAGTACACCAGATCCCCAGAAGTCACTTTCCCTACGATTGAAGACGAGTGTTTTGCCGTCCTAAAGTGGTTGACGAAGAACGGAGAAAAGAAAGGCTTGCAGAAGACCAACTTTGCGCTCGTTTCAGACAGCGTCGGAGGTGGGTCATAATTGATCCTTTAACGTGGTATGAGAGTAGTCAATCTGACCTTTATCTCTAGCACAGCTTGCAGCAAGCCTCAATTTCCGATGGCAAGACACCAAGCAACAAATTCAGATTAAGTACAATGTCATGACCTGCCCAGAGCTCGAGAGTTCCACGACAAACCGCTCGACGCCTTCTGAATTCCTCTTCTTCAATGGGCCGCTTTATACTGTGCCTTTAAAGCACCGAGCAATCGAGTTGTATATTCCAGACGAAGACGATCGGACAACCGATCTGGGAAATCCAAGTCTCATTTCTGACAAGCACGCGCGCGGCTTCGGACCTACCTTGGTCATTGTTAGCTCGACTGACCTGCTCCGAGCTGAAGGGGAAGATTTCGGTCGAAAACTGCAACAAGCTGGTACTGAATGCGCCATAGTCAGGGGGGATGGCCTGGTGCATAATTTCAATCTCTTCGAAACCGCTAGAGCTAGTCCAACAAGTAAGGCCATCGCGAGTATGATTTCGGAGACATTGGTAGAAAGACTTGGCGACGTCTCTCATGACTTGAAGAGCATCCAGCGTAAGAGGCGAAGAGTTAGAGCGTAAGGAAATTGTCCGACATATGTTGCAGATGTACAGTTCCTGGCGTAAGGGTACAATTATTCGTTATTGCTACTTGGGTGGGGAATACATCACGTCTCTATTTCCGACCATTTCCGTTCCAAGTGTTCCTGCCATATTGATTTTTGAGAGAAAACACAGCCCTGATTAGTATTGAGGCGTTTGCCTCTCACCTCCAGGTATAATTGGATTCGTTACTAGCATTGGTCCCAGAATTCTTTGAAAAAGACTCCAGAGGGATGACTCATAGCTGAGCAAGAGACAGGGCCTCGAATTCCATGATGGAATACATGTATTCCATTTGTTAGACGATTATTCGGATGCCGGAGCGACTGTGCTGATCTTCGATTGTACTCGAGTCTTTAGTTGGTGATTTAGTCGTCGAGTCTAGCGTCCAGCTCAAGTACTTCCACTACAATGCCTCGGAGTACAGAGCTTTATCTCAGCGGACGTTACAAAGCCAGCCCACTTCGTCTAATGGCTAAGCGAACCCCCTGAGTTGTCAACAGATTCACAGCGGAGACCATTATTGACCTCAATTCAGATCATCGAGTCTAGGTGGTAGGAGTTGTGGCAATATCTATCATTTAGGATCTTAGATCTTCTGTAGAATAGCCGTTTGTGTTTTACGGGCATCGCCAGTACCGCCACTGTCACTTTCAGATCCAGTCTCAATCGTTTTGAGCCCAAACCTCGTCTTCCACATATTCTCGGCCCCTTTCTCATCGCCAGTCACGGCCACCGCATCGCTTGACGCTCCCAGACTCCCAGACTGTATGCCCATAACGAGAAGTTTCCCAACCGTCCTGTCATCGGTGCCTAGGTGCTTCGCCATGCTCATTACCCAGACGACATAGACGGCATCCATTGCCGCGTGGCGAAGAATGACAACAACACCGATGTAGATCAATAGGACTCCTGCTGTCAACCCCTGGCAGCGAGAATCTCGCTGAACATATGAGGAACGTAACCATACTTTTGATCATAAGCTTCCGGCTGTTGAAAGGTTGATATGAAGTCGACGTCTTGGTGATGTGTCTGTCGAAAGGAGAGAGAAAGCGAGCTTGGCAACGTGCGGGGGGTAAGTAGCTCGAATCTGGTTAAGTAGTTGTAGTGTCTATGATTCGACATGAGAGAGATGGAAACAGCTGATATGATGGAGCATGTTAAGAACCGTGAAATGCATTTTTACTGATCTTACATTGTAGGACTGTTGTCAGTGTGAATGTTCCTGACAGGCCAATGAAGGAGCTTCTTTTCCAATCAAGGCGGTGAGCGGGGCAGAATCCGAGGTCCAGAGCCAGCTTCGAATTCATCCAGCTCGAATGCTACAAACAGCATGCGCAACATCACCATGCCTCCTTGACTTAGTGGGGTATGTCCTTGAAGATGAATACAAAGAGCAATATTATGAGAAAGCTGCTCCGACAGCCAACCGCGACCTCCGCCCCGAATGAGAGCATCGATACGAGCTCCCTTGATTCACCACAGTTACGGCCGAGCGCATCGCAGCATACAGTCTACTCAGCAGGTGTTCCGATCACTTGTCTTGACAGATCTCCAGACGGATTGAGGGCTGTTATTGCTGGTTCAAAGATCTTCAAGATTTTGAGAATAGATGGTCCCACGATCACCGAGGAGCTGGACCTTCGAGCGATCATCATTTCCTATGCGAATAGCCACGATCCGTCTGCTGCGACACCAGAGCAACTCAACATAAGGGCAGTCAAGTGGTCATGGGGCGATCTAGACTCTTACATAATTACGGCATGTGGCAATGGAAGGATCACCGTTTATGACCTCAATCGAAGAGGAGAAGGTCTCGAGGTGGGGCGAATTCAAGAACATGCTCGGCAAGTCCACAAGCTTGATATAAGTCCGTTCAGGAACAATTGGCTTCTTTCTGCAAGCCAGGATGGAACTGTACGGAGCTGGGACCTCAAGATACCCCAACAAGGTCGACACGGTCTGACATTCAAGGCGCTGGCAACTTTCAAGTGCAATGCGGATGCAGTTCGAGATGTGAAGTGGTCACCAACGGATGGAATGGAGTTTGCATGCTGTACAGATGCTGGTGTAGTTCAGAAATGGGACATCCGTAAAGTCACGGCGCCTGTCTTAAAGCTCACGGCGCACACGAGCCCATGCTTCTCGATTTCCTGGCATCCAGATGGCGGGCATTTGATTAGTGGTGGCTTAGATCAAGCTTGTCATGTATGGGA
Source organism: Cadophora sp. MPI-SDFR-AT-0126 (assembly GCA_020747065.1). Lineage (NCBI taxonomy): Eukaryota > Fungi > Ascomycota > Leotiomycetes > Helotiales > Ploettnerulaceae > Cadophora > Cadophora sp. MPI-SDFR-AT-0126. Next base: position 1,018,000 of record JAGMVK010000008.1, read on the forward strand.
TCTTTCAAAGACGGGAGATAGAAGTCAGAAGCCCAGGTACACGTTTTTCACACCTGCGCCGATTTCAAGGATCTCATGGCGGCCCGCATGCTGGTCTGCAACCGCGCAAGGAAAGCGGGCAGCTCAAGTCACTGTTGCATATGACGATTCCAATGCTGGAAGGAATCAAACTTCAATGGTGCATATCTGGGACCTTGCAAGATCTGCTCTACCTTTTAAAGAAGTTGAACAGTGGAATAGTGCTCCAACTGCGCTTGTCTGGAATTCTCGGGATCTACTTTGGAGTGTTGACAGAGAGGGCCACTTCACCCAAACCGACGTTGCCTTCGTACCCCAGCTCATTGACAGGCGAAGTCTTTCGACCTTCGCCTTTTCTCCCAATGGAGATGTCCTCATGATGCTGGAGGCAAGACAGGCCCTTAAAAGGTCTCGTCCCTCCATCACTTCCCCCGAATTATCTCCAGGCTTCAAAAACAGTGGCAGCGGTCCTCTTTTGAGTGTTAGTCGAAGTGACTCGGAAGAAGATGTTGTAGGCAGTTTTCTAGGGCCGAGATTACGGAAAGGCCATAGAAGACGACATAGTGGACGTGGCCAATCGCTCAGCACTACTCCACCTACTAGCATCGGATTTGCCGATAACAAAGTCATGTCTCTTGATGACGCGATGAAGATTACTGGGACATACAAACCGCAGCAAGTCATGGCTATTGGCCATGCACCTTCAGCCACCAAGCGGACGATGTTCCAATATTTCACAAATCGGTATTTGATGCGACTTGACAAACAATGCTATCCTGGAATCTCTTCGCAACCGGCGAATATTCGTGCGACAATGATCATGGAATCATATGGTCGAACTGCTGAGAATGTTGGATATTTTCGCTTAGCTCAAACTTGGCGACTTTTATCTTACACGATGAATCTACTGCTTATTAGACGCGCTGAGTTCCATCGCCAATCACGACTGGCTGTCAAGCCTCCTTCCAACGAGGAGCCGGAAATGGATGAGACCCCTGGGTCGAGAGCTGAGACGGATAGAGGAGAAGAAACACCTAGGCGGTTGCCACGGCCGCAGCAGTCTCATGACAGTGCTTTGCATCGGCACGGAATTTCGATGATCCAAGAAGACATTGAGAGCACTTCCAATGTTGCTACACCTTTAGTACGACCTGTGCGGGATCAAATCGTTCATGAGGCGCGAGAGGCCATGCACACTCCGCTGGTAATTGAGGATGACCTGGTCCTCCCTGATGCTGTCCATCCCAGGACACCAAGCCCGATTCCTGTACCAGGCGCGAAACAATCTCCTGAGCACTCATCGTCTAGCGTCGAGGGCTATGATTTCTATGGATTGGAGTCTTTCTCTCCTACGATCGATTTTGCTGCGCCTGTTAGAAAAGCTCCCCTGCGCCTAGAGTACCACGAGCAGCCTCAGCATCCAGTTAGGATCCAACCACAGCGTCATGATTCGGCTGAGAGCTTTCAGATGTTTTCAACATCAGCTGATTCTCATGGAAGCAAGTTCATGGGGTCTTCAGACAGCGATCGCCAGAGCGTCAATCAGGAAGACCGAAAATTGCTCAGAGATAGGGTTTCCAACTGGGAAAATGATCATTACCTTGGTCCCAGGCATCATCCAAGTATCGACTCGGAGGCCCCAACAGATGGAAGCTCACCGGGACATGCCACACCAGAGTCGCACCAAGACAAAGGGATCAGAAACGGATTACCTCGCAACCGATCGTCACCACCAATTTTCAGACTGCATGAGGCGTCAGCTCCGAAGGGCATCGATACCACCCCAGTCAAGAATCAGTATCAAGAAGAAGAGCTAATCAGTCCTACAACATCCGAAAAAACATCGGCGGATCCTAACATCATCGAGACCGACTTTCTGCCCTGGCCAAACGATCCTGATTTTCTCATCAAGCCTATCGATCCCACAGTCCTAGTCCAACGAACCATCGACTATGAAGCACAGTCCAGTGCTTTGAATGCCGCAGTAATGGTACTTCTCCTCCGTCCACTCCTCCCCTCTTCCGCAGTAGACGGCATCCAAGCCGGTGCCATCCTACGACAGTATCACCATCGTCTCACGAGCATGAAACTCTTCACCGAAGCCGCCCTCCTGCGGAATCTCTGTGTGCCGCAATACCCAGCCGTCTTTGCACCCTCACAAGAAGATATCAAGATTGGGTTCTACTGTACAGATTGTAACAAGCCGCTTGAAAATGACCCTTTGATACCAGGCTCAGTGTGGAAATGCCCCCGCTGTCGAAATTTCATTGACCCGTGTACAATCTGCCAGCACCGTGATTTACCCGAAAGCTTAGACTACGAGACAGCTGACATCGAGCTCGAAGCAGCGTTGTGGTGGTTATGTCCCGGCTGCGGGCACGGCGGACACAGCGCCTGCATGCAAGCGTGGCACGCAGGGGCAGAGTACGAGGAAGGCGAGAAGTACTCCGGTGGGTGTTGTCCGCTAGAAGGGTGTCTACATCCTTGTCTACCTGGGTCTTGGAGGGAGCAGAGGGCAGAGGAGAGGAAGGCTGCGAGAGCTGGAGAGATGGATGCGCTGGTGAGAGAGAACTCGAGACAGGCGAGTGGAAGAAAGGGTGCTGGAAGGGTGGGCACTCCGGTTAGGAGGGATGGGAGGGAGGTTAAGCAGAGTCAGGCTGTGGAGGGGGTGAGGGTTGCTTTGGGGGTTAATGGGTTGAGTCATGAAAGGGGTGTGGATAGAGGTGGGAGTGGAGGGCTGGAGAGGAAGAAGAGTGTTAAGCTTATTGCGCCGGGGGAGGAGGGTTGAGTTCAGGTCGTTTTGTAGTATATATCGGTGCAGATGGGCTTTGGCGTTAGAGGTGATGATACCCTATGGCGGTTACATTGGTTCACTCTGCATGGCGGCTGGCGTTGGGATTTGACTTTGGATTCTGTTTTGCTTACAGACAGTGCGATGATGATAGAGAATAGCATTGCAATTACATGTCAGAACAAAGTTTATCAATTCTCCATAAATCTCACTTCGGAACAACATCTACATGACGTATCCAGGGTATACACCCAACATCACAACTCCTCAAAACTTCCTCTTCTTCTTGACCGGCGCCTTAGCCTTCTCCTCCAACTCCCTCTTCAACGCCTCCCTCTTCCTATCAGCCCTCTCCAACGACGTCTCCCTCGGCTCCGGTGTTTTCGTCTTCTCCTTCCCACTGTCAAGCGGCGAACTGCCTCTTCCTCGCTGACTACTCTCCTCTTCTTTCACGCCGTCGTCCTTCTTGTTTTTCTTGCTGCCTCTAAGCTCGCCTAGCTTACGCTTTGGTGTGACTGTCACTGAGCCTGATTGTGTTTCAGGTGGTGTGCTGGCCGGTGGCGTAGATACTGGAGCTATTTCTGGATCTGGATCTGGTTCAACAGAGGCAGAGGTGGCTGCGGCGTGGGTTTTGCGGCCTAGGGAGCCGAGTTTACCTTTCTTCGATTTGGAAGGAAGGGCGGGCGGTGGTGAAAATGATGGTTCTTTTTGTTTCTCTTCCGGCTCATCATCTTCGGTTGAAGAGTGCTGTGGCTCAGGATCTCGTTCAGGCTCGGATAGAGATTCAGGCTCAGACGGGGGAGCGGCTTTCTTGCCTCCTAATTTCCCAAGTTTCTTCTGAGGGCGGTGAGGGACTGCCACCGATTCGGGAGTTGGAGATGTTGTTTTTCGTTTTGGTCCGTTGGTAAACCGGGGCGCAGTCTCGTCTGCGGTGCTATTTTTGTCGTCATTAGTGTCGTTGACTGTTGGTGGGGAGGTTTGACGAGCAGCCTTTTTCTTGCCTAGACCGCCGAGTTTTTTTGCTGGTTTGGGGGATGGAGGAGGTGGCGATATTGGGAAGCTGTCGGCGACTCTGGACCGTTGGGATGGTGCGTCGAGATCCTCGTCATCTTCTTCAGTGGAGTTATCTATTTGGGTAGACTTTGAGGTTGGTTTCGCAGGAGTCGAAGTCGATGTCGTGGCAACAGGGGGAGGCGTTGACTGAGTCTGGAAGGCATCATCTTCTTGTTGCGTTTCATCCTTGTCTAGAAGGATTGGTTGGGATTTAGATTTGTTGGTTTTGGAGGGGCCTTTGGTCGATATCTTGCCGGAATCGAGATGGACCGTCAATCCCTTGATGTCATCCCACCAATTTTCTTGCTCTTCAGATCCCGCGGGAAACTCAGTGCTCGCGATGTCTGTTTGCGCTGACAACACGTCACTAATCAATTTCGACACGTCTTCTGGTTGCTCATTACTGAGTCCTTGCCGCCAAGCATCCACATCAAATCGGGCAATACCCCTCACCTTGTCCTCTGCCTTCTTACGATCCACTTTGCGCCCAACCTTTCCCGCAGCCTGTGGGAATATCTGTCCTAGTTCAGTCCCTTGTTCCTCTAGTTTGTCTAGTAGCTTTTGTATAACATGATCCTTATCTTTCAACACATCCATCAGCCCAGCCATCTCCTGCATATGTACATGCTGCTTTTGTAATAGCGGCATTGTCAAGTGACTCGTCAGCAAGGTCTGCGGCGCGGCAGAAAGTCGAACAGGCCATTGTAGTGGTTGGAGTCCCCCAGGAAGATTGACCGATACACTGAGCACAAGAGAGGGCCGATCCGGATCGCCGTTGATAGTAAGAGCTAATGCTGTGCCTTTCCCACCTGCAAGTCCTAGCTTGATCTTCTCCAGGAATATTTTCAATTGGCCCGTCTCGCTGGGGTCGATGCTTGTCCCCTCCTCTCTACTGCGTTGTACAATCGTGGCCCGGTTGAGATTCTCGCTCCAGATGTGGGTGAGATCGGTGAGGTGGACTGCAAACGAGCTGGCAGTGAATGCCGTTGACATGAGTAGAGGCGGCAGATGCGCGCCAGCACTCATTGATAGTGGGAGGGCGTGCCACGCCATGCTGGTATCCGTTGCTGGTCTGGTCGAATGAGGCGGAGTGTTGCTGTTGTGTTGCTCGATACAGAATCTCAGACGCGGCGGTTCAGCGACGAGGCTGTGGAACAATGAGAGCAGAATCTCACTTCAATTGTGACTCTGTTGCGAAAGGAGTCTTCAGCGCGGGAACTGACAGATCTTTGATCAATGGTTGGCGCTTACATTCCTTTCTCAAGGCGGACGATACATGTACATGGACATGTCGTGGACGATAAGGCAGGTATGCGCTGGTGATGGTAGTTGTGTTGTGTTGTTCAACAGGCAGCCGCGGATATCTGCAGCCTTGTTGTGCACGATGGGCGAAGCGGCCGTGCTTCAAGCTTGGTCACGTGCAGGTAATTAATTCTGCTCTGCTTGTTGATTTCGTAAAAGGGCCGATTAGACTCTTATAGACGCACTTTGAGGAGGCGAAAGAAAGTGTTCTGGTGGTATGCCATGCAGAATTGTTGCCAGTGATAGAGATGCGTAAATTTGGCTGAAATTGCAAACGATTGTTTGTGAGCCTGATCGTTTTTCCACTTGAAGATTAGGGAAGGGAATCAGATGAAAGACTTGTAAATTTTTATTTATAATAGATCAAATTATAGAGTGTATTGAAAGCACCAGGAAAGAAACTGTCAATCCTGATCGGTTTTCCTAATTATTGAGAAGTTTATTAATATGTTCTTTGTTGACTTCGGATTTCAAAGGCGAGTTCTCGCTTAAGATCGACTCACGCGCCGCTTTGCACTGTCCTCAGTGGCCAATCGATCCCAATGCAGCTGCTTTCTTTTTCTCGAGGTGATGCAATACATATCATCAGCTTCTTCATCTTTGGAGTGTGGTCAGTTCTTTCTCTCACTGCTGCATTATTTCATTCAAGCTCTTCATTGTGATTAAGCCTTACTCTTCTCACCGAAGAGCATCTCCCGTCAATCATACTGTTTTTTATTTCCAGTTCTCGGGTTCTTCCAGGCGCGCCGATATGCATTTTGCCACCAAGAGTCCTCAGCCGTGTTGTAAGAACCTTGTTACATCTCATCGGCATTTTCACGGAGTCTTGATCTCTTCAACCTTTTGCTCTGCAATTATGTGGTCGTTTATTATTTCACGTTACGTTGCGTTTAATATAAGTGCGCTACTCGGCAACGTGGTTTTGGGCTTGAGATTTCATTTTTCAAATCTGCTCTGATTACATTATATACAATTCTTTCAGCTCGATCAATTGAATCCCTTGAAGACCGTGGTGCATTCCACATCCAAAGTTGTCTGGTCCACGTTCAAGCAGTATGCTTGATCAGTACCATTTGGGCTGACAACATCAATGTTCGAGGCAAGAATATTGTTGCAGACATTCCCGCTGGAACAAGCAAATGTTCCAATCTGGGGCTGATACTTGCTGCTTGTTTTACCCTTGAAGTTCTTGAATACAATATCCGTGATCGTTAGTGGCGACGGGAATTGCAGGCAGAGCGTCAGGTTCTTTTGCCCGTAGCATTGGTCGACTTCGATGGCGTAGTCCACATTGTCGATAATCATCTGGTCATAGGTGATGTTGTGGACTCGGCCATCACCGCCACCTCCTTGCAAGTCACCGCTGAGTGCTGTTGGGGAGTTTGGCCAAACCTTGATGCGTGCTCCGTCCTAGATCGTCTCAGCAATGCATGCGTTGTCAAATGCAGATTTACTTACAGTGGCATTGTGAAGAGATGTGTTGAAAACATAGATGTTCTCAACAATGTCGTATGCGCCAACGTACTGGCCAAGGGAGCCAACAGAAATACCGTGGGAGCCGTTGCAGAACATATTCTGCACAAGGATGTTGGTGCTATTTGGCTTGAAGGAAACACAATCTTGACATGTCAGCATGTTTCAATGATGTCTTGAGAGTGTTCCTTACCATCTCCGTTGTTGACAACTGAATTCTGGATAACAATGTCCGAGCTTCTGTATGTGTCCCACCCATCTGTATTCTTTGCCGGATTGGCGGACTTGCTTCCACCTGCGATGTCGATGGTGTCAAACACTACATTGGTCGAATTGGCAACAAAGAAATAGTACTCAGGCGAGTATCTCAAGACCAAATCACTGATGATCGAGTTTTTGAGTCCATCAATGCCGATCAAGACGGGACGGAGAGTGTAGATATTGGCGGCATAAGCATCATACCAAACTTGGCCATTTCCATCGATTGTTCCACCACCATAGATGTTGACGTCATTTCCTCCAAGCTTGAAGAACGAAGTGACGTTCTGAAAGACGAAGGGAAATGAATGGGCTTGCCAGTACGTTGTGTCATTGGTAAACTGGATATATGATTGAATATCTTAGGGTCTAGATTAGCTAATGGTTCTGACGCGGCGAAGCAGACTCGTACCAATATCGATGTGGTTCAAAAAGGTTAGATCAAGGGCAGTGCCGATGGTATATTTGACCCCCTCCTTGAAGACTACATGACCGCCGTTGTTACAAGAGTGGAGAGCATCCATGACATATTTCGAATCGTCACTGGTACCATCATTGTGACTTTTGACGTAGCAGACTCTGTTCCGTGACGGAGGAGATGGCGGGGGCCTGTGAGGAGTCTTTGGATGGCAAGAGATTTTTGGCCTGGAAGAAGTATGCTGAGGAGAATTCTTCCCTCTAGAGCTCTTTGCCCAGTCCTGGAAAGCTTGCCAGGTTGGGCTTGCAACAGACAGAGTTGTCGATGCAAGGAGGAGAAGTGCTGGCAATTGAAGGCGCATCTTGAGCTGTTATCAAAGATCTGTGTTAAGAGGAAACAGCAGAGAAAAGCGATGGCTGCTGGAAAGCTGAACTGGGAATCATCCTGAATTTATTCTTTGAGTTCATCTGAAATTTTAATGGGGCTGCAGAACCGGTGGAGCGGTCATTAGGACGAAAAGCCGTCTATTTTTCCGGATTGCAAGGCCATTCCTAGACATGACGACGATATCCAATTTCTGCTGGGATTTGTTTCCAGCTTTAGCCAACCACCACCTTCGAAACTTCGGGGGTGATCAAGGACCCCCAGGTTCTCCATTGAAGCTTTGATGCAAGCTTCATGGCTCCCCCCAAACCCCGCATCAAGAGCCCCATCGAAAGCTTGATTTGCTTGGAATGATTCGCCGAGAGAAATCACTTCAGGTACCCGGAGTGGCACCCTAGTCGATCAATATCAGGACTTCAGGCGATTGGTGGAAGTTCACCAGAAACATCCGGCCGAATTCCAGCCCGCTGGACGTTGATTCTATTCCATGATAAGGGACGGCTGAAGAACGGCAGCAGGAATCGCACCGAATCCGAAAGGTTGAGGGATATGAAGGCGTTCGGGTGGGCTGAAAACTCCATCTTTGACATTCGCTGACGGAAAAACTCGAGACAGGTTCAGGAAGCCGACTTCCGAAGCCCCTTTCTCCGATCATGTGATTATGAAATTCTCTCAATATTCCTTGCGAATTACACAACAACTTTACAGAAAAGCCTAACTGTACATTTGACTTCCGTCTCGAATTCCAACGATGATTGCAAGTGCAACCGTGGATGCTGTTCGAGGGCCGCATTTGTTGTCACATTGTGCTCGTTGTGTTACGACACTTCAACAATCACAAGCGATCTGTTGCGGTCACTGGTCCTGTATAATACTGGCCTTGACATCTCTCAGAACCAAGTTCTGACTGCGTAGAACCAGTAATTGGCCTCACGCTTCCGGCCAATTGAAGCAATTGCAACTTGCCGCGAGATTCGAATGCTGTACGAGAATCAAGTTCGCAATTCCCTCACAAAATAGAATTTCTATCGATTGATTCGATCAGATTTTCTTCGAAGCATGAGTTAGGGGAAGGGCGTGAGCCAAGACTAGAAGATTGTCCTCGAAGAGGGTGCTAGCTCCACGTTTTCGTCGCTCGTTCTGGTGCTTGATAACAGGAAGGTGGAGGAAATTTGATGTTTCTGCTTATTATTGTGGTATATTGCAATTACGTTTTATTTTCCTCCTCGAGCTTAAGCTGAGATAGCAAAGCAGCCCAGCACAACTGAAGCTGGCAGCATCGTTATGATGTTTATGCAGGTCTTCATATTCAGTATCTCGAATGGGCGATTCGGTCATCCACATATGCACCTTCTTCAAGGAGATCCCAGCCAGATCGCTGGGAACCAACAGGGGCTTTGAGAGATGACATGCACGATTGATGAGACATCAAGCGTCTTGACCGACTACATGGGTCTGCCATCATGGTCCAGAATTGCCATGTCAGGGGGCATATATTCTACCCAGAGCGGCCCGTACCATGCGGTCAAGATATGGAGTACTAATAGCCTATTTGGCAAAAAAAAGAAGAAGAACGTGACGGAAGTGATCCGGGCATGCTGCTCTTGACTCCCGAATGCAAGCCTCACTAGAAAACCCCCACAGGAATAGAGGTCGTCAAAGTGACTGAAAGCCTTTGCCGTGATTTCTATCCCAACACACTCACACACAGCAAGGAGGATGATGCTGCACGAGTCTAGACTGGTTCTTGGTATCTCGTGGCCCCACATGCTGGGCAGTCTCGGGGTACATGCAGCACAACAGCGTACCTTGTACCAAGAAGGCGCCAGTCATTACTTTTAGGTTAATGTTCCCCAGAAACCCACATATAAGCTGAGGCTTTATATTTGAACCCATCTGTTGGGTTCAGTGACTGCCATGTCGCACCACAGTATCGAGATCTCATCGATCGAACCCAATCTCATGCGATGCAGGCAGCTTGACAGCTTGAGATCCAATAACCGGTTCGTCGAACGGCTCGGGATGGTAAGCTTTGGCGGCCTATCTGCGTCCGCTCAGGTCGTCTTGCATGAGCCCCGGTCCATACCCGGTTATCATATCGACATGGGGAAAATTCTGCGAGAATTGAAGCCGACCACAGCGGAAAAGATGATGTGCTGAAGAAACGACGTCAAGATACATAAGGAGGAGTGATTGCTGCGATTCTATAAGCTTGTGCGAAATGCACGAACGGGGAGCCGGGGTTGCCCCATGCGAGTTCACTGTTGCTGTTCCAAAAGAGGGAGCAGTGGCGTGCAATCACGCGTGGATCAGTCCGGAGCTTCTGGCGCCAAGTATTTCCTGAAGAATTGCCTGTGAAGTCACTACCAGTAGCTCCCGTCTGTCAGCATTGAAGTGCAAGAGTCTTGCAGCGGAAATTCCAATTCGTCGCAGTGTAGCTCGTGTTACAATACTTCCCGTCTGGCTGTTACTAAGTGGGGAAGTTCACTGAGTTCAGATTCAGCAACTTAACGACTGCTCCCTGGCGTTTTTGAAATCTCAAGACCAGAGGTGGCTTGATGGGCTAGAGATGACGTTGCTCGCCTCCCAATACTCGGAAAAATGATATGTCTCGAACCACTAGGAGCACACTGCACGCATACTAGACTGCACATCTGCACATGAGCTGTGGGGGTGAGCACAAACGAGCTCGGCCTAAAGGGTCCAGACACACACGCAGGGGTTGATACGCCACCATCACTTCACAACCGCTCCTCACGTTCGTCTACAAAGCTGAGAAGCATGCCACCTCGATAGGAATAGGAAAATACAGAAGTTGACATATCAGATTTTTACGTTGCGATGGAACGCTTGAATCGTCAAGCCCTTTTTGCAAAGGCTCTCTCAATACTAGGCAGACGCGTTCTCGAACGCATCAAGCAATTACATCCCACTTGCTTCAAGTCCTGAAGCGGACGTCCACTATCCTCAGCGACCACCACCTCGAGGCCCCACTTGACGACACAGCACTACTGACAGATACGATACAAGAACAACCGGCAAAAGGCAAGCAATCAAGATTGTGACGCTGAAGCAAAACTGCTGAAATCTTTCTTCACCACCATTGCCAATGTCCTTGTGCAGAAGGTTATGTTTGAAGAAGAAGCAGCCGGGATATGCGTCTAGTTTCAAAAAGACAGACATCCTCCACTATACACGATACATCACAATGAACCAGCCTCCCAAGCCGGGTCTTCGGATGCCACGCTCCTCAGAAACGATGATTGGACATGGTGCGCCCGCTCTGGAAATGGGCGTCAGAACCGTTGCTGAAGAGCGGGCTTTCGTTATCGATGCAGACTCCTTGGACGTCTTCGAAGCGGTACAGGTCTTCGAACGATACGTCAACTTGCTCGGTCTTGGGGAAGAAATACGGACCGTGGCCGGGGGAGGCGACAATGTTTGCGCTGGGTGGCGTCAAGGGAGACCTCTGGCGCCGCGAGATCTGCGACCGGGTCTGCTGATGTAAATCAGATCTCCTGGTATTGTCGATGCGCTGGGTAGCCCGCGTGGGGTTGTTGTCTCGTCGCTCGTCGCCACCTTTCATCATGACACCGCTTCTTTGGCGCTGTTGGTGCTGCAGCTTGGCTTGTGCTTGACCTTGCTTGGTTGAGATGCCACCTTTACGACCGGAGACTACGCGAGAGGGTGCAGGTGTCTCGCTCCTGATGAATCTCTTGGAACCGGTGCCTTTGCGGTAGCGGGTTGTTGATTGCACGCCATCTCGAATGGCGAATTCCTCGAGAACCCACTCGGTGGGTTTCTTACTATCGTCACCAGCTGTCTTGCGTTCTGTCTTCTTGAAGGCCTAGAAAGAAAAAAAGAAGAGCGTCAGCAGGTTCACGAGCATGGATAGAATAGCAGATACACTTACAGCGTTCATGGACAAGTTGTGACGGATGCTGTTCATCCAGCCTTTGGTGTCAGAGCTACCCTTCTGTGTATTCTCTCTGAACCATTGGTAGATTTCTTGCAGAACCATGGAATGGTCTGGACGGCTCATCAGTGCGCGGTAGATCAGCTTAGCGTATGGTTCATCAATATTTTGATCTTCGACCTCCACGGCGGTCATCTCGCGGGAGCTACTGCCTCCTTCTGAGCCCTCGCTTGATGGCAAGCGGAAAGGAGGCGGTCGCTCAAAGGACAGAATGTTGTCCATGGCATCGTCGAGTTCGAGCTTTGGAGCTGGGCTATGACTGATGCTGAGACGCTGGAGATCGCGAGCGTTCGACAAGTTTTGGTAGTCGAATGGAGAGACCAAAGTGTGGTTAGGATTCTGCATTCCAGGTTTGCTGGAATCGAGAAGATATGACGAAGGCTCGAAGTTGTCATCAAGAGACATCCCATTGTTGTTGTTGTTGCTGCTGCTGAAGATGTTTGGCATATATCGAGGAGTCTGCTCAAGCTCCTGTTGTTGCTGCTGATAACCTCGGAAGAAGCTTTCATTGTGCTCGTTTCCTGCCATGTTTGATGGAGAGTAGCCATAACCGTAGCTATTGTTGTTGCTTTGTTGTTCGAAAGGTCCAGCGGGCTGATTAGGATCTGTCCACGCCATGGAGGAGTTCGACATAGACATCGACATCGACATTGGCTGGTGGAAATTGCAATTGCTGCTCTCAGCCAGGAGGTCGGGTGCCAAGGAGGACGAATTCAACAGATACTGGGACGGAATTCGAGGAAGACCGTCATAGGAGTCGAACATGGGATGAGAAGCTTGCGCTGAGGGGTCAAGGCTCTCGTCATACTGGAAGTCTCTGGAAAAGTCGGACGACATCTGGGTTTGACGCTGATAGTAAGAACCCGATTCCATACTGAGTGGAACTGTAACCACAGTAAAACAACAGATCTTTCCGCCTGTGATGTGGCGAGAAGATGAGTTGGTATCTCTGTCAAAGAATATTGGATTGCTGTTATTACTTATTGTACGACGAGGGAGACGGATAGAAAGGGAGGGAGAGACCCGAGTCGGAGAATTCGAAGGGTTGGAAATAGCAAAGGAGATCGGATGTAGATATTGAATGAATGGAATGGGGGAGGTAGTGTGTCTGTCACCTCTGGAGACCGACCAAGCATCCATACCTACCCCGGCGGCTCCTGACAGGACAAGGCCATAGAGAGCCATGCAGGAGCGCGCTGACAACGCATGGGTACAAGCTCATGATCCGTCGTGCAAGCCCCGTTTGGACGGAGAATGACATGAAAGAAGGACTGAATGGAATGACCCACCGTCTGTTGAGAGGCTCTGGAAGCAATCAGTTGCTCTTCTGTGGGTGTAGAAAACATTGCACTGAGGCACTCAGGGCAGAGCAATGCAGCCACTGTGAATGCGTATGTTGTGATCACTGCTCGGCTCATGGTTACCTGCATGGCGCTAGGCTAACGAAGTGGGAGAAAGATGGTCAGTGTGCGCTGGGGGAAAGCTTCCAGGTTCCACCGCAAGCCTTGAGCAGGCTTAGGTCTTGTGCAAAGGGGCTACGCTGCTAGTGAAAGGACTTCCTAATCGGGAACCTATTGAACGTGCTTCTAGAAGAAACGGGAGAAGTGAGAGGCTGCCATCACCTACCCGTGCGGAAACCTGGTCCATTTGCACAAACATCTATGTGATGTTGGATGCGTGGCAATAAGAATGCCGGGAGCAAGCCACAATGGGACCGCATCCAGGAGACTCTGAGGTTGGAGTGGGAGATGGCTGACGACTTTCAAGCTACACCAGGGGAACAACAGTACGGAGCGTGTCAATAGCGCCTATGGATTACCTGTTGAAGTCATGGCCAGAGTCTGACAGCGTGGGCGGAGGACGTTGAATTTCATCGTGGGTGCTCTCGCCCTCCCCACGCGTATGCACGATTTCTCTTTCGGCCGTCACTGAGGTTGCACACACTTGCAACGCAACGGCCATGGGGAAAACGGAAGCGTGCAAGGGGAAATCTGTGCGACACATGGTATGTAGCTTCATCTGGGATAAAATTTCAGTGAGAAGCAGTATTTCTAAATCTAGTGGACAAGTCTACTTCCCAGATCGATGTTGTGAGATCCTTCCCGCTGGAGATACCTCCTGAACAATCAATCACTTTCTGTAGTAAATCTAAATAATGTGTCAGCAAATAAACTACAGTATTATGCATATGCTTGATGGATGTTCACCTTCTTATATTGGAAATGTAGTTGGAGGATACCCTGTGTGGGATGATCAGTTTCTAGGTCAAGGGTAGGAGCAGCATGGGGGTCCCAGGGAAATCATCTGACACGCGCGCTTGATGAGTGTTTGTAGCAAAGAGATTAACATACCTTGTCGAAGCTGCTTCGAAAGCCACGATCCCTCTTAGCGCTGTAATCCCACTCCCTGTCCACGATTCGAAAGGCGATATCTTCGTATGGTGGTCCCGCAATAAATCGTATTAGACATGTATCCTCTTCACCAGCTGGAGCGAAAGACTCGCCGCGCTTTCTACCATGTTCTCTGAAGATCTTGAACGTTGGAGCCTTGGCTTTATCGATTAAATCTGGATAGAAGATATTGAACTTGTATCCTTGAACAACTTTTGGTGGGGGATTGTCATGGTCGTAATGAGTTTGATTGTATTTGTTCCACTCATATCCCATCTGTACACGGTTGAAGTATCGAGGTTTTCTTGGTCTGTATTTGTCGGCCCATTGTGGTTTCGAGGTCGTCGCGACTGTTTCCTCTCCCGTGAAAATTTCCTCGTCCTCATCTACACCCCGAGCAACTTCTCTATCGTATAGTGCCTTGGTAGCTTGCGAAAAATCTTCGTTGACGGCTGTTGAGAAACGCTGGGTTCCAGGAGGGTGAATCTTTACAGTTGATGAAGTGATTGCCTTGCTGCTTGAGCTCGCGCTCTTCTCATTGGCGGCATGTCTCATTGGGACATATCCAAGCTTCAACACTTTCCGGCGCTCTGCAGCAATCTTTTGTAGGAATGCCGACTCATCCACGACTTCGCTCGACTTGTCTTCGGCATGTAGCTTCAACAAGGGCTCTGGGTCGTACTTTAACGAGTACTGGAAGGTGGGTTGTCGTCGGACAATTTGTAAGACATCCGCGACTGCAGTCAGGTCCTCTGCGCCCTCTTCAACGACAGGAATGGGATCGTCAAGTAATTCCTGCATCTTCGAGCGCACTTCCTCGGCATTATCTTGCTGTTCGTTTCGCAATTTTTCCAGGCGGCTGTCGAGGACTGATTGGTAAACCTTCTTCAATTTCGCCTTTGCCTTCCATATCAGTAGGCTACGCAATAATTGTTCCCAATAATCCACGTCGATAGGTTCGTTTGACCGTAACTTCGCTCTGATTTGGACCTCTAAAGATTCTAGCTGCTCGTACGTCTTAGGACCCAACAGTTTGTCAACGTCCGAGGCAACAGATCCAACAGCACGCTCCTCGGGGCCAAGGGGCCTCAATTTCTGGCGGCGATCATTGCAAATGATCTGCATAGTCTTCCAGTAATCTAG
The DNA here is from genome assembly GCA_020747065.1 of Cadophora sp. MPI-SDFR-AT-0126. Lineage (NCBI taxonomy): Eukaryota > Fungi > Ascomycota > Leotiomycetes > Helotiales > Ploettnerulaceae > Cadophora > Cadophora sp. MPI-SDFR-AT-0126. Next base: position 1,033,206 of record JAGMVK010000008.1, read on the forward strand.
ATTCTTCTTGTTCTTTTCCAATGCCAGGTACGATGCGATGTCGTTGTCCAATTCGATCAGTTGAGCATCGTTAAGACCTTCGAAAACGCCCTCGGGATCAACAACATCGTGCTGAACTTCCTCCTCATCGTCATCCAGGAGATCGCGATCTGGATCAATGACTCTTAGAATGACTGCCAACCAGTCGATTGGCTTTGCTCTTCCTTCTCGTACACGAATGTCGGCCTTCTTCTTGGCCTGCTTGAGAACAAAGCTGTCTTCCTCCGAAACCCACTTGCGCGATTGTTCGTCTTCGAGGGAGGTCTGATTATTTCGAGAACGGTTGTCTTGTGGGCGATTTCCTATAGGTCGCGAAGGCTTCGATACGCGCGCAGACTGGTCTCGCCGTGGTGCTGTAATGTCTCTTGCAGGCGAGTCCCGACCTGCGATCATAGCTCTTCGTCCGGAATCCATGTTTTATGAATTATGGAGTCATCCGTTTGCTGAGGTGTTGAAGATGAAGGATTCTGGAGGAGCAGCATTTTCACCCACCATCTTGAGGTTGAGCTATGCCTTGCACTAGTGTTCAAAAAGTTTAGCGTGGACTAGGGGCCCCTCGAGAGTGGGTCCTCGGCTGCCTGTCTGATCCTCAGCCTCGTCGAGGCGCAGACCCCACGATGTCCTTCCACTTCACAGACTCACTCTCTTTCCCACAGTAACCAAATCCTTCCATTTTCAATTGCGTTGCGAGAAGTTTCACTCACTCTCTTCAAAGTGACGAAGATCGAGGGTTCGCTCTAAGTAATCTACAACCTAGCCTCGGTCAACCTCTCAGTCTCCCTGCCTCAGCCTCAGCCTCAGGTTCACCAACAAAACATGGCGATCCTCCCAGCTGTTCCTGGCCTCGAGGTCACTATTCAGTCTTTTAATGAAGATCTGCCCGAGTACGACGATGATAGTGACTTTACCCAAAGCAAGTTTGCGCATCTGCCAGAAGGCAAGCGATCGCAGAAGTTCGTCGAGTGCAAGACCAATGCTGAGTTCAGAATTCGACTTGTATTGAAGCATCCATACAAGATGGACTGCCAAAGCCTTGCATTCAAGGCGAACGTCGATGGCCATGGAATCGCACAAGCTACATGCACAGACGCTTGGTTTGCTAGATGTTCTGGGTATTACATGGAACTTATCACTGCAAGACTCGATCGCATTAGTCCGACCCAGTTATCTAGCAGAAATCTGAAATTCAGCAGCATCAAAAAGGGTCGGTCTCGCACAATCTCACGTGAATTTCAATGTCCTGACCATCGTTGCAGTTGATGATCCCGACTCACACCGTGTCAAGAAGGATGCAAAGGCTCTTGCTGGTATCGGCGAAATTGTGGTCTCTGTTCACCGAGCTGTCCAGAGAGACTCGAACGTACCAGCCGTCGGAAACTACAATCTGTCACAGCACAAACCTCCTGCTGAAGTCGCAGAGAAAGCATTAAAGGGCAAGGCGATCTCACATGGGGTGTCTTATGGAGAGCAACAAATCGTCACTCGGACAAGTAAGGACACTGTGGATCTGGACGGACCCCATAACCCAATTGGAGTTTTTGTCTTCAAGTATCGCTCTCGAGGTATGTGGTCTTAAACTGTATCGTAACTTCTGGGCTAAGCCTTTATAGAGGACCTTCAGTCAGAACTGATCATTCCTCGCTCGCCATCTCCCGACCCTGTACCATCCCCTCTCCATGCTCGCAGCAGCAATGGTAATAATGCTGCGGTCAGCAGAGATGCAAGACTGGCTAATCTCAAGGTATGTGGCATTACACTCGAAGTCTTGCTCCGACTAAGAGATGCTCAGAAAGAGATCGAGAAAATCAAGGCGGAGGATGATAATTCACGAGGACGAAAGAGAAACTGGGAAGATGAGGCCAGCGGGAGTGGTAGTAGCAGTGGACGAGCTCTCAAAACTTCTCGCTCAGCCCACGGCAACATTGTCATTGATCTGACAGACGACTGATCAACATAAGCCATCCGAATCTCTACGATACCACAGCCTTTGCATTCACGGACCGAGCGCAACACGAATATCTCAAGTTCTTTCTTAATCATGGCGCTAAAGGCAGATCTGGATTTAGGGGCGCGTAGCTATATGCCCGGGATTTGCTTTCATATGATACCCATGGTTACTCTCACTCTTATCAAGCTGGCGCAAATTTAGTTGGTCTTGCAATGATAAAATCTTTTCAATGAAATACGTTTATCAATACATGATCGACTCCGTCAATGACTGAAGACCGATATCTCTAACAGATTAAAAATATCTTCAAATCACCTGCGATCGAAATCTGGGGCTGCACAGTCAGGATCCTTCGAGGTAGAGGAACAAAATCAATAGCATCTCAATATAACGCTCCAGAGATCGACCCCAGATCAGAGGACGCTTTGTCGACCTGCTTGCTGACATCATCTTCAGAACAACTAGGCCATTTTTCAGACTTCTCGCTTACACTCCGCGCGCTAGCCGCGGCGAAAACAATCAACATCACCCCTCTCGCCCCTAATAAGTGATTCGAGAACAACGCATGTTCCAAGGAAGCAAAAAGATTCAAGGAAGAGGCATTTATGGGATAAAGAATAATGAAAAACGGAGTTTGGCTTGCTCGATCCCGAGGACCGGCCTCTACATGTGTACGTGCCCGTTGTTTTCTTCAGTACGAAAGGGGGTTTCCAGTGGGTCTCGTACACCCCGGATATTCTGCTTTAACATTTGAGGAAATGTATGGAGAAAATTCTGGAACTTTAGACTGTTGATTGGAAGAATGACCTCGCTGCCTTACCAGGGTATACGAGTCCCACTGGAAACCCCCTTTCGTACCAAAAGCGATCTGAGTGCAGAACTTATTCCCAGATGGCTGAGAACAGATACAGTATCAGAATTAACATCGTCCCCATTTATCTCCTCCATGACCATGCGTTCCGGCCATGGAAGCGGTGGTATACTTGAAGTGTTTAGGAATCAAAACGAAGTCTGGTAAGAAAATTACTGTATCATTTTTCACCTTTGTTTATTTGGTAGCCATTAAAAGGATATTCGACCCCATTTAGGTGATATCTATCACAAGAACAAACATATTCCATGCCCCCATCTACCTACAACACCAACCCAGCAACAACACTCAAAGCAACCGCACCCATCATAGCCCAACTACCACCCACCTCCCCACCATTACCCACAACCCGCTGTCCCGACCCCCCACTCGCATCCTTCAACCACACGACCATCAATGTCATCGCTTGGTACTCCGACTCTGGGTCGATTTTGCGTTGATGTTTTCACTTGCTCGGGTAGTTGTTTTGCTACTAAATGTGATTCTGTCTGGCCTATTGTCAGCCAATGTGTACTTCTGACCATACGTTTGTCTAAGTAGCCAACAACCGGGAAGGCAAAAGGCAAAACCGCAGCATAAGGTTGTGGCGTGAGCACCCAGTTCTTGGTCTGCAGAGCACTCGGCTGTACGTCTTCTCCCGGCGGTGCGTGCCGAGTTGCGTCTTGGCATGCAGCAGTAATACTTGTATCATATCTACACATAATAACTCGCAAAGCGTCTCTAGGTCTGATACATGCATTACTTTTTCACGTACAACACCTTACTTTTGGATTTGTTCTTTGCTTCTCGTGCCATGTCACGGCCAAAAGTGGCAACAGTTGGCGTTACTGTTGAATGGCAGGTCCAACATCGAACAGCGCCTCAGGACTTCATACTTACTGCGAAGGACGAGGGTCTTAGACTGATATCATTTGGACTTCTTTGTTTTCTGTTTTTGAAACAGAGGGCTTGTGCTAATCATTTCGAGGAAGAATCTCAATCTCTGAAGGTCACCGTCTTGGTTCGCACCCATTCCTCAAGACCTGTTGCTCCGAAGCGACCGTAACCACTTGACTTGACACCTATACATAGTCTCAATTAGCATTTCATGACGACTTGAGAAAGACTTTACTGAAGGAAAAAAGAAAACAAGAACTTACCACCGTGTGGCAGCGCCGTTTCGTCATGAACGGTCATTCCGTTTACATGCACTGCACCACTCTCAATACCCTTGGCAATCCTCAATGCCCTTCCTAAGTCCTTCGTGAAGACAGCCGAGCTGAGTCCATACTCGGTATCATTTGCCAGCTCCAAAGCTTCCTCCTCACTTTTCACGGGCATCACACTGACTGTAGGTCCGAAGCTCTCCGTATAATACAGATCCATCTCCTTCTTCGTCCCTACCACGACCACAGGCATCATCGTAGCATCCTGACCATTCTTCGGATCGCCATGGAGGACTCTAGCTCCCTTCCCAACAGCGTCTTCCAACAATTTCTTATTCTTCTGCACGCCCACCGCATTGATCAAGACAGGCTTGTCACCTCCTTCAGGCGCAAACTCAGCAACAGCCTTCTTGAACGCAGTTTCAAACTCCCCAAGCACTTTCTCAAATACGATAACCCGCTCGGTACTCATACAAATCTGACCGGCATGCAAGAATGCACCAACAGCACACTCCTTAGCCGCAAGTTCCAAATCGGCGTCGTCACACACAATAGCCGGTGCTTTACCGCCCAGTTCCAGCAGAACGGGCTTGAGATTCCTGCCCGCGAGTTCAGCGATAATACGACCCACGCCCGTCGACCCCGTGAAGTTGATCTTCTTAATCACGGGGCTCTCAATCAAGTATTTCGTGATGCTGGCTGCATCCTCGACACGATGCGCGACTAGGTTCAGCACACCTGCTGGTAGACCGGCATCGTGGAGAAGTTGGACCAAGTGAGTTGAGCAGAGAGGACTCGATTCTGGCGCCTTTAGGACTACGGTGTTGCCGGCTGCTAAGGGGAAGAGGATAGAGCGCATGCCGAGAATGTACGGAGCGTTCCAGGGAGCGATGGCGAGGGTCACGCCGTAGGGTTCTTTGAGAACGAGGGCTGATACGCCTTCTTGTGAGGTTGTTGGGATGGAGCCTTGAATACTGGATATCCTTCCTGCGACATCGCGGAGCATGTCGGCTGTGAGATCTGTGGACTGGTTAGTCTTTCTGAATTCTCTTCATCTTCACATCCTCCACCTCGACCCCTCTCAATGACAGCCATGTAAGGCTAGAAAACCAAGAGCATCATCCCAAACAAACTCACCCAAATTGAAGTCCGCCCAAGCTTCCGCAGCACCAGTCTCCTGCACCATCGCTTTCTTCATGTCCTCCGTCCTGGAAGTCATCAGATCAGCAGCGCGAAGGAAGATATCGCGTTTCTTTGGTGGAGGTAGACGTTTCCATGCTGAGAATGAGGATTGGGCAGCTTGGAGAGCGGCATCGATATCGGACTTTGAGGCGGAGGAGAAATGGTGCAGTACTTCTCCTGTGGCTGGCGAGGTGACGGGGAAGGAAGTTGATGTTGAATGAGTGTTGTTGTTGATGAGGAGTGGGTAGGTTATTGGTGCCATTTTGGCGGTCGTTCGAGGACTTTGATGGGTTTTGTTGGTGGTAAGAATTTAGATTTGGGCTTGAGCTTGTTTGGGTTTTGAAGTGATGAGTGGAACTTTTGACTAAATGGGAGCTAAATGAGGGGTCGATCTGAGCTGTGCCTTGGACACCTTAAGTCCGTCTTGTATTTGAAGGTTAGTGGGGGAATCCCGGCAGATGGACTGGGCAAGGGATATCGCAACGACGTCTACCCAAATACAGCAAAACGAATTTTCCGTAAATCGAACGCTGAATTGTGCTGGGATCAAAGTCAAAGTAAGAGGTGGTAGGTAGTATCCTAATACATATATAAACATCCCTTCTGTAAAGAAATGGAATGGAAAGTACGTTCCCCACATTCCGAATCCGTTAACCAGACTCTTGACGATCCGGCAAGCTGGGTCGGGACGTGGAGGCGGGGTACATTGGGGGAACTGACCTGTGATAGGTTCAACCGCTGTTTTTCAGGTTGTGGGATACCGACAATACGGAATGTTTCGGACCTCATGCTTCGAGTCCTTCCGGGTTTTGATGACTAACAGTGTAGATTGAACTCCGTCAATGTGACTCCGTATTAAGTATGAATAGGAGGATTCCAAAGACATGGTTTATTAGTGGGGAATGAAGGTGGGGACCGAAGTTGGGTGGGGCGGCACTACTGAGATTTCAGTTAATTGCGAGATTTGCATGCGCAACAGATATGATAGAAACCTAAGCAAAGAAAAGAAAAGGGACCAAATGGACCGAATACTAGTTCTCATGTCAAAGATTAGAAAACATCGGTCTTGTTTCGAGCACCAATTCGATGAGCGAAGCGAGGCGAGAAGGGGAAGTCGATTCGGAATGTACGAAAGGGGGTTTCCAGTGGGTCTCGTACACTCCAAATATTCTGCTTTAACATTTGAGGAAATGTGTCGAAAAAATTCTGGAACTTCAGACTGTTGATTGGAAGAATAACCTTACTGCCTTACTAGGGTGTACGAGACCCATTGAAAACCCTCTTCCGTACCATTAGGAGTCTTAACTTTCAGCTGTTTCAGGAACACTCTCTCCCGACACCGAACTGTGTCTATCGCATTTCCATTTCTCGTTCTCGTGGTAAAATCGGAACCCTACTGCAAGTCCTCCATACATACCTACCTGCCGCTAACGCCGCCCGTGGCGTAGCGAGATGTACGGAGACAACTCTGCAAGGTGCAACGCCTCCGTGTCTCCTTCACTCCTGACAGGAAAGGTGAGATTGCAATGAACGTGGTAACATGTGATCTGATCAAATAGACAAAATAAGCGTATGGCTGACTTTTTGAGATGGGAGAACCTACGACGAAGAAAGGACGGAAGTGGAATAGGCGTTGAATGTTGTTTTTGTTTCGGGTGGGCTTTGAAGTTTGTTTGTTTACACCTACTCGCTCCCTTATGCTTCTCGCTTGGCGATGCTAGCGAGACGAGAAGAAAAGAAAGAAAAGAAGGATAGCGAGGTAAGACATGCATTCGAGTTGAGCTGGTCAGCCAGCTAATGGATTGACAGACACGGTGAGGAGGATTGCCACCGCTGTAGGAAAATGCAGAAACTGTCGACTAATTTTCAAAATGCATTCATTTACAACCCTGCTAGCAATTTAACACTACACTAAGTCGTCCTGCTTTTTATCAAGTATTTCAAATATCATCTAGAATCGAAGTGGAAGGGACCTAAACCAGTAATGCAGGCAGTTAAGCGAACGCCCTGAGCGAATGAAGGGGTATCTGTTTTGTCGTAACTTCGTAAAACTCCGTCCCTCACCACAGCACACCCGCGACACCTCATCTCATGCTCCTCAGCTTCGCTTGGAAGCGAGTACTGTAAATATGCACATCTCCTTTTCCCATCAACAATCCGGTTCCCACGTCCGACATTGGCAATGGCCTAATTCCCTGGGATCATACACTGCGAGGTCTGGCATTGACCTGGATGTTTCCTCGCAGTCAACGGCTGCGGAATGATACCCGCGCGTGTCAAGTCCCTGAAGTTCCACTCAGGTGCACTCTCCGTCTTCCACGCCCAGAAGATCCAGCCCGAATGGCTTTCATAAGCATCCAACTGCGCCTCGATGTAATACTCCATATTGACCTTATCGACCTCCAACAAGCCGTCGACGGTGCCTTGGTACTTTGTCTGGCAGTCACCATAGTAGCCTTTGCCTTCTTCGAATGTGCCGTCGTAGCGTGCGCCGCGACCGAGTCCATTCAGCCATTTCGCGCAGTCGGTTTGTGCGCCGGTCCATTCGCCCACGACGAGCCATTTATCAGTGCCGGTTATTTTGGGAATGTTGGAGCAGGCGTTTTGAACGTGCGCGCAGGGTTTGAGAGCGATGAGGTCGTCGGTGAAGATTTGGTAGATGTGCGTGTCTGGTGGAAGGGAAGTTAGTTGTGCGTTTCAATGCATTTGGATGGTCACTAAGTGCAATCCTTTTTGTAATATTTGAGGAGAAGTAAGAACTCGACTTACCAAGAATAACATCGTTGACACCGCTCTCGTAGTTCATGAACCCATTCCAGTATGATTGTGGATCGAGGAAAGCGTCATGGATCACCACTGCGGTGTCTTTGTTGTAATCCCTCACAGTTCCCCAGCCATCATAATAAAACTTCTTGATCTGTCCCATGTCATTTCCCCAGTTGGCTGGCTCGTTGAGAAGTTGGATGGCCGTAACGACGTCAGATTGACTGGCGTAGCGTGCGGCAAGATTGCGGATGGCTTCGACCGTCTGTGGAACATTGTCTCCTGATTGCCATTGAATTGGTCCTTTCCTTCCGCTGTTATCGAAACTGCTGGAAGTTAGCAGGTTCTATGTGTAGCATGAAAGAGAGAGACTTGCCCATTCTGAGAACCAGGAGCTCCATGCAGATCAAGCATGACTTTCAACCCATGATTTCTAGCCCAGACGATTGCCTGGTCAAGATATTTTAGCTGTCCTTGGACGTATGGGTCCCCAGGAAGAGGGTTGAGCGCCCAGTAGCCGACTGGAATTCGAACGTGGTTCAGGCCAAAGGATGCGATTTCTGCGAAGTCTGCTTCTGTGATCCAGCTTGACCAATGTGCATTCAATCGCCTCGAGGCCTCGTCTTTTCCGAGTGCTGCGGTCAAAGTGTATTCATCGACTACTCCACCTCCGTTTGCCCATTGCTCGAATATTGATGGTGTGATCCATGGTTCGAGGACAAGCCAACCTCCGAGATTCACTCCGCGGACTTTGTTGTCATTGTAATTGAAACCTTCTGGAAGCAGGTCAGTATTAAGCTCTACACAATCTGAATCCAATCTCAAGGCATCAAAAGCCATTCAGGTAAACGTACGGGCTCGCTCTCGTCTAGAAATGTCAGTCTCGAAGTTCGCACCTTCCTAGCCAGAAATCACTTACAATGGATTCGCATCCACCAGCGAAAGACATGTGGCTGCAATAGCTAGAGATTTGAACAATACCATGATGGCTACCTTGATGAGAAGATATGTAGAATTGTGGATAGCATTCAGAGAAAAGTGGAAGTCAGTCAGTGGTAAAGGAGGCTGAAAAAGAGCTTGATGAGATACCTGGGCAACCACAAGCTTAAGTAGGGAACCAAGGAATGGCTCATCCTTCCTGACCAAGGAATACAAACCTACCTGATCTGATCATCTACCGTGCATACCTAAACTAGTTGAGTTACCAGCCTGTACTGTCATCCCCCGCAAAAACAGAGATGCAAGCTCATAAGTTGGGTCGGAGCAGTGTGCCCTGAACAGTACAGAGCACCGGAAGCCGCTGATCGTATCTGTAAACGGGATATGGATGATATGGCTTGGCGCTCCCGAGGTTGATTGAGCGCTGTGAGAGGCTAGCTGGACTAGAACTATGCCGGGTGATCACCAGTAGAGGTCGTCGAGGTGACATGTTTATGCTTCTTTGGTGCCATCGCCGGCACCATCCAGGGTCCAAGTGGCTGCGCGTGGCTTGCGGTGAGGCGTGCATCGGGGGACACTGGTGTTGGCATACCGTAAGGTCTGCAACCTTACATCGGAACATGTGCGCATTGTAAGGTACCGCGGCGTTTCTCCTGCAGGACCAATTCAGCCGCGTGCGTTGTCATTGGTTGCTTGTTCTTGATTTGTGGTGTTTTGCAGATGATGCAGGCAGCTCATTTGATGGTCTAGATGGCGGGTGTGTAAGTTTTGGGTTGATAGGACGGGAATAAAGCCAGGCCCCTCGTTATGATCCATGTGTTTGTTGTGCTGCTGTGATGTGCTGTGCTTTGTTGTCCTCCTTGTTCGTCATCCCTGCTGAAAGCTAGACTGGGCTCGGTCGGATATGTTCCTTATGTCACTGATTGTATCCGCCATATCAAACAGATTGAAAGATCGACAGAACGGCGTCATAACTATTTTGTTATCTGCCTTGCTTGCTGGAAGTGATCTAGTTCACACGCCAGGGAAAGGGCATTCCAGCCATTGCTATATTTCTTTCTTCGAGTTTCTCCCTCGAAATTGCAAGCCAGCTGGAGAAGCTACTAATCAGAAACCCCGGGCCTGCTCAAGATCTGGTGGGCAAGAAACTTACCAGGAACTAGGTCTGAGAGAAACGGACCGAGCCAAGTCAGCAGAAAGAATGGTTCTTGCCCGACTTTGTCAGACTTCAGATCTTCATCGCCCAATCGAGAATATGAAGCCAGAATCTGCCTATGTATCTCCGAGCCGCAGTGATACGAGCCGCCCTGCAATACAAGTTGTGCTCGTATACAGATTTTGTAATCGCAATTTTGGGAGACCGCATATGACAGTATCGAATTTGTTCATTTATTTCAGGTGTTTCGAAAATTGGATGAACTTGAGATGTGATCGCTGTCTCAGAGCACGAGCCTGAGGGAATAGATCCCCACTACTCCCCTCATGTCTCGGATACGCTCTGTGCTTCCCCATGCCGAGGCTTGTCAAAAACGACGATCGCACAGCTTTAAATCTTTAGACGATACCTTATTTCGCTTTGTCTCCGGGATGTGATGAACGAGATGGGCATCATCATATGACTCTCTAGTTGAATCGCGGGGTGAAAGCCGGATGGAGGTGATGAGATGGCATGGATTTGGGACCGGCATTTGACGAAGACTTCACGATCATCCGAATAGGTATCAGTCGCCACAGAAGAAGTCGATTACTGAGCCGATACGAGTCATTTGGAGTAAGCAAGTACCCATAAGTATATGCACACGCACTCTTAGCGGTGAGATACATAATCGCTACACATACTCCTTAGGCTTCACACGGTGTAACCGCCAACCTCAACGGCTTTTGGAGTTATTGAATTTCGTACCACGGTATTGTACTTCTCTTCGGAATGAAGGCATCTTCTAACTGCCAGCCACGAGAACGCCACGATTCCCCGCTAGAAAAAGAGCGGAACTCAAATCGTGAGATCTGAACACAAGGCGGGGTACATATGGTTTGATGCTACCTTGACGCTGATCGACATGGTACCCCTCTCAGGTGATGGTCAAAGTATGTAATTCTGCAGACGCCACAAAATCATCAACACCCATCGTTGATCTTTGAATTTCACGATGATTTTTTGGGCCTCAGCCAGCCTCGGATTTGATGATCGACTCAGTGATGCCATCACAGACAGATGAGATGAGCGAATGAGTTCCACGATTGTAGTCACGTGATAATAAAATGGAGCTCGAGTGTCAGGTCTCTTCAAGCACCCTGCGATGAGCCCTCGATATTGTTCTCTCTTTCCTGCTTCGCTTGCCATTCCCTCTCTTCTTGGATCCGTCTTGAAATAATAGCTGGATCCAAGAATGGCATTGGGACAGCGCCTGACGAGAACTCGATGACTGCGTCTGACATGAGCAAGTTGAGCCGGCAATGAGATCTCAACTAACCGGGACTTTTATCGTTCTTTCCACTCTTCACTCCAATATGGTCTTTCGATACAGGATTCACTGTGCACGATTGGCTCCATGCTTCTCTTTTCGGAGGGAGAAGCTGCCCTTTGTAGAGCGGTCGCCTGGATTCGGAAGAAACCATGATGGTTGCTGGGCTTCCCGAATGGGATAGAGATGATGGAGTTGGGTTGAGTTGAGTCGAGTCACTCGCCAATCAGAGCATCATTTGAGTGATAACTTGAATCTTGATTGATCTCCGATAATTTTTAGGATTCCTTCTCGTTGTTCTCTATCAGGACAGGCTCGAACGAGAATATTGTACCGATAAGTGTATCTATCTCATCTCACACTGCCCGGTTGATGCCTACACACCCTCGGCTATCTCCAACCCAGCCTTTTCTTGTCAGATTTTCTCGACCCCGCCGCATCCAAAGCACTCCGCCTGGGAACGATATCGGGCTCCTCACAACACCAGACGAGCGACACCGGACACCCTCAGCGCAAACACTCAACCAGCCAGGCCTTCGAGAAGCGTTTGGCGGCGGCAAAAGCAATCCTCGGCAAGCAAACATCGAGTCCTTCGCTCCATTCTCTTCTCCGCATGGAAGGGGTCCAAGGTGCTGGCGCTGGGAGTGGTGGGGCATCCAGTCCAACTACCAGCGCGCGCCCAGGCACGGGGGGTAGCTACAAGAGAAAGAGGAGCGGCATTGAATTCGAGAGCAGCCCTGGAAGCGGTGGAGAGGAAAATGAAGAAGAGGCAGAGAGACGCAGACAGCCTGGCGTGAAGAGAGCGTGCAATGAATGTCGACAGCAGAAAGTGAGTCATTATGAAGAGAGTGGGAGAGGAAAAACTGCATGCGACTCGGCCTTGAGGCTGGACAGTTACAATCGAAGAACCAAGACTAATGTTCCTGACCTTGTAGTTGCGCTGCGATGTCGTCCAAGATCCATTTACCGTCTGCTCGCGCTGCAGTCGATTGAAGCTCGAGTGCAAGATTGAATCGAACTTCAAGCGCGTAGGCAAGAGAAGCAAGCATGCCGAGATGGAGAAGCAAATTGAACGCCTGAGACGAAACCTACACCGCGCGCAAGCACAAGGCTTCATAGTCGAAGACGAGGAGGAAATCGAATCACCTCTTGCGAATGGTTCCTATTCCCGCAACAATCAATCATTCATGGGCTCCGAAGAAGCGGTCTCATCACTACTACACTTGAAGCAGGGCGGAGCATATCAAATGCCACGCATTGTTCATGAGATTGAGAACGTTGGGTTGACGGAGGTAGCTATCAATGATCTCTTTAACGATTTCTGGATGTGCTATCACCCATACCTTCCATTCTTGAATCCTCACCAGTCTCCGGATCAATTCTATTCACAACACCCTCTGCTCTTCTGGGCTATTGTTGCAGTTGCTGCGCGCAGATATACCGCTGATCCTGGCTTGTTGACTTCGGTCTCGGGGCCTTTGTCGAGACTTCTCTGGCAGACTGTTGGGGAAGTACCAAACAACCACTACGTCGTCAAGGCGCTATGCTTGATCTGTACTTGGCCATTACCAACAAGCACCACCTCCACAGACCCTACACATATTCTGTGTGGTGTCATGATGAAGACTGCGACCGGCATTGGTCTCCACCGACCTAATCATACGCAAGACTTTTCTCGGGTCTCAGTCGACTTAAACAGAGAGCAATTGCATGACCGAGTCACCACTTGGGCAGTGTGCAATATTGTAGCGCAAAGTGTAGGAACTGGCTATGGTCAACCAGCTTCCACCCTGTATGACTGGACACTCGCCATCAGACCAGGAGAAGATGGGCCATTTACCTTGTCTACAGAACTTGAGGCCCGACTTCAAATTGAGCGTTTCTGCGACAAAGTCTCGAAGGAAATGTACAGTAATGCAAGCGATCCTCGAGGCGTTGCTGGTGATGAGCTGAGAGCAATGTTGACTCGCGTCTACAAGCGAGAGTTCAGCGAACTTCGAGTGTCAATCCTCTCCAGAGCCGACCTTTCACCCGTCGTCCAACTGCACCTCAAGGCTGCTGGTCTTCATCTACGTCTTTCAGCATTCTTCGACTCAAGTTCTACCCCTGGATATCTTAGCGACCTCATGGGATTATGGCTAGCAACTGTTGAATTCTTGGATTATGTTCTCGAACTCGATGCACCCTCAGCAGAAAATATTCGAGGAAGCATCCTTCGTTATGCCACAAATTACATCTTACAGATGATCGATGCCGCCTGCTTTACACTACTCAAATTGCTCGGCTCCTTCTTCTCAGCGTCTATTGATTTTGACAGAGGACGTCTGCTATTTCATCGCACAATTCAAGTCATCCGAAGCATGAGCATCATCAACAATGACTTACCATGGAGACTTGCTGAACTCATGGTCCAGATGTGGAATGGGGCACGGGTTGAGCAACGCAGCCAACAACAAATGAACAACAACGGCAACGGTCACGAGCCAAGAGCCGTCGTCGACGATAGCCTCCAATTGAAGGTCCGCTGTCGTATGAGCATGTCATTAATGTTCGATTCTATCTGGCGCTGGCGTGAAGAATTCCAAGCCCAAGGGCGCGGTAACCTCGAAGGTCAGCTCTCCCATTTCCTTTCCTTTCCTTTCCCATGGTGCGCAATCCACTTTAAACTAACACCTGCCCCATAGCAGCCATGAAGAATCCCACTAATCCGGATAGCGCAGCAGAATCCTCTGCTTCCTCCACACACATGGACTCGACACTTATGCCACCTGCCCACCAACTACAGAATCAGCTTCTCAATGCTGCGGGTTCTGTCACGCCTAGCTCACATGGTCTGCCGTCTGGTATGATGGGTGGCATTGGATATGGAGAGAGTAATTACGAGGTCTTTGATCCGCTCAATTGGATGCTGGACGGTCTGGTCGACTTCCCGTATTCTTATGCGGCTGTTCAAGGATTAGAGCAGAATGGAATGGGTTGATCGCCTATCTTCACGATCTACCTCGACTCATTTGCCGCGCTCCGACAAATTTCGCATTTGGCTGCGGCCGCGGCGTTTACAATCTTTCTCGACGCCTCAATATCCTCGACTTGCACGTTTCCCAAAAAGAGCGAATATCACCCCCAGCACATCCCAAAACCTTCTCTAATCAGTAGCTCAGCACACCATTCGCCATATCTCGCCTTTTCTTCTTCTCTGGTTAATATTCTTGCACGGCGTGGTGGGCGTTCATATCATGGTCTGGTCAATTACGACGGTACGAAATTGTTCTGTTTCCCAGGTTTCGAATACTGTTCGTTACATCATCGGAATAGCGGTGTCTCCGGTCTTTTCAACCTTCTCTGTTTGTTTCTTGATTACCCAAAATAAGGTGTTGGATGATTATGTGGATTGACTGATTGATGGGTTGCTGTGGATATGAATTGAACGCATGAATCGCGTGGAGTAATGAGTGTGGGTATGCATGCATTTGAGGAATGATTGTGTTGGGAGATGAGACTGTCGACACAGAGGAATGCAATGGAATGACACAGATATGTGTCAATGAAGGCGAATTGATGGGGAAGAAAACAATGATGCAGAAAGATGGATGTAGCAGGGCAAGGATTGCTCAGACACCTAGCTAACTAATCACGTAGCTACGAATTCAGTGAATAAATAGACAAATTTGTTACGGCGTACAGTACAAAGAGGTCATTTGCCTGCCATGCTACCATTTTCCCATTCCATGTTTTGATGTCCTGGGTGAAGTGTGGACGTGTGGTTGGTAATGGTGGCGTCGTGGAATCGATATTATGGCATTGTATGTGCTACACTTTCCTGGAAGGAAAGGATGGGAGGGAAAATAGGGAGGGAGGACAGAGGGTGACGACGTGGCTATGTATGTTATGTATAGTTTTTGGCTACCAGGTAGCTCGTTGATGGAGGCGGGAGGGAGACTGGAAGGACGGAGTATACGTATATTGCATCTGGTGGGCCGCGTGAGGAAGGGGCTGAGAGATTTCTCGGGAGGCAGTGGGTGGTGGGTGGTGGAGTGAGATGGGTTGGGGTGGTTTTTTATGGGGGTTTACCTTGCTTTGGAATGAGGGGAGGAGAGGAGAACTGAGGGTGGGTTTATGTACTGTGAGGAAACATTCGCATGGAGAGTGGCGGCTAGCCACTGACACTGGGGATGAAATTGGAAGAGGATGGAGGACGTGGCTGGAGTTTTGGGTGCGATGAATGGGCGGTGGAGGACTTGGGAGGGAATTTGATGGTATCTGATGGGATTTTCCTGCTGGAATGAGGAGAGAGGAAGAGAGGGTGTATCGTTTTGTGAGGAATCTTTCGATGCGATGGTGATGGTTTGCCGCTGACGGAGGGGACGAGTGACGAAGGAGGAAGGATAGGGTGGCTGAATCTTTAGGGGGTGGCGGAGTGGTGGGTGAGATGAGATGAGGTGGTATTGAAATTTTACGTTGCATTATCTGGACTTATTCACGAGAAACATGGAAGGGATGAAGTATATATTGTGATGCTGGTCCCCGGTTGCTATGTTCTTGGTTTGGACAGAGAGAGTATGGTGGGGGTTCTGGTTCTGCTGCTGCTGACGCACTAGCGTTCGGAAGTAGCTGGGGTCAGAAATCTCGCCGAAACGACTGAGCGCTATCCAAATCCTTCTAGAAATTCTCCAATTTGAGATGGAGAGACTTCTAGGAGACTTGGAAGAAGGTTGGGATACGGATGAGTGGTCTGTGATGGAGAGGAAAGGTTGGTCCGTGACCGAATTCACTTGCTAGCTCGTGCACTAATTTAGTGCTTGGGCATGGGGATGTGTATTTCAACGACATTCTTACTTCTTGCTTGAACGAAGGAGAAAGCTGAGGAAGAACAGAGGGAAAGAAAGAAGCGCGGTCAAGCGATGGCTACGCGTTTCTATGGTGAAATGGATGTGATGGTGAGATGTGGAGAGCGTGCTAACTACTTCTAGGAAAGACCTTGGAGGTAGGTAGGCTCAATGATGAGATGGAAAGGGAGAAGGATAGGAGGGCGGCAGACGAAACGCAGTAGCGTGCCTGGCTGTGGAGGGTCAGGACTTACTCGCGTCTGCTTGTCGACACCTTGCTGTTGCAGTAACCTTGTAACAATGGGTGGGCAGAGCAGTATGCCCGTTTTCTTCTCTCCGCGCGACTTACCTACTGACGTTTTTGCAGAACGAGTTTCTACCATTGACTAACGTAGCTTAAGTCAAGGCAATGTGGCTTACCTGATTGGATCTTGAAGCTGGGTCAAACCAATACACCGTATCCGAACCTTCACACCAGTCGACGGGTATCTGGAAACCCGTGGTCTTGTTTGAAAGCTCCTCTAGGCGACTGCTGTGGTGTTCACTTACTGTTCATGAATCTGATAGCTCTACGAGCCTACTCCGAACACTCCTAAACCTCGGGCTGGTGCTGGTGCTGGGCGAGAGATGCTGTGCTCTGCTTGGTGAATGACGCGCGAGTCTTGGAAGGTAACCGTGAAAGTGGTCTACGTGATTGAGACATACAACACGGCAGTTCTCGTCAATTCGAGTTTCGCCATTAGGTTGTTTCTGTGGTGAACATAACCACCACGGGGACAGAGACTGTTTTGCTGGCCTTGAGGATTGGCTTGTCCTGCGTGTTCGCCGAGTTGTTCAGCTGTCGTGCCACAGGTTGGCTTTTCAAGAGAGACAATGGTCTCACTGCTCAGTATAGCTTTGGCTGCAACGCGTTCCCCTCATAATGTTTTGAAGGTGTTGTCCCAGGTTGACGCCAGGTGCAGGGTGAAAGTGGTGGGGTGGCCTTCAAAAAGGTCTCGTCGAAATTGCTCGCAGTTTGAGCTTCCGCTTTCGGTACTAGGTCTCCTTCTGCCCTTCCCTGTCGCATAGATATGGTGGTGTGTTTGCGGAAGAGTCGTGGTCCCCGATTGCATCGAGATTTGAGTCGAGATAGTCGCTCCTTCCCAACAAATCATCAACACGACGATCCGAGGAGGTCTCAGTTCGCAAGTCCGTCACGACCTTGTCTTCGATTGATACCTGTCGATGCTTCAATTCCATACGACCGTAAAATGTTTGTCAACAATCGCGTTCTCGGCCGGAAGTGAGGTGGGTCAGAGGTCCAGAGATGGCCTTGTTATGATTGCGGTCTCGCCCAGGGCCGGAACTACGTGTGTACCTGCTGATCATACAGTATCGCATCGTGTATATATGAGCTTCCACCGATGAAGATGGTGGGTTACAGTGGCAGAGTAGTCTCTCACGGCACCTTTTATTGAATTATTTTTGCTTGACGCCTTGTTGACCGATCTGGTTGATTTCGACTTCGCGACGACTGCATATCCTTGGACACCTCGAGGGATTCGAGTTTCAATCCATCTTGGAGCGTGATTGATGATGTGACTGAGTATCTGGTGTATGGTGCGATCTGCTGGCTCCCGTGCTTCGGCGACGAATTTTTTCCCCCTCAGAAAACCCTTCTACGACGACACCGCCAGCTGCATTCGTATGTCCAAGTTGGCCAACACCCTGCCGGTGAAGCTCTCGGGTATCATCTCTCGGTGTTGCCACAGCCAGAGTCCCAAGGAGCCTGGATCTCAGGAGCTCTCCACGACTTCGCTATCGTCCACAAAGTTTTGCGAAATTCAACAGCGACGATCAATCGATCTATCTTTCCGCTTCCACGAGAGAGAATTAGGGAAACACTCGTGTACTGTTTCCCGCAGACTTGTGCTTTGTGTGTGTCCGATGCAGGCTCGCGCGTAGATTCGTTGTTGACATTGCCGCCAGCACTGGGGTTTTGACGTAAAGCAGTTGTCGGCGGTTACCATCGAATGGGGAGAGCCCAAGATGCGCCTTGCTATCGACGGCCTTATTTCAACGACTTTGTTGTATCTTTTCGATGACTTTTTGGCAGTCCCAAAGGTCGTTAATGTGGTTATTGGTCTTGTTGTGGTTGGGTTTGAGACGTGTGGGAGACCAAACAGGGAGTCCGAGGAAGCAACAAAGTGGGAGATCCTCAACTCCCCAACTTCCTGTCGGCGAAGGACAGAGACCTTGGAAACCTTGGACTGGTCCTTCAATCGAAGATTCGTTTCTGTCGCCCCCCGTTCTCCTTCCCAGTACTGATTATTCCTGCACGTTCGAGCCACTTCACTGATTTGGAACCGTGCCGCCACAGGCCTGCGTCCATATCCTATGGCGACGATGTTGGTGCTGCTTCCAACACAGGCGTCTTTCGAGGTCTCTATGCTGTGATGAGTATTCTGTCCTGCTTGTTAAGCGCCGATACTCTCCTTGAATATCGGTAGCCCGCCCCAGCGTGCGAATCAGCCTGACCATTGGGGACAGATGTTGGTCACGGCTCACTGGCGAAGGTGTGGATCGGGGCTACCGGCCATCGTCATGGTCTCGTGTGCTCTTGTTGATCATGGATACATCACGATATGGATACAGAAACGCAACTCAAATATCAGGGATATTCATGAATCCCTCGCTCCTTCGATGCAGGTTCGCGGTTTCATGTTTCTAGATGGTATGTTCACAAGCAAGCGAGGCCTTGTTGGGAACAGTCGAGGAATGCGTTTCAATGTCCATGTAGCGTGTGCGACCTGAAAACTGGACACTCATCTTTTACCCTAGGCCTAGGTTTGGGCCTTAAGGAGGTGTGTGTCGATCCCCCAAGGCGTCCTTGCTTTTCCCCCTGGACACCTGCTCCGCTTCAAGGGGTTCGGAACAGATTCTCATTGGATTCGAACTCTGGCAACTGCTTGGTGACATCTTCAGTACAGACGAGCTTTCCACACGCCGCAATTCGCCCAGCTACGAGATGAGTTTTGACTTTCGAAGAATCGGAATCTCCGTAAGGTTTCCCATGTTTAACCAGACCTCTTAACCTGTTCTTACCAAAAGGCTCGATTCTATCAACAGACAAGGCCGCGAAAATCTTAGCGGTGGCGGAGCATCTTCGGCTGGCGGCCAGCATTGATTGGGAGTTGACTGGACTCAGTGTCCTAGATCCGTTGCCGATTCTCAGCCAGAGATCTCGGATGTCCCACTTCCCCGCCCGCATTCACTCAGCCCGGATTTCAATGAAGGCCCTGTTCCCTGAGAATTTCCATACAGGGAGCGGGATAATATGTCCATTGCTTCCTGATTGGCGATGTGGATCTGTAATTAGGTTCAGAGACGGGCCACAATCAGCATATGTGCTCCATTAGTGGCCGTTGATGGTCTCGATCAACCGAGGCCAGCTGCGGATTGTGTACACCATTGGCTCACAAGCCCAAACGTGGGTGAGTGTAACCATCTCTGGGAGCTGTCTTCCGTGCAAGTTTCCTTGAGGATGCAAGCCAGACGCATAAAAGGATCAGGTGGCAGTAATGGAAGACTAGTGACGATGCTGGACTTTTCTGAGTATCGT
Source organism: Cadophora sp. MPI-SDFR-AT-0126 (assembly GCA_020747065.1). Taxonomy (NCBI): domain Eukaryota; kingdom Fungi; phylum Ascomycota; class Leotiomycetes; order Helotiales; family Ploettnerulaceae; genus Cadophora; species Cadophora sp. MPI-SDFR-AT-0126. The sequence goes on from JAGMVK010000008.1 coordinate 1,052,985, forward strand.
TAGCCGAATCAGCACTCCTCGAGATTGAGGACCGCATCAAATCTCCCGGTTGCAGGCAGGTGCCCGTTAGTGTTACTTCAGACGAACGATGGCTGTCCTGATGTGATATGCGATTGCCGCCGTGATGCAACAAAAATCAGATCGGCGTCAAGAAGCGCTTCTCTTTTGTTGTCTTTCCCCCGCACGCAGCACGGTTCACATGTTGCGCTTCGAGAAAGCTGACAGCTTGGGGGCGGCATGGGCCATGACACCGCATTTCGGCAGTGTCCCCTGGACGTTTCGCTTTTTGAAACCGGAGCGATCCCCTTCAAATTGCAACAGTGTTGACGGGCTTTCTCGGTGCAGCAAATATCTAAAAGGAAGCGCTGTGCATGCAGCAGCTTTCAGAAACTGCCCCGATCGCTCATGCAGTACACATCACACATCCCAGACCATGTCACACTGGCCTGACCTGGCCCGCAAAATTAAAGAGCAATGGTCATGGTTTGGGCAGTATTTAGCGAGCCGCTCAGGGGTAAGCGAGAAGCAGAAGAGTCCGAACTTCCTGATGAAGATGGGGAAGAGATATGGGGAGGGGCGCCGTCGGATATGAGATACGGACCTGGCATATTATGATGTGATATGGATCTCAGTCTCGTTCGGGGGCCGGCTGCGCCGCGAGATCAAGGTACCGGCATTTGTCTGTCGTCAGTTCACAACGACGGACGACTGGCGAGTCATCGCGGATGAGTTGTTGTTGCTGCTCAGCTGGCGCTTGAAATACCTTTTGTGACGCACATCCGTCCCAAATCAGCCCAATACACCCCTGGATCGTAACGGCAGGTCGCTGCAAGAGGCAATGGGGATCTATTCTCGCGTCAAAGATGGAGATGCATGCATGCAGGCTAATTGTGGGGATGTTGGCTGTGTTGACTGCGACTAATTCGTTCGGCGAAGGTGTGCTGTGCCGCGCACGCACAGAAAAGCACACACGAAGGCGCGCGGTTGCGAGACATCTCGTCTGCGCTCGCTCCATACAAGACCTTGCACATCTCAACCGCACCATGCTGATTCGCTGCGGCTGCTGTATCCCTTGCTAGCAGGACCCGACAGTCTGGTTCGACCAGGATCTGAAGACATTTTGAAATCCACTGAACTCGACCTGAAGCCACTCTGGACCCACACTGAACCAAGCTGTCGGTAACCTTGGCGTACAATCCACCAAATCACGTTACGAGATGGAGCACCAGATGACAGGGGACTTGGGGGACAGGGAGCGGCCGAAACGCGAAATGCGGTGGCAGACACACGCTGGCAATCGCCATACGCTTTGTACGATCTAGCTCCATGGGGCAGGAGACAGAGGAAGCGGGGGTGTACAGGGAGCGTTTTGCCCTCTGTGCTCGATCAAGCCCCCCCTTCGCCCCCCTTCCTCTCCACTCCTCACCTGTTTTCGAATCTGGTTTTGTCTGGTCTAGCCTTTCTCAGTTTCCCCCTTTCGCCTACCGATCGAGAAAAGTCGCCATGGACCCCAGCAGCGAGGCTGATCCGCATCATCCGCTCCAAGGTGGGTGGGTACACAGGGAGGGGTCGAAAGTACAGTACATGCGATACTGTAACAAAGAAAAACGCACACATACACACACACACCTTTTGTTCAGAAGCTACACATTTAGAACATGTGCTTGCCATCCTCCACTTGCGAGCTGCCCCCCCTTTTCGCCTTTCTTGCCTTTCTTGCCTTTTGCGACCGTCGCTCCCCGGCCAAAATCTCGAAATCGAGACTCGTCCGTGATTTATGTTCTTCTCACCGAATCACAACCGTCACTTATATGCGGCAGTCCAGCCGTCGGTCCGGCTCGACCCTTGCCTTTTGTCGTGTATACTTGGTGATGCCCTGGCTTTACCCCCCGCTACGCTGCCATTCCAGCCAACAAACACGCGCCTGCAGCGCATACTTACAACAGGAACCAGATCATCCATACAATGTTCTGCATGGCCGGAACATATTGAAGAGCTGCTGCCTTCTCGCTGCTAGATCTGCGAGCAGACTGGCGTAGGCTCCTAGGAGATAGAAGTGCCGTATGTCCACGATCGCTTTCCCCGGGACCCTGGGCGGCGGCTACCTTGCATTTTCCACAATTGGCGCACCACCCTTTGCTAATGCCACCCAGATGGCCTGCTTTCTGGCGACCGTGCAGGGCTCATGCCTGCTGTGCCTCCCTTTCGACCTGGGTAAACTTATAGGCCTTTGCCGGCCAAACTGAGCTCAAACGACATTGCCTAGCAGCGAGGCTCTCTCCTGGCACATCCTTGAACCTCATAATCGCCAGGCAGACTCACGGTTGAATCTCTATATAATTTTGTCAACACATCTCGGTGGCTTGCTTTTGATTTGAGTAAGATAACCTACCTCCCGTGCAGACTGAAGTCTTGACTTTGTGCACCTCTTAACCTCTCTGAACAGTTCTCCTGTTCAGTTGCAATCCACAATAACCGACCTCACTTCAAAATGCCAAAACCCAAGCAGGAGTACTGTCAAAACGACAACGTCTATCTTGTCAATCATCTCGGAAGAACACAAGCTGAAGACCTCGCTCCCTACAGTGCACGGAGCGGTGTACGTCTCCACAAACATTGTTAAAAAAAACATCGATGCAAATCTAACTCCCTTGCTTAGGTATCTTCCTTCAACTTGCCGGTCAATTATGGATCAACCCTCGTTACACCTGTCTCTATGACAAGTTCGCCTGGTCTCGCTACAAAATCCGTTCCTTCAAATAGCGAGCCAGACATCAAGTTATCTCCTGGATCACTCTCGCCAGCTTACGGAATCTACAGTCCGGACAGTGACTTCGACTCGAAATACAATCCTCCAATGAAGCACAAGGAATCATCTGGAGCGTTGCAGATCTCGACTTCTGATAGCTTCTTCCCTCCTGGCTCCCCTTATGTTTGTTCATCGCCTTATTGGGGCACTTTCGGAGTCTCCGCGCCAGCTCAATCCGCCAAAACATCTGACTCCTCTCCAAGCTTCAGCCAAAGTCCAAACATGCAATCCTCTGGTGGATACAGTAGCAACGATTATTACTCCAGAAACCAGACTCCAGCTCTCAGTGCAAGGAGCTGGAGGAGTAATACCACACCTATCCAAATAGCGCCCAGCCCGTCAAGTCCTCCGATCTTACAAGCACCTACTCCTTCCGCTTTGAAGCCAGCAACAGCAAAGTACAGTACCCAAAGTCGTCGGCAACACCCAATGCATTCAAGTCAGATGTCCCGTCCATTCCAAAGGTTGACTCAAGAGACGTACTCTCCTGTCAGTCACTCCCATTCTTCTAAGGTGCAGAAGCCCAACTCCAAAAGAAATAAGACACCAAGCGGCTTCTACGAGAAGCTCATGGCTGCTGCCGAGCTTCAGGAGATCACTGACCAGGAGCGAATTCTTCTCCAATTGTCAGTCCGTGATCAACTACCTTGGCTTGCCCTCAGAGACAAGTTCAACGCCATGTTCCCTGGGAAACAAATGCAGGCTGCAGCATTGCAGATGAAGAAGAAGAGATTGGTAGAGAAACTCCAAGAGTGGACTGACGTGGAGGTACGAAAGGTGTCTAACACTGGTTCTTTCTCGTCAGGGAGTGAGAGCAGAGCTGACATGAGTCCAGAAAAGAGCGCTTGAGTTGTCCGTGGAGAAGAACAAGGGGAAGTGGGTGAACGTTGCCAAAGACATGAAAAGGTTCGGTGCAAAGTTAAAATGGTCATCAGAGGCTTGCCAAAAGCAATGGGAGGACATGCGCCCCAAGGACAGCCGGCCTCAGTACGAGATGGCTCAAACGAGTGATTACGAGCGCCATCGAACAGCATCCTCAGACTTCACCCGGCTGTCTGTGGATCAACAGTCCTGGTCCGATGGAGCAGATAGTATCCACCATAGCCCATTTGCAGATGGTTCCGCACAGCTTGTTTCGGCTCTTTCGAGTGCTACGATGGATGACACGCGAAGCAGGACAGCCAGTGATGCGAGTGTTCAGTTACAGATTCAGCAGCGACATCTTCGACAGATCCAGCAACAGATGGACTATGGTCAACATAACCAGCAGCCACATCATCAGCGACAACAACAACAATCGCGGACCATCAATTGGACTCCAGGAGCCTGATTCTTTATAAATGCTTTCTTCTTTTTTTGCATGTGTCTTTTGGCTCTTTGCATAAGTTTTAGTGTGTATTCACTTCTTCTGGTATCAATTTTGGGATCATTCAGCTTAGTTACACGACGAAACGAGGGTTGGGGAGGGTAGGTCGGGCTAAATCGTGGATACAGATTGGGGAATGTTTTCTGTTCCTGTCTATAGAGACAAAGGACAGTAGAGTTTTCTTTTGGACTTATTGCAGACAGCTATAAAGAGATCTACCTGTCATCTCGCAAGTTAGCAAACAACCATCCATACATATATCCTTTGGCTTTGATTTTCACTGTATAAATATTCTCCTAATCTCTAGATGAAGCTTGAGACAATTTTTCGGGATTTGTATGGCACTCAATCTAAATATATGGATTTATAAGTCAATCTTTCCAAAGAGTCCTGAAGATTTCTTAATATTGACGAGCCAGCTATGTCCACCTCTTCCAAAATTAAGCCACTATCGACAATCAGCTCCGGAGATTCGTGTAATTTTCAGCATCCACTACCGCGGATATCCTGGACACCGGACAACGGCAAACCAGAGCGTGTCCTAGCAAGGCGCAAATTGGTATCTTCGCAGTCACCCGCAGCTTCACCCCATCAACCGGGAATTAAAGGCATGTGGCATGGAACATAAGTTCTGGCATGACATGGGTAACTTTTTCATCACATCTAGTCACATCTGGAGGCGCTTATTTTTCTCCCCTTCCATGATGTTACCTTACCCTAGGCGTGCGTTGGCGTGGCGTCCACAGGGTTTCACGCCTGCCACTACCGCACGGTAATGCCCCCTTCCAGAACGCGGTTCGACACCCCGTCGCTCTTCTACATTCGTCCTTTTTTTCGAAGTTCTATGCAAGGGGGGAGAAATGCGAGTGGAGTGCATTTTCATTGAATGGTGCAGTGCACTGACTGGATTGAGCAGCCTATCCCGTCGAAGCAGGGCAAGGAATGTATGGAAAAGCCAAGAATGGTCAAAGATTATTTCTTTGTTCTGGTTTTTGAGCTGGAGAGGAGGGGAGTGGATGGGATGGGAGGACAAAGGAAACAAGGTGGACGTCCGAGAGCGGGTTGATTTGCCAGAGGAACGAGGCGAGACAGACTTTCCCATGCCATGCTTTTGCCATGCCAGCCCTAAAATCGCTGCTGGCCTATTGATCTTGATCAATGCTTCTCTTGCAAATCGTCGTCCCCGCTTGTACCACCAGCGATCTCGAGGTTGAGCTTGAGCTTGAGTTTGAGCTTGAGCTATCTTCCCCACGCAGCACTCATCAGATTCAGCTAAATTTACAGTGTGTCGAGGTGAGACTTTCTTCAACGGCATGCTCACTCGGTGACCACTCACACGTCTCCACTGAGTGTGATGCTGTAGGGTTCTTCATGGCAGGGTAAAACATTCCTCTTACGGCCCATGCCGAGATAGGTTATTGGATGCATAGAATGTTATTTCCTCTGCTCTGCTCTGTTCTGTTCTGTATTTGTGGGTGACCATGTGGCAGGGCACATGGCAAGCATGGCATGTCAAGGGATGAAGGCTGATGAAGGGGGAAGGTGGAGAAAAGCAGAAAGGAATGGAGGCGTAGAATTGAACGCAACCAGAAACCGGCAAGCATCATCCTGTCTCAAGGACACAATTGACACCCCTGCGCCCATCATCACTAGTCACCTTGTTGTGCCGTTACTGCAGTACTGCTAAGTACAAACGCCAGAGCCGGTCCAAGCCCTAGCTTTTTCAGCCCTTCTTTCGGCATCGTCCTCCGATGGAGCGAATCCACTGAATACCACCACAGAAACGAATAAAGCTCAAGGTATGCAAAATTTTCCTTCACTCCCCTAATACCTCCCTACCCACCTTCCTCTTGTGTCATTGTATTGTGGGGAAGGATGATTGGATGGATGAGTGAGTATTGTACACTGAAGAGATTCTTCATTCAGCTTTGGGCTTTGAGAGGGCTTCAATCTACCCGTACGGCACAGAACTTTGAAAAGAGATGAGGGTGTGCAGACCGCAGGACCTATCGAGTCATTCCGTCCAATCCGTCCATCCAGTCACACGCCTTGAGCGTTCGTTGCGGTTCGGCATTTGAAATTCTTCTGCGAATCGAAGGGACGCGCGAAACGACGTATGCAAGCCACTGTTGGATCGATCCCATGTGCCTGGTTCGAAATCTTGCAGTTGAGTTTTTCCGCTCTCCTTCCTGGTTGTCGTATGTCCTATCCTTCCTATGTGCTGCTATGCCTTCTGTGGAAAGGATTCGAGACGCTGGCTAGTTGGTAGCTAGGCAAGCAAGCAAGCAAGCTTTTATCTGTATTCCTGCCTACCTGCCTACCTGCCTAACTGCACGCCGGGGTGTTCGGCACCACAAGAAGTGCGTATTTGGAACGGATGCCTATTGATACAGCCCTAGATACTTTAGAAGTCCAGAGTCATTTCTAAACCAAGAAAGCTATGGCATATCAGAGTCATTCTTCATCAAGTCCGCAGCAAGACCTTGTTAGACCGCAGTCGTCTGCGATTTGCTCTTAGCAGCCTACTCTGCCACTGAAATAGGCTTAATCTTTCTTACCCATTGACCTTGCTCCAACTCGTCTTGTTCGTTCTGGAAGGGCATATTACCGGCGGGTGTTCTGCTCTTCCGGTGTGACTGATTGACTGACTAGCTGACCATTCCCTATGGCCGAAGCGCCACCCGCTCTTTACTTGGCCTGTTCGCCTTTGCAAAATTTGTCAGATCATATCCTTGAAAGAAACATTTGATGGACTACCCTTTCTAGCTAGCTGGTATTTAGGTTTTGCAAGACTGTGATAGGTATCATCTGTCTACAGGGTAGCCATTCCAATAGACATCACTTGGCCACACAGACGCTGCGAGTAGCATCAACTGTATCAATATCCCATGCAGAGGATCACATTTCAGGACTGTCTGAAGCCACAATAGAGAGGAGAGGAAGATCAGGTAGATCATCTCGTATTGCGGGCAAGAGCGCAATAGCAAATCTAGACCATCCTCGCGTCATGGAGTTCGCATCGAGGAGTCTGCCCATACGGAGTAAACGTGGGTGTCGTACACATGCGATCGGTGGTCAGATCTCAATCTCAGTGGCTTGAGGAATATTCATGCCAGTAAGGTCAAGCGGTGGGGGATGCTGATGTTGTATTCTGTTGCGTTGTGTTTCGCTGCGTTGCATCCCCAGCATCAACACGCAAGGGTGGCATTCCCATCACTCTACCCAGTCCAATACCTACTCCTTCTGGTCACGAAGCCGAAGTCAAAATGTGAATTGTGACTTGAGCTGGTGGCAGGAATGCACCATGTAGCTTTCCAGCCATCCTGAGGAAGTGATTTGAAGATCGTGGGTGCATAGCGGCAGCATGGGAGGTGTGCCTTGCTGTGGGGTCAACATGCCAGCTTTGGAGCATCCTTCGCTTCTTGCATGTTTCGCAAGAAGCAAGTGCTAGAGCTGGGAGATGAGGGAGGGAAGGTCTGGTGATTGTGATCTCGGGACGGGATTTGAAGATTTGGGGATTTTGATGGACGAGGCAGGTTTGGATGGCCCTTGAGTCTTGTCACATAATCTTGCCCATTGTGATTGCAACACTGAGTAGCGGAGTACAGAGAAGTCTGTCATGAATGATGCTTTACTTGAAGTCCGTCCAACATTCACTAGCGTTCCAGAAATGCCGGCGAATTGCAATGGCTTCCAACACGTTGGAGTTCTTAACCATGCGACGCTGTCACAAGGCCATGTTTGTTGAAAATAACAGTAGATGAGATGAGATTGGCGATGGTGATGGTGATGGGACATTTGTATCTCAGACTGATCTACGTTGGAGAGCCTGTGGGACTGTGAGCTATAGAACCGTGGATGGGGTTGACCCAGCGAGACGTTGACGTTGGATTCGTACATGATGCGATCGTGGGGAATGTTGGTGAGACCTTGTGCAGCTAATGCGTTCTGTTCGATTTTGGTCATTGGTAAACTTAGAATTTTGCGTTCATGTAGCACCAGGAGGGAGTATCAGAGCCTAGCTCATGTATTGGAGCTGATGCCATTCCCCCTGGGTGTCACGATGCTAGTATCTGGATGCCAATGTCAACAATGCTCAATCGAAACACTTCATCCGCATAGATTCATTTAAGCATTTGGAATTATTCGAAATTGATGCCTAATACGACTCACGTTATTGGTGAAAGCTTGAAAAAAGATTCAGCCCGAGATGATTGCGTTGCTAGTTTTGTGGCAATTTATTGATTCTCGCTTCTTTGTTCCTCTCTTGGACAGAGCCAATTCCCGAATATTCGGTTCAACAATGCTGACAAAGTTGGGGAACTCGGCCCAACACGAGTCCGCCAACACGAACAAATCTTTATGACCAGAATAATTTTCTCATTTTATTGTGAATGGATTCTCGGTGGAGGAAACTTTTGGGACGATGTTGCGAAGTTCTGACGAGGAGAAGTGGTTTGTTGATATTGACTTTCTGTGCCGTTTCACGCGGCGTTTCCGCCAGCGCCGATTTCCCAGTCCCAAAACTTCCGCGAAATTCTCCTTCTCAACCAAAATCCAGTCTCGTAGAACGCTTTCTTCTTCTTAGAGTATGGAGTATATTTTTACTGACTGGCAGAAGAGAATATGCAAGAGGTAGTGCGAATACCACGATCATCGGCAGTGCTGTCGAGCTCGATTTCCCATCTCCGAAGCAACCGAGTCCTTACCCTCACCCTGATTGAAATGCATACCGTTGTATGCAGCGATCTGATGTTCTCTTGTGACTTCCTTCGCGGACTGTTACGTTGAAGAGAGCATCGGAACAATGCCACCGGCCGGCATTCGAAGGTTCAAAGATGGATGAAGTTTCCTATCGCGCTACCTGTCGACTACCATAAAAGAAGTCTGCCAAACACGATAAGAGCAAGAAGACCAGACCATTCGGTGGTTCTGTCGATACAACATGGTTGTCAGTATGGTCCCTTGTCGCAGATGGACGTGCCGCTTCAATCATGGCGGGTTTGATGGATCGAGGGCAGACACACTTCAAAGAGACGGAGTCCACACGGCCCGTGAGAGAAAGAATTGGACCACAAAGTATAATTGATGCTTGGAGGACTTGCTGAGAGAACATCTGTTTGTTTACAGGCGGTACACGAATGACCAGGCTGGACGGACATCCAAGCCCATAGTCTGGATGACGACGGTCAGGTTCACTGCTCGGAACCATTGAAGATGGCTACAATTCGAGCATCCTACTTGATCAACATCAAATGATAGTCAACCAAGCTTGGATAAATACTTTTATGTTATCATAGGCGGTAGTGTTAAATGGCTGACTGGTTCCTGCCGCTGCTTTGAAGTGGTTCCTGCCCGAGCTGGGTACAAATCGGAGAGTGCTCTTTGGGAAACACTTCCTTTACATCAGCATTGGCTTACACTTGTTTTGTCTCTCCTTGTGACCCATATTTTCGATATTGCATCCCAGTCGTGTTGATTTTTGTCATTTGAAAGTGTCTTGGCTACAACACAGGGAGCAATGACGTCGGACAGACTTGTTCCTGATATGAGACTTCCCAAAGTAGTAGCCTCGGTCTGACTCTGTCTGGAAGCCTGTTGGCGATTAAAGTTTCAAACATCTCTTGCATATATCTTCAATCCTCTTTCTTAGTCTGTCAGCATAAAATTGTAAGTCTTTCGCTTTGAGGATCGGGCTCGACGAGGTTTAGGACCGGTACCACTTCGGGAAGGGCCAATCAGCTCGCAATCAAATTGACAACGCATGACACGATTCAACATCTTCTCCCAACTACCATGCCATATCTCTTCCCATACCAATTCTAAGTTCACCAAGAATCACATCGCCACCAAGTGCCAACCAGGCATCCAGCCTTCCCCCTATTCCTCCTCATGCAGCTAGCGAGCGGCATAGCCGAATTTAAGCGGGGATGAGGCCAAAACAGCGACCACAGCAGCGACCTATTCAGAGACCTCTTTTGCAGGGACTCCTGAAGCTGAGAATAAGAAGGTCACTTTTGAGGTCGCTGATCTGCAAAGCGTAGAGAAAGTCTGCCTTGCTGTGCCTCTTGTTTTCTGTGAACCGGTGACTCCTCCCCTGACCGGTCTGAATCCTCTATGTGCGATGACGCATTTTTCACGGCAGCGCCGCGGCTGGACTTGTATTTTTTGTTCAGCAGAGGATATAGTGCGGATGCGTTATTGGACATTGAAGAGGGGGTTGAGAACAAGTTGGGTTCAGCTCTGAGAGAGGTGTCCAGGGCTGATGTGCATGTCGGTAGGTATTCAGTTTGAGTGTTTTGCTTTCCTGCAAGTCAACTTTTTCAATCACGTTTGTCGTTACCACTAGGCGACACTTGGACCTATAGCGTAGAAAGACTTACTATATTGGGTTGTACAGCCCCTGAGATAGATGGAAGTTGCTGCGCTTCATTTAGGCTGTTATTTTCTTGGGACCAAGCATCAGGTGATCGCTTCATACCGAAGAGAAAAGTGAAGGCATGAGCTGATATGAGAGATGTTTGTAATAAAATCAGGCCACCTCATTCTCTCACTTACAAGAGTGTAGATCTATGCACCTTTGTTACATGCATGTATGAAGAAGCGCCGAATTCTGTCAAGTCATTCTGTGGTGTTCCCAAGTGACGAAATTCATTTAGCGAAACGGAGAAGCCGATATCAGAACATCGGGATGATGATGCCGAAAACGAAAGAATCTCCGAGATGCACCTTCGTACCCCTTAGTATGAATCGAATTGGGTGATTCGCAGCTGGGATTCTGGACTAATATTCCGACAGTTTGGATTCATTAACCTGCGTGTTGGCGTTTGCCGCTACAGTTTAAACGATGTGCATGGTGCAAGCGCTTTCGGATATATTCCCAGGGAAATGATAGACTTACAATGTAAACGTACAAGCGTAAGGATTTATATTGCAATCAGGTTCTCGGTAGTATTTTATCATTACAGCCCGAATCGTGCCCCCTCCGGCGAAGAAGTAGAACACGCCCAAGACCCACCGCACCACTCAATTCACCCTACTCACAAGCTCAGCAGATTAGCCGCTGCCACTGCTGATTATCGTACTATGTCATTTTTAGATGCCAATAATACTCTCATATGACTGTCTCAACGATAACCTCCCTTAAATACTGGTGAGAACGGCCAGTAAGTAGTCAAAGCTATAGTCATGTCAGTCCAATTTCGTCCCGTCAGCAAATCGTGGAGAAGAAGCAAAAGGAAGCTACTTTATAGCCCATATAGGTAACTCAAGCCTTCCATATTTCAATAGAATAGAATAGAGTATTTCATTGTGTGTTTTCATTGCTGATTAGTTTAGCGGTAATGTTGAGTTTCTGTACAACAGATCCGTCCTTCCAATCACAGATCCCGGCGCACGAAGTTCTAACTTAGAAGCCTTCCAGGAAACGCGAGAGCGTCCATTGCCAAAACCTAATAGATATTCGGATGAGCAGTATTAAAATGATACTCTCAAGCTCGGATTGAAACCGTTCACACGGCCCTCTGCCGAACCGATTCATCCTCGCCAGAAATTTCAGAGTCAAGAGATTTCAACAACGGCTTCCTCGCCGACACAACAATGTACCTCCAATACCTCCTACCCACATACCCCTCTACCCCCGCAATCGTATTAACAAACCTCTTCTCCAACCGCAAAAACCTGACAAACAAATACGGCACAACTCCAAGGACGAAGAACAACCCCAACATCGGCTCGATACTCTCACTCAAATCCTCCACAACCACATCCTCAAATCCCGCATCCTCCAGCAGCCGCGGCAACACTCCCTTCTCAAAGAGTGCATTCGATGGCATAGCAGCGTACTTGTTAATCTTATCCAGATGCCTTCCCAAGTAGCCTGGTGCGGATACTGAATTCTCGTGATCATACTCATAAAGGGCTAACTTCCCACCTGGTTTTAACACTCGGAAGAACTCCGCAAGTGCACGTTCCGGATCCGTAGCATGCACAAAAGTCTCCATCGTATACGCACCATCAAACAGCTCATCATCAAATCCATCCAGGTGGTGATAATCCATCTTCCTCACCGTAACCACATCATCCAGCCCTCGTGATGCGACATTCCGCTTCGCTTTCTCGATATGGTGATCTACGACGTCGATGCCATGGACTTTCAACCCTTTCGAAGCCATGTGGATGGCTACATGGCCGACACCACAGCCAGCGTCAAGGACTAGAGGAGTGGAGTTTTGGTCTGGAGAGAGGGAGAGGGTGGTGAAGAGGTGGTCTTCCATGCGGCGGAGAGCTCGGCCGATGGGGAAGGGCCATGATGTGGACTTGGGGTAGAGGCCGAAGTGGCGGGTTCCGCCCAGAACGACGCGGTAGCCGAGCCGTGATTCGAAGGATGTGTAGTAGTCTTGAAGGGATCTGTTTGCGTTGATATGAGGTTCTGAGACCGAGGGCGAAGATGTGAGTGCCATGTTGACTTTGGTGCTCGGTTCGGAACGTTCGGGATTACTGGCTTGTGAGAAATGATCCGATATTGGAGCAGGAAATGTGTAATTTCGGGATTTTCGGCAAGATTATGAGAGTTAGAGGGTATTCCAAGAAAGTTGAAGTGCTTGGACGTATCAGGAAGGTATGAGGCATGGTTGAGTGCTCATTGTTAGGCAAGTACTCTAAGATTTAAGGTTATTTTTAGCGAGGATGACGGCAGGTTTGTTGATTGGGGAAATGGAAAGTCTGACCCCGGATTATTCTTTTGTGTTGAGTTGAAAGGAGATTAATCTGATGTATAATTAAACGCCCACAAATTAACACCAGCGTGCCAAATATAAGTAATTGTCTCCCTCTTGCCACGCAATATCAATCCCTTTCTGCCGTTTATTCCCTTGTCACACGGAAGGGCCGTCCCGCGTGAGTCAACCGCGAGACTTGACTCTGCAGATGAAGAACAAAGGGGTGTGATTTGATATGCTAGAAATAAACGCGCGGAACTTTGCAGGAGACTGAGATATGATTTCGATTTGGGAAGGTTACTGTACCAATACTTACCGGCGTACATTGGTTTCGTATTTAAGCCAAGACAATCGAGGATGGCGGGGTACGTTGACAGATCAATGAGTATTTCAGCACGAGACATGAGACTGTAGCTCATAGAATAATAACACCAAGTTTGTTCTCTCCTAATGCATATCAGGTCTTCCAACAGCTTCCAAGTTCCTAGGAGCACAATTGGGTAGACTTTCCTCCCCTGTTCCAAATCTGATCTAGACAAATAGCCGCCACCCGCGCATGCACATAAACATGCACATGCACATGCGCACTCCCTGAAGCTCCCAGCATCGTCTTCCTTTCTGGTACCCCACATCTGGATAGATACACCTCCATACCTCACTGACTTGTACACCGCTCTGCAAGAACAGCCCCCCTATTTCTCCACGGAAACACCGAGCTGAAGCGCAACATCGGCACTTCATCCACCAATCATGGCTATGGAAATCATTTTCTTGCTTCCTCGCTTCCACGCTGAAAGGAGTGATTGGGTCTTGCGATCGCCTTGCGTCATGTCTGCGCGCTAATTCTACGATCTTCGGCGGTGTATACGGAGGTACAGTACGGCCCAAAGTATCGTTCCTTGTTGACAAGGGGGTTGCGAAAGTTGGGATTTTCAATGCAACGCAACTCAACTCTTTCAGAAATGGTTGGAATATGGTAAGAGAGGCACGAGAGTAGTCTTTGAGTCTGTCCTAGTGTAGCGATACACTCCACTGTGCATCTAGTGGTGGAAAATAGTATAGTCAACATGGCATACGCGCCAGAAAGGAAAAATACTTTGGGCTATACCTCCGGAGAGAGGTGTGTATTTGCTCTTGGCATGATCGTCGTGATGGTGATGGTATTGAAGCTGGGATCGCTGTCTGTTCACGACTTGTAATTACTCGATTTGGGGAGCCGCATGGCTTAAATATTGGATGCTAGCCGCCGGACAGCCTCTTGAAGGCGGAAGTGCTTTCAGCATACTTTACTAGGATGATGTTTTCTTCGCAGAAGGGCGACATGTCCATGGTTGGTTGATTTCTGATGAGTTTGAGATTGAAGAAGCGGTAGAGAAGGCCATTAATGATTAAAATGCATAGTATGTCAGGTATTAATGGTTATGTTGGAGGGATGGAGGCACGTGGCATAGCTTCGCTTGATATTCAGGATGTAGATGATCTGTAGGAGTAGAAGATTGAAAAGTTCAAAGGTTCGCTCGCGATGCGGCAATTCCATTTCTACGTAGCACGCTATTGCCAATCAATAGCTATGAATAGCTACGTGATCTGTTCTTTCATCAATTGAGTCTTTCCTGCTCATATCCCACGACCAGCTGCAACAACCACCGCTGTATCATCGAATCCGTACAGCTTAACCTACTCATCTGAATTGATATCGACCTCGGTCTTAGACCACTTGCGCGCAGGCACGCGACGCTTGAACAAGATGTCAATCTCACGGTAAGAGCGGTTCTTCATCTCAGGCAGGTAGAAGTATGCGACGATCAGGCAGAAGAGACCGGTTCCGCCCCAAACAAAACCGCATTTCCCTCCAAGGTTGCCTCCCTGCTATTGTGTCAGTAGGATTCCCACTCGACAATGTTAATTTTGGAGGGGAGGAAGGCTTACGGTTGGGTTCAACATGTAACTTCCCAAGAAAATACATGGTATTTCGACGATATAGTAGGTAGCACGACCCATTCCGGTTGTAAGAGGTCGAAGACGGATGGCGGACGTCTCTCCGATGATGACCCACGAGGCAGGTGCAGGACCGAGCGTGAACAGCACAGAGACGATGAGACCTAGCGATGCTTGGGCGAGGGATGCAGCATCTGACATGCCGAAGCAAGCGGCAATACCGAGAGCAAACAGCAAAATGGTGTTGACGGCTGAGCCCCAGAGGTAGATGGTCCGTCTGCCGGCGTAGGTGGTGAGGATCCAGGAGAGCATGACGAAGATCATTTGCAGGGCGGAGGTGATGAGACCAAGAGCGAAAGCGGTGTTGGTCGATACGCCAGCCTCTGTAATATTATCAGTATGCTATTCACCAGATAGGACTACGAAAGAGGCTACTCACGTTCAAAGAAGTATACGGCCTGGTTAGCGATGAGGTTACCAGTAAGGTTTTGTGCGGCATAAACTCCGCATACGATGAGGGTTCGGTAAAGATCAACGCCTTTGAACAACTCGAGGTGGTTAGGCTCCTTTTCGGACAGCTCTAGGTCGACAACACGACGCATCATGGCGACGGTTTCTTGAGGCTTCAGTCTGGATCTGCGTCCTAGACGTCCAATAGAGTGGGCAGCTTCTTCGAGACGACCTTTGCGGACCAACCACCAGGGCGACTCAGGCGCGCACCAGATGAGGATAGCGAGTGGTGTGGGGAAAAGCCACTGAAGAGCGATTGGGATTCTAGTCGATACAGCATTAGCGCGAGAAACTCCAACTCCAGCGAAGACCGTACCTGTAGGCATCCTCATGGTTGATGCCATTATAATGGTAGGTAACACCACCGACGATGATACTGCCAATAGCCCAGAACATTTGCAGCATTTGGGTAGCTGGGGCACGAAGTCTCAAAGGCACAATCTCAGAGCAGTATGCTGGTGCGTTTGCAATGAAGATACCCCATGGCATGCCCTCGAGGATTTGGGCTGCGAACATGACGGGAAGTGACTTGGCGAAGTAGAAGACGAAGATGAAGGCGTTCAAGGCCATCAGACCGGTCAAGGTTGCGTAACGGTAACCGATCTTGCTTGTGAGTGGTCCAGCGAGGAAGACACCGATCAAAGCGCCCAACTATTTGGTGAGTTAGCCTGGTTGATTTTTCGAATTCGTAGACTTCCGAGCTCTCTGCTCCATCAAACTCCCAGGAAGTAGAGTTTATGTGTCCATGAGAAAAGAAGAAAGTATGCGTACCTGTCCAGAAACCTGAAGTGCTGATTGCCACTTGGTCTCAATCACCCATCCATCGCCGTGACGTATACCGAAATCTTCCTTGAACTTGGGCAGGGCAACGAAGTTACCCATGAGGAAGACATCGTAGGATTCCATGATCTGAACATCAATGTCAGCTGCTTTTCTCTTCAAAAGGCTCAATTGCAGAGGAGGAAAGAGAACTTACAATGGTACAGGACATGATAAAAGCCCAGAAGGAAGCCATGGGATATGCTCGCATTGCCTCCAGCACTCCCATGTTATGTTCGGTATTCTCAGCCTCGATAGCGTCTGCCTTGAAATCGGAGATCTTCGCCTTCTCGTCAAGATCGTAGACATCTTCGTGCTGGGTGTATGCCTTTTCGACCTCGCCGTCTGGGCCAGCGCCCGTCTTGGAGTCGATGACAGGGTAACTCATTTGGCGGGGTTTTCACTTGCCTTATGGGGAAAGAAAGAGTGAAGGATGAGGAAGATGAAGAAGACAAGGCCTGGGGAACAGAAACATAGGGCAGCTTGCCTCCTTTTATGTGTTTTCTCATTGTCCCACTCTTCCCCCCGGACCTACTTGACTTGTTGCTCATGCTCCGCATGGAGGTATACGCGACATGGGGAAGCACGTGCGGGGTCCCCCATCACTGAGTTTGGACACTTGTAAGGTTGGAGGGAACATCGTGGACCCAGTTTCTAATATGTATGTCCGCATGAGGCTCGTGACAGTATCCATGAACATGCATTCTAATTGGTGCGCATAGTTTGATAAACAAGGCCTGTTGAGGCGGACCCGCTAATCTGGGTAAGAGGCTGCCGAGATGCATCTACTAGATTAGATCACCGTGAGTGTGGGAACCACATGGCAAGGCAACTTCCGGACTTTGGTCGAGACTCATGAAGAGACTGGTTGCCAGCGAATCCCTGCTGGAAGCTCGGAATAATCAAGTTTCTTGCAATTGAGTGACAATGGTGGAGCATCCAAGCAATTCTCTCGAATAGCCCTGACTGAATGAACCATTCTCTGGCCAACTTCGCTCCATGTAAAATAGCCTAGGAATGTGTTGTCTCGGTATTTGTGGGACCTAAGAAAGTGTTTGAGTTCAAATGAGGTTTTTCTAGAACTCGTTCTGACAGGTCCGCGTATATCTTTGATCGTTGATCTACCAAGATACGCTGTCAGGTTGGCTGCAAGCCTTTTCAGGGGTTCGACGCCCTAAAGCTTAGCGCTGTTAGCCTGTTAGCCGCATTTCTTGTCCTGGCCCTGTCCTGAACCTCGGCATATCTCGGTGTGGAACCAGCTTGACTATTTAGAATTCCCTTGATATAATATGCGAAGACCTGCTGTAGGAGCGCGTATGAAAAGCATTAAGTGTCCAGTATACATGGTGTAATAACAAGCCCTGGAACTGGGTTATTGGATTATCCGGGTTGTCTGGATTCTGGCTATGATCACAAAGACCGGGCAAGAGTTGTTGACGATGGCCGACTGGTGACTGACGATTGGTTGAGCATAAAAACTCGCGGAAAACTTGCGGAAAACTTGCGGAAAACTTGCGGGCGTGCGGATGAATTTCTGATGGGGAAGGTGGATGATGGAGGTGGATTTCATGGAGGACCTGGACGACCTGGAGGTGGATTACATACCTCTCCACTGCAATTCGCGACGCCAGTCGGCTTCATCCGAGCGGAACAAAATAATCCACAGCAGGACCGAGAGAAGCCCCGTGGCATCGTGACCCTGACTTCTCGTGGGGATGGCGGGGAGAACCATGGAACTGAGGAATGAATACGAAGTGATCATTGATTATTTCATGAAACGTCTGATACCTGATTCTTGTTCAATGGATCAAACCTGCATTTCATTATCCCATTCAGGTTATTGAAAAATGACCTGCTCGCTTACCTTTTTTTTTTTGGCAATTAAATATTGAAAGGTTTGGAATCATCATGTGATAAATGGTTTCAACATGTGACAACCGAGCTGTACTTGGTATCCAGCGTCCAAGATGATGAAGAGAGTAAAAAGTATAAACGTAATCTGTCATACGTTCATTGAGGGAACAATAGGTGATGCTCGTCGACGATGTCACCAACAATTGCGAGCACCATTTCCAGCATTCCAGCGAGAGATGTAGGTATGAATCCAATCGCTCGATAAAGTTCAGTCCTCAAGATCTTAAAAAAGGCCAAAGGAAATTCTTCAGAATTTAACATCCGAATGCAAATGACATGGCAGCTCTTGCTGCTGATCCATCGATGAACTGATCGGTGGTGTAGGAGGTTTCTGAAGTGGAACATAAATGACGATGTAAATGTATATAGACGGCGGGGCCGGAGAGATTATTTGCACCTTGCAAGAAAACAAGATAAAGAGAGGATTCAACCAATCATCTGTTCAAATGGAAACTCATATCGGATACATGATTAATCACAACGATGTTTGCATAAAGTCAACGATCACTGAAGCTTTCACGTGCCCGTCAAACTCCAAAATTTGACGAGGAATGCATTCAGAAAACTGTGTTCAGGAGGAATGACAAACATATATCTGAAAGAACAGATGTTAATTGTAATTATGAAAGAGAGGGTAATCGAGAGGAAGAGTAGGCAGTGTTTTCACATCAAATGGCTCACGTCCGCTTCATCAGAAGCACGATGCTGAGTAAGTCGCACTAGCGTTCGCCATACCCGAACAACCATTCCCAATGCCCCAGGACTCTTGGGGCTGCTAACACCGCGGATTCACGGGGTTAGCTCAACAGCGGATATACACATCCTCCTCCTTGCCACCGGCCGGTCAGTTGCAACATCTCAACATGGAAACTGAAAAGCTTGGCGCTGCTTCGACCCCAGCCTCACGGATATGAGACCAAAGCAGAAGCGGAGCGGAGGTAGACACCGCTAGATCCGCTGCTGAGGAGAGGATGTTAGATGGGACTGGGGAAGACACAGGATGCTTGATTCCTAATCTCTTTCTAATTTGAGTCTATAGGGCGTGAGATGTCTAGTACACATGGTTTAGCTCGCTCGCTTGTCTATCTGACTGTGTACGATACAGTATACGCACGCTGCGAGCCGCCACGGCGTCATACATCCGGTCCGTCGACTGTCCATCCGGCTCCGTAAGGCTGGATCAGAGTGCTGGGATGGAGACAGGACGGCTGAAAGCTTGGTATTGATAGTCGCGCGGTGCTGATTTTGGCTGGCACTTGCGCGTCTGGGTTTTTTCCGAGCTGTGCTGTGCTTGTCGGATTGGAGTGAGCAAGATGAGCTGAGAAAGTGATGTGCCGAACAGCCGTTCCAGGGACCTTGAGGATGAAGGGAAGTCTAACAGACCGACATGCCTGTGATTCCATGGACTCGGTTCAACCTCGTCCAAGGTCGTCAACGAATCCCTGATCTTAGCCATACTGATACTAAATACCCTCAAAATGCGACTCGGCCCAATCCGATCCGAATCCGAATACTGCTTGACTTGATAGTCAAACACCTAGTCGATTTCACTCCCGCTGACCTCAGGTTCGCTGTCCCCATTCCCGCCCTCATGATCCATCGCCTCAAGCCCATCAGTCTCCTGACCCAAGAGCGGCGCTCTCTCCCCCTTATTCCTTGCAAAATGTCCAACCACGCTAATCCCCACCGTACTCAACCCATGGACCAGCGTACTCCCCAATACCACGAAGCAAATCACAGGCCACAGCAACTCAATCGCTTTGTCCTTGTCACTGTACGGGGGAACAAGCTTTCGTGGCTTACGGAGTGGCGCAGAAGTGCCTTTCTCCAGCTCGTTTCTTGCTTCCATGGCTAGGAATAGCGCCCCAACACCCATGGGTCCGAAGTGTCCGCAGAATAAGGCCTCACGGTAGGTCCTGATATCTGGGACGAAGCGCTTCATGGCTAGGACGATTGGAATGCGGCGAAAGAGAAGAACGAGGACGAGGAAGAGCATGAGTTGCCAGATACCGCAGTCGGGTGTTACATCCCTAGGCACGAATCGATTCCAGGGAATGATGGAACCGAAGAGGACGAACATGCTGCTGTTGAGCATGAGGTCGATGATTGTAGGGAATGGTAGTTCCCTGGTTTTCTTGGCGAACCACCCGTCATGTGCGAAGCCTACTCCAGCGCCGAATGCTACTAGGAAATCGTCGCTGCCGAGGGTGGAGCCGACTCCGACGCTGAGAATGGCGAGGAGCAAGTAAAACACGACGAATGAGGGCTGTGAGATGTATCCTCTCGTGTCTGAGAATCTAAGAAGTCTGTTGGCGACGTTGCCGATGACAAGACCTGCGGAAATACCGAAGACACACTGCCAGAGAACAGTGATGAGAAACCAGTCTTTCACCGCTTCTCCTGTGCTAGAGGAATTGAGAATGACGAGACCGATATACAGGAACGGGAAAGAAATCCCATCATTAGAAGCAGACTCTGCGGATAGTACGTGCTTGAGTCGTGCGGGAACTCTCTGGCTAAACGTTGACTTGGAGAGCACACTTGCTGCAAGCACTGGATCGGTTGGAGATAAGCAAGCACCAATGATCAAAGCCGCAGATACCGAAGTCTTGAATATCAGATATGCGAACAAGGCTGTGATGGCCCATGAAAAGGTCATGACTGGTCCCAGGAAGAAAAGAACCGATTTCCCGTGCCTTTTGAAATAAAACTTGGGGAGTTCTATGCCGACTGCAAAACATTGGATTCCAACGATCACTCGCGTTATCTCTTGTAAGATGTCATCGCTCATACCCCAGTGTCTTGGTGCCATGACTTTGAGGACATAGGGCCCCAAGATGATACCATAGAGAACAGCTAGAGGAGGTTCTGTGGTGTGTCAGCGCTGAAGGATATGAGGTGCGGGGAATCTGACCTGAGAGGTGGAGCTTATTTCGAATGAATAGAGAGAGGAGAGCGTAGATGATCAGGAATATCGAGATGGTGAGATACGCGACATGAGGGGGTGTAGGTTCGAGTTGATCCCACATTACCAGGGAATTAGTGTGGTACCAATATTGGTTATTGTGTAGTCTCGCACTTGCCTCCAATCTAGTTAGGGCTGTCAAAGGCTCAGTATGAAGCTTAGAATCATGGAATTTGATGCATAAACAATGTTTTCTTTTGATCCGACAAACTGCTCCTTGTCATGATGTCACTAGTCACTAGTCACATGACCCTCGTTTTCCCTAGACACTTCTGGAAACCAGGGCAGAAGAGGGTCAATATTTCCACGCGATCGAAAGCATGTACGTGACCTGGAACAGTGTTGGAATAGTGTTTGATGCTGAGTAACATAATCAAATGTTGTGGCGTCGAAAAGATAAGCCGAACACATTAAATCCTGCACTTTGCCCTTGTGCCGAAGTGGTATCTAAATGCTGATAACCTAAACGCCATTTATGCTTTTTTTCTTTCTTCAGAATGCAATGCTCTTCCTGCTAACATTGGTGTACGTGATGAAGTCATCATTCATCGTCGTCAATCACGCCATCTTCTTCCTCGTCGAATGCTTCGGAGTCACCCAACGCTGAGGCTTCAGATGAAGAGTCTTCATCCTCAACATCTCGACTTTGGGCATTGTAATCCTCCGGACGAGACTCAATATCGGCCATTTCACTCGGTTCCGAGAATCCAACTGTTTTGGAAGAACTGGTAGGCTTATTCACCTCCTCAATCACATCTCCGCTCCATGGTTTGCACTCCTTGACTTCTTCTCCACATCTCAAACAGATCCAGCCTTCTCCATCTTCAGCTTCAAGTCGACCGGCCAAGCATACGAAGCAATATACGCAACCGCAGGGAATCGTCTCGTACGGATTTGTGATATCAGTCTGAGCTGATCCGACCACGCCTGACGCGCCGGAGGCAGCAATCACTTCTGCCTCAGATGTTGATGTTGTGTTCTGGTCCTGGTAGCAGATTGCACAGGTCCTCTCCGGCAGGAAAGCAAACTCTCCGCTTTTAATTTCTATATCATCTTCCCCTCCGCTGCGCATGACTGACTTGGTTTTCCGCCAAGCTCGTGCAAGCCATCTTCTCCATCTACTGATACCAACAAGAGGCAACACAAACAGCAGAAACTCCGTAAACGCATGCCACACTAGTTGTCGATTGAGGTACTCGAATGATACCTCTCGACTGACCTGACTGGTAGGTGGAGCCAGGCGGAGTCTTAATATCCTGTCAAGCAGTGTTCGGTATCTCCCGTTCACGAGAAATACCAGGAAAGAGGCGAATGCTGCTGTTGAGTGAAGCGTCGAGATAGAATCCGATAGTCTTGACAACTTCCGTAAAGTTGGACTCGGCTGGTCATAGCCGTTGTCGTTATCCACAAGCCAGTTCTCCCATCTCGTCCAGGCATATTTTCCTCCAACCGTAAACAGTCCGTACAAGGTTTTTTGCCATTTCGAAGGGGTCACTAGAACTGGCCCTTTGTGTCTCGCGTCCGTGAATTTCAGGTTCTGAAGAGCAGCACCGTATGTTGCATCGTGATCCCAGACTGTTACTTTGAACAGCACTGCCCGAAGTGCAAGCATGATTTCCGCAGACCAGTCATCCTGTAGATGTGACCCGAAGTATTTCAGCGCATCTCCCACTTGTCCCTTTAGTAGCTCAAGAAGCTCTTCGTCTAAGAGCTCAGCATCTACCTGCCCAACTCTGAATGCTGGACGTGTACCCTCTCTCCCTTTTATGCTATCCCATACTGATATGCCTGCGTGTCCTAGTCGGCTGAGGGGGTAAGGGAGTCGGTTCAGTTGATCTGAGGTCTGCGAGGCTTGTTGCCGCGCAACGATTCGAGCTCGAGCATCGGCCTCTCTTGCTAGTCGTCTTGCTGCGAGCCGCTGCTGGGCCAGGGCGAAATCATTGGATGTCATCGTCGGTGCATCTGGAAGCAGTCGCTGGTTGCTGAGTATTTGCAGTCGATCACAACCGCCTCCAGTGTCCCATCACGCGTTCAATAGTGGCATGAGGTGAGGCTGTCAATTGGCATGTGGATCATATCGGAGTTCCGTGTCATCAGGCCAGGACCGAGGTCTAAATTGCTAGCCGAGATATGGAGAGGCGCTAGTCATAATGAAGCCCAGTCGTCTGGAATGTTTTTGGAATAATTGCTTGGCCGCAGCCATCCGCTGCCGTCTTCCTTTAATCCCAACCTTCCATGTCTTGAAGTCCTGCTTGGCTGCAACTGCACGCCTGAGTGGCTTTACAAGATTGGATGATGCCAAATGCACTCCCTGGCATAGCTATCTTTGCTACCCTTTTGCATATTGGTTACCCTCCCTAAGTAGGGCTTCGTTCCGCCATCCCGCTTCGTCCCTTTTTGAACCTCATGTACCTTATTCCAGCTACAAATTGCCAGCTCACAGCACTGTTTTTCCTTTCTAGCTCCCTTCATGCTCTAGATCCAGTACCTATCATTGCTCAGTATCGCCGACGGTGATAATCTGGGCCATTCTCGAGCAGGATCTTGCCCCTTGCTCCACGATGGCGCTGATTAAGCTTGCAGACATGAGTAGTTCTCCTAAAATGTCCGCGAGGTGTCGGCCGCCAGCATCATCCTCATTTGCTGAGAGTCACTGTTCTGCGCCTAAATGCAAGGATTACCATGCTCGACGCCCCGAAATTGGCAACAGGTCCTAGCTATTCGCGGTTCAACAGATGAGCATGTTCTAATTCGATGGGCTCCTGAGACTGCTAAGAGGCAGTGACGTCGGAATGGGCATATTACCTTCTTGATTCTGGTCACTCGTTCGTCGATGCGGTGTGGATCCTAGCAAGTTCTCGTAAGGTGTGTAGATTTGCTAAGCAGCAACCACTTCGTCCTCAGCAGACCAGTACTTCCTACGATCGACCTGACCGCCTCCTTTATTTGCCGATTCCAATTGCCACGCGTACTAGCTCTTACTTTCATAGACGCCAGATGGCAGAAGTCTATTTTCATTTTCCAAGTTGTCGGGGCGTGCCAAGAGATATTCGACATCTGAGTCAAAGACGCTGCTTCTGTCCATTTGGAACTTGTGGCTTGAAAATTACACCATGTGGTGGCATGGGATTCTCGTCATGCAATTCTGTTACATCCCAAAGATTGAAATTGTCTTGAGCCAGATTATTTACCCGAATGTTGAAGTGGGGATCGGCATAGAATTGTAATCGCTGGATTTTGGCCGGAGTGTTTATGCTGCGTACTCGTTTTATCGATATCCACCAGTGTGAATGATGGACAGACTCGAAGCAATCTACCCCATTACCCCAAAATTCCTGCGGGACCTGACTTCCTATCCAGGATAGTCTCCATACCCTCGTATGCCAGCCATACAAAGAGTTGTTGGCGCGCTTATCCGCCCATAGAAGCCCAGTACTCACCTCTTTAGTCAGTGTTTCACTCGGTCCTTTCCCGAATTGTCAGACTGTGGCTATTGTTGGCAGCTGCTAGAGGTTGAGATTGCCTTTGTCATAAGATTTGAGAGTAATAGTAAGGCTGAATGCTAGTGCTGTTATCATCAATAGGTGATTCAGTTTCATTCATGGGGCAGTCATGGGGCACCTCTTTATCGCTTCGGTTGATGCGGCCGCGTAGAAGTCATCATGGAATACGTGCGCTAGTCTACATTTTTGATGAACCAATTCGGGCATTAATCTAATCGTATAAAGTCACGATAGTAACCCAAGGGAGATAGCTAACGCGAAGCCTTGAGATCAACTGCAAGAATTCTGGTCACGGATGCAGGTACATCAAGTAAAGATTGTGCTTTACGGCACTCGTATTACTGTTCTTCCGCGGAGATGCTTGATAGCCATACAAATATGGAAGATACTGTACCGTGTTTACAGTGTGGTTGGAAGACTGCTTCCAGGAGATCAGGGTGGCCCCCGATTTACAATGCCACCATCAGGGGGTGCAGGGATTCGCTTGATTCTCATCCACATGGCTTTCGCCTCACCAATCCACAGTTGTACATGCGAGATCCCGCTCCTCGGGATTTGATAGTTTCACTGCCTCGAAGGCAAAAGTTCGCCGCACGTACTATGACGAGCAATTTGGACAGTTCATTCTGGAAAAATGCGGGTGTCCAATAAATGCTATGAGCAGGTGTCCCGCAAGACTGTCGATGTCAAGACCCGAACCTGAGCGGCGGTGAAGCCGAAATGTAATTTGGTCCGCGAAAGTTGCTGCTTCAAAATTCTCGTCTTCTTCGCCCGAATATGCAAGCCTTGTCAGGAACAATGCAGGGTTGTGTAGGAGGACAAGCGTCAATCGATGCCGGTTTAAGGCTGAAGAGCGCCAAGGGTACGAAAGAACTGGCAACAGTCTTGTTTCCCTGAGAAGCGGGTCGCTAGGATCAGTAAGTTCGTCGGTTCTAAGAAGGTTATTTCTGAAATCAGCGCTGGTCTCGACCTCGAGCCCTTGTGCTGACAGAATGCTGTGCTGACCGCAAGCAGGACCAGGGTTCCTCATTGGGAGTTAGCGAGGACATCGACCCACACTCTCCGTAGCTCTATGCAGCAGTGGTATATCTCCAGCCATCATCTCTGACCATATGGTCCTGTCGTCAAATTGTTGTTTTCTACAAACCATCTCCTTATTCTCAACAGTATTTTCTGGAGAGTAGCAGTTGTCGCAGTGAGGAGCTCGCTGAGTGAGGTTTATCATAGAGATTATCCAACACTACCACATTCCGCCAAGATGAATGCCCCTTCGGGTACGATGGGTTCAGGAGAACCAAGTTTGAACGATACTGAGGATCCACTATCGATGTTTTTCGACTTCGGAATCGGATCACCACCACAGGACAGTGTCGAAGCATTGCAGATATCCTCAGCAAGAAAGAGTCAAGACACTCCACCGAGAGGAGGAATAAGAGTCTCGCTAGCATGCGTCCCAGTATGCCCAAAGATCATTTTGATATCGGAAGCCTGAGCTGATATTGTCTAGTGTCGAAGCAGACATGTAAAATGCGGAGCGGAAATGCCAAATTGCAGTCGCTGTCTTCAAGATGATAAGCCTTGCTTCTATGCAAAGTCGCGAAGAGGAATGAGAGACAGAAATGCACCAAGAAAGAGAGCTTCGCTGCGAGAGGCTGAGAAAGGAAGCCCAGTTCAAAACTGCTCCAGCGGCCAAAGCATCAATTCCCTCTCATATCTGAGAGCGAATTCATCGAACGACTCCTACACTGGACCATCGTCTGATGGTTCTGCCAGCCCTGAGAGCTCATCTTCAAGACTCAGTGGTAAAGTAGCAACTTCCAAGCGCTTGCTGGACTTGTACTACAGGTATGACTCCACAGCAGTTCAGAGTTTTCGGTCGTGTGCTGACACTGTGCAGCTCGTTTCACAAGGCGCACCCATTCCTGTTACCACGATACTACTTCCACAATCGGCTTCAATCCGATCCCGAGTCTTTGAAATTCTTGTTCCCCGTCATGAAATGGATTGGTTCAACGTTCTCCCCCGACATTCCTTCGGTCGATTTACGGGACACAGCCATGAATCTGATGGAGATGGCAAATTTGCCACCGAACGGCTTCACCGTCCAAGCATTACTGTTGGCTGCGATTGCTCTGCATTCGCAAGATGACATGATCAAATCCCGGGCGATTCTGGACAGGGCCATCTACCTCGCGCTCGAGATACGAATGAACTCTCGAACCTTCGCGAACATGGAGAGGGATCCAGTACTGGCCGAGTCCTGGAGACGTACCTACTGGTTTATGTACGTTACCGATGCAAAATTTGCGGCGTTCAGGAACGCCACACAGTTCATGTGAGTCGGGTACTAGTCCTTAAGTCCATGGCTTTGCTGACAATTGACAGGTTGTACACGGTCGAGGCTAATGTCGAACTGCCTTGCGAAGAGTGCGATTACGATGGAGTATGTTCTTCCCCTGAAAGCTTCTGTCATTTCAAGACTGACCCAATCTAGATCATTCCTCGCTCCAGAACCCTAGAAGAATACGAAAATCGGGATTTTCTGGATGAAGAACCAGTCTTCTCGTCGTTCACTTACCTGATAGACCTAACTCGAATCTCTGGCTCGCTTCTTGGTTTCGACAGGCTACCACATGGCAATGTGGAAGTTGCAGTTAATAACGCAGATGCCATGCTAGTCAACTGGAAACTGCACTTGCCTCGAGAAAAACAAGGAGTCGTTGACAAAAACGAAGAACTGGATGAGATCCTCTTCTTCGCCCAACAACAGCTCCAAGTGTATGTCCCATCATTCCCGCCTTTCACTTCAAAGCTGATGATGCCCAGACTCCTCGTCTTCATTCATCGGCCCCTGTCTCGCCTCACCCACTGTCCGCTGGAGGAAATATCCTCCTGCGCTCGCCCACCTCTCCCCATCCAGCCCACAGGCGAAGAAGACAGAGCATATTGGCTCCACACGAAGAAATCCCTTGAAGCAGCCGAAGCAGCTATCAACCTTTATGCCCTCCCCTGCCCCATCCTCTCACACTCACCCCTCGGAATCTGTGGCCTCACATTCTCGACTCTCGCCAGCCTCAGCTCTTGCGCATTCATCCTCACTGGTCCAGAATGGTATCGTACTCGCGATAGGATTCGTCTCGGTCTCGGGAGCCTGAAGGCTATGGGCGAGGTCTGGGCTATTGCTCGCAAGAGCGAGAAGGAGACGAAGTCGATCGCTAGAAGCGTGTTTGCTATGCCCAAGCCTGGGATGGCGACGGCCGAGAATGCGAGGAGTAGTACTTCTAATTTTGGGTATGGAAATGGTTTGCCCCTATCATCGTCGACGAGTATGATGAACCATACGCCCATGGATGTTGGATGGCAGGAATTGAGTGAGATTGATTATTTTGGAACCTGGAATGCTTTCTCGGGTAGACAGCAAGATATGAACGGTATTCTGACTTGAGTGCTGGTGGGTGGTTTGAATGTTGATGATCTTTGATGTCCAATTTATGACGAGAGACGCAAAATGACGACTAAAGGGGTACCGCAATGCCCAACATATACGCTCGGGATGCAATGAGCCGAATTGGGCAAGAATGAAAAGCTAGCTGAGTCCTCTTTGGCGTTCTTGGCATTGCTTTCGCAGTAGATAGTAGCCAGGATAGGCTTGAAAAAGCAGTACCCTTCAATAATACTCAACCAAAGAGGCAACAGTGTCACTGAGAGACGTTCTAGGAAGTCATTGTAAACAACAGTCCTCGAGAATGGGAGCTCCAATATCGAACCACGGGAAACCCCAGATATAAGTATGTACGTGCCTTGGAGACCACATTCAGTAATCGGCGACCAAACAAAATCCTCCCACTCAGCATCATCCTCCCCGTCCACTCCACCATCTCCGCCGTACACTAACTTTGACCCTAGCAATCGAAAGCCTCTCTTCTCATTGGCTCTAAGGAACGACATAGTGTCAGCTCCGAACTACTACATACCCGAGTCCAGTACCCGCGATCGAAATGAGGCTCGGGACGACTGGTGCTACGTACATTTTTTTCGGGAGACACTGTGATTTGTGGATGGGATAGGTGGCGAATAGGCGATTAGGCACCTAATGGGGAAATGGCTGGGGTGCGTTTGCTGTGTTGGGAGGGACGGGGAAGAGACGCAGGCTTCGGAGCGGAGGCTGATTACGAATGCACTTTGGGGATATTAGAAATTGGGAGAGAGACAATGACGGAATAAGATGTTCTCGGGTACGGAAATACCTGAACATTGTGGAAAGATACAGATGTAATCATAAACACAGGGAGGGTTGGAAATGAGGCCGTGTAGAGTCGCACCCGCGAGCACCTCCAGTTCCTGAGTCTTACTGTGCACAGTAAATTCCAGAGGCGAACAAATTGCAATCCCATTGTCTCACCCTCTGACTTTTACTTCCTGCCCGAAACCGCCTTTGTGACTGATGATAATCGGGCCAAGAATAACGACCACACCCAACTCCATTTCCTCAAAACGCAACATCAAGCCACCACACCATTACGGGATTGCAAGCACAACTTTGCCTCTCACCCGCATACTCTGCATCGCTTCAATAGCCTTTCTCCAAGCCTCCCTCTCATCAAAGATGCCCTCCAGAACCTCGATCTCAACATCGGCTAGCTCGCCTCGCTCGGCAAGGCTAGCGATTTGCTGAAGATACTCATTTTTCTCGATAAAAGATACACAAGCGTATCTCGGCCCCCAGATAAAGCCTTTGATATAGCGTAGTACTTGCGCGGGGTTGGTAAAGTAGGTTATTGGCCCGCCCATTATACGGACGTCGGTTTTATCGCCGACTATGCTGAGGTATGCGCCACGAGTGTGCAGAAGTTGTTGCTGTGAATGTTCATTTAGACCACGGCTTGATTGTGAGAAGAGGTAGGAGTGTGTATTACGCACGTAGAAGGGTATCAGCTCTGTGCCGCCGACACAATCAACAATCAGATCGTATTTGGCATCGTCTTTGAGACTTGAGAGGAGTGTCTGAGGCACATCTTCGGTTGTGTAATCGATCATGGAATCGGCACCTAAAGATTTTACGTATGGTGCATTTTTTGCAGAACATATTGCTGTGACGTGACAGTCATACACAATTTTCGCGACTGTGAGATGGTCAATGGCTAGAACATCAAAATAGCATGGGGACAAGCAATTGAATAAGCGAGCACTTGCTTTGAACGAGCCACGAGCCAGTGCCACCGGATGCACCACGAATGATGACCCGTCTTTCAGATGAGGTGTGAGTTGGTAACCATTCGAGGCAGGCATAGGCCGTTAGAGCAACCAATGGAATGGCCGCTGCTTGCTCATGAGTGAGAGCACTGGGCTTCTTAGCCACAGGGTCTGTAGCTGGATTGACGTTGATGTATTCACTGAATGTAGCTTGACCAAACTATTCACCTGTATTAGTGACTTTCAAGATATGAGGAGTTACATCTTACAATATGAAAGAGTAATCCGAATATCTCATCTCCTTCGGCCCATCCTACCACTTTCTCTCCAACAGCTACCACAGTCCCGGAGAAATCCTTTCCCATTCCCTTATCACCTGCAACGACGGCTACTAGTCCAGACCTCCATAATTGAATATCACATGGATTGATTGAAGCGGCATGGACTTTGACGAGGATCTCATTGCTTGGGAGTGGCAGGACATTCTTTTCGACAATAGCTGGCTCTGAGCCTGGTAGACCTTCAAAGCGGAGGCACTTAGTTACTTCTGGGTAGGCCATCTCTCGAAACCTTCTGACATCGGTTCTTTCTGTGTGGCTCTTTTCCCGTGTTTTGTTTGGAGATGTTTTGACAAGGTGGCTGGCTTTCGCTTCCCCTCCTCAACACCCCTGTCCAATCGCGTCGTCATGAGCGGCCCGCCAGCAAGCGAAACGCGGGATGATTTTCCACAGCCTCGCTTTGTTTTCCAACAACCACCAGCTCACAAACACAACACACCACCTTGAGATCCGGGAATAGCCTCAATCATGGCATTTGCTATCGAAGTGCCTGGAGAAGCTGTGCCCCTTTCCCCACAACAAGTCTACCTGGCTCTGCAATCTGCAGGATCTTCGCAGCAGCTGAGCATTCAAACTGGTACTCAACAGCTTCAAGCCTGGGAGACACAACGAGGCTACTACTCTCTACTGCAGGTCTGGTTCCCTCTACAGCCTCTTATTGCCACCCTTCTAACAGGTCTATTATAGGCAGTATATCTTGACAAGTCGCTTCCTTCCGAAATACGATATCTCGCGATCATACAGCTGAAGAACGGCATAGACAAGTACTGGCGGAAAACAGCGACAAATGCCATTTCGGCAGAAGAAAAAGCACAAATCCGGTCAAATTTGCTTGAGGGAGGAATTGGAGAGGCGGAGAACAGCCTTGCTTTGCAAAATGCATTGGTCGTTGCGAAGGTCGTCCGAATTGACTATCCTCAAGATTGGCCGGATGTTCTCACGAGCCTGATCAAGATCCTACGGAACGCAAGCCAGTCGAGCCCATTACATCTACGGAGAGGCTTGTTGATATTACTCCAGGTGGTGAAGGAGTTATCTACTGCACGACTACGGACTTCGCAAACTCGACTTCAGTCAGCAACGCCAGAAATCGTCTTTTTATTGAGCGAAATATACACGGAAAAGGTTACGATGTGGACATCTTTTCTCAATGATAGCGGTGAGGATGAGGGTGGTGCTATGGACGCTATGGAGAATAGCTTATATGCAATCAAGATCCTCAGACGGCTGCTGATATCTGGGTACGAATATCCCAACCATTCGACTGAGGTTCAGCAACTGTGGGAACACTCTCAAATACAGTTTGGGCAATTTCTCGGCATGATCTCTCAAGAACCACCAATCATAGTATCACCTGCTAAGGACTTGGTCGAAAAGCACCTAGTGCAATTTTCAAAGCTGCATACCCAGATGTCTACCCAGCACCCTGCTGCATTCGCTCTCCTGCCCAGCTCCATCGAGTTGGTTCAAGCATACTGGGGTCTTGTTGCTAAGTTCGGAGACTCTTATGGATCAGAGACCCAAGACTTCAGTGCCAAAGCATTACGAACAGACGAGCAAATGAAGGACCAGAGACCAGTTATGGAGAAACTTTGCTTGAAGGGATTGAATATTCTTCGAGCCTGCTGCAAAATGGTCTTCAGCCCCGCACAGTCTTTCAAGTACCGAACACCCGAGATCAAACAAGAACAACACGAAGGCGTCGCACTAATTAAATCTCGGCTGCTCACTGACGAATTAGTTGGCCAGATGGCCAGTGTCATAGTAACAAAATTCTTCGTCTTCCGTCAAGTCGACCTGGAGGCTTGGGAAGAGGATGAGGACGAATGGGAGATCAGAGAAGAGGGCGGTGGTGATACCTGGGAGTTCGAGGTGCGGCCATGTTCTGAAAAGCTCTTCATGGATCTCGTCATCAATTTCAAACATCTTTTGGTGGAACCTCTGCTATCATTCTTCGAATCTGTTGCAGGTACAAGTCAAAGCACGGTAGTCACGAAGGATGCAGTCTATACGGCTATGGGACTGTCTGCTCCGGTCGTTCATCAAAGCTTTGACTTTGACTCGTTCTTGACATCAACTTTGGTCAACGACATTCAACAGACAGGACCTGGATACAAGGTTCTACGCCGAAGGATTGCCATCTTGCTCGGTCAATGGATCACTATCAAGATCTCGGATGCTAACAGACCACTTGTCTACCAAATCTTCCAGCATCTACTAAAGGCTGAGGATGAGACAAATGATCATGTTGTCCGCATCACTGCTGCAAGGCAGTTCAAAGCTGTCGTTGATGACTTTAGCTTTGATGGAGAAAAGTTTCTTCCATATGCTCCTGATATTCTGGGCAGATGTATGGCATTGATTCAAGAGGTCGAGAACACGGAGACGAAAATGGCTATTCTTGACACGATCAGAATGATCGCTGTGCGCTTGGAAAGTCATATCTCTCCTTTCGCCGACCAGATTGTATCTATGCTGCCTGGTCTGTGGGAAGCTTCAGGCGAGGAGCATCTGTTGAAGCAGGCGATTCTTACACTCATGTCAACGCTCGTGACTGCGATGAAAGAGGCAGCTCAGCGGTATCACTCAATGATTTTGCCGTTGATACACCGAGCTGTCGAGCCTGGCTCTGAGATGCAGGTCTACCTCATGGAAGAAGCTCTCGACTTATGGGTCGTCATTTTGGCTCAAACGCCATCTCCCGCCACGCCAGATGTGCTCGCCTTGGCCGATTCGGCATTCCCTCTCCTCGAAATTGGATCAGATAACCTGCGCAGTGTTCTCAACATTATCGATGCATATGTCATTCTGGCACCAGAGGCAATGCTCGGCGATCAAGCAAGACTGCGAATCATAGCTCATATGACCAATCTATTGGGTGTAACCAAGAGAGAGTTGGCGGGCCTTGTTACGACGATCGTCGAGAATATGATCCGAGCTGCGGAGAAGCTTGGAGGCACTAATGGTGTAGTCCAAATCGCAAAGGACCTCCACGAGAGCGGATACACAGAGCAAGTTTTTGCGGGCCTGCGCGACGCCTGGGAAGCTCACCAAACCACTGGGCCGAGTCGGAAGTATCCGAAGCTCGACGATGTTGTGGAGACAGACTACTTCACTATTCTTGCCCGAATCGCTTTAGCTGATCCCTCTGTGTTTGTTACTATCATGGGCTCTGTCGGAAACGTTAACGAGGTCTGGGAATGGCTCAGCACAGAGTGGTTCCGCCATTTCGATAGTATGGCCAACATCGACCGCCAGAAGCTTTCTTGCCTAGCTCTTACACGGCTCCTTGAGATTCCACCTCCCATGACCCCCATCATACTCATGCGTCTACAAGACTACTTTGCTATGTGGACATCAGTCATTACAGAGATGATTGGTGGCCGTGACGATGGTGGAGACAACTTGATATGGTTAGCTTCAGAGGGAAGCGAATATGAAGGCCCAGAAGACGTTCGAAGACGCCTGCACAGTGCTGAGGACCCTGTGCATACAATTCATACATTCGACTTTGTCAAGGAGAGACTGGGCAGTGTGGTGGCTGCATGTGGCGGCGAAGAAGCATTTCAGCGAGACTGGGCGGTCAACGTCGATAAAGATGTGATGGCAGGATTCCAAAACTTGGGGTTGACGGATACAAGCCAGCCGTTCTGGAGACGCCAGGATTAGATCTGTGTTGCAGAATAGATACCCGTAATGAATCTGAGCGTTGTGAGTCTACCCTGGTCCTATCCTGTGATGATGATAGTCACTTCTTGTTCGAGTGAAGCCATGCAAAGCACCCAACAAGAAAAGCAAAGATGAGTTTCCAAGCATCAGTGTTTCCGGCACGTGTTTGGAAGTACCGCAAACGTGATCAGCCCCCAATTGGGTCGCTTCACCAGCCACCGGGCGTCCATCTCATGCAGGTCTTGCGAACATCCGCGAGACTGCTTGGCTACGCCATCCTCAGCTCCGTTTACATACTCGAGTTGGAACATAAGGTGCTCGCTCATACATGGGATATCGTGACAAGGCTCTGCAATCATCCTCATTGCAAAGAGCCGCCTACGACTTTCTGACTTTACGATTCTGCTCCTAGCCTGTCGAGCCTGATCCGGCATTTATTGGCCTTTCGCCAATCAGCAACAGTCGTTCCTTCTGTTCTTGGCGTTGCACAGTGTTGAATTTCGCCTAAGTCTTCTCCAGGCGACCCTGGAAAGTCAACATCAATTAAGCTGGGATTGGCCTGGCGTTTCGGATCCCACACGACAAGCACGTATTCACCATAGAACAACAGAATATTTGATATTCTGAGGTATTGAGGTGCAGGAAGTTTTTTGTGGTCTTCACTTGTAAGCTTGTCTGTCTGTTGTTTGTGTTCACCTCAAGCTAATCATCTGCCACAAGGGTATAAGCACGATCTCGAATCTGTATTCACAATGGAATCGGCCAAGGGGGAGAATTATGCTTCTGAGATTCAAGGCAGCAAAAAGTTCTTCCATGAATGGTTGTGGGGATGCTGCAATTGCCAAGGGCATGGGTCCATGTCTGTTGATAGCTCGACGAACTGCCCAGGATGTCACCACCCACGTTGTATGCACTGCCCTCTCGAGAAGGCCAAAATTTCTATAAATAGAGAAAGTTTTCACATCAAGGGGTCTACTACCGCGCTTGGGCCAACAGCGAAGGCCAGTTCAGATGATGTACCAGAACCAGCCCAGGACCAGATCATCACGCCAGAAATCCAGGTCACGGACGGATTCAAGAACAGTCATGTTGACGTTAACAATCTGGGGTTGAGGGATCACTATGAAACTAGGTCAGTCTTTAATGGCTTATGTACTCTACATCAAAACTAACTGATGCCGCAGCACGTCGACCAACACAGACGCTGTCTTTTCGTCCAAGGAGCGAGAGAAGAGTCGCACAGAGGCAGAGCCGCAGTCTATTACGGCTCAAACCACATTTGCATGCCCATACTATAAGCATGACCCTTCGAAGTATACCCAATTGGTATATCGTACCTGCGCACGGCCGAACATTCCCATAGATCGGCCGCGTGAACTGAAGTAAGCTTCCCCATTCCACTTCAACTGCATTTTCGGCCGCTCTGCTTTTCAATAGTTGTATTGACAATTCATAAGATATCACCTGCAGAGTGTACATGGTCCTCTTTACTGCGACCATTGTTCTATGGTTTTCAACGACAAGAAAGGAAGCGCACTTCTAGACCATTGCAAATCATGCATTGGACCCGTCCGGTACACTAAAAAAGGAATTTCCAGCACCCAGTGGAAGATTATCACTGAAATCCATCGAGAAAAACGTGAAGCGAAGGATAAATTTCTGAAAAAGCGTAATGAAGCCAGGTGGCACGAGACTCATGGTGTATTGCTCCCAGATGCCATTCAGCCATCCGATCCTTGTGAGTAACATCCACAACTTCGTGACCAAAATCCTAACAGTTTTGAAAAAATAGATCCTGTCCAAACTGAACCTCAAGTTATGCCATGTGAGTCTTTGATGGCTTTATTTCAGCAAATCACGCGGCACAAAGTCCACAAGGGGATCCTGCCCTACGATGAGAACAGGGACAGGATAAACTTGGATACCCTCAGTGAGGCCTACTACGCACTTTTAAATACTGTTCCAACCCAAGACTCGAGTTGTCCTTTGGAAGAGCAATCAAAATCTCAGCTAGGTTGGGTAGAGGAAATACCCTCAACCAAATCCTCTTGGCTTTCAGCTCAGGACAGTTCTCAATCACCTGTCGATCCTCAGAACGATGATTTCTATCTTGATGATATAGTCATGGATTTTTCGGGGTACGATTATCATCACCAGTCATCTCAAGACAGGCAGGGGTTCCTGCCAGTTGGTCCCTATCCGGCAAACAATAATTTCTATTCGCTTCCCCCAAACTTCACGTCTTCGGCCTTCCAAGAGCAAGCAGCATGGACTCCTCATTTAACAATCGACCCGAGACCAGCTTTGCAGAAGTCTAAGAGCACTCGCTATCATTCACCGAGGCGTCATTTACACTCAACCGACACCGTTTTTGATGATCGTCAGAATGTTGCCTTTCAGTCAGGGCTGTCAAGCTCTGGAATGCCAGAACTGTCTGGAAGTCAAACAGCATTGAACGACACAGCCGATCATCAATTTCCGGCAACTAGGCCGGAATTGTTTTCGAGCCTCTATGGAGAGCCAATCGCCTTGGACTCAAAAGGCCACCAGGATGTGGTTTGTGAACTGAATCAACTTTTGGGACTCACGAACGCTTCGCATTTTGACTCGCCAGACGCGGGATGACTGATGAGGATTGATTCACCAAAACTCTGTTCAAAGAGATACTAAAATTTTGATGGACGGGTTCAATATTATCCATTTCCACGAAGAGGCCTCGTTGAAAGCACCAACGGGCAAACTTCCAAACCCCATACATGGGCCCAATAACTCCTTCTCATGTACCATTGCCATTTAGGATTATGCTCAGAATTCCGACTGTGCGCAGACAGAGAGGGATGGCTTTGTGTGGCGACCGAACATGAGGTTGTTCAAGAAAACGAACATGAACCAAGCTTTGGCACGCAGAATTGTAGGATAACCTTTGTACTGCAGAGGCTCGAAATCTTAGCAACAGCTAGAAAGCAGCGCAGGAGTCTGCCTACCAATATCCCTTTCCTTGCATGATCATAGACCTAGACGTTTATACTCAACCCACCATAGTCTAGAAACGTGAGAGTCGCCAGTTATTCAGGTGAAGTTCTTACTCGGGTCACTAGGCTGAGGCGCTGGTACTGGGTCTCCGCTCTCCATCACATCTGGATCATCGTGCTGATTTGTGAAGTTCAGAATCAAGATAGCCATCTTTCGAGGGGCAGGGTGTGGGGGTTCTTGTAAATATGTAGGCGCGGATGTTGAGGGAAAGAGAAGAGATCGGGGATGTGTTCGAAAGGAAGTTGGGAAAGCTAATTGTGCCAGTGTTGGTCCTTCTTATAGAAGAATAGATGGCATTTTGACACCATTTTTCGTGGAGCTTTTCGCGAGAAGTCGCAAAAAGCTATAGACAAGCAGGTGTCACCATATGCAGGCAATTGCGAATGTTCGCGAAGGAGACAATGATTGGATTATATGGCCAGCCACAGTTTTGCATGATGAAAGCTATATCTTGTTTCAGCAAAAAAGCCTTGATCGGAGATGTACGCGATAAGATGATGAGATAAAAGAAAGGTTGGAACTCTCTAGTCTGTTTACCCCTGCCTCCTTTTTAAGCGAGGCTGCCCCAACATCCTTGGCCTCTCCATCACAGGATCCCAGAATTCCACACCCTCCATGATTCAAGGCTTCGTAACGCCTAGATTTATGCTTCTATAATCCTGGGCTCACCGACAAAATGTTCCCTCAATAGACCCCGCGCTTGACCTTCCTCCAAGCCCTCCAGAAACTTATAGCGATGGGATTCCACTTTCACGAACTCTACGCATCGCTCGAAGAGCATCAATCTGCATACCTGAAGCCATCGTTCTGTCCCCCAACTGATAAACATGAATCCCAGTCTTGATATTTTTGTGACTTAAGTCTCTGCGGAAGTCATCACAAAGCATCCAGTCTAAGAATGTGTACAACGTGAGCGGACTTGTAGCTAGTAGTCCTGATGGCCGAAACTTGAAGTATCTTTCTTTGTCGATTGTCTGGTACTTTTCGCGAAATATTCGGTGTCTTCGCAGATGATATTGGCAGAAAGTCTGAAGATCTCCTTCGAAACGCTGTCAGATGCGGTTGTGGATAAAATTGGATGGGGCGAGCCATTGGAAATAAGCCGGCATGCGAGGAAATATCTAAGGGTAGTCTCCTTGCCGGAGATGAAACCTACAAGCTCATGGGAATCCGGGGTAAGTACTCATATGTAAGTCTCGTTGGGTCATCAAGCAGCTTTGTCAGCGAAGCATCTTATCGATGAATGAAAAGACAAAGGTTCCATCACCTTCTGAAGAAGAGATACTGTAATCGTCTGAAAATCAGCATGGAAGCAAGGATAAAGATTAGTAAAAAGAAAATTTGTTCTGGAATTGCAAGATATCTATTTTCTTTGGCACTATCGAAAACTTCCAGCACCAACCTGATGCTGAATTGTGCAGCCCATACCTCTGGATAACGGCTATTGAAAAGATAACTCAAATTGGTTTCAAAAGGCGTGGTGTGGTGATGTGTTGAAATGAAACTCAATTGTTCTCAAAATAAAATTCTATTTCTCGTAAAAATTGACCACTTGATAAGTGGCGACGATATCGACTGGCCCAGTACTCGATACACATTGAAAACGGAACGTTGGCCCTCCACATCGGCTTTGTGACTCGCATATATCTCGGAACAAACAATACATCGAAGACCGTCCATGCAAGACAATCAAAGTTACGTTCTAGACTCTTCCATGATCATGCTGAGTGATTCATATTCGTCCTTACTGTCCATG
Source organism: Cadophora sp. MPI-SDFR-AT-0126 (assembly GCA_020747065.1). Classification (NCBI taxonomy): domain Eukaryota; kingdom Fungi; phylum Ascomycota; class Leotiomycetes; order Helotiales; family Ploettnerulaceae; genus Cadophora; species Cadophora sp. MPI-SDFR-AT-0126. Next base: position 1,091,518 of record JAGMVK010000008.1, read on the forward strand.
CAGTATAAATCAACACGCACTCTCTCCATCTCGGCAGCTTTCAAGACATCATTACCAAAATAAGACCTCCCAAGCACAAAGCAAAGATGTGCACCTCCACCAACACAAAATGCAAGCACTGCACATACACGCACCAGAAGATTACACTCTGTGATAGCCACCAAGTCAAGCAAGATTCTTCACGCAAAGAATACAACTACAAGAAATGCGGAGATCTGAAGGAAATCGAGGTGGAAGTCGATGCTTTTGACAACGAGCATGAATGTCCTGCGATGTACAGAGAAAGAATGAGAAGGGTGTGGACGTTACAGAGTATGAAGGAGCGGGCAAAGGAGGGGCAAAGGAAGAGGCAAAGAAGCTAGAGACGGCAGATGAAGGGGGGGAAGGTGGATGTGTGGGCATGTACAATATGATGTTTTAGCAAGCGACGGGATGAAGGACACAATACTGCCTTCCAATCTTCGAATAATGTGAATGAAATAAAGTATGGCAATGAGAAGGAAATTCTATAAGGAAAAATGGCAAAGTGGAGATTAAGGTCGTGGCTTCAAAGCCTGGTCTCTTCGAAACAATTAAACAGTAGAAAGCTACGAAACTTCTTCCAGCTTCTCAAGCATACTAATAATACTCGAGTGGCATAATTAATAGTAAATCCCTTACTCATTCATCTCCTGTACCATCTCTTGTACCATCTCAGGTTTTCCGTATGATCAAAGTCCCAGTCATCCAGCACATGCAGGAACCCGCCACAGGCACTACAAACACCAGCCTACAAACGGACTGTCCCTCCCCTTTCCCTCACTCCAGACCAACACCAATCTCAGGAAAAAGCAAGCAAAAAGCAAACCATCGTACCCGTCCTCAAGTCCACGCAAGTAATATCCACTCTCACTACTCGAGTCACAAACCTCAAGTCCATCCCCGTATCTCTGGTCGTCTATCTACCGAGAGCAAGCCAGAATGTGCATCGAGCAAGACATCGCTTCTCACGCACGCGGCATGATGGGAACCACGATCATCATCTGTAAGGCTCACAAGGCCGCGATATACACAGAGACAGAGACGGAGACGGAGACGGAGACGAAGACCGAACCGACTTCAAGCTCGAGCAGCTCGAACAGCTCGGGCGTGACAATGAGGGATTGTCCGAAATATGTGTTGTTGCCTGTTAAGTATGAGGGATGCGATTAGTGAGTTTGAGAGATTTTCTTTCTTTACATTGTTGGGAATGAGAGGGGAGAATTGAATGCTGATGTTTGACAGTGGCAAGGAGGGAATGAGGCGGTGGTGGGATTGAGAGAGTTGGCTTGAATCTTTGGATACAGATAGATGGGAGTCGCCTTTTGGAGAGAAAGAAAGAGCGCTTAATGAGATATCAGAGTTGGGATTTTAGCTGGGTAAGAGTCTGGATGCAACTTACAGGGGATTACAATGGCTAGAGCGAGAGCTGGAGGCGGTAGCGATGGAGCGGCACTACATGCGTCAATCTGAACACTTCAGTGTCACCTCTCAACTCACAAGCATGCAGGCAAATGTCTTCAAGCTTTCGTTTCATTCATAACACATGGTATCTACTCACCAACAGCGCAAGTTCCCCAAAACGCCATATCCCAGCTGTATGCAAGCATGTCTATCGTTTCCAAAACCATATTTTCTCACAGCCTCAACCTCTAATCACACCACAATGATATTTCCAATCACCATACCCTGACTCTCAACGTGATATCTCCTCCTCAAACCCACACTCCTTGTGCGTCTAAGTAAATCCTCGGTCGCATCTCCGCCGCCAACCATGACCATGGAGATCTGGTGGTGTCTTACTAATCCACTTGGCGTAACCTGCGCCTTGTCCAACAACGGTCTGATCAAGTGTTCTCCGCTTCCCTTAGGCATACCGTCGGCCTCATCATCCTCTGAGCCTGATATCACAATCACAAGCTTCAGGCTCTTGGAAGACGGCACAAAACTTGGAATATTGGCGAGCTTTTGGGAGAATGTGCATCCGCCACGCCGAATCACGATGATGTTGTGCTTCTTTGCGGCATCATCTGGAAGTTTGCCGTGACAGGACTCGCCGGCGAAGTAAATTCTTGACCAGGTAAGGGGCTCAGATTGAGACCCCAGGTTTGGATCTGGTGCGTCTGCTACGTCGATAATAGGCGCTGCACCCATACCTGTGGGAGAGATTGCTGGTAGAGTTGTGAACTGGTATGCCACTGGGATTGCAGGTTCCGGGAGAAGAGTCGCCGCAGGGTCACGGAGAGCAGATGTTACTTGGCGGATGAGGGAGGATATCATGGTCCTATACTCAGCAGCGATACCAGTGCTCGAGTCTTCGAACGAGACTTTCGGGCCGTCTTCGAAACTGTCCTGATCTTTCTCAGAGTCGTAGAATTCCTCGACACTGCCGGTAGCTGTTGTGTTGACAACGATGGGATTCTCAAGTTGGAGTACAATGTCCGCCATGACTGTTTCTCGAATACGTGTGAACGAAGGATCTATCATATCGCCAATGACATCGCGCGGGATAAAAATTTGCTCATCTCTACCAAGAGGTATATTGGCAATACTGGACACGCGGTATGACTCCATAAGCGGCCCATCGATGGTCTGGAAAGGCGATGGTGATTCGTAAATCATACCTAATTTCATGCCCGATAGGCTTTTGACAAGTATGCCCTCGTTCAATCGAACAAGTCCCTGGGGTCCAAGGACCAAGTAATTGGAGGCTCCAGGCGCTGTTGTCAGTGGAGTACTAACAGGAAATTCGATGCTGAATGTCTGCTTCAAAGGCAGCCTGGCGCACGTTCCGTTGACCGGCATGAGTGTCTTTGGGAGAGTCCAAGGATAATACGTGTAATTGGTAAGATGCGAGCCAGTTTGCTGCATGTCATCGACCACCATCGAGCTGGTCCTACCCTCTATCGCATGCGTGTTGGGTATCATGTGCAAGCCTATCAAACTGGCAGCGTGGAAGATATCGTGTCTTGCTGCAGTCGCCGAGATTGTAAAAGGCACAGTTGCCGGAGGAATCGGACACATGTCTTTCACGTCTAGCGCATCATATGTCTGTACAGCTTTGGTCGAAGGGATTTGCCGCTTGACGACTTTCGAATTCTTAGCTTTGGGAATGAGTAGAGGGTGACCTTCGGTGGTGAAAACGTAGGCCGCATCGAGCGCGTTGAGGGGATGGTCTGTATCAAATAGAAGATAGAGATATTTCGCAGTCTCTCCAAGAAAAAAGCTTTCCATGCGATCACTCTTTTCTCCTGTTCGGACATCCTGAAGACCAGACCAACCACATTTTGTCCAACAACGTCGCTTGATGTCCTCAAGCACCATCTCTCCAACATGGAGATACCATGGGTCTCGAGTAGCTCGGTAAAGATGATAATTTGACTCTATGAATTCTGGTCGTCCCGGCCACCATCCTAGACCGCCTTCGACTTGGCCATCCCTGACAGACCACCTTTCTGGCAAAGCTGAATATCGAGTCCACAGCGCCGTGTACAAAAGATTGGTTTCGATGGCTTCTTCAACTTCTCCAGCAAGTGTTAACAGTCCCGGATAGTATGCGCCGAGGCTGTCAATCCAATATGCTTGCGGTGAACCCGTGGTAAGATGAGCATTAACGTAATGAGGATGATGTGTTCCACTATACAAATGCCTCTTTATCGCAGCGTGTGCCTCCTGCCATGCCGCAAGAAATGCTTCTGATGAATTCTCTTCTACACTCAAGGGGTTGTAGATGGTATTTGGATCCAACCATGATTGATGTGGCTCCTTGAATGGAACCGTCAAATTCGGTTGTTCGTGTCCCGAAAGTAAGATATGCGTTTTGAGCGCATACTCGAAAAAGCTGTCTGCTCCAGCACCAATGCCTGCATATGGCCCGATCCAGTGGCCATTCTCGGCGTCAACGCCAGCTCCAATAAGCCCTATATTGCTCCTCCTAGCCCAGACTGCCCAGAATGCCCGCTTGCCAAGTTGCTCGAATCTTGGGTCTCCAGTGAGACGGCTCAAAACCGTGAATTCCAGAACCAAACTGCCAGCTCCTGCACTACATGTCTCCGTTATCTCTGGGGCTCCCTCTTGGACGAAGTCGTCTGGGTCCGAATCCTCGTTCAGAGGGGAGTTCACATAGAACGGTATTCCATGCCGCAAGTTTACACGAGGGTATGGCATTCCAGTAGCAGTGTAGAAAGCTGGTAGGAGGCGCTGCGCAAGATCCAAGGCAAGCCGAAGCAGCTGCCCGTTGTACCTGAATCCATTCGGCCATGTGATCGCAGGTATCTCCCCCTTCTGCAGCTTTCGCTTTGTGCCCGAGGCCCGTCGAGGCTGGTATCCGGTGATTGGCAACTCTCCAGCAGCAAATAGATGTGCGCTCAACAATCCGCCGACTCCTCTGATGACCGTCTCGAAGACTTGGACTTTGCTGTCAACATCGAAACCTCGCGCCCTCTGCCCTTGGCCCGCAGCGCCACTTGTACCATCCCCATATTGTGATACTAACGAAGCCACGCCGTTCTGGAAGTCTCGCAGAGCCCTTGGGCCGGTACCCGCTCGATCCGGAGGGGCAGATGCCAGTATGGCGAGGGTCGAGAGGCTGTCGATCAGAGTGAGGGAGTAGTTCCCCAAGACGTCGTTCAGTTCGACATTTCGCGGATTTTGGGAGTCTCGAGTCAACGGTACACACGATACTGGTCGCAGCTTCCAAAGTGTCAGTAAAAATGCCAGATCGCACGCTTGGGGAGTATAACCTCGTCCTCCGGAAATGCGACATTCATATAGTTATCGAATCCATGATAGAACATTTCCACAGTCTCCTGTCGCAATTCCGCTATCCTTGCCGGCGTCATGGCACCTGCAACAGCCAGCCATGTTGTAAACAATCCCCAGAGAATCCATCTGGACAGTGGGCAACCCATAGAGTGAGCGCTCCAGGACATGCCCAGCAAAGCTCGCCATCGCAATGGCATCACCGATGAGTGTGTTTGGCGGAAGGCATGTGAGCTTGGCCAGTGCAAGATCACAACCTTGTGAATGGATTAGATTCGAAATGGTGGTATCAAAATTCAAGGAAGTATCTCTGTTGCGGGGGAAGTGGAATATGGAGGTTGGTAATCCTGAAAAGTGGCCGCTTCCATCCACACCCCTGCGATTGAAGAGATGTAGGTCATCGACCTCGGAGAGGACACGTGAGCACCATTACGAATTTCTGAAGTTCCTTTGTACTGCTTTCTCTTTAATTGGCTTCATTGGGCAACTCAGCGAAGGGAACTGTTGATTAAATGGAAGATCTGGAGATTTGATTCAGCTATTGCCTGTGGGAGTGGATTTCATTTCGTTGTCTCCTATCAGAAACAAGTAAATAGTCAAGATGTTATACAGTACAACGCAACAACGAGTGTTCAAGGACTCCAACGACCAATAACAGTTCGCTCAATTGACGACTAACCCGACACCCAGTCAATCACCTGTTTACTCCTAGGTATAATGAACGCCATGTGTATCCTCGTTATCATGTCGTCCTGTTTTGTTGGTATACTCCGTCCGATATTCGTCGTTTTAAATCCGTTTCCATTTCACCCGAAATCTCAAATGCAGATCGAAATCACCACCATTGACTAATGCCGCCCAGAGTTGGTCCTCTCGCCATATCTGGCTGTCGATTACTATCTGCCTCCAGTTGAAAGTCTCGGACAAGATCGTCCCAGCCTTCCCAGTTGATCTCTCCATCAACGGCCGTCATATCCAGATCCAGCATTGCATTGTCATCCAACAACCAGGGAGCCTGCTGCGGGACAGCTTGATCCTGCTGTTGCATCTGCTGCATCTGCATTTGGACCTGGTCGGGAGCAAGCATACCCATCCCGACTACCTGAGGTCCCAACATTGGAACGTCGTTGGTGTACGTCTCTTGCGCACTAGTTCTTGGCGGTATTGGATTGGAAGCAACGCCAGTAGTGCTATTAATCTGCTGTGATAGCTGGCGGTCGCGAGCGATAGTCATTGGGCAAGGGCCGGGCATCGAATAAGGCTGCGGAGGTGGATGTCGGTCCAGGTAGACACTTGACATGCCTAGGCCATTGTTTGTTCGATCGGTGTTTCCTGTACTGGCGTTTTCCAGACGTTTCCGATGTGCTTTAGCGAAGAGTTTCCTCATCGGCTTCCAGAGCATGCCACTCTTTCCGTGGGGAGCTTTTTCTGGCCAGTCACTAAAGACAAGGTCCACAGCACGCCACGCACGCTCCACGACTGCCGAGTTGGACCTCACGCAAAGCTCGACCAAGATGAAGGCGATAGCGTGCCACTGAATGTAGGTGTGGAAGAGCCACCCCCATTTCTTCGTGCTGGCTTCTGATTCCAAAATTCGTGAATATTCAATGATTTCGATAGACGATATAAAAAGCCTGTCTTTGATGTCATCAGACAGACTGCTGGGCTTTCCGGGTAGCGTGAGCGGATGATAGATGACCAGAGACATTTTGGCAATGATTAATCGGGCAACAGTGGCCGCGACCCAATAGAGTGGCCCGGCATCTTCGCAGTACTGAAGGTATGCTACTTCCAGATGATCGGCACACTCCCTAACCAACTTCTCTTTCTGTTCAAGCGTCAACATCTGCCCTGAAACCTTACAAGGTACCGGTCCTGGGGGTATGTATGTCAATTTTCGGGTGAGAGTACAGATCTCGTAACGGATCAGGCAAAATGTCATCTCAGAAACGCCCTTCCTCTCAGCCGGTGGCTCCGTTGCAGCAGGGTCGAGGTCTTCATCGTCGATAGACAGTGGAAATCTTGTGTCATAAGAAAAGTCCGTTATCGAGGGATCAGACCCATGATCTTCGGATGCTCTTGTGTCCAGGACACAGACTTGCCACCACAGTCTTCGCCTCATCTCTGTGTCGAATGGATTGAGTCCGAAATGTGACCCATCCCGATGAAGTCCCAAAGATTGCGCGATTCTCAACGTCAAGCCCGTTAATGACCAAACGAAGCGAGTGTCGTCGTGTCGTCTAACGCAAACGAGAAACATGACGAGCGCTTGCACAGTGACGATCTCGTTGGTGTTGAGGAAGCCAGCTCGTGCAAGAGCCTGCTCCACACCAAAACGGTATTGTCGGAGCAAGACCTCCTTCTCGACCCCGAGATTTGTTCGAACCTGTCGCTGTTAGTCAAATCCATGCAGCAAGTTATGAAGAAACGTACCTCGGTCCCATTCATTGAGGTTATGGTCGCAAAATATATAGAAAACATTAAAGCTTCAGTACTCTTGCTCAAACTGTTCAGGTTGTTCTGAACCTCCTTGATAACTTTGTTCATCGTAGGCTTATGCAATATCATCACTAGAGGATGGACGTTCTCAAGGAATGTCTGCCAGTAGAATGGAATTTGAGATGGCAGTGGATGCAATCCCTTCAGATTTACATCACTGCTGTTGTATCCCATTATAAAACTCTGGTGATTTGGCTCGGTGATCGCAGCGGATGGAACAATTGGTACATCCGAATCCGCTGAATCAAACTCTTGGTCATCAAGCAGTTCACGGATCTCGTCTACCTCGTCCGTGATCTGGGCCCAGAATGGAGATGCAACATAATGGCTTTTGCCCTCATCCACGACCAATCGTCCAACACCCGTCTGAAGCTCATCCATGCTGTATGCTGTCTTGGGAGGACCGGAGCCAATCCTGAAGCTTCTGGCCAACCATGTCTTTCTATTTCCATTCCCTTCATCCATTCCCACCACCCGGACTGTAGTCGATTTTCCACTATGTGTGTCGCCCGAGTCACCATCTTTGGGCAACGAAGAGTTGTCGCTTGAGGGGGAATGCTTGATAGCTTCGATTTCCACCTGCCCGCTTAGCTCCTCGACCACCCCCTCCAACCTTCGCAGCCTTTTCAATAACTCTGCCTCTCGTTCACTCACAACTTTCCCACCCTGTCTCGGTCTGCGAGGGGCCCGTCCTGGTGCTGGAAAAACGCAAACGCTGCCGGCTTTGGCACAATTCGTACAAGGGTTTTTCTTGTCGCATTTGACTTTCCTCCGTCTACAGGTTACACAGGATCGCGCATTCAAGCCATGTGGTATCTCGTGAGATGTCCTCCTCTCTATTGGGCTTTGTTCAGCAGACTGTGGATTCGATGCGCTTGCGGGTTCTGGTGCTGCTGTTTCTGACATTGATGTGGGCGGCGCAGCGGCCTGCGCTGGTGAGAACATCTTCTAGAGTACTCCTTCTCTTTCGTGGGTACTTAGCGGGCCATGCGGCGTATTGGAGATCATTGGATTGTGCACAAGTCTTTGAGGAACTGACAACTGTGTAGGTTGGAAAAGATGGTTCACGAGGAGGACGAGTACATCGTTTGATGTCAAGGTCGGGAAGTGGAAGCTGCCGAGGGGTGGATAGAGTCTAGCCTCATGAATCTAACTTTGGCAAGGATGGATGACTGATAATAAGAAGATCTGATGACCCACCTTGCAAATACATCTGATTGTGAAAGCCCTACAAGAGCAGCCATACACGTTCCAGAGCGGCATATTCAATATCCCGCAGGTAACCCCTAACTCCAGCAAACACCGATGACTAGCGCCAAAGAAGGTACATAGGTATGGAGATCAATGTTTTCATTTACTACATCTTCCACCAGTATAGAAAACGAACATACCGCCACGTCGGTAAGAGTACAGTTAAGCTTATATCAAAATTACTATATTGGTATTGTCGTGTACAGGACATGTTGATTCGAATTAAATATGCAAAGTATGAAATGGCACTGATTGGTCGGGCCCGAGTTCTTCTCCCGAATACTTCCCCCTCGAAACAGAGCTCTCTGTTATATCGAGTTTTGCATCAACTTGGAGTAAAGTTTGAGCCACATGTTTCTAGACCTCCATGTTCATGCATCTGAAGGTTAATTGCCCACTTACAGGCCACGCCTTTGGATCTTCCTGACAGTGTTGGAAGCTCTTGCGGACTTCGGACACCCAGGGCATTCCGTGATTACCAATTGTTTTTGAGTGTCAGTCTGAGAATATTCCTCAACGCGTCCCTGTCATGACGGGTGCCAAGTCTTTGTTTGAACGTGCCGGCAGCAATGCTGTCGGTACTTTTGGGAATGGCTACTTTTTTCCAAGTCGCAATCCCAGTGCCAGCCTCATGCAAGGACGGCAGCAATTCATACTGATATCATGTGACTGTCACGTGTGCCTATTGGCTTGTGCGGCCGTGTCGTCCACGGTGAAAGGGGAAGGCTCTGGGCTCTTCTACTGAAGGCGTAGCCATGAGCGCCTTCAGTACCACCATTTCCGTGCGATCAATGTTCATGGACCAGTTCTTGGAATTATATGATGTCGAGACGATGAAAAGGGCATCATGGATCTTCCTCCCTCTAGCTTGCCTGTTGGCGAACTCGTCACCGTGATCGGTCAGGTCCAGAAAGTAGGCAAAGCTCTACAAGACCACAATGGAGCCTCGGGAGAGAACCAACGACTCCTGCATCATCTGCAAGCATTGCAGCTGATATTTCAGCATCTTGAAGCGCTCGAAGCGAGTGAAGGAAACCGAACACTGATTAGAGCCGTCCAAACCCAAGCTCACTCTTCACTCAAGCCTTTGAACGATTTTCTTAGGGCTATCTCGAAGCATGAGAAGCGACTTAAAGCTTCACCGCGAGGCGTGAGGGCTTTTGGTATTGCCAGGAAAGCACAATGGACCGTCACAATTGCCAATGAAGTCTCGAAACTGCAGTCAACAATCAGCTCCGAAATCCAGAAATTGAACATGCTCATAGGCATCGGGCAACTGTAAGAGATCGTTTTCACCTACGCGATCAGCTTATGACTGATGCGAAATGTCAGGAACGCCTTATCTCGCATTGAGCATCGTTTATCTCATGAAGCTGTTCCTGCAGCCATCGTGGACACCAGACAAAGTTCCTGTTCAGTTCGACTCTCTGGGCACACAATTTTCGATCATTCTGATACTGATTCCACTGCAGAAGATCAAGGAGTGTCAATGGCAACCTCGGAAAATCTGACTGGACCTGCAGCTCCGCTTTCAGCTGATGTTACAGTGACTGACATTCTTCCCGTCACTCGAAATTCTCAAAACGCCACACAATTGATCTCAGTGGCAACTCTTCAAAGTGCTGTTGAGGACCCGGCCCTCATCATAGATAATTTTGTGGCCCAGAGACCTGGCTCATCTCTGCAATCCACGAACTTCCTTGGAACTTCAATCGTGAGTCTGTCACAGGCTGATGTGATATGGGTTAAGAACCAGGCTTCCACAATGTGAGTACTTTAGTACGGACCTTTTGATTCAATACTGAGATGGCAGATATTTGATAATTGGGGTAGTCTTGAGCCAATTACTTGGTAAACTCCTGTAATAGCCCATATCCTCAGCCAAATTGAAGGTTTCCGCAGCTGATCAGCGGAAGACTCGTTGCTCCGGAGCTCGCACTGCTCGTACAGATGACGGCAAGTAGTATAATCCGCGCGCCAACTCGACTCCTGAGCACGAACATTTCATTCGAAGACTGCCTTGGTCAGATGTGGAGTCTTGATCTTGCATACTTTCGTCACTGGGAGGTACGAAATTTCATATCCGTCCTGAACGTTGGCAATTTTGTACTGAAAATGTCAGGTGTTTCAAAGCATGATCCAAGCAGAATTAAGAACAAGCCTGGGGCTTCTTTGGTGATACAGAAACTCTACCAAATGGTGTGCGCCGATGGCCAACTGCTCACCAAAGATAACTGGGATGCGATTGCGGTGCCGGGATCGAGTGTTGCCATGTCTATGATCATGAGAAATTTACGGGTTCGAGGAAGCCAGTGCCCGAGACCAGGCTGTACCGGGGACGGAAGGCTCTGGCCAAATCTGTGTTTCTGTTCCAGTGATAGTTGATGCGCATATTCGCTCTTGTTCGATGAAGGGCTGCTAATGATCGGCTGGTAGCCCAAAGTGTGAGTTCAAATTCACACCAACCAAGGAGTTCAATCGACCCAACCGGCGAAACTTGAATTTTCGAATTGATTCGAAGGTAATTGAGAGTCAGCTCTTGGTTCGACCTCCAACTCAACAAACGAGCCTTGTGGCAGTACGAGAACAAACATCATCTCCACCGTCAGACAGCAAAATCGAGCGGCGTCTCCGTCAAGCTAGAGTGCAAGCCCAGAAGAGAGAGCAAGAAGAAGTTGCCATATTCAAGAGGGTACACGTTCCGGAATCGACTCTTATAACAACTTTCCGACAAGCAGTCCTGGTCTACTCTCGTCTTTCAGCCTGGGCCAAACAGTACGGAAGAGCACACGAGTCATGCCAACTGACCCCCGAGGAGGTAGCCGAACTTCATACATTCTCTGTTAAGGATTCCGTAGAATCCACCTACAAGAAGCTGAAGAGGATGAACGCACATTCGCCAGAGACGGTCTTGTACAAGGCTGTCAAGAAATACCCGTACCAATATCAGGCAGACCAGACTTGTTTTTTGGTTCTCAAGAGAGTCGATGTTAATCGTCCACGGATGGCAGAAATGGCAGTCGATCAGCGTCTCTCCATTTTAGACGAAAGTCGTGTGTTGAAAAACTGCAGCCATCAGAATATCATTAGCTACTACGACACCATATGGAAAGAGGAATCCGATTACCTGTGGATTTGCTGGAGTACATGGATCTTCGATCCTTGAGAGATTGGATTTCATATCAGAAGGGTTCAGGGCTTAGTGAGCCATGTATTGCGACGATAACTCGAGAGGTGCGTGTGTTTTTTTGATGCTAGCTGGTAAACAAGACAAGCTTACCACTGCCAGGTCGCGCAAGGACTTGCCTTCCTCCACACACAACAAGTTGTTTTCAGGGATGTCCGAAGTGATAATATTCTCTTCAAGAGTCGAGGAGATGTCAAACTCTGTATGCCTCTGTTCCCCAAAAGCAGCTGCATGTAGTCCTTTCATTGACATCATCAAAAAGCCGAGTTCAGTCTCTGCTCACGTGGCCAAACAACTACGAGCATGATGGGGGGCTCACCACACTGTATGGCTCCCGAAGTAGCCAGACAGAAGCTTTATAGCTTTAAAGTGGATGTCTGGTCACTCGGCATCACTGTCATCGAGATGATGGAAGGCAACCCTCCATACTTCGGTGAAGAGCCCCTCATATTCTTGTATCTGATAACAGTTAACGGCACCCCGAGATTTTGGAATCCTAGTCCATGGAGCAAGGAGCTCATGGTGATGCTGAGTCACATGCTTTGTGTAGATGTCAAATCGAGGGGTACGATGGCTGAGATCTTGAAGCTGTCATTCTTGGAGAACGCGTACAGCAGGGAGAAATTGATGAGATCACTCCTGAAAGAGATCTAAGGATCCTTGAGAAGGTCCTGCTCAAGGTCAAAAGCTTGGAAATGCGGAGTGTTGGATCTCCTAAGGTCAATCGCAATAGCTTCCTGATCTAAGTCCAAGTATCAAAGATAAGCTCATATCGCGATTTACAATCAGTTACCAGAATCTAGTATCTACTCCGTGTCTCCACACACATCCATCCCAACCCGGCAGGACGTTTATGCAAAGTTTGGACCCCTGCCCGGCACTTCCACCCCTCGGTTAATCGCGACCCCACACCCAACCTTGGCTGTCCCCCGACACACGTTTCCACCAATCCCACTCTCTGGCATTCACGATATGGAAAAAGGCGACTCCTTTGAGCTGCTGAATGAGGGCTACAATCCGATGCAGGCGGGGTACGTTACATGGTCTTGAGCAGCGCTTTCCACCACTATCACTACAAAAATCGATCGGATGAAAGTCGGGGAAGCGAGCTATTGATCCCAACCATTAGCGGAGGGGAAGATATAGATTGTATAAATGAAACATGTTTGCTCGCCCTTCTACTTATACTTCATCTCATCTTTTCTTCAACGACCTGAAAACAAGAGACGGAAAGATTCCCATTGCAACTCAATCATGAAGTTTCTCGCCCCCCTCCTGCTCCTCAGCATATCTCTTCAGAATGTCGAGGCTGCTACATGGTACATTCTCATTCTTACATCCCTCACTGAGGTATCTGTTACTAACTCTTCAGGTATTTCTTACGCTGGTACACACCCAGCTCCTCAGCACAATTTCAAAAGGTTCGCTCCCTCTCTTCTTCCTCCCGCTCGTTATCCACTTTTCACTTTCCATGCTTGAAGCGCGAGATCTTTAACCTTCACAGTTCTCCATGGTAATGACCGTCCCACCAATCAAGCAAGCAGGAACCTATTATCTCTGGCCCGGACTTCAGGATACAGGTAACACCGGTGTCTACCAGGAGGTTCTCGATGGGAGGACGGGTTCTTGGTGGATTGGTGCTGGGTGGTGTTGTAGGTGTGTTGCTGTTTCCCAACCCAATTTTTTGTTTCCAAGAAATGAAAAACGATAACATCCCACTGACATCTAACAGCAACCCAAGTCTTCCATGGGGCTCAGGATTCTCTGTTCGTATTCCCTATCTGCAATGAAAATCACAGATATGAACATGATACTAACGGTCTCGCAGGCATCAGCTGGCAACAAAGTCACGATCTCCAATACCCGGGACTCAAACGGCGTGAACTGGACCGCAACCATGAGTATGGGCTCTTCATCTACAAAAGACTCGTTTCCACTAGGCTATAAGAATTTCAACCAGGTGCGCTCCAGTGTTCTCCTAGTTGGGTTGTTTGAGCCTCGCTTATCTAGGTTGCTTGTTTCTTATCAGGCTTTGCTCGCCATCGAACTCACGGGCGTGACGTGGGATTTCGGAGCTCTGACGTGGAATAACGTCGTCATGGTATGTTGTTCAAATCTTTTTTCTTCTGGTATTGTGTCGAGATTGGACTAATTCTGATCGCAGGTGATGAATACGACTGAGACAGCTTGGTGTACAAAGTACGTATTTTGCTGTCCTAGAGTTCTGAGAGAGTGGAGGACTAATTAAATTATTAGTGCTCCGCAAAATTACAATTCGGCAACGAAGTATACCATGACTACGCCAAAGGCGGTCACTTCTGGTGGATCGACGACGTGCACGATTGATCAGGTTGTTATGCAGGGACCGGCTTGATTGAGTAGTGTAGTGTTAGGATCTTAACGGGGAAGGTGAACCGAGAAGTGCTGTAAAGAAGAAGTGGATTGGAGAATTCGAGTATTACGCCAATTATGGTATTAAATTCATTCATGCGGGGTTGACAATGTTTATGCACAGTAGTAGTGAGACTCCTTACAATGTCCCTCCCTCATTTGGCGACCAATGCAACATCATCCTCAGCGTCAGCGTCAGCCTCATCCTCAACATCAACACCAACCCCCACCCCCTCCCTAGCAATCCACCTCTGCACCAACCAAAACGCCCTCAAACACGCGGTCCCCAGCAGAAAATCCTCTAGCCCGATCGCCATCCCCGTACACGCCATCTGCTTCCTCAGAAACCTGCCCCTATGATCATCCCTCGCACACGGCGCAGCAACCAACAGAATCCACAGGAAGATACCAGGGATCTCCTTCCAGTTGCGAAGGCCGACGAGGGAGATGTTTGAGTACATGCGCTCTTGCAGATCGGGAAGGAAGTTCTGCGAGAGTGGTGTGAGGGTTTGGATGGCGGAGGTGTAGACTAGGGCGGAGAGGCGGATGGTGTCGATTATTATGTCGCTGGTGGGAGTTATGGCGACGGTTTCTAGAGGAGGGATGGCGCTGACGCGTTTGTGTAACCCTAAACGTTCAGTAAAACATCTTTGAAATCATCAGGGTATGTTAGAAGTATCTCACATGCTGCTGTACTCTGTATCTTGGAGGTCTTAGTAGGTTCAAGCTCTGGTGATAGAAAACATGATGTGATCGATGTGGTCAGAAACCTCACGTCATCTAAGATTTCCGCAGCCGTGAGAGTCAGATTCAGAGTCTCTTTACACTCTCGAAAAGTGGTTGGATATGGGAGGACTGGACATCGTGCTTTGGCGGGGTAGTTCTCTCGGATGGGTAGCGGGGTTGCAATTGCGCTTTCCATGGATTGGAGATCGAGCTCTCGTTCGAATGCACATGCTAGCTCATAATCGGTTCTGTGATGTTCAGTAACCAGTTTCCAATAAACTTTGGAATTCTCACACGATCAAGACATGGGCGTTCAGGGGATCATTCATGCCCTGCAACCCACCCCGAAGCTTCAACATTTGCTTGATGCCTTCCATATGTGGCCAAATGTTCTCAGCGTTACCCCAAAACATCTATCAGATTGTATTGTCAGCTCAAAAGTGTACCCCATAGGATTCACTGCTTGCATACCTCCAACACAACCAAGTGGATGACAATTCTCAGAGCCTGGTTTCCCACTAGGAAGAAGTCCTCCTGGATGAATTTATTCACAAGAGACAGGACATGAGACTTGATCAACAAGGTTTCTGAATGTTTTACCATACCAGCATGATTCTGAGCTGCTGATGCCATGAGAATAGCCACATTGGGCATCAAAGGTGATTTCATCATCCAGGGCAAGATCTCTGCAGCGAAAAGTGGTGGAATGCTGCCTCCATCCACAGAACAAAAGGTCGGCGCCACAAAATTATGGACTAGACATCATTACTTAGAAAGATCGGATCGTCTAGAATGTATTTCAGGCACAGAACTCACAGAAATGAAACAGTTCAGTATTCCGAAGAGTCGTTTTGACAGGCATGGTGTTGAACGTATTCAGCATTGATAGAACCCCGCCAACCATTTTCGGGCTGTCAAGTCGCTTATGCATCGCGTCCATGAATTTGAGTCTCCTATGGATTAATTCCATTTTGTTTTCTGATACCGATTCATCTTCGCCAAACCCTGGCTGCACTTCGCCAGTATCATCAACGATTGCCTGTTTGACTTCCTGCTTGATAGCAAGAATGGCTTCATGGTATGGGTAAGGGTCCTCGATTGAGTGTAATATGCGGCTTAATGGTATCGCTGGATATGTCAATTGTGGCTCATGGATTGGTGGTGAAGTAGAGGAGTCTTCTGAGCTGGGACTATGATCGGCAAATCTCAAGGTATGCTCGCTTTGGAGGCTCTCCTTTCTCGTTGCACGTCCATTATTTGGGTCATCAAGTTCCTGCACATAGCAAGGCACTGGTGGGTACCGCCGTAGGCAATTTGCACAGGGGCCGTCTTTCCTCGGGTTACACTACATGAATTTTGAGTCAGTTAAGTTCTGAAAATAGCTCTATAACGACAAAGAAAAGCTTGCCTTTTGTTTCCGCCTTCGACATTCGGTACATGAAATCTGGGGTCGTCGTCTCTGGCGGCGTGGCGGCGCGGGATCAAGGGTCTGCATCTGGTCGTCGTTGCCTTCGCATGCAACGATGCGGACTTAACGATGATATATCATCAGATTTTGGTTGGGGTTTGGGGTTGCAGCAGATATGGAGAGGTCCCTGGGCCAGAAGCCTGGGCATTCAATGGTCTGGCTGAACATCCATTGTTTGCTTTTATTGGTTGAGGGCTGAGAGCTGAGAGCAGGGGGCCAAAGGAGTCGAATGAGGGGCGGTTTGGCAAGCCACATCTTGAACCTAAAACTGGTTTGGGTTGCAATTCGCGATCTGGGATTCGGTAAATCTGAAGTGGCTTGTCTAGATGTCTTGGAAATCTGGGTTTGTCCCGTCGGCATGGTATGATGAGGGTCCAAAAGTGCAGCAACTGGAAATGAAACTGGCTCAAAAAGAAGACGATTGTAAAAGGTGCTGCATCTGCTATAATCCTTTCCAGATATTCGAGAACCAGTTTACTTCATGACTTGACCGCGCACGAGTATAATTTCGGTTGTGGCCAACCGCCATTCCTCTCATGACAATGTTCAGGAGGTTTCATAGGCTGTATGTCACTAAGCGGGGCGGGGTAACCCCCTTTCCAGCTACGGCTGTCCCCATGCTCCAGCCCCCTTGAAAGTCTGTTACTAACACTAACTCTGTCCAGATAACATGAAATGGTATCTAACTGTCCTTTCGTGATGCCATTTTCGAACCAAGGCATGTGAAATCCGCGCGTCACTGCTCGGAATGCGAGAACAACGAGGACGTCAAGTCGTCCGGCACTGGTCGTACCTTCCTCCCCACAGATGGAAGTGCGAAGTTCTAAACCTCCAACCACATTGAGATGCATCTTCAGCAATCATTAGTAGTCGTCAACACCGCACCCTCAATCAGTATCGGACGTACGCAAGCATGACTCCGACACTTGGCCTGTGACTCCGTTTCTAGTAAGTGTATTGGATCCGGACTGAAAATACCCTCAGCGCTCAACATGTCTATGACATATATGGCTCAATTTGCTAGCCACTGTGATCTTTGCCCCAGAACATGATTATTCCAGTATCCAGCTTATCGAATATGAACAGAGAACCTGCTCCTATTCGGTTGGCTTCTTTGCCAGTGGCAAACCTCCGTTCTCAATTCTTGGAATGTCGGAAAAAAATGTTCCTGGACAATGCAGAGGTCTGGTCGCGAAGCATGGTCTCCCTATCAGTTTCCTGCTCCTCGAAGATGGGCCACTCTTCACGCCAGGCAATTTGATGAAAGGCATACCGAAAGGTGTGAAAGAAAAGAAGAACAGCTGCTGTTGCCGAACATTACTGGAGCAAACACGCCCCAGCATAGACTGGAGATTAGCCTTTAAGACCTCCAAAACCCTTCGCCTGACACTGAATGCCACGAGTTGGGAGTGGAAAGAACTAGCCACGTGCAAATCACTACAGCGAGACTTTTTTCCGGATATTATGGCTCGTGAATTGTAAGTTGTGCTTAACAAATCGAGTTCTTGCCTCCCATGTTGTCCGGACAAATTTCCGGACCGGATTTGTGCTGCAATACGTCCTGTGTGGTAGACAGCCGTGTATGGAAGACTTTCTATGCTCTCCTCAACGCCCCTCAAAAGGGTCAAGTATGCATTGTCAAAGAGGTACTTACAGGCGAGAGAGACAGTCCAAAGGTACAGAATACAGAACGGATGCTCAGTCCTCCCAGTTACTTCCCACAGAAGGATAGATCCACAAAATGGGTGGATTATGCCAACGGCTAACCATTGCAGGACACTCCACCTGAGACTCACATGTGGCTCTGGAGAGTCGATGCTGATATATCACTCCTAGCACACACTTGTGTCTTTTGGCACTTGCTTTCCAGGCGAGCTGAACGCTGCTGAGAAGGCAACGGTTGAGAACCTCGGAAGACGACATGAGGGTATCGGAAGCCGATTACAGGCAGAGTGGACCCAGAACGCTGATCAAAGTCTCCTTCATAATCCTGACCCCGGTCCATTGGAAACAGACGCATCTCAAAAGGAATGTGAGTTCCGCGGGGAGATGGTTCAATAGCAGACAATGACATGTGTCAAAAGTCAAAAATCAAAAGTAACATGCTGCTATACCTCCAAGAATGAGATAGAGAAGAGACTGACTGAAGTGAGAATTTCAGCTAATTTGGACCAAGGAGAAAGGGTCGGCGGGTATCTAGACAACAGCCTCTGATGTCGACATGCGTGAGGATATTTTTGAACGACTAGTTCCTAATCCCCGGCGCCACCATGAACTGGAAACTCTTGCAACCAACATCGGGTCTGCGGTAGAGTACCCATTGAAATTCTGACAGAGCACGAGATGAGAGTCTCTTGATTTTGACTTCTCTTCGGGCTTTGATGGTCAAGTCTTTTGGCCGAACAGAAGAACCGAACTTCCATGTGGCGGAGATGAGCCTCTGTAGTGGCTTCATATGAGGCTGATACGATATTGGCCTTGCCCTCAAGCAAATTCCGAACCGTGGCAGAGACTGCGAGCAAAAGCTCTCCAGATCAGGATATTCTCGACGGAACAGAGGTGATATGATGGATCAAGATCCAAGTATTTTCTTCGGCAAGCCTAAGGTTTGGCAAAACGTGACTCGGAATCGGCGGGGACCTAGCCGAAGAGATTCACGGGCGAGACGGGCGACATGCGATGCCGCGCCGCCACCGAGACATTTTCTCTTCCTCACCAACTCACTCGCTCCCTCTCTGACCACAATCTTCCTCCCAGATAATTTTCTTGCGTTGCATTCGTGCGGCATTACTGCAGGTACTGGAAGAAGTACGAGTGTACGAAAGAAATCACGCCACAATTGTTATCTGCCACAGTCGATACCCTTAAAGTTGAAGGACGAGTTCTGGCTTTTTGACTAGCATCGTACCATCTCATACGATGTTATCCCTGCGTCATTATCAGCCCACACGAAGGATTGCTGCACGCCTGGCACCTGTAGACAGATGGACCCTTCCAGCGGCACGGCCCCTCCAACAACACAACCCCTCCATAGCTAGCTTCCACTCCTCCGGAATCTGTCCGCTTGGATTTAGCATCGAGATGCACCCGTATCTCCACACTCAGCCATGCTTGTTATCCCCATGTGAGAGTCCGTTGTTTAGTCCACAGGCCGTCGGAATGCATGGCAGGGACAGTAATCGAAAATGATCTCTCGGCCCAGTCAACATCGAGAGATTCGTCCCAATCGTCCCAGATACTTCTGTCTGTAAGCAGCCAGCATACAGATCCCAGTTATTGTACAGTTTAAACGGGACAATCAGCGTCCCCAAACGAGTCTCGGCCAGTCAGTCCCGGCCAGCACCATGGTATGGGCTTGTCGGCGAATTGCTGCATGCCATGCATCACCCCATAGAATATGGATCGCGGGAACCAAATCGCTGTCTTGATGCTGCAAGACAGGCAGGCTCCGAGTAAGAATTGGAAGAGGTTGTTGAAAATCAGACCACCTTTTGCCAACCTATCATGCTCTCACACAGCTTACCGTGCTGCCGAGTCGACCCCTTCAAGAGGAATGTGTTGAAACTGTGTATCTGATGCTTCCCCTCAATCAAGAAAATCCCTTATAAGGCTTGAGCCTTCTGCTCTCAAGTGCCTCTTCAATTGATCAAGCAATTCGTTCAAATAATCATTCGGTCCTACTTTTTTGTGCAGGATCATTTTCAACAACACAACAGAAAGGTCATCGAACCTCCCCCCGCAATACACCGGACCTCGTCCGCAAACGGAATCCTCACTACTACACCAACCGCCAACATCATGGTATCTGCTTCTGCTGCAGACGAAGTTGTCGTCAAGAGCATTTCCCCCTACGGAGTAGCTCGCTCAACTGTAGAGGGAAAGCCCCTTTCAGCCGAGGAAATCCGCAAATATGACGCCTACTTCCGCGCCAGTATGTACCTTTGCTTAGGTATGCTCTACCTTCGCGAAAATGCCCTTCTCAAGAAGCCTCTCGATGTCAAGCACCTCAAGGCAAGATTACTGGGTCATTGGGGGTCTGACGCTGGTCAATCGTTCACATGGATGCACATGAATCGTCTGATCAAGAAGTACGACTTGGATGTCCTGTTCATCTCGGGCCCGGGCCATGGAGCCCCAGGTATCATTTCGCAATCCTACCTGGAAGGTGTGTACTCGGAGGTGTACCCAGACAAGGCTGAGGATGAGGAGGGAATGAGGAAATTTTTCAAGCAATTCTCCTTCCCAGGAGGAATTGGCTCCCACGCTACCCCAGAGACACCAGGTAGTATTCACGAAGGTGGTGAACTTGGTTACTCAATCTCCCATGCATTCGGTACTGTCTTCGATAACCCCAACCTTATCACACTCACCATGGTCGGAGATGGTGAAGCTGAGACTGGACCTCTTGCAACCAGTTGGCACAGCACCAAATTTCTGAACCCAATCTGCGACGGTGCAGTCCTCCCAGTCCTTCATCTCAATGGATACAAAATCAATAACCCAACTCTCCTCGCCAGAATCAGTCACGAAGAGCTGACAGCTCTATTCATCGGTTACGGATGGAAGCCATACTTTGTCGAAGGTAGCGATATGGAGAGTATGCACCAAGCAATGGCTGCCACGCTCGAGCAGTGCGTTCTGGAGATCCGCAAATACCAGAAGGAAGCTCGTGATTCAGGAAAGGCATTCAGACCTCGCTGGCCTATGATTGTCCTCAGAAGTCCTAAGGGATGGAGTGGACCAAGAAAAATTGACGGGAAGTTACTCGAAGGCTTCTGGCGCTCGCATCAAATCCCGATCGCGGACGTCGCTTCGAACTCAGCACATCTCAAGCTATTGGAGCAATGGATGAAGTCTTACAAACCCGAGGAGACTTTTGATAAGACCGGAAGATTGATTCCAGAATTGAAGGAGCTTGCTCCTGTTGGCAATGCCCGTATGAGTGCCAACCCTGTCGGCAACGGTGGTCTCCTGAAGAAGCCCCTCAACATGCCAGACTTCAAGAAGTATGCCTTCACGGATATCAACCCTGGTATCTCGAATCTTCCCAGCATGTCCAATATGTCCAAATTCCTCCGCGATATCGTTGCAAACAACTTGACCAACTTCCGTGTCTTTGGTCCAGACGAGACCGAGTCCAATAAGCTTGGCGAGATCTACAAGGCAGGGAAGAAGGTCTGGATGGGCGAGTACTTTCAGGAAGATCAAGATGGTGGAAACTTGGCTATGGAAGGCCGTGTCATGGAGATGCTCAGTGAGCATACTTGCGAAGGTTGGTTGGAAGGTTACATTCTCTCTGGCCGTCACGGTTTCCTCAACAGTTACGAGCCCTTCATTCACATCATCGACTCCATGGTCAATCAACATTGTAAATGGCTCGAGAAGTGTAACGAGATCGAGTGGCGTGCAAAGGTCGCTTCCCTCAATATCCTCCTCACGGCCACTGTCTGGAGGCAAGATCACAACGGTTTCACCCATCAAGATCCGGGTTTCCTCGATGTCGTCGCCAACAAGAGCCCCGAAGTCGTCCGTATCTATCTTCCACCCGACGGAAACACCCTCCTATCCGTCACCGACCATTGTCTCCGCAGCGTCAACTACGTTAACGTCATTGTCGCAGACAAGCAAGACCATCTCCAATTCCTCGATATGGACCAAGCCATCGAGCACTGCACCAAGGGTCTCGGTATTTGGGACTGGGCCAGCAACGACCAAGGCGAGAATCCCGATGTCATCATGGCATCCTGCGGCGACGTACCCACACTCGAATCCCTGGCGGCGACCGCCCTCCTCCGAGAATTCCTCCCTCAACTCAAGGTCCGGTTCGTCAACGTCGTCGACCTCTTCAAGCTCATCTCCGCAATCGACCATCCCCACGGCATGTCAGACGTCGAGTGGAAGGCCGTCTTCACGGACGATACACCCATCATCTTCAACTTCCACTCTTACCCTTGGCTCATCCACAGACTCACGTACAAGCGACCGGGCCAGATCAACATCCACGTCCGTGGCTACAAAGAGAAAGGCAATATCGATACGCCGCTCGAGCTGGCTATCAGGAATCAAACTGATAGGTATAGTCTCGCGATGGACGCTATTGATCGTATCCCCACGCTGCATAACAAGGGTGCGGCTGCGCGCGAGAAGTTGATGAACCTCCAGATTGCGGCCAAGACTTGGGCATTCGAGCATGGTATCGACCCGGTCTATATCACCAACTGGAGGTGGCCATACCCAAAGAATGCAAAGGCATAGATAGTGATTGGAAGGAATGATAGAAGATCGTCCGTTTGATACCGGTTTTAGCCTTTTTTTGGGGGAGGATGGTTTGGATTGGATTTTATGATCATGTTAACGACGGTTGCGGCTGGCGTCTTTCTCCTTTGTCGCAAATAGTCTTTTGAATAATTTCAGTGTTGACTCCTAAAATTGCCTTACTTCCCATTCAACTGTGCCGTGCTCTCGATCCCTTTACCATTCGCATTTCGCAACCGAGCCTTCCAAGCGAATCCCTTTTATCGTTAAGGCCCTCAAATATTATCCAGAACACCAGATTCGCAAACAACATTCGCAATCTTCCCGAGTACTCTGGATCAACAGACACTCAAACCTAGAAGCACATGCCACGCCCTAGCATGCCTCTTCACGTCAACCTCGGCACCTTTTGCAATCCCCACAACGCTCACCCGCCGTGCATCCCCTAAATGCAACGATCTTGTCCATCACCAGTCCATCGCCAGCCCGTTGAAAAGTTATATTTGCGATTTGCAACAGAGTCCCCCCTCTCCAATTCCGTGCTTACGATCTATTCCCCCGAAGAATTTCCTATTCTCCATAATTCCGAATCCCAAATAATCTCGCACTCAATGATCCGAACCTCGCTCGTCGGAGACATGCCATGCCGGTGGAGATCCATAGTCCCGAGACAAAATACCAGCGACGAGGGACCTAAAAGGTCTCACTTCGAGTCTGATCGTTCTAGTGGTGTTCTGGTGGTGTTCGTGTGACGTTCTAGCGGTGTTCTAGAAGATGGTTTATCAACGTTCGGACTGTGGGACTCGGAAAGCCTTCCGCTTCGCGGTATAGTGCGTGCTATGTCTTGGATTTTTTTGCTCTTGGTTTGGGTACGGCTCGGCTATCAGGAGAGCGAGCTGAATGAAGATTCCCAATCAGCTGGTGAGTACGGAGAGTAAGTAGAGCTAAATTAGACGCGGGTCGGCACCAGGTATACGTATACAATGACAAATACGAGTAGTCAACAAGGATTGGCTCTGTGCTGGGATGGGGTGAGGAAAGAGAGTTTTATTGCATGTAGCAGTGGTTACACAGTGACGGTGGTGGTACGGGTTTGGGTTCAGGGTTCTTGAGGTGTGGATCGTGTGTTGTGGATTGTCTATTTGTGACTTAGTTACCTGGTAGTGATTGGATAGTAGGAGGATAGTGAGAGTGGGAAAGGGGAAGATTGGAAGGAAAAGTGATTTTGTTGCACTTCGTCTTGGAATGCAGCGGGAGAGCTACTGTCAAGTTAAGCTGGCTAAGAAGAGTTCTGGTATCTTTTGTTGCATTTCGAAGGATGTAAGACATGTTTGTCTAGCAGGGAAGGGGAAGATTGGAAGGGAAAGAAACTTTGTTGCATTTCGTCTTGGAATGCAGCGGGAGAGCTACTTTCAACTTGAGCTGGCTCAGAAAGAGTTCTGGTGTTTTTGTTGCATTTCGTGTATGTGAGACAAATTTATTTACCAATGAAAAGAAGGTTGAAGGAGGGAAGAGAAGAGTTGTGTTGCATGTCGTCTTGGAATGCAGCGGGAGAGCTACTGAGGGAGTTGAGATGGCTTAGAAGTGCTGAAATTGTTTTGTTGCATGTCGAGGATGTGACACAAGCTTGTTTAGTGACAAAATGGAGGGGAAAGGAGAGAAGAGAAGAGTTTTGTTGCATGTCGTATTGGAATGCAGCGGCAACTACTCTGATGTGGGTTGATTTAGGGGAGTTGTGGTTGTTTTGTTGCATGTCGAGGAGGTGAGACAATTTAGTTTAGCGACGAAACGGAGGGTCAGGAGAAGGAAGAAATGAGTTTTGTTGTATGTCCCATGGGTCTTTAGCGGGAGCCACTGTCAACTTGAGCTGGCTAAAAAGAGTTCTGGTGTTTTTGTTGCATGTCGAGAGATGTAAGACATCTTTGTCTAGCAAGGAAGAGGAGGATACTACTTTCCTGGGTCGAATGACAGCCTCGGTATCGGTGAGGACGGCACTTCTCAAAGCCCTTTGAAATTTCATCACTTTGACGATGACAATGAGTACGATGGGTATCAAGAAATACTCTGGAGATGCAGCTCTACAATTTCTCACGAACATCCGAAGCATGGCTCAAAGGAGCGAAGCAGCCAAGTCAAGCGAATCTCTTGGAGCGACAAACAGACATGATCCGGGGAAGACAGTTGCCAAGGAAAACTTGTGTCACCATGTCGACATGCAACAGAACTTTTTTTTTCAGGAATAATTTGAAAAAATGCAGTTCTAACCTTTCTTTCACGAACTCCTGAATCATGACTCGCAAAACGAGGCAGTCAATGTGGACGAGTCAGACGAGTGGCAACCGAGATGGACCAACGGACACGAACAAAGGCCACTCCCACTAAGAGAAACTTGTGTCACCTTGTCGACGTGCAACAAAACTTTGCTCCTTTTCTTGCCGATGATGTGATGAGAGAATTAAGTGGAATTCACGTGTGCTTTACGTAGATGATCAGTCGACTAGAGAGTTAGCTGGATGGGTCAAAGCCGCGGTGTCTTTAGTGTTGCCGAAAGGAGCTACGTGGATATCCGGAAGTGACTTCTTTCCGGGATGCTTGGACAATGATAGTAGGTTGTTTAATTTTATTGTAAATCAGCTTGCAAGGCCCCTTGAGAATTGAGGTGGTCGTAGGCTTTGTGAGGGGCTTCTGTTTAGTTTGTCGACTTGGAATGGTCATTGAAGTTCGGCTAATTCTCAGAGAATTTGACAGCCAATAGTGAGTAGGGGTGCTTGATCGTGATAACAAATTTAAAACCTCTCATGGAGAGCCTCCCTTACCAGTGACATTTTTTCAAAGATACTTCGATCCCAGTGAATCCTAAAGACATTCAACTTACGCCACTGAATGAACATAAGATGGGAATGCATCAACTGAAAGTTCCAAGTCAAAGCTCAACTCCTTGGTACAGAAATAAAACAATCTGGACCCCGGAATTTCGTATCTCTTGAAAAGGATTCTCAAGAGCCACATCTATTTTTCAATAAACAAGGAAGAATCCGGTGAAAAGTGGCTAGTCTTACCACATCACCTCGAGGTCTCTGGTGGCATCGATAAAGCTTGGCAGCTGACTTGAACAGAGCTGACATGCGGGCTTTCTGCCATGCCGTACCGAAAAGATTCTTGATCCGGCTCTCATTGACAGAAGGGTGAGGGTAGAAAGGGACAACTCCACTGAAAGTTCTGCAGCTTGCCTTCGTGGCTCCACGATATACGATGAATAGCCTTTTGGTAAGTTGACCTCCATAATTGGAAAGCAACACCACTGCCCTTGCTGCGGGGAGCGGGAAATCCAAGTAGCAATGTCAAATTCTGTGATTGAAATTCAAAACAAATAGAACCAAAATCAAATAAAAGAATTGTGGTTGGAAACCTTCGATATTCGAACCATCGCCCAAGTGAAGTCAATCTTGAATGTTGACCCGCACTCCAGAACAAATGTGATCGAACAGATTATAGAGCCGCATCCCAATAGTGTCAAGAACCCCAACACTTTGTTGCACTTCGCACTGAACTATATTCGAAATGTGTACCGAGCACTGTTGTTTCAGGTAAAATAGGGTTGTTGATTGATGGCTGTGCTGTCTCGAGAAATTGGTAATTGAGAGGCGTATGTGTGCCGAAGAGTGTGGGGAAGGCTTAGTGATACACACAAAACAAAAGCTGGAATAAAAGTATGATTGATAAGAGATGGACAAACCTCCTGGTCATGTCTCATTGGGAGAGTAGATGGCTGGAAATTTATGTCGATGCAACGGAAGTGGTGAGAGTTGCCCACTTGGGTACCCAGGTTGGTTGCACAGGTTTGTTTACCTCATGAGGTCTGACAGACTTGCCAATCTGCATCTCGACAGATGTCTATCGATGAGACTTTCCCCTGATGAAATCAGGGTGTTTATTATCATTAATATGTATCACTTTATAACATTCTCTCTCAGCCCACTAGTCCTCAAACTGTGGACATGATTCCCTGCAAACGGAGCTGGAGGTTGTGGATGAGGCCCTCCATTCCCCGCCTTCTTGATCGAAGGCAGCCCCTTAGTCTCCACTCCCCCATTCTCCAACGCTCTTCTTACCGCCTCTCCTTGTCCTCCTCCAACACCACTATCATCGCTACCTCTTCGACTCCCAATCTCCATTCCTCGGCCTGTCAACAAGCCTCGTATCCCGCCTGCCTTCCGTGCAGGTAAGTCCGTACTTCCAGCACTACAGACATACAGGAGGTATTTGAGATTCGGCAATGTCTGTCTTATATCCATGACTTTGAGACCTTGGCCTTCAGCCAAGCATTCGATATTCT
The DNA here is from genome assembly GCA_020747065.1 of Cadophora sp. MPI-SDFR-AT-0126. Lineage (NCBI taxonomy): Eukaryota > Fungi > Ascomycota > Leotiomycetes > Helotiales > Ploettnerulaceae > Cadophora > Cadophora sp. MPI-SDFR-AT-0126. The sequence goes on from JAGMVK010000008.1 coordinate 1,118,410, forward strand.
TGTTGAGGAGGAAGACACCATAATCGAAGCGAAATCGAACCGTGCCTTTCGTGTAGAGTGGGAAGGTACGTTGATTATCGGAGAGGGTGGAGATAAAGTCGTGTATTATGGAGCGTGATCCATACGGTGAGATTGGATACGGGAGAGGAATCGCGAGATAATACTGTAGCATATCGACCAATCGTGCTACATATCCTAGAGCCGCAGAAACGATATCCTCGTCTACATCTTCAAAAGACGAGTTTGGAAGTGGCAGGCCGCAGATGGTAAAAAGAAGCGGCGTTGTGGTCGGTTCAATGGAAAATACGTTGAGCAGCTCTTCGCATATCCGTCGTCTCTGGCCATGGATTTCCGCAGTAGCTGTGGTAAGAAGTGACAGGCAATCCGATAGCTTGTCCTGAGCATTGTTAATGTCCTCCAATACCTTCGCCTGAACCTCGTGTCCCGACTCGATAGCATCGCTGCGAGACTTTATGGAAGCTTTGAGCTCTGCTCGACGCCTTAATGAGCTTTTGAGGAGCTTCCTCTCGACTGCCACATATCGAGATGCCAAGGCAAGCTCCTCCTCTGCTTGCGGGGCATCATCCTTGGGCTCTGAATACAATATGGCGTTGATTTGCGAAGTCAATTCTTCCCGTGTAGTCAGAGCGTCTTGTATGGATTCATCGAGGTTCGAGAGGCGCATGAGCGCGCTGAAGGAGGAGGTAAGTAGAGACTGGGCAGCTTTGGGTTTCGGAGGCTTCGAAGCTATGTCGATAGTGTATATCCCGTCCACGAGATGGAACAATATGCAATTGGGCGGGAACGGGTGGTTTTTCAATGTCGCGATGAATTGCAGGGACTGTAAATTGACCTCCTCTTCAATTAGAATCGTGAAATCCTTCCTCTTCACCCAGACCTTGACCGTCAACGTATCCAACCTTGTAGTAGCCGGCCCATATGAAGACAGATCGAAGAATCTGAAGGTAGGATTCATAGCCTTCTCCACCACCTCGCTGATGTATATGGGGTCCTCCTGTCCTTTGCAGTGTAACGTAAAGAATGTATCGGCCATTCGACTATCGATCACATCCTCGAGCTTCTTCTGGCGGAAGTCGGGCGTCGCACCCACCCAGTTTGAGCTTCTCCTCCTCAGCTTCGGCGGCCTCAAGTCTCCTGATGAATGCGCGTGATGAAGCATCCCACCGGCTCGCAGAGCTTCGAGCTTCTGAGGGGTCTTGTTGAGCTCTCCATCGTCAATTGTCCGTCCGCGCGGTCGCGAGAGTGTGAGGTTCCGCACATAAATGCCCTGTAGATGCCGCAACTTTCTATTCTGGGGCAGGAGCAACGGCCTTGACGCTTCGGACGCCATGTTGTTATGATGGCATCGCGGTGGTGTTGTCTTCTTAGGAAATAATTACGTAGCTCATCCCGAGTGGAACCATCAAGTAGCCTCGCGCGCCTTGGCGACCATGGGCCCCTGGTATACCGGATGGGTTTCTACAATTGTCAATGGCATGCATTCATTATTTTTTTCGGGCTCTGATAATATGAAGGTATTGTAATTTATTCATCTCAAGACTGATAAGAAATTCTGGGCGGTGACCATGCTCGACCAAATTTGAGTGACTTCCGGTCGAATTTTAGAGACGCGAGCCCTGGAATACAGCGATCCGCTAGCATGGGTATCACTGGAAATGATAAGCGAGTGCTAAGTAAACATGCCGGATCACCACTCCTTCATGAATTTCAGCGTTCTCTAACTCTGTACTCGTAGCGACAACGCCTCTGAAGAATCCATGAAATGCGTTCAGACCAGAGAGAATTATCCCGAGAGTAGTCCAACGGTCGGTAAGACGATGTGTACGTATTGTCCTGCAGTTCAGCATGTACCCTGTCATAACAAATAAATCCTGGCCCAAAGAAAACTTGATTGCACGTCTGACCCTCCGTCTTCGAAACGCCCGAAGACCAAGGTAGGTTGTTCTTGGATTGTGGGCCATTCCGAGAGGCCGAAGAGGATCAGATAGCAGGTCTGCGAAGCTCATTTCCGGGTCTAATTTATCATAGATGTCGAGCTCGTTGCAGTGGATGCATTGAGATATCCATGGCGCTAATGGATGGGCTCCGTGATCAACACCTTGGTATGGTAGCTCAAATGAGTATTGATTTAACCTACGGAGCTGTCAGAATAACTAGTCATGTAATGGATGATTCGTGCTGTTTGACTTCTTACCCAAATCTTCATTCTGCTCGACTTCTAGCACTGTATCCAAAGTTTGAGGATCTGTTGGCAATAGCCACTTCAACCATTTGTCGTTTTGTGAACACATCTGGAAGCTATGGGCCTTGTGCTCTGATCAAATTGCTCAAGTGAACGAGGAGCTGAATCCGGAGGCAGGCTGGTCCAATCCAGCGTATCAAAGTCAATATTTGGTTCAAGAGTTTGAAATGATCCCTCAAATCCAGCAAACACCCCAGAACCAGTCGACACATCTCCAACAGACCATAAAGGATCACTTTCTTGTGTTTCGGCAAAGGCTGTCTGCTCCTTCTCAAAGGTTTTGGCCGCTGAAGGAGTCATGTCCGGAGTAGGTATCTTATGCTTCCGAAGCACCTTCTCCATCGAATCCAAGAGCATAGCAGCAGTACTGCACTGTTCACGGGCTTCTCCTAGAATTCTAAAGGGGTTCCAGGAGTCTGAGTACGCTTCTTGGGTATTCTGTCTATCTGTGGTTGACCTGAGGGACTTTTCAAGCGACAGCACAAGTCCTGCCATGGCGACTCCGTACAACATTGGCGAAAATTTCAGTCGCATGAGAACGAATGGCAGAGCTGCTTTCTCTAGTTGTAGTTCGTTTTCCACGATAAGACGAGCTGAATCGAGGCAGCAACGGTATGAGTACAAGTAAGAGGGCTGATTGGAGCCTGAGCTAAGCCAAGGGAGGTGAAGCTTACATCTCTGGGTTTGGATGAGAGCTAGTCAGAGGATCAGTATGACAATAAGTTTCGTGAAGGTCTTGGAGAACAGGGATCGAATACGCAAGATTCGAAATACAGGTATAGTTAATGCATCATGTAGTATGCTATCGTCGGATGAAACGTACAATTGAGCATATACCGCTGAATGGTAATGCTTGGAGCCTTGTTAATATCGGGGTCGACAAAATCGGATCCTCCTTCTCTGTCCAGTCGAAAAAGTGTCGGAATCTGTTCGACGAAAGCTTGCAGCTTAGCATCGTTGCTCATTGCATCGGTGTAACGCTTCGCGTCGTCGCTCAGATCGAGGAACGGCGTGCGATCTGTGAAATTCCGGCACAATTCTGCGAGCCGAATCCGTTCAAGAAAATGCGACATGGTTGTAGGTGTGGACTTTGTCTTTTCTGGGGTTCGCATGCCATCAAAAAGGTCTTCGTCATTGGCGTTTCGTGGCTTGCTGACGGCCATTTGAGACGGATCTATCGAGTAGACATCTTTCATTGGACCTGGAAATCGAGAGAGCATCCTTCGTCAATGTCAGCTCATTTCAGAGGTTGGCAGATGTCAGAAGATTCACCAGTCTGTTGCTACGAGGTACCACCACACTCGTCGTCCGATTTCAGCCTTGACTGTGTCCGTTCGCACTGGCTCTAAAGTTTCAGATATGCTCGGCTCGTCAGTCCGATGAAGGTTCAATTCTCGAGCCATCATGACAGCTGAGGAGTGTAAGAACCTGAATCTCTGTGCCAGACCTTCGAGGTTGCACACCAGAAAAGAAGAAATGATCGTTGACTGGACGATCTCCAGTGATGGACACGTGTTACGGTAACAATAGTCAAGAACATCTTCTGTTGTCTTGATCCAGAAAGGTATTTGTCTATTGGCTTCTGAAGTGGTTGGGAAAATAGATTCATTGCAGTCAATGGCGGTCCATGAGTAAGTGGTGCTAGCAATTATGCTTGACAGCAAAGCGACCTGACTGGGGTCTGGATGCCGATGTTGTTCCACATTCGTGTAGAGTTCATTCATGACATTCCAGAGTGATGGGATATGTATGACATGGTGAAAGTAAGCCACGCCACTGATGTACTTGTCCAGCGGAACTTTCGTTTCTTCGTACTGTGGAAGCCAAACACATCTGGTAAAGCTGTTGGCTGAATCTTGCCCCATGCCGGACGAAACATATTTTGGCATGTTGGGAATTTGCTGAATGGGGCAGATCATGAAGACGATCACATCCGGGGATAGCGAGTCCTATCGGTTCAGCATTACTCACACGTGTTTGATATCTAAGTGATGAGGAACTTTTTGCATTACAGAAAAGCTTTCGCCCATAGACACTTTCTCGAGTCGAGCGATATCCGCAGCCAAGGGATGCGATTCGGCGCGACTTGGTGTCGGCGACGGTAAAATTCGATCAGTCACATCATGAACAGACCCCTGGCTCCGAATGATCTCCTCCAACCTCTCCACACGTTGGACAATTTCCAGATTAGAAACCTCAGAAGTAGTTTGACATGTGTGGGCTGGGGAGCTGGATGTCGAAACCTGAGAGGGCGGTCGCAGCTGGCATGAGATACCGCGCTCAACACAGTTCGAGCACGGAAATTCTCTCGTGCATCTTAACTTCCTGGAACGGCAGAATGCACAAGATACAGGCCGCTTCTCGGTTACACCAGCTCCAAGATTGGGACGTTCCCTCGGATGGCGATTGCGTCGCATGTTATTGCAAAAACAGGCTCATTCGGCTCTTCTGGTAGGCTAGAAGCACTTTGTATAAGATTCCGTGCGATATCCGCGGGATTCTGGGAGGATGGACGGCGTGAGAATGTTTGAAGGGGAGACAGACATAGAAGGCCAACCACTCTCCGCGGGAAATACGCGGACTTGAATTGATCACTTTCCAAGCGAGCCAATTATAATCCAAGACTCCGAAGTCAATAGTCCCAGAGTTCAACAACGAGTTGGCCGGACACTCTGGCACTTAAGGACTTACGGCGTTCCTAGGCTGACAAGACTCTCTCGACTAAGACCATTACATGGGCAATAGATATGCCCAGAGTCGCGGCTTAAGAGGCTCATCTCGGGATTGCGAAAGCCCTAGGAGAGCATGCAATAAGTACAAAGCTGAGCACACTTCTGATCATGATGTACTAGCATGTTCACCTCTCTTCAGCCAGCCCAATTTTTCACTTCACGATAGCTCAAACCTCTAGTTCTCTTCCCACCCACCATGAAACCTGAAGCAAAAGACGAAATAGCCTCCCCGGCAAGTCTTTCCATGACTTCTCATCAAACTCAACGAGATGCTGGGATTACGGAATCCAAGACTCCAAATTCTTCAAACTTTCATGGAGGTGACATCGAGTATGGTGTCTCACTGCCCTCTCCCAAAACTGTCAAAGATGCCAACATCGTGGGGACCACTCGATTCCCAAAACCCGCTGAACTGTAGGTGCTGCCTTCTTTCGTCAAGATGTGCTTGAAACATTTGTTATCCTCTTCTCAAACGTCCCGAACAAGTATAAAAGCCAATCACCCCGTAACATAGGGCCAATCTCAAAGAAAGTGATCAACATCACCATTTTATCTCTCATAGCCTTCCTCTCATTCGTAATCCTATCCCAATACACCAATACTGTCATGTTGAACTCCACACTGACGACCCGACAGGCCACTAACATCAACCATGGTCGCCTCTAGCACACAATCCGTAATGACCACCTTCTCCTCCACATCCAGCACCCTCGCCTCCTTCATAACACCTCCTACCTCCTCGGTCACGCATTCGGTCCTCTTGTTTTCGCTCCACTCTCCCAGATCCACGGCCGTCTCCCCATCTACCACATCTGCAACGTGGTTTTCCTAATCTTCAACATCGCCTGTGCCGTCGCCTCAAATCTCAGTGCGTTGATTATGTTCAGGCAGACTGTTTGCGGGGATTGCGGGGTCGTGTCCGGTGACGATTGGAGCGGGGAGTATTGCGGATATTGTGGGTAGGGAGGAGCGGGGTGGTGCGATGGCGGCGTGGATGTTGGGGCCGTTGTTTGGCCGTGTATGGGTCCTTTGGGTGAGTATTCCCGCTCTGTATTGATCTTGAGCGGGCAGAAAAAGACTTTGTTTTGCTGACGAGATGTGAAGCTGGTGGATATTTAGCCGAAGAAACATCGTGGAGATGGACGTTTTGGGTGTCTGCTATTGCTGTAAGTCTCGCCAATTGTCTTTTCTGATGTTCTCTCTGTTCTTGAATTCAAATTAACGGCTAAAAGGGCGGTGTCCCAACCATCCTTACTTTCCTCATGTCTGAATCCTACCCTCCAGTCACTCTCGCCAAGAAGACCACATACCTCATCAAAACAACCAGTAACCCCAACCTCAAATCCTCTCCCCAAAGTCTTCTTCCTTCATCAGCACTTCTCAAACGCGCAATCCTACACCCCCTTAAACTACTCTTCTTCTCCCCAATAGCCTTCCTCTTCTCTCTGTACACCGCCATAGTCTACTCTACCTGTATTTCTGCTTCACGATGTTTCCCACGATTTTCGAGGCCCATTATGGATTTTTGCAGGGAACGGCTAGATTAGTATATTTAGGGATTAGGGTTGATTCGTTTGTGGGGTTGCGGTGGGAGGGTTGATGTCTGATAGGGTTGTGGCGATGTTAGTGAAGAGGTATGGAGGGGAGCCGAGGCCGGAGTATAGGTGAGTATCAGGCTTCTTTTCCAGTCTGACAATTTTTAGTGGTGGTGAATGTTCCTATTTCTCAGATATGGTTCTCATCCTTTTGGGTAGTTTCATCGTTACTAGGAAAGGCAGTACTGACTCCAGAGTCTTCCCCTAGGCTTCCAACAATGATGCTGGGAGGATTCGTGGTTCTAATGGATTTGTTCATGTATGGCGTGATTACCATTCGCCCTCTCCTGTTCTTTGAATATCGATATGGTCAACTCCGGGCATGGATGAAGGGAAGTTGGTAACGCGATGTTGCGAAGTTTTCGCAATAGCAAAAGAGAACCATAGCTAATCTTTACAAAGTGGACAGCAGAAGCAAAAACACACTGGATCCTCCCCATAATCGCTACAGCTCTCCTTAGCGTCGGAATGATCATCACCTACGTGAGCCTCTCCCCCATTCCTTCCCCTCCTTTCCCTAAATCTCCACCCCTTAGCTTACCTCCCATCCCCACCCACAGCTCGCCTCCTCAACCTACCTCATAGATGCCTACACCTCGCACGCCGCATCCGTAACGGCCGCGAGCACCTTCTTCCGCTTCTTGCTCGGCCCGCTGCTCCCTCACGCGGGAAGCAGCATGTATGCTGCTCTGGCAGTTGGGTGGGGGACGTCGGTGCTGGCTTTCATTTCGGTGGCGTTGTTGCCGTTGCCGTTTGTGTTTTATGGGTTTGGGGAGGGAGGAGAGGGGGGGGGGGGTGGCAGGAGGTTGTTGTGGTGGTTGTTGAGGATGAGAGAGGGGTTGGATTGTCTGTATGGAGAGGCAGTGATGTTTGTGTAGAAATAGCAAGCTACGAAAATTCTCCTCATAAAATGAAGTTGAAGCTGCCTTGACTCAACAAGTATTACGAGAATGTTGTTGTGTTGACTCGGCAAAGTTGCCTCAAGCTGCACAGCTTAGCGAACACCCCATGCAAGCGAGCCCTCCACTCTCAGTCATCTCAGTGAGCGGAATCCACCGGCATCAAAGTTATGCCAGTAGTATTCCTTAGGATTTAAGATCTCAGGCACCTCTTGAAACATTGTCACAAGTTTCACCTATCCCGTAGTCTCTAGTCTACGCTCCATTCACAGCACTAAAGCTCAAGTGCCGAACCTTTGCTGCGTTCATCAGGCCAGGCAACCCAGAGCACCTCCTCCCACTTTTAATCATCCCATTCCACTCCAAGGGTCTTTCTCTATTCAAAGGACGGGATCTCCACATGCCAGTGATGGAGGTTCGAAATAGGTTGATCGACGCATTTATTTACTAGATCAGTATTCGAACAACCAGGATGCTTGTGTCACATTATTTTTTTGTCATCAATTCCATGGCGTGGTATGCCAGGCACTGACGGTGATATTAACGGGTACCTTAAACCGGGGCGAAAAAAGATCAGGTCGAGGTCTAGAACGATCATCTCGATGTCATCGAACAATGCGGCATTAACAGCAAAGCACAGCAACGAGACGGAAGGTTTATTACCAAGCCAAATGAACCTCGATAGTCTCGATAACAGCAGAACCCGGTTCTGACAACTTGACAGGCTCAACCATCACATCGAGAAGCATGGATTCGCAAAACAGCCAGAAGTGCAAATATTGCAGGGCGTTTGGATTGATTATCGTCGATTTATCCGCGCCTATGCGACGATATCCTACTCGGTCGATTCCTACATGTCGTAGTAAGCTACGGTCTCGACCGAAGGAGACACAGACAGACACGTCTCTTGGTTGCCTACCTACGCCTTCAATTTACGGGGCATGGAGGGGTAATTCGTCCTGGCCTTATCGATAACGGAATTTATAGTGGATCTGCAACGTGCGATGTCGTGCGCTTCGGACAATGTGAGGCATATCCTTGTCTCGAGGCGGCGACTGGTCGATCGGTCCTGGTCCTGATGTGATTAACTGGAGTTTGTGTATCGAGGCCCAATTTTCTGCTTCCCAGCGCTGTATCAAAAGCTATCTTGCTGGCGATGTTCGAACTGGAGGGATGGCTTCATTGAGGATGACGTTCGATAGACTTTTCTTATGACATCAAACCCAAACATCATCTCTTGAGGAAGATGCGGTGAACTAGCTCCGATGCAAGGCGACTGCAACTCAAGCCGCTCGCTTGCAGCAGCATTGTCCCACGCTTCCCCCAGCTTTAGAGAAGGTTTATGGAAGCTTCTGCACAGTGGAAGGAAGGAAGAAGTAATTAACGAAGCTGGTGTGCAGCAGGCCGGAAAGGCACCTGGGTAGCACAAAGTCTTATCAGCCCCGTATGGTCAACACGGGCAGGAAGGTGTGCTTGCTGTTCCCCGGTTATGACATCTGGGCATTCTGTGGCTATTGCTCTTAACCTCTTAACCTAGGAGGGTGTGGGTGTGGTACCCCCAAGCTACCTACCTTGGAAACCTGCCCTCGCCTAAGATTGATACCAAAACATGTGAAAAGACGAATCGAATCGATGACTCTTAGGAATTGGCGTCTGTAAGCCACAGCGTGGGGCTGCATGCACTGGAGGGCCCAAAGAGATGGCATGGGAGCTGGAAGGAGGCTGTTTGAGGAGCTTATTGGTTAGACGGGGAAAGTCACCTCATCGGCTCGATACTTTTTGGGGGTCGGAGGGGTCTTAGTATCCTGGAGATGATGGATGGATTCGTACTTGATGTCCGGAATCGAGGGAACAGTTGCGCTCGTATGTAGGGATGGGGTGATGGAGTGATGGACGACTTTGTCATTTCCACGGTAGGAGCTGATATAAATAAATATATTGGAGATTGTCTTGTCCTGATATCGGATACGATTTGAGGTGGTGTATCGCTTGTGATGGTGGGTTGATTGTTGGGAACGTGAGACAGACCTAGGCAATTATAGTATAATATCGGAGAGTGATCGGTATAATACAGCACAGCAGCCGCAAGTGCAATTGCATCGCATCCAGGAAGTGGGGTGAAGCTGGTACAAGTGCAAGGGGGGATGGATATCATGGTTGCCAGCCATGACTTAACTCGTAACGATCAGGAGAAGGTAGGAAAGAAATGTGAACAGGTCGATGATTGTTTTGAAATCTTTCTTTGGGGTATTGAGTGAAGAACAAAGTAAATAATAACAATAATAAGTGTTGAGCTGCACTTACTAGTCACCTTTTACGGGGAGTAGAGCTTCTTACCTTGGCTTGCCCCTCGCCTCGCCAACAACGCTGCCTTCTACGGGAAGTCAATCCACAACCCCTCCAACGGCATCGGCACCATCCCGACAGTGATGCTTCCACTACAACCACTACTATTGCAGGCAACGCAACCCTCAAACACCACTCACAGCTTCTTCGTGACAGTGCTACTTGAGTCGTCTCTCAAGACTGGTGCAGCTCCCCTCCACCAGCAAACACCAGCCGTTTCAACTCTGCAGCTTTCTCTGTTACCCTGCTCTAGCTCTTCCTGCTCTTTACGATTCAATTGGATTCGACTTGTCCTCTTATGGCAATATTACCACCTACCTTATTTGCACTCTCGATCCCTTCTTCCCTGTCTCCCGGTCTCTGAGCCAATTGCAACCAGCCCACCCTCGCCAAATCCGATCCGGGCCAGAAGCAGTGCTATCCAGTCCAAGCAAAGCAAACAACCCAGCCAGCCAGCCAGCCACCCCCCGTCCCGCCCGCATCCCAGAAGTAAAAAAATTCAAGAGGGAGCAAATATCTTACTACTACTACTTACCGGTCCGATCACCTCACCTCACGTCGGCCTTCCCCTTCTCTCCTCTCTTCTTTCTTCACGATGACCTCTCAAATCACCGATACTATCAAGGACAATGCCACGAGACCAGAGTCCCAGTCCGCCTCCTCTTCCTCCCGTACCGCCGAACGTAAGATATGCCCCTCCTTCCTGTTCGGATTTTGCTTTTTCCAGTGCAGAACCACCAACGAGTAAGAAACAGTGCTGACATCCTGTGCTTTGCAGTCGCCAGTACAAAGAAGAAACTGTAAGTTTACCGGTTGCAGTTTATTTCCACATATTGAGTATTTTCTGAGTACTTTTCACCAAAAAGTGCTTGGCAGATATTTACAAACAACTGATTGACCTTTCCACAGCCACACATCTCTTCGAAACTTCCCCGATTTTCCTATAAAAGGAATTGATTTCGTCGACATCCTCCCTCTCTTCGCCGACTTCGAAGTCCACACCCAACTCATCCGTGCCCTCGAGCTCGAGGTCCTGCAGTTCAGCAATGGAGTCAAGCCAGACGTCGTAGTCGGACTCGATGCGCGAGGCTTCCTCTTCGGACCAAGTCTAGCCCTACGTCTCGGAGCTGGCTTCGCACCTGTTCGAAAGCGCGGAAAGCTGCCTGGTCCTACATCCGAGGCTTCGTTCGAGAAGGAATATGGTCAGGATTTCTTCCAGATCCAGGCGGATGCTATCAAGAAGGGGCAGAAGGTGTTGGTGGTTGACGATATCATTGCAACTGGTACGCAGAACCATACACGAGGGCATTACATGAAGCAGGGGATAATGGCTAATTAATACAATAGGAGGATCTGCTGCAGCAGCCGGTCAACTCGTCCAGCAACTCGGCGGCGACCTACTCGGGTTCCTCTTCATCCTCGAACTCGACTTCCTGAAGGGCCGCGATAAGCTCCCCGCACCAGTCGTAACTCTCCTCTCGGACGACACGAAATAAATGAAACCGAAATCAAATCTCTGCATTTACAACAACTTCTGGATATCTCTGTTTTCAGGACGGGGTGGCTTGTTTGTCTCTCTTTGGCGTTTGGAGGATCGTGGGACACATTCGACATAGACAGCATTGCATTTCAAAGTCTCGAGATACAAGGGTCCGGATGCACAGCGAGCGACGTATTTAATGGTGGGAATGGTATGCATACAGACTTAACATTTTTGGGAAACGTGGGAGGAATGAAGGTGTGGATGAATGGATATGTGACATAGCGCACTTGCAAGCATGCTACATTTGCACTTTTGCGTACCTTCCGAGGCAAGTCCTCAAGATGAACGAACAACATCAGAAAAGTTTTTCCTGCAAGTTTTCAACTCCGTTGCCATCCAATCGCCCTTTTTGACGGGAGTTGCATGAAGAGCTGTCCCGCGAGTCAGGGTTGACAAGAAAAATAATTTGTTGAGCAGGGACACCAGTCAGCCAGTATTCACAATGGACGCCCTTCTCAATCTCCTTGTTACTCGTCGCATGCTCTCAAGCTAGGATGTGTGACTGCTATCGTGAACTGATAGAACTCAGCTCAAAGTCTGCTCGATAGACAATGTGGTACCCCGCTATGAGGGGTAAATCGCTCACGTGAGTATATTTAATGTCCTGTTTTTCTGCAAATATTGTTTCTTCTATTCAGCAAAGAGAATTGCCTTTTGGGGTAAAGGATTGCGGTCCTCAAATTTCTACGTCTGAGATTCCCAATTTCAAGGCCTTTCACATGCTGTGTCTGCTTCTTTCTGCCTCTCGTTCCTTCCATGTGAAATACCACGGCAGTATGCATCCTGAGCGTACGAAAGTACAAGGTATACGTTTGCAATGTTCTAGGTAGTTGTAGCATAGCTAGTTTGGCTTGATACCAGTATCTTCGCCAAAGTCCCTGACATACTGAGTGATGCTTACTTCCAGCTCTAGGTACGTATGAACCAAGTCTTGGTTAATCATTCGTAACAAGCATATTACAAGGAGTTTAATGAAGGACGACAGTTGGACAAGGTTTCTGTTAGTGACCTTCCATCTACTTTGATAGCATGAAAGGGGTAGGGTAAGTATTTATATGACTTGCAGACTTGAGGATGTTGGTGGAGAGAAACTCTAAGGCCATTGTACGAAACTAGAATGTCTTCACTAGCCATTAAATATGTGAGGTAGCTCATAACTAATGATTCCAATTGATGCCTGACTGAACATTTATGAACAGAAAAAGCTCGAAACTACAAATGTCCTGGACAAAAGAGTGATAAAGCCAAGGCAAACCTATTTCGCTTATCTTCACGTGTCAAAAAATAAACTTTCATTGCCGAAGTCATCCCGAGTATCAACATCCCAGCCAAAGCAGCACAGCTCACCTCACATGTGTCGCAGCCCTCCTCTCCACTGCCTCGCAACCTCAGCAAAAATGCTCGCATCCCATCTGTACATATAGTGCGAGAAATCAAGCACACACAAACCCCATCAGCATTGCTTTGTTATGCCGTCCTTCTTCGCCTTTCAACAAGGCACCGAATCCCGCCTGCTGCCCGCCAGCGAGAGCTCCCCTTTACTAGGCCGCTTCCGCGCCGTTCCCGACGCGCAGCGACGAGCTCGGAGGAGCAACAGCGGCGGCTTCCTTGGAAGCTTGACTGGTGGGAGGGGCTTGGGACGTCGGTATAGTCTTGTTTTTGGAGGGGCCGGTGCTGGGGACGATGATAGTGATGAGGGGGATTTGGTGGATGGGGAGGATATGGGGGCTTTGAAGAGGTGGGGGAGGACGCAGAGGGATCTTTGGCTGGAACCGAAGCAGGCTGTTGTGGCGAGGGTAGTGGATAAGTGGTGGACTAGGTGGGCGGTTCTTGCTGTGCTGCCGGCTGTTTTGGTGAGTGGTGTAGACTTTGGAGTTGGATTTGGATATGGGAGGGAAAGACTTGATGGGATCGAGGCTAATGGTTTGCAGGCTGTTGCATGGTGTGCCTTACCTTTTCCACAATACGAATTGCCGGACGACGATGAAGCCGATGTGTTTGCTGCGTTAGGACATAAAACGCCAGGTCACGGAGAAGCTCTAGTAGAGATAAACTTCTGGTTCTTCTTATTCGTGTACTACGGATTCTACAATCTGACGGCACTGATGTGGATTACGAAAGTTTTCAATATCTACAGTCTGAATTGGTAAATCTCTTCCCTGCAGATCATATGCAACATTCTCACAATATGCAGGTGGCCGGAAAGTCTAGGATTTCCATTTACTGTTTCCGTCATAGCAGCTATCTCGGTAGCTGTCCCAATTCCAATATACTACTTCCCGCAACTCCGTCAGTTCACAGTACACAACACTGCATGGATATGTTGGACTTTCTTCACAATGGGTATGCCTCTAATATTGGCATGCGGTATTCTCCTCAACCATGAGCGGCATCTCGGTCTTCGGAATTCGTTATCAGATACGCAGCGAATATTCACTTCATCTTGGTGGACTGGAGATAATGACACCTTTTCTGGGAGAGAACGTCCTCGGAGACCACAAGCTCAACAGTCTATTTTCGATCCAAATGCGCCACTTGAAGTTGCACTGGCATCAGACAGTAATCGTGAACGAGACAGAAACCTTGCGTTAAGAAAACGATGGCTACCGGCTAGTTTCATGCGATTCATTTGGTTCTGTGCTGCTCTCTACATTGCTATGATGGCATATGTGTTGGGAGAAGCTTATGCGGAGATTTATCTGAGAACCCTGCCACACAACACATTCCAAACGATTGTTTATGTCTACACCTGGGTAGTAACAGTTCACTTGCTAGATGCTCTGACAGGCTGGATATTGGGAGGCAACGAGGGCGAGAGAGTTGGAAGCTACCCTTTGGGATGGATTTTCAAGCTGTAAGCTCCACTGATCCGCTTCCCTGGAACTCAAACTAACTATTGCAAAGTTACTTCTTACTTACCTATCAAACCTACGTCCGTGCCTTGTACGCCCGCCTACGTTCTCCGCAGCAATTCATCCTGCTCCAAGTCCTCTCATCCAGCCTCCTCATCATCCTCGCCCCTTTGACAATCTCAAAGCCCTTTCACTACGTCATTTCGGTTCTGTCCATCAACGGTCAGACTCTCCATGAATACCAGAAATTCTGCGCCAGAAACATCTTTCTGCGCTCTGCCGCCGAGAATGTTTCTATGCTAGCATTTCTCGGATCGATTCTAGTATTGCATTACGGCAGCAACAAAGACGTTTACCCGTATTTTGCATTTGATCGAAAGCCCGCTGGGGACGTCAATCCAGGTCCCATTGCTGGCGGAGATGCTTATGATTTTGGATTGACGTTCTATGCCTCGATCGTGACATGGGCATGCGAAATTGTGGCAGCATGGGTCGTACGCCGGATTCTTTGGTATGGGTGGAATGTTGACGTGACAGGCGAGGCCAAGCAGGACCTGGGGACGTGGCCAGAACTTTTACCTACAGGTGTTGTGGTCATGGTTCATGTGCTCCAGAACATGTTATTCTCCATCGTGCGGTTGAGATTTCATTGATGAAGATTGAGGGGTGTGGGGGGTTTTCTTGTTCTTTTCTGCATAGCCTGCGAAACGTCTTTTTTGACGGTGATGGTTGGATGCCGTGTTTTGCATTTCTCAGCGTGGAGTTTTTTCGTGGTGTGCAGTTTCCATTTGATACCCTGTTCGTTCAATGCGGTTCTAGAAGAGTTGGTGGAATTTACATACCCAAGTTAATTTTAATCATGATGTGTTGATGAGATTCTCTTTCATTTCTTACTTCGTCAATTGCTGTGTCAGGCTCGATACGTTCAACCTGGCTCTTGCTGTCTTCTAATTGAAGAGATAGCTGGACAGTCCAGTGGTATCATCGTCCAATTTCAGACAATCGCAACGCCATGTCTTGCCTGAGCTTAAGCCTCACGACCTATCCATTGGATGTCGCGATTTTATCCTTCATTAAGGACGATCATGCCTCTCTTGAAATCGACCTTGCAAAAAGCTTGGTCACTGATTTGGTGCTCAACACGGCAGAGCGTGAATGCCAAGACCTCGTGGCTTGAAGCTGAGCATCCCTTTCGAAAACCTAGGTTCGGTCGTTCAGCCTCGTGTATTGAGTAACTCTTTTATCATCAGCTATTTCCCATGAAAGGCGGTAGATTTAAGTTCCCTTAAATCTTCTCTCAACGAACAGCAAAACACCAAGATGCTGCACTCCTTCCCCTCCTCGCTCCTCTTTCTCCTGGGCTTCTTTGGCCTCAATGTAGCTCAAACCGTAGCACCGTTTCCAACCCATGACTGCAGCAACCAGATTGTCTACACTGGTTCTACTGCCTGCGATAATGTCTTGACAGCCTGTTGTGGAGCACCCGGAGTGTGCTGTGCAGGTGGCTGCTGCCCCTTCGACGCGATCTGCGTCTTCGAGGGGACTGCAGATGAAGCGTGCTGTCCCATATCGGATAGCACAGCTTGTGGAGCTGCTGCACCTGTAAGTGATATCTGATACTCCATTTTCGTCAGAATTGCTGAGCAGTAGCGATTAACGAATACATGAATGCCGGCTAACACGATAACCCAAGCCCTCCACAACTCCAAAAACCTGCCCTGAACCCTTCGCCGCCAACATCCCCTGCTCAGGAGTCGACTCCAGCTGGTACTGCGATGCCGGCTGCACCTGTGCCGTCAACATAGACGGCGGCTGCAATTGCCTCGCCAACAGCGGCTGTATTCCATCAGGCTCGTCGTCTTCCTCAACACTACCTGATACTCCGACGAGCTCGTCTGTAGAGCCGGAACCAGCAGCTTCGTCTTCATCCGAATCGGATGTAGAGAGCCAGACTACTAGCTCCGATGCGGAAAGTACGACGACCTCGGATAGTGTGGTTACGACTACCAGCTCGAGCGGCGTGGTGACTTCGACTGTTACTTCGGATGGGGCGGCGGCGGCGACGACGACGAGTCCAGGTAATGGTGCGGAGAGATTGAATGCTTGGGAGAGCTTAGGAAATATGGTTGGACCCCTGGTGGCTATTATTGCTTTGGCTTGAGGTCAGATTTCCTGTAGTCTGAAGAGAAGTAAAAAGGTTACTCTTTGGACTAATCAATTGTGTTTTGATTCATATCCGCTTTCTAATTATATCGAATGAGAGAAAGCACTGGAAGTGATCGCAGGATTGTACTTAATATGACCTCCATTTGAAAGGAATGAATGGCAATAGTTTCTCACTTATGTCATGGCAACGCGATGTTTTGATCGCTGCCAAGGACTTTACCTCGCTTCCAATTCTCGCTTCGACAAGTAACAGCCAAGCAAAACAAAAACAATCACCTGCACACCAGAAAACAAGTCCCAGAAGAATCATAGTTGGATCAAACATGTTTCTTGAGATCTGTAGATGAACACTTACAAATCATCAATCTCTTTCAAGTCAACAGCCAATAGATCGTAATCTGGTCGGAGGAAGATGCGGAGCTTAGATGAGTCACTTGGTACATTTGATCGAATCTGATTATAAGGTTGTATTGGGCGGCATCCTTTTAAGATTGAAACGATGCAAAATTAGTTCCAACGCCATAATATCAACTTTGTAAGGCAAGCAATGCGAAGTGGCCCCCAACGACAGGTCTGGCAGTAAATCCGCCTCCAAAGCTATTTTCACATCAGCATTTTCCCTCTCTTCCAGAAAACAAGAAAAACTCACTCTCCAGTTTGAACATCATACCAATCGGTTAGAGCCTTGTTAGTTGGAGTCTCGTTAATCCACGTCGCCAAATCCGAAATAAACATTGTCTTCGTCGAGTCCGACGCGATGGCAGCAGTCCACATTTCCCAGTCGCTCTTCGTATAGTTGTGTCTTGTATCCAGTGGCACGCCATACTTCTGTTCGACCGTTGGGTAAAATGCGCTCTGCATATCGTACACGCTCTGAGGGACGAAGTTGAGGTCCAATAGCCTGTCACCGTACAAGTTGTAGAGCAGGCCATGTGTGTCGTTCATGCCGTATGCGAGAGTGGTGTGTGGTGGATTGGCATCATGGGCAATTCCTAGCGTCTGCCATTGTGTAATGTAGTCTTGAGCGATATTCGTATAGTTTGCTCCATCTACTGAGTTTCCCGTCAAGTTTGCGATCACTGCCATGGCTTGAATTCCAATGATTCCTTTCAGAGCAAGATCAGTTTGGTTTGCAAGGCTACCAGCAAAGTCGTCAGTTGAGATCTGATCGGCTGGAATCAGGGCTTCGTCGATGAGATATTGGGTCCATTGTTTCAGGATATCGTAGTGCTGGCTGAGGTACGCATTGTCGTTATTCCTTTGCGCATATGCCAGTGTCATGATGAGCATATTCCCGCACTCTTCTAAAGGCTGTGGCTCGTCTTTTCCATCAGGATGGCCAGTGGCATTCGGATAGTGAGCACCGAGATCGTGCATCGAGTACCTATTGGGATACTGGCCGGACTCCTGATTCTCGAAAAGAGGATCAAGCATCAATTTAGCGAGGGAGGGTTGAAGATACAGAAGGATCGGGTAGAATGGGAAGATAACGTCCACTGTCTGTGTGTTCCCGTCCGAACTGATCTCCTTCAGGAAGAGATATTGTTTACTAGAGTTGCCAACTAGCTGCGTGGCGCCCAGTGCCTGTCGAGCTGATAGAGAGGTGATCATCAAATAATCTTGCCCACCTGCAGCAATGGAGTCTGTTGCAATCTTGCTATCAAGCGCAGTCGCAGTGCTTGATGCTGTGCTATAATCGTTATAGACAAATGAAAGCTTAGGGTGTCAGTATCAAGTTTGCACGATGCTGGGTGTTTACTTACAGCTTCTGTCTCGCTTGAGAAGTAGCTCGTCCACAACGAAGCAAGTGGCACAACACCAGTAGCACCGTCAAATTGAATGGCTTGTTCTTGTGTAAGGCCAATGGTATACAGAGTATTGACAGATCCAGTGACTGCGCCGAGGTCTACTGAGAATCCGAAGACTGGGTAGTTTTGATTGATGGGCCTATAGTTCGTATCTTTGGTGTTGGCCAGTTTTCCGTTGGACTGGAAAGCCCCACGAACATCCACATCAGCACCAGATTGATAAGTGAGCTCACCAGAGTCTTTGGTAGCCCAGTACCAGTATCCCCAGTCAGCTTGGTCGTTTGTCTCGCTGAATTCCAATTGTGTTTGTCGGTAGACCCTGTGGAACGCAATATCGTCGCTCGTGACGTCGTATTCCCATTGTGCGACTGAAGAGTGGTCACCAGCTACCCATTCTAGGCAATTCGTCAGTCCCATGCATCTCAATTTGAAGGAAGAAGTTACCAGCAGATATGTCAGTGTAAAGTTGCACATCATGTGAGTTCCCATCCGAAGATTGTACACCAACATCTAGGTATGAAAAGATCAGAGATTGCCGTTTCTGGTCCTCCGGGGTGATAGGCGACAGAAACGTGATATTCATCTCGACCTTCCCACCAACATCCATGGTAAAGACACTTCTGGTCGAAGTATACTCAAATGCTTTCTGGGTGACGCTTTGAGGTCCAGGATTTCCCATCCATGTGTAGGTCGTTCCATCTACCATTATCATGCCTACCCAGGCAGCTATTTGACCTCTTGGGACTTTGTCAGTCATTGCTTTCATAACATGAAATGCATACATACGCCCAGAATTGCGAATACTGTCCAGCCAAAAATCCTCCATTTCCGCCGTCACTCCCAGCGAACTGGTAAAGATTCAAATAAGGTGACTTGACTGCAAGAGGAATCGCAGGCGGCCGTGCAGGAGAGAAGGTCCATGCTGAAGTGATTTCGAGAATCGTTACTGAAAGTGCGAGAATTCTGCCGAAGGTGTTCATTGTTGTGATGTCCTGAGTTCGATTTGCGATTCCTTCGGGCTCTCACTTGAGATGTCGTCGAACGGTGCACTTACTGCGGAGGAGCGTCTGACGAGAGCGTTGTCTGTCCGGAGTATGGTGCACAGCCCCAGCAGTAACAAAAGATGTAAAAATGGAGCGAGAAAGCTGGACGAAAGAACAGAAAAAGAAGACAAAAATCAAAGTGAAGTGAACAAAAAGTAGCGAGATCTTTTAGATATATCCCCTACACACTTTTGTACTTGTATAAGCTTCGGTACGTGATGGGACGAGCGCATGATGTCAAGTTCAGGGGAAGCTTTTGAGGGATCTGCATCACGACAGGAGTCATCTGGCCTAGCTCATCCTTTTAAAGCTTACATGTCATGAAAGGGTCGAGGTCAATCCTTCGGCTTACCAAACTAAGTCATGAAGAAATGGCCGAGCAAGTCGTGAAGTTTGTCAGAGATGTTTGGACGAGAGAGCGAGCTTTGAATCCAGGATCGACAGACCCTTTGCTAGCCTCATGGGGCTGAGATGAGCCTTTCTTCGCCGTTTCCCAACAGAACGCCATCCCGTAATTGCCGATTCAAAGGAAGTTGGACGAATCGGAGCTTCTTCTTCAGGTCTTAACACGATGGTGGCTTTGGGATAAGCTTTGCTTAGAGTTCGGGTCAGATGCACCGTGTAGGACAAAATTCACTAAATTTCAGAACAGTCCGCAGTGGAATCGGTTAGCCTTTCAAACTTTGTGAAGCCTCGGTAGCTTCCCCAGTGTGACTTTCTTCGTTACTTCCTCCGTCCGAATAAAACCAGTGTGGCCCCGACGACTGAACAAGTATTTCTCTCTACATGACCTCATTGGAAAGCCCTGAAGCGGAAGGTGGAACAAAAAGATGTCTCGAGGGCGAATCCGATGACCTTGTCGACTTGCCCCAGGTCTTACACCGTCCAAGCGAAAACTTGAAGCGAGAGGTCAGGGGATGGAAAAGGGGGAGGGGTGGGGTGAAGATCAACCCCGCATGTGCGACCAGACTCACCTGCACGATGCATGCCATGGCATGGCATGGTCAGATGCGGGGAAAGAAGCTCAGATGTTGTGGAACGGACCGAAAAGACTTTACAGTGCAACGTTGTACCTTGATTTGGGAGATGGAAGAGTGATGAGGAATTCTGAATATACCGTCATACCCGAATGTATCAAGTTCGAGTCGGAGGTAGAATGCAAGTCTACTACAATATCATTAACCTACTGATCGCCTACCATGATTCAAGAATGCTTCCAGTACAAAATCATTCTCAAATTTCAAGCAGACTCTACTAAAACTTCATGGTAAAAATAGAAACAAGATCATGTTGATGTAAAATTCAATGCACATCCAATAAGAAAGTGATATGTAACACCCAAAACCCATGCCGTATTTCCGCTCCTGTCCTCCACATAGCACATCTAATATCCCCCAAGAACAACCTCAAAAACGCTCGGATTCCCATCCCAAACCGCCCCCGCCAGATCACTCGACCCGGACGCACCCACATCATCGTACGGAAACGCATACCCCCTCCCATCCCCATTGACGGCATGAACCACCCTCGAGTAGTGATTCGTGACTCCCCCGCCCCCAGTATAATACGCAGCTGGCGTTCTCCCCGGCTGGAGATTATCCTCCAGCAACGTCGACCTGTTAAGCGCAGCAGCAAGTCTTGCAGTGAGATTTCCCATTGCTTCTGTGTTGGTGGGGTACCCTGCAAACGGACCGGTAGAGCAGGAGAAGATGTCGCGAGCTGAGGGCTTGGAGAAGGCACCGATGGAGGGAAAGGTTAGGAGGTTGGTGGTGGGATCGACTGTTGCGGCGAGGGTTCCCCACTGGGCTTGTGTGTCGACATATAATGTGTCTCTCTTGTACCGTTCCCAGACGGCATTTACATAAGTGTCGTAATAGCCTTGGAAAAGGGATCCATCCATTACCATCGCCGTGTTAGGACTTAAAGCCCGTAGAATACTCCCGTCTTTACTGCGCACAATCAAGCGGTCCCAACCTTTCCCATCTTTGGCATTCTGGGCTACGAGTCCGTCACAAGCGCGTTGGAGTCCGTCTTTTGGGATACCAGTCACGCTCTGCTTGCCACCAGAGGCATTGCTCAGGTTCAAGGCTATGGGGATGCTGATGAAATCCACGTAAGAAATGTTGGCAAAGAGCTGGAAATCGTTGAATGTGAACTCGCAAAATCCCCAGTTCTTGCCGTAATTTAGGTCAGATGGATTGCTGACGGAAGGCTCGACGAGACCTGGGCCAGGATTGAGGAGGAATGTCAGGACATCGTTGATGCAGAACCAGATTCTGCCGCCCGCAATTCTGGGGATGGTCACGGAAGTGCTGGAGCCTGGTGGGCCGAGGGGAATCGAGCAGTTAACTGCCAAGGAAGCACCGGTGGAAGATGGAGATTCAGGATAGTATGGAGTGCGGCCATCAGCTTGGATGAGGATGAAGCGGTAGCCGTTGTCGATTGCGAGGCCTGTTATATAGGCGTTGACGTTCCGAAAAGAAGTACGATTGACGAGGGAGATGTTGAGAGTAGGACTTGTGGTGGTAGATGCCATCGTTCTTGATTCAACAAGATATATAAATGTAAATAAGAAGTCTTAGCCTTGAGTTCCTCGCAGACTGAAAATGCGGTAATGATAAGAATGCCAGTAGGGCGAGGGATCAGCTATGAGCAGATATACAAATGGAAAGCAGAAAAGCTAGCATGGTGTCTCGCGCCGAGAGCGCATGCTGCTCTAGTTCAAGACCATGGTTTAGAAAAGCAAAAACATACTAGACGGTAGTAGAAACTTGCGCCTTGAAAACCTACCGCCGAGATTCCAAGACTGCTCAAGTGTGCTAACCTCCTGATCTAGAGAGACGTAAAAACAATTGAGAGAGGGCTAGGATATGGAACAAGAGGTACGTCAACGTGCTTAAAAAACGCCGATCTTATACATGGCGAGTAATAAGATATCAGATCCATGTAGGAGATAATATGGGAGAAAGAACACACGGTTTGAAAATTTTAAAAGTTAGGATAGAGACTTTGAACAGCAAAGGGAAATGTGGCTGACTTGTGTTGCCTATGATCCTGATGACACACAGCCATCGTGACCCCCAAGTTGTGTGCCACGAGCAGGGAGAAGAACCCAGGTAAGAAAACACCTCGAGCAAATGGGCCATTTAGATTCCACATACTGCACTAATAGCTTCAGCTCTGAAGATATCGACTTATTGAAACAAAATGCTAGGAACAATCTTAGTCATTATTCAATTAGCATCAGCCGGTAAATGCCATTAGCCAAACTCCCATTTTGCCTCCCAACTCCCCCATATCATGTTTCTAAGCATACCAGATTTTCATGCAACATCGTAATATCGTAAATCGTAATGCTCGTAACGGTTGCCCATTAATCAAGAGCTCTCCTTCAGCTTTCCACAAGTAGAGCAGGTCCACCACTTCTGTTCCATAATCGTTGTGCATTGAGAGCATGTCCAGGTCTGTGTCTGTGCTCCTGGATGCTGAGCTGTAGAAACCGGCTCCTTTCTTCGTTCTGCTGCTGCTATCTGCTTTGTGACCTCAACCGGTCGTTCGGAAGTACACGCATCACAGGCAAGGAAGTTGATGGGGTTGTGGAGAGTGCAGACAGGACATGTCCATCCGCTTGCAATAGGTGGAGGAGCAGGTGGATCAGGAGACTGGATTGGGTAGGCTGATCGAGGCTTGAGAGGTGCTGCGGCTGGAGCTGGAGTTGGAGCAGGTGCTGTGGCTGCTCTTGATGGTAGTGATTTAGGCTTCGGCTTCTTCGAGCCTTCAGCCACGAGACGGCTTACAGGTCGGTCAGAGTGTTGTCTGACTGGTGGAGCTTTTGTCTTGGACTTTGCCGGGGAATCTGTCGTCTCTCTCTTAATAGCTGTAGCTGTAGGTGTCGAAGGACCAACGTCGCCACCTCCATTACCTGTTGGGTTCGCCGGTGTTGGTGGGATGTAGGAATTTCCATACTCCTTCTTCTCGTCCTCTTGAACCAGATCCCAGAGAGCTTGAGCGATTGCTCGGTCATTTGCCTCGTCTTCTTCAGCCTTTGTTTTGAATCCACTCTGAGTAGCAGCGTCCGCTAGAATCTTGATCTCATTGTCGTCCTTGTTTCCAGATCCACAACCCTTCAGCACCGTATTTCGTCTCTCAATAGCATCCACTATGACTCGACGAATATCCGTACCGATTGGGACTGGCCGTCCACCAAGTTTCTGACCCGATCCCGAATATAGTGTACGTCGCTTCTCCGCAGCATTACGAGCAATGCGCCGTGCCTCATCTCTCGGAACTCCGCGACCACCAAGTCTATGACCATCAGACAAGAATCCCTCCCCGGTATATCCTTTCGACAACAATCCCTCGTATTCTTTTCGAAGTTGGTCCCATAGAGCGTGGAAATTCGCATCGTGTGGTCCGTGAACATTGTGTGATAGCTCGTGGAGCATGGTGTCGACAACCTGCTCCATAGGCAGGAACTGGTTCTTGTCACCGGGGTACCGCAGTCGAAGACATATCTTCTGACCTCTATTCTGATTGATTCCTGTACGCATTAGCAGGTTTTGCGCGCAAGATTATGATTGCGCTCACCTAAGAGATTTTGTTGGTCAGGGTAGAATTCTGCGAGAGTACCGACTGTCCAGTTACGCGCTCTCATAAGCGGCTTAACCAGAGATGCGATCTTCTTCAAAGCATGCAGAGCTTCTTTTTCGCGAGGAAACTGGGCAAGATGGGAGTACTGCGAAATGAGGGCATCGTGTTCCGGCATGTTGACTTCCTTGCCACAAGGCTGCTGTCTCCGCGGTACTCGTCAAAGGGTGATTCGATTCTGTGGTGAGTATGCGTGAGGAAGGAAGATACAAAGAAAAGTAATAAACTCCCAGTCAACGAAACGAATATCTGGAATACTTTAGAACGCCTGCGCTCTGTGTTGGTTGGGGATGAAGTGCATAGGTAATCAAGAGGCGAGGCTGAAGCTCTACGTGGGCTTGTGTTGCCTTCGAAATGCTAACCGCTTCCGGAAAGTATAGGACAACGAGCAAAACTAAACATTTGCACATAATAATTAGAAATTCGCTACATGTTTTATTGGGATATCATCTTTAGTGCGAATGAAGTTTAGGCGATTTATCTGCAAGCTGAGATGAAACGTTGCAAAAGAGTACCTCATTCCCAAGAGCTAGCTCTATGAACTCTTAGCAGGTCAACGAGTAGGATATCAACTTATTTTATTATCTGGTTAGCAGCTACTGTCCTCCTTCTCGTTCTCCTTCTCGGTCTGCTCCTTCTGCTTCTCTCTTTTTTCTATTGCCCTTGATGTTTTGATTGCACTACTGAGCACATGTGTGTTTTATCTCTTCACCTTTGTCGCTAGAGACTCCTCGAAAGCTTTCAACTCCTGCTCGTCCCTCTTGACCATCTCCCAGCTCTTTGCCATTTCAAAAGCCCTCGGCAAGTACCTGATCTTTCTCCGAACTCCTTTCTTCACAATCTCGAGATCCATCGCGGCGTTATCATCGTCGACGCATCTCCACTCGTGCGAAGAACGTAGGATCTCGTCGCCATCCATCAAGCCCGTAAATCCTGCTCGACTGTCCATCTTCAAGCCTGTCACTACCCCCGTGCTGAAACTCTCTCTATCCATACCAAAATCGAGAATAGGCTGGTCGAATTGCTTGAGGTAATGAGTTTTGGCTCCATAGAGGGATTCTGGGAGTAGGATGATGGTTCCGTTGCAGAAATCATCATATCGTTGTTGTATCTCACCGCCCATGATAGGAATGAGGAATTTTATCCACTCCTTTATTCCATGAGCGTCACCACGGGACTTGTTGTTTGCTAGTGGAATCATGGCAATGTCTTCGACTGGGCGGATTGTCTTTAATTTGCCCTTAGCTAATTGTCTTGCTCGCATGTCTACCCCTACGACAAACGCCCATGCCCTGGCGCCGACGTGTTCTCTCGCGTAAGCATTCGTGGGTGCAAGTTTGAGAATATCCTCAAACGGTAAACTGATGAGCGGACTGGTGTAATATCTGGTACAAAGCATGTTTATAGTTGCTTCTGCATCACAAACAAGTCGTAAGCAATTGCCTCCGGTTTGGTGAAGAAGAAAAGAAGAAGATCATGCGCCACACCGATACATACGGAAATAGTGTCCTGATCGAGGTCCTTGATGACGGAACGGCATGTAGATTGACAGGCAATTCTTGATCCCTTCATAAAGCCAGTCAACACCTTCCACAGCCGAAGGCCCAAGCCAGATATGCGACATTTCGTAGGCCATTCGGCGAATTAAGTCATAGTCTTTGGCTTTTCCAATTTGGTCATCATAATTGAAGATGTGACTATGCCCGAACGAAGTGCCACCGAAGGACTTATAGCTGCTTGTGTAACGAACGAAGCTACGATGTGGTGTCGGTTCAACCAAGCATTGCTTGATACCTTTGGGAACATTGGCGAAGAAAGGGTGGTCGATGTCCTCGGACTCATTAACATCCGTCTCGAAGAACTTCTGGACATGGGTGAAGAAGGACTCGTGAATGTCCTTGATCACTTCGATATTCGGCGGTAGGTTGCCAAACCAGTAATATCCATAGTTCGCAGCTGCCCGGGTACCCTCGATCTGCCCAACCATGTACACTGAATCTCTCAGTATACATGCAGCCCCTACACGCTCAATTAGACGAGGTCCTTCACCGTACGTCCATACTGCTCTGGTGCCCTTTGGAGCCCGACTTAGATCCCATTGAACGATGTTGCGGTACTCTTTTGGTGGAGGAACGGGGATGAGAGCAAAACCAGAGCCAAGTAGTCCTCCTTTCTCGCTGTGAAGGCCAAGAACCGGGCCATCGGTTTTGAACTGGTCTTTCGCAGATGGTATCACTTTGTACCTTATCCGAACATCTCCAATACTCTTGCGTGCAGGTAACCAGCTTCGGTCAGCAGACTTTTCCTGATCCTCAAAAACAATGGGTAATGCTCCTTGCTCATCAGAAACGTCAAGTTCTTGCTCAGTACAAACGCATGAAAACGTGGATGGGAAAGTGACAAGTATCTGATCTTGGAGAAGCGCAGGAGACTCGATGATAAGGGAAACAAGGAGGCTGACAGCGTGAGCATTGCTGTCAAATTCGGGCGTGATTAGAACTCCGAGTTTTGGGATGGTAACATCTGCCATTCTAAGTTGTCAAGAATCAACGCGTAATAGAAAGAGGGTTCTGACAAATGAGATGTGAGAGCATGAAGTAACGAAATAAAGAAGACACATGTGAGATGAGAGGAAGTCTACAGCCGGCAGGAAGGGAAGATGCATAGCCAACTGAATCGAGTGATAGCTAGCTTCCTAAATAGGATCAAGAAGCAGTATTCTGTCTGATACACCATATAGTAGAGTCATTTGGTGATGCGACATCCACTCCAACACCTACGGAATGGAAAGAGGGTTTGTAGGTAGCGATCCATCGCCTTCGTTTACAATGACTGTTGAAGAAAGAAGAGTGAAAATACATTTGAGGCGATTGGGTGGAGTGCGGAAGCATCGCCGCCAGCGGCCGAGCTTCCCCGCCTCAAGACGTTGACCATCTCGAGGTTCCATCAACACCACAACCATCTCACTGCATCCTGTATAATTCCATCACCTTGTTGCCTGTCATGTCTGCTGATGATCAAGCATTCTTAGACGTCGTAAGCCAATCCATCTTCTCAAAATACGATACTCCACATTATAGATGAAATCAAAAGACTAACGAAACACAGCTCTCCTCCGTCCCGAACGATATCAAAAGATACTCGAACGACGTCGCTGACTACGTCGACCGCCACCTTGAAAAGGTTTCCAACACCCTTCGTGAAGCACTCTCCTCCTCGCAATGGATCCCCGAATCTGCGCGGCCTAGGCCTCCGCCGCCGCCGCCATCACGAACCTTCAGCGGAACCATAGCCTCATCCAGTACCCTCACCACACAAATTCACCGATGGATCTGTAGGAACAAGATCCTAACGACTGTAATTGTCATAGCACTGGGTGGAGTTACGTATCATGTTATCAAACGGAAATCGAACTACCGCAAGAAGCGCAGAGCGAAGCGTGCAAGTAATGGCGCAAGACTCGAGGTTGTGGTTGTAGCTGGGTCGCCTTCGGAACCTATTACGAGGTCTGTGGCATTAGACCTTGAGAGACGAGGATTTATTGTATATGTGGTGTGCAACACGATTGAGGAGGAAGTGTTGGTACAAAATGAGTCGAGGTCCGACATCAAACCTCTGATGATCGATATTGTGGATGTAAGTACAAATCTTGAGATTTCGCATCCTTTAAATGCTCTATATGAACAGATCTACACACAACGAGAGGTATGCTAACACAAACAACAGCCTTCTAGCGCCCGCGCCTCTGTCGATCGCTTCACAGCACATCTCCAAAGCCCCCATGCCGCCTTTCATGGCGCAAAACACCACCACCTAGCCTTCCGCTCCTTAATCCTCATCCCGTCTTCAACATACCCCTCGCTACCCATCGCCGCCCTCCCTGCCTCAACCATCTCCGACCTCCTCAATACTCGCCTCCTTACCCCCGTCCTAACTCTCCAAGCATTCCTCCCCCTCCTCCAAACTCTTCCTCTCACCCACCCACATCTGCACTCTAGCCCCGGCTCAACACCACAACCATTACTTTCAGCAGAAGGACCCAAACCCTCGATCCTCCTCCTTACACCCTCCATCATTACCTCCCTCTCACCCGCCTTCCACGCCCCCGAAGCTCTTATAAATTCCGCCCTTACGTCCCTCTCCACCGTCCTGAGCGCCGAACTCTCCCCGCTCGCCATCCCTGTTACACACCTCCAGCTCGGTACCTTCGACTTGACCGCTTTCACACCTCATTCTCGAAATACTTCAACGCCGGCTGCGCAGAGAGTTGAGACGCTGAAATGGGATGATAGTACAAGGTTATCGTATTCGAGGAATTTCGTTGCGATGACTTCCACTCATGGGTCCTCGAAATCTGGATCTGGGCTAGGGAAAGGTACGCCATTAAGGGAGTTGAATAATGCGGTATTTGACGCTATTGTAAGAAGCAGGGGAGGTGTAGTCAGAGTTGGGATGGGCAGCGGACTTTATGGGTTTGTGGGGAGGTGGCTTCCTAGCGGGCTGGTGGCGTGGATGATGGGTGTCAGGAGGGTGGATAGCTGTGGTTCTGGCGGTGGGGTAGAGGGACAGTCTGGCAGGGGATTGATTATGGCAAGACCTGGGAGTAGTGAGGGCAGCGAGAGTGATAGGGGGCCTGAGTCGCCTAGGGGAAGAGGGCTGGGAATTGGAGATAGTGAGTATATCTCTGTGTATGGCGAGAGGGATGATGACGAGGGGGGAGATAGAGAGGGCATTTAGATTTGGTGTTTGGAGGATGAATTCGGATTAAGGACATCGGCATGGAGTCGGACAAAGTATGATAGGATAGGATATGACCCGGAGCAGAATCTCCATTCATCAAGCGAGCTTGTAAATACTAGAGCTTTGGCTCACGTCACCCAAGTTCATTTCTTGATATCTGCCCACATCACCACATCTGCACACCCACCCCAATTTAGAAAAGATATGTAATTCACTATCAATCCCTTCCCTTTTTACCTCCTCAATCTTATCTATCTGCAACTATCCCATTCCGGTTTCCGGGCCGCTCTCTAGTCCCAATACATACTATTCCCGTAAATAACCCTATCATTCCGTCTACGAGCCTTCGCAAGTCGACCCGAAAGCAGCATTCTCTCAATCGATAAATCATCGCTCACTTCAGCGGGGTGCATAGCAGTCTGAGACATTGTACCGTGGCCAACAGAGGAAAAAGAGACGGTGTGGAGCCACATGCATGCGGCTCAGCCTTAGAATATGCATATCGAAGTTTTGGGACCGGACTAAAGGCGCCTCTGCTCCCCGTCGCGAGGAAGATCGGTATGGGATAGTCTGGTAGGTAAGATGTGGCCAGGGAGAGCTCAACTGATAGGACGATCATGCCGTGTCTTTGGTGGACTCCAGGGATCGAGGAAAGGTCGCTTATTCATTGGACGGAGATGGCATACGAAGTACGATCGAATATGTATGGTTGGCGGGGTTAAAGCCGACCGGATCATGGTGACAGTCGGTGTGCAGCTTGATCCGGTTACACAGCAGCTCTCATCGCGTTTACCATATCACCGCTAGTTCCATCTTAAGAATTTATGCGTTGACCATCTTGCGTTCCACTGCCCTAGCTCGGACGCGTCTGATCGCCCAGCTCATGCGTACCGAAGTTTAGGTGGTGCAATGGAGATGCGGCGTTTCTTCACTTGCTTCCTTCCCAGAGTTGTGTTTGTTTGGTGTGGGTGGGATTTATCCGTGGTAGCCTCGTCCTCTTCTCCCTTGCTGGCCCCCTCTGCCACGTCCGCCTCCCCAGTTCGGACCGCCTCCCCCATGGTGCCATCTTCCTCGGCCGCGTCCACCACCACCACCTTCTCCATCGTTGTAGCGCTCTCTTTCAGCTGCTTGCTCCCTCTCGGCTCGTTCCATCAGTAGACGTTGTTCTTCTGCTAGCTCTTCTGGGTCTTTCTCGACCTTCACGGTAGGCTTAGGGAGGTCGGTCGGCCAGCGAGGATGGGCATTCTTGCATGTCTTACCATCTGGGCAGAAACCAGCAAGGTAGAATACACAGAGGTCCTTGCGAACATGGCGTTGCGAGCATATTGGTCCAAGGGGGCAAAACCCTTTCTCGTAGTGGGGGCAAGGTGGGAGCTTCGAGGATGGGTCAAGGTGTAGATATAAGCATTCATCTGTAGAAGAGCGTTAGTCAAGGTTAAGATGCACAGCAAAGACACTGGACATACCTCCATTTGAACAGTATCCATTCTTGGCAAAGAAATTGCACTCGGGCATTTTCCTCAGATTGTACTCATGCAAGAACTCGCAGCTCTCTCCCTTCTTGCACAAGCCACGCAGCCAATGCTTGCAAACCAAATTGTTGAAATTAGAGTTGTTGTTTGCGGACGTGTGTCTGTCAGGACATTTGGGTCCCAAAGGGCAGTGCCCTTGGAGGTAAGCTTTGCATGTAGGGCGGTCGGGGGCGATGCCATAACGATAGTTCTCCAGCAAGAACGGCGAGAAGGAGAAGCTATATTTGGGGGCTTGATGCTCTAGGATCTGTCGTGCGAGATCTTTTGGGCCTGGGCCGAGAGATAGGACGGCCGCCATGTTGGTTATTGTGGTGCAGTTGTGTCTGCAGCTGGAGTCGAGAATAGTTGCTTCGGATCTATCGCGACGCGTTCCAGAGGCTGGCAGGTCGAATTATGCTAGTCTCTCGAAGTGCGGTCAGAGGTTTCGAAGATCAGGCTCGTGCGAGGCACGAAATTTATTTTTCTGCACCGCGTCTGCAGAGATGCTTGTCGCTGCAGGTCAGGAAGAGATGGAGGCGTTGCGAAAGGTGGAGGTCGTCGTGTCACCAGATCCCGTTCCGCCTCCGAGTCTGTAGCTGGGTTGTGAATTTTCTAGTCACCTATGGTTTGGCTGATAAAGCACTAACCAACAATTCTGCATGCGGAGGAGGCGAGGTCGTAGTGGTTGCGCAATCGGTTGTATGGATGGAGACGTTGATGTTCAAACCAACTGAAATGCCTATGGCGCCACCGATGTTTTGCTTCGCTCGCTACGGGCCAGCCCAGCGTCAGCCCGCCACTGCAAGGCTGAAAGGTACAGACAGCCCTGCTGGAAACAAAAAGAACCGACAGGCAGCATTCTTTTCAAGGTGTCATCGATTATGTTCCCTTAATGTTTCTACCATTGGTCAGATCCCCTGCAAGTTTGACTGAACATCCTTTCTCGCAACATATATAGTCTCCTGTCATTCATGAATGAAGCCAGAAAGCTAAAGAGAGAAAATATGGCCATCATAGATCGTCCATCAGGTGTCTCCAATCATGAAGAAAGCGAGAAAGAAAGCTCCGAAGGCATGGCAAAATGCACCACGAAGATCTTGTGCCGTAAAATGGCGCCAGGGATTCTCAAGATAGTCTTACCTATTACTTATTGGGACCCCTACCCCTCTCGTATGATGATGGCATAAGATGATAAAGAGGTATGGTATGGCATTGCCAGCGTGTACAATACAAACCAAAAGAGGTAAGCCGAAGAGGAAAGAAGAGACGGGATGGGATAGATATTTGCAGCTATATTGAATTGACTTCCTACGGGACGCGAGGCGTTCTTGTCCGTTGGCAAAAGTGATCCTCTTCCCTGTCCTTAACAGCCCTTTGAACTACTTATATCAAGCTCTGTCGAGTTGAATTTGAACGAGCAGCAACCACAAGACCTCAGGACACACAGTCCGTGAATACACACAACAGCAATCATCTCTGACTTGAAGTATTAGTGATTCTGGCTCAGCGAAGTCCGGACCGCTGCGCAACCGCCCGGGCCCTTCTTGCCCTGAAATGGCTAGCTTTCGAGACTGGACAATAGCTGGCTGGCTTGCTTGACCTCCCATTTCTCGGCCTCTCATCATTTGATCGGATGCTTCCCATTTAGACTTTCTGACTTACTCATGAGCAGCCGGGCCATCCCTGGCATCTCTTCTTCTCCCGTCCAGCCATCCCGGTGTCAGGACCAAGATCGTTAACTGATCTCCCGTTCCCTTCCTTCCGCGGCCTTGTCTTGTTCAATCTTGATGTTCGGACTTCCTCAGACTGCTGTTTAATGCTGGACAGTGGCGACGACAGCCCCTCACTTGATCCCTTATGGCGAAAGTCTTCCTGCGAGTCATCACACTGGCTCAAACCTTACTGTAGCATGTCTCTCCTGCACGTAATAACCCCTCTCACCACTGCACTGGATAGGAAGAAGATGCGGTGTGATGGAGAGAGAGAGAGGAATAGATGGGATAGGTTTTGGAGCCCATGGTGACCCGCTCGCGTCCAGCACTCATTGGCCACGGCGGGGCAAACAATGCATTCCAAATCCACTCTTCACTCCTCCGAGATACTGTACAGAACAGACAGACAGACAGCGTAGATACCACCCCTCCAGCTCGCGAGAGTCCCTTGCTTCCTGTCTCGTATTCGTCCTGCCTCATATCGCAGCGGAAATAACTTTCTGCATTCGAAGTTGTCAAGGCTGGTCCAAATCAGGACACATATCATTTCAACATTCAACCTCAACCCAATAAATGCCAGCTAACTTTAGCTTCCACAACGCAACAGCCGCAGACTGCTTAACTGTATGCTTGTGAAAAACCTCCCCATCCTCGGCTTCCCCCAAAGATTGCCCTGTCCGCAAATCCGAAGCCGTTTCTTGGGGATCGTAGATAATTGAGATGCATGGCGTCTGCACAGCGCCGATGAACGAGTCAGCACCTCGTCATGTTTGCTCTGTAGTCGCCATGCTCAGAAAATACGCTGGAATTGAAGCTTGTCTAGCCAACGACAGTCTCGGATAGCCCCCTTCTTGCAGCTTTTAGCCGACGAGCAGGCGAGGAGCGAGGTTGCCACCGCATGAACAATGCAGACCTACCTGTCTGCCTGCCTGCAGCAATACCTTACTTACCCTTCGTATCCCTACCACTGTCTCCCCTCTTCCAACGCCGGGAACGAGGATGAGGACGGCCTGAAGCATAGGCTCCGAAAACGCAACTCAGGGTTCTTACTGACCTGAAATGGTCTTGGGCTTGGATTCGCTGGCATTTCCCCCGACTTGCTGGTTTGTACGCTACAACCAGACCACATCCAGCCTATCCTGGCTTGTCCCCATTTAGAAGTCCATCAGGTAATGGAGGATCTCAACACCACTTTGATGCTGTGAAGTGTGCATATACATTCACACTCGTTAGTTCAGGCACAGCGTATGCAGGCAGTCCTAGAGGGGTTGGGAAACATCGGTCTGCAGCGTCTTCTCCTAGTCGGCACGCCGTTGGCTCGATTTCTGCTGTGGGATCTGAACTCTCCACACACTCCGACCCACCGTCTCCATCATATCTCCAGTGAAAGCTGCCACACTTTGGGAAGATCGCCGGCCTGGTGGGTGGTGGCTCGGAACGCTGATGACTGATTAGGCTTTCCCACTTCAGATACCGACAGGCCTCCATTCGGTTCTTTTCTTCCTCTCCAACATACTTTTCCGCGTCCTTGGTCTCAACGTGGCGACTTATTTCTTCCATTAAACTCTGCTTTCAGCCGCTCAGCACACACTCTCGGGCCTCTCTTCACTTACATATCAACAGTTGGTAAACAACTGACCTTGACCTGCATACCGCTTTAGGAAAGTCAACAAACATACCATGCAAATATACATGTCCCGATTCTCCTTTTCTCGGCTTGGGCATCGTTTCAAATTGGGGACATAGACTCGTCAGGACAGTCGGATACATTCCCTCCCACTCTCAAAAATGGCAAACTTTTTCGGCCCAGTTCCACCAACCATCCCCTTTGATTCCAGACCTCAACTCAATGCTCCTCGAAGACCTTCTCAACCATCACTGGATGCGAGTTTAGCAAGTCTCACAAGGAAGAATGCGGTATACTACCCGAACTACCGAGTCTATAGTGGAGAGACACCGGCGACACTGAACTACAACTGCATCAGTCATGTCTTCTACGCATTCGCCCATGTTTCTGCTGATGGTGGGATTTTCGTATGTTTCTCTCCAGGGCGTCTTGTCTCAACTAATCACATCGATAGTTGAGTGATGAACGGGCTGATGCGCAGATGCCAGTCGACGGAGCTACCGGATGCATAGGTTCTTTCATGAGGTTGAAAGAACAGCACGGCTATCTCAAGTTGGTCCTGTCTATTGGCGGTGGAGCTGCCAGCCAGAATTTTGCAACTGTAGCCTCAAGTGCTGCGACAAGGGACAACTTTGGAAGATCCGCTCGAGGACTGATCGACGCGTCTGGGTTTGATGGGATTGACAGTACGGCCCTCGAAGCCTTGCTTATTTAATTACTGACATCGTTCAAGTTGATTGGGAACATCCCTCTGACCCACAACAAGGCGCGAATTTCCTCGCCTTGCTAGCCGCCATCCGCCTTCACCTACCCATTGACCGCTATCTCCTGACAGCAGCTTTGCCTGCCGGACAGTGGGCACTGCAGAACATTGATTTATACAGAGCACAAGAGTACCTTGACCTGATCAACCTCATGGCCTACGACTTCGTAGGCTCATGGTCACCCACTGCCGGACATCACGCTCAACTCTATCCTGGCAACCCCGGCGAGCAATCAGGATCTGCTGCTGTGGATTATGTGATCTCTACTGGCTTTCCAGCAAACAAGATTCTTCTGGGCGTCCCGGTGTATGGCAGGTCTTTCCTGGGCGCAAGTGGCCCTGGTCATGCGTACAATGGTTGTGGTGGAGAGGAAGGGACATTCGAGTATAAACAATTGCCAAGAAATAATGCAGAGGAAATAGTCAACACACGCGTTGTGGCTGCTTTCTCAACTGGTGGTGACGGAGGCTTCATTTCCTACGACAACCCCGAGACAGTGAAAATAAAAGCGAATTTCTGTTTGGAGAAAGGACTTGGAGTAAGTGGTCTCCATGTGTATTTGTTTGGTAGAGTCTGACACGTACAGGGATTGTTCTATTGGACAGGCACAGCAGATACTCCTCCTGGACCTCGAAGCTTGGTAGCAGCAGGATTCAAAGCCCTGCATGGCGGCTAAGCCAAAGTAACGACGTCGATGACCTTTGTACTTGTACGACGTGGTTCATAGAACAGCATGGGGGGAGTATGGGAACAGGTTTTGAATTGGAATGGCGGGAAAGAAAAGCAAAGCAACGCATCGGAACGAGCAAAATCGAAAGGACAGGAGTTACGAAAGTATTCATGGCTGTGAGCCTGGCATACGAGATCATGAATAAACGAATTGCAAAGACCGGGGACGGTGACAGAAAAAAAAGGGCGGGCGGCTTCTTGCTTTTTGTTATTGAGCATGAGCATAATGTTAGGTTCTGATATCATGGTGTACATTTTGCAAATCTTATTCTCCTCGCAATTCAGTTCGTTTTCGTTGGGTCTGCCGCTTGAGAATGATGAGGGACTGTACGGCACGGAACGGGTACCCTTATGTGTTCAAGTAAAGTCACATTCCCTATGTTTGGCAAGCGGCCAACGATTCCAGATCCACTCCACAATTTCGGCTCCCGGATTTTGGGCCGCTGCATGTTCTGTTGATGTTTCTGGACATTTCATTTCACCTTCCGCAGTCTCTTTTTTGCATTCCTGCTGCGAATTAATTCATCCTGCTTTGTGGTTGGGTTTGACACTTGTCATGCCCTGAAATTCACCAAATCGCACTCTACGAATTAATTTTGCTATTTCTTTTCTTCTCTCTCTCCTTCTCACTTACAAATAGGAGCAGTCGATAGATCTAAGGGGTATGCCTTAATCGATACGACTCTCAGGTCCTCTTTGATGCCCAACCAGCCCAACCAGCCTGGGTAGCATTCCGGTGTCCTTGATTCAAGGATTTGAACGAATCACAATCACGCTGCATGGGTTCAGTTGGCCTGGAGATTGGGTTCCGGATGTCTGCCGCGCCCGCGTAACCGCGTACGTATGTACCGGTGGCACAGACAGGCCAGATGATACTCATGCTGTCATGCTGGTACTCGTTGGTTTTGAAATCAAGGATTTAGCTGAAAGGAAGTTTGCTGTTGGTGGTTTTGTGGACGGACATGACTTCCGTCGATGTAGATCTATATTATACATCACATTCAATCCCTCCTAGTGGAAGCGCGCCAAGCATATTTATGCACGTCGAGCCAAACTGTCGGGACTGCCCTGTCTATGCACGCCGTTGTTGTCAAGTGAGTCCGATTTGTCGGATGCTGGCTGGGGCCGCATACAGCATGGCCTGGACTGCGTTTAAGCTTCACTGTGGTGTGGGATATGTGGGATTTGTGGGATGGAGTGGGATGTGGTGGGATATGTGGGATAGGATTTAGCCGGGCCGCTGGTGCAGGATGCAGGAAGTTAGTGTGCGGAGGTATAACCTTTCCATTGCTGTAGAGACATAGAGAAATGCAAGGCGTTAAATTTTAGTTGATAGCCGCATGTGTGTGGCCTTCATACTGGTACTTTGAGTGTTTGTGGTAGGGTCGATATTGGGTGTCTTCGCCTGGCCAGCTCAGGCCGAACCTTTCGTCCAAATTTTGACACTTCTCGGGAAAAGCGAAACTGAATAAACAAACACCTCGTATTTTCATAGTGATAGAGGTGAACGGAATCTCTGGCGTAATTGATCAAGGTTGTGCAAAGGTTTGCTTTGGTGAGCTCGCATCCTGACGAAAAATATTAGGTGGAGAGGAGATCGTCAAGATCAGATTTCATGCCGATGAGCGACCTCTTCTTGAGGCTTGTTAAAGGGAAATTCTTGATTATGATCTTCGGAGGAGAAGAAAGATACCGGACTACAAAAGATATCTAACAGGCATGTCTGTTTACTTCGAGCTACAGACGGAAACTTTCAAGCGCACAGACAGAACAACCTCACAGACTGTCGGCTCGGTCCGTTCCCGCTGAACCTTCTTCCTCTAGCTCCCCAGCTGTAGGGACAACCTGGAAAAATTTATCGAGAATCAACCTTTTTCAACGAAGCAGGGATTACCTTCCAATAATCTAACATCAACTTTCAAACTAGTTGGCCAGCGATATTTGTGCCTTCAATCTCATTATAGCATGTCTTTGACATTGCCGTAAACTTAGGATATCCAGGGAGTAATTACAGCGAGCAATCTGTGGCGTTGACCGTGCATTGCCTTGTCTATCGCGACTCCACGGCAGAGCTCAGTAGCTGTTTGAATTTTGACCTTGAGTTTTGGTTTTCATATAGGGTTAGTTGAGGGCTCTGATCCGTTCGATTGTGCCAGGTTGAAGTGGCTTGGGGACCGCAGTGTATAGACTTGTACCTAGCGACACTTCCGAACTTGACAAGTCAGGTAATCTTCAGCCTTTTGGACAATAAAGGAAAGGAGCTAATTAGACTGATTCTCAATATCCGTTAAGGGCAGCAAGAAAGGGAAGCAGCTTATTCCGGGCCATCAAGCGACACTGAAAAATATTCTTGACACTAATTCGATGGACCTGAAAAGTTCCCATATAGAGGATTTTTACACGGATGTGATAGCACTGTTTGAAAGCTGCTACAAATCAATACCCATTTCTTCTTCGCTAGTATAGATGATCCTCTAAATACTGAAGGGCAAGTTCAGAAGCAAAATTGTTCGAATAAAGCAACTGTGCGGGCTTCGGTCACTTCCCCTCCCGCACCCTCCACTGCATCATCAGTTTCATAAATCTCACAGAAAAGGTGCACTGTGAGACTTTGTCCGCACTAGGATCTGTGAAATTCCATTCGAACTCAGAAAAAATCAGAGGGATCATCTTGGTATAGATTGCTTGGGCGAGATCTGTTGTGCGTCAGAAATTTGACTCCTAAACTCCGAATTCCAAGGGATCAGGTGAATTGCTCACATTTGCCAGGGCATGATCGAGCTCCTGTTCCGAACGTGACGTTATACGTCTCTGAGTCATTGTGAGCAGATATGCATGCGGAGTGAGTTGGAGACTGACCCAGATATCTAAGCTTCTCTGGGCTGTACTCGAGCCATCGTTCGGGTCGCCAGATATCGGCATCTTCGCCATAGAGTTCCTTGTTACGACTGAACACCCAAAGATTTATTCCAATCGACGTCTAATCATCGTAAATGTCAGAACATTCCATCGTAGACAAGGAACTTACACCAGCCGGCAGAAAATGGCCCTCCAATTCACATCCTCCTTCCGGCACAGTTC
Source organism: Cadophora sp. MPI-SDFR-AT-0126 (assembly GCA_020747065.1). Classification (NCBI taxonomy): domain Eukaryota; kingdom Fungi; phylum Ascomycota; class Leotiomycetes; order Helotiales; family Ploettnerulaceae; genus Cadophora; species Cadophora sp. MPI-SDFR-AT-0126. The sequence continues at coordinate 1,156,468 of JAGMVK010000008.1, forward strand.
TCAACAGTGGCATTCCCACACCAGGGTGTAGTCTCTGGCTCTCGCTGAGACAGGCGCTCAGATACGGTAGATGTTCTTTCATCTCTCGCAATTTTGGTGGATTACTTAACTTTCCGGCTTTCCTCGCGGAGTCGAGTTCTTCATGGATTCGTTCTTGGCAACCATGAGTGACGATGTTGTTCACCAAAGCACTGACTGTGATGCCGATGGTCTCGACTCCCGCTCCGTAGTTCGTCATGCACATGCCCATGATCCATTTATCGGTCAGTTGTCCCTTTTCGGCTTGCAGACGGAGGAGTTTAGCTGCTATGTCTGTAGGCTGCCCCTCTTCCGCAGGCGGAGATTTCTTATCGTCTCGCAGAGCCATGCGTTGATGTATCTGCTTTATGGGAAACTAAGGAGAGGTCAGACATCATTGAAGTGCAATTGACGGTTTTGCCTGTGATGCTTACGGCGAATGCATGCTCAGGTGGTAGTGCTGATGTTTTGCTTGTCCTGTCCCTCCCATCTAATAACGGTGACAATCGCTTAACCATGCGCTTCAGCAATGCAAGACTGGTGCCATGATTACACCACCTAACAAATCTGTGCATGTATGGAAAGTATCCAGCTAGATGCCAGTACTTCCAAGCTCGATGGATGTACAGGATCGACTCATCAGCTTCGCCAAGCTCCACCAGATTTTTCGCCTTCGAAAAGGTCGCCATTGATAAACAATCTAATTCTTTAGCACAAGCTCATGTGGATACCGAATATAGAATAAGCTTACCGGAAGCAAACATGTTCAGGAATATATCAAGATCTACGCTCTGCCCACCTCTCTGGTGCATGATGCCGATGTTCTTCGTGATTGCGGCATCAAGATTGCTTTCAATGTCCCGCATGAAGCTCTCAGTGTAAGCAGGTCCAAGAGCCCGTCTCTGCGCCCTATATTTCTCCATGTTCATCTCGCTGAGCAAATCGAGACTGTCGGGTCCGGACCAGCCACAATCACTGACACCAATATACCATTGCCCTTTCTTGAAACCGCTTCCAGCGCCTACATACGTCAATCGACTGTCAACAAAATGTGAAAGAAACGAGCATACCATAGATGGTCCGGAATGCTTTCGGACTAGATACCATGACTTCATTTGGTGCCACTCGGACGATGAGCCCATAATTTCTATGCAGCTCCATATCGACTTCGTGACGTTTAAAGCTTCGTTGCTTGTTGACGATCCATAGCTTGGTGATACTAGCCAGGAAAGGACCGGGTACATTCCGTAAAGGCGTGAATTCACGGGTGTAGATAAGGTACAGGATCCCGAACGTTATCAAAGCCGTTCCTCGAAAAATCCATGCACTCGCAGAGATCGTGTCACCGCTGATGAGAGACATCGTGAAAGTCAGCAGAGAGTCTGCTCGTTGTCGCTGCTAACCCTGTTGAGCAATTCGAATGGTCTCCTCTGATTGTTTGAGAAGAGCCGCTATGAGTTATTGAAATTGGTTGATATCTAAACGGCCAAATCATGAGACGAGAGATAGTAAGTGTGCAGTTGAAGCCTCATATTAGAGTATCTCATGTTATCATGTTGAGATCAACTCAACTTAACATCTCGACGCCATCTGACGCACGTCAGACATTAGCGCTGACGGAATAAGAAACAGAGGTGAACACCATTCCATGAAGCCGAAAACACAAAATAGGAAGCTGAAGATCAGCGATCAGCGATCAGTAATTGCCGTGCCTCGTGGAAATTTCCACCCCAGCACTCCTCGCCGCTCAGTGGGATAAGAGCACCAGCCACGCGTGGAACGGAGATCTTGGGTGGTTGGATCGAGTGACGAGATAGATATCTCAGTCTCCCAACCTTCAACTAAAAAGTGAACCTCGAATTACCAGTTTGGAGCATGGAAGCTTCAGAACGACTCGCTTATCTATGTCGCCAGTCTCACTGAAGTAACGGACTCGGCAAATTCGGCTGCCTGGTGATTGTCTGGATAAGATGAACTCGGGCACGGTTGATCATGTACCTTAAATCTTCAATTCGAATAGGAATCAGCTTTGAATTTCAGTTTTGGGTACCAGGTGAACTTCCGATTTTGAACAGTTCACGTCAATGAATCAATCACCAAGACTTAGATCCACTGTCCAACTTGAAGCTGTCAGATAATTACGTAAAACCTCGAGACGCCGTTCGTAATCAGTGCCCTGTCAGGTTGGCATTGAAAAGAAGAAGCCTTTCCAATTGGACGATATTGGGCCGCTCAAGACAAGGGATCCTAATGAGAATTGAAGAAAAGTAAACAGTTGTAGAAAAGGTCTGGTGGCCAGCCGAGCAGGGTCGGCTACGGCAGGCCTCGCCAGAACTCAGTCATGGCCAAAGCTTCTCAACCTCGACATCGACCTTCCTCGATTAAATTCTTGATGAGAACCTCTACACTACGCCAGGATAACCATACGCACATGGTACGATGCTTCCGACAAAGACTCTGACTCGAGCTCGAAACCGACCACCTGCGAGCAGGCGCAGTACGCAAAGACCGCCTTTACAAGGCGCTGCAGCTTCTGCGTTTCCAAGCCTCATGAACAGACTCTGTTGGATTTAATAACATAGCCTGGCTTCGTCCTTGTCGTCCAATCTCCAGCTTTGTCCACTCGGCAAGCTTGACGCATGCCATCAGATCCCGTCTCCCGCTGTGGGGGTGTGCAAGCGGATGAATTCTTGCAGAAAATCAGGGGCAAAGATGTGATGGCAGATACACAACGCAGTTGGCGTCTCAGATCACATCAGAATGTCCGTGCATCAGGGATGTACAACAGAAACTCCTCTCGAGATACTCTCATTTACTGTGTATTGACATCGTTTTCAGTAGGTTTTCGGTCTCAGATATTCTAATTGATCAATGAGGCCTTTACTTTTATTTTCATTTTCTTGTCAAAGCATTCACAATAATCTTTTGATTCGTGCGAGTAAATCACATGCCGCAATATCATCAGGTTCAAGATTCTTGTTACTCCTTGCTGCACACCTGCGCCACAAATCCCAATCGACCGGCTCAAACAGTTGTGCGCCATCCGCAGAGTTTCATTTGTTATCCCTTTCACCCCTAGATTTTCTTCTTCATCATCCGCGACCTTTTGATGGCCCAAGTCCCCGAGGTTGCTGATTGCTGTTGAACTCTGTGTCGATCTCGCGTTGTTCTGTCATTGGTTTATGTTCTAAGATGGCTACCCAGAGGAAGCTTGAGACCGAGATTTCGGTTCACGATGCAATCTCTCCAATCTCCCCGCTGTCGTCGAGGACAATTTCTATGTTTGGTGATCATTATACTGCTTCTGATAAATATTCGCCATATTCCGACAAAGCCAGCCCACAGAGTTTATTACAAGCGAAGCCGTGGCCATCCCGGCCACAGAAGCTACACAAAGGCTTGGACGGATACAGGTGGTGGGAATCGACTGTCGATGTAGTTATGATATTGATTCCAATTCCCTTTTTCATACTTGGAGCAGCGGTCATTGCGGTGAACGGTAAAGTGGTGGAGGGCCGGGAGTTGGACATCCTTCAGCAGTCCATCAAAGGGGTAAGTCTATCTCAGGCAATCCATTGATTTACCTTGCTGACTTTCATTAGGCTACCACGCTGTTTCCCATTTCTTTTGCTGCCATTACTGGAAGAGCAGCAGTCAAATACGCCACTTGGAAGCTGGAGCAAGGCACGACCCTAGGAACTCTAGAGCAATTGATGGGGAGCAGAACGGTCGCGAGTACTTTCGTGACCCAAGTACAACTACGGTCGTTCAACCTCATCGGCCTTGGACTGCTTGTAGTTTGGTCACTATCACCCGTTGGTGGACAGGCTATCCTGCATATTCTATACACGCCTGAGAAGTTCACCACATCTGAGGCGAACATCACATATTTCAATTCAAGGCAACAAAGCTATTCAGCTCCAGCAGGACCGTTCCAGAATCAGTGGTATCCTGGATTTACTGTATTATTTGGATCATCTTTACTGGCGCCAACGGCTGTGAAACAGAGCAGCATGGACATCTGGGGCAATGTGAAAATACCGTACTACTCTAGTCTCTCCTCAAACGCTCCGAAGGACAAGGATGGCTGGGTCAAAGTTTCGGAAGCAAACACCTCACTCGTATACTCCTCGCTATTCGGCATACCTCTTTTTGGGCTCGAGTTTGGAAATACCACCCTTAATATGGAATCTTCATACATAGAACTATCGTGTTCTAATATGACTACGACCCCAATCCTGGAGAGTCCCACAAAAGAACTCATCAAGACGGACGTTATTTCTACAGTTGGTCCATTCGTTAGCTTTGAAAATGCTTCGGACCATACATCTTGGACTATTGGATACAAGGGAGAAGACATCACAGCTGTCCGAGATGCCGATAACTCTACTTATCTGTACCCTCAATTCTGTCCTGACTGCTTATCGGCAGATTTTGCCAACGTTTCCTTCCCACCAGGGTCGATTGCTTTCCAAGAATATGTTGGCTTTGATACTGCTACAACTATTTTCTGTGAACCATCACAATTCTACGTGGAGTCCTCCATTTTCTGCGACAGAGACTCCGGCTCTCAGCATTGCCAGGTCACTGCCCAGCGGCCGTCTCTTCTGTCACACCTACCATCAGAGATTACGTACCTCAGCTTTCCTCAAGTTGCATTAGGTATGTCGGCTCTTCTGCCCAACGCGACCCCAAATTTTGGGGCAGTGAACCAGCTCCAAAACTATCTTTACGATCCACTGTCTCAAACCAACATTATATCTGGCTCCAATTCTCTCAGCAGTGACGGAGAGCCGAGCCGTCTTCAGGGTGTACCCCTCAAGGATTTTGCAGACCGCCTGGGTCAAATTTTGAATGCATTTATATACTCAAGTATGTGGAATGCAACAACCTATATCACGGGAGCATCATTCACAGGTATCGAGAACAACTTGGTCGGAGGCAACAATGCGAGCTTCATTCCCGCCAGCACAGCGGATCTCACGGCCATGATTGCAAACCGGACAGCAGCTTTCACCGTGTCCGCAGCTCAGACCAACGAGTCTCAGGTCTACTTTGCGTTCTTCCCGTGGCTTATCGTATTTCTTGTTGCTAATTTTGTCATGTTACTGGCTGCAATCGTGGGTGTTTACTATTCGAGGAGGACAATTGTTCCAGACTACCTCGGCTTTGTGTCTAGTCTAGCGAAGGAGAGTCCCTTTATCCGTATGCCGGACGTAGGAGTGAATATGGACGGAATGGACAAAGCAAGGATGGTGAAAGAGATGAAAGTGAGATTAGGAGATGTGAGTGATGTTGAAAATGGAAAGGCCCAGGTCGGACGGTTAGCATTTGCGAGGATGGAGGAGACTTCGAAGGTGAAGAAAGGGAGGTTATATGTTTAAACAGTCTGCAAGACTTGAGACATTTGAACTTCTTACCTTAATACGATATCACTTAATGATTCAACATTACTCTTTACTGATCAAGAATATTGCGTTTGTTGACAAAACTCGCGTCCGGTGAAAAGGGGACCCCTTATCGATAGCTTCACAAAATTATGCGGAATTATGCGCGCTTATGAACACGACCCAGGTCAAACATCGATTGAATACCATAACTCGACCACAATTGTCCATCTCAACCGCCGCTGATGTGCTCCTCGGGAAGATCATCTGGCACAATACCCCCATCTGCTACAAAACACACAGAATGAACGGCGCATCAAAAGCGCCGTCTTCTCTGGATGCCGGTAAGCTTAAACACATGAACTTGCCATCCCTTCATCTTGACCCAAGCGCCGACTGACCCTCCTTCTGCTAGTCGACTATGATCCAATTGAGCACCTGAACACTATATTTTCCCATCCCTCCACGCTCGCCTCGATAGGTAGTACGGCGGCGGCTCTGCGGAAACATCAAGATGACCTCTCAACCTCGATATCCGCCCTCGAGGCTGCCCAAGCACAAAGCGATGAATCAAGCCTGCAGCGCATGCAATCTGCAAAAGAGGAGCTGGCCCAGCTATTCACTAAGATTGAGTCTGTCCGAACCCGCGCGATAGAGACGGAGCAGACAATTACGTCGATGACGGCGGATATCAAAAGACTAGATGGTACGAAACGCAACCTCACTTTGTCCATGACAGCCTTGAAACGGTTGCAGATGCTCACGACAGCCTACGAACAACTAAGAGGATTGGCAAAATCGAGACAATATAAGGAATGTGCGAGCTTACTTCAAGCTGTGCTACAGCTCATGCGGCACTTCAATAGCTACAGGAGTATTGATCAGATCGCGACCTTGAGTCGGAATGTGGCGGAACTACAGAGGGAACTATTGGAGCAGGTTTGCGAGGATTTTGAAATCTCGTTCGCAAAAGGAGAAGTTGCGGCAAAGAAGGGCGTGCTGAGTGAGGCATGTTTGGTCATGGATGCGCTCGGGGAGAATGCTAGGGCCAGATTGGTGACGTGGTATGTCAATACACAGCTGAGAGAATACCGGCAAGTTTTCAGAGGAAATGACGAAGCCGGAAGTTTGGACAATATCGGGAGAAGATACAGCTGGTTCCGAAGGATGCTGAAGACATACGAGGACGAACATGCTGGTATATTCCCATTGCAATGGAGAGTCAACGAAGTTCTGGCAAATGCATTCTGCGAGGGCACAAGAGACGACTTCAAGGGCATCTTGGAGAGGAGCATGAGGCGACCTGATGGCGGGAAGATAGACGTCAATTTACTGTTGAGCTGTTTGCAAGAGACTATGGACTTTGAGCAGAGTCTTGAAAAGAGATTTGCCAGCGAGCCCAGAGAAAGTATCGACACACTTAGCTCGGTGGAAGAGAAGCCGCAAACGTTCGACAGGTCCATTTCAGAAGCTTTTGAGCCATACCTTAGTCTTTGGGTGGATTCTCAGGACAAGCAACTGGCAACGATGATCCCCAAATATCGAAATCAACCATTACTCCCGCATGATGAAGAGTTCTCAGCGCAGGCCGTCATACCATCTTCGATCGAATTGTTTCATTTTTATAAAACAACGCTTGCTCAATGTGCAAAATTATCCACGGGAGAGAGGCTATTGGACCTTTCCAAAACGCTTGCCAAATATCTAGATGAATATGCTCAACAAGTTCTTCTTCATTTCCTCCAAGCGCCTGGCGGAGCGACTCTTGAGAATACGATATTGGTGTTAAACACTGCAGATTATTGGCACGCAAACACACAGCAGTTGGAAGACAACCTGAAGAAACGCATAGACAACGAGCTAGCGCCCAAGGTTGATTTGTCTTCGCAATGCGATACTTTCATGGGTGTTGCAAGCGCAGCTGTGCTGGCTTTAGTGAACAGAGTAGAAGTCAACTGTGAGGCCTCGTGGCGAGAGATGAGGAATACGAATTGGAGTAAAATGGAGAGCGTGGGAGACCAGAGCTCTTTCGTTGCAGAGCTTCTTAGACACGTCAACAGCCAAGCAGAGGAGACTTTGCCAATGGTTGCTAAAGCTCAGTACGCCAGAGCATTTTGCGACAACCTCGTCGAGCACCTAGCGAATACGTATATTGCAAACATCGTTCAATGCCGGCCCATTTCTGAGGTTGGCGCTGAGCAGGTAGGAAGCTCTTCTCAACAAGCTGCATGCCATGTACTAACGTTAATAGATGTTACTTGACAAATATGTACTCACCAAAGGACTCACCTCGTTACTTTCTCACTCAACCACAGCAGCTTCATCATCCACCACCGCTCAAGCCGGTTTCGTCAAGCGGGTGAACCAGAGTATGGCTCGTCTAGATCCACTACTCAAAACTCTGCAAGTGAGACCATATCCACCAGAAGGTCTAGTTCAAGCATACCTCATCCATATCGGCGACCGTTCCGATACCAATTTCCGGAAGATCCTAGAGCTCAAGGGAGTGAGGAAGCAGGACCAACCTTCACTGGTCGAGATGTTCGGAATGCACAGAGACGGGAAGAGCAACGATCACCTCGTTGCAATGAGTCCACTTCTAACACCTCTCATGAACGCTGGCGGTATCGGCAGTGGAGGTCTAGGACTTGGTGCCGCATCAGCCCTGGGAGCAGCATCCGGTATCCCGAATTTGCAAACCAGGTTTGATCCTGCTGGGTTCGGTGAGAAGCTGTTCAGTGCAGCAAGAGATGGCGTGGAGAGGATAGGTACGCCTAGTTCTGGTACTGTGGGTGACAGGATTGGTTCTCCGTTGAGCGAGGATGCGAAGGCGGCTGTGGAAGGGAACCTGAAGAGTATTGGCAAATTCTTCAGGAGGGATATGAGCGGGTTTGGTAGCATTGGTGGGAGATTTGGAGGTAGCAATGGTTGATATGATATGATGATAGACTAGGAGTTGTGGGGGTGTTGGGACGAGACCATCTACGAGCGAGAAAATAACGATGTTCGAAAGCTTGCACGAGCGAGCAGGTTCAACTCCTCCGCATCTGACTCGAATCGTTCAAGCTACATATTTACTTTCCAAGTATCTCGTTTCTATGTTTCCAGTTACCGAACGCCAGTTCCTCTGAATGAATCCGAGCCCTACAACACATTCACGCACTTTTCCAGAACAAACGCCAAGTGGCAAGGAAGATCTCAAGTGATCTCCGGCAAGATTTCTTTGCTTAGTCACTCCTCATAGTCACTCATAATCCTCGATGCATCTTCCAGAGTACCAATCTCCTCATCAATTTCGTGGCGCAATTCTTTCAGCTCATTGAGTTTCGCCCACAACCTATTATCGCCTCTTGAGCCACTTGTCCCCTCACGAGGGCTATCTTTGAGCAACTCATTGAGTGATGAGGCTTGTTCAGGATGGCAGCGTCTCTTGTGGGCCAGAAGGTTGAATCTTCGTGGAAAGCCTTTCCGATAGCGCTTGCAAGTTGAGATTGGACAATAGTACATCTCTGAGCCGTGCTTCTCTCGTACGTGGCGACTGAGGCAAGTTTGGTCGCTGAATGGAACGTTTGTGCACGGTGGTTCGTTACATGTGAGGTTTTGCCCGCCTCGGTTTCTGCGTCTGCTGGATTGGAGGCTGTTGAGTGTCAGCTCGGGAGAACAGGATATCGTCATCGATAGACGTACTCAATAGTGGTTGATGAGATGGCTGATGGAGTGCCTTGGGTTGTGGAATCGGACATAGTCTCAGAGTCAGGAGCAGGTGTTTTGTTCTCAGACGAAACGAGGTCCATAGCCATTACCGAGTCAATACTTGCGTCGAGACTTGTGTCTATGTTCGGATCCATATTATCAGCGTGGATGTTCAGAGGGAAGGGCCAAGAGCTTGTTAGAAAATGTTCGTTCGATGAGTGAAGGAGCTGATGGCAAGGATCCGATATAGGCCTGAGTCCAGCTGTGGAATATCCTGAATTGAAGCCCAGTAACGAGTGGTTTGAAATTTTGACTTGAGCCAAAGGTTGGTTGGCTGAAGTATGGTTCACCCAGTCGTTCAGGTAGTTGCCTGAGAATTTGTAGTCGGCACTCTCTGTTGTCCCAGGTGGGTGGAGGCCATCGTTCACCCTGATCTGCCCGACACTCTGTAATGCATCGGAGGGATCGGGCTGTGTGTTGACTATTTGAACTATGGTCAGCGAAGACCAGGTGGTGGAACAACTTGTGCAAGTACCTAATGCTGGAGGTTCGTAGTCATATGAGAAGTCGAACTGGATATCATTAGTACTGAAGGCATCCATGTTCAACAGTAGGACGACAGTGAGGTGTGGGCTGATGTAGCTTACATGCACTTATCTACTTGGTGGCATATCTAGCTTTATATGAATTTGGGTCCTTATTGAGATGCTTAGAGTCAATGCTTTAGAATTGTGATACTTCGATTGACGGGGAACGAGGAGGGTTCAAATATATCTTCTTAGAATCTGAAATGAGGATATTTCTGTTGTCTGATGCTCTTATCAGGGTGAGAATGACGAGGGACCAATCGTTCTCCAAGGCTTGCCATCAAGTGATCATACAGGGCAATACTACCCAACTTTCGAGGCTGTTAACCCTGAAATAGCCGAAAGGTTGGGCAGAGTACCAGACAGACTTTATGGGAACTTCGATGTTGTTGGCACATACCCGTAACATTGACCAATCTCGGGCCGCAAAGTGTTGAATCGACGCCGGGCTGTGTTCCTTGGCCTGAGATGCCGAACATTTCTGGAGCGCTACCGATCTTTTTCGATGCACTTCAGCCCAATTTGTTGACGCAGCCTCGCCAACCCAACTTCTAAGGTTGGAGTGAGATCCGAGCCCAATTAGTCGGGCATCGAATGAGGCATGCACGTGCATTAAAGAGAAGACCTAAACATTGAGAACCCTTGTTACATCAAGCCATCTGGATGCATGGGAAGGCTTTTTTTGACCGACTATTACAAGGTGCACGTCAAGAAGGAACTTGTGACCTCAGCCTGAGGACTGAGCTGGTGGACACCAAGTCATTGTTTAGCTAACCAATGGTTGATCGGGCAAGTTTACAGCGTATCAATTTGTCTTGCATAGTCTGTACTAGATCCACGTGGCTGTACCCGCAAACCAGAACCGGAGATTCTGCCTACCAGTAGTTACTGACAGATTATCAGAAACCTCAGGTCGGTGGAAAGGAAGTCGACTGAAGAGGCTTCATACGTCTCAAAGATAAAATGTTATTGGCAGTGTATCCTTGAGGCGCCAATCGAGTGGTGGAAGTAAAACATGTTGGGTCAACCATTTTCGTGTGCGAGAAATCCAGCTAGGAAACGGGGTAAAAACCTCAATATAGCTATTGCTCAGCACAATTGACTATACTATGTATGAAACTGTTCGGACTTACAGGCTTCTGCGACTAGAACTGGTATTCCCTTGAATCATGACCCGCCGAACAAGAAAGCCTCCCAGCTGAGGTGCCGCCAACTGTGCAAAAGAGGCCGCTTCAAAATCATACGATCAAGTCGATGTTAAATACAAACCTTAACAACGTCTCAGCGCTTGCAGGTGCACTCATTTTGCAGAAATGCAGCCAGCATCTTAAAGTAGAATTCCGGGTCAAATCAAACCATTGACCGAGAAACAATGAAACTGAAAATGGAATTTGGCGCAGAGAATCCTTCCATCATGTCAAGAGCCAGCTTGGTATTAAAACAGTATCCGTGGACTAAGTCATTTATCAAATGAAATCAAAGTTTTCTCACTCCAAAATAAGAAGCCGTCTACCAGAACGATCCTATCCTGTGTTGCTGACAAATCAAATTTGACTTCAGCTCGCTGGCCTTGGCAGGAATGATGAAGTCACCAGGTCACTACCTGAAAGTCAAAAACAACTGATCGTATTCTCGTATAACCCCTGGCTACAAGCTGATGACAATTTGAGAGACTTCATCTTCACACTGTTTCTTCCCATTTATTCCAAAGCCATAGTAGGTGTTTTCAAATTTGTCACAAGTTGAATTTTCAGAATTACGCTCTTCAATTTCTCTACCAAGGTCCGTCTCAAATGACACCCACAGCAAAGCGGATTACCTCCAGCATCGCTTCTCTCTTCTCGGTGATGTCAATATTTGGCGGAGACAAGTAAGTGACAAAAATTCGAACTTCTCCAGCTTCCCACTAAGCTCAATTGGCAGGCCATGGTCACCCCTCGACTGGACCGCCTCAGATGACCGAGTTCGCGGAGGTACATCCATATCAGAACTAAGCTGCAACCCGCTATCACCCACTGCTATCTTCCATGGCAATCTCGATGTAAAGACTCTCGGCGGTGCCGGATTTGCATCGCAACGGACGACTGGTGAAGATCGCAATTGGGATTTGTCGAAGTACGAAGGCATTGTCCTGGACATTGCCAAATCGGACGAGAAGCAATATGCACTGACATTGAAAGATGAGCTGCTGCCGCAGAACCCGAACGGCACGGACCAAAGCACTATTAGCTGGGAATATGACTTCAAGGTCGAATCTACCGGGGGCAAGGTGTACATTTATTGGAACGACTTCAATGCTACATACCGGGGACGGGAAGTGAAGGATGCCAAGCCGTTGGACTTGAAGCACATCAAGAGGATCAGCTTTATGATGCGGAGGTATTTTTGCTCCATACACATCCTGCGACAAAGGCATTGCTAATGCTGTTAGTTTCTTCGGTTCCCAAGAAGGCGACTTTTCGTTATCCATTACCTCGGTATCAGCGTTTGCAAAGCATGACCGAGTGCAAAATATGCAATACCGCGATGACCCACAGCAGAAGGCCACTTCACCGGCTAAAAAAGGAATAGCATGTAAAGAAGTAGAGCAAGGCTGGTTTGGTTGGCTCTTTGGATCTTGTGCAGTATCATGAAAGACATGCCATCGTCCGCTTCATGGTTCAACTGTTGCATGATCACGAGGGCCATGTCTCTCTCCACTTGATGCGGATTTCGGCAACTTCCTCAGCTGGTGATGTCTCTGAACTTTGAAAGACTCTCGAATTTCCTGTCTTGCGAAGGCAACTGGGCTGCTGAAGAATTTCGCACGGGTTTTGGCGCGGGTCCATATGCCACGGTTGAGACATTAAAGTTCGTGCCCACCGAATGCTGCTCTGGTGCCGTCAAGTTTATAGCAAATCGTGCATTCATATGCAGGACCCTGCAAACAAAGAACCGAAAGTGAATAGTCAAAGCCAATCATTTTCTGCTTGTATGTTGCGTATTGTATGTTATCTTGAGTTTGATTAGTTGCTAGAGAAGCTGTCTCCAAATCTTGCTATGCTGTCTGATAGTGAAGTTGGGAACATCTGATTGGCTTCCCCGGTTGCGTTTCTAGGCATGTTCTTCGTTTAATGAATACGAAAGACTCTTGAACTGTCTTATTAAGCACCGTGGGTTGCCTAGGGTAAGATGGAAACTGTTTGTTTTGGCTCGCTCACGGAGAATCTGAAAGTTATTAAAACATGAACGACAGCCCATTCTGGTTTACAGTCTGCAGTTATAGGACAGCAGAATATCCGAGACTTGCTCAAACCATAGTCCTAAATTCAGTGGTTTGAACGAACTTGAAGCCTTGTTTGGCGCTGAAGAAGTCGTCAATCAGGTACTTGACTTTCACTCGCCACAGTTCAGATGAAGCAACGTAAGAGCGGAAAAATTCAACCTGTTGCGCAACAGAGAACCACTGTGGAGAGAGACTATGGAAATTGAATATGTGCTTCGTAATAAAGGCTATGAAAACATTAACTTGTAGATTTAGTTTGACTTATCCCTTGTCTTGGCACCGAGCGGAGGAATCCTTTAAGGATACGAGCTTGGTTCCTTTCATACCACTACTTTCAGACCGTGGAGTATACATGGTGCGAATCATACCCAGGTGGGAAAGCGTGATGTGCAGGGCCTGAAATAGTCTGACGGTCTTGGAGAGTGTAATCGGTGACCGTACCAGAGACGTCAAGAGCCACTTAAAATATGGCTCATAGATTGAGTTTTCAAGCTCATGAGTAGTAAGAGTGTGATGTTGGGAAAGAATTCTAGATCAACAAGCTCTCGTTGATTTTTGTAAAGCGAGTACTGGTGAAGCAATTCCAGCTGTTCCCGAATGTTCAGGAATGCCAAGACATTTATCCTTAGCGTCATGCGCGTCCCGCAGCGCCTGCTCCAAAAGGTAGAGCTTCAAGCTCTCCACTATCACCACTTCAACACTCAAACAAGCAATCAATCAAAAGATGTCCATCTCACCCATAATCACGTTTAAGGCGGGCAGATGTTCTCTGGATGTTCGTATGCACCCAGTCTATCAAAAATACAATGCGCTGACGTTCAGATAGACATCCAGCAAGCCATACAAAGTCACTCCAGACCCTACACCGGGCTATATTTACCTGTACTCTGAAGATGGTATGTTATTTCGAAGCTTTACTGTATACAACTAACTCTGCAGAACTCATCCACTTCTGCTGGCGCGAACGGAACAAGCCCATGACCGACCCAGACAACATCGACCTCGTTATGTTCCCCACGGACGGACACTTCGAACCCTACGAATACAAGACCTCTGAGCAAGCTACCTCCAAGACCAACGGCCGTATCTTCGTCCTCAAGTTCTCCTCTTCCTCCCGCCGAGATCTATTCTGGCTGCAATCAAAGCCCCAAGCCCGGAACGGCGACCCAGCATGGTTCAGTCCGCGAGACTTGAAGATTGGACAGATTGTTGATACCCTGTTGCAGGGCGATGAAGTCAATGTTACGGAGGAGATCGCACAAGTGCAAGGTGGAACAGGTGGAAACGATGACGATGAGACGATGGAGGACGTCGAAGGCCACGGCGGCCCAAATGAACACCACCGAGGAGGTAGCGGTGGCGCAGGACCAGATGCTACGGGAGGAGATATCAGAGAGGAAGGATCTGGCGCACGAGAAGGTGGAGCTGATGGTGGACGAGCGTAGGTCAACTTCTCATCGCAAGAAATACAATTGCTCAAGCATTTACGACCAAGGCGTTTGGCAAAATGGGAGAACGTGCCAAAGAAGCGTTCATGTACTGCTAGCTTGATACGACCTGAATGAATATCCAAGATTTTTCAACGGGACCAAAACTTTTTCAATCTATGGGACCAGTGCTGACGTTGTGATCAGTGCCGGTTCAGGGCCAACAGATGCTGCTACAGTCGTTCAGAATTTCCTCAACTCGTTGAAGGCAGGCGGACAAGCCGGGATGCAACAACAGGCTCAAGGTCAAATCTATACTACACTACCGGATCTCCTCCCTACTTCGGTCACAGTCCCAACAATCGACTCTGCTACGCCTGCACAAATCGACAACCTTCTTAGCTACCTGCCTCCTACCATTCTCCTCCTCGCCCAAGAATCAGCCGCTTCAATCGACGGGATGGTAGAACCGAGCGCTGAGTCTGCCTCAGCAGCTATCGAAGCACTCAGTCTTGACCAGAAGAAGTCTGTTTTGAAGAAAGTCCTGAGAAGCCCTCAATTTCACCAAAGTTTAGGAAGCTTGACAATGGCAATTCGAGATGGTGGCTTGCCCAGCATTGCTGATGCCCTGGGTGTTAAGTTGGAGCACGGAGGGTTAGTCAGAGGTGGTAGCGTTCCGCTTGGCGGAGGTGATGCAGTTGAGGCTTTTATTGACGGCGTAAAGAAGACAGTTGAGAAGAAGTAGAGTGGTTAGCTGAGTCACATTTGACTTATAGACCAAGGGACTAAGGCGCAGTATATCATTATAGAACTAGAAGTGCGTCCAGACTTCAGAATTGTACAACATGCGCCGACCATAATACCACCAGGTGCTTGTAAGCCGGTAAATCAATCCAATGGACCAGATATGGTTCTACTCTGAATCGGATTTCCTGTACCATCTGTAAGGCAGATGTTGCCAGTAAAGGCTCGTCTCACCCTCACAAATATGCCTCATAGGTCTATTTTCTTCTCAAGATAAGTAAGAGACCACTGTAACGCATCTTCGAGCGCTGATAATCTCAATCCGCAATGAAATTTTCAAGAAACCTGTGCGAAGTCTACTTGTATACTAAGCCTGAAATGGTCAGGCTCCACCTCTCAAGAACAATAAGAAGCAGACCTGGGGCACTTCCAGAGTCAAACTCTATCACATCCAAAGTTTGCAAAGCCGAAGTCAGCTAATCTAAGTCTCAAGCCTAGTTGCAGTCATCAAAATCCGAGTCTCAGATCAAGTCGCGCTTTGATTGGCTTCCACAGATTTCAGGGGGCAGGTGAATTTCTCGCTTGCTATTGTCATTGACAATAGGAAGCTTTAGCGTGGTTTCGTTCCTATTGACAAGCGCCCCGCTCCCGTTCCTATTGTGCTTTGGTGGTTAAGCGAATTTTGTTTACTATTGTGCCACTTCGTATCATCTCAAGATGATGCGCTCCCTCCCACTTCCTACTTTCCTCTTTTCTATTTAAGGTGCTGAGGTTCTGTTCCTCTTCAATTACCATCCACCTTCATCTTCACCTTCGATCTCGAGCCCAGTCAAGTCAAGTCTTCCTGAATTGAACTCATACTCGGTACTGCACTGCAACACATATCGATCCTTGATCTCTGCTTACTTCCTCAAGTACAAGAAGACTTTCAAGTCAAGATACTCTTGGACTCTCCTCATTACAAGCACGCACCTCTCCACGCAGCCGCAACCAATACATTCAGACCTACCACTCACATCAGATCATACA
This sequence comes from Cadophora sp. MPI-SDFR-AT-0126, assembly GCA_020747065.1. NCBI lineage: Eukaryota > Fungi > Ascomycota > Leotiomycetes > Helotiales > Ploettnerulaceae > Cadophora > Cadophora sp. MPI-SDFR-AT-0126. The sequence goes on from JAGMVK010000008.1 coordinate 1,172,618, forward strand.
ATGGCGCCAGTAAACCCATCTGGTCCACCACCAGCTCCAGTCCTCGGCCAAGGAGGCTTCGCTACTCCTTTCCCAGCAGCTCCAGCTTCATCCAACGGTCAAGGCAACATGGCCGCACCACCACCCCGAGCCCCCTCCCAAGCTGGACGAGGCGGCCACGCTGCCCAACCTCGCGGAGGAGCAGGAGCCTATGCCCGCAGCGCCCCCCACGGCGTCTTATCTCGTCCGCCCGTCCCATTCCAAACTCAAGCCATGTACCAAGGCTTCCCTATTGGACCCGCCGGCGCGAACAACAACAATATCGATGACGGCGAAGATTCCGACTCAGACGACGAAGACTCCACAGCGATTCGCCTCAACATCTTCACTCCTATCAACGTCCGCGGCGACGGCAATCTCATCGCTATGGACACGAGCGCTACTGCTACTACGATCGCACAAGGTGTCGTCGATGCCCTCCGTTGCATGACATATGGCGACGACAAAGGAGTTCCCATGATCGACGAGGATGGCCGTCCACGCCCCATCAAAGTCAACGTCAAGGCTCCTCTCACAGTCCTCGGCTCCAAGAACCTGTTGGGTGAGCGAGCCGTCATGGAGAGACTTGCACCGGCTATGGCGAGCCGTCCTGCTGCTGTTATCACGAAGGTACCGCTTACGGAATTCGGAGGTCCTGATGAAGCCGACAAGAGTATTGAGAAAGGAGAAGTCAACGGCTCGATCAAAAAGCGCGAAAGGGAAGGAAGCCAGGAAGCTACTGAGGGAGATTCGAAGCGCTCGCGTCTGGACTGAGAAGCCTTCATCATAGAGTTCATATGGACATGCAGGATCGCGTTAAAGTTTCCTCAAAGCTGCTGCATTGACTTTGCGAGCACTCAGGAGGATGGCGTTTCGGAATGGGAAAATGGACGACTTCGTCTGGTTGGCGTTCTTTGTTTGTGGCTGAGCTCTATTAATTTGCATAGCATAACGGCCGATAGAAAAGGCTGTATCTGGCTGTGGACCCGACGAGCACAAGGCTCTTGCTGGATTACCGGATTTTGCCTGTACAGATCACAAATCGATGATATCAATGAGAACTGTTTGCATTGCAATGTGATGACCGTGACCTGTGAAATTATTGCTTTTAATTCATCGAAAGCCGTACTGATCAAATAGGCTTAGCTATCTTACACGTAAATAGCGACACTCTATCCCCCGCACCTTTCCGATCCATTGATTGCATGTAACTTACATGATACGCCTCCCATCTGTGACTCCAAACACGCCGTCCATAATACAAGAAGCCAAGGAAACGCAACGTCCGAATCTGATACTGTGAAGTACCAAACCAATCGTGATATCGCCAACGCCAGAGTAAATGCAGTCCCATCTCACGGTGCTTATCGATATTGAGCAGTCGATAAATCAGCCCGATGCAGATCCTTCGCCCACTTCGGAAGCTTGCGATCTCGCTCGTAGATGTACCCGCAATTGTTACAGAGGGTCTTCAGTGAAGTTAGCATAAACTCATGACAGCACGAACAAATTTTCTCACCTTTGGGCCATGTGGACCATCTCTAACAGCCCAGACCGAACTGCCCCAGATCTGACAATGCTTGCATCTCCACATAGAACGCTCGTACTCCGTAAGAGATCCAGCCCCGCCATAAGCTGGTATGCCGCCTCCAACGTCGGGTGTTCCTCTTCCTCCTGGAGTTCCAGACCTTCCCAGCGGACTCAAACTCCTAAATCTGCGCTTTTTCTTGCTCCGTTCGCCTCTACCCATACGCTCCTCTCCTGTATCTACGTCGAAGTAACCCTTGTTCTCGGTTTGTGGTGTACCTCCGACCAACATGGCGGTGGACGAGAATCTTGCGGTCTCACGTCTTACTCTCCTAATCTGCCTCTCTCTATCTCCTTCACGCTTCTCAATCTCCTCTTTGGATAATTCTTCAATCTTCGGCTCCCAATCCTCCGCGAGAGTCTCGTGGTCATATCTCCATCCAGCTTCGGCGCCGTGCGCTGCATCGTTGGGTATCTCTCCAGCAATTCCTCCAACAAGTCCACCGCTCTCACATGCATCTTTCTTAACTCGTAAAGCAGCTTCATAGATCGCATGGGCTATGACAGGTACCCACTCAGCAGGAAGACCGATATCAGCACATGTTTGCTTTGCGAAGATTTCGGCGGTTCCAGGAGGGTGTAGAAGAGACCATTCAAACTTGTCCGTATACAGCCAGTTCTCGAGATTGACGTTCAGATTTATTATGCAACGGTAGGTATCGTCTGGGTTGAAGTCGTCAGATCCAGGTCCGATCGCCGTCGCGGAAGCTGTGATGCCATTTTCAAGAACCTTAGTCTCTGTAGGTATCGTTGGCGTAGAGAGACCGTTCTGTAGAGGTGTTGCATTTCCACTTGCAGGTGTGTCAGACGCACCTCGCGAAACAAGGACTGGCTTCATGGTCGTTACGACTCCTGTATTGGTTTCGGTCTGTGATGAGTAGAAGAGAGGATGAAGAGCAACACCGGCATATTCCTCGAGCTGCGTACGGATTTGTTTGCCAATTTCAGCTGCCATGGCTCCCCGGTTTGGAAGATCAAGATCCTGGACCATACACTGAGCAAATTGATCTGTCGTGATCAAGGTCTCGTGAAGATTCCACAAAAATGTATCCTTGAGACGGTACGGTACAGTCGTCTCTTGCTGCCTGTAGATTGGGAGCGACGTATCAATTTTGCCGTAGGGGATGCCGATGGGAGCTGGGAGAGGGGCTGGAGGAGTGAAGGCTGGAATATCGAGATCGATTCGAATTGGAATCAGGGTCAAGGGCAGTGCCGCTTGAGCATAATTCTGCAGATCCGATTTTGCGTTCCTCGTCTTTCCCATCCAGTCTCTCCATATTCCTTGAACATCAACCGGTCCTGTTGCTTTTATTCCCACCTTCTCACTGAGATCTTGCTTTGCCTGTGCCAGATCCTCCCTTCTTATACTCCTCAATCCTGTTGGCCTTCTCTTGCTATCATCATCGTCATCATCGTAGTCGTCATATCCGTCCTCCGCATAGTTGATCGCAGTCGTGCCTCGTTTGGTTGTTCTTGCTGAAGGTGCCGCGAGAGCCGTCACGGGCTGGATCACTGGGGTGAGGAGACCATTGTTGTAGGTGCGCAATCGAGGAGCATAGCTGGAGATGAAAGACTGAGGCGGATTTGGAGGGTTCTCGGAGGCCATGTTGATTCGAAATGCTCAGAACATGCCCAGTCCAAGATGTCAAGGATTGGTGAGATGGGAAGTTGAGAATGCGCGTCTTGACACAAGATAAAGCGCAAAGCTCGGGGAGTATCTCTGAACAGGCAAGAAGGACTCGCGATCTCAGGTGAGATTTGCGCAAGCAGAACTTTATGTATAACAAGTCTTGCTGGGTAGAATCTGTTTCGAGATACTCAAAAGTTCAATCTTTGTCGCGTCCCAGAATCCGCGAACTTCTGAACAACGCTAGTGCTTCGGGATGGTAAGTGCGTCGGCGCTAGTTCAAATGACCACGAGCCGAGCCTCGCCTCTCCTCTCCTGTCCATCAGTCTCTTCAAAGTATGCGACAACACCTTACTATTCCACGGATCAAATCAACCACTGGCTGATATTGCATTCAGCATTTCTTTGTGCATGAGCTTTATGTCTGTGTAGTGCACATACTGAATCATGTGCTTCTTGGACCATCCATTCGGTTTGACTCTAGCACTTGCCGGCAGTCATTCAAGAATGGACTGGCTAGTGTATGGCCGGATCACACTTGTGAATAATCTTTTCCATTTATCTGCTTTAAAGTCCAACTTCGGCATCTCTTTTATCATCTTTCTATTCATTTTTCTATATATCAAGCATTCTCACATCCTTTACTGAATCTCAAGTCCATCTGAGAACGATACTCTCAAAGTATCAATGTCGGGAATGTCCTCAATGCGCGCTACAAGGCACACGGAGCGGTCGTTCAGTATCCACCACGAGTGCCCACAATGTCCGAGTCCGGATAGAAACCTACAATGTTCACGCCAACTTTGGTCACTTGCGCAGCTGCCCGACGAGCTGCACAGCAAAGTGGTAGAGAAGATGATAGTTCCCCAGCGCCCCTGTTTGGATCACATCTTCGGCACCTGTATGGATCCGTGGAGCTGCCCGAATGGATCTCACTGGGACCTCCGAGATCTCAGGAGGACCATCGTACCTTGTTCTGCCCTCACATCACTCAATACCTTCATCCACGACGAGGGCCACAAGCTGTTTTTCCAAAACCACATATTTGTGTTTAATGGCTATATTGAGGTGTATTTGCATCTTTTCCCAAGCCCCACGCGATTTCCTCTCGTGGTCACCAGAGAAGACGTGGAGAGGATGGAATTGAAGGGTCAGGAGCTTCGAGACCGCTACGCGACTCGTCTCCTCGACTTCGTTGATCGGCCGGACTGGGTGGGTAAAGGATCAAAGAAATTCCAGATCAATAGTCAGGACCAAGAGTTCGGAGACATTGATAGCTACCGACACACCATTCAACATCTTGTTTTCACGGCAGGTTCTGCAGAGCGTTCAATGAAGTATCGTCCTGGTTGGGACTGGCCACTTAAAGTCGACTGGACAAAGCTACCAAGGCTCAAGACTCTATTTCTGGATCTAAAGTATTACTCCTTCAGTCCACGGTATCCGAATCTGCTTACTCAGGAGGAACTCGATTCCAAACTCGAAAAGGGGGCCAAATCCATGGAATGCTTGAAGTTGCAGCGTCTTGTAATCTATGGCGTCTGCAGTGGAGCTTTTTATGAGGATCAAACTCATAGAGAACGGATGACGTCTTTGTTTGAGACGGCCTTGAATGTTCACGGAACCTTGGAATTTAGAGACACGGCTACGGCAGCTGACTGGTAGGATCATGTCAGCCTTTGTATATTAATCCTATTGCAGTCTTGTTATAAAGGTCTTAATCATCTAGAGATTACAAAGGTCATTGCTCTCCTTCTGCAATGTATTGATCGCACTATCTCATTTCATCTTGCAAATCGTCAGTCGAGTAGCGTGGTACCTCCTTGACAGCAAGGTAATGAATCTTGCAGATATAGTGGTCTGTTGTGTAATCCTGCCTTCTTCGCAAAGACTGACGTTGTTTTAGTATCGGACTGAGCTTTTTGCTTTGGCAAGACTCCTTCCGACTGGATTTGTAACCGTATGAATATCGGTCTCGTTCATGTGCGAATCTCTTGTGCAGTTCCTTCACACCATCTTCAGCTGAAGCGAAGTAGAAGGGACATGCGTAGGACGTGTCAATCAACAGAATAAGCCGAGAGTATAGGCCTCGTACAACTGTTCGGGCTTAACTGAAATTAATACAACCACGAAGACACATATCAAGAATGACGCGCATGGCCTTGGCAGTACAGTACATTCTTTGAACATTCGATATCCGTTCGTTTAAGTGCTGGTCCGGTTCTCTCTATTCAAAAACGACGACCCTGACCATCTTTGCTGTATTGTCCTCCGCCATGCTTTTCATCAATGCCTCGCCTATACATCAGACTTTGTAAGCTTCCATCTGAGCTTCTACTCGCTCTCGGGCAACATTCCAGCTATCCTGCAAAGAGCAATCGATCTTCTTACAAAACACTCTCCAAACAACACTCTGCAGACTTGCATATGACATTGTGTATCCCATCTCGTACGCATTCATATTGTCCAAGCCATGCTGCATTTTCGATCGGGCCCACAGGTCTGAGCGTCTCAATCGGTCATTGGACCCCTGGATATATGCGAATGCAAACGCTGGTCCATACTTCTGAATGAGATCTTCAAATACGCACATGCACTCTCGAATCCAGTTATCATTCCATAAGTCTTCGACGGGTGTTGTATCGGGTGTGTACAGGCGGGATGCATTTGAAGGTGGCGCAGACTATGGACCGTCAGTTTCTATTCACTAACCTGTAATAAATGAGAGTCTCGGGTCGAAGGCTGTGTTCGGAATGGACAAGATATCAGGTCAGAGCATTTGAACTTGTGCCTACCGTGTTATTGAGAAGGCCTGAGGTATGAAGAGAAGTCTTGGTCATTGTGAAAAAACCATGTCCCATAACCTCAACAATTACACCCAAACTGGCCAAGTCTTGGGAAGAAAGGCTCTCAAGAAATTCTGATTGCCGGGCTCGTATTGCAGGAGTTTCGGTGAGGCTAGTCTATAGATCGATAAGTCAACATCGTAGGATTTGCACTGAGTCACTCACAGTACGGTCTGCTAATCTGTAAAGGAGCAGAAGAGCTCTCTTCTTGAAAACAATTAACCGTTTCGAAAGCTCGTCCTTAGGAATATTCAGCGTGGGCCATCCCGAGCTATTCGTAGCATCCATCATCTCGGTGATCTCGTGGTTGACCAAGAAATCGATCGTCTGCTGCCGACAGTGCATCTCGTCGATCCAAGGATAGGAAAGTATTGACACAGTGAGATCTCCAGGTGGCATTCGAGAAGACAGAATCATAACTTCATCTACATTCGTGTAGGCAAAATCATCTTTGCTGGTATCTCGTATGCTCTTGCAAATGGAACGTTCATACTTTAAAAGGAGAGAATTGAAGTCCTGCCAGTCGTCAGCAGGTTCAAGGAAATGCGAGGGGACCAGGAAGACTGACCTTGGAGAGGCGCAAAAGAGATCTAGCAGACCTCGGATCAAAGTTTATCGTTTGTCCAGCAATTTGAAGGCATATTTCCGGCATGAGCACAATTCCTCCATTGCTCCGGAGTAGGTTTGAACGCATCGGCGCAGCTTATGTATAATTGGATTGGTTCTGCGAGGAGTGAGCAACAGATGTACTTGTCGATGCACTGGAACAATAACTTACTCTCTAAAGCTTTCAGAATTATCCAAACGAGGTAGATAGACTGAAAAGATGTAGGTTCGAAGCGATGGTGGGTTGGTATTGTGCTGTGGGTAAGAAGCAATGCAAATGAGTATGTTGAAAGAAGAAGACACAGCCTTCGAGAGTCATCTTTATTTGAAGTCTTCACCCAACAAGGTATCTGACTGAGAAAGAGCTATTGAGGTGGTCTAGGTCCACCTTTCTTTGGTGACCGTGAATGAGGAGGAAGGCGCGAGGCTACGGAGCCTTGTGGAGGGGTCGAACTGACCATCAAGGTGCTTTCTGAAGGTTCCTTGCGCGTGATTCGAATTTCTGGTTCCAGTCTTACTGGGCACGATGCTCCTCGATTTTCTTCCCTAATATCGCGACTAAGGAAGAGCGTAAGATGTGCAAAAGCTTTAAGAGGTATGGCACAGATGGGCAGGTCTAATACCTTATAATTCACTGGCATTTCTAAAAATCATGAATTGAGAGGCTGCGATTTGTGATACAACCGGAGGTACAACCGTGTCTTGGAATGATGCATCATTATATACCACTCCGGATTGAATGAGAATCAACATGGGCGGGATATAACGGAAGAGATAATACAGATTCAGGGCAAAGTCAGACTGCGACTGTTCTCGAACTTCCTGATACGACCAACAGCTGATCTATTCAACACAGTCAATTGGCCATGGAAAAGGGCTCCTAACGAAGATTCTAGTCCCATGATGAATTGTTGCCTCTTGCTTGATGGAATTTTTGCAGAATTTCTCTAGCAATGTATTCGCTAGATGTTTTGTTTACTCCTCGCCTGCTGAGATGAAATGGAGCCAAGCGAGGTGGTCAATATGGACAGGGGAATCGGAGTACAGCTAAAATTACACAGGCAACTCTTATTGTCATAGAGATGCACTTTTAAAGTTCAAACAAATCTTAATAGCCATCTTTCATATCTTCTAAATCCATTCAACCAGGCACGAACCAGGGGGGGGGCCACCTCTCAGAGCCTCGTATCAAATACTCGTTTCCGTGCCGGCTCATGAGAGTCGGGTTTAATCTATTGAAATTCAAAATGCAATTGCTCTTTACCATGGAAAGGAGACACGTCATTTAGCATTAAACAAAACATGAAATCCAGAAACCTGCATTTACAACCAAAAGAAAACTCAAAAAGGCAAACATAATTCAAGGCTAGCGACGGCCCTTCCCGAACCCCACCAGCCGATCCAAGCTCCCCTGGACTTCCTGCAGAACAGCCAAGCTCCAGCTCCAAGCTCAGAGCTTCTTCACAACGCCATGCTCTCATTGCGAGCACCAGCCGTAGTCAACAAACTCCCCATCCGGCGCCTCCACAGCTCACAACATGCCTTTCAACCAGTCCCAACCATCACCGGCCCCCTAAATACGTTCTCCGTCGACGAATTTCGCGCTCGAGCTTTCACGCCCGAGAGACCCCTCCTTATAACCGCTGGAGATGGAAAGCCCAGGCCTGGAAATGAGAAGGGTGTGAAAGCACCGACGTGTGCGATACCAGCTGCGGAGAAATGGTTCACCAGAAAGGCTTCGTCTACAACATCTGAGGATGCAGGAGAAGAAGATGGATTCGTGATCCTCTCACAAGAATATCTCGCTCCTTTCAGCTCAACAATCCTCCCCTACGAGCTCATCACGCCACACCCAAGCAAATCCGGCCCAGACACAAACGCAAACGCAGACACCATGAGCGAACTATCCACCCTCCTAAAACACTACACACAATACTCCTCCCCCAGCAGTACATTCCACACCTTCTCCGCCCCCCTCTCCCTCTTCCTCCTCGCCTCGAAATGCCTCGCCTCCTCCCCCTCCTCACCCCCACCCCAAACACCCCAACTCTACATCGCCCAAGCCCAACTCCTCTCCCTCCCCTCCCCCTTACAGCACGACCTCCCAACCCCCCACCTAGTCTCCCACGCCGGAAAAGGCGACATCTACGACTCCAACCTCTGGCTCGGCCTCCCACCAACCTACACCCCCTTACACAAAGACCCGAACCCGAACTTATTCGTCCAGTTAGCGGGTAGGAAGCAAGTGAGGATGTTTGAGCCGAGGGTTGGAGGGGGCATTTATAGGAGCGTGCAGGGGAGGATTGGGAGGGGTGGGTTTGGAGGTGGTGGGCAGATGAGGGGGAGTGAGATGATGGAGGGGCCGGAGAGGGGGGCTTTGTGGGAGGCTGTTTGGGGGGATGATGGGATGGAGGGGAGAGATGGTGGAGCAGAGGAGTTTGAGGCGCTTGTTGGGCCTGGAGATGCGCTCTTTATACCCAAGGGGTGGTGGCATAGTTTTAGGAGCGTTGGGGGAGGGGTCACAGGGTCGGTCAATTGGTGGTTTCGGTGAGTATAAGATAATACCGTTACTTCTGTATAGTGAAGAGATGTAGATCCTGCACTTGTAGATATGATGTGTATTTGTATGAGACAGGCTTCTCGAACGGCGGAGTTGGATTCCCGCAGTAAGTATAGCCATACTATACTAAGTGTGACTCTCAAACTATTGGAGATATTCAAGAACTACAACTTGTAATGTATGGAGTCCTCGGGCTGAGCTGTCTAGCTTATCTCTATTGTGATTGCTGTACTTCCAATGCAAAGTACACCTAGCAAAGAAGTTGAGACACGAAGAAAGCCTGGTCAGCCTAGTCTCTCGAGACACCAGCTCAGAAGACTGCAGACTGAGATATTTCGTTCGATCTAAGGTTTTGTATCGCATCAGATACTCGAGTCCATGCATTATGGCCGTTAGTATCTTGCTTCCACCCAGGAATCTCCTACATTCCCCAGATTCTAGGTGGTTGGTGTATTTTTATGCCACTCAAACCACCAATCTTCATAGGGATCCATATCCTGAGTCCATGCCCATTGCTCTTGTACCAATTCCGTAGCAATGTCCTGGCCAAATCTCTCTAGAGGGCACAGTTCCTTTATATGACCGAGTGAGGGCATACACGACTTGTCTCTTGACCCGAGCACGAACCTCTCGAGCTCTTTCGCATCCGAATTCTCTCTACCCTCAATTTCCTCCCACTCGTTGTCGTAGATTGCCAGCCCGTCGTCTCGAGGTAATAACAGCTCAAGCTTTTCAAGCCTGAGGGAGCCTCTCATCTGTAAGAGAGATTGTTTCCAAACACATCGGCATTCTCTTGCATGGTAGGCGCGCCAGTCAGATGGTCCTACAGCACTGTTGATGTGTAACCTTCTAAGGGCTGACGAGTGCCTGCACAAGAATTGATAAAGCATTGGTGTCATGTACGTAGCTTGTGCTATATGAGAAATCCGGAGAGTAGTGAGATATGGGAATGTAAGATCGTAGAATGGGGCAGATAGGCAGAGGAGTCTGGGTACATCGTTCGTATCTCGTTCGTCAAAAGCGTCTCCCCAACCCAGAGTCAAGCTCCTCAGAGGCATCGAGCCTAGGAATAGTGCTATGTTGCGAGGAATTGTATGGGTTTCGGTGTGGGTATAATCTAGATAGCAGCCGCTGAACTGTATAGCTAGATCCTGGACATGTCGCACAGAGCTTATCATGGTCGTCAAGTGATTGAGAGGAGACAAAATATGCGCTTCGTCAGGAGGCACGAAACATAGCATGGGCATACGGTCCATTCGAAGATTGGCGAACGTCAAGGATGCCGCATTTGCTCCCATTAGGATAGAACTGTAGAATTTCACAGCTAAAGACTGGTCTTGAAGTGTGCTTCTGAGACCAGCAATATAGTCTCTTTTTGGCATTGTGTTCCACAATGAGGCCAGAGATAAATCCTGAAATGGATATTCTCCAAACTCAACATGGATAGTCTTGATATTAGGCATAACAGCCAAGGTACGCGCAAGCAGTGTAGCGTTGCAGAAGTCATCATCATCATCGCCAAGATTGATGGAAACGTCCTGCCGTCTCAAGGATTCTTCTTCCACTGAAGAAGAGGAACGTGCGAATATTCGATGGACGTCGTTGTTGAACTTTGCGACGTCTGAAGTATATTGTTTGAGAACAGGATCTGAACTATACCACATCCACTGACATTATGGAGCATTAGCGCGTCGCTCAAATAACACTTCAAACCGGACCGCTAATTGATGGTAGTTGATTGAATTTGGAGATATATTGATAACATAGGCAGGATGTATCTTACATGTCGCACAACGAGATAGTCTACATCGTCCACCGAGAAAACTATTTTGCGGATCCTCTCCCTCAGCCAAGGGCGACGAGAGACTTCGATGAGCTTGTTGACATGGTTCCTGTTTGGGCGAAGTACAAGCCCGTGATTCCAAGTTCGTTTAAAACCAGCGATAGACCAGACGCGGGATACCAGACGGATATTCAAGTGATCTTTGAAGTCGACGAAGTCAAGAAGTCGTTGTTTTAGTTCAGAAGGCAAGGTAGACAATTGGTCGCGTGCCGGAGGAGGACCAGAAATAAGTCTGTGAAAATCCATGTTCTAGACGATCACTGCCTGCGAAAGGAGCCTGATTGAAGATGATTCTAGGAGAGTTTAGTGGATTCAACGGTAAATGATCAGTTTGCAACTCGATGCACTCAGGGAAGCACGTCTATACTGTATGTAGATCTGTAGGTAGGGCAATTCTCACAAGCACTTACGGGGTTGAATCAGAATCATGACTTGGATATTTTCCCGTCAAATATGCCAACTTTGGGACCAGGCTGACAGCAAAGCCGGGGAGGACTCGGCTGAAAAACTCGCTATGAGCGGACAAGAGGAGGCCAGACGAACGCTTAGTGTTGTGAAAAGTTATGCGAACCTAGATAGTCGTCCAGTACCGCACAGCACTTTCAAGAAGATTCTGAGTAGGTAGAGGAAAGCAAGGAAGGGGGAGCGGTCGTCTACGTTGGCGGGACACAACATCGCATGCCGTGCCGTGCCATGCCTACCGCTAGCCGTGCTGGGCAGGGGTGACCAATGGCCCATCAGCTCCTGCCAAAGCCTGCAAGTGAGAGAGAGACATCCGATTCGGCTTCTCAGGTCTCGACTCGACCACTTTTTTTTAAGTCAGGTACCTGTGCCCTTCTTCATCTTCCTCTCTTTCTTTACTTTATTGAATGAGCTTCGGTTCCATGATTTCAAAGCTCGATTCGAACGCTCTGATTCCCCTTTAGCAACTTCTTTCCTGCTGGGGGGTTTTTTCCCTTTCTTTTTTCACAATTCATGCTCCACTAAATTCTGCTTGTTGGCAAGATCACACCACTTTGTGTCAATACTATGCGGTACCCCAGAAATCAGTTGAGTGAAGTCGATCTATTCAGATCTCATATGTCTACGCTCAAGTTCTCCTCTCCTTATGCAATAGTACAAAGCTCAATCGAGATTTTCGAGAGCATGCCCGACGCCTTGAAATGTATCCACCTCCATTTTCCGGTCCTTTTCCGAACGCCCCAACCAAATCAAATCATCAAATCGTTTCCATGTCACCAAATTCCTGTTCTATGACTTTGTAACACCACCCTCTTCATGACTGAAGAGGTGTACCAGTCCCATAGCAGATCCTGCCGCAGCACCACCGACAATCACCATCTGCAGCCCACCCCAGCATCCCGCTCGAATGTTCTTCCCTCCATCCCAACCAACGACCACGCACGTCTTCACATATCCAAACAAATATAAAGCGACCACCATGACACCAATTGAGATGTACAGCCCTTCGTAGACCTGGTTGGCCCTGACAAAGAAGTATGGGATGAGCGGGAGAAGACCACCGAGGAAATACGCAAGAGCGATGGTGAGGGCGGATGTTAGAGCGCGCGAAGAGGCGGGGGGTTCCTCACAATGCTGGAATTTCATGACGAAGTCGACCAGATGCGGCGAATCTGCAAGATGCTCTGTGAGGTCTTGCACTGTGGTTTTGGGGAGCTCGAATGGTTCGAAGACTTCGGCGATGTCGCGGATGACGGCTTGTGGGTTGGTGGTGACTAGCTGTTGGGTTTCCTCTCTTTGGGCGTGGTAAGAAGCACTGGTAATGTTAGCAGATGCTGACGGTTGCAGGAGAAGTAGGACCATACGCTTCGCTCTTTGCTCCCAGATACCCTCCGAGTCCCATCGAAATGGCTCCAGCTATCAACTCCGCGAATCCTCCATAGATAACGACTTTGGTATTTCCCAACGCGGAGAGTCCAGCAGTCAGAGCAAAAGGAACTGTTAACCCATCAGACAGACCAATGGTGGCGTCCGAGATGACTCTTGCATCGATCCTGAACCCTTTCCTGCGGTTGAGCTTTTCGGTCCCAGAATCCTGTTGCGATTCAACATCCGTATCCGAGTCTCTAGACGGTGTTCTTTGTAGAGGTTCTGATCCTAGGTCATTATTCTGGTCAAGCAATGGCTGTTGAACACCATTACTCCAGTTCGAAGCCGTGCCATAATTAGTCTTAGAGCGGACAGGAATTGGCGTAACAGTCTGGCGAAAGAAAAGATTCTTCAAGCCAACGAGAGACATGGCCTTAATCGGTGATGGTGTTGGCTTCCTGCGAATGGTTGTTCGGCGAGGTATTGGTCTTCTAACTTGTGAAGGGGCGGGGGAGACGTTGTCTGCTGTAATATCAGAAGGCGAATATGGGATGTAGCTCTCCTGACTTTGCTGATTTCCGGGGCTCAATCGATCGTAACGTGCAGTATTTGAAGCAATGCTACCAGGTGCCATGACGGGACCAGCTTCATATGTACTCCTCTTCTCGCTATCCAGTCCACCTCAGTCATTGTTTCGCTGCGCAGGGCAATACCTAGACCTTCAAATTTTGGTCAGCAGCAAGTAATTGCGAGGCTTCTGATTGGCTGCCGAGCTAAATGCTGGAAAGCTTGTGGGACGTTAGCGGCCGTTGATTGGCTTTCTCGTTTCAATTCAGGCGGTCTTGTTCAGGGTTTACGCAAGTGGAGAACTTGGAACCTTGTCAGACCCCGATCTCCGATTCTTTTTAAGTATGAATCGGGACCGATGTGGAACTTTATATGTGTGTAGGTGCAGATGCGATGGGATGCAGTTTTATATGGGTTTTGCGGTTTCTGGCTGCAGGTGTGGCGTCGTAGCTTTTTCCACTTGTTCGTCTGATGACTTATTCTGGATGAATAATGCTCGATCTTTGATTGGGTGCTTCGATTTCGGTATTCGAAGTTGGATTGCCTCTTTGAAGACTAGAAGTTCAGATCCTGAGTAATGGCAGGCGGTCTGGATTCTGGATTTATAGATCGCGGGGGTTGATCCTAGACACGGGCTTTTTGGTCACCTTTCTCGGTCCCGAGACTTACCTCCGTAGCAAACTGAGTGTAGGGACGGCCGTAGCGAGTTTTGAGATTGTGGACGTAAGTTGATATTGAAATCTTCTAATTGGCTATATTTGTGTTTGAAGGTACGGAGTACGGATACGGCACTGTTCTGATGACGGACATATGACTAGGCTGCTGATTTGTTACTCAGGATACCGATTTGTCTCCGTGCCATTAGAATACGGTCATATCAGCTTGTGATTTCTGTATAATGTGATCTAGAGCTTCTCCTTGACATCGAAGTAGCGCATATCTGTTAAGTAATCTTCGTTTGCGACTTTGCTTGTGCAAAATTCTGCCCACGGCAACCAGGCATTCGCCATACTTTGTTTGTTGCCGGATCGGGGTTTCGCTGCCACGCAAGCGAGTATCTGGTTTGTTTACTGTACTGAGTTGTGAGTCTTCAAATTTCCGTTTGGCTTGCTTATGAAATGGTCACTTTGGTTTGTGCCAACGTCGTACGACAATGACTCGCTGAACTTTGTTCGCCGTCTGTTGACCCTTTACCTATGATTCATTCTTTTGTACATTGTCCAATTGTGAATTCTCAGTATGTTTTTGAGTGACCTGGCCCACGACTTGGGCCTTGAAAAACAAATCCAGAAATCAGAAGGGTATAAACTCCACGCCAAAACCAAAAGAAATACCCAACTCCCGGCACACGGACCAACACTGTACAATTTTCAGTTTCCGATGACACTCTTCATCACTTCCTCGAACTTTTCCTCCTCCCGTTCCAAGCCCTGATACCCTCCTTCCCACTCTCCTTCGCATTTCCCCACGCTTTTCCACTCCTCTCCTTCACCTGATGCTTCTCTGCCTCGTCTCCAATATCCTTCATCACATCGCCCCCAATACTCGTCCCATGCACCCAATCCATCAAACCCCAAGGCGCGAAGTTCCCTCTCCCATGACCCTCACTATGCAGATCTTGACGGCGAGCGATGCCACCTAGCATAATGCCGGGAACGGTGGCGTACCCGGATAAGGTGAGTGTCTCCTCTAAGGTGATGATGGAAAGCAGGAGCAGGTAGGTGAGGAGATGTGTGCGGAAGACGAGGGAGGGAAGGTACGTGGGCAGGAAGCGGAAAAGAATATAGGAGAGCGGATGGTCATAATGCGCTGCGAAGGAGTAGGGGGATGTAATGGAATGGAAGTAGGTTTTGTGGAGTTTGCTGATATAAGTCGGTGAGTCTGGGTGGAGGATGAAGCGATGGATGTAATATTGGAGAACCTGATGCATGTTAGTTCTGACCTCTTCAATATTCCAGTAATTTTGGGGATTTGGGTCAACATGTAAGTCAAAACCCGAGCTCCATTGGCAATGATCGGGCTTTTGATGCGCAAACATGCAGCTTGTCGGAATATCTAACCGAGATTTGAACGTACCTCGCGAAGAAGTAGCCCTCTCACAACATCCTGGAATATGGACCACGGCATCGGCAAAGTCGTGCTAACCTTCAACGCACTTCGAATATGCAGCACTTCCGTAAACAGCAACTCCACCGCGGCCTGTATGGCAACCCCTAGGAAAATGTTGAACAAACTCAATCCAATCACTTGCAGAACCGGAGGGCTCCAGCCACCTCTTTTCTTTACCCGCACCCCACCTGTCCTTGTCGGCAGTGCAGCAGAACCCTGAGTCTTCATGCCGACCGCCAAACTCGGAATGATGGAGTCGAAGAGGAGGAATAGAAGCGCCGGTACTAAGAAGAATAGGGCACGAATCGCGAGCGTGCCTACGACTTCGACTTTCAAGGGAGGCTGACTGAGAACAAGTGTACTCCATGTCTGCGCATCGATTAGCACACAGAAGACTGGAGGGAGATGGGCATTGGGCGTGTATTGGCATGTGAGTTTACGAGATCGCGTACCATGTAGAAGAAGAGAATGTTGATTGAAGTGCTGTAAGAGGTTAGAGAGGGCATGAGGAGGTAGCCCACGATGGGTAGAGACAGCATGGCGCCCATGATGGTGTTTGGTGTTTTAGTTTCTCACTCGAGAGCTTATTGGCGAGTTCGAGGCTGCATATACATTGACTGCTGGTAAAAAACACTGAAGGGAAGTCAATGTAGAAGTAGAAGATGAGATCGTGACAATGGGCAGATGAGATATACGAAATATATATCGCAAATGAGAGATATAAAATCCTTTAGAGAAGCTCTCCTCGCAAACCTTCAAGGCTGTCGCAAGTTATGGTTCATCTGGACCCTGCGCTGATGACGATGTCATAGCTGATCAGCCCCCAAGCAGGATTTCCTGTAGCGGCTGAGGTGTAGGCGGGCACGGCGAAATGATGTTCCAGTGTATCCAGCAGGCCTCGCGTAATTATGTCTCTCCTTATCAAGCCATTCAGGGGTCAGTCAAGTCCTCGCTCATATCAGCCTTGATATCGAAAAGCACCAACATAATATGGAAATTATGCATTATGAGCTGCGCGGAGGGTGGTATTGTACCGCAGTTGCATAAATCAAGTGCTTGTGTTTGGATCGGAGTGTTTCTCCTGACAGCATAAGTATCTCGTTTGAGTTTCATAGATCATTTACCAGACTGCAACTCTCCTCTGCTGAGATATCCCCAGTTAGGATCTTTGGACGTCTCTGCAAGTGATCCCACGAAAAAGGAAAAGGAACCTTGAAACCAACAATTCCGTCCCCCCGCACGTCCCTCCGCATGTACCGAACCAGTCAACACCCAATCGAATAGGAGGTCAGATTAGAATTCCCCGGGATTGGATTGTTCATCTGCAGGGTACAGTACAAGGGCTGACTGAGTTTCCTCATGTCCCACGCCCAGGTCCACTCATAGACTTTAGAAGAGAAAGAAAATGCACACAGCTGTTGCCACCACTTTCTCTCCGATATTTACTTTTTTCCGGCCCAACCCTTCGTTTCTTCGTTTCTTCTTCTGCTGTTCAGAGTTCATCCCTCCTTCAGATCTTTCTACCCGACGGTAGCACAGCAGACTGACAGCTTCAATCTCCCCGCCAGCTCACCCAGACTTCTATCATAATTGTGCCTGATCCAATCCCACGGCTTTACTTTGGATCCACCTATATTTCTGAACCCTCCTTTTGGCTCCCGCCGGCCCCGCTGGACTAATTGGTGTACTACATCTCCTCCAAGCCAGAGAAACACCGTCGCGCGTGCCATTCGATCCGACAACCTCTCGCGCCTCTCTTGTCTTTCGGAATCACGATCTTCATTGTTTCTGCTCAAAGATTCGCTCAGCAATTGTTTCTGCTGCCATCCTGAGACAAATTACGGTTCGCTGGGTTGAACTGCTGCAGGTCACCTGCATAAAGCGAGTCTGTGCCTACTTGGGTAGCGTTGATTATCCCCTTGTTGGCCTCGTTTCTCCTGAGAACTTTCTCCCGGCAACCTGCATCTGCAGCTGCATCGGCACCACACCACACCACCACCGACACCACCGTGTGCCTCGAAAGAAGCTGTCGAGACTATCGCACAGTCTTTACCTCCTTGCCCCAGGCGAACACCTGCATTGTCTCCCTCCAATGGCATTTTGTGCATAGGTGTAGTCAAACGTCCACCGAACGCGTCGAGTCGTCTGAAACATCTGGTTCTTGTCTGTCGTTTGGAAAAGTGTCAATGCATCCACCAACTTGCTAGACCTCCCGAATCGAACGCAGCAAGCACCTCTGGTTCTCGGGAATATTCGATTTGCGCTCAGATTCCTTTCAGCCTAAGCAGCTAATAGTCTGGAGTGACCATGGACGGTTTCTCCACCCCTCCACCGATTCCAAGTCGGACGCGGCAGCATGCACGCCGTAAATCACTTCAGGGTCCTTCTGCCAATTCCCAACGGGTCCATGTACAGCCTGCCTCTCCAGAAGTTATCTCATCCTTAATTACCTCCCTTTCGATCATATCATCGCCTGCCAATCAACTATTTGACGGTCTATCGAACTCGTCGCCCGCTTCCCCAGCTTCGACGAACGCTACGAACCACACTTTCGGTCATCTCGGGCAAAACAATGGAGCGCGATCATCGGGTGGAAGTTTTGGCATAGATTACGGGGCATACGAGCAACCTTCACTTGCAGAATTGATAGCGCAGGAGTCTGAGGCGAATTTGGACGAGCTCGCGGCCCCGACTCCAGTCATAAGGACAGCCAAGCCACCGTCTGGTTTCTCACCTCTTACTGCGCCTAGGTCCCCTGGAGATTCAAGCCCTCTCAAGTCATTCCTGAGAGGCAGCTCACGACCTTCCTCTAAAGGATCAATCGGGTCCAAAGATGAGACAAGTAGCATTGGCAATCTATCAGTCGAACCTGGACAAGCACCAACTCACGAACTCCGCAGGAAGTCATCGAGTGACAGCTGGGGTAAGAAACAAGGTCGCAACCAGAGAGGATTAATGTATATGAGTTCCAAGGAGCGCCTGCGAGAGAGGGAGCAAGATAAGAAGAGAAGTGCTAGTTTCACAACGAGCAGCGGAAAGGGCCTCGGATTGGATCGTCTACCTATACCACATTTTGATTCGGACTCATTCATGGCCGAGAATGCGATCGGAGAAGAGCCTGAACAATCACCAACCAGAGGCAAAACAAGTTTAGAACTTGACGCAAGCCCGGCGCCCAACCCAGGTGGGGGGATCGGCTCAGGACGATTCATACCTGCGAGAGACTCTTCCTTGAGGAAGCCCGCCTCGGCGACGAAGAAGCGAGCAACGCAACGGTCGACCCGACAGACGGGGAAACAGAAAACCACCGAGGACGAGAATGATACTATCCATGAGCTGGACGAAGAACAACAAGATCGCAGACGGGAACGAAGCCGCAGAGACGCAAAATCATCTGAAGCAACCTCCAAGATGATGGAGCCACTGGACAATTTAGAAATGCCGCGACCCTCGAAGAACAAGCACCACCCGGAAGGTTCTAAGGATCGGTTGAGCGTAGTTGAGGATGCTGAGGAAGGGGCCCCCTCGCCAGCTGTTGCACAACGCAAAACTCGACCAAGTCCGGAACGTCATCGTTCCTCAAGCCAGAAGAGAAGATCTGGCAAAGCTACCCCTGAGCCTCAGGAACCTGGCCAAGTCAAGCGAAGTGGATCGCGACTGAAGCGTCTATCAGCACCTCTCAGTCCAAGATCAGACAGGAACAGTAATCAGTTCTCGAGAGTTGGTTCTCCAGAGCCTACCAAGCCACAAATTCATGTGGATGATCGACCAAACAGTGCTGATTCCATCGATGATGCTGTAGAGGCATATCTATGCTCTCCGCGTCTATCCCAGAAAATCAGACATCCCCAGACCGGCAGAACCATTTCATTCTCCGAAGTTGGCGATTCTGAAGGATTTGCGGTATTTTGCTGTGTTGGTATGGGGTTGACCAGATATATCACTGCCTTTTACGACGAACTTGCTTTGACTCTAAAATTACGGTTGATTACCCCAGATCGGCCTGGTGTGGGAGACAGCGAGCCATATAATGACGGGACTGCAACCCCTCTCAGTTGGCCAGGTAAGCTTCCTTGGTCTGCTCTTGTTTCATGCGCTAATATTTTGTAGATGATGTGTACGCAATCTGCCAGACATTAAAGATTACTAAATTTTCCATCTTGGCCCACTCAGCCGGTGCTATATATGCGCTCGCTACCGCTCTGCGTATGCCTCAACATATCCGTGGTCGTATCCATCTCCTTGCACCCTGGATCCCCCCTTCTCAGATGAGCGTCTTTGGAGCTCAAGTTGCCTCACCACCGGCAAATTCCCTCCCAACCTCGCAGCGTATACTTCGCGCCTTACCAACTCCTATTCTCAAGGCAGCTAATTCGAGCTTCATGAGTGCAACTAGCAGTTCGATAACAAGCAGTTTACCCAAATCAAAAGGCCGTAAGCGAAAGTCTACTGGTCGTGACACGCCTGCACCATCTGGAAGGACCACAGTCACTCCAGGTTTGGACAAGGAGAATCATGGTAGAAATTCCACAATTTATCCAGATCCATCTGAGCCTGGAGCTCTCGAAAGAGCAGCCAAGGATCCCACCGATCAAAACAACGAAGCTGCAATACTAGCAGCGGCAGCCAATACTCTAGCAGACAAGGAACGCCAGATGACTTACGACACAAGACTTACGCATGCAATTTGGGATCTGGCGACGTCTGGGGCCAATCCTGCAGTTGATCTTCTGGTGTGCTTGGAGCGCCGCCACACGATCGGATTCAGATATGTTGATATCACTCGTGCAGTTGTCATTCATCACGGAAGCAAAGATACCAGAGTGCCAGTGGAAAATGTCCGATGGCTCGGCAAAACGATGAAGAAATGCGAGGTACGGGTACTAGAAGGAGAAGGGCATGGTCTCATGGCCTCGGCCGCAGTAATGGGAGGTGTCCTCATGGAGATCGCCCGTGAATGGGACGATTGGATGAAGGTTACCGGGAACACAGCTAATGGAAAGAACGAGACGGGAAGGAGGACGTTGAGAGAACGGGCAAGTGTTGGGGGCTTTAGATGAGCATGGAGAATACGATGAGTTCCAGTGTAAGATGGGTGGGAGGAGCATGCTTTGAGCTTTGGCGTTGTTGGGGCTTGGAGGGCAGGGAAAGCCCGTGGAGGTGTACTATTATGAGGTTCAAGACCTGGGCTTAGACCCGTACGTACGATGTATAGCATTGCTCATGATACTAATACATAATAAATTTGCTTCAGTAAGGACATGGCCAGTATCTACAGCGATCCCAGCTAAAGAATGCCAAAATGCGTGGCTACATGGGAGTGGGTAAATTCGAAATACTTTGACAATCACCAATGAAGCAATGCCGAGAAATTGACGATATATTCATCCATCCATCGACCCGTTCATGCCTCCAGCCGCGTCCTGCTCCCCGACTTCGCTGATGTATCACATTGACCGCCTTAAAGATGACGAACACTCTGGCTGTTTTCACATCTGTTTCCTATGAAACGCCAAAACGGGTTATCGGGTATTGCTCCTTGCAAGAAGCTTTTTAGAAGTCGGCCGTTTCGAGGTCAGATCTGTCTCATCATCAACGTCAAGCGAGTCGACCGACATCAAGGTATCCATGCCCGAACCACCCGTACGGGTAAAATAGCCGTTACTTTCTCCACCTGGAATACTTGGATTCAGGGGTACTTGCTGCTTGCACTGATCATCCCCTGCCCTGGGCTACAACCCACTATCGATTTCCCAAGGCTTTAACTTCCTTGGGATGGGACAGTGCAGGACAGTGGAGAAATCGTGGATGCGAGGACGCGCCGTCGCCCGCCCAGCTGGATGCAGTCGGATCGAGGTCGAGGGCGAGGATGCGCGTGGCCTTATTTTAAAGTCTGGGTCTGGACAGGTACCCGTATTGTACAGTAGTGCAAGTCAAGTGCTACTCCGCATTTCAAAGCTTCCTTTCCGTTCCATCCTTTTCATCGCCCTCTCTCGTGCTCCTCCTCCCTTTCAAAACTCCAGTTTGAAACAAAACGTCCAAACGAACTATACAGCTCATTCAGTGACGGGACTGACTGACTGACTGACTGACTGACCCCTTCGCATGGGCTTTGACGCTCGATTTCCCTGTACCTCGGTTCTCAAAGAATACTTTATTTCACTTCACGGCCGCTCACGCACTCCATACACTCACGCTCGTCTGTTCCTAATAATTTCGAGCTGATCTTGGCACCTTTTCTCTCGACGATCTCATATCCACATCTGCATACTCAGGACACAAGAGCTGCAGCTCGGGCACATCAATTCAAATGTCACGCTATCATCAGAGTCGTGAGTACAGTTGCATATTTTAGAGTTTCCCTATCTCACCCCCACCGTCAATCCCATTCCTCCATCCCACCACTGTCGAGTCTCGTGGCTGGTAGCTAGCTAGTGCTGGATTTCGAGGGGTGCCACTCCCGTTTTTGCGAACACCAAGAAGCGCACGAGTTACACCTCTGACACGAGACTTTGAATTGTTTTGGAGGACGCCCTTTCTACTTCATCTAAATTTACCTCACTTCACAAGCTGACAGCGATCCCAATCAGCAACAAATACCACGCCCATCTTCTCGCGGCGCACCCCCTCCTCCTCCACCATGCCCTCCATGCGGCGCATCAAAGTCTTTAGCCTCCTCCTCGTCATGGCCATCATAACCCTTCTCTTCTACACCTCCTCCTCTTCATCCAAATTCGACCTCGAATCCTCCCAGACTGGCGATTTCTTCTATAAGACCAAGTCCGCCCTCGAGCGCACGTCGGTAGGCGGCGGAGCATCAACAGCTGGGAGAGGCAAAGTGGTAGGCACGAGTACTGGGAGTGAGGAGGATGATAAGGAAGCGTCGAAGGCGCGGCTAAAGGAGGCGGCGCAGATTGCGAAGGATAATGCGAATTTGAAGGCACCGAAGCCTGATCCGCCGAGCAAGGTCGTGGGTATTGGGAGTGCGGCAGAGGGCGCGGAGAAGAGCGTCGCGGGGAGGAAGAAGTTCGGCACTGCTGGGGGAAGTGAGGCACAAGTTCCTGTTAAAGAGGAGGAAAAAGGGAATCAAGAAGAAGAGGAGGTGAAGGCGGAATTCAACAGTATTTTGAAGAAGGCGCCCAGTGAGTACTTCCCTTATTGCAAACCCAAAGCTACCGTCAACTACTCTTGACTTACAACGTTGAACTTCGCTGACAACCAACCCAGTAATCATATTTTCCAAGTCATATTGTCCTCATAGCGCACGCGCAAAAGGCATCCTCCTCGAGAAATACCTCATCGATCCTAAACCCTACGTTGTAGAACTCGACCAGCACCCACTTGGCGCAAAATTGCAAGCCAAACTCGCAGATCTCACAGGCAGGAAAACGGTACCTAATGTCCTGATCAATGGACTGACGATTGGGGGAGGTGATGATGTGGCGGAGTTGGATTCGAGTAGGAAGTTGGTGGATAAGGTCAGGAATTTGGGGGGAAAGAGGATGTTGGAGGTCAAGTTGAGGCCGATTGAGGAAGCGAAAGAAACTGTGAAGGAGAAGGTGGAGGAAGAGAAGGATGAACCACACGGGTTGAGATAGTGAGGTCTTCTACTGGTTTGTTCAAGGGAGTCTGTGAAAAAGATGGCATTTTCTGGCGCTGGGGTTTCGGATTCGGAATGGGAATGGGAAATATGCACTGCGACGGCGTTGGGATTTCTGGTCAAGGTTGGGTTGTTTTACTTGTCGATTGGAAGTATTTTGCCGGTCTGAAAGAGATGCCACAACATTGTGTACTCTTGCACAGGAGTATCTACGATAAGATGGTATTCAGCGATTGCGATTTTTTTGTTATTAATACAGAAAGCTTCCAAGCAGCCTTTTGGGCGTCCTTATTCTATTCTACATGTAGGCGCGAAAGCGGCCTCGAGGAGGTAGCAAGCTTCTTAGCCAGCAAGTGCTGGAGGGGACTATTCTTTGTATGTGCCCATTTCTTGTCAGAACTTGTTATGTTATATCGGAATTTCTTACCAACCATCCAAAGCCCCATGAACGATAATATTCTGGATTCTTTCTTCTCTGGGGGCTTTTCTAAGTCATGTAATCGTCATGACACTTTAGTTGCTCAGTTGTGAGTCTCTCGCTACACTACCAACAGTATTTGTTTTCATCCCTCGGCGAGTACACAAACGGAGAAGTCCAGTCTCCATAGCCCGAAACTTTGTTTTTCTGAATCTCTATTTCCCGACCACGAGTTTTACTCATCTCTAAAGTACCGTGATCGATAAGGAGCCTCTTTCATCTACAATTAGATTCTAGCCCTACCTGAGTAGTGTAGGGTTGATGTTGGGGCAGACGCGGAAAAGTCATCAACGTCATTACCCGACTCGTCAAGGCGCCGGTGCCAAACCAAACACAATTAAGCGACAGCCTACGGTACTTCCCATACTTTACATTGTCAGAACATCTGCAGGTGGGTTATGGGCCATGAGATCATAAGCTTATAAGCTTATACTTTAATTCGTTGCCGGCTTGCCCCAAAGCTTACTGGTGGTCGCTGGTCGCTGTGCTTTTCCGGGTCCGAAGACCGAAGCTAGACGAGCCAAGGTACTATGTGGCGGTAAGAGATGCTTTTTTTTCATGGGGCTGGTTGAGCTAGGGATACTCATGAGCGGCTCTTTTTGTGCATTTGGTGTGGTTTGAGAATGTGATATCATGTTTGTTCTGGATGTCCGCGGGTACCGCGAGGCAGGCGAAATGCCGATCGATCGATCTGTGGAATATGAGCTATGGAAGTAGGTCTGTTTGATATATGTTTATGTCCCCGTGCTTCCTTTCTCACGTTTCTTCATCAAATTGCATACCGATTCCACTGATCTCCTGGATATTTTTGTCTCGGTACACAAGGAAAGTCGACAAGATGAAAGAACTCATCCGCGACACTGTCTTCGGACACTTCCTCCGCCTCGTATCCCGAGGAAAACTCATGATATTTGAAGAAGAGCGTGACCCCTCTTTATGGAAACGATATGTCGATACCGAGAAGAGTGGACGGATGGCGCACCATGGGCATACTGGTGAAGCAGAGAAGGAAAACGAGAAGGAGACTAAAGACACAGATGATTCTGAGAGTCCGGAACGAGGAATATGGCAGAAGGAGGAGGAGACTACAAACGGAAATGGAAATGGAAATACAGGAAGGCAAGGCCAAGCTGTACTAGGACAGAATGGCAATACGAGGAATAGCTCGGAGACGAGATTGGGAAGTGTGGATAATGGACAGCAGAGAAATGAAGTCAGCGGTGTTCTCGTTGATCCTGAGAAGGGGAGAGATGTCAACGTTGTTACGTGGTATGGAGATCATGATACAGAGGTATTTCTATCCACTATCCAGCCGTCCAAATCTCCAATTTCAACTTTTACGATGCCTCAACACTCAGCATACTTACCGCATCTAGAACCCTATCAACTGGTCGACCCCCAAAAAGTTCTTCGTCACAGGCATGATCTGCCTCCTTACCTTCAGCGTCTACATCGGCTCCGCCATCTACTCCGCCGGCACCCAAGAAATCACCCAAGTCTTCGGCGTCAGCACCGTCGCCGCAACCCTGGGCCTCACCCTCTTCGTCGCCGGCTACGGTCTCGGCCCCATGATCTGGGCCCCCATGTCCGAGATCCCTCAAATCGGTCGGAACCCCATCTACATCGGCACCTTAGTCGTCTTCGTCTTCTTCCAGTTCGGCGTCATCTACGCTAAGAACTTTGGAATGCTGCTGGCCTTCCGGTTCCTGACTGGGTTCTTCGGATCGCCTGTCCTGGCTACGGGTGGTGCGTCCTTGGCTGATATGTATCGGCCGGCCAAGAGAGCTTATGCCATTGCTATCTGGGGACTTGCTGCGATCTGTGGTCCTGTTTTGGGACCTCTGGTCGGTGGGTTCGCTGCGCAGCATAAAGGGTGGAAGTGGCCGATCTGGGAACTGCTTTGGCTCTCAGGATTCGCGCTCATTGTGCTGATCATCTGTCTCCCCGAGACGAGCTCCGCGAACATCCTCTACAGACGTAGTCGTCGTCTCCGTAAGCTCACAGGCCGGAAGGATCTGAAATGCGAGCCCGAAATTGTAGGCGAGGATATGACCGCCAAGGACATCGCGATGATGACTTTGATCCGACCATTCTCACTAACCTTCACCGAACCAATCCTCTTCCTCCTCAACCTCTATATCGCGCTCATCTACGGCCTCCTCTACATCTGGTTCGAGAGTTTCGTAATTGTATTCACAGGCATCTACGGATTCAACCTCGGTCTCGAAGGTCTCTCATTCGTCGGTATTCTCGTCGGAGGATTCGTCGTCATCGGTCCATTTTTCGCCTACCTGTATTACATCCAAGAACCGCAGTTCAACGAAAATGGCGAGATCAAGCCGGAGAAAACGCCTCCCTCCCGCCTTCGTAGGCGCCTTTTGCATCCCCATTTGCATGTTCATGTTCGGATGGACGGCACGGCAGTCAGTTCACGTACGTATTCATCCTCATCTATGATTCCTCTAGATCTGGGATCTCGGATCAAAGACAATGTCTCAAGATTGACTGATATCTTGGAAACCGAGATCCTGATCCTAAGATTTTGATTTTAAATTCGCTAACATTCATGCAGTGGATCGTCCCCATTATCGGCTCCTCATTCTTCACCATCGGCGCCTTCCTCCTCTTCAACTCCGTGCTCAACTACCTCGGCGACGCGTATCCCGAGTACGCCGCTTCTGTGCTCGCCGGCAACGATTTCCTGCGGTCGAGTTTTGGAGCCGGCTTCCCGCTGTTTGCCGGGGCCATGTATAAGAAGTTGGGAGTTGCGTGGGCGAGTTCGCTGCTGGGGTTTCTGGCGATTGCGTTTATCCCGATCCCGTTTGTGTTGTACTTTTATGGGGAGAGGATCCGGAAGGCGAGTAAGAGGGCGAGGCATGATTTGTAGAACGTTGTGAGGAGGTGAGGTGGGATGTATGATATGGGATAGATGGGGAAAGATAGATTGTACATATAGGGCGTGTGGTAATGTTGGTCGACTGCTAGATTTTGGAGTATAGGGTCTGGACATGGTTCTTGGATTTGGTGCTTAGATAGCGACAATGTTGCGGGTATGAGTGGAGACATGAAAATATGAATAGATTGTTAAACATCATGTCTCTTTTTTATAGTTTGACGCATTTGTGACTGAAAACGGTTGACTCCATTCGCCTATTCCCTTCTCGAACTTGGGTTCATGCATTCAGAGTGAGAGAAGTCCAGGCGGTGACAAGCCAGCATTATATGCCATTCTATCTACTCATTCTAATTTACGCCAAATGCCAAACATAACATGCCTAACGCTTAGAATGCCTGCAGATAATTTTCGTCGTACTTCCTATCCCTTAGCAACACCGGCTGGTACTTATACACATCCAGCAGGCCACCTGCACCACAATATTCCTTATTGTTCCCACTACATAGCATGTTACAGCTCGTGCTCGAAACTTGGACAGCTGTAGCTGGCAGTGTTGATGCGCAGTAGCATTCGCTCGCTATTATGGCCGAGTCAGCAAGTTATGTGGGGTGCCTAAGTGACAGTGATTCGGGGGCGTCACTTACAGTATTCGACACCAGCATAAGTCCCGTCCGGCATATTGGACTGACAGAAAGCAACGCATGACTCAACCGACATGTTCGCTCCATCTGCGTACATCACCGCGCCAAGTAGACGGCCAGCAGGCGCTTCTTGATAACAGCCTTGGTATATGTATTGCCCTACGCTCTTCGGATGGGATGGGTAGACATAAGCGGTATTGTTGAACACGCTAAGCCTGCTGGGCCCTCCGCAGAGTTCGAGGGAATTTCCGTTGCAAGGCATTGTGCAATCAGTGTAGACGAGTGTCGCAGGACTGGAGAGTTGGTTGTGGCAGTAGCACTCTGACGAGTATTCGATTCCTGCAAGCGCGAAGTTGTTGGCTGCACAGAAAGCTTGACAAGACTCAACTGTCATGGAATCGCCAGATGTATAGGCTGCCCCTGGTAGTGTCCGGCCTTCGACTTCGTTGGCACAACCCATGTACTTCCAAGAACCGCTCATTTGACCAGGGACAGGCGTTCCGATCCAGAGAGGCGGGGGACCTGTCGTTGTTGCGACTTTCGTGGATGAGCTGATTTTGGAAGACATTCGCGAAGATGAGAAGGCTAAGATTCTGTCAGTCATGTCTCAGAAGCATTCATGAAAATTTCGGATGTTACCAGTAGTCGTGTGACGCAGTGTTGTAGAAGCTAGGGACAATGTCAGCCTATCTTTCAAAGACACCACTGTATCTTGGCACTTACTGCTTGATTGAGCCATTGCAGTACTGCTCCGAGATGTTGTCGTCGGTTTGGTGCTAGCTGTGGAAGATTTAGTCGTTGTACCAAAGTTGAATGTGCTTTTCGTGACGGAAGATGTAAAAGGTTTTGAGGTCGATGTTAATGTTTTCGACGTTGACGAAGAGCTTTTAGCAGAGTTTTTAATGGAAGGTGACATTTTGGATGAAGAACTCTTGACTGAAGTGCTAAATGCCTTGGAAGTACTTGAACTTGACCTGACTTGTGTCTTTGACATAGACATCGAACTGGTCGAACTAGAGCGCCGAGAACTGGGGCTGCTGGGAAGTGTTGACCTACTGGAAGAGGAGCTTTTGATCGATGTGGACAGCTTGGAACTACTCGAAGTGGGCTTTACGGAGCTGGAGGAGAGCTTTGACGATATTGAGGCTGATTTAGAAGAAACCGTAGACACTTTCGATGATATTGAGGTCGATCTAGACGAAGTCGTAGAAAACTTCGAACTTGAGGTGAGCTTGGTACTTAGTGACGAAGGCCGCAAACTGCTTACGGATGTTTTTGAAGAAGTCGCAGATGATTTAGACGTCGTTGACAACCTAGTTGATGCCACAGTTGAGCTAGCTTTGGTGGTGAGCGTTGATGATGGCAGACTGCTCGACGATACCTTGGTTGAAGAGATGGAAGTAATTGTTGGTAGCGTTAGGCTGCTCTTCGAACCGATGCTAGAGGATCGAGAACTACTTGTAATTGCTGTTATCACCGACGATGAGGTGATCCGAGTTGATGATATGGCTGAAGTGGAGGAGCTGCTGATCGGAGCGACCTGATAGATATTCAGGCGTGCTCCTCCGCCACAGTATTCGAGAGGATTGGCGGCACAGACTATCGAGCATCCGTTGATTGTCGGGTCGTTGCTTTCTTGGACGACACTGCCGCTGCGAATCACATTTCCACAATAGCCTAGAAAGTGTACTTTAGTACATGTAGCAAGCGGATAGTTTGACAACCTTACATTCTTGTCCATACTCTACTCCGAAGAAGGTATATCCGGCACACGCTGCGGCACAGGTCTCCACATCAGTATTGAGACCCGGTATAGGGAGAAGGAGACTGTTCAGAGCACGTCCGGTAGTCGCTTCACTGTAGCAGCCAAGATAAGACCATCCTGGAAGTGTCGTGACAGTGATTGGTCCAGTCGGCGTAGCTACTGGCGTTGGAGTTGATGTCAAGGAGACAGAAAGACTTTTCGAGCTTGTTGAGCCACCTGTAGATGCTGGCTTTGTTGTACTGATGGACTTGACTGTGCTGCTTGGCACGGGGTCATTGCCATCAAGCATGTACAAATTAAGACGACTTCCACCTCCGCACCACTGGAGTGGATCGCCCTTGCAGATCATATTACAGCCGTTGACATTGGGGTCCGAGCTAGATTGATTGACCGAGCCAACACCAAGGATATTTCCGCAGTAACACTTGACTATATAAGTATATGCCACAGGAGTGGAGGGTCGTTAACCTACCTGATTCGCGTACTCCATTCCCCAGTACGTATAGCCTTGACAAGCCATCATACAACTCCCTAGTGCGAATCCACCCGCAGGCTCAGGAGGTGTCTTATCACCCAGGGCGCGGCCATTGGTTCCTTCACTGTAACATCCCAAGTAGTTGTAATTGCCAACTTGCATCGGGACTTGCGGACCATACAGAGCTGGATCCGTGCCTTTGACATATTTGGTAGGATCGTAGAAGACAGATACGTATCCAGTCGCTCCACATCGATCGTTGGAATCACCAGGGCAACCGAAATTGCATAATGTGTCGGTGGGGTCGAAACTGGTCAAGGGAGGTGGAGTGTTTCCGCACCTAGGGGGAGTCAACAGGAGTGCCTGAAGCCTTTGGTTCATCTTACCAGCATTCTGTCCCAAATTCTGTACCTGCGAAGGCATACTTGCCGGCTGCTAGACACGCCGTCTGGCAGTTTCCATTACTATTAGTGTCGCTTGGAGCAAGTGGTTCGCTAGAAAATAATCGAGGTCCATTATTGTTCTCCTTGAAGCAGCCAAGATACTGATATACAGTCTCTCCAGTAGATTTGATCGGGCCAACTTTGTTTGAGACAACCGTGCCAGTGATTTCAATGACATGTACGCCCCAAGTCAGATCATTGGCATTGAGAGTCCAGCTGTTATTGACAGTGAGGTCGGGTTGATTGTACTCTTCTGTATTGGCGACAAAGAGGACCTCACCATATGCACAGGTCCCGGTGGCGATTAATTGAGACTCATGGAGCATTGTTGGATCACTGATGTGGAACACACCATATGGAGGCTTGCTCTTGGAGATTTGGAGAGATGATCCTCCGTTGTTGCAAAGTCGGATTTCGCGTGAAGATGAGCTTCCCGGAGCAACCTTGCCGAAGTCCATGAGGAGGCTGGTCTGAGGCAACCATCCTCCATGACCATTACTGATCGAAAAGTTCGCAACTGGGGCTGTAGATGCTGATGCCTCGAGTGTAATGCTCGCTGTCCCTCCATCCGACCTTGAGCGAGTCAGTTAAAGTACTGTTGCGGTATAGCGACATGAATGCTATCATCTGCTTGGCGACGAGGGACGCTTACCAAACTTGCCAATAAGTGTTATAAAGTCCAGTCCCTGTTATAGGAAAGAATGCAGCATCAACAGAGATAGCTTTATTTGCTGCAATCTTGCTTCCAATGGCCGGAAGAGTAACAGCAGAGAAACCTAGACAATTAATATTGCTTGTTATACAGCTAAATGGAGAGCAATGAAATGGACATACCTGGTCCCATATCCCACTTTCCATTCTTGATAGTACTGTTCACGTAGGTTGGTGAATTCTGGAGCTTGTCATTCGTGTAAGCATATCCTAATATGGTGAGAGGACTTAGCCCCTTATTGGCAATTGTAACGACACCTGAGTTGGGCTTGATGCCGTCGGGGGCCAGGACAATGATACCGCCGAAGTCGACGGTAGACGGAGTGACAGCAAGGAAAGGCTTGGTGGAGACTTGCGTGCCCACCAACGAGATTGGAAAGAGAGTTGCGAATCCAGAGACGGCATTTGTTGTGAAGAGAGTGAGTGGGGTACTCTTGATACCAGGAACAACGTTGCTGTATGATGCATTATCATTGCTGACAATCTGGACATTGGTGAGATCCCAAGTGACGGGAATGGAAAATTTCGCTCCCACAGCTAGTGGCCCCTTGGGTAGATTTGCATTACTTGCTTTAAAGTAGTCATTCCCAGTATCCAGCCCATCGAGAGATGTAATTGCCGCAATTGCAGTACAGTTGACAACTCGAGTGGCCTTTGCGCCAAGGGCAACTTCACCAAAATCTACCGGCGAGGTACAGTTGAGGGGCAAGTTGACTGGAGATCCGAGGCAGTACAAAACGCCATTACTGTCTGTTGTATAGACTCTCCCATCACCAAAGGCAGGCCGTTGAAACTTGTTTGCTCCTCCGATTTGGGGCATTGGAATACTTTTCATGATACCGTTCTCTGGAACAGCATACCAAGCTCTGATTCCAGCGTCGGGATCAGTCATCCAGAGTATCGCAGTTCCAGGCTGGCCATTGAGAGATGTGATTGTTGGAACACCAACCCCAACTCTTCCAGCAGATATCTCGTTAGTCTCGGCGACTTTCGAGAATTGTGGCACCCCTCCAGAAGTAAAACCAAGTTGGTAGATATATGTGGGATATCCAACAGGTGTGACATAGATGTAGCCGCCTTGGAGAGGGTAAGAGCCGGCAGCACCGAACACAGATTTGCCCGTGGATATGGTTTGTATGATTCCGTCCGTCTGTCCAGCTCCAAGCTTATATCCACCAAGATTGTTCGTTGATAAAAGGTATATCTTACCATTCTTTCCAGCAGTCACAGCCATCTTGTCAACTGCGCCTCCAGAAAAAGTTGCGGGGTCGAGAAGAACAAGTCCACCAGCGCCAAAGTCTTGATCATTACCGTCCATATTGATGTAGTCATATGGCTGGAAGTAATCAGCTAAGGTCAAACCTCCCGTAGAGGAATCGACTGCTAGATTGATTGCCGACTCCCCAAGAGTTCGACAACCACTCGAACCAGAAGCTGGGGCACCAAAATTCTCATGGCCCACACCATTTCCAGAGACAACGAAAAGTCTCTGGCCATCAGTCGCTGGACTCATGCCACTCATCCATATTCCAGCCTCACCTCCACCTCCACCTTGAAGCAGGTTGTTTGTTTGAGCAGTGAGCGGGCCACTTTCGACGGCAAATTGCGTGACAATCTTAGCTTTGTTGACATCGACACCAATGACTATTCCGGTGTAGTTGAAAAGATCACAATGGCCGCCAAAGGCACCATACACTACTGATCCGATCTGGGTGAGGGACGGTCGCTGAAGGATGACACCGCCGTGGAAGTACTTTCTCGGATCATTGTCCGCGACGGATCCATCGATGAGTACCGGAGGATAAACATCAGCTAGCGTGTTGATGTTGACAGCATGAAAATAGTAGACTCCATTGGGCGTTCCTGTGTTTCCTGGAACACGGAGGTTTGGGATATATGTCTTTGCAAAGAAGTAAACGGTATCCGTAGCGGGGTCGATAACAGGGGTACCAATAATTCCTATGGTGTCAGGAATGTCTGCAAATGGTGAGATCGAATACGGCCTTGAAGGGGTGTTTGGAGAGGTTACCTGCACACCCAATGTCCGACTGCAAGAAGGGAGTGTGTACTTGACGAGAGTTGACTAAAGCACCCGTTTTGGCGTTTAGAGTTCGGATCCAGTTTTGGCTCGAGGCCATGAACAAAAGTTGAGGGCCCCCTGCAAGTGGTGTGTAGGTCAAAGGCTTTGCGTAGAACTGCACCTTACATTAGCCGACTATCACAGCAAGAAAAGCATATATAAAAAGCCATATCCGCGGGGTATAAGAAGCAAATTGTCTCTGACATCACTAGTTGACAAGTACTTGAAAGATGAGACGAACCTGTTCCTTGGGATTGAAAGCGACTTTCCAGATCTGCCCAAAGGCGGAAGAGTCGACGATATTTGGATCCATATTATGATTAGGTCTTTCCCTATTAGCCACAGCTTGACTTAAGATAGTCGTCAACTTACAAGTAGCCAGATTGCGAGACATCAGCGTCGCGGTATTCATCGTAAGACGCAACTCCGAGGGACTGCCGTGCCATCGCCAACGCGGCGATTAGTGTTGAGAAGCGCATAATGAGTGAGAAGCTTGCGTCAGGTAACGACTGTAAGAGATTCTGAGTATTGTGTATGTAAATGGGTGTGTTTCTTAAGCAGGGTGGCGGTTGTCATACCAAATTACTGGAAGTAGAAGTCTAGAAGATTGATGGTATCGCCAACTTCATGACGAGGGCGAGAACGATGAGACCTTGATTAAGTCACCAGGAATCGAGTCGAATCGAGTCTCGAACAGCAAACAAGACAAAGACGGAGGCGAAACTGCTGTTGATCATGTCGAGTAACGGCGGGTACCTGCTTGATAAAGCCTTGACATCTAGACACGCGCTCAGAACATGTAGGATGGCGAAGGAGCTCAACGAAAATCCACGAGAATTGAAATGGCAGGGAACGATAAAAAGACGTCTGTCCAGGAAGTCTCGAGGGATAGCCAAGCCTTTTGCTTGGCTCAATCTTGATCTGCCATCGTGTTCCGCGATTACAAAGAGATGAAGACTTCTACATCCGCTGTATTCGGCCAGCTTGTAACAATAAGGAAGGGAATGCACAGCTTGATCCGATCTGAATGCCAGATCTGGCAAGGTACCAACGCTTCTTGCTGCAAGAAGATGCTTCCACGATCTAAATCGAGAAGCAGCTTCCCGATTCGCAAACACGAGGAGACCTCCAGCCCCTGAATCCATCTTGGGCCGTGCAGCAGTCCACGACATTGATCATAAATTGGCGATGAGCCGCATGCAGACCACCAATAAAATGAAGCCAAGGACGGGATTTGAGCCAGAAAGGTAACGCGATAGAAATTCCGAGGGGCTTGGAATTCACGTCAAAGTCCTGAGTTTGGAAACCGACATAGCAGCCACCAAACGAGTTCCGGGTTCTCGCAGCCAAAGTGTTACACGCTCAAGGAATACAAACAATTCAAACTTGTCCACTTTCTCGATTTTCCCTTGAAACTGCTTCGACACGGAGAATTCCCTCCCCGCTGTCCTCGTACCCCAGGAAAAAGTTCTCGTGAGGCGTCAACACTAATCTGTCAAAAGCCAAAGCCAGCCGCGCAATCTCACTGAAGACGCCACGGCTGACCATCGACTCTTGGACTTTTGACGCCTTTTAATTTCTTTACGCCAAAGGCTTGCAAATTGCCCACAGACACGATATCAGCTAAATTCTCGCCGAGAACGATTCGGCTTCGCAACGACGAAGCGTTGTAGAAGTTCGGTGCCAATGAGGCTGCTTCTGGCCAGGGGAACAGTGCACTGGCCAGGCTTTGTGGCACCGCGAACACAGAGTATGGAGAGGATTTGCATGGTATGAGGGGCAAAAGACAAGCTTTGAGGCGTTCGGGTGTGCCTGCTTCTGTTCCTTGATTCAGAGAAGCTGAAGGCTGTTTTGGCGAGTAAATACTTCCTCGATCGGTGCCTTGCAGCTTTGCTGCTGTACTACATCGTCATACAAATGTATCGCCCTGACGGATGCAGGAGAGTATGGATGCTGGTTTGATGGGTTATTGGATTTGGCGGCTTCATTTTCGATAATTAAGTCAGAACATCTGAACAGAATTTGGTAAGGATCTAAGGAAGTGAAAGTCTTCGGGTGCTGACTAAACAGGTAAACATCATGTTATGGAAAGACCTAGCAGTTACAGCGACACTATCTAGATTTATAAATTTTCAGGACATATATCTTATTTTAGCTCATAAGAACGATCCCTAAATATTTCAAAAAGCTGTCTTATATATATCTTCCAATATCAAACCCTGACTTTTTATTACATTCTTTCCCTCCTCCAACACCACTGATCCAGACCTTCAATAGCTCACATCGTATCACCGCGCCACCGATTCTTGCACACATTGTCGGGCAACAACTCATTTTGTACTTCTCGTGAGCTGCTATTTCAAGGCTACCCATACTCGGCATCCCGCATGGATGGCTTTGGCTGACACCGCCAGAGTGCAGTGCATTCATTTCCGAAGGCAAATATTTTTGGCTGGCTGGTTGCTGAAATGGTCTGGGGGATATATTTGTGTTATCAAGGACTCGTTCTGTAGGAGGCTAGAGACTCGAGAGGGAACTAGATTATAGCCAAGCAGTTGCGGGTGGCATGTTATTTTCAGAGTAGGTGAGAAGATTCAACTTCAAGAATGGAAGAGCTGTGTATACTTGCATAGAGTCTTGAGACCTAGAGCTATTGAAAGGGTAAGGATATCAAGTGATGGATTAAGGGAGACCGGGAAGACGCCAGGCGGAATGGCTGTGTGAATCCACCTTCCACCAAGACAGATCCGTTTCCGCTCGCGAGAAGAATCTCTCCTATTCAACTAGCTGATTCGTGAGCTCGCTATAACTTCCACCTAACCACAAACCCAAACACAGTTCTCCTCAGCTCCTCATCCCCCCTATCCTCCACAAACATGACCTTCTCCATCTTCTCCTCCAACACCTTCTCAACCACAAAGCCCCTCTCCCTCACCAGATCAAAGAAAGCCATGTCCTTCTCGTACAACCACGGTCGATACGGCGTGAAGAACACCAACGCTTTCGCATCCTCGCTCTTAAGCAGCGTGTTCTCAATAGTCGAGACTAACTTCCCGTGTTCTGAGTGGTTGAATAACAAGTCCGCCAAGATCAGCACCTCGAAACCTTTCGCCTCGTTCTCGTCGGAAGTTGACGGAAGATGGGTAAGTAAGCCCTCCACATCACCACCCCAACAATACCCCTCCGCCACCAACCCTCTCTCCTCCCTCCCCTCCCCATCCACCCCCTTCTTCTCCCCACCATAAAACGCCTCCACATTTCCCCACAAGTTACCCACCAAATCCGGATCCGGATAATCCGTCACAACCACCTTCCTCGCCCCCAGAACCGCACACACCAGACTCGGCAACCCGGCTCCAGCGCCAAGCTCAAGCACCGTCTTGTTTTGCACGAGAGAAGGGTTCTTCTCGAGATAGGTGGAGATTAGGCGGCCGGCGTTCCAGAGGTGGTGGCCCCAGAGGGGGTTGTGCCCGACGAGGGTGACGGTGAGGATCCGTCCGGAGAGGAGGGTGTGCGTTTCTGTTGTGGGGGTTGGCGAAGGGGGGTAGTAGTCGGCGGGTTCGGTGAAGAGGTCGAGTCCTCCGTCTCCGTCGGAGAGGGAGTCGTCTTGGTCGGTCATGGTGAGAGTTTCAAGCTGAGATTGTTGTTGTTGATGAATAGGCGAGCTGATAAAGAGGATGGGATCACGTGAGGGTATGAATGTTTCCACTGGTGGATTTGTTTCAGGCTCTCAAGGTTGGCTGGAGTTGTGTTAGCTTCTTGGACGGGTTTTAGGTTTCGTTTCGTTTGTCGAGATGGAAAGAAGGACTGAGAAGGGGAAGACTTACGATTGGTTTGTAGTTGAGTGGGTACAGATGATAGTGCGATTGCAAGTAGATAGGGTTTGGGTGTCGGGTATCTGGTGTACCTGGATGGGGGGGAGTTTGAAATTATTTGGACGTTGTATGTACTTGTACAGTAATGGCACCTGAGTCCTGTGCAAATATACATTAGAGCGGGTAGATTTTAATATATTTTGGAGCACATGACATACCTAAGTAGTGTTGGTCGGCTCTCCGAGTCCTGTGTCGTGTTGATTCTGTACTGAGATAGTCGAGAAAGTTGAAGTTTCGATGTTTTTTCTAAGCGAGAACTTTGGTGGGAGGACTAGCCTGACCCTATTTAGTTCTACTGTAGGATCTGTTTATTGACACCTGCTTAGACAGGCTCTTCGGCAAACCGGTTGAGGAAGCCTGGCGCCAAAAGCAAATATATTTCAGAGCCATGAATTCCTTCTTCATCTGCAAATGCTCATAATCTGTGGTCTGTCAACTGGAAATCGAATCAGTATTCTAACGAAGTACTGTACTGTACTGTACTGTACAGTAACCCCTCCAACCCCGCCGATCGCTGATTAGATAAGGCTAGGTCCAGACTTTGATGATCAAGTCCCGCCCGTGCCTCGGAGCTAGGGGCGAGCTACGTTATAATTCTCATCCCCTTCCCAGCCTTGCTTGTTTCAAAGGCAAGATTTGCTTTTGGTCTGGCATCACAATCAGATCAAGAGCAATTGATATGTCGGGGGGACTCAGATCTCATTAAGCGAAATCGCAGATCGTGTTTCTGTATATCACAAATCGACCGACTTGATATTATTCAGTTGGCCGAGTATTACTACTTGGGGGGGATTCTTTCATCAGCCATGCCGTAGCCTTCTCACGGGCTGCATCGCAGGGTCCCTTCTTGACTCGCTAGACCTGCGGAAGTGGCGTTCTCTCTCCAATCAGACCTGGAAGAACTTGCTCAAAATCATCCACCTCCGCCAAACATTCCTAACCCTCCCCTCCATATCCCTCCATATCTTCACATCCATCACAGCAAATGCCTGCTGCCATGATCCCATTTCTCCCAATCCCACGCCCACAACGCCGCCCTCCCCGCCAGACTTTGACCCCATCACCCTTCGGACACAAGAACTCCAAAAGACCGGCGGGGTGAGATGCAAATTTTATGTGTCTACCACCGAGTTTCACGCCATTCTCTAGTCAATAGACAGGCGAATTGACACTCATTGTCCCAACCCAACCCAACTCAACTCAACGCAAGCGCCAGTCCCATCAGCTCGGATCCATCCCGTCATATCACACCGACAGAACCCAATTTGCAAATAAGAGACCTACCTGCTTGACATCCGCCGCCGACGCATCCCTCTTTCCCAATTAATCAGCGCAAATCCCCTCTTTGTCCTCCCTCGTCCCTCCGAACATCGTCCTATGGCCGCAGTTTCCAATACTGATTCAACGATCATCCATACGAATCCCTTCCAACTGGCCGATCAAGACCCTTTAGGACCTTTGAGCTAGAACATAGACAGACGCGCCAGACGCTGGCACCAGGACAAGAGAGGACAGGGCATTAGGAAGACTCGCTCGCTTGGGTTCATACAGCCTCATTGCGCCGGTCCCCAGTGCCAGTTCATGCAGGCTGCTGCGACCCGGAAGTATCGATAGCATCATCCGAGAACCTCGAGGCTATTTCAACTTCGTCAACTTGTGCAGCTTGCCTTGCCTTGCCTCGTCTTCTACTACTGACCTACCGATCACCACACCCTATTCAACAGAACTGCCGCCCACAAGTGGAGATGCCGTTAATCAATGGAATGAAGATGGCCTGGTATGTGCTTGTGTCTTTCATTGTGGATGCTTGGCACGGCTGAGCGCTCTTGTATGCGCCAGGAACCTCATCGATGTTATCGACGACGTCTGTGATCTTGTGTCTTGCTTTCGTTGTACATGTAAGCGCATGCTGACTCTTTTACTACAGTGAGCCATGTATCCGAGGCCACCGATCCACGAAATGTACCCACGCGAATGAAAGACTGATGGTTCCAGTAAGAAAACCCGGACGACCATTAAGCGCCTGCCCACATCCTCAAGATCAAGCATGTGGTTGTAGCAGTGTAACCGCTGCAATTCCACGGAAGCAAGCATGCCACTGTGCCGCTGATCCCACATCACCATCCAAAATCACATTCAAAATCGACAAAAAAGCCGGCAGGCCTCCGTCCAGTAGGAAAGCATCTTACTCGGCGAGCCTAGAGAGGATGGATCCGAATATGATAAATCTACAAGGACCACAAGGCATTCCGGTTACCTACTCCAACGGCTATGCTGTTACTGCTCCAGCTCCACAGATGATTGGGTTTTCGCCATCATATCCACAGCAACACTATGCCATACCGATACAACCACATCCACAGGGGATTTATAACGGGACAAATGGTTACATGAATGGCGGTGTACACAACGGGCTTGAGCATGTCATGGAGAGCCCCTTGGCTACACCTGTCCCGTACAACAGTAGAGACTCTGGCAAATTTACGAATGGAGGCCCATACATGGAACCTACTGAAGCTGCCGAAGAAGTCGAAGTACCCAACGGAGGTTCATGTTGTGCTCCCAAACAGAGCGGGAACAAGACCAATGGTCATAGTCACACATCAAGTGCCAGTTCAATCTCAGAACCCCGAGAGCTTGCCCCGAAGGTATCAAGTTGTTGTTCCTCCAAAATCAGACCAAAGCTTGAACCAATGTCAATACAATCAACGCCACAGATGGCGCATCAAATGTTACCCCACAATGGAATCCATTTCCAACCTACCGTCTTCACGTACCCCGCCACCTATGGCTCGTTCCAGAATCCACTCCACCCAACCGTATGGCGACAGAGTCTGCAAACAAACAATTACTCCCAGGCTGCCTTCGCATCAGGACAATTACCTTTCGATACGCCTCTTGGCCCTGGTCTTGATACTGTACACACATGTGGCTGCGGAGATGGCTGCCAATGTGTCGGCTGTGCAGCCCATCCATACAACGATGCCACCCAAGACTATGTCCGCTCAGCCTACAACCTCTCAATGGAACACGTCAATAACGAACCCTACACAAACGGTCACCAGCACACAGACAGCAACGGAGCCGTAAATGGAAACGGAAGCGTGAACGGAAACGGCATATCCCCAATCCATCCTCCAGCCACCGACGCCGTAGCCTCCCCGACAGCGCTCACCCCATCAAGTACAACCTCCGCCAATGGCGAAGAGCAGAACTACTCCGCCGCCGATTTCTTCTTTGTCAGCTACCCCTTTTCCGGCGACGGTTGTGGAGGCGACACGCAAAGCTGTCCCTGTGGCGACGATTGCGAGTGTTTAGGATGCACGATTCACAGACAGCCTCCTATACCGTGCATTGGTGACGATGCGGGTTGTCCGTGCGGTGATGATTGCCAGTGTATTGGGTGCGAGATACACAAAAATAGTGCGCCTCCAGTACCTGAGGCGACTGAGGTAGCTGAGGCTTCACCTGCTGGATGAGAGTTGCATTACAATTGCAACTATTTCTTTTGATTGAGTTATCATATACACCTGCATTGTTCGGCGTTCACGAATAAACATGGAAAGGAAAACCTTCCCGTTCTGGTTGCATGTTGGGAATCTGCTACTTACCATTAGTCAGTGAAGTATGGAATGAGACTAAATGTCCTTTCACAAATCGAATCGCATGTAAGGGACAGGTGGATATAAAATTCGCAAACCTTAGGCATCCCTTTTACTTCTCCTTACGAGAAATGGGAAATGGGCGGACACTTCCTGAATGAATGATTGATACCCCTTCTTCCTTTCTTCTCGCCTTCTGGTGGCTTCTTCTCTTGTCCTGAGATTGCCAGGCATTGAAAGGAGTTCTGTTTATAGTTTAGATAGCAATGCGGATGCTGGCGATGTGTCTTGCACGTCAGGTTGCAAGAAGAGTCGCCGAACATCCTTCAAGAAACCAAATTCTGATTGTTTATATTTATCAATTGACCAAATTCAATCTCGCTCTCCATGAATATTGTATAGTCACAGACTCTCCCCTGCTTTGCCAGATGTGACATGCAAAGTCATGCCACCTGACCCAGCCTCAGAACCGCTCGAATATGTCGAGGATTCGTTCGCTCCAAAATTTCATCCAGTGCGAATCGAGAACTAGCTCATCCCAAAACTCCAGATCAAATCTCATCAATCTTACTGTATCATGCACAGAATGCGCCGGTGGCTTCCTCGCCATATTATACACAATTCCCCCACTCCCTCGACCTTCTTTTCTAATATCCCCTCTTTCTCATAGCCTTGCAGGAAAGGCACAGGCTGAGACCGAAGGGCGCGGGATGCTTCTCTTCATATTCCGCAGTCCTTGATTTCCCTGCTTTTTTTTTGGGTTCTCATCCCTCTCTTCTTCTCTTGGTTGTTCTCTCATCTCTCCCTCCTCCTGCACTTTCACCAAGCAATAACCGTCTCCCTCTCCTCCCTCTTCCCATCCTTTCCCACCAGCGCCCTCTGACACTTGACCTTAATATATCTTTCCGGCATATGGAAATCCACAACCATCAATTGCACTCTATTTTCCTCAGGGACGAACCATCCCCTCTCACTCCCAATCCCATTCCTCACCATACTCTTCTTCCGATTTGGTACACCCTTGCCACTCGCCTTACCATTGACATTCCCATTACGATTTCCGTTCTGGTCTCCGATGTGAAAAGGGCCAGCGTGACGCTTCGCACCCGGTCCGTATGCTTCAGCACCATACTCATCGCTCGACCCATGCATCTCCCTGACAACCTCCGAAATCCTCCGTCCGCCGTCCCATCCGCCAACTGAGCGTTTGTCCTCAACAATATGCGGCGGACTCGGATAACTATTCATCTCGCTCGAAGTCGAAGATTCGGGACTTGTCGATGCCGACGGCGACGGTAAAGGTGGCTCCGGCAAACCATCTTCTTCACACGCAGCTAGCCAGCGCCCGATCCGCGCGCTGAGCACACCATCCCACATCCCCTCTTGTCTGGGACTTGTGAACAAGAGGCCGATAGCTTCGCGGCGGATAACGGGGGTCGCGGCATTTACTGGCTGTAACGTGTAAAGGCGGAACAATGCCAGTGTCGAAACTGAAGCGGGTGTTGCGGGGGAGGTGGATGGAGTCTTGCTCTGCGACGATTTTCTTGCATGTGCTTACAATGTAGGCGAAATCTTCTCTGTAGTCGTCGTAGAGCATTTCCGATTCGTTTTCCACGGTGGCGAGCATTATGGCGGTACATTTTTGGTTAAGGGAGAGGATTAGCGCGGCAGCGTTGGTGACTGTTCCATCTGGGAGGATGGCTGTTTTGAGGAGGGGCGCAAAGGCCTTCTCGAAGAGGGAGAGTTGTTTGGTATGCGAGTTGTATTGCTTGGTTATTAGAGCGGGAGGGTCGCTTGTTGAGGGGGCGTAGCGTCTGTTGAAATGGGTGCGACGGTAGAATTGGAGGGTGCGGTCCATGAGGAAGTCCCAGCATCGTTGCGCGGTGGGGAAGTCGGTGAAGGGAGCTGCTGGAATCGGGAGGTGCCATATTTGATGTGTGTCCCATATTAAGGGAGGGATGCCAGGTACCATTCCGAAAAAGAGACCGGATCCATCGAGGCGGACGAAGGATTGTATCAGGACTTCTTCGATTGTGAGGTCGTTCTGGAGGAGGGGGACAGGAGTTGGACT
The DNA here is from genome assembly GCA_020747065.1 of Cadophora sp. MPI-SDFR-AT-0126. Lineage (NCBI taxonomy): Eukaryota > Fungi > Ascomycota > Leotiomycetes > Helotiales > Ploettnerulaceae > Cadophora > Cadophora sp. MPI-SDFR-AT-0126. The sequence continues at coordinate 1,214,848 of JAGMVK010000008.1, forward strand.
TCGAGAAGCAAGGGGACGCTTGCGGCTTGTTGTTGTCTGTGATGCTGTTGGGACTTGTGATGGCTTGGGTTTAAGCGTTGATGGGGTGGGAGGAGCTGTTGAAGGGGGCGTGTAGGTCATCGGTGTTGCTGGATTTGAAGTTGATATGCCGGAACCTGAAGGCTGTCTCATGCCACAATATGTCGGAGCTTCTGGTGAAAGAGTTCCTGCTGACGCTCTGCTCTCACTGAAGTGCTGCTTCGTTGGAGACGGCAGTAATGGAGCCTGAGTAACCCTTCTTCGTTGATCTTGTTGGATTGGGTCTTGTCTGAACTCTGTTCCACCCATGTGACGAATCAAGAATTCTGGATCATGTACAAGCGATTTAGCTAGATCACCGTTTGGGTCCAATTCTATGAGGCTGGCTTTCTCATGTGTCACATGTGGCGGAGGATGGTTCTCGCTTTCGAGGTATTCTTCTACGTGCTGGGTAATGGCTCTGTCCTTCGAAACGTTGTCGCAACCTTCTCTCGTTTGGAGAGTATTGGATACTTTACTTATATGTCCAGACCTGGACCTCAGCGCATCAATGGCACCTTGCCGAGGGATCCATGGCCGCGAACCAGGCTTGCCCATGTAATAGCTTCGGAGGATTTTCAGTCCTCCATAGATTTGCTGGACACTGGATGCATAACAGCCTTGAAATGTCTCGAAGCAGACAAAAAGTAAGCATGCAATGAGAGCATTCCTCAATTGTGGCGAGCCGGAAGAAGAGATATAGCTGTTGAGTGACTGGATAGCCCTCAAATGTGCAAGGACAGCTTGCTCGTGGTGCTTCTTGTCGATACTTTGGATGACATTGACTTTCAGATTAGGACCAGGCGCAGACTCTAGACTCTTGTTGAGGGCACCTAGAGCGATGACAGAGTGACGGATGGCGGCTACACTATGACTCTCCTGGAGCACAAGCTTCGTCCAGAAGGTCGGGTCGTAGAAGCCGGAAAGCTCATGAGCGGTACGTTCAGTGAAGACCTGGAAATATCTGTGCTCGTCTTCTGTAGCATGGATGGACACACTTGGGCCGTAAAGACTGCTAGATGGAATCCGAGGTTGGAGTTGAATTAATCCACGAGACTGGGCTGGCTCGGGAGCATAGCCGTCACAGAGTCTTCCAAACTTCTGGCATCGGAGACAATGGGGTTTTGTTTCGTCACACTTAACTCTCCGAGCCTACATGAATCATTAGCATCCTCTTCGAGCAGTGTATCTTGGTAATGGCCACCTACCTTACAGGTCACGCAGCCAGACTTGACCTTGGGCTTACTTGCGCGGGGTTTCTTTACAAGCCGACCCTCATCCGAAGACGATGACCGCCGATACAGCTCGGTAGGATAGGCTTGTATTGCTGGAGGGTACCGGACGGTGTGTTGCATGGCCATCTTCGAAGGATGTTGCACAAAGTGGTTGGCGATGGCTAGAAGTAATGTTCAGGAATGCTGAGGTCCCCATAAGCAGCTCTCGGGATCGTCGAAGCTGCTACATGGATCAGTTCAGGGATCGGCGAGTGCATGTATGTATTCAGCAGAGTTAGGAGGTAGCTCCAGAAAGTGAGTTCGAGTCGAATATGAATATGAGACATTCAAAGTGTGCATAGTAAGTGTTGTTAGACATGTTGGGGTCTGAGGAGAAGAGTTGATAAGTATGTTCGGGGGTCCTTTAGTTTAAAGATTTGGGGCTCGCTAGGCTGTGGTCTGTGTCGGTCCTGCCGAAGTTCGACGTCCTTGGTGCCGGGGATGGGCGAATCAGCAGCTTTCATGCCCTGTACTTCCTCGCAGCGAATCGCGAGATTGGGAACGGTTGAGCTGGGGGGAGGTCTTGGGTAACTGGGTTCGATGAGGTATGGGAGGTCCGCGAGTTAGAGAACCTGGTGGCTTAGAACTGCCGGATGTAACACATTTTGGAGAGACATGGCGCGCTCAGAACATCTTCGGGTGCGGCACCAGTTGTTCAAAACAAACACTCAGTCAGTTAGTTAGTTAGTCAAAATACACGATACTGCTATGGATATGGATGTGAGGAGAAAAGAAGACGAGAGTAGTTTAGTATGAGGGAAAATATTGGCTTGGCCAGATATCAGGAAGGAAGTGGGCGAAAGTGAAGATAGGAAGGATGCCAGGACCAGGAGCTCTCTAGCCTGCTCTTTCTATCTAATCCATGCTCTGTTCTGCTCTCAACTTCCTCTCCCCCAGGGGCCCAAGGGTCTTCTTGGTCTAGAAACACGCATTGTTATGATGCTCCTTATCCTAGCACTGTACTGCAAGTACCTCTTCAAAATACCAGTGCCGTGGTTCATTCATCACACAGATCTGCAGTGTACTGTACGTACAGCGTCCCAAGAACCCATTCTCAGTTCTGACTACACCTCGATTCGATATCGACATTGCGCAGATCACCAGGCTGTCATGGCGGTCTGGCACGCTGGAGATGGATTTTACTGGACGGACGACGAGGGATGCCGCCGTGGTGGATTATTATTGCAGGCGAAGCGAAGTGAAGTGAAGTGGATGTCGTCAGGAATTGGTGTCAGTAATGGAACGATCCGACGCATCCTAGACAGGAGGACGACGGGGTTGCGGGCAGACTATTGGATGCATTACGGATGGACTGGACTCCTTGTGAATTATTCCATGCTGGCGGGTTCTGCCACATCCACCACCATTTCATTCCCCATGTCTCACAGATAAATAGAAAGCCGAAACTCTGCGCCTGATTGGCTCCAAGTACGGTCCCTTGCGTGGAATGGAACCTTGATAGGACAGAACAGACAGCCAGTTTAGGCCTTTTGCCCCTATAACTTGCGTAATTTACATTACATGGACCGCCTGTCATGAATCCGGAACGGCGGCCGATATCTAGAGTATTATTTACTGAGATCGAAAGACGTGCGTGAGATCTGGTCAGCACTTGAACCACTTGCGTCCAGCAAATTGGACGAAAGGTTGGGGGAAACATCGATATCTCCCTGGCCCAAGGGGGTCCCCTCCACATCCCACCTTGCCGAAGCGAGCACGGCGGCGCCGTAAGGCTGCGTATCAACCACGAATAGAAACAGCACCTCATAACATACAGCCACTTATGAGGGATGAATGCATACTTTGGAACAACGACGTCTTACTGCGATCGATCAAGCTCAAGTCGTCTGATTAGATACTTTTTCTCGTACCTGCTGCAATGGGGCCAAGCTCAGTAGTCGCCCTGTTCGACAAGTCGTTATCTGACTGTCTGTCTTCAAGGGGGAATAGGGAAATAGTGCGAGTCGTGCCTTAGCTTCCCCACCATGGATCCACCATGGGTCTGTTATTCGTAAGGCTGACTTCTTCATGCCTTACGACTTCTTCCAGACCGTCCAGTCTCTCTGTTTTGATTCGGCCGGTACAGGTTAATCGGTTCGACATATGCGAGACGACCGCTGATTGCTCTGGATGTCGCAAGTCTCTCGTCAACTCTGCCTCTAGTAAAGCTTCCATTCTTCTGCGCCTCCTTCTCTACATCCCTCGGCGATCCGGAAAATGGTGAGCCCTAACGGTTATATGCATGCCCCCAGCCCGGTAAGATATTACCAAGAACCTTACAAATTTCCCGACTTCTGATACATAAATAGACAATTCCTCTGATCGACGGATTGCAGAAAAATTTGATGAGGTGGAAATTTATTCGACTTAATGTTTTTGGCCTTATCATAGCCAGTAAGACGCCGACATGGCTGGGAAACGGTAATTGGATACGCCTCAACGCAATATCCCCAGCTCCTGGGAAAGGGGAGCGGCCCAAAAAGACGTGGCACGACACCGCCCTCCCATCCCATGCAGGCCATGCTTCTGAGGATGCATACCAAGTCCCAAGCGCTGTCGCATGGGTGCAATCAGAAGCCGCAAGCCGTTATTCGATGCAGGGGATGAGTTTTGGGGGCCGTTCTCAGACATCAATCAACCTCCCGAAGTAGGAGCGAGCAACTGCATTTGCTTGGAGAAGGATGTTGTCGACCCGGTCTCCTTGATCAGCTCGTCTCTGGGAAACAGCTTGAAGTGTAGCGGCCATCCTGCATACTACATCAGTCCATCGACTTCGGACGAATTGATTCGTCAAATTTTCGAGGCAACGACCCGTCAAGCTCCTCATTCATGGTTGTTCGCTTTTGCCGTAGAAAGGGAGGAACAAGCAAGTTGACTTCGAACTCAAGTTCACCTAGTGGAAAGTTAATTCTTCTTTTGTCAGATGGTCAGTACTATCCCCAGCAGCCAAGGACAATTCATCTCCCAACAGGTAGGAGAAGATGTACGTGTTCGGACCTAAGTGTCAATCACAAGCATATGTCACCCATTTCTTGGGAGATATTTCAAAGTTCTTCCTGTGCTCCGTCATCTCTGCACTACAGTAGAAACAAAAAAGATGTAAGCTGGATTCACACAACCAAATTGCTAATTGCGATATCTACCGTTATCAGATGGCAAGGCAACAAGGCAAGAGCCAATCGCTGATTAGAATGGGAGCGAAAGGAGACCAGAGATACTATCCCATTCATCTCTGTTTCCAGTATCTGCGACATGGCTTAGGGCAGACCTCATGGAGAACCTAGCTGGTTCTCGAATTCTTATCCATGGGACCCGACTCGGGTAGTCTTACCTGGAAGTCGTATTTGGACGCCAATCAGATCCAAGTATATTCTTATTTGGACTTTATCCATTCATAATTGAAGCATACCCGGGCTCCGGTCGCAAGCTGACATGTCATCTTGTTACTAGGGTGTTTAAGTAAGGAAAAGTCGAGAAATGTCCCAGAAGAGCATCGACTAGAGCATGTGCTTTCGACGTGGCAAAGGTGCGAAACTCCTGAGAAATCCTGGGGAAATTTTTTTTTCGGACTTCGTGAACTCAAAACTCTTAAGAACAAGAACATTGGTTTCAAAATTTCCAATCCAAGTTCAACATGCTCTTATTAAAACTGTTCAGAGGATCCAAAGTGCCGAAATGAGAACTCCTAGCTTGGTCTTCGCTACCAGCAACATGTGTAAGCGACCAAGTGGCCGGCCATGATACTCCCAGACGACCCAACACCCCAATTCTCGGGACATTCTAACGCAGTCTTAACGATAATTGCTTACACACTTCCCAAGTACTCGGGTTCAAAAGAATTGTTCCAGGACGGACTTTCCGGATCCCACGACGAAGCCTAACAAACCTGATTTCTCAATCGTGACAAACACCTGACGAATCGGCTCAGGTAATCCAGCCCTAAAATGGCGGAATAGACCCCGCGCTCAGGGCAGTAAAAACACTCCACCCAGCTCCATCGTCAGCCTCGTCTTCGTTGACAGCAATAGCCATAAACATTCAACTCTTCCAAAAGAAATCTTGTCTATATTTCTCCCTCATAGGAAAGTTCGAGTTTCTTTACCTGGTCTTGGAAGATTGTTCTGGAAATGGCAGATCCAGCATTGTATCCCACCGACCGCCATCGGTTGCACCTTTTAGCCGGACAGGGATTCTGACCAATCAGAGAGCCGCATTTCAGGGTTGGATGCAGTCAATTCTACTCTACTCTACAGCGCCATGATACCTATCAAAACAAGGGCCTTCTTTACATAGATGAATATTACACTGTTTACAGCCATACCAGACGTAACTGCGTAAGGGAGAAGCCTGAATATTCGTTGATATTTCCCCTAAGGGTACACGCTGTTGAGACCCCCTATACCTCTCCCCTTGACACGCTCTACAGTTACCTCTCCAGGTCATACGTAGTTTCTGATGACGCGCTGCCGGAATAAGAGATTCGTCAATATTTCCGTGTGAATAATGTCGTTTCCTCGTGCCCGGAGCCGGTCCAGTAGAATGAAGTAATGCCCGCATGATTTCCTTCCTGAATTTGACTTGAGTCGTCCACTTGTCCTTGTCGTCTACATTCCAATGGTCTTCGATATTAGCATGTATCGAAATCAAGTAGCAATTGACAAGGACCGTCTGAAGAAGCCAGTTCCATAGGGCCTGCCAACCCCCTCTTCTAATTGGTCTGTCCCCTGAATTGTACGCCTTAAGCTGATCACCAACATCCACGGCATTCATGAATTGGTTATAAAGCCAGGCAAATTCGGGCTCATCTAAATCCCTCACATTCTGGTCTCCAAACCATAGTCTAGAGACAGCCGCATTTGAAGAAGTTTCACTTGGTTTGTGACGGGGGGTGCTGACGGTACCGGTGCCATCGCTGCAATTCATCATAAAAAGCGTAGGTGCGTTGTCGTTCCAGAGAGCCTGGGTAACAGTATTGTCGGTGTTACAGGCTGTAAAGAGAGCATTGTAAGGTATCCGGGTCTCTACTTTCTTTGCATTTGCTTGCAAAGTCAAGAGCCTTTGTACGATACCGGCATCCCGTCTTGCTGTCCCAATAGCACCAAAACCAAGCTCCCGGAGGTACATCATCAGCTTGTTCGACACAAAGAGGTTGTCTAGCAAAACGATATAATTTGCGGAAGGAAGACGGCATAAAAGATGTGGTACTACAGCTTGAGTACGATTCCCAGTGAGGCCGGCTCCCCTATTCGTCTTTGGACCACCAAGTGCAGCAGGAGCTCGTACGCCTTCCGGTCCATTGGCACCTTTAGAATGCCAGGTCCAATGTAAAAAGTAGCCTAATTGGGCTATAACCCATACCTTATAACCCGTAGGGATAGGTTTGGATGGTACAGTTGTTGTCTCAAAAGCTCGTCCGGTAAAGCGTTGCATACACTCATCCACAGCAAGGTTTCGGCCAGGTGTCCAGAGCCGAAGGGATACTCTCTGAATGTGAGAATTCAGTGGTTCTACCCTCTCAAATGACCGTAACTTCGTGCCCTGAGGTGGAGGGGCACAAAGACAGAACCTCCGATGTAGAATCTCAAAGCGGTTCCGTGACATGTACTTGCGTACTGCGTGTTGCGGCCCATCCTCCTCCGTAGACCAGTAATCCTCAATTTGATTCTCTACATGTATTCCCATGTAAATCAAGACTCCAAGGTAAACCTTAATCTCCGGGAGAGTAGTGTTGTACCAGCCATTTGAGCGAGAGTGAGGTTTGACGGTTTCAGGCTCTTTGACATTAAGATTTGTGAAGTCTACGATTTGCTGGAGTATCTCGTCCGTGAAAAAGAGAGAGAATATAGCAAAAGGATCAGTAGAACTGACAAAGAGAGGTAGGTTTATTTGGGGTTGAAAGTCAAGGCAATGGAATGGGATAAATGGCCCAGAACCCTCTTTAATCGGCTTCGCTTTAGGACGGTATGTTCCATCAAGGATAGGATCAGGTTGCATGTCTTCAGCCATCTTTTCTGTGGTAATTTGAGTGAGAATTGCTCTTGTTATGGCACATTGACGATTGTATTAAGGGGGTGTTGATGTGCCGTCGCGGGGGGCAACGACCCCTGCAACCCCACCACGCTAAAAGGTGCCTATGGCGGTTGGTGGGATACGTACCCCTCTCCGTTGGCGGGGTGGGAAAATGCCCCGCAGTTACCAGACGAGAAGGCTGAGGATGGGAAAAGTGAGTTTATCTTCTCAACGAAAGAATATTTTGATCTTTCTTACGTATCTCAAGATAAGTCTGTAAATACGGAAGATTTACTAATTCTCATCTTCAGGCTACAAAAACCCTCAAACGGGAGTGTTGAGCAAGAGTTATGAACGATTCACTGAACCGCTCGATAATGGCAGACGAGGAGCTTTGTATGTGCTTTTCCTCTTTTCTCCTTTTCTCTGAATCGAATTGGATAAATTTGGAGAGATGTTGTTGCAATGAATCAGATTGAATTGGACTGATTGACCGAACAGTGATATACACATCTACTATTTCCAAGCCAACCCCCAACAACTCCAATTCGCCAAAGGACTCTGGACACGAATCCGTCTCGAATGTAAGTCCTGCCTTGCCCCTTCCCATTCCCTTTTTCCTAACTCCTCTCCCAATCCCCAAAGCTTCCCAAACCCTAAAACTAACACCAACTCTTCCCCCCACAGTCCCCGAACTCCGCATCTACACCTTCTGGGACCGACCCGTCGGCCCCCACCCCGTCGCCATGTTCGAAGTGAACCTCTTCACCCCCGCGCAATTCGGGGCTTTCATCCCATGGCTAGTGATAAACCGTGGTCCGCTGAGTGCGCTGGTACATCCGAATACGGTGGATGAGGAGGGCAAGATGTTAGATGAGTATAGGGATCATACGCAGAGGGCGACGTGGATGGGGACGCCGGTTGTGTTAGATCTGAGTATCTTCAAGAACAGGGGGAAGTGAAGGTTGGAAGTGAAGAAGGAAAAGGAAGGATTTGCATATTCAATTTGGGACATTTACGTCAAAATCATACGTAAGTAACACCCAGGAGGACGCGATCTGTATGTATCCGTTTGAAGGAAGAAGAATTTGTGCATTTTATTGCTTGACTTGGTATCACTACAACCCACGGCGGCATAACGCATTTTTGCTATCTCAGAAGTCGCGAGTGACCGAGATATTGACCACTCGCGTATACACCCATATGCTGATCGCTGTCATCAAAGTAAAAAACACCCTCCAGTCTAATAAACCACTCCGGACGTTAAACCAATGCCTGCGAACGCCTGCAATGAAGAGCGAGTCTCACGAACAATGGGAACCGCTCAGTCGAAGGCGGCGCCATTCGCTTCTACTGACATAGGACTCCCACCACCGTTGGCACGACGGTTTCTTCGAGACTGTTGTCTGAGGCGAGTTGGGGCACCATTCATGGACTCCTCCTCACTTTCTTCGGGATGTTCAGCGTTATAAATGGCAGCCTCGTCTAGGTCCCTGATGTCTTCGGGACGGTCTCTCAGCCAAGACATGCGTGGACCACTTCGTGCACGTTCTGAGACTCTGAACCCGTAGATCTTGGGCTCATACATGTTGCCTTTGCCAAGCCCGGGCGCGAGGTTGGCAGCGTTCATGCCATTGATCTTCTCCTTCTCCTCTCCATCAGAAGCCGCTTGTAGTGTTCGGTTGCTGTGAGAACCAGCAATAGCCTCGACGCCCTTCTTGCTGATATCGTAGTCGGGGAAAGTCATGAGGAAAAGAGCACCAAACGTTCGGCCGAAGAAAGCCCCGTCGACTGTCTGGAATCGAGAGTTCGGTGGAACGTAAACATCCAGGCAGGAAGGACAGAACAACTTAACAGTATCTTCTCCTGGTACATCTGATAACCCAACAGGCAATGTGCGAGTTCCTCCACAGTAAGTTCGAGGGCAGACACCAAAATGTGTGAGTTCGTACTTTTCGGACATTTGTTGGATACCGGCGCGAGAGCAGATAAATCGTTGATGGATAAGACCGTAGAGCATTTCGGCAGAGGATTCAATGATGGAGAGGTCGGAAGCCATGCGATGGTGTCTCCGGTCTGCCGCAGCTCTGCGATTTAATCGTTCCTCCCCTTCGATCGAGTCATCTCCTTCCTCTTCCTCCTCATCTTCCTCATCATCCTCATCCTCTTCAGGCTCAACATCTAGGATCATCTAGAGTCCTCATTAGCTCAGCTCTCATTGATATGTATTCGCGCGAACATACCTCTAGTGCCTCCTTATACATGGCCACCTGTGTCTGGAGTCCTGTCAGATTGAAATCATCCTCAATGAAGTCTTCTGATATCTCCGCAAAGTATTCATGGCCGAGTAAGGAACAAAACGATGATATCCATGATTCTGGTGTGCCTGATGAGGAAGACATCCTGGTATGGTTTTGGTGAACACGGGGGCGTCCTTCACGTTCGGTTGGTGTCCTTTTTGCGGTCCTTCCTTTCTAATGCTGCTAGTTGGTGCTTGGCTCTTAGCTGCAAGCCACCCAAAAGGAGTCTGTGAAGGCTATAGCGTGTATTTGGCTGTCTTCGACACCGAGATGGATTGAAGGTAATATATCCTGGCTTGTAAGGTATCCTTCTCCAGATATTGGCGCACGTTGGTGCACGTTCCCCACTGAAGGCTGAAAGGAAGGATTTCTGCCTTGAAGCACGGTAGATAGACCGTCTGCTGTAGAGCTTGAGCTGCAAGGGGTCCAATGTCGCTGGTGAATTCAGTCGGCCTGTTGGTGACAGGTAGTGTATCGGGGCGCAGAGCGCAGAGGGAGGGGCACCAGGCGATTGTTTTGACGAGGCCGGTGGAGGCTCTGTTGGAACAGTCCGAGATGTTGGGGGCAGAGTTTCTGACTGGACACCGCGCGCCTGATCTTGATTATTTGAGGAGAATCCTCTCCTTGCTAGACAGTGGGGTGGTCTGGATTTGTAGCAGGATCATAGGCATAGGCGCAAGTGTTATCAGAGTTGCGAAAGGATCGTCCTTTCCTCACCACCCCGCTGTTCAGGAGCGCTCGGCAGATCCGGCTTCGGTGAATCGTTGATCCGCGAAAAAGAGTAATACTGATCGTTTTTGACCATCTTCTTTTCAATTCTTACATGTACGCACGACAATAGATTGGCATTCTTTCCTGCTCCTTATTATATTTAGTAGCTCCTAATTGTGTGTTTACACCTTATTTGCAGCCACCTGCAAGAGACCAGCGCCACTGAAAAGAACTGTCCTTGCAACTCCCCTCAGATACGCCATACTCCTCGGTACCAGCCCATGCTGCTTCTGTGTTATGATCCCGATTAGAAAGGCTATCATTGCCAGACTTCTAAGGAGCGTAAAAGCTGATCTCTTGATCAGTCCTTTCCGAGTGTACTTGATGTCCCAGTCGCTCCAAGTAGGGAACATGCACCGCAGAGTAAACCAGATCTGAGTATATCTGCATTGGTGTTAGCATGTTACAATACAGAGGGAGAGCTGACTCACGGGTACACGGTAGAGTTCCATCCTTTTTCATCTTTGTACCAGCTGCCGCAACCACCAGTATTCCAGACTCTTTTCTTCAAAGCACTCTGAGTATCTCTTGCCCATTCAAGCTCTGCCTCTTTCTTGATTTCTGCAATTGCAACATCTCCTTTTAGGATCGGTCCGATGAATTTCAGACTCATGTTCACCATATTTTCGGAAGCCATAATGACGGATGAATGGCCAGTTGCTGTATTTGGACCAAATATCGTAAAGAAATTGGGAAACCCATCCATAGCTGTGCCCATATACATCTGAGCTCCTCCACGTTCATCGAATACATCGTGTAGCTTTTTCCCATCTCTGCCCGTAATATCGAGTGGGTGAAGCCACTTTGTCGTTTCGAATCCATTGGCGAGAACTATGATATCAGCCGGGAGCGTCACTTCATGAGAAGGTGCATTGCTTGTGGTGTCGCTCATCGCGGGATATGTGCGGCCAGGACCCAACGTTACGGTCTTTTCGCCGAGACTTGTGAGTGGGAGTGTTGTCAACTCAACAAATGGATCGTTCAAGCCAGGAAACCACGTAGCATCGAAAATACGACGTTTGCATCCAACTCCATAATTTGGAGTAAGTATCTCATGGTACTTCTTGGGGACTGTCTTGTGCATGTGAGCCAGAAGTTGAGCCTCCAGTTTCTTCCGTTCTTTTTCGTGGTACTCGTCGGATCCGAACAACCTCCAGTCGTATTCAGCTCCAGCGGCAATTATGAATCGAGTCACCTTTCCGAATCCTCGAATGTGGGTATTGAGCCATGGCGACCACTTCTCCCACCACTTGTTCCCTCCAGGTGGAATTTGTCGTGGAACAACCCAGGGTGGAGAACGCATGAGCTGGGTTACTGACTTTGCCCCATATTCTTTTGTCAGGCGAGGGACGAATTGGGCTGCGCTGCATCCAGTACCAACCACAATGACATCTTTGTCCTTGAAGTCCACATCGTACCTCCATCTAGCGGAATGGAAGATCTCGCCCTGGAACTTATCATTCCCAGGAATACTCTCTGGCCAAATCTTGGGCTCCACCAGGCCACCCACGCTGCTCACCAATATCTTACACCGAATTTTCTCTTCCGAAACGTAGACAGACTGTCTGCCTTCTTCACGGATTTTCTTAGCTCGGTCATATTCTGAAAGATCACCGACTCCCGTCAACAGGTGCTGCAATGTCACTTCCCAGACCTGTTCATCCTCAAGCCATTTGCATTCTCTCACATCGGTATTAAGCTGGATCTTATCCACAATCTGATACTTGTCGCAGACACCTTGTAGGTATGTGACGATTTCTCGCCCTTCTGGGTAGAAGGTCGTCCACTTGGGGTTGGGGCAGAAGGAGAACGAGTAAAATATGGCTGGTCTATATTAAGCTTCCACATTAGAGATGTTCCCTTCGATGCGGGTACACTTACACATCACAAGCTACTCCTGGATATCGATTGATCCACCAAGTCCCACCAATACCTGACTGTCGATCGAAGATTCGAAATTGGTCATGCCCGAGAACCTCCTTTAGCCTACAGCCCATGGCAATCCCCGACTCTCCAGCCCCAATGATAGCTACAGGGTAGTAGGTATAGCTGCTCGCGTCATATCCATTGTCTTTGCGTATCGAGGTGCCGTACATCTTCAAGAAGGAAAGCTATCAGACCACTTTCCGACACGCGGTTGAGAGATGAAGGGTAGATTAGGGGACTTACAACATCAGGACGTTCATCCAGAATTGACGACATTGTGAAACAGGTGTTTGCGTGTCAAAACACCTACTTCAACGAAATCTCTCAATCAAGATGTGCGTGCTCAGAAGTGCTGATGAATTTATAAGAAGCTTTCGCCTTTAGATTAACTCAAGATGTCCTGACACCAATTCGGAGAGAAAGGGACAAGAAAGACTAATCATGCCTGTGCTACCCCAGACCTCCCCCGCACTTCGACGGTTCGAGGCTTGCATCAGGAAGCAACCGAGGCAGATCTGCGGGGAAGGTTTGCCGGGACTAAGTTCATGGCCACATTTTCCAACAGGTATCACATGTTGTCTCAATATTTCATGGCATGACTTCATTTGACATTGTGGATTGTATTTCGTTGCTCAAAAGAGGGGTTGGTTTCTTTGTTTGGAAAGAGATGGGTAGGCGACGGTCATCCTTTGTTTTTGCTCATCTTACCTTAACCGAAAGCTTGAATCCACCCTGTCTGTCAGCCAATGGCATGCAATGAAATCCAAGAAATATCTGTTTTCATCATGAGAGGCTGGCAGTTTATGGCGGAGATCGATCCCTTCCATTTGCTTATTTGATGTACTTGCTTGCATCCATTGTCACCAATATTGTCAATAGTTCTAACCTTATCAACCATCTACCTTTTGCGAGTGGGAGCAACAGCTTCTGAAAGCTTGCTTCACTCCTCAGTCTTTGCCAATTTTGCTCTGAAACATACCTAACTGTACAGTGCCAGACTTGAATGCTCTCCTCCCTCTTCCGTACATTTCATTGATGCTGAAGAGTCTGGTCTCGGGTTCGATAAATGACTTTTTGCAAAGGTACTGCGATCAAGCCAGATAGGATATGTGCAACATATTAACGTTCCAAGGCATCCTGGATATATCCCGATTGGCTCAAGGGGTCTTTTTCTTTGGGAATAAAGACAATTTTTCTATCTTTTGATGAAGTCAGAGATCGCTAAACAATGGCGATCCACTCTACTGCCGTGCTTGAACCATGGAGGACCTGGCAGCTGCCAAACTATTGCCCAAATCTAGAGCAGTGCGCTTTCAGCTAGTGTTGAAATATTGCCACAAGAACTTTTAAGGAATAGACTATAGGCTTGGGAATGATGTCTCCACAACTTGCTGCTTGGAGCATCGTTGTTCTGGGACAAGGCGTGCGTCTGCTCTTGACAAGGTCAAAGGTAAACACGCTAAGAGTAGACCTCAACCACGAATGTAAATCAGATATTTCCAAGATTTGACGTCAGTAAAGGTCTAAAATTATTCTACGACATTTAAACCTTTCAAGGCATATAGATGTATGGTTCTTGTTTCGTCTGAGGTAGGAACATCCTTTAGGGTTACACAAGGACTTAGGTCACCAGTGAGCCATTCACATCACTGAGGTCTGATCCTTTGTTACCTGCAAGTACGAGTACATTCAAGTGTCTCTTCTTTACAGTTCGATTATAATTCATGATGACTCGTCCTGTCCGATGCGCCTCTTTACTGCCTCTACTCCCGAAAAGACGGTGCTACTGGGTAAAAAAATGACGAGGTACATTAGCATATGAGTGGAGTGCTCGAAGGAGTTTCTAGAGGAGAGTAATGTTAAATTACTTAAACTTAAGCTATGTATTGTCTTGGAAATGGACAACCTATTGATGACGCCAAAGAGGAAGATGGTGCTTCCCATAAAGCCGAGTGATGAGTTGTGTTCGTATTGCTTCGCACTGATTATGTACAGTAACACTGGTGGTGGTGGTGGCCTTAATTGAGCCATTAAGTGCGAACCTTCCCACATGCTGTATCATCATGCATCTCGCGCAACACAACACCACCCTCAGAAAGAATGGCGAAGATGGAACAGCCGCTCAGACACGGTCGCGTGAGTATATTCAAAAGCAAGCCAGGAATGATTTTCGTGAAAAGAGACAACCCGTACAGTGTCAGCGATTCATCTGACTCGAAGTTCTGCACGTGGATGTCTGATTGGACGAAATGACTTCCTCCAGAGCGCGTGTGAGTGAGACACCTTGAGGGCTGCAAGGCGAAGTTCAGGAATACATCAAGAGAGCGATGACCGAGAACATCTTCTTATGAAGACTTGTTTGTTGTGAGCCTCCAAAAAGTTGTCTTCAGAAGATAAAGCTTTGACTTCGGACCCCCCGTTCTCGAAAAGTCAATCAATCCCAGTAAGAAGAAGCCACGAACGTCACCGCACCGTTACCGTCAAGGTGCTCGCTCAAAAAGCGGATATCAGCAGAACCAGAACCAGAACCAGAGGCCAACGCCTCTTGACGTTCAATCAAGAATGGTCAATCGCCCCTAAGTATTTTATTCTATCTTTCCTCAAGATTGTCTCGCAATGCGTTCCACCGTAATACTATTAGCAGCCTGTCTGCTTAATTTGTCCCATGGTACACCCATCGGCGATACCCAACCCACCCTGCAGGTGCCATTGGAGGACCATCCACAGGCACAGGAACAGTTACAAGCCTCACGACGATTGCATGGGAGGTTTCTGCATATCACAGGTGGGCGGCTGATTTCCATCTTATCTTTGTGCCTGGCTAAGTAGATTGCAGACCTCCATCCCGACCCTCATTACAAAATCCATTCTTCGACCGAGGAGGATGATGCATGCCATAGAGGCAAAGGCCTGGCGGGTATATACGGTGCAGAAACATCGGATTGCGACACGCCATACGCCCTGATAAACGCGACCTTCAAATGGATAGCGGATAACCTCAAAGATAACATCGATTTCGTCGTATGGACGGGCGACTCTGCGCGGCACGATAGCGACGAAAAGATTCCTCGAAACGCGAACGAAGTCCTCAATACGAATAGATGGATCGCAGAGAAATTCCTGGAGGTGTTCAGTACCGACGGCAATCCTAAGAAGGACCTGACCATTCCAATCGTCTCTACATTTGGCAACAACGACATCCTTCCTCACAATATCCTTCTTTCGGGCCCGAACAAGTGGCTGAAGACGTACACCGACATTTGGAGCAAGTTCATACCGGAGGAGCAGAGGCATGGATTTGAGAGAGGAGGGTGGTACCTCGTTGAAGTCATTCCAAAGAAATTGGCAGTCTTCAGTCTGAACACCCTCTACTTTTTCGATCACAATGCAGCAGTTGATGGGTGTGCCTTGCGATCCGAGCCGGGCTACGAACACTTCGAATGGCTTCGAATCCAGCTTCAATTCATCCGAGATCGTGGCATGAAAGCAATCCTTATCGGCCATGTCCCCCCAGCGAGAACAGACAGCAAGCAGCTCTGGGACGAGACGTGCTGGCAGAAATATACCCTTTGGCTGGATCAATACCGCGATGTCATTGTTGGAGGGCTTTACGGGCATATGAACATCGACCATTTCATGTTACAAGACAAGAAGCACATTGACCTGGTACTGGCTGGTGGAGATGAATCCGACAGTGCGTCCATTCGTACGTTGATGGACGAGGAGCTTTCAATCGAGTCTGCAAACGATTATCTTGAAGAACTGCGAGCAGATTGGTCGGGTTTGCCAAATCCAAATATTGCATTCAAAGATGACGACACGGTGGACGATCTCAGCAAGAAGCCTAAGAAGAAGAAGGGCAAAAAAAGCAAGAAAGAAAAAGCTTTGAAGAAGATTGGAGGACCATGGGGAGAACGTTTCCAGGTCACTCACGTCAGCCCAAGCATCGTTCCCAATTTCTTCCCAACTCTTCGAGTCATGGAATACAACATCAGTGGACTTGACCTCTCAGCGACATGGGCCAGCGCTAAAGCCTCCGATCAAGCACAAGAGATGGACTGGCTTGAGGAGGTTTCTGACCCAAGTACTGAAGAAACAGACGACGAAGCTGCAGACGACGAGAATCCTGATAATGACGAGGAATCAATCGCGAAAAAGAAGAAGCACAAGAAGCCAAAGAAACCCAAGAATCCAGATCTCATCGTACCAGCTCCGCCTGCGAAGAGCTCACCCCCTGGACCCGCCTACTCTCCTCAATCTTTAACACTCTTGGGCTTCACTCAATACTTTGCCAATCTGACTTACATCAATGACGATAATTATGTGGGCGGTGAGGAAGCAGAGACCGACAAGTGGCACGAGGGGAAGCACAAGGGAAAGCACCCGAAAGACAAGGTTCCGCATCCGAGACCTTTCCAATTTCAAGTCGAATATGACACTTTCACCGATCCCATATACAAATTGAAGGATCTGACTGTGCGAAGCTACATCAAGCTCGCTCACAGAATCGGACAGTACAAGCCTCAGAAAGGCGATCAGATTGACGAGTCTTCCGATGACCAGGATTTTGAGGAGGGCGACCAGCAAGAAAGCGACGAGGATGATGAGATTCTCGCGAAAGAGGATGATGACAGCGACGATGACGATTATGACGATGAAGATCATGAGATGGAAGCCGAGAAGAAGAAGCACAAGAAACACAGAAAGAAGAAGCATCACCGTCAACATGAGAAGAACAAAGTCTGGCTGCGATTTGTCAGACGTGCGTTTGTAGGAACCTTAGAAGAAGAGGACCTCAAGTCATTTGACGAGGACTTGGGATTCGATCTCGGTGACGAGACCACAAAGTTCGACCACGATGGAGAGTTGTGATTATAGACCGCATTCCACGGAGTTTGGATTGGATGTTCTTACTGCATTATCGGCGTTGGGCAAGCATGGGCGTAGTATGGCATGGTATGATACCTAGGTTCTTTATTGTATTGAATAAGAGCCTTTCTTTGAGCATTACCTAGAAGCATCAAATGCGAGTCTGGCAGACTCTGTATTATGAACACTTCGTTATGATTTGCTTCTGTTCCTTGCTTCGTGTAGATTTTGTTAAGACGTTATTGGCAGGTGTATTGAAGCCTGTTACCCATGCGTAAGCAACGTAATGCATACTCTTGTGGCTCTGAGACGTATGAATCGCGCTCTTCAACTACTTCCCAGAGATTTGTTCTTACATGAACTGCTCAGCACTGAAAGTTGAAGTGCTCAAGATGTGCTTGGAAGACCATTGCAGGATGGTTGAAGCTTTCCATAGCTACGTCCAAATCTAGATACGGGCTCTTCAGACCCTAGATCACAACAATGAACTGAAAAGATCACTAGTCCAGTGGATGGTTGTCTGACATTGTTCGAGGGTTGTGCATCGTCATGGTGCATGGCAGCTTTGTTGTTGCATGTTGATAAAATCAAAGGTACACACATACTCTTCAGTCTCTTCTCTCCTCACAAATATCAATTAAATGATTTTCCAATACCGTCTCTTAGAATATTGATTGAATGACTTGGCTGGTGGAGGAATTCACTTTCTGTTTGTTTTGGTTGAAGGTTTTCGGTTAACTTGAAGCGAATTTCTTACCGAGACAGTCTTGAACAGCAAAGCTTGAAATGATCCTCAACTGGTGGTGGTATTTTTAATCGAATACAAGCATACTACCGTGAGTTTGAGCTTTAGTAGGCTTGTTGAGAGGTTGTTAAAACTCGTCTTGGGTTTTTGCTCTTCTTGGATCGTAGCCGAACTCAAAGCAACAAGCCTCCGTCTTTACTCACTCAAAGTGTCTTATGTGCTTGTATTATGTTCTATTGATTAATGCCTTAAATTAAAGATTATAGAGAAGAATTATTTTGGTAACTATCTAGTTGCTCTGGGACTAGTTGCGCGGTTGAGCTGTTTAAGTCCTTCAAATGACTAGTGTGTAACTAGTAGTGATGAAGTATATTCCACGTCAAGCTGCACACAGAGGAGACATCCTACTCTTCAAAACTTTTAAAGAGCATTTAGATTAGTTCTATGGCCGTTGTTCTCTGTAGGAATCAGGAGGGGCGAAGACGCCTGTTGTCGTAAGGCTCCTCACTGGAGGCTAGACTTGCGAGTGCCATTCGAATGGTTTGTGCCAATGCCTGTCCCACCTCGAGTAGCTTATAATACTTTGAGTGCTTTCAACCTACGAGTCCTCTTTGTGTGTCTCTATCTCAACTGTCACTTTTCGTAGGGATCGGTGGGTCAGATGTCTATGGCCGCTAGCCTCTCACTTACTCAGCCAAGATGCTGAGATCCTTCGAAGGCCATACACCATCCAACATTGAGCCCCACGGGATGCTGCAGGTTCTTTATAATCTTAACTCAATAAGCCAATCTCGCTTGGGCTAGCAGGCTCGTTGTCGGGGGTTGTGAGGCTCTCATCTCTCCAGCCTTCGGTAGCACGTCTGCCCCATCACTGAAGAGCTCTCTCGAGGACCCTCATGGCCGCCCTCCTGCCTACACCGGAACAACCACGCCCTCTTTTCGACGCACACAAGGCATCATTACTCTTCTGACCACATTCGTCTTAGCCTTTGTCCGCAATTCCATTTCGGGGCACCTCTCTCCCCGGCTTCTAGACCCAGACAGTCACCCTCCTGCTCTTCGAAGACCCCTCTGCACTCGTCCTGCCCTCTTCAAGCGCCGTGTAATCTTTCCTCCCCCTCATCTCTTTCCGCTCTGGGCGTAGTAATCCGATCATCACCTCACATTTGATCTCCAAGTCCTTGGTGGATCCGCCTGAAACTTCTTGTTCATCGTCATCGCGCAATCTCCCACGACTACATCCTCTTCCGTATTTGGAAATCACCAGGCAAGCTACCTCCGCATTCACTCCGGATTAGGCCTCGACCTTCCTCTCGCTTATGCCCGGTCTCTTCCTGGATTTCCTATATATCCTCCATACATCCTCTCCTACTCTTCCTCTCTTCAACACAACACAACACTCATCCTTCTCATACACCATAACAGCAGACACCTTCAAGCACTTCTCAATTCTCCTACTACTCTTGTCTATCACCACGTCTCCCTCTCTATTCTCCTCTGACAAGGGAAGCACAATGTCGTCCACTGCAGAAGCTCTCTGCAGCCATTGCAAGAAGCACCATTCCCTCGCAAGCTGTCCCTTGCTCGAGGAACAACAACTTCAGGCATATAGTCAAGCTGAGACTAGTGCAATTGTAGCTCTTGCCGGAATGCAGGCCAGCAATGCATCTGCCGCCATGCAAGCCACGGATTCAGATGCAGCTCGGCCTGGTAAGTCACGGCCTCGATCATTTGCTGCAGTACAAATTTGCCATTTGCTACCTTATATAGCATAGCTACTGGTACTCATACTGACTTCACAGCAGTGGAAGGTCTAAGCTACAATGGCAATGCATACCTTTGTGCCGATACCCTCAATACCATATCCGACAACCAAAACATCAGCCATACCGTTGGCAGCAGCTCCATCGCACCACCCGATCCATATGCCAATACATATCCCACAGGCTCAGGCTCAGAGGACTTCGCGTCGACCGTTGGAAATAGATTCAGCTGGGCCGACCATCGTTCTACTTCTGCTGGAAACCTGTCTGAGGCAAAATCAACTACTCGAAAAGGTAACAAGATCGGCTCCAATGACAGCAATAACAGCTTCAATTTTCAGCGCCCCTCTCAGCACAATGAAAGCTATGGTGGCCCCGTCAAGCAGGAGTCTCATTGGAGACTTCCATCATTACCTCTATTTCTCGCTCGTCCCAGCAGCGGCAGCAGCAATAACATCGGCTTCAATATCAAGCATCCCTCCCAGGCCAATGGAAGTAGCAGCAACGCAATTCAACCGGAGTTTCAGACATGCCTATCATCTTTTGATTCTGCTCCCACTACCAGAGCAACCAGCTTTTCAGAGAATGACGGTTATGGTCATGATGCAGATCGTGACGCTGCTTCCGAACATGAAGGCTTTTCCACGTCCGAGTACCAAGAAAGATCTTCCCCTGCCAGATCAGGAGCACCTGGTCTACTCCCTACACCAATCCGAAGCTTTGTTCCCTCTGGCAATCATGGCCAATATTTGAGACCATTGGGCGTCCTCAATGATCAACGCACTCTGCCTGGTCCCTATCGCTACAACGGCTACGCCAATGATCCTGCAGCGAACTTTACAAACCAGCATCAACGATCGGAAAATGGTTACGCTCCTCGCATTCATGCCGAACCTCTAATTGTTCCCCAGTATCACAATCTCTTCAACCCTGACGACTATTTATTTCCAGATATTGTGCTACGCCAAGCGTCAGCAAATGTCAATCAGAATAATGGCAACCCAAACGTTTCTGATATTATTGGCCAGCGAGGAAACAATCCAGGTCAGAATGTAAACTTGACCGTCAATGACCAAGTCTTGCATCCCGGCTTTCAACAAAACAACTATCAGGTACAAGCTGCTTCTCCCATCCAGCAGTCCTTCAACTTGAGACCAATGCCGAGTGAACCCGATATGGGGGACTATACCCACACTCCGACATTTGCAGTTGAAAGCCTGAAGAATTACGCAAAGGATCTCCAATCTTGGGCCTTTGAACTCTACCTCCACACTACCCGCCTCGAGAACCTTACGGATCTCCCAGGTCGGCTTTTATGGAATCGAGATTCGTCCTTCGGAGCCAGATTGATACTTGAGCGTACTCCAGCCAACCGTGAGCTTTTCGACGCCGCCATAGCTGCCGGTAATTCAGCCACTAAAGCCCTGATTCGGACTCGGAATTTGATCGATTCAATGAACGTCTCACCACCGCTGCCATCGAACTTCCTGCCGGCAGGTCAACAACCTCTCGGCAAATTTATGGAAACTGAGCACAGTACTCCTGACAGTACACCAGTCAGAGGAACTAGTCGTGGTCGTGGACGTGGACGTGGCAGAGCTAGTCGAGGAGTAAGTGTTTACCTTGGCACCTGCCATTTGATACACAGCTGACATTGTTTGTGCAGGGACGAGTTGCCCCAGCTGCAAAGAGAGCACCCGCCAAGCGCAAGTCTGCCACACAGGATACCGATGACGGCGACGATATGATGGGTGGTGACAATACAGCTTCTTCTGATGCCAAGCCAGCTGTTGTTAAGAAGGCTCCTGCTCGTAAGCGAGGTCCGGCCAAGAAGGTCAGGGGCGAACCTGCCTCAGATCCTGCCGATATCCCACAACACCAACCAGGATCTTCTAGTCTCCCAGTACCTGCTACCGATCACTCTGGTATGTTCGACGATCGAGACCTTGACGCGGAGGGAGAGACCGATGAAGAATGGTTCGAGTCTCAGCGCCGCAATACTTTGGGAGTCAACTAAGCGAGAGGTTGGAATCACTGTACAATGGTTGAGTCGCTTTCTTGTGTTGCTGTGGGAAGAGAAATATGGATGCGTTGTTTTCTTTTGCTTTTGCTTTACATATGATACTATGGCTTTATGACGGATGCTAAATGATTGATGGCATACATGGCTGACGACCGATGATGACGATGCTTGGAAGGATTTCAGAGACTGATTGCGATGAGTCACAAAAAACTTTTGCTGTAGATAGTTCTAGTTTGCGTACATACTCAGACAGATACGCTGATGCATATTTGCAAATAAATAAACCTGGGTCTACATATTATTTTTTATCTTGTCAATTTCAAGAAGTGAGCTAGACCTGTGAGGCATTAAAAGAGAACGTAAAATAGAAAGCAGCCTCAGAGACGCAAGAGAGGCAAATGGATCTCAATTTCGAACGATTGAGCCGAAAAGCGGACCATCTCTTGTCCAGAATTGTGGATGAATCAATAAGCCGCGAAAACAATTCATCCCGGAAATGACATTGAACATTTGGCCAGTGAATATATGAGTTAAGGGTTGTGACGACTCAGATCAACTTTACTGGTGCATGTGGCTACGAGTAAGGTATATCTTACTTTACAATCTTAGTCCATGAATCTGGATGGATAGAAAGGAGCAGAGTTACCAGGATGGTGTTGTTAATGCTAAGATTATAGCAATGGCATTATGAGAAGATTTAGATTATAACTTGATAGAAACCATTGGAGATCACAATCGAGTTGCTTAAATGTAAGATCGTTTGTTTAGATTTATATGAATTAGATGTTTTTATCTAGAGATCATTTTGTATAGGTTGATGTCAAAGATAAGTTTAGATAGTTGAATCGTATGATTCTAAGTAAATATGCGACGTTCAATGTAATTATACAAATCATATAGTATTGAAAATAAGATTGTATACAAATACATGTAGATTGGGTTTATGCAGATCAGATTTGAGAAGCCAATTTCAAACTTGTGGTAGTTCTGCCATGCCCCCCATTGATCCAACGCCCAGTTACCAAAAGCACAAGCACAAGCTCAATCCCAGATCATAACTATCAAGATTTCTCTTTATCCCTCTTATCCCTCTGCCTAAATTTCTTCGTCAAATATTTTACCCCCGAATGCGAAACCTTCTTCACCCACGCATCCAGCGTCTCAGTGACGTACATCAGTAACCTGCTGAAGAAGAACAGAAACAGGAAGGAAATGCTCATCAGCACCGCGAACGAATACCAATAATCCTGGGTTGTGTAGACACCTTCGAGATCTTTGATTTGAACTGAGAAGTAGCTGGTCATTAGACTGACCGGGAGGAAGAGGACGGAGAGTTTGGCGAGTAGAGTCGCGGACCGGGTGAGTCGGGCGGTAGCTTCGGTGTCTTTTTGTGCGTTGATGTTGAAGTACTAGGTTGGCGTTAGCCGTGGATGAAAAGAAGGAGTGGGGGAGGAGGCAGGGTAGACTCACTGTGGAAACCAAGGCATCTTTTTCGGCGAGGAATTCCTTTGTCTCACTCAGGATGAGCAGCTCTAATCTATCGCCGAGTCTCTCGAAGCGTTGAGTAGCAGATAGGGCCAGCGAAACACCGCGGCTCCCCGGGGCAATACTGAAGCCAGTGGGAGTTCGAGACGGAGATGTCCCGTGAGCCATTGTTGTTTTGGGCTCAAGGATTCGTTTGATGAGATTTTTATACCCTTCGTACAAATGCTGGTTTTGTCTAATTTGACGTCCAAGAAGATGGAGTCGTGGGATGATTTGTATGTTTGGCGACGAATTTGCTTTTCGGTTCTGGTACGATCAGTGATTGGGCTTCAGCTGATACTTCATAACTACTTACCACCTCGCCAAGGATTGCATCTTGCTGCTATGTGTCAGCTGTATATTTTTTGGACTAAAATTGGGTCCACCTACTAGTTCGTCTAATCGTTTATGATACGTAGCAACCGTTGAGTATACTGCTCGCCAGTCATCAAACAAATAGTAAAATAGCAAGCTTGCTCCTTCAAGTCCTGGGTGCGCTTGAGCAGGATCTAACTTCAAAGCTTGCCGAACTGTTTGCATAGAAATAGGATCCGCTGTACCAAGCTTCGAAAGCTGACTCAAAACACTCAATGTATTCGCTCGAATGGCTCCAAGGTCGTCCTTGTCTTCGATATGTCCTGGATGTTCGTGTAGGGATATGACGGTATCTACAGACTGTCAGAAGTGCCCATAGAATGTATGTAGAGTGTCATACGGTCATCACATATGAAGAGCCATGAATACAAACGCTTCTGCCTCCCTTCAGACACCTTTTCCGTATCAATCTCACTGGAGAGAGGCTTCAACTCGTGGATCCAATTAGCTCCAACGCAAAGAACTACACATTATCAACATCGAGTCCTCAAATGCAGTACACAGGGTCCTTACATTGTGCTCCGACATCATGGGACTGGTAGTTTATCATCTGCCTTGCTAGAGCGTAGTGGCTAATATCATGAAGGGCAGACTTTCGCTGAGTCCTAGGCAAATCAAAGCTCATGCCCGTCGTCGCAACTTCGATATCATCCTTCCTGTATAGTTTGGCCTTGAATCTTCCAACAGGTTTATCTTGCTGGGCTTTCGACTCGGGTAGATCGGAACCAATAATAGCGAGAAGTCTGGGGGAGAATTTGTAGTGATTTCCAAGCAAGTTGAGTATGTCCTTTTGTCGGTGAGGGGCCCAAATATTGCTATCACATACACATCAGTATTTCAGCTGTGCTGAAGAGAGAGACCACTTACATCCACCTGACAGGTCGTTCTGCAGGACTCGAACTGATCAACAGAGCTTGAATGCCATCTGCCTGGAAGTCGAAAGCGATTTCAGCACTCTCCTCCCCGAACTGCACCACGAAGTTGTGTGTTGATTCGAGAACTGCGCGTCCCAAGCAGGCTTTGAAGGTAGAATCCTCATCGAAATCTGCGAATTGACCGTTTTTCTCCATGTTGATGGCTGTAGGTGAAGGATTCGCGGTCGCATGAGATGCACGAGAAGAGTGAAGGAAGAAGCAGCAGCATCATGATGTTAGGAGCTGTCGCAGTATTCACTCCTGTTGGAAGCGCCTGGTGTGCAGCAAGGCTGCGCGGCTGAGGCCTGTGAGACATGGGGAGGGGGGGCACGGAGGTGTAAGGTAGCGTGTCCACTGACCGAATGCTCGGCAACTTTTCTAGGCTATTTACAGGGAAGCTCGAGGCTCGGTCTCAGTGCCTGATTTGGTACTTATTTCCATTCCCACGAGCCTTTGAGTCACAAGAGCTTCATCAGATGGCCCAACTACCTCCGTATTTCCTTTTCTCTCCAGTTTTTCGATGTTGTCTTCTTTCTATTGCTTGATCTTGTGTTCCTCTAATCACCAGCACCGTCTGTCTCACTCTCCTATTCCCTCGTGAGCAAGTGCGACCCGACGACACACTCTCGCAGTATTACCATTCTATCAAAATGGCCTTCGAGATTGTCCAGATACCTCGTGATGACACCAGTATTCGGAAGTACGTGGATCAATACAAGGCTTTCAGGTTACACTCGTTAAAAACCGCTCCGCAATGCTTTGGCTCGACGTATGCAAGAGAGGTCGCCTTCACCGACGATGTTTGGTACGATAGGCTGGCAAATCCAAAGGCAACCACTTTTGTTGCAATGCAGTCTGATCGTATAGTCTGTACATTGACTACGATTGGGCCACTCCCATGTACCGCAGAGGAGTATGTTCCCCGTCTCTCTTCATGTGCTTTGGCCTCCAGAAGTATCTGTCCGTCAGGCCTGTTCCTTCAGAGAAGTCTCTTCTGACCCGGCCACATTTCGTCTGTATTATCTTGAGTATCGTGATTCACATTGATTGTGTATTTCTTGACTCTGATGCATGTTGTTCAGATCACCTCCTTCTGCAAATCCCTGGGAAACGAGCCGAAGTGATAAAGATGGTCCACTTTCAGAGCATCACTTGCGTATCGACGGAATGTTCACCCTTCCCGAAGCTCGGGGGCAAGGCATCGCCAAAGGACTGCTTGAGAAGTCCCTCCAATATGGCTCCGAAGAAGCAGCGACATCGGGGATGACCTTTGTTGCAACCATAGTGGTCGACGACGATAATCCACCTGCCAAAGCCTTGTATGCGAAGTGTGGATTTGTGGCAATCGCTCAGGAGCCTTTGTTTATTGGAAGTCCTCGCATAGTGGTACTCATGAAGTATACGCCGAAGTCTGTGGAACAATGAGAGAGAATAATTCATGCGTTTGTGTTTTTTTCTTACGTTCACTCAGCTCTCAGATTTGCATGTCTAGTCTTTAGATAGTACCGAGAACTGCACTCTTTGTAATTTCAGATAGAAACCATAGATTTATATTTCCGCTCGGCGATCTTTAGTACTTCTTTCTACAAGGCATCTTCTCGGCCTTTATTTCTAAAGCTCAGTGTATGGCCAGAACTTAATACACGTTCCAGCCCAGCATTACCTCCCAACAACGAATGGCCACGAGAGAGAAATACTCGATATCTCACATGAGGCAAGCCTTCCATCTTGGCAAACGGAATAGTGTGGCGGTGCACGTCTAGCTTCAGCCACATCTCCCCAGAGTCCAATGCGATCACGGACATGTTGCAGGGTCTCGCAGATCACCCCCCGCGCTACCAAAATATGCATGAAAAACAAGGAAACAGATACCGCTTTCTCGATTCTCATGGGGCGATGTCGAATTCGCCACAGCATGGGTTGAAGGGCAATGACCAGGGCAGTTCAAGCTTGCCATTCATATTAATTGAGATCTCATCCTTTTGCCTTTCTCATTAGCCACATCAACTTGGGACGAACTCTACAAAGCCATGATCCAACAATAATAAGGACAACCGATCTGGGGATACTTGCTATCAACAAGCTGGAAATCTTCGCTAGGATTTGGACGACCCCGCAATCGAATTCGAAATGCTCTCCATCAGCTTCATTGGCGCTGCTTTCCTAGCTCTCAATATCTTATCGTTACCCCTCGCTCAAGGCCAATTCGTGGACGACCTTCCTCAATGCATCCAAGATTGTATAGACCAGTCTCCTGATACCAATTGTGATATCACGGATATTGGATGCATATGTCGAGCCTCAGCGGGAAACTTCCTACCGGATGTCGTTACCTGCATGCATGGCAATTGCGATAACAACCTCGACACGAATCTTCTGTTAACGCCTTTGCAATTCGCTTGCATGATTGCAGGTTCTCCCATCCCAGGGTCTGCTATTAGGAATGCAGAGAACGCTGCCAGCAGCTTGGCTACGCAGGTCACTACGACTGTAACGATGGGTGGTAGTTCAGCGGATGGAGGAGCTGGAGCTACGACAACAGTTTACGCACCACTGGTCTCTGTATCGACAGTAACGGTCACTACAACTCAGTCTGGGAGGACTTGGTATCAGATATATCCTGTAACAGTTGGAAGCACGACAACCGTGACCGGACCAACTTCGACTCTCACTTCCATATCTACTGCAAGCCCGACGAATGGAGGTTTCACTGGAGTCATTCCTGTCATCATAGTTGCAACGGACAAGGAAGGCTCGACATACACGAGTACAACAACACAACCAGGAGCAATAAGCACCTATACGACTACCGATTCTCAGGGTAGCACAATGACGCAAAAATCCACTTTCACGGAAACAGCCAGTGCTTCCGAGACCTCTTCAGTATCGAACGACAGCTCAAGCTCTTCTTCCTCATCAGACACCACAGAGTCTTCAGAAAGCACCACCACTACCAGTGTAGCTGCTGCGATGACGAGCTCAAGCGCAACGACTTTGAGCACCACCCAAAATGCCCCAAATCCAGATGCCACGAATAGCTCTCCATTCAAGGATACGAATGCAGCGGGTGCTCTGGCAGCTGGGAGCTGGCTAGGACTGAGCGTCCTCCTTGTTGTGATGTGTATATGGGTTTGAAGGGTCATGGCTGATGATTATGAATTGATGTCAATGTTTATGTCAGAGATGCTGCACGCTATGGTTGAGGGCGTGTGTTTGGCAGTTTTATACCAGATCGTGTGAAATTTAATGTTTAAACACATCCACCTATTGAGAGCTTGACTTGCTGTGCTGGGCTATTTGTCCCTCGTGTTGAAGTTGACAAATTGTTCCACCAAAATACAGTTCAGCCCGGAGAGAAATCGACAAATTTCGACCCTTCAGCTTATTTTGAGAGACAAACCATCGTTTAAACGAAGTTTAAATGCTTTCGAGGTGGCCTGGCTGTGCAGATCTCCAGGAGTACTGCTGGCTTCCTCAAACCTCTCTCTCGCATATAGGCTTCACAACGACGTAGTACCAAACTCGTAATGCTGTTATGCCATATCTATACATGGAAGTACTGATAAACCACCCCCCTTGAGAAAACTTTCTGTTCCAATTTTGTATCTCATATGTCACTTTCTCAGATCGCAATAAGGACCTGAAATCCTCCCACATGGTTGCCCGAGGGCTTGCAGCCTGCCTTCCTTAGAAATTGATGGTTTCTCCGGAATCATGAATTCGATATAATGCTGGAAGATGAAATGCGAATTAATCAAAGGATAATCTCGGCGGTAGTCCCTGAAACTAAACTCAAATCGAGAAGGAACCGACGAGGGGGAAATGGGCACGAGACCTATCTCGCGATAGACATCAAAAACAAATCTACACCTCACCTCTCCATTCACATATGCCTTTCTGTCGTCCTTCAGCCTTCTTCTATCTGCCACTGGCTGTTGTATTCCCAGGGACCTGCAGAGCGGCGTCGACCACGAGACCATTTGCCTGAACAGGGATTCGACCCGCAGCAAGCCGTGGCAATAATTTCTGCGATTCCCAACTCCAAAGCCCACGCAACTTCATTCACTAAACCCCCACCACCCCGCAACGACACTGAATCATCTTACCTAAGGCCTCGCACTGGTTCAGACTCACCCTGCGACCGCATATCTACCTGTCGAAGACTCAATTGCAGAGTTGTGAATAATTTGCCAGGATTCGAGGCTTTATGACGTCGCCGAAGCTCTGAAGTCGACACAGTTCAACTCCTGTTTGAAGAGCAACGGGATTCTTTACCGGCATTTCAGGTGTTCTGCCTTTGAAGAGGAGTATGTATATAACTGCTCCATGTTCGCACTTTGGAGCCTGCTAACAAAAGACAGATAACTTGCCCACACCGACACTTCCGCAGCACTAAACACACCGCACGGCCATGTCAACAGCTACCACCAACCCAGCATCTTCTCCCAGGAGTGGCACGAGCAAGGTTCGATTCATACCTCTCACGTATAATCCAGCTGAATCACAAACTTCCGCTCTCCGGCTCATCCTTACACTCCGTCCAGAATGGGAAGATGGGAAGGTCGAGTTCGTCAGGTTCACGGATGGCATTACAAACACATTATTGAAGGTTGTGAACAAGCAGGATGGTTTGTCAGACGAGGAAATAGATGCTGAGGCAGTACTATTGAGGGCATATGGACAAGGCACAGATCTGATCATCGACCGAGAGAGGGAAACCCAAAACCACGAATTGCTCATGCAACACAACCTCGCCCCAGAACTGCTGGCCCGATTTCACAATGGGATGCTATATCGTTTCATTCGCGGATCAGTCACATCTCCAGCAGACTTGAGGAAGAAAGAGATCTGGCGTGCGGTTGCGAAGCGGTTGGCGGAATGGCATGCAGTTGTACCCTGTATTTCTACACCACGGAAGTCCTTGTCGGAGGAGATAGATGGCAGCGAGAAATTTGATATGGCAGCACCCACACCAAGCAAGAAGGACCCAGCTCTACAAGTAGCGATTGACAATGTTGCACCAGGAAAGCCTGCTCCCAATGTGTGGACGGTGATGCAAAAGTGGATTTATGCTCTTCCCACTGGCACAGATGCTGAGAAAACCCGGCAAGCAAGTCTTCAGAAAGAGTTGACTCGCTTGGTTGCAGAATTTAGCAACCGACCGGGTCTGGGAGAGAATAGCGTCAGTGCCGATCTCCTTCCTTGTGGCAGGTGAAGCAATGCTAACATCAACCAGCAAGTGTTTGCTCACTGTGACTTACTTAGTGGTAATGTGATCATACAACCGCAATCTCCAACGACAGCCCCAAATGCGCCAAGGACAGTCAGCTTCATCGACTACGAATACGCTACCCCCCTCACCAGCAGCCTTCGACATTGCAAATCACTTTGCAGAATGGGGTGGATTCGACTGTGAGCACGACCTCTTACCCACCAAGTCGCAGCGTCAGGATTTCATACGTGAATACATCCGCAGCTATTATGCCCACCTAGGCGAAGACAAGTTCGAGGATGAGTTGTACGCCGAGATGTCCCGTTTGAATGCAGAGGTGGATGTCTTCCGCGGCATACCAGGCTTCTACTGGGGAATCTGGGCTCTGATCCAAGCTGTCATCTCTCAGATTGACTTTGATTATGCTTCTTATGCTGAAATCAGACTAGGTGAGTACTGGGGCTGGCGAGAGGAGTCCGACGGCACTCGCCAAGCATCTGGAAAGGAGATGACCGTTCGAGAGAAACGATGGGCGGAGGCATAGGGACGAAGCGACGGATGAAAGAGGGTAGTGTTTTTTGGTGAAGTACAGTACATACCCGTTTGCTTTAGCAGATCAGGCGCGAGAGATACGGTTTTTTCTTCTCCTCGCCATGGACCTTTCGGCTTCAACGCCTAGAAGCTCGAACCGCAGAGATCCGGTGGTTCACGAATGAGGCGTTTGGTCGTCTTTAGTCTTCAACGACAATTATTAGCATAACGCTTGTAGTCCTAGGGCCATCCTATAGATTGTCTTCTCCAATATGAAGATATTTTTTATGCATGGACTTGCTTCATCGAGCACTGGGGAGCCGGCGGTGACTAGTTCGATCGATCTGTATTTTGACAAAGCACCTTCGTGTGAAGAAATTCGGAGAGTTCCTCAAGCTAAGGAGCGGCAATTGGAATTTGACAATAGAGCCTTCTGAGCTATTGGGACCTGGTGGGTTCTCCTCGCTTGGGGTTGTCAGCAAGGCTGATTCAGGAGAGCTCATCGTTCTCTTGACCTATCGATTTTACATGGTCTTCTTGTGGATACGCTTTAATATTGCTGACTACACTGGGAAATATCCATTCCAGTCCGATACAGTACTGGGAATTGGGGTGGACTTTTGGAATCTACGCCACAAGTACCTGTCTAGTGACGGCTTTCCGACGAAGTTCATCCTAAGGGACAATTGTGGAGAAGAAGAGGGCTTAGTCGCCTGGATTTCGTGCCATGCCAGAATTCCTTGAGGAAGTATCCTGCCACTGCCAAACCTTCGAAAAAGGATCTCAATTAGCCGAATATGATGACAATGTTTTTTTTCGAAGACGGCATGGGAAATTCACGGAAATCCATGGGCATCGAACGCATGACACCAAGAAAAACCGCTTAATTATGTTTTCCTTCCTTTCTCGTGTCGCGCTCCTCACTATCGTTCAGGGATCCAAATCGGGCAGTCCGTTGATCAACAGCCCTATGGGATCATGACTCGCCTAAGCCACAGTCTCGAGGCTACACTGCCTTGCGGATCGAGAGGCACGACTTCAGCATGGCCACACATTATTACTGACGATCCCCTCGAATTGTCTTTGAATAGCATCACCGATCATGATCCATGATGCCATTGTTCGCCTCCCATTCCTCCTCACTTTCCCACAGACTTCGGGCTCAGAACTCGACATCGGCCAGCGGCTCAGCGATAACTCGGAGTTCGGAGCGGACCAAGAAGCGAAGGGTTATTCTGAATTTCCCTAGATCTCACTCGAGGCCTTAACTCCAGCCCGTCAGAGCAAGAACCCTTTCTGATAGGCCTGGAGATAAGAAGTCCGGATACCTGTTTTTGTGGTATTAGAGCTTCACCGTTGCAGCGATAAGACTGGGCATCCCAAGCTGCGACCGTTCTGCGAGGGGTTTAGTGTACGAAGCGCTGCCGTATCACGAGCACACCAATTAGAGCTCAATATCTGGTTCAGTCATCCAAAGAAGTTCCATGGAACATGCTCATACATGGATCGACCCGTTGCATCGGCTCTGGCTTCCATCTAACTTTACGCTTCTCACGGCCTCATTGCGGTATTATTAATCTAGCTTGAGGACCGAATACCAATTATTCGCACCCAAGATGCTCCCAAGGTAGGCACGAGATCCTGAGAAAAAGCAGCTAAGGTTGATCTCCAAGATTCAGAGGGGCGACTCTGTTCTGTGTTTGGTATCCACGAAGCTCAGTCTCACTGAATGAAGGGACCCTGGCAACTGCTCGTAACTACACCCTGTACTGTCCAATAATAACACTTTTTAGCCTTGCAGAAGAACGGGTACCGTCCATCTGGAGATGATCCCTGGGGTCCATCACAGGCCCCTGCGGCAGAATCCCAGCGCTCTGGATCTTGTTTGGACGGGATCTTGATGAACTCGGAGACGCCTGTCGATCGAAGCATGGCTCGTTGGTCCGGTGCTCTTTTTCTTCTACTTTGCTCGTTTGAAGACTAAGTAATCATATTTCTTCATGTCGCACCCTCTTCTCCTTTGCCCCTTCTGGACATCCCAGAGTGTCGTCACATAAGGCTGTAAGTGGCTCTGAGCCCCGCTCTCCTGTATGATGCGTCAGCATTGAAGGCATTCCGGATCACGAATAATTCATACAGACCACGATGCTTCAGGAGTCCTTCGCTTCGGGGGCTACTTGATTCGGTTGTGCAGCAGGGCTGCCATGCTGCAAACGCCTTCAGGTACGATCGAAGAGTCTTGCACATGCTGTGGATTACCGAAGGATGTTTGGGGTCCAGCAGGAGGAGCTGAGGCTGTTCAAGCGGTTTGCAGACACAGTTCAGGCACAAGATTCGGCTGCCGACAAATTACAGGCCTTCTTTTACGCCATTCCGACGCCGCATGATGAAGGAACCGAAAAGCACAATGTAACGTCTGTCGTCGAATCTCTGACCGTTCTAGAAAGTCACAGGAAAACAAGTAGTGACATCGAAGCGATAATACCACAACAGTCATCTCGACTCATCAAGACTTCAAACTGTAGCCTTGCCGATCCGCGTACACGGCTTATTTTTCAGATATCATCATTAATAATGTTGCCTGGCTACTCGTCATAGCGATCGACTTGCTGACGGCACCCCACATGTGAGAAGTATGCCTCACAAAAGCTACGCCTCTCCCGCTCGAGGTGCATTAATCTAGCTTCTGACTCTATTTCGGAAATACGGGGAAGGAGAGATCCTGGTCTCCCGTCGTACGAACTGCCAGGCATGCACGGTCACAGATGAGGTCTTCCCCTGCCCCCAGGATGGCCGTGCCGTCAACTTTTAATTCTGAATAGGATACGGAGTTCGAGTACCGTACATACTGCCGTGGTTTCTGATACTCAACGGCCTTTTTTCGCCGGCCTGAAGCCTCGTCCTTAGGATCAACTGGTGCTAACCTTGCAGAGATATCCTCCGAGCACATCGTTGCATTATGAGAGGCTGTGCCTAGCAAGCACCATTCGAAATGAGGAGGCCCAGTCTGATTTGGATGGTGTTGTAGAAACGACGCCCTTCTGCTGTTTTAAGTAGTAGTTTTCAAGCAAGTTGTTGTGTTCAGTCCAATGGTCTCCTCGGAGAATGTCCGTTGTGAAATGTCAGCAAAATAGCGGATTGATATTCCCTAGCGCTAGAGACCAGTCCCTTAATATCCATCTCTCATGGACAAAAGCCTCTCAAAACATGGAGAAGCGATGATCAAGCTCCAAAGTCCCGCCAGCCCTAAGATGAACTAGCTCCAAGTTCCCTGGATTACCAGGATTGTGTTAGTCCCTCATGGCTGAGAACGAACTAGCGAGACTAAGCGGGGGTACCTCGCCCTTTGCACCCCAACGAGTAATTCGTTGCGCCGAATTGAAATATAGCTGCAGGAGGAGGCAGGGTATTTGATCTCAGTCAGACCCGTCGAAGGATGAAATCCATAAACTCCTCCGATAATTTTCATTCTCATATATATTATTCAAACATCGCCCTTCAAAATGACTCTTTCAACCACGACAACAACGACTACCCGCCACTCTAGACAGTACACTCTCAAGAGCGATATGGATCCAAACGCGGACAAAGAAGAGCGCAAACGCGAGGTACAGCTTCCAGTAACAGTCGTTAAGATTTTTACTAACATATTTCTACAGTACAATCGCCTTGCCCAGCGAGAATTCCGTACAGTACCTCGTGCTTTTCTCCAAGAATACAGCTGACTGGGTCTCAGGCCGAAGAAGGAAGGAACATCTCAAAAATCTTGAGCAAGCACAAAAAGAGCAGAGCTCTGAACAATCAGAAGAGATCGAGCGCCTCCGATACCAAAACGAAGAGTTGAGACGGGAGAATGAGGCTCTACGAGCACAGATGTATGGTTCATCGTCTTCATCAAGTCATCTTATGTCTTCCTCAATGGCTGTCCCCTCTCTCTCAAGCGACACACGGCAATACTCGCTGTCACCCTCGATTTCCGGTACGTCGATTTCAGGCACTGGCAGTCCACCTGCAACGCTCGGTGCGGACATGATGCCAATGGCGGCTCTGTCCATGTCATCTTCGATGCTACCGCCATCGATGAATGCATATGCCGATCCTTCTGCGTTGTCATCTCAGCCATATTCTATGGTACATCAATCCGGACTCCGTCATAATTCACAAAGCTCACCTGAGTCATCAGGGTTCGTCCGAGATTCTGGATCTCGATCTTCAATGGGATCCGCTTTTCAGTCTATGAATATTTCCCAGCCCGAGGCACAAGCACCTCAGGTGGAAAGAAGAGTAAGCGGTCCATTGTCGTATGTCAAGTTATTTTCCTGCTTATTCTCTCCATACAATACTAATATCGAGTGAAGTTCTTCTATGGCGATGGCCCCGTACGACCGCACGAAAGCTCGATCAGAGATACTTGAAACCTTTCGCCCATTATACAGCGACCCCTCAATCACCGCCGACCCGCAGCGACATCTCGCCGTTCTACGATCCATGAGCGAGCTCTTACCTAAAGCTCTCAAGCCTAGCAAAGCACAGCTCGACACACCTCACTACTACGGAATTGACATGATTGCGTCTCCAACACTGCGAGAGCGTCTCATGACAGTGTCATCCGAGGTAGCGAGAGCTTTCGTCTCAGAACTTGGCATCATAGGCGGGGAGCGAGGAGACGAAGTTGGGCAAGTAATCATGTGGGGCGACGATCCACTCAACGAGATGTCGTGGGAGCTTTCCCAACCTCTGTTAGATCGTTGGGGTTGGCTCCTTGGAGTTACCTGGTTACAGCGAGCGAACTTCTGGCGAGGGCAGAGAGGCGCTCCTTTGTTACCGGAGTGGTAGTGCGCGTCGAGGAAGGAAGTTCTAGATTGGGAGCAAAAAACATAGCGATTGGCGTTTGTGGGGCATTCTAGATAGGCTGAGGTTGGAGTTGTGGTTGCATAGAAGATGCAAATTAATTGCTCTACTCTCTATTTTGGATTACATTTAGAATGAAGGATCACTCGAGACATTGTGTCTTTCACGAGGCTTCACAACTCTCCTATTCACAACATTGCAAAGCTTCAGTGACGCATGTGGACGCATAGTCTCGGCCGGTCCTTCACCTCATCCCAAACCAAGGAAACTAACCTCAACTTCTATTCCACCTGTCTCAATCCACACATATCACATCAGCCAAGAAAAGCTTGCTATCCTTGCTTTCTTAGTTTGTGACCCACAGTCCCTGACGATTCTACCCCTCAGGGTGTTTTTCAGCCTTTCCAAACTACATGCAATTAGCCTTCGAGACGGCGTCAACACTCAGTCTTTTGGCAGCAGCAGTAACGTTGCAAGTTACTGACCGCCTGACGATTGCGCTTCCGGATTCCGAACCCGCGAACAAATCATTCTCAAAGAAAACAATACACGTGTTGCGCAACCATTACCAAAAGCCGCAGGGCAAGGCAGCAGTTTAAGAAAATTAGAGTTTGGCTTGAACGTGGGTGTAGTGTAGAGGTTTGGTTGAACTTCAAGCGAAAATGTGTAATGGCACTGGCCAAAAGCCACAGGTAAGCACGCTAGGACTACATTTCTCTGCCCACCGGGTGATTGGTGGCTTTTGACCTACAGGGAGTTGCTTATCTCCATGGGAAACAAACTGCATACTCTACTGTGCGTCTTTCTTAGCTTTGCAGTGCCGAACAAATGCGCCTCCTTGAGTCTTCCCTCGAGCTCCATCTGAAGGTATCCAAGTACCCTGCCACAAACCCATGGACCATCTATTTTTAGCGAGTTTCGACTGGCCCCCAACCCGCTCTTGTATCCAGAAGGTGAGATGAGAATCAACACCAAGGAATAAGCTGCAGAATACCCCAAAAGAAATTGGAAGTTCAATGGCAAGCAAGAGGTTTATCGTCAAGCTGCTGCATAATGTTGTGGTTGGTCAGAATCCTGGTTGAACCTTAAATGCCCAGCATCCTGGTCGGAACAGCCGACACGGCCACCAGACGATCCCATCGATTTTCTGATATCGAAGGCAGGAAAACTGCATCCCAAAAATCACCTGTGATCCAATCATTTCCGAAGGACCCAATGGCGTGCCATTTCGAACAGAAGTAATCATAAGTCGAGTCATTTTTCAAGATTCTGAGATCGCAAGGTCGTCATCGACAGTCATGTCTTAGATCTCTATCTTCGTGACCCTCGTACTAAGGGACAGTCCCCGGAAGCAAAATAATGCTGGTAAAGGTCCAATAAATAGGTCAGCCCTTTCCGCCTCTTCGATGCAATCCTCGCTGCATCTGACATTTCTTCCGAAGTTGCTAACCATGGTGCTGATTTATTTTGGCAGACAGGCTCGCCGTCCACATCTCATCGTCGGCTCACCAGTCGCGCCTTGGCATGATCGACAGACAGATCCCCTGTAGCTTGAGCCACCCATGCATCTGTTCGAGACAGCCTTTTTTTTTTGATTGGTCTAGAGAACGACCGGCATGACGGATTAGGAATGGGAGCTACCGAGCGAGCACCAAGCGAGACAGTCCCCACGTGGGGAGCCCTAAGACTAAGTGCCGGTTTCAAACATTGTTAATTAATGACAATTTTTGAACGCGCGATCGAAGGTCTTCACATGGTGTATTTGTGTTCTTTCCGCCTTCTGGCTTCAGGGGTTAGTAGCTTGGCAGGGCTGGCTGATGGAGATCGGCGGGCGGAATCGATTGGGTAGGAATACGACTGGTGTGCGCGGAGAATATCCATCTAGTGTGGAGGGACAAGTGTCGTGATAGTAGTCAATCTATCTTCTCCTGGCTAGACCCTAGAAACTCTCACGCTTCAACCGATATCCCCTGAGTGCCCAAGGGAAAACTCCACCAGACGCTCAAATACCGAGAGACATCTACTTTGTTTACTTTCTGCCAAATATCTCGCTTAACTGCTCGAACCGTTCTGTTTTTCTGGTTCTTGACATACATAGCCAGGGTGAGGAACTTCTGAGGATTGTTTGAATCCAACAATTTCGCTTTGAAAACAGTTTACATCCGATTCTTGAGTTGTTTAGAAACCAGTCAACATATGCTTGCAAAAGCATCCCCTTCTAGCTTTTTCCATTGCCAAAGTCTCCATCTTTTCTAGTGTCTCTGCAAATTTTCTTCATTAACTTCTCGCTAATTGCTTTTTGTTCCTCAAATACGTCCAGACCCACAGAGGCAAGCTTGCCAAATTCAAGCGCCTCAGGCATCACAGCCTCATCGACAACAGCACTACGTGCAGTACT
Source organism: Cadophora sp. MPI-SDFR-AT-0126 (assembly GCA_020747065.1). Taxonomy (NCBI): domain Eukaryota; kingdom Fungi; phylum Ascomycota; class Leotiomycetes; order Helotiales; family Ploettnerulaceae; genus Cadophora; species Cadophora sp. MPI-SDFR-AT-0126. The sequence continues at coordinate 1,252,390 of JAGMVK010000008.1, forward strand.
CACGATCACGATACCATCTTATTTTCGCGATCTACTCTGATCCAATCAGATGTCTCGTGTGAGCTTTTAGTGCCACAGGAAGGATTATAATCGCTTGTTGCCATCAGCTTGTCAATGGATACATCCTCGCCAGAGACCATTTTCGTATCGATGGCCTCAGTAATCATATCGATATTCCTAGCTGGAGCATACCTTACGGTCCGTGCGAAGAATACGCCACTCTCACTGCCAACAAAGCTGGTTGACCCTGTGACATTGGATCTTATGTGGCCCAGCTCAGTGCGTGCAGGGCTGGCGGCGGCATTGGTTTAAGGCCCGGATCGTGTCGTAGAGATGCTAGAGTGCCGATGTCCTTTACGTACTAGATGTCGCTGCTCCTGATGCGACTTGACTTCATGTTGAGGATCGTTCTGGGATTGGATCTGAAGAAGAGATAGGCTTCAAGACGACCAGAAAGAGGGGTGGAAGAACCAAATGTGGGGACTATTGGGTTTCGATCTCAGTGTCGTATATGAAGTTAGGGCCAAGGAAAGCGAGAGGAAGAAAGAGTTGAATATGAGTCGGAAAAAGGCGGCTCGGAGATCTGCACCAGGGTGATCTAGCAAACCAGCCGTGATTGCAAGACAGAACAGAGAAAGGGCCATGTCTACGCCGGACAGCATAAAACGAGTCTTCATGGTTCTGGAAGCCGAGAAAATCGCCAAGAATAGAAGTAGCATAGTAAGTGTTTCTGTATATTTCAGGCGTGGAGGTATCTAAAGTCTCGTACCTCCTGTCGTTCACACATAAGTTGATCAAGATCGATAGACTTGTCCGATACAGGAGTCTCTACCGTCCTGTCTCACAGAGATCAAAGACGCCTGGCTCTCGTACTGCACCATTGTTGCAGCTCTATCGAAAGAAGTTGAGATCAGTGGCAGCATGCTCCGAACCGCCGAATATGCGAGATTACTAGACATGCTCAAGTCAGAAAACCTTCTCCCCAGAGAAAGAAGTACCAAAACATTTGATAGGTTAGCCCATAGAGCGTACTTGTTGAGCCACTGTCGTTACAATTGATGACATTCCCGAAAAACGAAAAGGAAAACCGTCAGATATTGAGGAAAAGATCCAGGTAAAAAAAACATCAGTGACTTAAGCGAGGATGATTGGTCAGCAGCCCTTGACAGCAAGCCGTCTCATGATAAGGAAAGCTTATCGGCCCCCTACCTTTTCCAAGAGCTCCTTATCTCTGCCCTCCAGACTCAATGATAAAGTCCGATTTCTGAGTGGTCCTCGGAGAAAGGCTCCTTGTAGCAAGCCAGTGATATGACGTTGAGACTTAAAGTTTAACAGCTCCTTCTCGTCCTTTACAATGTCTTCCTTTTTCCAACCTCAGTGCCTTCAAGGCATATCAGCATCATGTCTCACGACGAGGAAGCCAATGAGCACACGCACCTCTTGGATCCAAGGATCGCGGGGCTGAGGGGTCAAAAGCAGAGTACTCAGTCCCACGAAGAAGCGACATCAATTATCTCATCGCATGTTTCCAAGGAAGAGCAAGAGCTTGCCGGGACAGCGATAGGGGAGCGATTGCCATACAATGACTACACTACCATCGACTGGTTGCATGACCTGGTAAGAAGTCCTGAAAGGTTGAATGGTTTCCCAACTGAATGAGCCCCGAACCAGATCAAAGATTCGTTTCGACATCGAGCAATAAAATCTCGAACCAGTCTCAAAGGTAGATTTTTTGCGACTTGGGACTCATGCCAAGGATGGGTAGCTGCATCCATGATAGGAATCTTCACTGCCTTTGTTGCTTTCTGTGTTGATGTTGCAGAAGCCACGATCTCGGACTACAAACTCGGCTATTGCTCGTCGAATCTCTTCCAGAGCCGTGAAGCATGCTGTACCAAGAGATCCCCTCTAAGGATACAGGAAGAGGTAGGCGAGTACTGTTCGGAGTGGAAGATGTGGTCTGAAAACTACTGGTCGGGCTTTGGGATATATATTGGATTTGCTCTACTTTTTGGAATCATTGCTGGTGGAGTAACGATGACCACGAAGGCCAATCTGCCTGCAGCACGACAAGGTGACGAAGATTCCCAAGCAGCATCCGAACCCTCGGGGAAATTAATGTAGTACGTCGAACCTGCTTTTCCCTTGCTCAGGAGTGTCGCCTAGATATACCTCATGATAACTATCCGCTATGGATAAGTCTCAATTCGATCTGTGAACCTCAACATCTTACTAGGAAGTCAATGCTGACTTGCGGATTTTCAGTATGGCGGCTGGAAGCGGAATCCCTGAGATCAAGACAATTCTGGTAAGTGTGCTTCAATTTTACACGGATCAGCCCTTAGCTATGAAAGCCAGGTATTCTGTCGCCAGATGCTCTTCCGACTTCAACCCAAACATAAGCTTACTGTTTGTTGCTAGTCAGGTTTTGTGATTCCTCACTTCCTAGACTTCAAGGTATTGTTCGTCAAAGCCGTAGGAGCCACGTTCGCAGTCTCGACAGGTATGTGCCTGGGCAAGGAGGGGCCATTCGTCCATATCTCAACGTGCGTCGGATACTTGGTAGCTAGCCTCTTCCCTAAATACCAACAAAATGGACGGAAAATGAGAGAGATGCTGAGCGTGGCTTGCTCTTCCGGTCTCAGTGTTGCATTCGGTGCTCCGATTGGCGGTGTCTTGTTTTCGTACGAGGTACTGCCACTGAGACCTTTCTTCCATGCTCAAAACTGACAGAACTTTACAGGAAATCAGTACATATTTCCCACGTAAGGTTCTTTGGCGAGCCTTTGTGTGCTCTCTATTTGCAGCGATAGTACTGAAAGCCCTGAACCCCACCGGTACAGGAAAGCTAGTTCTTTTCGAAACGAATTACGGCATCGACTATGACCCGATCCATTACCTCGTCTTCGTATTTCTCGGCATTTCAGGAGGCTTGTTCGGTGGTGTATTCTGCCAAGCCAATTTCCTTTGGTCGAAATCGTTTCGCAAATACTCCATCATCAAAGAACGCCCAGTATTCGAACTTTCCCTGGTAGTTCTTGTCACAGCTCTCCTGCAGTTCCCAAATCCTCTGACTCGAGAAGCTGGAGACGTCATCATCAAGAATCTCTTGGTGGATTGTCGACACCCAGAAGGATCGTGGGTATGCGAGCAAGAGGCAATGGAAGACAAGAGTCCATACTACGGTTGGCTAGTGTATGGAACAGCCGTAAAGCTGATCCTGACAATCGTGACTTTTGGCTGCAAAGTACCCTCGGGTATCATCATTCCAGCTTTGGACGCTGGTGCCCTTTTCGGTCGCCTGATTGGCCAAATTGTCCCGACGAGCTCGCCTGGAATGTTTGCCATGGTTGGAGCCGCAGCTTTCCTGGCTGGAGTTTCCAGAATGACCGTATCCTTGGCGGTAATAATGTTCGAACTCACTGGCGAGGTGGATTATATTCCGCCTTTCATGATCGCCATCATGGTAGCAAAATGGACTGCAGATGCGTTGAGTAGTGAAGGCGTTTATGATCTGGCACAAACGGTTCTCGGTCACCCATTCCTGGATCCTGAACATGCATTGAGCATTGTACGAGACAAGGGACTTCTGGTGGAAGAACTCATTCCGCCCTCGCAGACTATGAGGGAAATTACCTTGGATGTTGGAACAGAGTACAAGGTCTCCAAGGCGATTCTTGCAACTAAGCTCTCGCAGCTGAAAGCTCGTGGGCTCATGGATGCTGGACTGGTCTTGGTCGATTCGAATAGGATGTTACATGGGTATCTCGCCCAAGGGGAACTGGATTTTGCCATTAACGAGCCTGGAGTTTTGGTAGACAATGAGCCGGTAGACTTACTGGAAGGCATCATTTCGACGTTCGTCGATCGGACACCTTTGACGATCTGTGCAAAAGCCCCTATGGAATACGCAGTGGAACTGTTTGGGAAGCTTGGCTTGAGACATTTGATTGTTGTCGAAGAGGGGAGCAGCAAAGTCGTTGGCGTCATCATTAAGAAGCGACTTGTTGTTTTTCTGGAAGGCTTAGCACATTGATACGTATCCTCTTAGGTATAAAGTTGAATGTAGCAAGAACTTGTATGGATTTGACACTGATGTTCCTTCGTCATTGTTTGATCCAAATTCATAAGTCCTGAAGATAAATGGAAGCTCAACCACAACTGCCCGGGTGCATTAATGTTTCAGCAGGAGCGAACCAACACCAAAGATCTACAGAAGTGGACAGCCTTTGAACGTCAGGCAATCCAACAAGATGAGAAGTTTTCCAACCCTCAGTTGCTTGTTCCTGCTAGTGATACTGCCGTTGTCTGAATGCCACCTTTCTCAGGACGATAGACGGACGTGCTGAAATGCTTCAAACACTGAGCAGTCGATCGAGCATGCCAGCTGTCGGGGTCAAGTAGAATTGTGATCGAGGCTGCAAGCTCTCTCGTGACGATGGTGGTGCGTGAGACTTGTGACTGATGGTTGTGAGAACAGAACGAAATCTCGAGAGCAAATCCTCGTCCCGAGGTTTGAGGAAAAAGAAGGAGGGGGGGGGGGGGGTTATACACTCTTGTGGGCACCGCAATTTCCCTTTTCTTTGGAAGTCATTTGCATTTCCCTCCCTGAGCAAAGCAGGTAGCCTGAGAACGTACGACTGTGCTGTCCGTGAGATTCAATCGGACTTTCCGAGAAATGGAAGCCGATCGCCAGTCTGGAAGTAAAAAGATTGTCTATTTGCCCACTCGTCAATTTGAATTTTGAATTTGTTACAGACCTGGCGTACCAGGCAAAAACAACAAAAGCAACCAGTAAAATGACGAGTAGAAAAAAGTTTTCCAAACTTATGAACAGAATGGTTGGAATATAAATGATTCAATTACAATTATTGAATTCCTCGAGCATCCTATCCGTACACCGCCTCTATAAACGCTAAATGACAATTTCTATACAGGTCTATCAGTTTGTGAACTTGATTTCAAGTCGTGCTTTTCTTTCCCTTCTTATTTCCACCCTTAAACGGCTTCTTGATAGCCCCCACCAACTTGCCACCATAACCAAACAAACGGCCAAGTCCAAAGCTCCAACCCTTGATACGAACGGTATAGATAAAGAAATAGACCAATGCCCAATTGGAAATACAGAAAGCCAAGAAGATGCCGAAATATCTCCACTTATCCTTAGGCTCGATGTTCAGAGTCTGCATGAACTCAACGCCAGAGCTGTACTGGCAGTATCCGCAATTGGTCGTATCGTTGGGGTTCATGAGATACCCTGTAGCTGCGCTAACGAAAGACGAAGCATATTCGGAACAAGTCTGATCAGGAGGTGGATTGAAGTAAGCAGCCTCTTGAGGCATGCACCGCACTTCTGTGTCACTGAGAGTAGCGGACAGAACACCTCCTATCCAGTACGTTGATGGGTTGAGCCAGTACATCCAGTAACGCCAGAAAACGCTGAGTTGGCCGTATGGTCGGACGACACCGTTGAAGAGGGAGAACATGACGAAGAAGAATGGAAGAACGTTCGCAATGACGGTGAAGGACGGTGCGAAGGCACAAATCCTGCCATGAAGTCAGTTTTTCTGTTGCCAATTTTCCGTGCCCTAGTCTTGAATTAGAAATAGGGAAATAGACAGGACTTACCATTGTCCCCATGATGCTTGGAATAAGAAGAAGAGCATTGTCATTAAGAAAACGTAGCCGGCGGTCGAAGAATCGGTAGGTAACCCCGTGGGCCAGTACCACAAAAGCCAGTAAATGGTTGCGCCGACGATTGCAATAGGAATTTCTGCAACAACATTTGCGGTACAGAAAGCAACCCAGCCGTATATTCTGGAAGGATGCTCTCTTGCTTGCCATAATCCCATGTTCTGGTAGAACTTTGGTACGACGGCGTTGACAATCGTGGGTGGAATGAGCAGGATCAAGAAACTCGTGAACATGCGGTTTTGCATATCCACGATGCTATTCCCAAGCTTCCAGTATGAAAAGCCATTGAAGATTCCAATTATGACAGAGGTGAACAGCTTTCCATATAAGTATGAGGGATCTCTCCAGTATTGGATAAAGAGGCGCTTCGTCAATTCCAGGGTCTGTGATGCAACCGGAGAAGCAAACTCATGCTGTTCGGTTTGTGCTCTTGGCTCGACCTTGCTACGCTCGGATTTGATCTTCTGAATCTCGTTCAGAACGTTTTTCGCTTCTTCCGAGTTCGCCCATTCCTTGTTCCAATCTAATTTCTTGCCATCTTCTCGCTTGCCACCTTTAGCTGCGGTTTCCAAAATGAATTCTGCGACATTCTTCTGTGGTGGACAATGTACTCCTCTATTTGCAAAATATTTGATCACATCCTTGCCTTCGTCGCCGACGGGTCCAAAGTAGAAGGTGTTGCCACCTGGATTTAGAGCGAGGATCATATCAAATTGTTGGATGAGGACAGAGGATGGCTGATGTATAGTGCAAATAATAGCTTGACCGGCGTGCGAGAGCTTCTTCAAGAATCGAACGATACTATAAGCTGATTGTGAGTCGAGACCAGACGTAGGCTCATCCAGGAAGAGCAACAGGTTGGGTTTAGCAGCCAATTCTACTCCGATTGTGACTCGCTTGCGTTGCTCGACTCCCAAAGATCGAACTAGAGCGTCCTGGACGTCTCCAAGCTCCAAAAGATCAATGATCTTGTCCACGTAGGCAATTTTCTCGGCTCTAGGGACACTACGGTCTTGTCGAAGGATTGCGGAGAATTCGAGAGCTTCTCGGATAGTTGCCGTTCCGTCGTGAAGATCCATCTGCTCACAGAATCCAGTGCCCCGCTGAAACTCTGTTCCGAGAGGTCTGCCGTCGACAAGCATATCGCCTCCGACCACACCCATCTTCTGTCGCTGTGATAGTGTGTTCAAAAGTGTCGTTTTACCAGCTCCTGACGCGCCCATAAGTGCGACCATGACGCCGGGTTTGGCATATCCATGAACTTTGTTCAAGAGTTTTCGTTCGCCGCCCATGTACGGAACAGTGTATTCGACATTCTCCCACTAGAGTTCTAGTCAGTACATGTGCTCAAAATGAGGGTTGAATATGAGAATGCATGCATAATAAAAACGGCTCAGTGGAGATTGATTGATTCGCCGAATGCCACTTACGGTAAATACGCTGTCAGAACCTGAGATTTCTTGCAAGGCTTCGTCTTCTTGTCGACCACCATCTAGTGTCTCACTGGATGAGCCGGGTACTCTCGTTAACCGATCCTTAGCTACTTGCTCGACATCTGAAGGTGCAGATGCTGCTTTGACTTTTTGCTTAGTGGCTTTGGATCTTTTAAATTCGAGGGCACCGCCTCCGCCTTTCGAGAAGTCAAATAGCTCCGAAGCAACCATCGTGACTAAGATATAGAGGACAGTGAAAGCAATGACTAATTTTTTTTTTGTCAGTAAGTGCCGCATTATCATACCACAGCACACATTGGGGATCCACTTACCGACACCAAAGTTTCTCCACAAGTTGCTTCGAGAGTAATTGAAGGAAGTGCTGAGATAATCCCTTCCAGGCACATTGAGAGATCCTACCTGAGCACCTGTGAAAGCACAGCCTTGATAAGCAGGATTGTCAAAACCAGGACCCCTGGGAACGATCGTTTCTGGTGAACACTCAAGAACTCGATCGTAGAATTCGTCCGTAGAAACTGCTTCGAAACTGTATGCGATGGGGTTGAGCCAGTACAGCCAACCGAACCAGATGTACTTCGACAGGAGTTGGGGACGGGGAATCACATATCCAGTGTAAATACTTTGAAGGTGTTAGCATGCGTCATCGACTTTAGAACGTGCTTCCCCGCGACTGCGACTGCGGCCGTGAAGATGTCGTGGGGAGACTTACATCAGAAGATTGAGGGCGATTCCGGAAAATCGAACTGCGTCATCGATCGCTGGAGAAAGAGCAGCAAACATGCGGTACAGCGCTGTAATGCAGATGGTCGTGACGTAGATGAAGAGGAAGTAGATGAAGAACTTGCTCACATCCACATCCAAACCGGTCAAGAAGTACATGATAATCGAGAACGGAATGACCTGCGCAAGGATCAAAGGGAAGTCTTGCATGACCCTTGCAATAACGACAGCCGATGGCCTGTAGAATGCATAGTCGTTGTGTCTCGCAATGATGGTTCGTCCGGACACTGCCTTCATGAGTTCAGACAACTGCAACCATCCTAAAAATAAGATTGAGAAAAATAGGCTACCACCTCTGGAGAATGCTCCGGAAGTATCCAAGGACTGGCCGTGGAAGAGCGAACCGACAATCAACCCATTGGAAATAATGATGAAGAATTTTGTGTACAGAGTCGTTTTATCTCCCCAAGTAAGCCAGAACTCTCGTTTGGTACATGCAAGGACTTGACGGAAGAAAGAAACCGTATAGCTCGATTTGTCGGAAACGTGCTTTGACTTTGTCTCCGAGACAGTTTGTTTAAACTCCCGGGCATCCGCGTGATTTGTTTCTTGAAGCATGTTCTCATAATCTTCTACGTCTTTGAGCACATCTTTGTAAGCTTCGCTTTCCCGGAATGCTTTTTCGAGCTCGATCGGACCTTTCGGAATCGGGCCGTTAAAGTCTTCCCGAAACCTTCGTTCTGTTGGATCCGTGCAGGATGTCAGAAAGTCTGCGGTGGTTTGTCTGTCGGGGCAGTAGAAGCCCAACGTCTCAAAGTACTTCTTGGCAGCTTTAGCTGGACCTTGGTAGACCATTCTGCCCTCATCGATGACCAAAACCTTGTCCATAAGTTCATATATTCCCTCGCCCGCTTGATAGAGTGTAACAAGGGTTGTGCGGTTGCTTATATCTGTCATGACGCGCAACGAATTGGCGTAATCGAGTGCGGTAGAAGCATCCAATCCACGTGTTGAATTGTCCCATGCAACGACGGTTGATTTCGTGGCAAGCGTTTCTGCAATCGACACTCGTTTCCGTTCTCCGCCTGAGACTCCTCTGGTGTATGCCTGATCTTGAGTTAGAAACTGTGTCTTTCAATTATGGTGGCCCTGAGGAGCTTACATCTCCAACCAGCGTGTTTCTTGTGTGTGAGATTCCAAACATTTTCAATAGGGCACCTATAATTACTGGAATGTCCCCTTTCTCATGCTTTCTCGTCTTGTTCAGCAATGAGAACTTCAGCGTCTGCTCGACTGTGAGTGTCGGGAAATGTTGGTCGTCCTCTTCGTTATAATTAACTTCTCCTTTGTAATTCTTGATCTGTTCACTGGCAGGAATTCCGCCACTGTTGCAGTCAGTATATGGGATTCCCAAGCGGGTTGGAAATTGACCAACTTACTAAGACACCTCTCCTTCCACAGCTGCAAAGCCTTCTCTCTTGTTCGAGACTGCTTTCAAGAACGTACTGCAGCCACTACCTGGCCTACCGAGGACCAAAAGCATCTCTCCATCTCGTACAACGCCAGTGAAGTCATTGATCAGGTTGCGCTTCTCTCCATGAGATCCTGGCCGCGGGAGGATAGGTATAAATCTTGATAGGAGGGCATATAAATCCGGCCCAAATGTCTAGGACAAGTCAGAAACAGGATTCTAAGGACGAGAAGTTTGAGATCTCTTACCCCAAGAACAGCGCTTGGTAGTGTTTTGACAAAGGTTGTCGTCGCTCCAACGCCTTGCACAGTAAGATGTTTGTAAACAACCCCAACCTTCTTTGCTGATCTGCCTTCTTTACGCTTCTCGAAATGTCCATCTTTCAGAAACTCTCCAAGCTCGAAGTCATCTTCCTCCTCTGCAACATCATCTTCTCTCTCTGGCTTTTCACCGTCTTGAGCCTCCAGATCTGGTTTGGTTTCATTGGTTCGGTTTCTGTGAGAGCGGCGCGTCCCAGCCGTCGTAATCCTCTTCAACCCAGATGAATGTTGCCCAGTACTTTTGGTGCTCTTCTGGCCTGCGCTGCGTGTTCTGGAGAGATTGGTCAATTCGTGACGCATCTCCTCGTAATCCAACATGGCGTTCCTGAGATTGACTGGGCCACCAATATCCCGCTCCCCCCAAGTCCCATCTTCACGCATGTCGACCTCTGAAGAGGACGGGGAGTTTTGCTCCGTTCCACGGGGCTCTGCATTATTTTCGACATTGTGCAAAGGGACTCTTATTTCCTGAAAGCCCTCTGTTCGAGCCGTGTACATACGGTCGCTATGAGCGTTGAACATGTTGAAAGGCACCCCGTGGGCAGTGGTGAAAAAGCAATAGTCACTGACGACAGAGGAAATGCGCGAAGAATGAAAGGAAACATGTACTTATAGTGCGACTAAACGGTTGAGTGACGGCACTTTGCCAACCCTTGAAGCCTTGCCGTGGATTTTGGTTTTAGCTTGTCCAAGCAGCAAATCAGCAAAGCTCGCTGCTCTGGGAAGCAGTAAGCAGAATGCCTCGAGGGGGAGGGGGAGCGGGAGCGGGCGTCCGGGCTGCAGATTGCCTGGTGGGTGGAGCGCTGTCTGCGGATATAGATAGCGCTCGCTGGAAAGCCTGAGAGGGGATAGCGGAGGAAAATCTGCGCTTTGCTTAGAAATATTCCCAAGAAGTCCCTTGGATACCTTGGATCTGACACAATGACGCAGCGAAGCTACTTGCTCGGCCGAATTTTCGTCGGGTTAGCAGCAGTTGGCCATGACAAAGAGCCTCTCATGGACTCATAGTGTATCATGGTGTCAGCGCCAAGTGGGTAATACATCCCAGTCTTGTCGATCGGAGTCACAAGCGAAGCGGTGGCAGCTGCTTAATCTCAACATCATCCCGGGGAGTTACGGCGATAAGCAGCCGGAATTCGGGCTTAATAAACTCAAGAATGCTGCAAACTTCGGTTTGGAAACTCAACAACAGATCGGGCATGCATCTCGGAGCCCCGCAGTTTTGGTGAGACCGCAGCTGAGCTGCCGCTGATTATATATATAAAAAGGTCCGCGGAACGACGTGCGAGGTACGACTCTTGGCAAATGGAACATGATTACCGATCTTCCTTTTAATTGGTTTGATGTGGAAATTATGAACTGCCGGCTTTGGCTATGTTCTCACATTTCCTCTTGACAGATTCAACGTCTCTTGATGAGAACCCCTGAGGCGCAGTAAACAGACAAGCGAAGAGCAATTTTGAATTCAGAGGTCCCACAGTACGCCAGCTCCAGAAGTAATCTGCTGTGCAGTATAGGCCAGGAGATATACAAATGGACGCCGGAAATAAACAATATCCCCGAGCACCACAAAAGCCATGGCTGAAAATAGCTAAGTCGGACATTTTCAAAAAGAAATTTGCGGCAGAGTATGCACTAGCTGCCGGGTCCATTGAGATACTGACTCAATGATGGGCCATTAATCAGCAAGCACGAATCTGTACGACTTTTTCAGATGCTAATGCTGACGGTTCTGACTCGGAACTTTCCGAAGTCTCACCGTCTGATTGTTAAGGGTTCTGCTGCTGAATCTTACGTAGACGGAGAGTTGTGCGATAAGGGCGATAAGGTGTGAGAGCATTTAAAGGAAAGTTACGCGACTCGATCGGCCCCCTCGAAAAGTCCAACGCCTTCTAACAAGCGTATCGGTGAGAATGAATGTCTCAGACTCGCCGATTTTGAATAAATTCGAATAGCTGATTCCCTGGGCTTCGTCTAGAACTTCCTGTTTGCACATTGATGTTGTCATATGCACCCCTGTCTTTTCTCGCTTAGCTTTTTGAGCCAGAAGATATTTTCTTCCACATGGAAATTGACGACAACTAATGGGCAAGTAAAAGGTAAGCAAGCAAGGAGAGTTTTGCAATAGGAGATCGCCACATTTATTCCTCTAATCTTGCCTGAACCAAGTACTAAAACTGACTCTAAGCTTTTGAAGAGTCTGAATACCTTCATCAGGTCAGTGTGGACAGCAAAAGCATGAGCAAAAGCAAAAGGAATTATTATTCAATGATCGACGCAGGGATCGAACCTGCAATCTCTTGATAGCCAGAATGTCTTGATTCATCGTAGTCAAGCGCCTTGCCATTGGGCCAGCCGACCATGTTGATGTGAACCCGGGTGTTATTTGGCATCATAAATACATTGGAAAATCCACAGCAAAGCTTTCCTGTCACGTCCCGAAGATTCAACGACAGATTACCAAATAAGTCAAGCGTGCTCAGTCTTTGACACAAGGAAAAATCTGTTTGGAAAGGATGAAGCTTTGAGAGCTGCAGTGAGCCGCCAAATGTGGGTCGAGGGACTGCAGATTTTGACGAGAAGAAGTGGAACACTTCTTAGAGCCTGGAGCAGAACGTACTAGTGATCACAGCTTTATTTCTTTATACACACTCCTCACAAATGCTAATTAATGAGAGAATTCTTACAGTCCATCTACCAGAGCCCTGCTCCAACGTGGAAGAGCACGCTGTCAGGACTACCGACCAGTCCAACGTATACATTTTCCTGTGCCTTGTACCAGAGTTCCGACCATTCCCCAAAACCTACCAACCCATTTTACATGAACAGAGCGAACGCAACACCGAGTCCTGCGATTGTGACCATACCTCCGCCTTGCGACATCAGTGACTCAGCGCTGTTGCCGCTTACTTGCACGGGCGAGCCTGATGTTGTGTTGGTGGAGTTCCCTCTTGTTGTTCCAGTTGCTTTGGGAGATGATCCGGTTGCTGAAGCTTTGCCGCTGGAAGTAGAGTTGGACTTTCCGGTTGCTTTTGTAGACGCCGACGAACTGGTGGCAGACTGTAATATCTGTTAATGCGTATCCTCGGGAATGGTTGTATCCTAGATGCTCACCTGAGCAGATACAACGCTTGCTGCGAGCACTGTGAGGAAAATGCTTGAGTATTGCATTTTGAAAGTTGAAGTTATATGTGTTTGTTATGAGGGAGAAGGTGTGATTTGGAGAAAAGTGAGTGACTCTGATACTGAAGTCCTGTCGTTGAAAATTACTGAAGTTGCTTGCGAGAAAGTAATTCCAAGAGATGTTATGCAATACTTATATGATACAGCCAGACCCCGGCCGTCTCGAGTCCACTTGCCCAACGAAGGACTTACTTTATTCAACAACTGGTTGTACAATCCCAAAACAGTATGATGTGTCCAAAGTACTATTCCTATGGGGATTCGATACATGTCCCTGGAGCTTGAGAGGCATTATTGAGACCGCGTAACTGATCTGCCACAAACACCGCCAGACGCCAGCATCGACTGAAGGCTAGTTATGCCATGACAGCGACTATCCTTGCTATTGAAGCGAGTAAGGCGTGTAGATCGGCTATTTTGGGGATCATCCCAGCAATAAGAAGACATGTCGGAGAGATTCGAAAAGTGACATAACTCCTTGCAGGTCTTCTCTTGGATGTTGTTTCCGATACATGCATCAGTGACCGAAAGATACAGTATCGTGGACGGGTGAAGCGAGGCTGACGAGTAAGGAAAGAATTAAGTCAAACCAACCCGCGTGAATAATTGGCTCGAAACAAAAATTGGCGTCGCGTTGGCTAACATTATGCACATGGAAAGGCTGCGTCCAAAATGTCTTCTTCTGGTGTTCCACATTTATTTGGAAGGCGCAACATATTTCTTGTCTGCTCTCTATACGGTCATAGCTAGTGCAAACTTGGAGGAGCTATGACATTCGAGAATGCGTTTTATTGACATCATTTTGTTCGAGCCAGTTCAGAGTCGCGAGATTTGATGGCAGTTTGCAGCGCTCGACTCATGAGCAACGTGTCGAAGGCAATTCCTCGGTGTCTCTGTTCCTTGTCCTAATCGGCAATCTTGCGTCATGACGGATGCCCATGAAACAGGCTTTATTAATGCACCTTCATGGGTACGTTTCTTGGCGATCAGTGAGCAGGCAAGTGCCGTTGAAGTATCGGATTCATTCTCTGTTTCGTAGCTCTCGCTAAATTTCAAAACCACGGTTTGAAGATCAAAGATCATCCTATCACGAAACTAGAGATGTTTAATTGTCAGAGGGTCTTTTCATTTTTTTCATAGCAGCAATATGGTCACGCTGCCAACTCTATAAAGTATACTGCAGCGAGAATAAGCTAGCTTCCAGGGATTGCAGATATAATACAGCAAAATCTATGGGCGGCAGTCGCATATGTGAGAAAAGTTTCGCCTCGGAATTGCTCGTACCCGCTTGCTTCAACCCACAGATAAAACATCGCCTAGAAGAGTTCGGATGTCGATTCCATCTTGACGCTTGTCCCCTGGGCGCGGCAGTTCTTTCTCAATAAATCTTCTGCCTATTTGTTCTGCATTTTCGTAGTTTTGGGTATCATCCGGACTCATTGCGGAACAAGCTAGGACCAAATCCTCACCTCGAGATGCCATCAGGATCAACTCTTCTGCTCTGTCTACAATAGCTGGATCAATGCCATTCATCATGGCACAAGTAGTTCCAAAGCTTGAATTGCTTCGGCTGGGGACGAAATTGTAGAGGTATGTGACCTGGTCTTCTGCGGCTTCAGCGGCCTCATCAACACGAACTTCCATGTGGCCAAAAGACAAGTTAGTCTTGTCCTGCAAGTACCCGTTCTCGAATATCTCATGGAAGTGGGTTGCTGCGAGCACCTTCGGCCGGTGCACCCCAAGACTGAGAAGATACTCAAGAACACCACAGCAGAGACCAGCACCGTCGGAAGAATTTGTCCCCTTGCCGAACTCATCAATTACCAGCAGAGTCCTGTTTGTGGCGACGCTCAAAGCTAAAGCAATCTGCTGCAAATCGATCATGAAGGCGCTCTGATTTCTTGACACACTTTCTCGGGTAGCAATTCTTGTCAATATCTTATCCGTCAGTCCGATCGTTGCTGTGTCTGCAGGAACATAGCTACCAATATGAGCCATATAGACAATCAGTGCGTTCTGCTTGAGATAGACGCTCTTTCCAGAGTAGTTTGGACCTGTCATAACGAGCATGCTAGGATCTTCCGTACTATCTTTGACTGTCGAGATGATGCCTGAGTGGTCCTCATAGTGACCAGCCTCGTCTTCATACTCATCTCCAGGACCTCCAGCAAGAGAACAGCTATTAGCGATATACGCTGGTACAGTCAGCTCTTGAAGAGGGTGACGGCCTCCTCTAATTTGTACAATATTCCTGGTCGTTATCTCAGGTTCGTTGTAACCATACTCGCGAGCCCCCAGAGCTAAAGCGACAAGACTGTCAAGTTCTCCGCATAATTCTGACGCAGATAGGAGGAATTGCTCATGTTCCAAGATTCTGACTGCGAGGCTGTGTAGAATTTCAATCTCTTTGTCTGGACAGAAGGTTAGCTTCAACCAGAATATGAAGATATTCTGACGTACCACAAATGAGTCCAAAGATATCACCAAAGAAATCATCCAGTTCTTTCATTCTCCGATTTTTGTAGTAACCCATGTCGTTACTAGTAAACATTCTCTCCCACACATCATCTTCTACTCCCTCGCCTTCATATTTTCCTTTGCCTGATTCCGGCTCGAGAGGGACAACCGTGAGAAACCCGAGTTGGGGGAAAAAGATGCAATTGGAAACGTATTGAGCTGCCCATTCCGGCACTGCGTGTGAGACTTCAATAGCAACTTGAGTAAGCATGCTGTCAAGACCATCATAAGTTCTTTTCATGCTGTCCAACACTGAATCCACACCTTGCTTGACGACAGTGCGGTGCTGTTCCACTGATTGCTGAAAGTCGACAACTTCTTCAATCATGGTACCAATTGCAGTCAAATGAGCACCTTGTATCTGGTCCAAGATTTTGGCAGTGACCGTAAGGTCTCGACCACCTTTCAATTCGCGGACTGCTTCAAGAACTTGCAAACAGTGAAAAGTAAAGTTTTGCAGGTTCGCCCATGCACCGTTGCGGATACCTCTACCACTGGTACCTTTATGCAGGTGCACTATGACCGATCGCACATCTTTGATCCTCTTGAAGCCTCTAACCATCGTGTCTAGAAGGGGCGCATTTTCCGGTTGAAGCAGCGTGCTCGTCGTTCCCAACCTTTCTTTGATGACACGTGAGTCCAAACTGGGTCGTAGAAATATCCGCCTCAGTTTCTGTTTGCCTTGTGGGGTATGAGCAAGTCGTGAGAACAGCCCATATACCGAAAGACTTTCTTTGGCTCCTGAGGTTGCCTGGTTCGGGCCTTGCATATGCGAATTCGGATGTCTCTCAGATTGAATTATTTGTAGTGATGCTAAGGTATCGGCATTGATATACATCATATCTGAGAGTGTGAACGTCTCAATGGCGCGGATTCGAAAGGCTACCAGAGCCTCTTCGTCATTTGGTAAGTAGTCAACACTCCTTCGTCGTCCTAGATATTCCATGACCGCACCTGCGCATCCCAGCTGGATTGTGTTAGCCTCCACCAAGGTATGTCTTCGAAGGCCAGCGTACCGTGAGCTCACTGTCAAGGTCAATCAGGCCCGCAAGCCTCATGAGTCTGCCCATGTTTTCTGGTGCATCTCCGACCATATTGTTTCCGGATGTTGTAAAGGCGAAATTCGAATTCCCACCACCAGAAATATCCAGATTGAGCAACTTCAATTTGGCTTTGTAACAAGAGAACTCAGAGGCAGCACGCGCGTCAAGCACGTAGGAGCCAAATATGTCATCTGAAGCAGAGGCTGTTAGCAATGACAATTGCATGGCAGGTAATCAACGCACTTGCTTCATCCCCCCGATCGATCCCACGAGCATCCTTGTTAAGGTGGGTTTCCAGCTTCTCATCTGACCGAGTGCTGATTAGGACGACGGTGGGTTGCGCGTGTAGTTTGAGAGTATCAATGATATCAAGACCTGCCATCTTGATGTCCGCCATCATAAAGAGCTTCTCTTCCCTAGCAGAGTAGTACGCGCATCCAATCGTGCCGCCATCCTTCAAGTCAATCGCCATGATGATCTCGTTGACAGAGTCAGTGTTCTCACGGGCTTCAATTTCTGCTTCGGTCTCGAACACTTCTGCGCGTATGACCTCTCGGTCTTGCTGAGAGGAGAATGCAGAGGACTGCGACCCAGGAGCTCTCGAGTTGATCCTGCTCTGACGAGGGAGAGATGGAAGTGCAGGGGATGATGGTGCAAGACTTCTCGGAGCAGAGCTCATTCGGAAAAATGGGTCTGGACGAGACGACGCAGAATGATGAGAAGATACTCCACTGTCCAGCCGGCGTCGCTTGAAGGCCATCTTGGGCTACTTGGGGGCGGATGGGTCGAATTGAGAGGGAGACGTAAGGAGAGGAGAGGAATATGGTTGAGGCAAGCGAGGCGAACGGAAACAGAAGTCGCAGAACACCGAATTCGAGCACTCCCATCAGTGGGTATGGAAAGCGGATAGAGAATAGAATACATACCTAATTTATACCTCCTGTTACAGGGACAGACTTTCGATATTAATTAACTGCCCTTACCATTTGTCTACTGGTCTTATACACACCACTCGATCCTTACAGGCTGCACATCACCAGCTTGCCCCAAGCTGGAAGGCGGCTGGCACATGCAAACATGGGCATCATTCATACACCAGATACGCTCTCCATATAATGTTCCAAAGCCTTGATCTAGCTTTTCTGCGCCTCAGACGTATTCCCTCCTTCCCGTACCCACGCCGCAAATTCCTTCCTCTGCTTTCGAATGTCTACGAATCCTGGGCGACTCTCCAGGAGCCTAAACGGGTTCCCAACATAGTCTTTGTCTATATCTCCGTCACTGTTTGAGAATCCTGCCTCCCCCTCGCGCTCAATCTTGCCAGCCCAGACGCGCCATTGTATGGGCCGAAGTTCTGGGGTGCCCAGCACAAGGCCTAAGCAAACCGTGAAGATGGCGATTATTGTTTCGATCGAGATATCGATGGGCAGTGAAGAGACGGTCGGCGATGCAGTGCCATGAGCGGAAATGGATGACAGAGCTGCTGTACTTGCAGAGTGAAGAGCAGAATGTTCATGGGCCGAGTAGCAGCTGTGACGTGGTGTTCTGGTTAGCTTGACTTCGATTGCAACATTGATCCAGTACATACGCGTGAGCCAGAAACAGCAAGCCCATGCCAGTAATCGATTTTGATAACCAGGTCATTTTGGCAGCGTGTGCAGTGGTTGGGTGGTAAATGAGGTGAGAGGGACCCCAGAAGCTGGACTTGGAAGCTTTGGAGGTGGGCTGGACGGAGCCGCAAAATAAGCGGGCGCGGATAATTTCTTAGGCTACAGTCAACAAATCATCATGTAAGGAGAAATCAAACTCTATTCTCAGGTCACGAAAATCGGGATTCAAGCAAGGTTTGGGAAGAACGCTTTTATTTCATTTATGTTACTGCCCATAATGATCGTCATGTCATTCGTCAGGCAAAATCATCTTCTCATCAAGCAAACAACATGATAACCAGCAGCCTGATATCAATACGACAATGCTTTGGGCAAGAAAACATGGTCTAAAAGTCCGGGAAGCGTCTACAACTTTTGCATGGCAATCTGTCTGAAGTTAGCACCCATGAAATGCACTTGGCAGGATGGAGGCTTACGATATCGGTCGATTGGACGTAATCCTCGAACTCCTCAATCTCCTCCTGCAACTCGGAGAGACCAATCTTATCATCCTCGATAACCAAGTTAATCTGCAACTTCTTGATACCGAAACCAACGGCGACAAGTTTGGAAGCACCCCAGACAAGACCCTCCTTCTCAATGCCACGGACGGACGCCTCGAGCTCCTTCATGTCAGTCTCGTCATCTATCAGAACAGTTAGCGAACAGCAATCGTGGACAAGACAACATTCGCGGCGTACCCCAAGGCTTAACATCCATAGTGACAACCGACTTAGCAGCAGGCTTGGTCTTTCCCTCCTTCTTCTTTTTGTACTCCGCCAAACGCTCATTTCTGATTCTCTCAGCCTCGGCATCCTCCTCCTCGTCGTCACTGCCGAACAAATCGACCTCATCATCCTCCTCCTCAGCGGCTGGTGCCTTGGCTGGGTTCAAGGTGACCTCTGCGACATCTGGGCCGTATGTTGTATATGGCTTGGAAGCGTCACCAGGAAGAGTGGCAAACTCCTCGGTGTATGAGGCGATGTGCTTGTACCATCTTGCTGCGTGTGGGTACTTTGCAGAATCTGGGGCGGTTGTGAGGGCTTTGAAGGATGCAACGTCGGCTTGGGAGGGGGCGTATCTGGGATTTCTTTTAGCTTTCTGTGTAGGACATCAATGCCAACAAACAAAGTGTGCCAAAGATAAATTCAGAGGTGCATTTTCATGCTTGGTATCTCGCCATAACACGGTTCTTGAGGCCGCTCAGTAACACGGACCAATGTTGCTCATCATTAAAAAGTTGTCCAGGCAAGAACAGCTGGCTGTCGCAGACACAAACAACTTCCCCGCTTTTTGAGAACCGGAGAAATCGAGCGGAGAGGAATCGAGTACATACCCAACAATGTATGAACGGGTGGTCAACCAGCTGTTGAGAACTGAGTCATATCAGCATCTTCGTCAACAACGCAATCGCAATCGCAGGCGAAAGACTTGACCGCCTCGCAGCCGTAACGCAGGACGTGAACTTACCGCTGAGGCCAGCATCTGTGAGAAAATCGGTGAAACCCATGGTGACAATTTGATGCACTTGGGAAGAGGGACAGGTAAAGGTGGAGGAAGATTAGAGAGGATGTTTGTGGTTCGTAGTGGGGTTGGGGAATTTTTTGATGTTGCTGGCGAAAGTGCCCACCAGCCCAAGCTAACGAGAGGTGGCGGCTGAGACCACTTTGATTGGCTAATATTGAACAGGCTTAGCGTAGAGTGCAGCTTGCCGGAATTCTGCCGTGAAGCTTGAAAGTCGATATATTTTTCGAGAACATGCGAGTGCTTTCCCGTGCCGTCGTCATGCCATCGTCGTGTCAGGCATAAGTATAAGAACATGGCCACCGCAAACGAAAACCGTGAAATGATTTAGTAGACATTCTTCTCCTATTTCTGTTGTTTACGATTAATGCAATAAAATACGAAATGAACGTATCACAGCTCCGAATTCCTGCGCGGCGCATCGCCACTACAGCTTCAACAAGCAGAGCACTTCGTCTCCATGGATCAGCACCTTTCACTGCAGCCCTTCAAAGAAGCGCTCATCTCCCCGCACGAAACCTGTTACCAATAGTCTCCTTGCGAACATATGCCAATGGACGACGACCACATCCGCCAGGAGGAACACATCGCATGGACTTGGGAGGTGGCGGAGAGGAGAAGTCCGCACTGGAAACATACGGCGTTGATTTGACTGCACGAGCGAAAGCTGGCAAACTTGATCCAGTGATTGGGAGAGATTCAGAGATACACAGAACGATTCAAGTTCTGTCCAGACGGACAAAGAACAATCCAGTTCTCATTGGGGCAGCTGGGACAGGGAAGACTGCTATACTCGAGGGTTTGGCGCAACGCATAGTACGAGGCGACGTACCAGAGAGTATCAAAGACAAGAGAGTTATATCACTTGATCTTGGACAACTGATTGCCGGCGCAAAATTTCGGGGCGACTTTGAAGAGCGCCTGAAGAAGGTATTGAGCGAAGTGCAGGGCGCCCACGGCGAGGTAATATTATTCGTCGACGAGCTTCATACGCTGCTCGGATTAGGGAAGTCTGAGGGTAGTATAGATGCTAGCAACCTCTTGAAGCCTGCTCTTTCGAGAGGAGAATTGCAGTGTTGCGGTGCCACTACTCTCAATGAATATCGCAGCATAGAGAAAGGTAAGCTACAAGGTCTTTCCTTACATGCTTCCAGGATTTCCATAGTATCAACTTATAATATTACACTATTCTTTCTGCCATAACGAGTTTCAAAGCCGCCAGCTCTTTCATTACTGTTGCTTTGAATCTTATGGGAACGCCCCTTCCCTCATTTTCCTCATTTGAACCTCTCATTTACTTTTGGTACATTGCATCTAACATTCTCCTAGATGTTGCCTTAGCCAGGCGTTTCCAACCCATCCAAGTTGACGAGCCAAATATTCAAGACACCATCAGCATATTGCGAGGAATTAAATCAAAATATGAGGTGCATCATGTAAGTTTTCTTTCCCCCAGGACTTTTCATTGCTATTGATTTTCCCGATTGCGATTCGAGTTGTTGTTTTTCGCTAAGCGAATGCTTATCCCACAACCAGGGAGTCCGTATCACCGACGGAGCACTTGTTGCAGCAGCAACCTACAGCGATCGCTACATCACGGACCGTTTCTTGCCAGACAAAGCTATCGGTTTGTTTACCCCTTCATGAACCAAGATCCATTTCACTAATTGTCTTACCAGACTTGATGGACGAAGCCGCCAGTTCACTCCGCCTGCAACAAGAAAGCAAGCCAGAAGAGATCATGCGTCTCGACCAAAGAATCATGACCCTCCAAATCGAACTCGAGAGTCTCCGAAAAGAAACAGACGTCGCCAGTCGAGAACGCCGTGAAAAGCTTCAAGCAACTCTCAAAGAATGCCAAGAGGAGTCAGCAAAGCTTACCAAGAAGTGGGAGAAGGAGCGTGCAGAAATCGACCAAGTCAAGAAGGTCAAGGAAGACATAGAGAAGGCTCGTGTCGAGCTGGATCAAGCTCAGGTATGTTGCTCAACTGTGCACGGTTTGCTCTGTAACATACTGACATCTATCAGCGCGAAAACAACTTCGGTCGTGCTGGAGAACTCAGATACTCAATTATTCCATCTCTCGAAGCCAAGCTACCCAAAGAGGGAGAATCAGCTACGGAGTCATCCAGCGAGGGCACATTGATCCACGAATCGGTAACGGCGGACGATATAGCAGCAGTCGTATCTCGAGTGACCGGCATCCCAGTATCAAAGCTGACTTCAGGACATGCGGAAAAGCTCATCCACATGGAAGACTCGTTACGAGAATCCGTCCGCGGCCAAGACGAAGCCCTCAAAGCCGTCGCCAACGCCGTACGCATGCAACGCGCGGGACTGAATGGAGAGAACAGACCTCTAGCATCATTCTTCTTCCTCGGTCCCACCGGAGTAGGCAAGACAGAACTTTGCAAGAAGCTTGCCAATTTCTTGTTTTCAACCGAGTCAGCTGTGGTCCGTTTCGACATGAGCGAGTTCCAGGAGAAGCATACGATCTCCAGACTCATTGGCAGTCCAGCAGGATACGTTGGCTATGAAGATGCTGGACAGCTGACCGAAGCCGTTCGGCGGAAGCCCTACGCCGTTCTCTTATTCGACGAGTTTGAAAAAGCACACAGAGACATTTCAGCACTGCTCTTGCAAGTGCTTGATGAAGGTTTCCTGACGGACGCCCAAGGCCACAAAATCGACTTTCGAAACACGCTAATCGTGTTTACATCGAATCTCGGTGCCGATATCTTGGTAGGAAACAATGCGTTCCACCCATACCGCGAAGAGCCGAATGGAGACATCGCGCCTGAAGTCCGTAATGCGGTTATGGATGTAGTCAATAACAACTGTAAGTCAATTTCCTGCAAGAAAAACATGCTGCAGCATACTCTAACACACAGAACAGACGCCCCTGAGTTCCTCAACCGCATTGACGAATTCATAATCTTCAAGCGGCTCTCCACGACCGCCCTCCGCGATATCGTCGACATTCGCCTCAAAGAACTCCAAGTCCGGCTCGACGATCGCCGCATCACTCTTTCTGTCGACGACACAGTTCGCGACTGGCTTGCGGAGCGCGGTTACGACCCGAGATTTGGTGCGAGACCGCTAAATAGGTTGATTAACAGGGAGATTGGGAACAGGATGGCGGATAAGATTATTAGGGGAGACTTGAAGACGGGCGATACGGCGATTGTAAAAGTAAATGCGGAGAAGGATGGCTTGGAAATTAGTGTATAATATGTGAGGGATTTGGAGCTGAGGTTGTAAGATTTTGATGGTTTGACAGTGGCATTAGGTTGGGTCTCTACTCTCTTGGCGATGGTGTTGGGGATGGAATGCAGTCGTGGATTAAATTTTTTTTTTTTTTTTTTACATTACCACTTATCTCCAATCTATTTATTTATTGGAAGAAAAAACGAATCAATTGGAACGTAGTTGACAAGACCAAGTCAGACACGAGAAAACACCTGTGTGATGATTGATAAAATTGACATCCAAGCATTCCTAAACTCGTACATGATGATCCCATATACGAGTACAAAATCAATAGTCCCTTGCAACCCAAGAAAGCAACCAGAAAGCCGATCAAGAAGAAGCCACCTAAGCAAAGTCTCAAACCAGATACGCTATATGACAGTGGAAGCCCAAGACATAAGGCCCAAGAAGAACGAATAACAGCCTCCCACCCAGAAGAACAATCGTCTTGAGTAACGACGGGTATCTTACACACACATCCAAATCCAAGCCAAAACCCTAAAATTCCCAAAGACAACGAAGCAGAAGAAGAAGAAATCCAGACTCCAAGTACAAACCTTCTTATCCCAACATAATCATATCATCAATTCGTCTCATCATCATCATCATCAAACACCGCACCCTCACTCATCCCACTCAAATGCATCGCATACCCATACAGTCCATTCCCCGTCTTCGCATACCCGCTCTGATCATCCCACATCCCCGCCCCAGCAAGAGGATTCATTCCCCAACTCTCCACGCTCGCGTCTCCACTCCTAGAACTGTCACTCATCCAGCTGAGCTTGCTATGAGGGCTCCCCTTCTTCGCCTTCTTAGAAGACTGGAGGTGGATTTCTTGGGACAGGAATTTCGGGGTGAATGTGTGATCTTCGTGCTCGGTGTCGTAGATGGCTGGTGGGTAGGTTTTCAGTTCGCCGAGGAAGCGTTGGAGTGGGTAGGAGAGGTCAGAGTGGAAGGAGGCGGTGCGTTGGTGTTGTTCTTCGTTGTGTCCTGATTGCGCTTCTAGAAGGGGGAGGTAGGCGTTTCCCACCTGTAGATCTAGATCTTTGCGCTCAGGGCCTTCTGGGCTTGGGACGGAGGCAGAGGAAGAGGCGACGGATTGTGCTTGGTTGTGGTAGAGCGGTGCTGTGACCTCGGAATTGTACAATTGGTGCTCGTAGGTTGCTGGCTCGGAATAGTAGCCAGCATCGCCAGCGTGGAAAAGTGCAACTTCATCACAGCTGCAATTATCTGCATTGAAGACCGGGGGACGAGTAGCCGACATCTTTCTGAAGCATTTGGGACAAGTCCAGTCGCTGAAGTGCTCAAATGGAGCATGGCCCTCGAACTCGTTGTGTTCTAGGAAGGCCATGTTAATTGGACGGAATGGCCAGCGATTACTGCGATTGTCAGAGAAGGCTGGCCGAGACCATGGTCAATCAAACTCACTAGGGAGGGATGTAAGGAAGAAGAACGAGGCTGATCAATAACGAAGACAGATTGGCGGCTGTACTTGGTCCGGGAAGAGAAGGCTGGGAAAGAGACCGAGTTCACATGCGAGGCTGACGTATACCTCCGGTGGTAGATAGAATACAGATGTAGAAGGAGAAGGATAAGAGATTCGTTGTCACTATATGTCATGCAATATGGAGATACAATTACAATTGAGTAAAGACGATGATTGAAGAGAGGAGAAAGGCGAGTGAACTGGATGTTATATATCGTTGTCTGTAGTGACTCGACCTCGATGATGAATCTCGGCTGGACACTTGCTACAGACCTGCTCTTGGGCGGAATAAAGCCGAGGACGGCTCGTGAAGCTTCCAGTGATGGCTTTGGTCATCTGAAGAGATACAGTTGCGAGACCGGCAGCTTTGCAGTTCGCATTCCTTCATGATCTCCATGATGACATCGCTGCGCCCGGAGGATGTGGTGCAAACGCCATGTGTTGCAATTAGGCAACCAGCATGGAGCTTCTTTAGAAAGCGGGGTCCAAAGTCTGCCCTACGAGATCGGAGCTTGAGAGCTTGAATGTCTAACAAATAGAAAGCTACCATTGATATGAGCTATAAACATTCTTGGATGGATTTGACAACGCTCGGCGTGAGCTTCTGCTGCAGTATTGCGCCTCGGCAGCCTCACTTTTGCTGGACTCTGACAATGATTGGAAGAGAGTGCTCGAACTGCTCTGTTCGGACTAACGGACGATCAGGGTTCGCACATAACAGTCGATTCCAAAATTGCTACATGAAAACTATTGTTGATGTGATCTGGGAATGAAGCGGCTCACATCGGCTGTACTGCAGTGCGACATGAGAAATCGTCCTTTCGGCTCGCAAATCTCAGGGGTTCGCGAGATGTGGAACGACATATCATTCTGATTATCTCTCCAACTCTCTCCTATAATCAAGGGCAATTCATGTTTAGGCTCTCATTGGTAATCAACATTGAGTTTCATCTCTCGGGCAGTTGAGCTTCACCGAGTAGACTGGCTACAACCGGCTAGATGATGACACCGTCTCGGGCCGGTGAGGCTGAGCTTTCCCTCTCCATCGCACCAAACCCACCACCCAAGACCAACGCTTGTTCGGAATCCTTTCCCATCTTCCCCAGCGAATTATGACTTATGAAGACCCGAGAATCCACTCAGGCTCTGTTCGGTTGACGCCGATACCCGTACATTCATTGGTGTCCTTTCAGCCTTGTGTGCCGGTCTCGCAAAAGTTCCAAACCACGCCTCGTCATGGACACGTCTGAGTGGAGAATGTAGCCCGCGCTCCCTGGTCTCTACTTCCGAGGGATCGATTTGCATGTGCAAAGAACAAAGTAAGGTCATTCTAGCGTCCTTCTATGCGTCGGGTTGTTCTGTTGGAAATCTTGGCGAGCCTTCCCCCAGCTCCGCCCAGGTGGCGCTTCTCTCTCGTGCTTGCAAATGATTGCTGGTTTCTGGACCATGGGACTGCGACTGCATACCCGTTGACTGGCCATCTGCTGGCTGCATGATCTCTGGCCGATGCCCAAACAAATCGAAATTCGGCAATTCCAGTATAGACTTTCTTAGACTGTCTACCCCGCATTGGTATGCTCATGCTACGAATGCACTTCAACGCCCGAGATGATGCAAACTGAATTTGTGGAGATGCCATTTACCACTTTGCTCCTACGCTGTTGGCACGTTCCCTTTCTCGTGCTCTCTCTTTCTCGTTAGCATTATCGACTGCGCTTCCTCGTCTCCGCAAGCCGCCCGCCTTCTTACGGCGAACCACTTGGTAACCCCTATCGAGTTCCGTTTCGATCGCGCACCTGACCTTGAGAGCTCCAACTGCGGGCCAAACACTCCTCTCCCCTCGAAGGATCCAGTAGTCAAGACTAGCTTGAGTAGGCGTTTCGAGCAAGCGGATGAAGTCAGACGCAGATAATTCAGGGACCAGGGTTACAGAAGCTGCAGGAATATGTTCATCCACCAGGAATCGCCGAATCGACAAGGGCAGGAGCCCGAGGCTGTCGAGTTGCTGCAGTCGATGATGAGTTTCCATGGTGATTAACCGAAGAAGTGCTCCTGTCAGCGACGTTCGTCCACCACGTGTGTGGAGCGGTGATGGACCATGCATGTCGCTTTGGAGGAATGGCACAAGATAGGGCCTAGCCTGGCTGACAATGAAATGATTGACATTAAAGAGCTCCGCAACTCGTGATAAAGGCGAATCTCGGTCCGTATAAGACGCATGAGTCCAGGGTCTGAATGTTGTATCTGAAGCAGCAGACCAGGGGATGATAGCTCCAGATGCATCCTTGCATTTGAGCGTGATGGAACGACCGTATAGCGACGGCGAAGATGCATTCGAAGCAATTGCTGCTGACCAGATCAACTATGCAAGACACTTAGTAATGTAAAGACCGTCAACAGAAGGAATTATACGAACAACGTTGGGAGCTGTCAAGTAGTTGAGAAGATTTGGCACTCCTCCCCTTCCAGTTGTGGCAACGGTAATATTCAACACACGCTTCGTCCGATTGTAGGCTTCTTCGAATGTCAGGTCCCCAACATTTGCCCGTACACATTGTTCTAAGATCCTGACATCCAAAAAGTAGCCCTCGCGAAGGAATCTATGTAATCTTCTGGTGAGCGTACTCCACCAGCCGTCGAAGGAACCCTCGTCGCGTCCGGTTTGACCAGCAGAACCCTTCCCAGCAAATGCAGAAAGGTCGATGCTGTCGCCATTAAGAAACCTGGGCAACTCGTCCTCTGTGTGTACACCAACCAATGCCGCAATAAGAGCTCCAGTGGCAGTTCCGGTAATGATTCTCGGCAACAGACCTCGAGCAAAGAGGGCCTTCACAACCCCTAAATGGCATAGTCCGAATATTGCACCCCCTTGAAGAACCAGTGTGCTTCTTCCAAACGCCTGCCTTGTATCATGTAGGAGATCCAATTTGGCCTGGCTGCTGAAACCCAGTATTACGCCATTTCCATCAGCTCCGGGAGAAGTTGGCAGCTTTGTGACATCCGCAATGGCTTGTGCTACCTGAGTTATGTAGTCCTCTATTAACAACTTTGTGCCTGCAAAGGCGCGATTGAAGAGTCGAGGGGTCGAGATGTTGCCTAGATTGCGAACGAGTCCTGACCTCAAGAGGTTCACTAGCTGGAGGATGTCGCCTTCTTCTCGGGCAACGATGATTGACCGAAGGCGTTCATGGATGAGGCGGTAGTCGTAATACTTAGAGGTAGGGTTCTGACGCCTAGTTTGATATCGGCATATATCCATGTACAAATTTGGATGAAGGGATGGGTGCTGTATACCACAGATCATTCCCCAATAGCACATCGAGCTGGTATGCCGCCTCTTCCCACTCCTCGTAGACCTTCGCATCTCGAAGTATATCGAACCACACCTCCACCGGCTTTCTGCGGGTCAACCATCTGAAGAATCTCTGCAGCAGCAGTTAGCTCACATATCAGTGCAGCTCTCCAAGCTAGGGGCTTACAATTTGCCAGAACAGTAGGACATCAACGAGCAGATTCCAGAATGACTTGAAAAGACCTGCCATGTCGTTTGTGAACGGGTGCTAGTAGGATAGAAAGTAAAGAATCAGCACGGCATCAGTAAGAACGAAATGCCTTCCATCCGAAGTACATGTTGGAAGGGGCGAGGACTTGTTGTACTCGTTGTTGTTGTGAGATCCGTAGAGGAATGGGTAAATGCCTGTGCTGAGCTCCAGCAAGCTCTCATCGCTGACATGTGAATGGGCCAAGGATGATCCATGCCTAGCTCCCCCAGATTTCGCTGCAGTCAACTTATGCACGGCATTAAACAGGGGGTTTTGAGGAATCCCATGGGTACGTTTGATTGGTCAGATCCAAGTAGTATGTTATTGTTATTCTCACTTCCAGTTCGGGAGGAATGTTCAAGGCTTTTGAAAGATTGCAGTCCATGTCTCGAGCAAGTCAATCGAAGTAAGGGTTAAAACATGATATCTGGTAAGCTGTGTATCTCTTTACAACGATTGAGAATGCACTGCTGTGTATGTGGTGCGGGCTTTTGAAATGTTCCATTAGAGGATATTGTAATGTAGCCTTTTGGAAAGTCTCCATTGCATGTCCCTGCCATGAGCAAATTTTGTGTGCGATAGCTTCGCTCAATCTCTAATACTACATCAGCCACGAAGGCAGGTATTTCCAAGCTGTGCGCGATTTGTTAGAATGAAATAGAAGCCCAAGATCTGCCAATTGTCCTCGAAGCATATGAACGCTCCTTCTATTCATCATCGTCATCCTCGATAATATTTCGCTTCCTGCCCCTGTTGACTGGTTCCGTAGCAACTGGTACGGGTGCTTCATCGTCGTCAAGATCTGCCTCTGCATCCGCATCGGCGTCACTGACTTCCTCTGGCGTGGACTTGGATGTCTTCTGCTTCTTCGACCGATGTTCATCTCTGTCACTTTCATCATCGAGAATCTCTTCCTCTTCCTCATCATCGTCGCCCTCTTCCAATTCTTCATCACTGGAAGCGAGAAAACCGTCATCCTTGTCGTACTCGTCTTCCCTGTTGCGGCCGCGTGGAAGGTCATCGTCAGAGTCGTAGTCAGGTCTTCTACGACGAGGCTTGGGAGCTTTACGACCAGCTCCAGGCGCTCTTCGTCCAGCACGACCTTCCAGATCATCGATATTCAAGCCACCACGGGAACCCATGCCGCCTCTAGGATGGTTTGCCTTCTCAGCAGCCGTCTCACGACGACGTTGCGCTCTCATCCGTTCCTTCTCTGCAATCTCCGCTTTCTTCTTCTGCAATTCAGGATCTTCTGTATTCGAGATGAGTTCGGGACCATTCCTATCCTCCTTTCTACCACCTCGAGTTGCGGCAGCCAAGTTCTTTTGCAGCTTCTCGAGGGCATCGTCTTGTATGTCTTTGTTGGGTCGAACAGTGTGGTGGTTCGTCATATGGCCAACCATTACCAACATTGCAGAAGCAATTGAAGGCGAGGCAAGGTAGGCGTGGGAATCGGTAACTTCTTGATATGGCTTCACATCTTTTGGAGGCGCAAGCGATTTTGTCTGTAGCTCGTAGTGCTGGTCGCCAATGGAGATCGTTGTAGTTCCATCACTCCATTTGTACAGGTTCGCATTGCTCTCGAGCTTGCCCGTAGCTGGGTTGGTGCGATAGCGTATCGTGGATGCTGACACAGCACTGGCCAGGAAGTTAGAGGATCTGGTTTCCGTGTGATGATCGAACATGGGAGGCTGGAAAGTATCAGGGTTGAAGGGGCGCGGGTCAATTCCCATGAATGACGGCATTCGTAAGACACTCAACTGAACAATGTCAATGATTGCTTTCCACAAGAAAGGAGGCACACTTACCTCTCCATCCGCTGGCTTAGGCACTGGATGTCTCCATAATGTAGTCTCCATTATCCGCGCTTCTCTGCTGTCATTGATGTCCACGTCCTCGTCCAGTTGAGGCGCCCTATCTCTACGATCTTCATCGTCTCCAGAGTCAAGCTCTCGATCGCTGAGATCTCGGACCTTATCCGCTGGCGCCTCGTCCTCGTCACCGAACAGATCGTCGTCGCCATCATCCACACCGGCGTCCATAATGTCATCCTCTGATTCTGAAGCCATGGTGGATGAAGGAGGCTGTTGAATTCAGGGGGGCTGTATTGAGCAAATCTGACTCTCAAGGCTCGAAAAGGTGTTCGTTGGCGATAATGTCGATTGACGAACGATGTTGAACAAGCTTGTGTGCGCGTGCTAATGGCCACAGGGTGAAATGCAAATTGCAGATTTGAAAGTTGCGAAGCTCGCGACAGTGCTGTACTACAATTCTGGCAGGGGTTAGGTTACAGCGGCACGCAGCCATCCATCACCCTTCACCGCTACCGCTTTCGACTTAGCCCGGTTTCTAGTCCCGCCTCGATCTCCTATTCCATTTACAAGATCCTCTGGCTCGTTCAATCTCTATTGAGTGTGGCTGCCGTCACCTGTCAACATCACTCAAATACCGTCCATCTTCGAAGTCTTTGAACCAGTTCAGGTCGACCCGGAATTCAGAAGCTGATCTGTCACCATGTCCAACTTCTTGACTGGAATGTAGGTACCTATTTACACTTCTGCTGGTACCATTATTGTTGGTTATACTTCCTAGAATGGGCTACGCATTTGTGCCTATTGTTTTCGAATTTCTGGAATTCTACCTCTTTTAGAGGGAACTTCTGCAGCTGCGCTTTGCTTTGTCTCGTGGGCCACTGGCTGTGTGATGTCCAGCAAGAGACCGAAGCTGGATGTTGGATGTCTTCACAACATCACGGGTAGCCGAGACAGTCTCGGAACGATTGCTCCCCTCTTCTTTTCGATTTCTCCAAAGTTTGGTTCAGGAGTTCTTCTGTTTGGCTGTACTCTGACTGAGCGTCATTGCAACACCGGCAGATAATGTCATATCCCTTGTACTTTGCCTAGCTTTTGTCACGTTTCTTGCCATGGACAGGCTCCTTTGCTAACATTTCTCTATAGTAGCGGTCGCTTCAGAGGTGGTGGTAAGAATGGCGGTACCAAAAGCCCTGGACCTGGAGCGCAGCCAACATCACCTACAGGCACCTCACAGAACAGCTTATCATCCACCAATCTCGCACCAAGAGTTCCACCATTGCCCAACTCACCCTCGCTATCTCAGACTCTGTCCATGAACGATTCTTCCAGTAGTCTTCCTGCCGGTGGCGATGCCCTCTCCTGCTACAACCTACCACGGCCGAAGCCACTTTGGTTGAACGACTCGTATGCCAAGCATATCGTAAAAGGCAACTTCATGACTTTGTCAGCTCGACCCAAGACAGTGGAGCAAGGCGAATGGATTGCTCACCAAGGTACGCTGTTCAAATCTGGACCCCGGATAAGCTGACTCTGTGTTAGTGGTTGAACACTACCGTAATCTCTGGAACTTTGTGCGTGTCATCCATGACAAGGATGAAGATGGAACCTCCATTTGCAACTCTCAAACCTGCCCTCGCATGTCAGCTGGAGCGTGAGTTCCGTTTCGTCCCTCCACTCATCAAATCTGACGTCCTCTAGAAACCATTCGTTCACATGGCTGAACTCTCGGAAAGAGCCAGTTGAAGTCCCCGCTCACGAATACATTTCTCTCATGCAAAGATGGATATCCGGCAAGATTGACAACACTTCCATCTTCCCAACCGACCCAGCTGGTGTCTCTTTCGCACATAACACTAGTGGCCCAGAGATCGCCTCCGCAACTTATGCATCTGGTGGCCTAAATACCCCAGGATCAAATACCCCGATTCCAGCTGGTCCAACAAGCCTCAATACCTCCCTTTCGCAACTTGCTGGCCCCGGTGACTGGATCGGAAAGAGCAGTGGATTCCCAGTCGAGTTCGTCGATGTCTGCCAAACCATCTTCCGTCAAATGTTCCGCGTCTATTCACATCTCTACTGGGCTCATTTCATCGATCCATTTTACCACCTCGGTCTGGAGAAACCCATGAACAGTTGCTTCAGTCACTTTGTTCTTACCGCTACCGAGATCGAAATGCTGAAGCCTCACGAGTTAGAGCCCATGCAACCCTTGATCGATCTTTGGGCAGCCAACGGAACCTTTCCTAAGGAGTCCAAGGCCTACGCTTGCGCCAATCTCAAGGCGGGAGAGCGTTTACTCGCCCTATCTGGTGTCAATTGAGAGAGAAGGACTTGAGCCGACACATCTTTGCTATGTTTGGTTATGGGATGCAAGAGGTTCTTGTCGATCAAAACAATGGGTTCGATTTATGATTTTGCAGAAGACAGCATGGCTTATTTCCATGCATATGAGTTATGGAATTTGATGGCATGAAATCAGCGAGGATTTCTCATGGCGGCGTTTCTGAATTTTAGGCAGCAAAGCAGCTTTATTGCAAATTTTGATTCTCATATTGACATAGAAAGACCAGCGAGTAAATGAAAGATCCCTCAAACGTCCGGCTGATCTCCGAGAAATGATGACCGTGATTCTGCCTCCCAATGCTTAAGCAGCAACCTCACTGATCTTATACTCGACCGTGACTGGCTTTCCCTCCTCAAGTACAAACCGACCACTCGCCACATAGATTTTCTTCTCGATGTCTTTCAAGGCTTCATTTCCTGTTTCAAAGAGAATATGGGTGACTGCAGTGCCGTAAGTTAATTGTGAAGCTAACATACGAAGTTCATTTGCCTCACTCACAGGCGTCCCCAAATGGCGTGGTCTTCGCAGAAGCATCTCCGGTGAGTACAGCACCAACGCCAGGCGTCACATTGATGATCCCACTATACTTGTAGCTGATGATGGCACCGCTCTTGTCCTTCAAGACGGAATTGACATCCAATCGAACATGTTGGCCAGAAGGGTCTTGTCGGATCTATATATTTCCTCATCAGCGACTAGCGACTAGAATTTAGGCCCCGAAATGGGTCTCTACGGCAGTGGCCCAGAGTGCAAGCGGAACGGCCTTGGTGGCCCTCGAGACCATTCGGAGCAGAGCCAAGAACGTTCCTCCCAGGATTGTCACCGTCAGATACCCTTGAAGGTTTTGAATTATCTTGTGTACGGAATTTGAACTGATATAAGGAAAAGAATGCCTACGAAGTCATTTCCATGAACAAAAACAGCATCAACTTTGATTGGGTAGCCTGGTTCCGACTTCAGAAAGTTGTTGGTATTCTCAGTCAAAAAGGGGACGACAAAAAGAGGGGCTCCTTTCGAGACTTCGCCGACGGTAACTGGAGCATCGATGACGATCTGTAAGATCAAAGTCAACTTGTGGATGTTCAAAGTCATTGAAATCCATGTAGGCTCAGGAGAAGATTGAAAGATCCCATTCTCAGACTCTCAACTGAATTGGATACGCTGGGTAATAAGTCACTCACATTAGCTGTGAAAGCTGGGATGAGTTTTGGGAAGTTCGACATTTTGATGATACAATGTGGCCTGATTAAGGTTGATCTGTTCTGGGATTGATGGCGTTTGGGATGCAGTGAGAGTAGGTCGGGTGTGAAGTGAAGTTACACTAGCTGGTGCAATACTGCACCACTTCAGGATGGGGCGACTTCCCTGCGTGGGCAACATGTGCCTCGTACCTCCCCCGCTTGACATGCAGCTGCATTGATCCTGAACAAATCAAAAGAGCGACACCAATCACCGAATTGGAGAATATTGACAGGGAGCCGAGAAGAGTATGGCGATATTTCAACTAACCTGTCAAGTTGTGTTGTCGAGCAGCCTTCCACCTCGGTACAGGTCCCCACGAACATGTTACCGGCATCTCTGGAACAAGGGATGAAGGGTTAAGATTTTGTATTATCTGACATGATCCTTCCGTACGCCTATGCTATATCAACATGTCAAGTGAACACGCATCACATCCATAAGCGGCAAGTACCATCAGCTCCAGCACTCACACACCATGGTTCCCTTGGATGCCAGTCAATATCCATGACACCCAGCGCGCTCTTAACCTTGTGTCCCTTGAGAACCTTAACCGGTACGATGGTAGCGTTCTCCATCATATCGCTGACAACCTTGCCATGGAATATTTGCAAGCTGCCGTCATCACTGGCATCGGCGAACAATGGGAAGCCTCCCTTGTGATACTTGACTGCTCGGATAGCTTTCGTGTGGAATCTCATAGTCTTATACGGCCGAGTTGACAAGTCCAGATCGTGCCACAGAAGTCGCCTGTCATATGAACCCACAATAAGATTATCACCGCCAGGGTGGATATCGAAGGACGATATCCATCTTGCACCAGGTTGGATAATCTTGACGAGCTCTTGCTTTTGAAGATCATAACTGCGGATTGTGCGTTGCGTAGCAACAAAGAATAGTGGTCTCGAGGGGTGAAATTGCACTGTCTGTGGGATTCCAGGTAATCGGCGGAAGGGTATTTGAGTGAGATGTTTCGAGAGCGTGTGAATTGCAACGGCACTCTTTTGAGCAGTTGGAGATACGGTTGAAAAGAAGTCACCTCTTCGGTGCCAGCTAATGACCTTGACTGTTGTTCGAACTGTGACCTTGATGAGAACTCCTTCGTCCTCGAGGCGCGATCCTGGTCGAGTCCACTTCGCAACTGGCTCTTTCCGAGCGCCATTTGCTGTGAGTGCTTGTGTTGCCTTCGAGGCATAACCAAATCCTGCGTCAAGCAATTCACGGCTGGAAGCTTCTGTCTCCGGGTCCACGATCGGTGGTACCATCAGATATATGTCTTCACCAGCAGCTGCTGAGAGAATAACCGCATCCTTTCCAGGTCGCCATCTCACGACGTTGACTGCTTCGTCGTCTCCGATCTTAGCGCTCCAGAGCTGTCGTCCTGTCAAGAGCTCCCACACGCGAACCGTGCCATCGTCTCCACCACTTGCAAGCCATATTCCAGACGGATCAATGGCCAAGCTACGTACTCTACCATCGTGACCACGGAAAAGTGTAGAGCACACAGTAGGGAATGGCTTGAGTTCCTCGGGTCTCGGCAGCTTTGGTAGCAGTGATGCAGGATCAATGTTGAGTCGGTTCTTGCGAACGCGAGGTGCCAAATACAAGTCCAATGACCGTTCAAATCGCTCTTTGATGAATTTCTCATAACCAGGAACTTTCCGTAATGAATCATAGCTTGTGGGTAAGTATTCTTTTTCTCTATCCTCGGGATCAGTTGAACTCCACTCTTTCTTCTCTGATTTTGAAGGGAGGTATTCTGGAGGTGGATTGTAACTCAGATCGTAACCTGGCGGAGGCGCTTTTGGTGCAGGAATGTTCATAACATGATCGGGCCGGGCTTGTTCATCCTGCCAGATGTCATAATGCACTTCCTCCTCCTCTTCTTCTTTCTCCTCGGGTGGCCTATACGGCAGGATCCTTCCTTCACGAATGGCCCGAACAATCTTCATGATTCTCTTGGCTTCATGCTTGGAAGGTAAGAAACGCCGTTTTGGTTCTGGTGCTGAGCTCAAAGGCATGATCTCCTCAATACCAGTAAAGTATTCGACAGTAGCCTTATGAGTTAGTAAAATAAAGTGTACAAAGCATTATAACAGACTTACAGGATATGGATCATATCCCTCTTCTGGCATCTCGTTTGTCTGAATTCGTCGAAGAATTTCCAATTCATCCTGGCTAAGGTTCAAAGGCTTTCCAGTCGCAGGATCCGTCATTCCAGTCCATCCCTTCGGCACCTCTATACTGTCCAGTAATGCATCCAGAGCTTCTCCCTTGGCTGGCCGCATAATTTTCTTGCCATTGATATCATATCCAATGTGTGGGTACGAATCATAGAAAGTCAATGGGATATTTCCGATCGTGTTGGTAGCATCTGCCGCATCAGAATCGTCTGAGTCATAGATAGGATCTATTTCCTCGTACACGTATCTTTCTCCTCCATTGGCGTCGGTGGTCACTGTATAATTGGGCGCGTCGTTGTCGTCGTCCTCAAGTATCGCTTGATTGCTGATCGTATCTTTCCTTGTGCCATTGCTTTTTACCAAAGCTGCGTTCGCACCCTCTCCTTCATCTTCTGACGGTATCTCATCGCTATCCAGGGCCTCCAATTCATCTTCGTCCACGTCCTCCTCTTCATCGCTCTCGTCTTCGTCCGCACTGTTGCCCGCCGAGTCTTCGCTTTGCGACAAGATGCCTTCTAGCAGCCCATCTCCGAATTCCGCTTCCGAATCTACATCCGAGTGCTCAGGAACATCGCGAGTCACAGCCTTGCGCTTTCTATCCCCGGTCGTGGGCGCCATGTTGTGAAATTGAAGCTTTGGAGGAATTTTCGAGATTTTGCTTGGACTTTTCCTTATCGTTGCTGTATCTTAGCGCGCCCCGCTATTTTCAGTTCATGAAGCCAAGCCTCGAGGTGTTGCCTGCCTCGTCCTCGCCGCAATTCGATGTGCTGCACAACAACTATCTTCCATGTCCGTGTTCAACAACTTCATAGCCTCTCTGAATCTTGATCCTGCTGCATTGGGGTCTACTATTGCAATGCCCTCTGCGACCGAAAATACCGTCAAGCGTCGCGCTTGCGATGAATGCCGTAAGCACCCCGCCAAATACAGTCAATGACTTACTGATAATATGTAAAGGAACACGAAAGCTAGCATGCTCTAAAGATCCCGATGGCTGTGAGCGTTGCAAAAGAGAGAAGATC
The DNA here is from genome assembly GCA_020747065.1 of Cadophora sp. MPI-SDFR-AT-0126. NCBI lineage: Eukaryota > Fungi > Ascomycota > Leotiomycetes > Helotiales > Ploettnerulaceae > Cadophora > Cadophora sp. MPI-SDFR-AT-0126. Next base: position 1,288,847 of record JAGMVK010000008.1, read on the forward strand.
ATATGCAATTATTCAGAGCAAAAGCCTATGGGTCGGCCCAGGAAGAGGCAGCACGTAGAATCCAGTGCTGACCAACAAGCCGAAGCGAACCAAACCGCCGAATCCCTAGACATAGGAATCCCTTTTGAGTCTGGATATAATGATAATTTGGCTGAGCCGTACTTTACCAGTGGATTGCCTGCTCTTGAACAGATTCCAAGTGCTATCGACCGGCCAAACACAACGCTCGAGGATGGACGTACTATATGGCATTTCGCTGGCGGCGCCACAGGTCCTCCCATTAACTTTGGAGACCTTGGCTTGGACCCGACAGAGAACTATATTCCAACCACTCAGTCGATACCTGGAATTTCGGCCAACTCGAGCGCATCCGTCACCGACAGTGACGGTTCGCCAACCCCAGCTGGGCCTTGCAGTTGTCTTGCATCAATGTATCTAGCACTGGCAGCTCTACAGCAGCTTCCCACTGAAATCGCCCCTGCTTTACTGGCTGTCCGTAGCGCGGCAAGAACGGCATCTGAGAGCATCTGGTGCCCAAAGTGTGGATCTGTGGCTTTGGACAACCCCAATCCTCCAATGGATGCTTTTCAAAACACCATGCTTCTGGGAACAATTTTACCCATTATAGCCAACGGGTATCAGAAGCTTCTGGATATGGTTGATAAAGAGACGGAGGCAGCCACGGCAGCGGGTAAGACGAAGACTTTCAAGTTTAATGACTACGGGGGTATGTGCGGGAAAACGACTACTATTGCGGACGCAATAACGTGCTTCGAGAAGACGATGTTCTTCGAAGCAGTAGAAATGCCTCCCCAACAGTGGCGTACTACCGTTCGAGCTATGCTGCGTGTTGACATATATGGTCATGAGCAACCTGGTTTCAAACACAAGGGATTGAAAGATCTAGTGTCAGAGATGGAATTCCGCCAGAAGACCCGCCACGAAATGTTGGATGCGCATCACAGGCACGGTCTGATGCCTGCTGACACTTTTCAAGGAAGGCTCTGCCCTGGAGAAAGGGTTCACACCTGTCTGGAAGTACTCAAGGTCGCGAAGTTTGCAATCGATCAACTCGTCATTGCTTAAACGTGCTTCTTTTCCATGTCTAGAGATCTAGAGATGAAATATATCCACAGAGGCCAGAGTCATCGAGGTCTGGTTAGACCCGTAAGCTTTCTAAAGTACCAACAACAAACTCCATCAACTGCCCAGCTTCCTGGTCGCTGAGATCGTCCTTAGCAAACAGACAGCGTTCTACAACCTCTCGGTACAACCTCCCGGTCTTGCTATTCAAATTCGGTACCAGGTTCTGGATAACAACTTTGTCCCGAAATCTCTCTGCCGAGTGATGAGGTTTGTAGTACGCTTGGAGGACTTTCCACAATCCAATCTCAAGCAAAATTAGACCCAGGCTATATATATCGAAACTCTTACAGTATGGCTTCTTCGACATCCCATTCAGAGAATGGGGATGGCGATGGAGGTCAGCCATAGCCGAGTTTTTGGACGCTACCGACATCTCGTCGACTCCGTCGGGCCGTGAAGAATCGAACCCCAACACGAACGGGAATGAGATATCTGGGATGCTGGCAGATATTGCAGTGGTTTGCTTAGCAGAGGCTGAGAAGGCGGAGGGGAAGAACAAGATGTTGGAGCTGCAAAGATTCTTGTGGAGCCAGTCGAGCGAGTGGAAAGACCAGAGCGCAACAGCTAATTTATGAGCCAGCTTGAATCGGTCGCCGAGATCGGGGGTTCTCATGTCGTTACTCTGTATCAGGACATTGAGGTTCGAAGACGACCCTTGTGGCGCTTTGTATACCAGACCGTAGCGACTGCTTGAGATCTCGTCGGTATATCCAAGGCAGTCAAGTGTGTTCAGATCTGGATGTCTATCTGAAGAACTATGTATCATCCTGGCAAGATCATCGATTCTCCGGACGTGATTTAAGCGAGAATCCATGTCGTCCTTGTCATATTGGATCCATTCCACGACAACATCTTCCATACCAGCCCCTGCTGGATTTTGGTAGGATCCATGGCATCGGCTAAGATCGCTGTCCAAGGACTTATTGATGGAAAGATTCGTCCTCTGTATCTTAAGCGCGTATGTTTGTTTGAACTTTGTCGTGGGCGTAGCGTCCAAATTAATTCGCAATTGCTTCAGGCTAGCAGAGGCGTTTAGTTGTGGATATGTAGTGCTGGCCGCCATCTCGAGGGTTTTCAATTTTTCCAGATCCCTGTGAGCACTTTGCAGCAATTCGTTTGTCCAAGTGCGATGGAGTGTTGCGAGTCGTCCTGGAGGGAATAACTGTTCCAGTCCATCGTTGTAATCTTTCAGGTCTCGTAAAAGCAACGTGAACTTTGGATTGTTTTCCGGTCAGTGACGCCTTCTTCAACTGTATCAAGTAGCATTTGGAAGTCTCAAGAGTGGTCTGATATTTTCTTGGAAATACAAGCCCACGGGTCTCTACTGAGAGAATATGACAGAAGAGAATCAGAAAACAAGATGAGGAGACATAAACAACACACACCTTCTCCTTATCAGCAATAACCCACTTCGCTCTCAACTGCAACTCATTCCTCAACCGTCCAGCCACCTTCCCACCTCCACTTCCACTCGCACTCCCACTCCCACCAATCTTCTCCATCTCGCCCCCCTCAATCCTCTCCTCCTTCATCCCATACCTCTCCTTCAACTTCCTAAAATCCGTAATCGTCCTATGCAACTCCGTCAGGATCTCCACCGCCAACCCTCTCAACCGCCCATTGCCCATCTCACTCTCCTTCTGCAGGTGCGCTTCCAGCTTTCCCTCAATGACACCCCATTCTCGACCCCAGACCAGCAACCGCATCTCCTCGATGCGGATCTTGCAGACGAGACGCTCGCTATCGCGGCCCAGGTTGCTTGCTGATGTGAAGAAGGCGTAGGCTTTGACGCAGCCATCGAAAATTTGCCCGAGGATGCCGACAGTGCTAACGATTCCTACTACGGTGGCGGCTAATTCGGCCATGGTCTTCGAGTTGCGGAGATGACCTGGAAGCGGTGGTATGAGGATGCTTAGAGAAGCAAGTCAAATTGCCCTCTTCTTTGGCGCGCGGGGTATGAAGGTTGACTGAACCAGGAAAATTAAAGAGAGATGTGAAACTTGTATGAAAGTCTACATATATCATGAAATGAATCGAAGGCAAAGCAAGCATAACCAAAATAATTTCATGATTTGATATCTGTTGAAATCACGGCTCTCAAGCTCAAAAGTGGTTGGTGGCTGGTGGCACTGGATATTTTCCTTGCCGCTTACGGGGATCAGCTTCCACAGCTCGGCTTGGCGATGTCTACCCCTCAATCGTTGGTTGAACTACAAGGTGGCTTATTCAAGGTTTTGAGGTTCCGTTGATGGCTGACGCTTTGTTTTGTCTCAACCACTAAGCATGGAATCTGGGGTAGGGCAGTTCATGTTCAGAAAGACTGCATTTACGACCAGTCAGTCGTGAAAGAAGATGTCCTAAATGCCAATGAAATGGCTCAGAGCTTTTCGAATCCCATCCGTAACACGGAGCGTACTGGTGACGGGTAAGCTCATGGGGTCCATTGTTTCAAGCATGAGCATTCCTTTTTTTCACATTTACATTCCGAGAGATCGCTGCTATGCTCGTAAGGAGGCCGCCTACCTCTGATGTCTTTCCCGCGTAAGTAAAAAATCATGAAACTTTGAATCCCTCGCCAATATGAACTCCTCCCAATGCAGGGCAACACCCATTTTACGTATTTCCTGAAGCCTTCTGAGGACCCTCTTCCCCACATTCGTCGTTCATGCCACAGTCATGACACCCTCCGTCTAGTACACCTTCTTCTTCTCGTCGATGCTGTATTTGCCAGGTCCGCTGTTGACGAGTAGGAGGAGGCCTCCGACGATGGAGAGAATCTGGAAGAAATCGTACTTGGCGAAATCCTTGTGGGGGTGGTGCTCGTGAAGCTGTAAAACAGTCAGTAAATAAGTCCAGAATGCGGAAGAATAACTCATACAGTCCAGAAGTTGTTAACCAAGAGGTTGAAGACACTGAGGATAACAACAAGCATGATAGCGCTGAACTTGGCCTTGAATCCAACAACAACCATAACGCAAGCCACAAATCCCAACAGGGCGACAATGACTCTCCAGATGCTCCAAGTACCGCTGAAAACGAACCCAACGAAAAGGAAAATCAAGAGAACTCGGCCAGCAAGTTGGAAGTACATCTTGCGATCCTTCTCATCGATTTCTGGGAGACCTGCAAACGCCTTGGACTTGCGCACCCATGAGTCGGAGAGGACCATAAGGAGACCGCCCATAACGGACAAGTTGCGCAGGAAGAAGTTCAGGTCGAAAATGAGTCCATATCCAAGCGCTTGTGTGATGACAACTCCAATGAGACCTCCAACAGCGTAATCAGAATATTTTCGGGCAATGACCAGTGACGAGCAGGAAACCATGGCAATGACATTGATCATGAGAAATAGGTGGGTAAGGCCGTATGGTACTTTTGAGCGCAATCGTTAGCATAGCTTTATGGATATGTGGTCTAACATACTGTGTCTGTAGTCGTGTAGGTACAGCAATTGGTCGGACCATTGTGTAATAATCCGGAGCGCATCCTCCAAGAACGTAACTACAATCAGGAATCGCCCAATCGCTGGCAAATATCTGCAAGATATAACATTAGCATAAATAATGCTGGAAGCAGGAAGCGCAATGCCACATAGGCTCCGAGGAAGCCTCCATGGCGGGGTCTCGTGGGCGTCTGAGGAGAAACGTACGGCTTTATAGGATCACTCAAGGTGTCCAGAAAATCCTCAATCTTGCCAGTCTGCTCCCGAATTGCATCAAGTGGACTTGGGTCATTCATAGCATCCCCTCTGCTTGGCCCTCCAAACGTGTTCTGGCCTCCGCCCAGGTTATAGCCCGCAGTTCCTCGAATTTGTGCCATTGTCTCAGTCCGGCTGGAAGTGCACCTCTTCACTCGATGTAAGATCCAGTCGTAGGAGAATAGAGTGTTAGCTTGGTAGAAGAAAGAAGAGATGAGGTTGAGGTGGAGATGCGAGGAGGTGGTGGAAGGTCGTTTAAAGTTAAGCTCTGAGGGTTGCCGAGAGCAGCAAACTGGCCTCTTCTTGGGCTGGCGCTGTGGCACACGCTGGAGAACAATGCCGCAACGCCAAGCTTTCTTTGTCGAGGACCGTGAATCCTCGCTGGCCTATTAATACCGGATACAGGTAAGGGTGAGAGTGAGAATGAGAGTAAGATTGAGGCTGCTGATATAATATTGCACTGCAAATACACTGCAAGCAAGACTTATTTATTCTACGTGTGAATCGCCTCCACCACGCAACTTGGAGCATCATTGTTGATTACAAGCTAAGAAGGTATTTACTAAGTGATTTGAGTTGCAAACTGTTCCTTCTGCTTGTACTACAGCTCTTGAAATATGCTCCAGCTTCAAGCACGGTAGGTTTTTGGGCGTCAAAATCATTCTAAAGCACGGATTTGTTTTGAGTTCAAACATGAATTATTGAGAATTCGCTCTGTGTCATGCACGCTCTTCACATGGGCATCAGCAAAGGCTCCGTATTGTGAACAGTCAAGTTGGGTTTCCAGACCTCGGCTAAGTCGAATAGTGTACGACTATGCAGCCAAGTTTGCTTCTTCCTAGCTATTGAGCCCTTGACTCCATTGTGTTCCAAGTCATGACTTGATGTCCATACCTTGCTAAGTAATTGATCTCACTTTAACGCCGTGAGCCACCACTCATGAAGCCTTCAACAATTCAGATTCCTAACTAAAATTGCTGAGATCCAACGGCACACTGCTACCACGTCCAGCACGGTACCTCTTGGGTCCTCCAACAAAATCCCTTGGTTTCGGCAGCATGTTTTCATCTTGAAATTTCCATCTTGGATCGTTGATGAATATTCTTCTGGCAGGCTCCGAATTTCGATGCGGGTTGGGGTTCTTCGGTAGCCCTCCATTCGAAGATAGTGTGTAGGAGCTTGGATCCACTGGTCTCATAGGCTGTGGAGCTGGTCTCGAGCTCGGAGGTGGAGGTGCTGAGTTTGGAGGGGGTGGTGCGGATAAAGAGGGCGAAGGCGAATGATATGACTGACTTGGAGATGGTCCATTTGAAGGAGGTGGGGGTGGGGGAGGAGCAGCTGCCGGGGAAGCCTTCAAAGAATAGTTAGCAAGATCCCCGAGCGCATTCGAAGACGCTCAGATACTAGCTGAGTGAATAAAGACCCAGAAGTATTTGGCAACGTTTCTTTAAAATATGAAATTATCTTACTTGTCCAGCAGCACGAATAGCTGCTTGCATGGCAAGACTTTGGCTAGCTCCATTGGTAGAAGGAGGCGAGGTAGGCGGTGGTGGAGGCTGTGAACGACTTGGTCCATTCATTGGTGGCCTTGGAGCACTGGCTTGTGGTAAAGGCGGAGGGGGAGGAGCATTCGAGGATGGCAAAGGAGGGGGAGGTGGTGCGCTTGAAGTTGGTAGAGGTGGCGGTGGGGGAGCATTTGAAGATGGTGGAGGAGGCGGACGAGGAGCGACTGCTGAAGGTGGTGGGGGAGCTGATGAGGGTGGCTGCTGAAGACTTGAAGGTTTGCGTGACGTTGGAGGAGGAATCGGAGGTTTCTTCCCAATTGGTGGAGGAGGGCCTCGCATCGAAGCTGATGAATTGGGTCTCGGTGCCCCAGATACACCTGTTTTCCGGAGATTTGCAATAGAAGGCGTAAAAGCAAGAGGTCTCGCAGGGCCGTTTTGACTGCCAGGTAGTGGAGGCGCTGCGGTTGGAGGTGGGGGGGCAGACATTGTGGGCGGCTTTGGAGCAGAACTTCGTGATGATTCTGGATCTGATGTGTATGAAGAATCACGGTTGGCTACAACAAAGTAAGCATGAATTGATATACGGAAGAAGGCTTCTCACCCCCCGTATCAACCCCTCCACCTCGTTTCTTCAACTTCGGCATGCCTCCAGCGAACAGCCCTCCCAATTGTGGCGGCTGCTCCATTCCAGTTGTCCCACTTGATTCCCTACTGCTCTGATCACTGTTACTTCGTGCTCTGTTTCCTCCCCCAGGCGGCTTTAGCATTCCCGGCACAGGCGGCGCTCCTGCTAATGGTGATGGTCCAGAGCCTCCTCCAGAGACTTTCCCAACTATCGGTGCGGATCGATCATTCGTGACGGCCTTTTTGAGTTGTTTCCCTTTCGATATGTCTGATAGTAAAGCTCCCTATTGATAAGTTAGCATGTAGCAATGACTCGTTGAAAGCTCATGGAGTGAAATGAGCATTGCTGCAACTGGTGGGGGCTTCACCCTGTTCCCTGGTGGCGGCCTCGAGGGCAGATTTCCTGGCGGGGGAGGACTGGGAAGTAAGTCAGTAAATGAATGTCCGTCAAATGGGGCCATAAAACATTGAGGGCATACGGTGGTGGAGGTCCTCCGCCCATAGCTGCAGAAACATTGTTAGTCGATGCTTGTGTCTGGTCTGGAAGCTGGACTTACGAGGGGGAGGTGGAGGAGGCTATTGAAATGGTCAGCATTTGAGTTTATCAAATTCGCTTCTTCTGATTCTAACTTACAGGAGGAGGAGGCATATCTGCAGCGTGTTGTGTCCAAGAAGCACAGAGTTGAAGTGCAGCGCTTTATGAAGACATCTAAGAAGTATTTGGAACAAGCAGACGTGCAGTTTTGGGCAGATCCAGTCAACACAGGACAATCACGACGATAGAATGATTGCGGGTAGGAGATGTGGATGTTAGGCAGTAGAGTTTGGTAGAAGCTCCTTTGACATATTCAATAATGTCCAGGCCGGCGTGAGCCTCCAGCGGCTGGATCGTCGTCACGTCGAGGCGCAGGGCAGGGTGATGGAAGTGGGCCTATGCAGTTTATGTAAGCGACCAGCAGGGGAAGAGGAAGGTACAGGGTACTACCGGCAGGGATAGGGCGTGCTTGTGAATTGCCGGGTCGAACAAGTTCAACTCCAACTCCAACTTCAACTTCAACATCAAGCCGGGAGGACAAGAGAGAAAGAGGGAGAGGAATTGAGCCGAATTGAACAATCGAACCTCCATCAACCATGTCCGGACGAGCCTTCCGCCCCCGAGCAGATGTATGCCATCTATGCGAATTTATAACTGGCCGCCAATCACGTCCATCACCATTACTTCGCCAGTCACTCCGAAAGTCGACACCTTCTTCGCGCGCCTTTTCAACAGGTCGAGCGCTACTCCAGAAATCGCAGAATGCTCAGCTAAAGCCTATAGCTGCTAAGGCCTCGCCAGCTTCGATAGCGACAGCCGGCGACTATACGGAGGCACAATTGGAGACGAGACTGCAATATGTGAAGGCAACCTGCAACAAACTGCTCATGCAGGAAAGCATTCCGACTGAAAATGAGACTATCATTGTGCTGGATGCATGCAAATCTACGGCCAATCTACTCGTCTTGGATCAGCAAAATTCGAACAAAAGGGATGGTGCTGCTTCTGCTCTTCTCTCTTTAGACGAGTCCAGCGCAAAGAAGATTCCTGTTCACAAGCTTCCTCCAAAATTACAGCGACTAGTGGACCAATTGTCAAGTCTTGCGTACTCGATTGTCAAATTTCCGCCGGTCTTCATCTCACCTGAAGTTTTGAACCTCTATGTCTCAATCCAATCCATTCTAGGCAAACCAGAAACTTTCCCCGAAGTCTTCAGATTATACGCCAATAAGCCATTCCCGAAAGAGGGTTCAGACCCAATCACTTACTCCAAGCCCAATCCCAACAAGTCAGCAAATGCCATTCCACTTCAAGTTGCGGATCAAGCATTACAGGCAGCAATAGATGCAAAGCAGTTAGTCGTAGCTATGGAAATTATCGAGACCTCATATACAACAAAAGCAGCGCATCGCGCCAAGTTTATCCGGAAGGGTCTCCTCCCAGCTACTGGTCTTGCTGTAGCACCTATCGCAGCATACACAGTTGCTTCACAGCTCGCCATTCTCCAGACGACCATGGATACGGCCATGGCGACTAATGTTGCCTTCGCGGGAATATTAGCGTATGTTGGCTTCACTGCCACCGTCGGAGTTGTAGCGGTCACGACGGCAAATGACCAAATGGATCGTGTTACTTGGGCTCAAGGTGTGCCACTAAGACAACGGTGGATTCGTGAAGAGGAGCGGTCTGCTATTGATAAAATTGCGGGAGCTTGGGGCTTTCGAGAAGTGTGGAGGCGAGGAGAAGAAGAGGGTGAAGATTGGGACGCTTTACGCGAATGGATTGGTCGGAAATCTATGATGTTGGATCGGGTGGAGCTTATGGAAGGAATGGAGTAGGTGACGGGCGTAGCTGCTCTAATTGAATTGGCACTGGCGAAAGTAGGTCATCTGTCACCACTGGTTCCCGTCGACGGCTCCTTCCACCAATGCCTATATCCATTCAGACTTTTTTTTTTTCACTCAAGCCCATTTATTCATTCGTTGCACGAGTGCGTTCCGAGACAAGTTGCAAATATTCTTTCTTGATATCGCTTTCTCTTGAGGTACACCAGACCATCGGGAATACTCTAAGTATCACGACTATCGCCATCAAGTATCTCATACCGCCCCGGACAATTATTGCATGGAGCTCCTTGTCCTTGCTATCATTTTGAATCACTTTTTAGTCTCTTCTAGATTCTCAAGTCCCCATCACCAAACAAACTTCAATTATACTCACAAAATGGATTTTGAGGACTCTGTAAACGCAGGAGTCGACACTGACAGTGGCTACTGTTATAGATATGCCAAATTCATGCACGGTCTATCACATTCCGAAGCAGATATGGTATTCTGGTTCCTCTTTTTCTTCCAGATCATCTGCTTGGTTATCATCGTCCAATTATATGACTCGGTACAAGAGAAATACACGTAAGAACTTCTCCACACCTCCACAGTGCTGCCATCCACTACAGGTCTTATACAACAGTAAGAGTACTGAAACTTCATAGAGATATCAAAAGTGCCGAAAAAGAGTCGCAAAATGCAAAACGGCTAGAAGATATGAAGCAGGAGGTCCGGAGGATCTCGAAACGCTGTTTGGCAAAGACATCCTGCCTGTTCGTCCTTCTGGTCTTCTCAACCATCATGCAAGTCTTCGCGGCACATGCCATTCTGTTCTGCCACAAGGAGTCTTTGATGCACCTGTACTTCCCTGTTTGGACGGTCTTTGCCATTGGTATCACTTTTGCGACACTCGGATGCTGTGTGACGCAGGTGTATGCCTTGAAGACCATGAAGCTTCCTCCCTTTGGAGTCGCCCTTGGTATGGCTCCAGGTTTGATTGATTCTTTTGAAAAGTTGGAACTGACTGATTATCAGGGACACCTGTGTTGGTTGTCAGTGCTGTCACACATTTGGTGTGGAATAGCATTACTGGACACAAGAAACTGAACCAGGAGGTTGAAGATGGATTTCAACCAGCTCTGAGCCGAAGGTAAGATTTGCTCTCCCTATCTATGCTCGGAGCCAGGTCTAACATTATTGGCATCTCAGTACTACAGTGGCTCGACCTAGAGGTATTACGTCTCAAGAAGGCCTCAATAATTCATCTGTCTCATTAGCACATGGACCTGTCATCCAGATCTGGACGGGTGACGAGCCAATTCCAGCTGGAGCAAATGCAATCGGATCAACTTCCCAAGGCTACTTAATTATCGAGCATGTCCATCTTTCTTCATCACCAAGCAGCGAGTCTTCTAGAAGCTCTGTCACAGAAAGATCAACTGCCTCGTGCAGACGAGATGGAAGCACGTCTCCGCCTGAAGCTCCCCGTCAAAATGGTGTGATTCCAACACGTACAATCAAATTCGAGGAGCCATGCTGTCCTGGGATTTGAAGTTCCAGATTGTTAGCTGGAAATCGAAAGCTGGTGCTATGATTCTTTATTTGCTGCTCTACATGCTGCTCAAGCAAATTGCTCGGCTGGAGGGGCTTTTCTTCGTGTGTCGTGTATTCATACATGAGAGGGGGCATCATATCGCTCTACCAGCCTTTCCAACCTGGATAATCTCGCCTGTTCGTTGCTCATCGCTTCTCAGAACGGGCCAAGAGCTACCATCCGCCTTGACAAAGGTCACCTCCAGCTTCGTGCCCATGATCTTGAACGTCGAGGCCGCGGTATCGATTGGTCCGAAGAGAGGGACGGTAGTACTGTAACGTTTTGGAGGGGTATCGGTTGTGATGAGGTTGAGCGAGACTTCGTTTGACAGGAACTCAACCTTAGCGGTCTCTTTGTTGATCTTCTTCAGGAAGAAGGACGCGATTACTGTAGTTGCCGTTTGGTAGAAGTCATGTCTGTAATAGCTTCCATCAGCATTCTCTCCCAACTGAAATATTCTGCAAGTGAACCCACCTAACCGTCTCCAAGACCTCCTCACCCGTAGCATTTCCTCCCTTCTTCTTGCCACTTCCCACAAACATATGTCGATCCTTCGTCTGGCATCCCTCAATCTTCATAAATTCATCGAACTCTAGAACCCTCCGCTTACAGCACGTATATCCCTTACTCCCCTCATGAAAAATCGGCGCACCAGGATGGAAAACACATTTCTCGCCCGTTCTCTCTCCACCCTCATATTGAACTCCACACGCCTTCCGCCTACATATCTTGCCGTTCGGAATCTCCAAGCTGGGTTCGTCGTCCTCGGACTCTGGTGGGGGTGGTAGCGGGGTAGAGGGGGCCTGAGGAGCTGGAGCTGCGACTGGGGCGCGAGGAGGTGCTGGCGCGGAGGCAGGAGGTTGAGAGATGGCCGGGGAGGTTTCCAGAGCTTCGCCTTGCTTCTTTTCGATTGTAGGTGGGAGGTCGGTCGTGCTGTGCTTGCCGGTTGTGCAGGGAGGGATGGAGAGGAACTCGTCGAAGGTTAGGACGCGGGGCTTGCAGCATTTCCAGCCTGGTGTTACTCTATTAGTCTCTATTTCGGTGCTTGTTTGAGATTTTGAGATTTTGGAGAAGAGATTGAAGTGTCGCAACCCGTGTCGAACTCACCTTTCTGTCCCTCGTGGAAGATCGGGGGTCCAGGGTGGTAATTGCACTCTTCCTCTGGATCCGTAAACATCTTCCCACACGACTGGTGAACGCATTTTTGCGCCATGTTGAGCTGTAGTGCCTTCGATTAGTGCTAAACCTCAGGAAATCGGAGTGCAATCTTGAGTCTCTACTGTGTTTTGGTGTTTGTAGATTTTGTCGAAGTGGCATGGAACAAAATGGAACTGTCAAACGCGGTGAGCACAAGCGACAGGGGAGGTCGGGCTGCACGTCACCCCGCCATAGCATCCTCAGGGGATTTCCTTTTGCTTTCATTCCAATTGGCTCTTTCACATGGAACATAAAATTGGATCACATTTATTCTTCCCGATATTTTAAGATCTTGTTCCATTCTTTTCTGATGCGTCCCTCAATCCGGCACCTTCAACATGCCTGTCGCATCACACTCTTCACACGCATGAACTGCTCACTCTGCACGAACGCAAAGCAGACTCTCTCTAATGTCTGGGACATCCGGCCATTTTACTATACGGAAATCGATGTCATGAAGCCGGAGGAGAGGAGGTGGAGGGATCTGTATGAGTTTGATACTCCCGTGGTACGTGTTGCTCGTTCTCCAAAATGAAAGGCTCGAAGTGAGCACATTGCGATGAGTGTTATTGATGTTGGCGTAGGTCCACATCAGTAGCTCTAAAATGGGAGAGGAAGATCCCAGAAAGTCAGCGAAAGCAATCAAGCTGATGCATCGCTTTACGGCGGATGAAATTAAGGCAAAAATGGATGTTGCCGAAGCGAGGAATGGGAACGATGTTGACTGAAGAGAGGGAGAGTCCAAGTTAGAGAAGGGATCTACGAGACAATGAAGCCAAGCAGAATCTCTTCGAGGCGATCAAAGTTTCATGAGAAGTGACGGACTGAAGTGGCTGTGAGTTGGCTGGAATACGTCCCAGTAACGGAAATGATGCAAATTTACAAACGTATATAACGCTACATGAAGTAAGCTTTACCTGGAATGTATAAACAGAGCACTGCGAATTTCGTTCGCTAGTATTGCCAAGATTTCTGTCCTTTCTCCTTTTCTCTTATCCCGGAGTAAATTAATATTCACTGTCATTGACAAACCTTGTTATGATTTTTTCAATGTAAAGAAATCAAAACCTGATGTCACGATTCTATACTATTTGTCACTCCAATCCACGTTAAAGATTAGAGGATTATGAGATTGGTAGTTTCCTTTGAGTCCAATCTGCCGAGTTTTGGTTCTGTAATACTTGGGGAAAAATTGTTGTTGTTTTGAACCCCCTTTTCACGGACGCGAGATTACGTGCTTCGAGATGGGAGCCAACTTCAACATTTCGACCCATGCTTAGACTTAGAGTGCTGTAATCGCTATTCCACAAGAATACGAAGCTCCAACTCTTCTGTTCTACCACCGTTTATCGTCGATGTCACATAGAATAGCTTCCCAGAAGCTCTCAGTACATGTTATGTGGCTCACACGTTCGAGCCATTCAATTAATCGCTTCCACTTCTATATCCACTATCCACAAGCAACCGCAGTATTCAATCCTCTGATCTACTTCCCATACGGCCCCGTCAGCTTCGGCGCCGCTCCCAGTCCCTTCGCCGTGTACAACGATGCGGTGACACTCGCCTGCAAGATCAAAACATCCGTTGCCACGCTAATCATATCAAAACCCATCTCCGCATACCCCCTACTCTGCTCTCCACTCGTACAAAAAATGCCCGCCTTCTTCCCTGCCTTCTTACTCGCCTCCAAAATCTTCCTAATAGCCTCATGCAACTCCTCATGCATAACGCCATCCACGATCGGGTGCCCGATATTGTTCCCTAGATCGAACGGCCCGATGAACAGCACGTCGATGCCGGGTACGGCGGCGATGGCATCGACAGCGAGGAGGGCTTCTTTGGTCTCGATTTGGACCATGATGATTGTCGCGTCGTTGGATTGCTGCAGGTAGTCTGTTGAGGTGAGGGAGGGGGAGAAACGGGAGTGGGGGAAGGGGGAGCCGAAACCGCGTTGGCCGGTGGGTGGGAACTTGGAGCTGGTGACGAGCTTCTGCGCATCTTCTACGGTGTAGAGGAGCGGGACTAGGATGCCGTGCGCACCGGAGTCGAGAGCGCCTGTTTTTGTGTCAGAGGCGGATTGAGTGATGCGACGGAAACCTTACGCTTTACCATGAATCCTTGATTGTCAGGGATTCGAACGATTGGACTTACTCCACACGCTGCTATAGCTGGGACAGCCTCGTGCATGGCGGCATCTGAAGAGTATTAGATCAGAATATGTGTAGTACGAAAGCATGTTGTTTTGACAAGGGCTGAGGCAAGATTTTTCACTTGGCTGCCACGGATATACCGTCCAGGGTCTCACAAAATCGACCCTTCCCAATAAATTGGGGCAGAAAGGAACTCCAGGGTAGACAAAGAGCAAAGTCTGCGGAAGGAAGTCCAAGATAATGAGAGAGCAAATGCGTGTCGTGGTTGCAACAGCAAGCACAATCAAAACACTTCAGAACAGTCATACCATCCATGTTTCCATGTTCACCTAAACACTGATTAGCATAAGTCCACTTTCAACCTCAAGTCACAAAATTGCAAACTCACAATCAACGACCACCCAATCAACACCTGTGCTCGCAAGAGTCCTTGAGACATTGCTGCCCGGAATCATCTGCCTATAGATTTTCATCATACGTCAGAAAAGAATTCTCCGATCAACTCGTAGAGCCTAGACTTCTATAAACAGATGACTTGCCAGCATCCCATACTTGGCTCCTTCCCCTCATCAAACGCCACCTTTAATCGATTCGCTTTCTGCATGGTAGTCGCCATCGTGAGATGTCTCTGGTGCTTTGAAGCTCTATTTCTAAGCCGATATTGCAACGAAGGGTATCTAGGAGAACGAAGATCAAGAGAGGCTCTTGTAATGTAATTTCTGGCGAATCTGAAAAGTGATAGAGGTAAGAATGAAAAAGAATGCATGGTTTGAGGTCATACTGAGAGTTCAGTTGCCGTTACCGATACCCCACACTTACTAGCTCCCCTAAATCTCACGCCAGCGCCAAAGATGGGGTGAAGCTTTTAGGAGGCGTCAGGGCAATGCAAGATCTTATTGTAATCACGTGGGTGAGGGGTCGATGAGGGGTTGCTAGGTGATCTTTTTGGCTCTGGCTTGCTTTGTCTTGCGTTGCGTCATTTCGTCTTAGGGTTAGAATTGAAGGACAAATGCGCTTCGCCAGTACAGCATTTGAGTTTGGCTTTGACACTTGATTTGAGTTTTCTGGTTGCTATTTCAGAGCAGAACTCGTGGCTGGAAGTTCTTACTGCTTGAGCGTTGAGCAATGACGCTTTTCTAGGTGTTGGCTGATGTTGAGGTTGCGCGTGGCACGTTATATGAAGTACAGCGTGCTTGGATTGCTCCAAGTTCGAAGCCTTAACTTCAGTCATAGAATTGATGGAGTTGATAGGTTGAATTGTGAGAACCAGTATTAACAGTAGTATCTCTGAGAATGGTAGCTCTTTATCGGGTAATTCTGTCCATGGCGTAAATTTCCTCATTCGGAACAGCCAATGGGCTTGTGTAACCAGCGGTGAGGCTTCCGACTCGCAATTTTTCCAGCATTCAGCCACAGCAAGGAACAAGCCTGATATCCTCGTGGTGGCTCTCCATAGTCTCGAACTTTCTCCACAGTCCGGGGAATCCAGAATGCCCTCTTTGCTGCAGCTTCCCCAGTAACCATGGGCCAGAGCGCTGCAACCTATCACAATGGAATCTTGAGCAAATGCCTCCCAAGCTGATGATAACCTGATCTTAGAATAATACCATGCCAGTGTAATGGGATTGCCAATTGGATAAATGCGGATAAATACTTCATTTCCCCTCATTACGAGTACCGAGTCCTGTGGTACTGCATCCAACTGCATGTTTACCTCCAGACTGCACTACGTTACAGCTGTCCACACAACTCGCCTGCGGAAGCACCTCCTGCATAGCGCAAGCGCTGTGCACGACCAGTTCGCTGATAACTGGAGGCTCATGTTGCTCGAATACATTGGGCTAGAGGCAGAGACAGTATTATTCGGAAAGCCGTGAGTAATAGTTACCAAAGATTCGCAAAATTATGTTCGTATTCAGGTGCCAGTTGTCTCTTGCAGTCGAAGAGACTGCCTCTTTTCCGACCTTCCGTTCAGAAGAAGGAAGTATGTTCGGATGATGGAGAAAAATCAGTTGTTGCGAAGTTCGCTGGCTTGCTTTGGACGAAATAGGCCCATAAGCCTCGAAATCCAGAAGTGAGAGTAGGAGCGGTGTGATGTAGGATTTCGATTTGCAAGACAACAAACAGCCCAGCTCTCCAACTTGCAGCGCTCCACAAATGAGAATGCAAGCCGGTGTTCCTGCCGATGAACTTCGCCCTGCAACCCGAACCGGTCTTGTAACTCGAACTTCTCCACACGGATTTCGGACACATGCGGCCACGCAGCCAACCCCCACGCTATAAGCCCGCTGGCGGCCTTGAAAACCCTGAAAAAGTGCAGGGCAGAAGCCACAACAAGGGACCCTGGCTGGCCGCGATCCACGAGACTTGATCGGTGACGGGGACGCAGCGACCAGACCGTCCCACGGCTTTGGGAGGCGGGAAAGACTGGCGGGGCCATCTCGCGCGAGATCCACGACAGGAGTGTTGAACAAGGTGATGAGGGGCTTCCCAAAGCCCAGTTGTTCATCCATAAGATCGTGAAGCAACAAAAATATAGTATAGATGCCTAATCGAAATTCTGTTGAACAAACATGTGTCTGCCGACGCCGATATCGAAGCAATTAATCAATCACAATGCATGCACTCATCCCACGCTTGAAAATCACTTGCTTGCTTGCTTCGGTGCATTTCCAGTCGAGGGGGTGGCGAACGGGCGAATAAGGAACAGGATGAAAATGTTGAAAAACCTCAAGATGATCTCGGTCCGGGGAAGCCTTTGATCTTTCCCCCGTTTCAAAAGGGGGAAGGAAACCAGCCTCGAAAGAAAGAAGATGCACCTGGGCTGAGCCATGATGGGCATCGAAGTCAGAGAGGGGCATGGATGGAATGTCACTGACAGACCACGGAGAATTTTCAACGCGGCCAATACTACTTGTACAATCGGCTTTGCTGACATCATTATGTCCGTTCAAGTCCTTTATTCGATGCCCAACTTTCTACGGCCGACTCGTAAACCTTCTCAGAGCAACCAAGATTTTCTGTTACACCTCTTCCACATCTGAGCCTCCCTATTATTCTTACAGTGACTTCAACCCAGTTTTAGATCTTAGACCCACCGGCCGGGTCAATTGTCTCTTCACGCATTACCAGAATCCACATGGAGCCATACATTCAAATACTCATGTACTCGTTGCCCCTGTCTTTTCATGCCAGTTAACCCAGGTGCCACACCGGCTATTGATCCAAGCGGCCGTTTTGACTTCGCTCTTTGCCGGCTATTGACTAGATGACCATCTCCATCTCTCCCCCACTCCACTTCCCGTATTCCCGATGCCATCACGACCACACCTTGCCTTCCTTCTCTGCCCTGAGGATTCTTCCTGCTTCCCCGGCCGTCTCATCTGGCAAAAAGGAAACAAGCGGCAATTTTTCATCTGGAAATGACGCTCTCTTCGGCTTAGTAGTTAGTTACTCCTGGCTGTTAGTGTGGGGCAGCCATGGCTCGCTCGCTCCCTCGCATGGTCCTCTTCGCTGCTCTGGGTTTCTGGCTCTGTGCAACGATGGCCGGCCTGACGTTGGGAAATAATCCTTGGGCTGGACTGGACAGAGCCGGCGTTCATAAGAAGGCTCAGTGACCCCATCATCATGGGTGAGTGAGTGGTTCTCCCTTGTATTTGCCTCAGTTTCTGCTTGACTTGCTGCAGCTTTACAAAACTATCTGTCTTGATTCTTCGACTCTCAACTTTCAACTTCTAGTCATTGAATGCTATACCCCTTACGTCAACCTGACTTACTGACTGGTCGCTCCTCCTCGATTCTTTGTCCCAACTTACATTAGAGTGATAACCTCTGTCGCGTGCCATTCGCTCTTCCTCGTACAGGCCTCCATATACAGTCCATACTGTCTACAACTTCTCAGAATGCTTTCCTACGAGAATAGACCGGCCATGGCTCAACCAACACCCCCCACCGCCGATCACATATCCATGCCTGCCTCTTCAAACAACGCTCTTACCAATGGCACACGGTCAAATAATACCAGCCAACCCAAGACCGAACACAGTCACATCTGGTTGATCACTGGACCAGCAGGATGTGGAAAGAGTACCGTAGCACAATTCCTGGCCAAGAGCATGAATCTACCCTTCATTGAAGGCGATGAGGTACTTATTCTTCTTTACTTTTGCTTTCGACTACTATCACCCCTCCACTCTTGCCGCAAACTTTTGACTAACTATATTACCCACAGTTCCACCCCCAGTCCAACGTCGACAAGATGTCCAAAGGAATTCCTCTTACCGACGCTGATCGCTGGGACTGGCTCACACGACTTCGTGAAGAAGCCGTCAACCAGATCTCTTCCGGCTCGCAAGGCGTCGTCCTCACCTGCTCGGCCCTCAAGCGCAAATACCGCGACGTCATCCGAGTTGCAGGTTTCTACTCGCAAGGAGCACGCGTACACTTCGTATACCTACATGCGCCGGAAGAAGTGCTCGCTGCGCGGGTCGGTGCTAGAGCAGGCCACTTCATGGGCGCGAATATGGTGCATAGCCAGTTCAGCATATTGGAGGCTCCGGGAGAGAAGGAAACGGATGTCATCAGCGTTGATGTGAGTGGTTCAATAGAACAGGTCGAGGAGGAAGCCTTAGCGAAGATTCAAGAAGCGGTCAGATCGGAGCTGGTGAAGGACTCGTAATGGAGAAAGGGAGTGTGTGAGTGGCCGTTCTGGATCCGTTAATTGGCATGGAGTTGGTGGAATTGGGCCAGAGGACCAACAGGTTTCTGTCCGCTGAGCATGTTTTCGTACTGATGTCCTATTGCTGGGTTCGTCTACGATTCTAGTTACCATTGTTGGCTTTCTTCTTTGCTACTTCGGGATCGGGTTGCAGCATGCGATATCACGGCGCAGGGATACAACAAAAGGCGTCGGGCTGGAATTTTGAGCTGGTTGCAAGCCAGTTGCTGGACTTCGGAGCTAAGACCAGGGTGTGAACTATATTAGACTTTTTTATAGTCGGCGAGACTTTAGATCTTCCACGTACAATATCATGGCAACAGATGTTGTACGACTTTAAATTGCATATTGCCTATTCTCATCTCATGACTTCTGCTTATCTATTTTGTCTGACCTTGTTCCGGTTTTCCAAGTCCAATTCTTGCGGGGTAGTCTAACACCCCGCACTTTTTCCATTCCGTCAGCCTTGAGTAAGGTGACAGCGCATCCAACATGATGAGGCTGAGGCGAGGGTTTCACCCATTGACCTTTTATGTGTTGCCAACAAATCGATCATACTTGTTTCCCACGTCTCGTCCTGCAGATAATGTACTCCCGCTGACTTAAAGCACTCTTAAGCTATGTCAGACAGTATGACGCTGTGGCCCCCTCTCAGTAATCACCTCAGGTGAATGACCATCGAGTCTGGGTCTTCAACGAAGCCCCTGACCACCTCTGCAGCGCGGGCCATTGTCGCTCCATCAATAATGCGGTGATCTGCACTCCAACTGAAATTGCACACCTGTTTCTGGACCAGCTGACCCGTTGCATCGAAAGCTGGAATGGTCCTGGTTTTGCCAACGCCTAGGATGGCAACCTCCTTCTCGACGATGACGGGCGAGACGTATGTGCCTCCAATGCTACCAATGTTCGACACCGTGATGGTCCCACCGCTCAGGTCTTGGCTGGATAGCTTGCCTGCTTGGGCGAGCGATTGGAGACGGTTCAGCTCTGCAGCGATGGAGAGGATGTTGAGACTGGATACGTTCTTGATCACGGGGACTATTAGCCCGTTGGGTGTGTCCATGGCTACACCGATGTTGTGCTGACTTCGCATAACCAGCACGGGCTTCGACGAGGTTGGGTCGACGTCTACCCTTGAATTGAGTGCTGGATAGCGGTCGAGAGACATCGATACTGCCTTGATAATGAAGGGTAGGAATGATAGCTTGCTAACTTCATTGACTGGGAATTTCACCAGACGTCTATTTAGTCTAGCTCGCAGCTCTGCTATGCCGGAGAAGTCAATCTCGTCTGCATATAGAAAATGCGGGATGTTCAGAGACTTGGTCATGGTCTTGAACATCTGATGTTGGGTGTTTGAGAATTGAGTTATGGTTTCTGTTTGAGGTCCACTAATCGATGCTGGAGAGGATACTTGACTGCTAGAGCGAGACTCAGGAGCACTATCTCGATTCTTTGCAAATTGATAGACATCTTCCTTCAAGACTCGTCCGTCCCTGCCAGTGCCATTGACATCTTCAATCTTGACATCTAACTCTTTAGTCAAGTGCCTGACAGCAGGAGTTGCTAATGATGCATGTCTCCCCTTTGGTGGACTTGATTTTTCTTCCGGTGGTGATACGTCTGGAGTAGATTCCGCTTCCGTAGCTGGTGGTCGTGGCGTCTTTTCGGTCTGTGTCTGAGATTCCTCTCCAGTTCCAGGTTCCGTCAATGCCGCTAGATCTTCCTGTTTGATCTCGCCTTGTATGTCGATATCGACCAAAGGTTTCCCCACCTTTGCCATATCCCCAGCATCGTAGTGAAGCTTCTTAATGACGCCCGCAAAGCGACTTGTGATCTCCACAGAAGCTTTGTCACTCTGGACTTCACATAACTTATCCCATTCCTCAACACGAGCTTCGGGCTCGACGAACCATTGAATGATTTCGCACTCACGGATTCCTAATCCACAATTAGAACTCTATCCACAATAGATAGAAATACTTACCCTCCCCAATGTCCGCCAGCAGAAACGGTTTTATGGCCAGTGCCCTGGCAGAACAACTGAAAGACCGGGTGCAAGGGCCCCGTCTCGGGAGCGTCGTCAGACCGCTGTAAACACGCCATTGTCTCGCGGAAATCCTAGAAAAGAGCTGTACACGCATCCTGAATACGAGACCAAGTTCGACGCTCCAATAATCTGGAGAAAACTTCTGTGCTGCTCACATTCTTGAGGGGTTATGTGTAGCATTTAATCGGAAATCTGGGGAAGGCTGTCCTTTGACCCGTTTCTAAGCGGTCAGGCCTCGGCGGCAAGCTGTGCCGAGATGGATAGGGCCAAGTTCGCTAGAACTTAGATTCAACAAAATCCGTCACGACATTCAACACGATGATTATCTCACGACGCCCTCTACGGCCGCTGGACTTCAAGCTCGAGGCAAAAGCATGTCTACTCTGTCAATGGCGCACCTTCAGTACTTCCTACCGACGTCTAGCTGAGAAGGAAACTCCAGCTCCCCCGACAACTCCTGTCCCTCCAGAATCTCCCCTCGCCGATGCACCGAGATCCTATGGCAAAGCCGTTTCCGAGTTCACGCCCAAACCTCTAAGCCGACCAATTGGCCTGCCCAACCCGCCGCGAGCTGGAGAGAATGCGGGAGTGGATAACAGGAGTTGGAAGCAGAGGAGAGATGACTTCGTGGACTACGACAAACATCTTGTGAGGCGGAAACAGCTGTAAGAATTTCCTCCGAATGGGAATGAATTTAAAAGGGCTCTACTGAATTGAGACGTAGGACGCAAAAAATCTCAACTCCATATTTCAGAGAATGGAGTAACATGCGCCTGCACAAGGGCAAATCCTTTCTCGCACCTCCACGACTTTTCAAAGGCGAGCGGGCGCTCTATTTTCCGAATTTCCAAGGCCAAACTCTATCCAAAGACAAGATAGTCAAGGATACAACACCAGTATTCGAGAAGAAGATATCAGTAGTCAGTGTTTTCAGCAGCGCGTGGGCCGAGAATCAGGCGGCTACTTTCGCGGCAGAGAAGAACAATCCGGAGCTGCACGAGGTGGTGAAAGGTGGTGGGGGATTGGCGCAGATGGTGCAGATTAATATTGAGGAGAATGCTTTGAAAGCTATGCTTGTCAAGCTTTTCATGCCGAGCTTAAGGAGGAGGATGGGTGCTGGAAATTGGGGACGATATTTCCTTGTTCGCAAAGGAGTGTCCGACGAGATCCGAGATGCAATTGGATTGCTGAATAGTAAGGTTGGGTATACGTATCTACTTGACGGAGAGTGTAAGATTAGATGGGCTGGAAGCGGATCATGTGAAGGAGATGAGAAGGAAGGTCTGGTGAGAAGCGCCAAACGACTTATCGAGGAGCTGAAAGTCAAGCGGAAGGAGAAGCCAGTTCTGGACATCGGAAAGCCTGTAGAAAACCAGACCGCTGCAACGACAGCATGATATTTGCTCGGATATACCCATACTTGTACAAAAACATATCTTCTGGCTAGCCAGCCCCAAAACGCCCGCTCAATGCATATCATAAAGCAATGCTCCTTCCTTCACATAAAGTATATAAACATCAAAAAACAGAAAGCGATGAAGCTCCCCATGATAATCCCATCCCTTCTCTTCTTCGCTGATATCCTCCCAATCAAACTATTCAAGCCGGGTACCTGAGCCGCCGCTCCCGTAATCCTCCTGTTGATACTCGCCAGCGTCTCCCTCTGGAGTCCAAAACTCTCATTCACCGCATACGCCTGACTTAGCACACTATCCGCCATATTATGACTGTTGTCTATGCGGCCGCGCTCATCCAGCATGTAATCCGCCTCTGCGGCTTCTGGATTATTGGAGTGGTAGGCGTCAATATCGCTACGGACGTTCGAGAGCAGGTTCGCCCTATTACGAGCATCTTGTATCTGCGCCTTTAATCTGGAGAGTTCGCGGCGGTGTTCTTGGAGGACTTCGCGGTGTCGGGAGAGGTTGTTCTGTTTGAGGGCGGAGGCTGTAAGGGTTGCTTCTGAGTCTAGGAGGCGGGAGAGTTGGTTGTTGAGTGTTTCGCGCTGAGGGTTGTCAATATAGCTCAGTATGGTTGGAAGCCCTGATATACCTTTTCTAATAGATCTTGTAATTTCGCTTCTGTTTGTCTCTCATCTTCAGATGGTTTGGCGGGTATATTTGGGACTGCTGCGAATTGCGAATAGGTATGGAAAAGTGTTTCTGTCTGTAGGAGTTGTCAGTTACTGCTCGCTTTTGCTTTTCAATCTATCGACGTACCTGCGTTTCTAAGGACCGGGCTTGCTGCCTAAGCTGTGCCCATCCCGTTCCAGTTGAAGACATTATGGCAGATTTGTAAAGTACTGAGGATGTTTGGGTACTTGTTGCTTTGCTCTCCTTCTCTACTCACAACGTTCCATGTTCGGCCTTGACCTGACGCGGCCGAGCTTTCCACGTGATATCAATTTAGTCACTGCACGATCCGCGCACACCCCAACTAGCCCGTTCGGCTTCTCGGCCAATCAAATTATGTACCGCTAAGTACCGCCCACACCCAAAAATTCAAGCAAACTCAAGAATTTCCGCATTTCGACGAAGACGACACCGACAACTCCCCACGACAAACCACGCCAACACCTTCAAGATGGTAAATCGCCCTACCCTTGCCAGCCCCTCTGAAACCCAATTACAAGAGCGAGTGCTAATGGATGCGAATTACAGTCGACTGGCAAAGTTAAGACCGGAGCTCTCTGGAGCAAGAACAAGACCGACCTTGCAAAGCAGTTGGGAGAGCTGAAGACTGAGCTCGGTCAATTGCGCACACAGAAGATTGCTGGAGGATCAGCTTCTAAGCTCACAAAGATGTGCGTATTTCGAGATTCCGTTTGGCAGTGTACATGCGACTTCGAAGCCAGCTCTCCATACATATACCGTCACGCTCATGAACAATACGATATTGAAAGGGAGTTGAGCTCAGAAGGCAGCATAAACGTAAGGAGGAGAACAAATAGCTAATCCATTTATCTACAGCCACGACATCCGCAAGTCAATCGCCAAGGTCCTCACAGTCATCAACGCCAACCAACGCTCGCAACTCCGCCTCTTCTACAAGAACAAGAAGTACTTACCCCTCGACCTCCGACCAAAGCAGACGCGCGCCATCCGGAGACGCCTGACGAAGCACGAGAGCGGCAAGACCCTGGAGAAGTCGAAGAAGCGCGCCACCCATTTCCCTCAGCGAAAGTACGCCATCAAGGCAGAGGCTTAAATGAGGAAAACGAAGCAGCTGTGTTTGGGGGTTTTGACTGAATGTTGCGGGCAGGCTGGCTAGCAAGCGGGCAGGATTTGTGATTCGTCCTTTTTCGGCATGGGGCTCGCTTTCTATGGCTTTCTTGAATCTGGGGTCATGGTGTATGTGAGAAAATAGCATGGCTGGCATGGAGCCGACCCGAAAATTAAAAAAATCACGACATGAGCATCTTTTGAGATTGGTTAGGTCTGCTTGTGAATCTGGAGTGATGTTTGAAAGGTGCATTGGGTATTAAAGGTACATTAGGGCTTGCAGCTGGTTGGATATTAGGTAGGCACCGATTCGACAAGCTCGACTTGAAGATTTGGGAAGCGGCTGGGCAAAGGATTGCTACGAATTGGACCGTTATAGTGATGCTAATTAATTTTTTCGACCTTGATAAATTCCAGTTGGGACCCAGGAAAATCTCCCTTTTTCACCCCAAATACATTACCAGCTGACCTATTTTCACATGCCGAAGAGTTCTCTCAACACCAGACTCATAGCTTTGCAAGGGTATCAAAGTTCATTTTAATATCTATCATACTTCACATAACATCCACAGTCTCACCTCACCTGCGGTCCTCAGAAATCGATTCTCCAATCCCGTGTAGTCCTCAAGAATCCTCAGAACTCACCCTCTGGTTCCCCAGCAGCCTCGTACCATCCCCTTCCAAATCCTCCACCGTAGCAACGGTGGACTTCTGCTTCCTCGGCGCTCTCTTCTTCGACCTATCCTTGGGTGGCTTATCATGCGTCAAAGCATGTCTCTTCAGCTGATCAAGGCGATGGAAAGATTTGCCGCAACCAGAAACTGGACAAGCGTGGAGGCCTTTCTCACCGTGTATCTTCCTGTGTTTTGCTAGGTTTGAGGATTCCGAGAATTTCTTGCCGCAGATATTACACTCAAGGGGCTTCTCGTTAGTGTGTGTTCGTTCGTGAATGGCTTAGTATGGTTAGCTCATGCCCTTTCATATTTTGAGCTGGTGACTTACTGCATGCACTTTGTTGTGGGAATCTTTTGTCGCAGTGCTTACACTTCCATGGCTTCTCACCAGTATGCAGCAGGATATGTTGCCTCAAGGCTTGAGGTGCCGAGAAAAACTGACCACAGGTTGGACAGACTGAGCATTTGACTGCATTCACATGTTAGCTCTGGCATCGCGCAAGTTGCATAGGAAGTACTTACAGCCTGTGTGAGTGGCCATATGTCGCTCTAGCTTTCCACGCTGAGAGAAGCCTGACTTATCGCCGAGATTCGAATCGCGACGACAACCCTCCCACTGACAAATATACCCAGTGCTCTTCCCTAGAATGCTCAAGTGTTGATCCTTGACATGATCTTGAAGGTCGGCCGCCGATGTCGCCTCGTGATTGCAACGACTTCCATCTTTCGACGTCCACATGCACAAATGTGGTATATCCGTAAGATCAGAAGGCTCGGCCTTACTCACAATATCTGGAATCGCAGTAGCTGTGGAGGTATCTGGGGCTAAAAGATCGATCTCATTCTTAGAGAACGATCCCTGAAGGTGATCGGTCATGTGTGAGAAGAATTGGTTCGGATCATCGAAGACTGTACCACAGGTTTGAAGGCGGCACTGTAGTGAACCCTGAACTGGAGTTGCGTGATAATGGTCCAGATGATCATGAAACATTCTTGGACTGCCATAGGTCTGATCAGGAGGGCATGTTGTTGCAGGACAACTGAATGCACCTGAACTAAAATCAAAATCGTAGCCGTGGACAGTTTGAAGGTGGTCGAACGGGTTGGCATCCAAGGTTGACGGACAATTGTCCGCAGGAACGGGACATCCGAATTGCATTTGAGTGTCAATATGAGCTGAGTGAAAGTGCGAGACCCATTCCTCGTGGCTCATGCAAACAAAGTTACAGCCTTCCCATCCACAAGGCAGTACCTCTGGCGTAGATCCAAATGAGCTGTCAGTCCATTGTTCAGATGAACCATTGAATATAGCCCCAGTCCCCGAAAGTTCAGCCGTCGCTGGGCTAGAGTACGATGCTTGATGATTGAATATGTTACTCCGTGGAGTAGGAAGCGATGGATAAGGAGAGCCGGGCGTCTCGCTATTGTGGGCCATTGAAGGTGTAGTAGCTGGAGACAGGTCTACTTTTGTAGAATCGATTTTAGAAGACGGTTTACGAAACTGTCCGATGCCTTGCTGTACTTGAGCATTCCAAGGAGGTGGGTCCAAGGTTGACAACATGTCCTTCGCTCCCTCAGCGACATTGCTCAGTGAGCTCTGAGTTTGGAAAGCGGTTGAAAGACACTCATCACGGCATGCCGGTTTAGAGCAAGAAGTGACACTGCAAACTTCTACTGCTGCACCCACACAGTTTACTTCATCACATGGACTGCAGTCAGGCTCATCGCAAAGTATTCCTCCCGAGCAACTACTGCAGCATTCGCTTTCGGTTCCACACAGGGAAGCACGATCTGGCTCGTGAATAGTAGCACCGACTGCTCGAGTATCGTACTTGTCTTGAGAAATTCGTTGGCGCTTAGAAGCTGGTACTCGTGGGCTCCCAGCAAGACCTATTTGTGGCTTTTGCGCCAAGTTGTCGCTTGGCGTAAAGGGCAGTATCGTGTTGGCAGAATAGGATCGATACGTTTGGGTAGGTGCTCCCGTGAAAGTAAACATCGATGTGGACTTCTGTTGGTTCGCCGCCAAGTAGGCATCTTGCTGGGCTTCAAAGAATGGAGCCGAATGGGTGGGCTGAGGATCATGCTGTTGTGCAAAGCCCTGTTGCCAGTAGTCGCTTGCGCTCGTGCCGTAGTTGTTATTAGGATCGTATGAAAGCAAATTTGGAAGGTAGGTCATGTTGTCGCCATCCATGTTGGATATCTCGAGGGATCAAAGGGTCCGGCGAGTACATGAAAGTCTTGTTGTTTTCTGGGTACTTCGAGCTGCAGGATCAACTGGCATATGCAGGTTCCTCGTCTTTGTGTTCGTGGTAAAGTAGAGAGCAGATCCGTCGTCAGAACAACCAGAATTTCTGGTGGTACAAGCAGTGCTCTCTTCCTTTCTCTCGATCTCAAGAAGGCCAGAATGAGGGGTCCAGGAAGCAAAGAGGCTGAGAGTGTTGCGGTCAAGATGATATCAGATGCGACTAACCGCTAAACCTCGAAAGTAGCCATCAAGGTGTTCAAAATATGGCCAATGAGCCAAGGACCGTACGAACGAGCACGAGCGCGCCGATGCAGCAAATTTTGCCTCTCAGTTCTGCCCGGGTACATGAAGGAGATAATGCATTGTTTAGGTCTGACAGGTTCGTTGCCTTTTCTTGGGGGCAGGAAAGCGACTGAGTCAGTGAGGAATGAAGAGAGTGAGAGAGTACTCTATGAAAATAGCTGCAATTTGAATTTCAAAGCGCTCGCTTGTCATTGGCTCAGCAATGAACCCTTACCAGATGCGGCACGGTAGCTTGAATATAGATGAAAACGACATGATTTCATGATTGATTGTACTGGGCAAAGGTCCTACCAAGAAAGAGAAAATGGGCATAGATAATAAATACTAATTACCCTATCTGCCATTAATGCCCCAACCCGAGGTCCAGTAAATCTTATACTCATCAGCCTCGCAGACAGAGCCGAGAAGGCTAGTGAAGCGGAGCCTTCATGCTCCAACTAGAGAGAATGGGATGATCAATAAAATGAACAAATAGCAACCTAAGCCATTCAAAGCACGGAGACACTGCGCCGCCTTGACAGCCTCGAACTATGATTATCTTCAAGTCGACATTCACATTCTCTCAATGTCCATCTGGAGTGAGTATTGACAAGGCTGACTGTCTCCCCTCCACATGGCTCTGGCTTATCGATAACACATTCACGATCGACGATCAATACTCAAAGGCTAGGGTCCTTTTGAAGAGAACGCCATAGAACATGTAACATTGAGCATAATAGTAAGTCAAAATCATACGACTCTCTGTCTTGAATCCCAAATATCAGGCCTTACAATCAAGATCCGCCAAAATATCACCTCCTTCCTATTTATCCACGCCAAGCCTCTTCATCTTCATCCCCGCCTCAAGCTTGCGTGCGCAAGACTCCCACCTCACTTCACTTCACTTCCAAACCCTCACCAATACCCAATGCGCCTCGCCCTCCCATCCACCCCAACAACATCTTCCTCTTCCAAAAGTACTGTGAAACAAACCTCATCTCTCCACCCTTAACGCACAATCAAGAGACAATGGGTAACCTCTGCGGCAAAGAATCCTCCGACGCCTTCGCGCAACCGGGCCGCACTCTCTCCTCCGCACCCGCAGCATCATCAGCACAGAACCAGAACCAGACATCGAGTCTCCCCAAGAAAGTAGTTGTTGGAGGACCGGCGAGAACCTTGGGCTCGGGAGGTCAGAGCACTGGTAGTAGCGCGCAAGAGGATGCGAGGAGGAAGGCGGCGGAGGCTGCAGAGGTACGTGATTACGATGCGATACTTGGATAGGAGATCAGGACCTGAGGATTGATGTAGGACATGAATGCTGACTAGAGCGTTATGCTCATAGGCTAGGGCCAATGCTGCGAGTAAACCGAAGGGGAAGTTAGGAAGTCAGTTGCAGGAACAGAAGAAGCAGACGAGGTCGGATACCCTGGAGGGACTCAGTAAAGAAGAGCGGAGGTTGCGAGATGCGGATTCGGCCGCCGAGGCGAGAGCGTACAATTGATCGGAGGTTTAACAAGGTGTATTGGGTTTGAGATTTAATGATTGGACCTTTGAGCGATGGACATGCATATAGAATAGCCCAAGAGGGGCATGATGGGAGAATGAAGGTATCCAGATGATAAGGGATGCTTTCCAGTATATATTATGATTTGAATGCATAGGTTCGAACCGTCTATCAACTAGCCTACACGACATTGTATCTACCGCTAGCAGGCGCTCTGCCTTCAGCATCAGCAGCAGCCATAGTACCCTCCTTGAGTAACCTCATCAACTCTCTCATTGCGTTGGTAACCACAACCTCAGTGTCGCCTTCAACAAGAATGTACAGCTTGGGATCTCCACCTGCCTGAACTTCCTTCCCAGCAGGGTAGAAACTACCCTTGGTGGTAATGGATGTGCCAGTCGCCTCAAGAATTTTGGCGACATTCGTTCGGTTCGTGACAGCCCATCGGGCTTTCTGAGGGAAGTCATTGATCTCCAAAGTTGCGTGGAATGCACCAGCATCGGGACCCTTATTGTCAATCGGCACGCCGGATCGCAGTTGACCTGTCTTGTTCAATCGGGCATTAATCGCATCGATAGCCGAAGTGACTTTGTCAAGTGGATTCTTCGATCCGCCTCCTGAAGACACCGCAGTTTCGGTTCGATGTACAGTGATCTTTCCGTCGAGATCGATACCCTTAGGAACTCCGTATAGTTGAGGCGTAGGAGCAGCAGATGCAGGTTGAACAGTTGATGCAGCCTTGAGCACGATGTCTTCATCGCCAGCCTTGTCATCTTTCTCTTCCTCATCATCACCGTCTGTCTTGTGCGTTTTCCGCTCACGGTTTCTAGCAGCTTCACGTTCTGCATCAAGGCGTTCCAAACCTAGAGAAAAGTTAGCAATGTTTCAGAAAATGGATAGAAGTCCAAGCATACCTTTGCCACCAAATCCAGAACTATCCTTCGACTTGCCGGTCTTGACTTTATCTCTGAACGATTTTCTCATCTCGTTAAGTCGCTCAGGTACAGGCTGGCCAGATTGTTCAAGAGCTTTTGCGATACCCACTGAATATTGTTCCTGTTCCTCAGTGATGAATGTTACAGCTGTTCCCTTGGCTCCAGCACGGCCGGTCCGACCTGCCCTGTGGACATAGTCTTCCAAGTGATTAGGAGCATCGAAGTTGACAACAAGCTTCAGCTGCTTGACATCTAAACCACGAGCGGCAACTGAGGTAGCAATCATGATTGGGACAACCCCAGCTTTGAAATCATCAATGGTAGAATCTCGATCAATCTGATCCTTGCCACCGTGAATAGACATGCATGGATAGCCTTTACGCATAAGATCCTTAAGAAGATCGTCAGCTTTTTCTTGTCTGTCGACAAAGATGAGAGTTCGGGCATCTTCATCGTCGTTGTAGAGTTCTCCGAGGAGCTCCAATAGACGATGGAATTTCTCTTTCTCTTCACGAACTTCGACCATCTGGGTGATTTCAGGTGCAACGACACTTCTTCCTCCAACAGTAATCTCGACCGGGGATTGGAGGGTCTTCTTTGCTAGGGCGTCCATAATACGAGGCATGGTAGCCGAGAAAAGAATGGTCTGCCTGTCCGGGCGGATGTTGGCGAAGATCTTCATGACTTGTGGCTCGAATCCCATGTCAAACATACGATCAGCTTCGTCTAGCACAACATACGTAACCCTTCGAAGATTTGTGACTCTACCAGAATTTGCAGCAAGGAGATCTATCATTCTGCCGGGCGTGCAGACAATGATTTCAGCGCCTCTCTTGAGATCAGCAATCTGATCCTTGATCGGTGCCCCGCCATAAGCACAGACAGCACGAAGTCCCATCGCTTTCAAAAATGGCTTGCACTCTTTATGGATCTGAGTAGCGAGTTCTCTTGTTGGAGTCACAATCAAACCAATGGGGCCATCCGAGCCTTCCAATGGTCGCTGATCCCGGATGTGGCGGAACATGGGGAGCAGAAAGGCGATAGTCTTACCAGATCCAGTCTTCGCAACGCCAATGACATCTCTTCCAGACATGATCGCAGGGATAGCTTGCATCTGGATAGCCGTGGGCCTCTCGTAACCCAATTTGCGAATGACCTCCAAGGACTGTACGTTCAGACCGCATTGTGACCATTTTTGAACAGGTTTTGGGACATCTTTCCCAGCCACTTTGATACCATCAAGTTCAAGACGAAGATCCGCGAGCTCAGCCTCTGTCATATCAGCGAGCTCTGCCGGCTCTGTGTAGAAATTCTTCCGAACAGGTTCCAGATCTAGCTTCGCATAATTAATCGTCGGAAGTTCCTTCTTCTTCCTGACCTTGCTTGCCATGGCAAGAATGTCGTCAGGATCAGCCTCCACAGCCTTCAGGTCAACATCGTCGTCGCCGAACAGTGCTTCTGGCTGTTGTTTCTGACTCTTACTCTTACCCTTATTGAAAGTCTCGGTCGTCTTTGGAGCCGCGAATGGGTCCCCCATCTGCTCCATGAAAGCTTCCAAAGGATCGATCTCATCATCCTCTTCCACTGTAGGTGGCTCAGGTTGTGCCGGCAAGTTGTCTTCCATCTTGATGTCTCCATTGGTCTCGGCTTGCGGTTCGGTGGATTCTTCTGTTCCATCGGCTTCCTTGGCAAGATTTTGCTCCTGTAATCGTTCTTCGCGTTTTTCTGCTGCGGCTCGAGCGGCTGCAGCAGCTTCTTCTTCCGTGCCAGCGTCTTCCATGTCGACATCGTCATCATCATCTTCTTCCTCAGCAACGTTAGCGAGCGCAGCATCGTCATCCTCAATGTTTGCCAAAGGTAGGGTCGGTAGCTTTTCTAATTTCTTTCTGGCATCATCTTCTTCACCAAAGTCCAATGTTCGCTTTGAGGTAGGCTTCTCGCTATCAGTCGCAGACTTGGCGCCTAAGCCGAAGGCATTCAGATTTCCTCTAGCTTTAGGTAACGCAGATGCTATTTCAAAGTCATCAGTAAAGTTCAGAAAATTGCCGCATACGCTTGAATACGTACCTTTTGATGTGCTGTTGAAAGCTGTTGTCTTTTTGTCAGCTTGTAATCCTTTGACCGAAGAAGTTAAGGTAGCGGACGCTTTAGTTAACTCTTTGAGTGGCAGATCTTTGCCGAGAGTGCTTGTAGAGCTCGAATTGGCCACTGCTTTCTTTGCGATTGCCTTCGGGTCGAATTTGCCAGCATAAGGTGCTGGCGATGCGAGGCTGATTGGGGTTGAGGGCGAGGCTGGCGATGCGACCGAAGGCGTTCCATTGGTCTTCTGATCTATCTCATCAAGAAGCTTCCGAGTCCCTCCAATAGCGAGCTCTTTCTCCTTGCGCTCTTTGTCTTCAGCCATTTTCTTCTTCCATGCCTCCAACTTGGCAAGTCGCTCAGCCTTCTTCTCAGCTTCGGTCTGCGCCGGGGGCCCAGACGGCTTTGCTGGCTGCATGAACAAGTTAACATTCGTAGTCGCTCCAAAACGGTGATAATGACTAACCTCGCTCGGCCTCGCGTTATCAGGCTTACTTGCGGATTTGCTGAAGTTTCCATCGCCTCTACTACGGGGCCTTGAGTCAGTAGAATTCTCGCGGCGCCTTCGTGCCCTGTCATAAGAATCGTCTCGCCTGTCTCGATAATCCCGATCCCGACTTCTGCGTCGCCGCCTATCTGGAGAACGATCCCGATCCCGATCAAATCTGTCCCGCCGATCTCTTGAGCGGTCTCTTCGTCCAGAACGGTAAAAATCTTCCTCTCTTCGGTCTATCGACCGATCTCTTCGTCTAGGTACATCGCGGTCTCGATGGCGGCGCTGTATCCAAAAGCTGTCAGTAAGTTGTGATGTAACAGGAGAGCGCATGTATCTCACGTCTATGCTTCGAGAGCGACTTCGCCGCCGCTGCGGGCGAACATCATCCCTCCTATCCCGTTCCCGTCTGACATCATCCTCTCTCTTAACACGTTTCGAGGAGTGGTGGCTTCCTGCTGGCGATGGTGAGCGAGAGTCCCTGTGCCGAGCCATTTTTGCCCCAAGTCAATGGCAGAAATACTTTCTGGCAGGAATCGATGATGGCGCTATCAGCAACCCAGCGTAATCCAGTCCTAGCACCAAACAGTCTGATATGAATGATATTATAGAGCTGTTTTAAGCAACGCAAGCAGCTGTCGTCGTCGTGTCGGTAAGGCTGTTCGATTTAAGGTTGGGTTGCACAAGACAAATATGGAGGTTCAGCCGCTGGCAGTCGAGTCATTTGCAGGCGCGCTTGCGCTTGTTGTAAATACAGGGATCACTAGCGCACTGGCTGCACAGCAGCGCAGCTCTACTGAGCTCGCGTGTCAAAAGGAAGGGGCTGGGAGCTGGCCGAGTCAGGAGCCGGATTCGCGACATCTTAATTACCTCCCTTCCCCTCATCAATATCAGCCTCACCAACCACACCCGCTCCGAATCACACTCGACCGATTGTCACCGTAGGCCGTATCGGCTGCGACCTCAGAAATCATTTGTCATGTTGTCCAGCATAGGACGCGCTTCTGTTAGAAGAGTAGTCGCCCGTGGTCCTCAGTCAACAAACCGAACTCTTCAGGGCCTCTGGCAATCCCAGCGCGTTGACACACTTCGAAATGACAACAACGCTTCCACTCCACCCCGATTCTCCTTTTCTCTTCAACGAGCATATGTCACAGATGCCAAAGTCGCTACAAAACCTAAGGCCAGCAAGACAACAACTACAAAGCCCAAGACGAAGAAAGTCGCCAAGAACCCTGTCAAGAAAGCTGTCAAGAAGCCAGCGAAGAAGCCCGTGAAGAAGAAAGCTGCGGCAAAGAAGCCTGTCAAAAAACCCAAGAAGGTTTTATCTGAAGCACAAAAGCTTAGGATCGAGAATTCGAAGAGACTGGAAAAATTGAAGGCTCTGAAGGAAGCAGCACTCGAAGCTCCGAAATCAAAGCCTAGCACAGCTTGGACTGTAATTCTTTCGGAACTGGCGAAAGAAAATGCTGGAGCAGCCGCCATCGCCACAACG
The DNA here is from genome assembly GCA_020747065.1 of Cadophora sp. MPI-SDFR-AT-0126. Classification (NCBI taxonomy): domain Eukaryota; kingdom Fungi; phylum Ascomycota; class Leotiomycetes; order Helotiales; family Ploettnerulaceae; genus Cadophora; species Cadophora sp. MPI-SDFR-AT-0126. The sequence goes on from JAGMVK010000008.1 coordinate 1,322,819, forward strand.
CCCCTTGCTGCTAGCAAATACAAGTCATTGAGCGCAGCAGAACTCGAGGTATGATTCAAATTCCTCCAAGAGGTAACTTTCTAATACCATCATAGTCATACAACCAAATCGCCACCCAAAATGAAGCAGACAACAATGCGACTTACAAGAAATGGGTTGAAAGTTATACTCCTGATCAAATTCGCATCGCCAACAACGCACGTAGAGCGCTAAGACTGCTCGTTACCAAAGGCGCGAAGAACATCAAGCATTACCGTCCGATTAAGGATGAACGGCAACCGAAACGGGCGTCTACACCTATGGCGTTATTCTTGAAAGACAGATTTGATTCCGGAGACTTCAAGGGTATAAAGCTTCCCGATGCAGGCAGGCTCATATCGAAGGAATGGGAAGCGCTATCAGCCTCTGGCCGACAGGTAAAGGCTCTGAATCCGTAACTGGTGATACAATTCTAACTCTCTTTAGTCCTACGTAGATCGTGCAGCTGGGGACAAGCAACGATACCTCAAGGAGTACAAGGATGCTTTTGGGCGGGAAAGTGACGCCAAGCTCAAGGAGTGAACAGGCGCTTCATGGATGTCGAAAGTCTCCTTCGTGTAAGATCAATTCATGTGGGCAACGGGACAGAAAAGACGGGGATACAGACGAGGTCGTTTCAGGGCTGTGTACCAATAAGGTCTGGGAGGGATGGTGTTTTGAGTATACCTTTGCGCGGTACGATGATTGCCTGTAAGGAGTTTCATTTGTGTACTGCTAAATACCATGGCTTGGCCCATGGCGTATTTGATATGAAGACGATATTCTCCGGGTGTGTACTCGGTCGAGCTTCCAGCTACCGCCGGCTGATAAATTTGTACAACTTTGGCACGATCCATCATATTGCTCTGCTTTTGGATGCACATCTTACTCTCGAGCAGAAGTATCTACCATGTGACAACGTTCTGCAATTCCGAATTCTGGTGTCCATATTTGGGGAGACAAGTCAATTACGCAAGATTATCACACATTCCACATCAGGAGAAATTTGAGCGACGACTTATATGAGGATAGCAGATTCCTTGGAATGCCGCCAGTAGTTACAAATCAAAAATTCCTTCTTATCGATGAGATACTCTCTTCAGAAGTTCGATTTCTTTGTTAATGGGCTGTTTCCGCTTTGTTTACCAGAGTGAATGCAAATAAGCGAGCAACCTGAATTCAGACAATATCTTGCCTCTCCTTTCTACTTCGGTCGCATTCAGCAGAGGTAAGGAAATATTTTTCCATTCTCCCGCCAACTAATCTCTTCCTCCATCCCGTGTCACTCATTACCTCAGTCTGTAATGGGCTGGATAATATATCTATCCACCACCACCAAGACTTTCGGCACAACGCTATGGTCCAAGATGGTACACCATACTTCACTGCCGTCTGCCAACTATCTAGATTCAGTTATCAAGTATGTCAAGGATGCTCTGGAGACACTCATTGGCATAACCCTCAAGAATACTGCGCTCTCCAGAAATAACAATATGGCGCAGCTTTAAGATCGATTGTCAAACACAGGAAACGAGGTGTCTCTCACGCGGCATCACACTTTAATTCCTCGCTCCATCTCCCATGTATGAAATACACCGCCGAACGGGCCCGTGCTAGATCGAAGTCGTATCCAGGTTGGCAGACACTTTAGCAGTTAGTTTGGGGCCAGTAAATATTCTCGACTAGAAGGACAATTTTGCAAATGCTATTCAATTCGATAAAGATGGTAGTCCATTCACCTTACCAGAAGACCAACCAGTAATCTACTCAATCACAGTAATAGGCATGGGTCGCTCTACTCTTCACCTAGCCTGGCCAGCCCCTTCGTCTTCCACTGGCAGAGTTTGAGAATCCCGAGACTGCCAAGACACCACCCAAAAACGAGAAAGGCTTCAACAAAGGTGTCAACGCCAATGGCGCCTCAGTATGAGAAGCCAATTACAAAAGCTAGTAACAAAACGCCAGTCCAGTCCCCAACCACGCTCGCTTCTACGGATATAATCACTCCTCTTCCAGATGGTGTTCATCTTGGGCATTGAAGTTGGCTCCACGTGATCGTAGAAGAAGCTTGACTTGGAAGTGGAGTATGTCAAATAGTTCATCCCTTCTGCTTCCTATCTTGTGGTGAGTCAATGATGACGGTGGCTGCAAACAGGCATCGCAACAGTACCAATGATGGGCAATGGTCCACCACCTCGGATTGACAATGTTGACTGTCTCTTCTGGGCGATATTGCAGCGAGACCAAGCCCTGGTCCCTTCGATTGAGCCTTATCATCGGCCAAATCCCATAGTATGCGTAGGTTTCCTTTCGTTGAAGCGGCATATTACGCCATCCAGTGTCCCTGGCTATCTCAGGAAGTTATAGCAAAGATCTTGGAGTTCTCATCATTCTCATCCATCTCTAAGGCACTACATCCATGTTCTGTCGTTCTTCGGGCCGGGGTTTTGATTGTTGTTGCACTCGAATTTTCACGCTCCTCCTTACTTCCTTCCATATCTCGCGAAGCCAACATGAAACATCGTTGGGTAGTCATGTTTTCAGGCACTCTCGGCCCCCAATAATCTTTTCTTTGTTTAGCCATTCATTTGTGGATACTGTAACCGTCCTTCACCGCTCATGACTGGTATCTATCATCTGGTTATATGTCATGTGACTGCACATACTGTTGTGCTATCTGAACTCGTCAACCATAGGTTGAAGTCAATTGGCAGGAGTTTGGAAAGCTGTGATAAATGGCCAGTGCCTAGGGTCAACGCGCAAGGAGCACAGCCGGTGATCCGAACCAGAACCCCCTTACCTTCGTCAAACTACAGTAAACCTTCTGCGCATTCCAACTCATTGTGTACTTCTGTCTTGTTCCAGAGAACAGCTTTGGTCTCGGAAGGGAGGAATTGCACTTCGAAAAGCTAACAATGTCAAGAACAATTATTTGCGTCCTCGAAGATCCCTTGATTCGGCCAACTTGGGAGTGACGTGTAACAACCGAGGATGGAACACAACATGTTGCATGATGTGAAATGAAGAAGGTATGTGGCCCAAGTGTCCATCCAAGTCTGATCAGCTCCTAGTGTACCTAGGTAGGTATGACAGCTTTCTTGCTTCCTTCGCCCATACTTCACTGTTCATCATTGAGAACAAATCCCTCCCACCTCCCAATTTCTACTTCCAGCACATGCGGCTCAAGTTGCCACCAATCATAGACGATGATTCGCCATCATCATCCCGGACGCGGTGAAGATGGGCAGAATCAGCCTCGTGCGGTCCGCGCGAGGCAAATCGCCTCGCAGATACCGACTGCTGTGGCAGAGATACATCGATCGAGTCGCCGCCAGGTTGGGAGTACACATCTTGAACGCCCAGACCGCAGACAGAAGATCCGAACAATCCACTCGATATCGACGGCAGAAATATAGCAGTATGGCTATTGCTAGCTAAGAAACGACCATTTCATCCACACTCCAAAGAGCCTGAACGCCTAGGAACTTAAGCACCAGGAAAATCGACCACCGCCAGTACCAGCAGCGACGATTAGCTGGCAGATGTCGAGTCGACCGCCTACAATGAACACACGAATATCGATGTCTTGTCTGTGCCTAGAGCGCCTTTTCCTCTTTTCCACTTCAACGAGTCAGCTCTAACCTCTCTACAATGCCATCGTCCTTTCAGGCTCCAAGTATGGAAGAAAACCAGGACATATTTTTTGAGATGATAAGAGATGAAATTCATGAGGGTACGGAACAAGGCAGGAATCCTGACGTCAGGTTCATTACGAAACGGACATTGTCGAAAATATGGACCATCAGTTGTCTTGAACGATTGTGCCGAATCTGCCGAATGACAGATCCAGACGGGATATCAGTCAATGAGACTGTCCGGCATCTGAAGGAACAATTGCTGAGAACAATATCGATACTGGTTCATATTAATTGGCCACACTGGGATCGGTTCAGAAGGATCTTTTTCGATCGTCGATACTCAAATGATGTTCTGCGTATCGATAAGAACATCAAAGGATACACCCAGGCCCAGCTCGAAGCAGAAGGTTTCCTGGCTAAGCCAAGATATGCGATTGAGTTTCTCCGAGTTCGCGATTCTTTTTTTCCTATTCTAATTAAAAATGGCATGGTCAAGATATTCAGAAAAGGTCGCATACTTCCATTCATCAAACAGGGGAATGATTCGGTTGAGCTTGGCTCTGGAGGATTTGGGACTGTGACCAAGGAGATCATTGCTAAGAATCAGTTCCGAGTAGACGTCAAAAATAAGGTAAGTAGCATTACCTTCCCGTTAAAGCTCATAAAAGAGTATGTCGCTGAAAAAATCACAGACCACATATGATGATCCCTATGATGTTGCTCGAAAAGAATTTGAGCAGGCAGCCGATTTCCAAAAAGAAGTCGAAAACTTGGTTTCTTTGAGAAAGGCGTCATCGACACACGGTCGAATTGCAACCTTCCTGGCAATCATATCTATTGGAAACCATTTCAACATACTCTCGGACGTTGCCCTCATGGATCTGGAAGAATTTTTGGAAGGTCGCCATACAGAATTCGAGGTCACGCAGGAGAGTCTTATGGGAGAGTTAGCATTAATTGCCGACGCATTGAGGTGGCTTCACGACGGCATTTACATACCAAAGAGTGGTGATTCCAAGCCTGATGAACGAAAGAAGTCGGGTTTGAAATTTTGTTGCCATATGGATATCAAGCCTGAGAATATTTTAATTCATTCAAGGGGCGAAAGTCATTTCAAGTCTGTTGGTGAGTGGAAGATCTCTGATTTTGGCATTTCTAGGATCAAAGATTCTCCCCGGCGGTCGACAACGACATATCAGCCAGAAATTGTATCTACATTAGAACATCTAGCTGTGCCGGATCTACTGCTGGGGGACTTGACGGGGAAATTGACGCCTGGAAACCATACTGGAGCTCAACGTCCGTCCGGGACATGGACGGCACCGGAAGTTCACAGAGGTGCCAAGGCAGTTGGCCGAGAAAGCGATATCTGGTCTTTCGGGTGTGTATTCGTGCTTGTGTGTTCACTAGCACTGGGCCCATTAGAAATACAGAAACTGCAATCTAAGAGAGGGAAAACAGCCGCAGGCTACAATTACGATGCTGCTCGTGGGGATTCCTTTTACGAAACTAAGGGAAAAGATCTCGTCCTCAACTCTCATATTGATTCGTGGTTGAAGTCCCTACCAGGTCGTTGTGAGCATCGAAAGGACTTTCTGAACAATTGCTATCACCTAGCATACTCGACATTAGCGATCGATCCAACAAAACGCCTCAATGCCCTTCAGCTCCACCAAGCTCTAGATACCATTTTCGATCCACCTATGGACACTGTTTCAGCTGACAGCGGTTTTACTTCGCCGTCCTCGAAGGTTTCTTCTAATATCGCGAAAGCGTCCTCTCCGCTACAGCAAAGCCGCACGAATGGAACAGACCAGGACTGCCTTACGCAAGTGTCATCTGCGATAGTTGAGCCCAATAGTGCTCCGGCTTTTATCCCTGAGCTAGACGCGAATGTCGATTCACCATATCGTCAGAACTGCGACGGAATGCCCACTATACAACAAACACTTGAACGCCCAAACGACATTGAAGGCAATTCAATGGCAAAACGGAACAAAGGGAAAGAGATATGGACTTCAAATATCCGGATTGTTGACAACACAGATACGCTGGACGACATATCGCCACCACTGTCTGCCACCGAGGTCAAGGATGTTCAGAACTTTGGTGATTTGCCTTTATTCATCATTCGTGACCTCGATGCACCCGGACCGTCCAAGACCAGGTTCTCCCATGGATGGCAGCATCGTACGTCGTCGATCATCCTACATGACAACTCAAGCATCGCTTCGCCACTCCCTAGCCATGACAGCAACATGCAATCTGTTGATCATGAATCTCAGCATAAGTCCCTTTTCCCAACCTCTCCTGCTGAGGAAGAGTTTGCATTACGATCAAGCTCCACATTACCTAACGGCGATACAAGCTCAATAGTGCCTGAGAACAATGGTAGAGAGATTCTCTTCGACAGAGACGTTACGATGAAAGCGCCCAGGAGACAGACTGTGCCTGGACAGATTCGCTCCGCGAGGCCGACTCATTTGAACGAAATGAAGACCAGCCCTGCCTCTTTGAGTGGCCCCCGAAGACCGCCGACAGCCTTCGAATCGTCTTCTCAAAGTAGCTTTCAAAGGGTCACTCGAGCCAACTCAATCATGACCAATCAAGCTTCTCTAAATTACTCCGGCATTCTGTCCAGAAATAACAGCTCATCTCGCCAAAGTATACCGCCACAAACCCTCATCCCCACAGCGATGCCAATTCATCGTCTGGACTCAGGACAGCCCTTTCAATCGATAATTCCATCGAATTGCGAAGTCGTAGCGTTTCTTTCGTCCCAATACATATATATCTATCCTCTTCACGGGGATCGCGATATACGAGACCGGCGCTTGTTTCAGGCACCAGCAGGATGCAACTGGACCTCAGTCTCGCTCTCTGGACCATATATGCTAGCTCGAGCACAAGTCAAGTCGAACAGGCTTGCACGTGTAAGCTCTCTGAAGTGAAATTCTACGTTACTAGCGCTAACTTGTCAAAGTTCAAGGCATATAAGATACAGAGCAAAAGCCCAGGCTGCTTCGAGATCAATGAAATAGAGTCAACCTCTGATGTTGACTACGAAGAAGGTGTGATATCACCTAGTGGCTATATGATGTTCCAGAAACAGACCGAAGTCCTTCTCCGCCATGTTGAGTATGTTCCGGGCAATCTTTTGTAGATGACAGGGCTAAGAACAGGCAGCGCTTCCAGACAGGTTCCACCAGAGCCACTTCCTACACGCGCCATAATTAACGAGACTTGGTTTAATGACAACGGGTCATGGGCTTTCGCCTGGTGTGTCAAAAATGGAGACCATCATGTCATGGCATGGAAAGTTGAGGATCCAACTATATGCCAAGAATTCGTTTATCACATTGTAACCAACCCCTTCTTCTTTGCTATGAAAGTCATCAACTAACACTGCGAAGCCCGATCATGAACGACGTGATGAACCAGTGAAGTCTATTCTTAGTTTTCCTGACTCACGGAAGCTTCTATTTTGGAAAGCTCACGGCAACATCATGATTGTGCCGGAACCGGAAGAAGGCAGGGCACAACAATCGGCTCAAGAATTACACCCACTCAGGGATCTAGAAGCGATCACCATCAGTCCAACACAAAACTGCCTGGTTTATATTCGAAGCAAGTGGAAACGCAAAAGGTTTCTCAGTTTTCCAGTGGTACATACAACGCTGTACATCCGGAAATTTGACTTCGATTCGGATGGAAGCTGTATATTGGGAGAGCTAAGGAAAGGGCGTCTTGAACACCGCTTTCAGCGTGGTAGTTGTCTTTCTGTGGCTCGTTTAGCCGACGAGCACAGGATTATTGTTTTTATTTCTCACTGTAATGGTCATGTGGAGAAGGTGTTATTTGACGAGCGCGAATTTTAAGATACCCGCACATAATTGTAATAGTTGTCCATGTATAGACTACACTTCAATTTCAAGTCGTCCATTTCTGCTCACACGCTCCTGGAGGGCCTTATTTCTTCGTCTTTTATATGAGATATAGAACCAAGAGCCAACCGTCAAGAAGGTCAACGGCACCGACAGGGCTATAAATATCCAGAACTGTCTTGAAATTTGGAATCCAGATCCGTCCGTAGTCTCGAAAGCAAATAGGTTTGTGCCTAAGAGCGACTGAAAAGTTACGTTAAATTGGTAGAATCCTTGAAGTGGGGGGCATTGACGTACTGATATGAAGCTTGCTGGCAGATAAATGAGTGTGACTAACGTCACCACACGCACTGTTGCACTGTCATCGACTGTGTCCTTCGTCAACAGCAGCATGTTATGATTGATGTCAACAGATGTCGATTGATTTTTCAAATTCAAAGCTACTGAAAGCTACAAGAAAGATCAGTACAAAGTTTCCAAGTCTTCTGGAAGATTCACAGGCAACACTTACCAATTTGATCACCCCTTGGACTCGCGACCTCAAAACTTCGACGCCAGCCAAATTCCCACGATACTTAGCGCCGAATAACGACAGACTGTTCTGTATAATTCTTGCTGATGAATCGTCGTGAAGTTCTAAAGTGCGAAAAAGTGCATATACGGTTTGCAGCTCCCTCACAGTGAAGATTGAGGTCTCATTTCTGGCGGGCAAAGGAAGTATCCGTTCTTGGAGATATTGCAATTTAGTGAGGGTCCTAAATCCCTCGGTATAGTCCCCTGGGCGAGAGAAGTCTAGCGTAAGAGCTACATCGGCCTTGAGTATTGTTAGAGCTGGGGAGCTGAATGACTTCGAGACTTGGGACTCACGATATCTTCGAACTCGTCGCTTAAAGATCTTAAATACCATCTGCCACCTTCAATGTAAGATGAGATCGCCAGCAAATGCAGATTCCAGTGGCAGTTCGGAATTTCATCTCCACTAAATTGATACGTTTCCAGCCTCTGCTGTAGGACAGAATTCGGCATTGGATGAATGAAGATCCAGAGATGCCCGGTCGAGTTCGGTACGAATCTGTGAAACACGGCGGTCTGGCGTATGGGCCAAGAACTTCTGTCTTTTTCTCTACTTTCTTCTGCGTATACCATCAAGTAACACATGTCTAGATATATTGCATCAGTCTCAAGTATAACGATAAAACTTCGAAGGAGTTATCACCATAAGAGCCATCAGCTCGATGAGTGACATTCAGGCCACCAACACCCACATCGGCCTGGTTCGGCTTTTCGCCAAAAACGAAAAGAAGGTCTAGGAATTCTGTGCCTATTTCGTAGTGACTGAGTATTCTCAGCAGTGACTCGGCTGTCACTTTCAATGGGCCCAGTGAGTTCTGGCTGTGAAATGATCTGGTAGAAGGTCAATAACGGGCCATTTTTCTTCAATGGGATCGTGATCTTTACATGATCCGTGTAGCAGGGTGTACTGCCTTGGTAATATACGAGTCCAGCGATTTACTATCACAAAATCGTTGTCTGGATGGTCGCCCTGATGCCGACAGTGCTGAGAAAGTCAGTACGCAGCTAATCTGAGATCTGGAACTTTCAGAACTTATCGTACCTTCAATGTCCAGAATTTCAACATCAGTCTCTTCAGATGTTTCGGTGAATAGGTCGGAACCAAGATCAGATAACTTGTCTGTGTAGAAGCGGTAATCAACACTGGCTTGGTCTGATGGATACTGTCTCCATGATCTTTCGCAACAATCCATCTCGATTGTCGAGTGGTTCTTTTCCGAATCGCTCTCCATTGTGGTGGTGCCAGGTCCTGGATTTCACCGCTATCCAGAGTTGTAATGAGTACTTGAAGCTGAGGCTTGAGTGAAGAGGCGTGCAGAAAGATGGTTGTGGAGGCTGTGCACTGTGATCAGGCTGAGTCGGGCGTCGTTTGGCCAATGAATTTCATCAAGAAGCGCCTTGGACGCAGCCTCACCAAACAGATAAAAACGCCTCAGAAGACTTTAAATTTCACTTAACAAAACAATGCGTAGGCTCGTGGATTCAATAATTATGTTTAACTTTGTTATGCGAAAGCCCTACAAGCTCTGCCTGGTTTGCGCCTAGATAATATGAACTGGCTCACGAGACAGACTCAGCTCCGTACACCCAACCATTAATTGACACGCTTGTCGACACGTATTGATCTAGAGCCTTGTCAGTTCACAAGCTCCGGTCTGGACACGAGGCCTACTTGAATTCGGTCTATTGTATGTCAGTAACCATAAGAAAGTCAACATTCTCTGTCAGACACCTTACCTTATCAACTTGACGTTCGGCAAAGAACCAGTAGCGGTCATTTCCACGCTAAGCGAAACTAAACATCAGAAATGCCCTCGGAGGAAATGCAGATTAGGAAAATGAAGCAAATAGAACGACTCTGACATATTTTAACTCACATAAACTTTAATCTCCTTCCCGAATAAATCTTTAAGAAATGATTCCAGTCTCGCTTTTTCAATATACCCGTACAAATTCGGCCCAATAATTGTCTTAACATCCTCGTGGGGAGCATCGGTGGAAGTATCCATTGTCGTGAGCAGACGGTTCAATATCTAGAATATGGGGAGAGGTGTTATGGTTGTTCTTGCAGGAAAGAGATGAGACGGCAGAGCAGTACTCTTTATTGCCTTGAATGCAGGCATGGATCAACGTGTGGCGCACGAGGCAGACTGAAAAGGGTAATGAGGCTGGCCGACACCAATGAATCACAGAGGGAGAACCAAGGTGCATAAACTGGGCGCCAACTCCATACCAGGGCGCAGAATAGGCTTACTGCTTTTCAACACCCTCACAGCAGAGACGGCTCAGCCGCAAATGCAGAAAAGATCCCCAACTCACTTTATGGTGCAAACCATCGACAACCCTTTTCAACAGGCAGAATGCTGACATTATCTCGCAATCACAGAGACATATTACCGTGCTCGTAACTTCAACTACATTCAAGATCATGCCGAGCCTGTGTGGTGATGCAGCAATTGGTGATGGCCGTCAAAGCTTGCAAGGCTCTGATCAGGGGCATTTGGGACAAGAGAGGAGCCAGCAGCCAGCGCGACGAGAGACCGAGCTCACAGATAGGACGGTGGAATCGTATGCAACTGGGGAAACTGAATTATCCAAGACTACCACAGAGACCTACGACCACGAAACTCCCAATCCACAATTGGGACTACCAACAGCGCGAGGTTATCACGCGCGAAGTTCTCCACACCAACGTGTAAAGTAAGTTGAATAGTGGGAATGTTGGGAGTTCTAACTGACCGTCAAAAGGCGTGATCTCCATCCCTGGCAGATATTTGTAAATTACCTTTACGTGCCCTCGATTGTGATACTAATTTTTTGGGCACAGTTCGTCGTGATTAGCGGAACTATTGGCCTTGGCCTTTTTCTTGACAGTGGAGAGATATTGAGAATAGCAGGACCTGGAGGTGCTCTGGTTGCATTCGGGATCGTTGGAATTGGAGTCATCTCTGTCATGGCTGGAGTCGCAGAGATGATTGATCACTGGCCAATTCCAGGAGCACTCGTTGAATTCATCAAAACCTTCGTGGACAAAGAACTTGGAATTGTGCTTGGAGTTGCATACTGGTAAGTCAAGAGGGCCTGCTGTCTGAAGCCGATCTAAATAGTTAGGCTTGCGTACTCGATAACTTTCGGTACTCTGGTATCCGCTCTTCTCGACCTGGGGAATTATTGGGAATGGCCACAAATTTGGCAGATATTAGCATTCACAGTGCTTGCGCCTCTATCGATGATGGCTATCAATTACAAAGGCGTAAAGGTAAGTTTCATCGCCCTTGTTACTATAGACTTTGCTGAACAGCACAGATTTTTGGCATTGTTGAAAGTATTGTTGGAATCTTAAAACTCCTTCTTATTTTGGGAGCTTTCATCACTATGGTGGCAATAAACTTGGGCGGTATGTTATTGAAAGTCTTCACACAAGACGTTTGTGAACGCAGTTCAAAGATTTGCTAATATTAGAATAAGCCGGTACGTCGCTGAGAATTGGCTCAAAATGCGAGTATCTTCCGTCCCTTTAATGACTCTGAAGCTCAACGGCATTTTAGATATAAACGACGGGTTCAAGAGCGACCAAAGAGTTACGAATTCAACGTTTGTCGCTGTTTTGTAAGTCCTTCAAAGCTCATGACCCCAATTCGCTGACAGACGTTTTCCAGAGTGGGCATCCCGATAGCAGTGTATGGTTTTGCTGGCGTTGAAATCATTGCAGTGACAGCACTTGAAGCCAAAGATGCCTCAAAAGCATTAAAATGGCCTGCTAAATACGTTGCATTGATAGTATCAGTCGCATACTTTTTCAGTGTTCTTGGCTTCTATCTCAACGTCTCTTGGCAAGATCCAGCTCTGCCTTCGATGGCAACTCGAGCAACTGGTGGCACTGCCACGGGAGCTTCAATTTTGCTAATAGCTGCTTCACACTCGGGAATTCCCAATCTCGCTGGCTTCATAAATATAAGCCTCATGGTGACAGTTTTCAGCGCTGCAAATACAACTTTGTATGTTGCTTCACGAACGTTGTTTGGTCTCGCTAGAGAGCTGAACCCAGAGGGTTCGGCTTGGAGAAAAAGCATTTGTGTTTATGGAACGACCCATGCCAAAACGTTTGTGCCAGTAAGAGCCATGATGCTGTCTGCTATCTTGTTTATCTGGCTGCCATGGGTACATGTTGGAGCAGATGATTACCCAGTAAGTCGAAGCATTCTACATCCAAAGCTTTGTCTTTCTGTATTGGTCTAAACATAGCTGTTCTACAGTTGCAGGAGATCATGAGTGGCATCGCCACTGTATCGGTCGTGTTGGTCTGGGCAGCACAATGTCTTGCGTTCATCAGATATCGCTTATGGTACGTCGTGAAACTCCGTAAAGTACGCTGGCAGGTAACTGATCTCGCTAGGCTGTCAAGGCATTCAGAGATGCTGCATGGGGAATACGAGAAGTACTCCACAGGAAACCTGGGAACTGATGTCCTCTCACATATACAACCGTTACCGGCTTACATCGGATTGGTGGGCTGCCTGATTACAGTTCTCGGCCTCAGCAGTGCAAGCTGGTGGCAATGGGGTAAACCTACTGCAAGCAACGTTCTTGCAGCTTTCTTGGTTGTAAGTATCCCACATCAGCAAATTTGAAGTCGCTGAAATATAAGCTAGCCAATATTGCTTGCTATCTCCTGGATAGTTTTGAAGTTGATAGCTCCACATGGTAGTCTAACCTTTGGCGTAATGCTGAGTGGGGACTTTAAAGATCTGAAGAAAGCTATTATCAAGCTCGATGGAATGCTTCAAGACGCAAGTGAGGATGGGGCTCTTCCAAGAGCTGAGTGGAGGCCCGCGAGTATCCACTAGACACTTCACCGCAAGGGCACGGTAATTCCAATGAGCTACTTGGTAATCCTGATCAACAACATGTAAGAACTTGGAGCATGGTGAAGGGCTCGTGCGGAGGTTGAAGAAATGGCCTTTTTTGTTGATCGTTATGAGATGAGGCTAGTAAATGTGGCGAGCAGATGTGTCTGTGATTGGGCGGGAGTGAAGACTGCCGTGCTTCGTAGGCATGGCGATGAGAAGAACGTTGGGGATACATGGCTAGGCATTTCTGGGTGTTTCAGTCTCTCTAAGATACCTTATATGGATAAGTGCTTTACATTCGCAAGCGATGAAGTGGCTTCTCGAGACTCCACAGGGAGGAATGGAACTCTTGTCTTGTCAACATGACTTGGAATAACTTTGTATGCAGCATTAAGAAGGTATCAATGAATCAGACAGGTCGACAAGCCGAACTGATGATGGAACCGAGTCTTGGCACCTTTCTGAACGTGTGAAAGCTGTTGACGATATCTCAGCCTGGCACCTGGTCCAGAAGGACGCGGCTCACGCTGTATTAATAATCGCAACAGGCGATAAGAATCGGTCCATAAAGCGGACTGGCAGCCTTACTTGAAGTGCTGAGCAAGCTATCTTGCTCAGCTCGCTCGCCTCGCTTAAAACAAACAGTCTTTAACGAAGAGATCTTCCCAGACAGCCAGAGCAGTGTCTCGGACGAAAATCTAAGGCTGAGGGTCAGCTCGCCGAACTTGTGTCAAACACTTTCTAGTCAGAACCCCATTATCCAAACACTAGGCACTGGTTGGCGTGTTTAATGATACAGCAAGCTTGCTTTCAATTCGTATTTCTCGTTTGCTCTTGTTTCTCCAGGTATTACCACAAAACACTTATATCTGATGAAAAAAAAAAGCTCCATGTAATCATTAGAAAAGGTATTGATGTCCCCACAGCCACAAATCTTCATAACCTGTCTCCCGTCTTCCCACTCCCCCCCCCCCCCCCCCCCCCCCCCCGAATCAGCTTCCCAAAGTCGCCTCCGTGTCAGTCCTATACCAATTACTCTTAGGGTCACCCAAGCAATCTCCCACAGTAACAGCCTTATACCCATCCTTCTGAAGACCCTGCAACATGTACTCGACCAATACGTTCGCCGTCTGGTTATGTATATCGTGTCCAATGACGAGAAATTCGTCCGTGGAAGGGGATTTACCCGCAAGGGCGGTGTCGAAAATGGTTTTGGAGTTTTGAATTAGGCTGGGCGAGTCGTTGAGGTAGTCGGATGTGTCGAGGTCCTAAAGATGGGGTTAGTTGATTGGGTTGGTGGGCAGAGAAGGAGAGGAGAGAGGGATGGGAGGCGCACAAAATATGTTATGTGATAGCCAAGGGCGGCCATGTCTGCTTCACAGCCGCAGTCTACAAATACATCATTTAGCTTTGCTTTGCTTTACTTAGATTCGCTTCTAGTAGAAGCACTGATTCTCTGCCTACCTGCGTTACAAGATGAATACGGAGGACGCATATAAGTCGGAATAACACCAACTATATTCCGTAAAGCCATTTCGTTCTTGTACATCTCGTCTTTTCGTTGGGCGGATGTGATGTTACAGAGATCTGCGTGAGACCAGGTGTGAGAGGCTAGCTGGTGACCGCCATCGTACATGCGTCTGTTTGTCTGTTAGTTTTATTCAAGATTATGTTTTTAAGACGTGGGAGAAGAGGGAGAGGTACTTTATTAAAGCAGGATATCCCGTGCTTGTATTATCGATTACTCCTTTGCCTGTCAAAGTCTGTTAGAGCTAGATACTTTGCGAAGTGGCCTCATTTACCATTATTGATACCAGTGATGAAAAATGTCGCTTTCGCATTGTATTTATCCAGAAGATCCATAATATGGCTCGTGTATATGAAAGGCCCATCATCAAAAGTTAAGGCAATATCTCCTGCATTAGCACAGTCGTATATACCTGCTGATCCGTATAGCACGGACCCGATTTGGTCTCGAGGGATGGACGAGGTGTTAGTCCCCGAAGGGATCTTGTTGGCGTCACAAGCAGGGCCGTAGTTGAATTGGCAGTCGGGCGCGTTACAGTATTCTATTAGTAGTGCCATTAGCAAGATCCACGAATTGGTAGAGTTGATTCTGGGGCAGAGGTTGTTTACCTGGACCAGTTCCACAAAATCCAGCAAGCGAACAGCACTCATTTGAAGCACATGTACCGAAGCTCGCTCCACATTGCCCGTTCGTGCTCGTGCCTAGTGTACCCGCACTGCCTGTCGAGCTGTTCGAAGACCCTGTACAAGTTCCAAAAGTAGATTGACAGCCTGCTTCAGCTGTACAATAATCAGTGCTATTTCCGCACCAACCACTGTTCATACAACATCAGCGCCATCCAAAGTCAAAGTCGCAAAATCTCACTTACTTCCCAGAACAGCAAGGACTAGCACTGTCGCAAGTATATCCATTAATGCCAGCACCAGTCATCCCACACGTCTCATCCGGAGTAATAGTCCCCGGAGTGGGAGCTGTGCATTTCCCAAAATCTGACTGGCAACCCACAGTCGTCAAGCAGTACGCATTCGTCGAGCCGCAGAAGCCATTCACGGAACAGCAAGGGAGGGCAGAGGGACAGGTGTAGCCATCTGCTCCGCCGCCAGTACCGTTACGTCCACAGGTGTTGTCTGGAGAGATGGCTCGGGTGGAAAAAGGGTGCAGACGACTGCCTAAGATAGAAGGCACACTATATAGAAGAAAGATGACTGAAGTAATGGGGACATGCATATCGAGCTCTTTGCGATTGATGTTGACGAGCAAGGCTTAATTTTTTTTTAGACGTCAACAAACGAGAGGATGAGATGAACCAACGAACGTGCCACGCAGAAACGAAGGTAAAATACTGACAGAAGACGAGAAGAGAAGCAAAATCCAAGAAATCAAACATCAAAGCCACAGAGAAGGGAGAAAGAACAGAGATATACACGTCAAGTTACCACCGAGCTAAGTATGATACGACTACAACCAAACCCGAGTGGAAGAAAAAACAACTCGAACCTACGAACCGTGTCACAGAAACATGTTCCCGCCATGACCCAGTATCAAGATCCAAGACTGGCCACAGCCAAAGTAAAGAAACGAATCATTGCGAGCCAAACATCGGATGAGAGATGCACGAAACAGATTTTAAGACCTGCTCGGATCTTCTCCTGGGATTGGGGCTCGATGGCGAAGCGAGGTGTTTTGAAACGGGACTTGGGACGTGTTGGCTGGTTCACGAGGGGCTGTCTGTGCTGAGACTGGATTGTGGGAGAATGTTGGCTATTTATAGATACTAACTTCGAATTGTGAATTGCCGGAATATTTCGTTTGTAGACCTTAGATGTGTTTGTTCTCGATAGTTTCTCGAAGGGTGGAGAATGAAGGTGCTGAGGTTAGATAGATCCCTGTCTAAGCCTAGCTGCTTGCTCTGCTCTGCCCTGCTTCAGGGGCTCGCTTACGGTACAGTAGCTGGATCCCCTGTAGCTTCGTTAGTAAACACCAACGAGTCTGTTCGACAAAATCTAAATTGTGAAATCACGCTCGAGGCATGATTGGGAAACCAGAGACCCAAAATTAATACGAAATGCCTCCATGTAGGTCATAGAAAACAAAATAGAAATTCGCACGCAGCAACGAGAATCCCAAAGTCGTGATGCCGATAACAACAATTATTTGCGAGCACAAAGTAACAGTACTTGTGCTTCTCTACAACATCGATCCTTCTTTGTTATATCCCTTCCTACCATCTCAGAACACTCCGACCCTGATCTCCGTCCATCGACCTCAAGCTCTTGTCTACAAAGCAAGCGCCATCCCCATAAACCCAACAGCTCCAACAACCCCCGCAACAACAGCATTCGTCTGCGCAGCCCCAGCAGAACTCGTGCTCGAGGTCTGCGCACTCGATGACCCAGCATTCTCCGTCGTGGTACTAACACCTGTCGCCTTACCACTCTCACTCGCGGTCAACGTCGCCGTTGTCACAGTGCTGTTCCCCTTCCCCGTCACACTCGCAGTCTTACTCGCCGTTCCACCCGTCCCAACGACACCAGTTCCAGCTGCGCCAGGCAGCGTTGTCAAGCCCGCAGCTACCTCCAACGAGATGATCTCTGGCACGATAGACTGGACTTTGCCGCCTAGACCGATAACGTAGGATTGTGCAGCTGGGGGAAGAGAAGTGTACCACTTCAAGAATGTCAGTGCTGTAAAAGTCAAAATCATATGATCAGGATCTCGGTGGCCAAGACATACATTCGTCCTGAGACATGTATCTGATCCGAGATCCCAATCTTAGATATTTATAGGTGAGGAAATTTACATACTGCTGGGAGACCATTGGCGATGATATCGGCTTGGAGAGAGGAGACAGCAGAGGGGTTGTAGAGGATTGAGGTAACGGAGGCGGGGATGCCCGTTAGGGCTGAGGCGATGCTGGGGGGTGGCTGCAGTTCTGCCGAGAGGGAAGAAATGCGGGAGAGGACGGAGGAGAGGGATGGACTGGGTGAAGGGTGTTAGTGAAAAGCATTGTATCTGGACAGAGAAGAGTTGACTCGATTGACTTACTTCTGACGTTTGACAACTTGGTCTGGGGTCGCGAGGATGAGGACACAGAGGCCAGTGATGATGGGAATGGAAGAACGCATGATCGAGTTTCAAGATGGGTTGGCTGTAGCGACTGACTTGTGACTTGTGTAGAGATATCCAAAAGTCGTAAGGACGCGTTAGAACATACAACGTAGACTCGAAATCTTCAAAATGTGATCCAGGAACGGGGAATGTCCATTCTATAACAGCTTATATGGGCATCTTCCAGTCTCTAATCTCCACCAGCAAAGGCCCGAGCCGGGTCGCTTTCTAGAGACAGACACACTCGTGGAACCACCATCTCAGCACAACGTGATGATTGGACTGCGTATTGGAACGTCGTGTTAATTCTGAGTAGTGAATACAGTTCTCTTGCGCCGCTGAACAGTATTGGAGAGGTTTCTGTCACGCCATATTGGTGGCGCTGTGTGTTCAGGCGAGAGGCGTCGAGGACTGGAATGGGGCTTGGCAGGGTTCGCGAAACTGTCAGACGTTGGGGAATGTTGGGTTTGACAAATGTGCACTCTTCCAAATGAATCATAATGTTCAGAGATGGTGCATTGAGAGAGACAGAATGTGCCGAAAGGAGGATTGTACTTGGAGCTTTTGATGTTGACTCCTTCCTCCCCTAATGTTTTGGTAAAGAGAGACATTTTCGCTCGATTGGGCCAGAGAATGACACAAGGCTGAAATATTGGTGGACAGCTTGTCCGTAATCGGAATCTCTGAAGTGACATCCACAAAACGGCGTAACAATTGAGTTGAACATGAGAACTCGGATAAAGGAACGGTTGAAAGAGAACTGCGTATCTAAGAGACTTCCTCGGACATCTCAAGTGATTAGGTGAGCCAGTGAGCAAATCCACAAAATCTCAGGATGCGGAGGCTGAGCGTCAAAATCGTGCAATTTTTTCTACTGAAATATGCTCCTCCATCATACTAGTAAAGCTCCATCATACAGTAAAGCGCCACTAGAAATAAAGTAGCGATGAATTTTCCTTCCATGCCCCAAGCGCCATTGCAGACGGCGATCATACACATTTTCCAAAATGCATCACTAAATCATCCAAGGTGGTATATCCTCCTGTGTAACGCCAAAAACTCCTTAATGTGAAGGTCGCCTCGATCCATCAGACCTCTCGCGCATAGGGAGAAGTTCAATCCGGTCCTGTTGGTAGTATTAACACCAGTCTGGTCATCTAGCCACACCGTAGGTGGTGGTTTCGCCATTACCCACTTCGTTCGTCAGGTTTCTCTGATGGACCGCTCTCCCGGCTTCCAGGTCTGCATTGTTCCTCTGCGCGACTTCCTCAGAATGCTTTTGCCGGCTTCCCACATAATTTCCGACGCCAACGCCTGCCCAGAAGCTTCTATCTCGACTTCTTGGGCCCCAACTCCATCCAGCGCCTTGGTTGATTGGTAAATGGTAGTAGCGGAAGGCAAATACGGATGTGACTAGGCCAATCAAGTAGCCAAACAGAATGTCAAAGCCGTGATGTCTGAAATCGGAATACCGTGTCGAAGCAATATAGATGGAAGCAAAAGATGGCAAGACAGCAATGACCAATAGGTACACGGGAGGTCCTGCTGCTTGATTCCGTGCCGCAATTACTGCATCATCATGTCCTGATGGCTCTTGAAGGTCATCTCCGGCCATAGGCTTGTCTCGACTCTCCATGCTGCGGTTCTCCATAGTTCTCGACGTCGATGCGCGAGAAGGGAATGCAGATAACTGTGTAGCGCTGGAACCAGACGCAAGGAAAGGAATAGTAATAGCTAGCTTCGAGGCGAGGAAGAGACTGAGATAGATGAGACCACCGGAAGAAAAGGAAGCATGGCCGCTTGGGAAACCTGTGAGTCCACAAGTCAGCTATCGAAATCTAGAGACCGAGTGCTCTTTGCAAAGAAGAGTCGGATAATCCAATGAACTTACTTCGAAATCCATCATCCAACTTTGACTTGTCTGACTGCTGGCAGATCTTCGCAGATACAACATTGAAGTTCTCATAGATACTTCCTGCGAGGAATTTCGAGTAGGTGTAGTTCGCAAGATTGGCCATATCAGGCTCGCAACGAGAAAGGAGATCTGGACGAGGCTTTCCAAACAAGTTCTTCATTCCGCTGGTGATCAAGAAAGATGCCGACAAAGAAAGTGCCAGGCCCAACCATCCAGTATGCCATTCCCATAGTTTGCGTTTCCATATTAAGGATTTTGGTATTGACTTTGAAACGGTAGGGCCTGGAACCAGCACGAGGCAGACGAGAAAGATGATTACGGCTGGACCAACGAGACCGGAGCAGCCCAGTGTGACTAAGGATACCTTCTCGTGCTCAACATGTGGGAAACTGATCTCGGGATTCGTGAGCGAGAAAGGTCGCATATTCGGTGTGATATTTGCCAGTATAGCCCCCACACCAGCGGCGACAATAATTATGATCCAGTCGACTATGTACGAAACCACCAGGAGTTTTGAGAATCCGCCATGTTTGGCACGCGACATCATGGATTGCTTCATTGTTGCATTCGTTTATTCGTTTGTTCGTGTACTTCGAGTAGAAAGGGAAATATCAGGTGTCTGCCGTGAATCCGGTTTAACCAGTCGAACCCAAATGTTTCCAGCACAAGAAGGGGGACAGCGGCTCTTCTTATGAAAGGAATTGGCAGACTTTTGCCAATGTTGCTGCTTATGGGGTGAGACAGGGTGAAAGAAAGGGATCTGGAAAGGATGGGGGGTGGCTTGGACAGGGTCTACGACCATTAAATCATAGCGCTCTTCCGTGATTCGACGGGGTACTCCCGCCAAGTAAGGCGATATGCGCGAAGCCAGGCCACTTTCTGTTTAGAGGCATGAGACACACGACACTTGAATGGTCCCAAGGCTGGGCACGAGTGAGTAGTGACATTCGAGGCGTACAAATGACGAATGCATGAAGCTAGATTCCAAGATTTTAGATTTTGTAGTATACAAACATCTGGATATTTGCCGCTTGCTTTTTCACTCAATCAAAGTGGTACGCAGGTAGCGCAGCGAATTTCCTGTTTGATGGGGCGAGCAGATCGTCCATTCTTACTTTGTTCATACTTCTCGCCAAGGTCTTGTTGGTAAATTCGGTGTTTGAACAGCCTCGAAGGTCCGCTTTTGCTGACTCTGACCTTGCCAGTGACATGCCACTTGAACCACAGACGTAAAGACCCGCTGTCCGGGGTAGACTGAGGTGACCGCGGCTATGATTCTATTTCGGATCATCGCTACCTTCAACTCGAGAACGTCGACTTCGGGGGTGGTAGCCGCCGCTGGCTAGGCGTCTTTTTGCTGCGAGCTGACAAGCTGTCATGTTTCACATTTCTACGGCCCTTTATCTGTCCAATTCAGCCTCCAGCCTCACCAGGCGCAGAAGGAATATCCGGCTGATCTGGTCAAAGTTGATCTGATCTGCGAGAATTTCGCAGTCTGCCTTCGTCTCAGCCTCCTCATGACGCGATCGTCACAGGGATAGGAAGATGGATGGACATGCTGTTGAACGGATGCCGGGCAGTGCATTTGCCGAGATTGCATTGATTGGCCAAGAATTCTGGAGTAAGAGCAGCACACCACACCACAACACAGCAACCCCCTTGATGGTAACGCCGAAGTGGCCATTCGAGGGGCATATCTCCGATCAGTTGTGGTAGTCAACTACCCCGCAACAACATTCTTCCAGTCCTACTTCCTGAACCCCTCCCAAGACCGGGAGTTGGAATCAAGCAATTGACCAATCTCCGTCCCGCGTGGACAATTTATACTTCTATCCCCACTCTGCTCGTTCACATTTAAGCTCGACGTCATGACAACGGGAATGAGTTGCTAGTTTCACAGGTTTCTGTGATGTTTTGGAGCTTGACGTAGCTAGATATCAAGGTACCACAGTCTAGACTATAACAAAAGCTGCTCATTTCTATCCCGTTTCTTCTTCTTCCTTTTGCTTCAACATGTATTCACGAACGGCTCGTTTATCTTTATCAGCTTCATCAAGAATCTCTCAAGTCTCTTCACACATCCAAAGACGCAATATGGCTTCTGGAACAACTCACACGCTCAACACCGGAGCAAAGATTCCCGCTATCGGGTTCGGGACCTGGCAGGATAAGGATGATCAGGAGAAAGCTGTTACCGAGGCTTTGAAGGCTGGTTATTTGCATATTGATACTGCAGCTAGTAAGTGAGCGTCTTTAATTCAGAGACGTTTCTATTCTTAAACAGCATACTGATAGTACAAAGTCTATGGAACCGAGCCTATGGTCGGAGCAGCCATCAAGAAGAGTGGCATCGACCGATCCAAGCTCTTTATCACCACCAAACTCTGGAATAACAAGCATAAGCCTGAGGATGTTGAGGGCGCTCTCGATCAATCACTCAAAGATCTGGGAATGGATTATGTCGACTTGTACCTAATGCATTGGCCGTCTGCATTCAAGCCAGGTCGGGTTTCCACAAACTCTAAGTAAATGCGTCAGTGAGGCCTCGGATGCTAATGTTCTCTATATATAGGCGACAACAAATTCCCTAAAGATAAAGATGGCAAGACCGAAACTAGCAACATCAGCTACGTCGATACCTGGAAAGCAATGGAGAAGCTCACCTCGTCCGGCAAAGCTCGCGCCATCGGTGTCTCGAATTTCTCCAAGAAGGAACTCGAGACACTATTGAAAGAAGGTAGTGTTGTGCCAGCAGCTCACCAGATCGAGTGCCATCCTTGGTTGCAGCAGAAGGATTTCTGCAATTGGCATAAGGAGAAGGGTATCCATGTGCAGCATTACTCGCCGTTTGGGAACCAGAATGAGATTTATAGCTCGGGACAGAATATGGGGAAGTTGATGGTATGCATACCCTCTTCCGTCACTATTTTGTCTTGGAAAGTTCAAGAATACGGAAGCAAAAACTAACACACATCACAAACAGGACGACCCCGTACTCGTCGAAATCGGCAAGAAATACAACAAGACTGGTGGGCAAGTCGCCCTAGCCTGGGGTATTGCTCGCGGCCACTCCGTCCTCCCGAAATCCAAAACACCATCTCGCATCGCGCAGAATCTAGAGGGCGACTTCAAGCTGAGCGCTGAGGATATGAAGAAAATCGAGGCTGTGGATAAGAAGTTGCGGTTCAATGATCCGAGCGAGTCGTTTGGGTATACTTTCTATACGGATTTGGAAGGGAAGAAGAAGTAAGTGGGTGGAATCGGTGACGTAGGGCTGGGGGAGTAGTCGCTGAGCTATTTGTGTAGATGTAGAAAGAAAATGTCAAAAGACAGTCTTTGATTGGGAAGCCACGTGCTACGTCAGATTTCGGTGGGGACAGCCTCGATGTATGTGCTTACATCTTTATCGTAGCAACTGCTAGGCCTTCATCTGGCAGATATTGTGTCGCTTTCCGATAAAGAGCATGGATGTTACACTTTCCTTCGTTGGAGAATGTCACACTCGGTCAGCATTACTAGCACTACACGGCGGGCGCAGGTGCTCTCCACGCTTCGAGCAACCTCAGCGCTCTCTCTATTCCAGTACAAAGGATTTGGGTTTCTCGTCCTCACGGTTATTGCTAAATCACTTTGGTCAGGTTTTGTTGTGTTCATAATTTAGGAAGGCATAGAGGGCACATGAACATCAGGTTTTTGAGTTACACAAAAGAGCTACGATTGGTCTCTGCCATTGTTGTGATTGCTCTCGCGTAATTGTCATGACCTCAACTTCCGTGAGCAGGCAGTCAGTCATTTACGACGTCCGTGACCATGAAACGAGAGCAAACTTGCTCCAAATCTGTGTCATGACTCCATAGAATTACAGTCTCCATAGATTCACAGTCCCCTGGCAATCATGCCGCTTATCATTCACCACGATTGCTTCGCCCTATCAACAAAACCCAAGCTGTCCTGTCGCTGACCTTCCCAATACGCACTCACCTTCGCCACCCAACAGCATTTCACTCATTCAGACATCCTCGTGTACAGAGACCAGGTCTAAGTTCGAATTCAACCCCCATGTCTCCCAAGCGCGTCGAGGATAGGAGCATCATCCTCACGAGTACTACTGGCGAAAAATCCATCTGGCGGCCGCGTGAAAACATTCCTTCTGACGAAGTCCGGGATACAGTCGCCGCGGCGAGGATTCTGAATGCGAAAACACCCAAGATAAAGGACCCAGAAGCTTCAGGAAAGAGTGACAAGAAGAGAAAGAAGGAGCAGTGGTGGCGGAAGCTGTGGGAGAAAATGACAAAACAAAGAAAAGTACAAGTTTTGGAAACGGGAGTAGATACATTCCCAGCTCATAAACCAACTCTTTTGGAGAGGGTTATTGAGTTCTGGAAACCTGTCCCCGGGTCCTCACCACCACAATATTTCTCTTCCAGACTGGACTTTCCAGCTTCGGGGCCGAAGGATAAGGAGAGGCCCAAAGATAGAGCAGCAGCAGCTGCTGCTGCTACGACCAGGTCCAGACTCCCATCCAAATTTCACGAATTCACAGGCTATATGTCTTCAGACCTGAGCAAAAACATGTCCCGTGAAAAGGACATTTGCAAGCTTCCTCTTTCGAGCTCAGCGGCTACATCGCTGCTTGAGTTGGGAACCCTTCCTGGTGGAGGAGCTCTGAATCCGCTAGCTGGCCCATCGACGCAAAGAGCAAGATCTGTACATGACAGAGCCAAAGGCTTGATAGCATCCTCCGAAGTCCCGTCTCCTGCTGCCTCATCAAAGGTGCAAATGAAGCCCCAAAGAAGAAGAGATGGAAAGAACACAATTGAAACACACAAAAAGGAACCAAATTGGGGCTGGTTGAGCTGTTGTACAAAATCAGAGAATGAGTGCGATTGTGATAACCATGGACAAGTAAACCAGGGCAGAGTGGATGGTGAGTGCCTGATCAAGATGAGTTCTGAGGACAGTTTGGTGAATGTCACCTTTGACGACAAACCGATTCTCTCGCCTGACTTGTTCAAAATAGCCGATATTGACAAGATCACAGACCTCGAAGATGAAAATCAACACAAAAACACGTTCGAAGTCACCAAAGTCAACAATTCGAGACAACACAACATGGTGAAAGGAAAGATTGAAGTGGCGAAGGCGGGCTCTGTGAAATCAACTTCAGTCCCATCAGCTGTACCTGCGGCCCCTGTTTTAACTCCTTTCACTGCTCGTCCCCAGTCCCCAGATCGAGTACCCGCATTGAGTTTGGCGCAGCGCCTCAAGGCTCTGAAGGAAAAACATGCGAGCAAGTCTGGAAATACCTTCGAAATTGTCTGGGAAGGTGGAGGACAGGGACGCGTTCAAGGTCCAGCAGGAACGATGAGAGGTGAGTCTGAGGTTGAGAACGGCTTTGTTGAGGTGGACATTCCAGCTTCGAACAACACGGACCCCAAGACGTCGCATGTCGTTGCAGCTGGTAGTCGTGTCCGGTACCTTCCAGCCGCTCTGGAAGACGCTATTAAGACAGAACTACCCAAGCCCACGAAGGAGGAAGTTGCCCTCGCAGTCGGTGTTCATTTGGACGCATCCTCAACCGGAGGATCGTTCAAGACAGCCCGCACAAGTGCCTCAACTGCCTCAACCGCCTCAAAAGTTACCCCTCCCACAGGTCCCACAGTCAACAACTCAACTTCCACCAAACAGCTTGTTGTCTCTGCAGTGTCATCGTCCTCAAGGGCTCGATCTGCGCCTTTGATGAAACCTACCACCTCCAGCTCGAAGCCGACTGGTCGATCCGTCAGCAAGACCACCGTATCTTCCGGAGCAGACGACAGCGATGATCCTCGCCGCAGCGCACCCATCAACATCAAAAAGCCCAGTAAGACCTCCGACATGAACGAGTCCTACTTCCAAGTTCGGTCGCAAGATGGGACAGACACAGGGTACCCTGCCCTTGACAGCTCGGCCACGTCCTCTGATTTTGACTTCCATTCAACCATCGTTCCAGGTTCGTGGCCAGATGATGAAGATTCCGAGTGGGTCGACGGCAAGGAGGAATTTGAGGCTGTTATGCGTGAGAAGGGTGACATGTCGAAAATTGCCAAGAAGCATTAAATTGAATGTTGTAGTCGAGCTATCGTACTCTTGGACGCGTGATGTTGCTCCAATACCGGGATTACTCAAGACCATTCGGATGAAGCTGTACCAAAGAGATATGCCAAGAGCACAACGCAATTGGTGGTATTCTGAAGAATGATATGAGAATAGCCAGGCACAGGAACGAAATTTAACATGCAAAAGTTGATATATTGCAGTTTCTAGCAGAACAACGTGTAAAGGTAGAGCGGGCATATGAATTGAGCTCGTATCATGGGCGCTTTCATGTTGTACATAGGATTCAGCAATTAAAAGGACATGTACTTCGAGACAATTGCTGGAGCTGAGTAAGTGACGTACCTTCTGAGCTATCTATGTTGATGTTACCAGTTGTGATTGTGACATGCCTTAGGAGTGGGCTCACTTATCCTCTGAGAACCACACATAGATGTTTCTGCTCTCTTGTTACTCGAGCCCAGAAGAGTTCAACAGCCGCAGCAACAGCCTGCGGCATAAATGGATTTTTGCCGCGGGGTTGATTGAGCGGGTTGTCAGGCTGATAGGTGAAGCAGCTCGCAGTCTGGCAGTTAGTCATGAATCGTCTTCACAAGTTGCTGGGACGAAGATAATATCATCTCCGGCCTGAAAGTCAGAAAGGCCAAGTGATCTTGGCGAAAATACTTTCTTAGCTGAGTTGCCATGTTGTGTAGGAGAGCTTTCAAGTAAGATGAACTTGATGAAGGTTAGTAGACATGTGGTGGTTCGAAAGGTCGGTCCTCGTGTCCACACACTATGTGATTAGTCAGCATGGCAAGTAAAGCCTTCCTTTGAGTATGCGTCTGCGTCCTATACAATTGTAGGTAGTATGCAGGCATGAAACTCAAAAAGTTCCAGCTCTCAAGTGCCTTCTGTTCTGGGAGTGAAAATGCACCAAAACATCATCGATTGCAATATGTTGATACGCAAGAGAAAACAAACTTAACAAGCGCCTCATGGTCCCTCACTGGTTCACTTATCCACCCTCTTCATAATGTTGCACTTACGAGCCTGTATTTCTCGTCTGGAAATGGGAATCGGTCCAACAGGCGAATGTTTCACTAGCTATCCTCAGTCCAATGGGCATCTGGAAGTCTGTGTTTTGTTTATTCGCAAGATTTTCATTCCAAGCACCTTGCTACTTAACATGCAAAGTAACCCTTATGCACCCCCATAGACATCAGGTACGTAGAAAAAGTTGCCCAGACCAAACCGCTCATGCTTCTTCCTCAATGTTACCCTTCTCCGAAACGTACAGACCGTCCAAGAACTGTATCATATTAGCCTCAATTTCTCCTCTCGGGCCCTCTTTCCTGCAACTCTTCCAGTCTTTTGTAGATCCTGGAAGCGGGAAATCGAATGGGAAGCCTGCGTGTTCCTTACCTTCCGAATATCCTTGTTTCGCACTCTGCAGATTTGTTGGATGTCGGCGGCGGACTGTGAGACGTTCTCGAGCGAGTTACCGAACAATTGCAGCTCATCCTTCTGGTTCTTTGATGGCTCGACCTCGACACCTGGTTGCATAACGACTCTGCGGACGATCTTCTCACCGATGAAGTTCCTATGAGGTCCGTCAGCACTTCATGCCCACATTCATTCCTGTTCCCGCAGCCCGCCCATCAAGTCCAAGCCTTTCTCCACGTCCAGGGAATTTCCACATACCGGATCTCAACCTCGTACAAGCCAGTCTCAGAGTTCTTGTCTACGTTGACGTTGATGGGGAAATGTGCGTAGACATATCTCATCTTGTACTTGAAACCCTTGGTGACACCAATGATCAGGTTGTTGATGAGTGTTCGGACTGTGCGGAGGGTAGCGACGTTCTTTCGGGCACCGTGGTGCAATTCGATGTTGATGACATCCTTCTTTGGGTGGGAGAAGTTTACGGCCAAGTGGTTGAGATTCTTCGTGAGCTTGCCTATATTTCCTCCATTAGATCTCCCATATCCCTTGCAAGTATTTCCAGCCTTTCGAGCGTACCTCGTGGACCCTCAACAGTAACAAGTCGGGACTTGATGGTGACCTTGACTATTCGCACACAGATTCATCAGTTATTACTCTTGTTCCAATGCGCCAGTCTCAATTCTCCTTCCATATCGAATTTCGTGTAGCGCTCTGAGGGCAATTCCAAGGATAAATGTGGACAATTGCACTCACCACCCTCGGGGACGGTCAAGGTCTCTTCGGAATGAATGTACTTCATTTTGGACCTGTAGGTTTGTCGGAATGGCGGGGGAGTTAGATTCGAGGTCGCTGCTTCAACTTCTTCGCGATAATTTCTGGCTGGCAAACCGTTTGTGTGCGCTAGCGCCGCTAGGGTAATAGCCGAACCTGCAGGCAGTCTAACACGTGACTATTATGAATTTCGCTTTTGACGACAACAATATTTCAACCAAAAAATAAGAAAGGAGTTCAATTCTTCAGCGTCTCTGAAATTTTGTTACTTATGTGCCAGTAAGACCTACGGAGGTCTTTTCTCGTGATTATTGTCCAAGGACGTTTCTTGTACCATTCAATCGGGTGTTCCGGGTTAGGTCTTCTCAACAAATTTTGAATGAAAGTTACGATTGCGGACTACCTCGTAATTGGAAAGGAAGGTCTTTCTCTTTGATCCGATGCAAGAGACTTTACAACAAAGTGAGATGCGTCACAGCAAAATATTTGTCGATACTTTGACCGTCTCTAATTACCCTCAGCATGCCGAGTAAGGGTTTCGGAAATATAACCGGCAACACTCTAGAGCAGAAACGACTAGACACATTACGAGACTTGGTACAGCACATACTGGGTCAAACCAGCTCTGGGGTATATATGTCAATGGCATTCTCAATGACACGAACATATCCAAAATCGGGTTCAAGGGATTCAGCTATTTCGCTCATTTTGTCATATTTGGAAGAGTAACAAGAGTCGTCCTTTCAGACGTCTCTCTCAGCATAGCTCTTGATCATACCCTCCAAGGTAGGCTCATATTCCACCAACGAAACCTTTCCAGTTGCCTCGTCAAGTACTGTGTTGGCCTGCACGAAAACCTTTCTTGGTTGCTTGTTCCGCAGCACCTCGTTTCTGAGCGTCTCACCCCACCACTTCGGTTCTACCTCGGTCATCTGAGCGTAAAGAGCAGTACCGGCCTCTAAATCAGCTGTTGACTTGTAGATGTGAAGCTTCTGCAGGTACGACTCGACGGCCTTTCGTCCGACTGTGGTGATCTTGCTGCGGTCAAGTTTGATGGTGAGATCGGAAAGGTCTTCGTTCTTGTAGTCAAGCTTGCAGAAGTCATCTGGTGCATCGAGAAAACACTTCAAGATACTGAAACGAGCTTGAGAGTGTGCTTGACCCCAGCGTCTGGACTTCGGGTCCCACATCTCAAGTGATGCCACTCCAGCGCGAGCCATAGAGAGATAAGCTGCATAAAGTACGTCTCCAGCCTCTCCATCCATATCTGGCGAACCATCCCCAAAGCCGAAAATCTTGAGAATCTCAAAGTCACAGGACAGTGCCATAGCAACAGTCTCAGCTCGACATTCCTCGTAGCTTGATGCCACACTGCCAAAGACGGATCCCCATGTCTGTCCTGGCTTGTAATAGGTGGTGACTGGCTTGTTGGTGATAGGACTGATTGGTGGATTCTTGGGATCGAAGTTGAACTTGCCGGGTTCTGTCTCCTGTAGGAGCTTTCCAGTGCCGTGGCCTAGGAGTTCATGGATACCGACTTGTACCTGGAATGAAAGACCGGTGTTAGTCACATTAATATATAACTGTCTAAAGTCTTGACTTGGGTCATGAATGGCCTATTTTTCGAAAGAACATGACATACCTCAAAGGCAGCATCGCGGAATTTCTGGTAGATGGGGAGGTCGGCCTCAGAGATGAAAGGAATCTTCTCGTTGGGTGCCTTGGCACTGAGAACATTGCCCAGACTGACGTTCTTGAATCCTTCAGACTGACGGATATCATCGTAGTTTGGCTACGGCGGGATTAGCATACCAACGAGACCAAGGCTGAGTAAGGGCAATCTCCCAAAACAAGGAAGTGAGACGTACAATATTGATTCCTGCCGGAATACCAGAACCAGCGAAAGATAATACCTCCAAACTGGTGAAGTCTGGGCTCAGGAATTTGTCCTTCTCAAATTCGGTCGACCACGGAAGCTTTGGAATCATGGCTTCGGCGGCATCGACGAGGGACCCGAAAGCCCTTGTACGTTCCAGATTTACCATAGACGCAAAGCCTGCAAGTCAGTTAGTCTTTCAAGAGCAGCGACTTAATATAACGCTTGTCCATACCTTCCCATTCTCCACGAACACCATGAGGATCCTAGCACATAGTCAGCCTCTATCAATCAATCCAAACAAAGTCAAACAAGTCTGAAGAATTGAGCAAAAACATCATGCATACCCGATAAGTCTCGACAAAACCGATATTAGACTCAACCATAGGACCTTTGTCTCTGATCCAGTATCTCTGAGCATCTTTGAAAGCCTCAAGAGAACCTTCTTCGAAAGACTTAACATAGGCAAGCTGCATCTTCTTTTGATTCTCATTGGCAGCATTTTCGGCAGCCTTCTTATGATACTCGGTGATAAGAGCCATCTCCTTCGAATGATCACCATACACCAACTTCAACTTCTTCCCCTTTACCACATCAGCCTCAAGATCGAATTCTGTGGTCGTGCCAACATCGCCCCCAGTTGCAGGGACTTGAGTTACTGCAGATGCAATCAACAAGTCAAAGTTGCCGTCTGGGTTCTTTCTCAGTCGTGTGTTTTCCTGAGCGAGGTCAGCTTGACATTATGTCCTCAGCTCATCGGGAATAATGAGAACCAACCACAAGGAGACCAATCTTTGCCATGAAATCAGACACAGCCCCAATTTCTGCCTTTGTGATTCCCTTCGAGTCGGGATAGTAGGTTGTCATATGGCCGTCTTCTAGATATCTACAAATGTAAACGACAAGTACCAACACAAGAGGAGAAATACACTTACCCTAAGTGCATGATTCCAGAATTGTCACTTGAGAAGATAGCTCCATTGGTCGCCTTGTAATGTTCCGCAGCCTTCGGCGCAGCAGCAGCCAAGGAATCGAAGACCTTCTCGCTGCACCGTGGAACGAATTTGGCATCTCCAAAACCCTTGTAGTTACCACAGTTGCCTAGAAACTGGGTGGAATATTCAAGGAACTGCTGTAGCTCTTCGCTCGTAATGCCAGCCTTCTCCTGCAGAGCCTTCCAATCGCCATTTGTAGCTTTGTATAGCTCGATTATGAAGTCGAAGATGCTCTCGGACTCAGGGGAGACCTGACGGAGGGTGATTCTGGTTCCCGTGAAGGCAGCTCTAAGAATGAGGTCAGTTTTTGTTTTGCAGAGATATATAGCTCAATTTGAATTAGTGCTTCCAGACCAAACCAGCGCCGGTTTCTGAAATGCTTTGCCGTACCTGCTTATGTAGTGTGCATATCGAGCTTGTTGGTCGGTCAGCGCATCGAAGTGCTTCTTGATCTCGAGGTTGACGGTGCTTGGGGGCGAATCCGCCAGGAAGTTTTTAATTTCTTGAGCGTTCATGGTGAGATGCCTTTGTATGATTGATAGTCTGGTGAGAGAAGAAGGTGAAGACGAGACCATGACACGTCGTACCGTGAAGAAGGGCGAGGGATGCCTATACGCCCGAGACAAGAGGGGTGTTGCTTTGGCGAGGCTGAAGCGCGGGGCAGTGGCCAATGAGACAGCCTTGTAGCTTGCTCTTGCGCCCCATCTTGACATTCTTGGAAGGTGTAAACTGGATGGCCGACTAATGGACACTCCATATTATCTATAGCCGGCTTTCTGGGAAGAGTCTCCTTTTCATTCAAATATCTGACACACGGGCCATTTCATCACCTCGGCAGACGGAGTTCGTGTCCCTGCCCTCCACAGACTGACTGAAAGAAATTCAACAAGACACATGTCTATGGCTTTTCGGAAAAAGACCAGGCAGTTATCCTTCACTATTCTTTGAGTCTGTCTAAGACAGGTATCTTGGTTGTATGCTATGCTGGTACGGTACTTGCTTTTACTTGTACTAGATTGGCTGGACTACCCGTGAACATCCCACTCTCGTCCACCATATTGAGTGAGTGCTCTAGACTGCTTGAAGTTCTCAGCTTCATTGAGAACTTCAAGATTCAGATACCCGACATTGCACTTCCAACCTCAAGTCGGCTAAGCTGTTTCTGACTTGAGAATTGAAGAATTCAACACGTCCTCACAATGTCGACTCGTGTTCCAAATCCTCCTGCCTACCCCTCTGCCGACAGCACCGTCCTGTTTGGTGATAAAGAGCTTTATGCACGGATTGGCAAAGTTGCTGAGCAGGATGGAGGGAAGGCTTTGGTTGAGAAGTTTGAGATCCCGATTAGAAGCGGCAAGGCTTGGGTAGTGAAGAAAGGTTCTGACCCAAAGGCTCCTTCTCATATGCTCCGCTTCAAATCGCCCATAATACACTTCGTCTTCTTTCATAAGTACCCTATAGTGATACTGACTTTTTTCAAAGGACAAATCTGTGTCCTCTCAACCCCTGAAGGACCTCAAGTTGGAGATCTGAATATCTTCTCGCTTCACAATCCTCGAGAACGCTTCTGGGCCGCACGGACGAGACAGCTGCATGCCTCTCATGTTTCTGTGGGTGACAGATTATGGTCAAATCTACCATATTTGAGACCTCTGGTTACTATCGTTGCAGACAGTCTCAAAGATTATGGCGTGGATGAAGTCGGTGGACGATGCCATGATTTACTAGGGACAAGGTTAGCAAGATCCAATGAGATCGGAATGAGCAATACTAACTACCAACTAGATGTGATCCTTATGGTTGGTCGTGTCTCTAAATGCGTATCCACAGCATTTGCTAACTATGGTAGTGGATAATCTTCTCAGTGGAGATGATTTCGATTATCACTGCCATTCCAACCTTTTTAGAGCTGTTCTACCCTACGGCCTTACTGAATCAGATGTTCACGACGTTCTGAATGTCTTTCAAGTGACGAGGCTGAATGAAGACGGGAAGTACTGCATGTTCGTCGCCTCTCAACCACGGTACAACTCACGTTGACACAGTGTAGGGAAACTTGCCCAGCGAAGCCTGGAGACTACTTTGCTTTCTTCGCTGAGACCGATGTACTCTGCGCGATGTCCACCTGCCCAGGAGGTGACCTATCAGTCTACGGATGGGGTGGAGACTCAGCTCAACGCATGTTAGAAACCTGTCGGCCACTAGGAGTAGCAGTATACGATATCGAGGAGAAGGACGAAGTATTGAAGGGATGGAAGGAAAGCGAACCAGCCCGGTACAAAGGTATGCATGGGTTGAAGATTCCTGTATGGGGACAATGAAGTCTCAATCAAGTCTCAACGTCGTGCCAGGACTTTTAATGACTGTTGAGCCATTGAAGGGGGTACACTTCTTAGTCTCCATAGCAAAATACAGTCCGAGGTACATGTGTCAATTGTCTTCCGAATACTAATTCGAGAATAATGACGCTGCAACTACTCAACCCTTTTGGAAGATCATGCCCCAGCCCTCAACTACAGAAATATCAATCCCGCAATGCCGCAACATATCCCATAACACGGTCGTAACGGTATCGAAAATTGGAACCCCATGCTTCTTTTCCCAGAATTCGACCCTTTGAGCCGCTATGAGATTTGTACAGAACGTTGTCACCGCTTCCGCCTTCCCAGCAACGACTTCGTCGACCAGACCATCCAGGACATTCTCAGCAATGGCAGCAATATCATTGTTCTTTTTGACCCTCAAATGCCGCTCCATCTCATCTGTAATTTCGATATCTATAGCCCCATAATTCTTCACGATAGCGGCCTGAACATCGTCCAAATACGGGGTCACCAGTCCCAAGCTCTTCACGTTCCATATCTCTAAGGCTCTGTTCAGCGCCAGAACACTAGTTGTAGCTTTGATTCCCGTCTTCTTCTCAATCTCCTCACACAGTTTTACATCTTTATCGAAGCCTAGCCACCCTGCGGCTGTTCCAGACCACCCAATGACATCGACTTGAGCATGAGCAAGCAGTTCTGCCGCAGCGAGTATGGGCGGTAGCTCGAATTGGCCGAGGGCAGACGGTGTGAGAGAGATCGTCGTGACTGCGAATCGAGAGAAGTGGACCGTGATATGATGCCCAAGTTGGGTGTTGATGGAGTTGACGATGGCTGTCGAAAGAGGCTCAAGAGCCGTATTCGATGAGGGAACAAGAACGCCGAGTCGAAGATGTCTAGACATCGTCGTTTCTGTGTACCTTCGGAGACGTACTCTCGGAGACGTGAAATGATATATAGAGATTGAGATCGGGGAAAGGAAGAGTGGGGGGTTGAAAGAGATCTGCTGTAATACTTATTCTTCCTCTTTCGACTCGAACTATTGGTAGCCTTCGACTGTAATGAGGTCAGAGCTCGAAAGACGATCACATTGTGTCTCGTACCGTCCGAGATTTCGACGGAGATCATTGCATCGAAAGTGCTCGCATAGTTTCCACACATTATCAATTGCTGTCGTTTATGAAGACGCGTTGTTGTGATGTGATACAACTAGTGAGGAATGGCCGAGGCCCAGCCGTGGCCTCAAGTCGAACCAAGCCAAGACACTGTTTGTGGCTGAAAGTCACACTTCCACCACTTGGCCTCTATTTCAACCGCCATTGTCATCTTTCACATCCTTCAAAGAAAAGAGCCCAGTCATGCCTTGGATGCGGATGAGATCCAAAGGATGAGGCGCATACAGCAGAGAATAGCAGGAGTTGCTATTCTCATTTCCCTTGTCCTCCTCTATGTCTGGTACACGTCGGAAACCAAAATACATGTGCTCACATATGATTCTGAGAAGGAAATTCCCGTTCAGCAAGACCCGTCAAATTCAATTCCAACGAGCATCATACATGCAGAGGAGCATGCTATAACCTCTGTTGCCGTCCCTCAAGTTTCTCAACATGAAACAATTGAGACGACATTGCCAGAGCCACAAATAGCTCAGCCAACAACAGCATCCAGTCCCGTACTGGGTCCAGAGCCTTCACATTCTCCAGCGGCAGAATGTATGGGTTACGAGAGTCTTCAGAGGAGCCGCCAGAAGCCTTGGTCTGAAGGCTCACGGCAATTCCCTTATTCTCGGCCGGCCCCTGAATGTCGAACATTCAATTTACCGGCAATGGAGAAGCTCATTGAGAAGATGAAGGGGGTTATCAAAGATCCCGATCTTTTCAGATTGTTTGAAAACAGCTATCCAAATACGCTTGATACGATGATCAAGTGGAGAGGATACGCTAAGGATGTTGGAGAAGATGGTGCCGAAGGAAATGTCACAGATGAGGAATTAACTTACGTTATCACTGGTGATGTATGGAACCCAACTTTCAAAGAACATTTCGTCCAAAGCTTCAAGCCAGCTGACTTAGCTTAGATCGATGCTATGTGGCTACGAGATTCGGCATCACAAGTCCTCTCGTACTTGCCTCTTCTTGAAGCATCGAATGACAAAGATTCACTTGCAAGCCTGTGGCGAGGTCTCATCAACATTCATGCTCGATATATAATCATTTCGCCTTACTGTCATAGTTTTCAGCCGCCACCTGAATCTGGTGTCCCCCCCACTCACAATGGAGCTTATAGCCAGAATCATCCCATGCCCCCCTATGACCCAGCCAAGGTTTTCGACTGCAAATGGGAACTGGATTCTCTGGCGTCCTTTCTACAGATATCGGTAGCTTACTATGAACGTACTAAAGAGTGAGTTGGAGCAATGTTCCTTTCTTTTCCTAATTACACCGAGTATCGTTGTTGACCATAGTGGACATCTCTCGCTAACTTTCAAAGTATTGAGTTTTTCCAAAAGTATAATTGGATCCCTGCAGTGAAGGCTGCAGTTGATGCCGCTGGGGCCATGAGACTAGGCACCTACTCAACGGACGGGAAAGTCGAAGCGTCGGCATGGACATTCACCGGATGGACAAACAGAGGATCGGAAACCCTCACTAACGACGGACTCGGAAATCCAACAAAAGAAAATGGAATGGTCAGAACTGCTTTCCGACCTTCAGATGACGCCTGTATATACCAACTCCTTGTCCCAGCAAACATGATGTGGGCAAAGTATCTGGAAGACGGCTCTGTTATCATGGAGCATTTGAC
The DNA here is from genome assembly GCA_020747065.1 of Cadophora sp. MPI-SDFR-AT-0126. Taxonomy (NCBI): domain Eukaryota; kingdom Fungi; phylum Ascomycota; class Leotiomycetes; order Helotiales; family Ploettnerulaceae; genus Cadophora; species Cadophora sp. MPI-SDFR-AT-0126. Next base: position 1,358,622 of record JAGMVK010000008.1, read on the forward strand.
TGGAGATGATGCGAAGAATCTTACCACGAAGATGCGTGACTTCGCATTTGGCATCCGAAAAGGCATTGACCAAGATGCCATTGTGCATCACCGCGATTTTGGAGACATTTTTGCTTATGAAATAGATGGATATGGGGGCTCTAACCTGATGGACGATGCCAATGTCCCCTCCTTACTAGCAATGCCTCTCTGGAACTACTCGGAGTCCGCCTTCAAGCTTCCTCCACCTGCGCAAGGCGAGCAGCCTAAGAATTACGATGAGATTTACGCCAATACGAGACGCTTTGTTCTAAGCGACAGCAACCCCTACTTCATGAAAGGACCAGTCATCTCAGCTATTGGAGGTCCACATGTCGGTCCTGGAAAAGCGTGGCCTATGGCTGCTATAATTCGAGCCCTCACCTCATTCACTACTCTTGGTTCATCGGCAACAAACAGTCTTGATAAAGTCTCGGAGAAGGACATCGAGGAAGAAGTCAAGCAGCAAATATACATGGTGTTAAATTCAACCGACGGATCTGGAGGTATGTTTGGGGTTTTTGCATCCTCACTAGTGAATGCTGCAATAATTCACAGATCCTTCATTTTCACCGCTTTCGCTCTGTATATGAAAAGTTGCTAACGCAGATATCCAGTCATACACGAGAGTGTCGATACTTTCAATGAACACCAGTGGAGCAGAGCCTGGTTTGGATGGGCGAATGGATTATTCGGAGAGTTGATGATCAAGGTTGCCGAGGAAGACCAAAAAGAAGGGCGGAATCCTGGCTGGCTAGGAGAAAGCTGGCAATAGGATTGGTTCTTGCATTGTATCGGGTATTGTATTCTAAGGAGTTGTTCTGCTGCATCGCGGAGTTGGTGAAGAATATGCATCTGTTTTTTCTGCATCAGCTTGAGTCTTTAATTCTGGTCGTTCGGAATGTCTCCTGCCCCGGAGACCCGTCGACCTCTCCACAAACGCATCAGCCTGCTCTCGAATTTCGCAATCCAGGTTCAAGTGAACTGTGCCATCAGACCAGACGCCGTCATTTCTTACCTCGCAGCATGCTCGCTTTAACGCGGGGTGTCACATGAAGTCGGTACGTTTTTGCCTCCAATTTCGGTGAATGGTTGCAGGACTATGACAGCCACCAATGAATGCCTTGAATGTCTCAAATAGTGACGGTACTTCATGTGCCATATTTACGCCTCATCTTCATCTACGTCAAATTCGAATGTCTGGATAAGGTCGTCATTTTTCACTTTTGTGTGGCACCCGTCGAATTCAGTTTGTAACCACAATCAGAAGCATTTTTCTCAGGACATGGCCTGCTGGGTTTGCATTGCCTTTTGCCATGTTCCATTCCCGGCTCGTAGAGCGAGGTCTTTACGAAAGCCATTCTCGAACGTTTTTCAAGCTGCATTCTAAGATCTCGAGTCACGGGCCTGATGCCCGTGTTCTGGTTACCAGTGTCATAAGCGCCTTCTGCAGCATTGCTACAGGATGCTTTATCATTACTTGCTGAGCTAGAGGCTGAGTATGCCCCGGTTCTTCCAGGGCAGGTCAATCCAATGACCCGCAAAGGTCGAATTATTAATCTTCTTTGTCACCTACGCTTTGTACGAGCCAGGTTCGATTCACCGGGGAAAGGATACATGATATCGCCATTGGAGTTTGGTGTTTGGGAATGCACAGCCAGCTTTCAATGCTGTAGATAGATGATATTGACTTATCTATTCGTCTGATGGATCATTTTGACTCTACCACATCAGCTCTGATCAATCCAATCCATTCACCACAAAATTGAATCGTTTTTCCAGCGGGCGACTTGAGTGTCCAGAATATCGCCCTCGGCTAGCTACTCCCATCCCGACCGGATCGGTGGCATCAACATATAACCAAATAAGCAAATCTCCCTACATGAACAGCAGAAGGCAGCCACTCTATGGTCGAGCGGTCTGGGCAAACTGTGTTCATAGGGTTGGAGATCTGAGATCTTACGGATCATAACGTGGATCGATGGCGAATTGGGCGATTCGACAAATCAACAAATATCGGCAAACGGATCAAAAGTAAAACCCCTAGAGCGGCAGGGCTTTTCTTCTCCCTCGGGAGTTTCTTTTGCATTTTTTGACCATTTTTATTTAGGGTTCAGATTGTGGTAAGTTTTTTGTTGGGGGGGTGGGGGTTTTGTGCCGGGCGCGTTGGGTATTTTGTTTTGATATTTGTTTGTTGATCTAAGCGAGACAATTGCTCCGATACCAACAAATCTGCGCGAAGCAGCCAGTGGGGCCTTTATCAGAAGAGGCATAAGGTAATCAATAAAGATTGGTAAGTGAGCGACAGCAAATGCGTGTATTTCTATCACTTCTCTCGATACATCATCCCCTTCCTACGGTCCATCTCCCCAACCTCCACCCGTGATTATCCCTTCCAATAACGCACTCGCACCCCTTTCCCAACCTCTCCCAATGCACCAAATGACCCCTCATCCTCCACACCCATGCCGCATACATCACTGTACTAACTCCCACAGCGAGCCAACTAACCAGCGCAATCCACTTGAAATCCTGCGGCCGACTCAACACTATCGCCATTACATTTTGCGCTAGTTCGAAGAGCGAGACGAATGAGTATTCTACGCCTGTGAAGGAAGAGCGGGAGGTGGGTGACGTGAGAGTTTGCGTCAGTTGTTGAGTTGTGAGGTCGTAGATCCATAGGCCGAGGCGGGAGAGGGATAGGAAGGCGAAGAGCGTGAGGGCTAGGAGAGTAGGCGAAGGATGAGGGATAATGCGTGTGAGGATGTTGGGGAGATCTGACGACGCTCCGGGTTCTGGCTTTGGAGATGGCGGTGAAGATGGGGAGAGAGACCAGAGGGCGAATACAACTGGTACCTGGGCATTTATCAATACCTGCGTCTGGACGGGATGTGGGCCAAAAATGAGCGAAGAAAGGCCTACCAGATTCAACAACTGCCACGAGATACCCCAGAGCCCCAACCTCTCTAACCCGGTCTCTGTGCTGCCTTCTCTGTCCGAAATGCCATCCAAGCTTAACAAAGTCTCTGCATCGCCCTCGCTAAGCACATCTCTTCCTCTGAATCGGCCATGATTTTTTGCTTTCCCCAAATATTGCACTCCAACAGGTGTGACGACAGTACTGCTGATCTCAACCAGGCTGCCCACCGCTCTAGCGATTGTGATTAGCTGCAACGAAAAGCCAGTACTGAGCAGAAAAGTGATGAATGTAGCGCTGTAAGCTAGCGCCGAGAGATGAAGTAGTGACAGGGCCATTGACGGGACCCAGACTGTCGACAAAAAGTAGTTCTTGAAGTCCTGCGCGTAGCGATACAGGCCTTGTACGAATCTGTTGAGATTTCTCACGGGGTGTAAGTCCTGCGTGTCCGCAGACTCCACATCTGTAAGCTTCAGACCCTGCAAACGAGGGTTGAGATTCCAGACTCTCTTCGCACAGAATATCTCGACAGCCCAGCTAAGAGCGCTCATGCTTCCTACAACTAGGACCCCGATCCGAGTGTTGGTAGCCGAAATGATGAGCGATATCAGGATCGGTGCGATGAGTTTACAGATGAGGTCGATTCTCCGCATAATGGAGTTTAGGTGAGTGAGATCGTATGCTTGGCCATCTGGAGCTGCGGCTGTGACGACCCAGTCTCGCTCCATAGACAGCATGTTTCCGGAGGCGCTCAGCGCTTCGAGAATACCGAGGAAGAGGACAAGTGTGAATATCCCGCCTTTCAAAAATAAAGGAACGGTAGCATCGCTGACTTCATGGTTTGAAATGCCAAATGAGGAAGGCGCGGCATTTGGAGCGACGATAAAGAACCATAGGATAGATGCACCAATGACTGCAACTCGATTGACGGAGATAGTACTCAAAAGTGTCCTGAGACGGTTTGGATTTTGGTCAACCCATCTGCCTACCATTGAGGAGAAACATATGGATGCCAAGGTTCGAATGATACCACTGTAAATTGTCAAAAACGTGACCTTGTAGAAAGCATCTCAAGCAAAACACATAATACGATAATGATTGAAAAGGTTTTAGACATACCGGATAGCAGCTGCGGTGAGAGTATCGGGGTACGCAGCAGCAGTGAAAATAATCTATCCTTTCATCAGCATCAAGCCAACCTCGTAAGTCATCTCATTGAATTTCATCTCCACTCACAGCCGCGAACTCATACGTCCTCACATTCCACGTCGAAAGGAAATGTGATGTATACAGGTTATAAGCCTGGGATCTGCTCATGCTATTGTGCTCGTCATCTGGTATCGCTTGCAACATTGGCGATGGTGGGATGTTGTCGATGTCTGAAGATACAGGAATTGAAATGATCGGGCCGAGGTCGGAACCATTGGCTGAAGCCATTGTCTTTCGAGGATGAAGAAGCTAGCGGAAGAGGATAATGACAAGAATACACTTAATTTAGATTTCTACATTAACATGTCGAGTTCTAGACATCGTTGTGATTGCTTCTGAGTGTTGTCCAACTGTCGGTCAGGAGGGGATCGATAGAGCCCGACATTCATTTTCGCGGGGCATTAGAAAGGCCCTCATATTTCTTGGCCACCAACAATACCGGTGAGAAACAAACCTCTCCACCAGGAAACATCACGAATAAGACTATTTCCGAGGAGTGCTTCAAATGTGAATGAATCCATTTGAAAAGTATCAAAAAGAGGTCTAGCACATTGGCTAGCCAGAAAACCATAGGTAATACAAAGTGATATACCAGTCCATCCAATCCTAGCCCTCATCTCATCTCCATCCATCCTTCCAAATCATTCACCCAAGACTTTCGAGACCCAGAAAAACACATATCCTTTTACGCCCATGAAGTCCCTCATGTGTATAACCCAAGCCGTGAGAATCGTAAACGCCATGATCCAACGACTCGATCCTTCCTTTCCTGTCCAGTGCCTGTCCAAATCCGCTCATCGAATTCAGGAATCTCTTTCCTCCTCACTCAAGTTAAGATCCCATGCCTTTCACCAACTGGGACCTGACCGTCATCCACGACCAAGCAAGTGCTGAGTCTGGGACTAACTTCGGCAACAAGGAATCTATAGAGAACCCATTCGCTCCTCCAAACCACCCCAGTAAACCAGTGGCCTGGGTTCCAAGATCTCCAAGCCAGTTCCGAAGCTCTTTCTCTCCTCTTCCATGAAAACCATGGATGGTTGTTTGTGCATGATAGCATTGATAGTGCTTACAGGCGACGATGAGTTGGAAGCATATGAGTCTCTGTTGCTTGACATGATGGAGCCATTAGAGCCAGATGAGGAGCGACGGAGTGATGATCTGAAGCTGGAGAAGGACAGAGAGTGGAATCGTGTGGTGCGCATATTTGCTGATGAGCTGTGAGAATGTTGAAGCGTGAAGTGGACTTGGAAGTGAGATGGGAGATCCGGTTCGATATATGTCGAGATAGAGTTCCCAGGGGAGTTTCGGACTTTAGGTTTGGGGGATCGGTGTAGAGACGAAGCGTAAAAGTTACTTTTTCTTTAATTGTGAGTGCTGATCGTGAGCAACGTTGGAGATCTAGTGGGCAAATTGTGTATGATCGATTTATTATTCGAGAAAGATCTGAGTGATGATGCCTCGATATTGTATATGTGCAAGTTATGCGAGTGTGGTCGACGGCACAGCCTCGAAAGATTAGATGTTATGCGGATGGTGGTGGTGGTGTATTTTGGGATGATGAGCGAAGGTCCCAAGGAGTACGCGTGGAGCAACGTATGAACGAGTGACGAGTCTTTGTAGACCTGAACAGAGGATGGTTGCCGGGGATAGAGGATGCTCGACACCTTATTTTTCCAGAAGGACAATCAATCCGAGAGTGATCCGGCAGACCCAGTACTTAAGTGTCAGGGACGCTATGACGACCGACGGCTGCAAATAGAAAGGGTTGGGCAGGGAAGTGTTGATGGATTGATTACGGAGAGGAATTATGTAGGGGTTGTAACGCAAAGGCAGGTGAAGGCGAGAAAGGGGAATGGAACAAAGTGGCGCTGCCAGGGAGAAGAAGAGAATCCGAGAATGCAATAATGGACGAAAGCATAGAAAGGGGACTCTGCTTGAATATTAATGCGTCTTGCCTAGCATGTCCTTGCCTTTGATGATGCCCTGGTGACTCCAGGTGGCTGCTTTCTGCGTTACATGTCTGTGAGAGTTGCGGCCGAAGAGGGCATGGTATGGAAGAGAGACAGGGACTCTGCCTGTGATGATACGATGCTCTACTGTAAGGCACGAGTTAAGGGGTTTGAGAGTGTTGGAGGGGAGATGCCAGGGTGATGATGTTCGGAGACGATGGGTTGAAGACAAGCGAGGGCGATCAGGGGTAGACGAAGTTGTTAGGGCGATGAGGTGTCTGGAATTTGAAGTGGCCAAGGGACCATGAGAGAGACCAAGGGTGCCACGCAGTCGGGACGGATGAATAATGACATGACGACCGCAGACCCATTCTGAGGCCATCTGTTGTTGTCCAGACGAACACATTTGATTTTGCATTGTTGAGCATGTTTCTCGAATATTGCAATGCCTCAGAGTCCTCTAACAAAAGTCACCACACGTCCAAGCCCCTCAGCTCGCAAGAGCATACATAGTACGAGTAGAGTAGTAATTGTATCAGCTGCAGTGCAAGGACCAGACAAATATTGAGTGCATGCATGTAGAACTGACTGCATTCCTATCGATATCGACCGCCGTCAGTCAGGTCAATCAGCACGTTCTTTTCTGCAACCCTTGGTGACGGCCCTCAGAACATGGTCAACAAGCAAGTCCGAGACAGCCCGCGCTCATCACCATCACCAGGAGTGCAGAAAAAAGAGGGAGAAAACCCCTCGATCTCCCTTTCAACCATCACTGTGGCAGCACATCATCACCAGAAAGAAGCCTCTCTCCACTGACCTCAAACCGACCAGCATGAACCCTTCTCCGTTCCTGGCCATCGATCAGCGGCCGCGCCCATCTCTATGAACATCAAACAACACCGGCTCGACCATCCACTCTCAGCCCGTCTTCCTCTTCACCCACCAAAACTCACCCACTCTTTCTTGCTCTTCTTCTTCCTCTCCCAGAAACGACAAGTTTCAAGCTGATGAGGCGGTGTCCCCGCCACGGACTCTGCTCACTACATTGGGTTTAGAGCGGGATGTGGTGGTCAATCTGCCGCGGGGGTGCTGGGATACAGACAAGGGGTTGACACTGCCAAGGACATTTCTCGCCTGCAGATTTGTGGTGATGCACGGAAGCTTGGGCTTGGACCGGTCAGTCAGAACCTGTTAGGGATTTCTTGAGAGGGACGTGAGTTTTGGAAGACTCGATATTGGTGAGATGATGAGTTGCAGATTCCGAAGATGTTCATTTTCATGATCAGATCATCGAGCCATCACATCATAAGCAGCTGAGTATCACAAGCATCTGTTGGGTCGACACAGCGATCTAATTCGGAAATCAATATGCAACAGATGAGACCAATACCGAGGGGGAATGAAGCCAATTTATATCCCTTTTTAGATTGGATATCGCCACGTATGAATGCGAAGGGAACGCTTCTAGTTCTGTTGATGAATAATTACGAGCAGACTTTCTCTGCCTAATACATTTCTATAGACTCCTTGGCTATGCATATATGACACATTCATTCATCCCATCAACTTATCACCATCGACTCCGACCTCTATCCAATAATACAGCAGAAAGCTCATCACCATCACTGCCATTCAGTGCCTTACCTCCCTCCCCACTCATAGTTGCGTCGTACTACCGTCCATTGATCGTGGTCTCCTCTTCCCTCCTATTTACATGCTTGCCAGCACGAAGAATCGAAATAAACTCATGATGATGCGTCCCGTAAAACGCCACGCCTGCGCCTCCCAAACCCATTATGCGACAGACGACCTCTCGCACGGTCGTCGGCAGAAAAACCCAAGTCTAGGCAAGCATCCTTCCCACCTCCGAATCCCACATAAATACCTGAGGAGCATATGCTCATCCCTCTCAAACCCGTCTGAGGCTCGCTTAGGACACACTTCCTCCACGCCCTGGTCGATCGCCTGGTCGCCTCAACGTGAAACTCCGCCGGATACTTTCTCCCCAGGCCGAGTTGTCGAGCACATCGAGGACGTTCTCTGCGCTGACTGCACTGCCGCGCCTGCTGCTTTGTCCAGAGCCTCCTCCAGCTCCTCCACCGAGTTCGCCTCCCTCAAAGCTGAATGCTGAGTTGGTTGGACGGTGAGGCGATAGTTGTGGAGATGCTCCAGGAGATCCTTTAAGCGACACTCCTAAAGATAGCCCAGATGACATTCCTGGGGTACCAGGTGATAACGGACCAGAGACAGAAGATCCTCCTCTCCGATGCCTGGCTGCGCCATCCAAGCCGTGTGCAATGAACGAGGACCGGGGGTCGGCAATGTCCATTGGTGACAGGAGTGGTGAGACTGTGGCTCTCGCTTGTTTGGCGGCGATATCAGCCTCATCGTCAATATAAACTTCTGGACCTAATTGAGGGATGTCAGTCATACGACCAGACCTCTTTCTCTCCAGATGCTTCCTGAACTTCCTCGACCAGTACCTGATACTGTTAGCACCGAAGTTCGCATCAAGAAAGTCTACTTACATTGTATCAAAGAAGCCAAGAACGATCCGCCTTCGAACTTCCTCCTCGACTCTCTGAAGGCGCGCACGACGACGCAAGAACTCCTCCAATCTAAAAGATGATTAGTGATGTACAAGAGTAGCGACAAGATAATGCTTACTTCAGACTCTTGTTGTCGCTGATGACGTTGTAATGTGCCAGAATCATCAGCACGGTAGTGAATGAAATGCCTCGATCAACATCGGCTGACACCATCACCTCTTCGAAGAACAGATTGTACCGAGCTCGAGACCGTTGAATGGCCTGCGGGTCAATCTGGGCAAGTCTCTTGTTTAATGCCCTAAGATTGACTCCGCTGACAGCTGCGCTTGTCGATGACATAGACATTACTCTCCCAGAATTTTGCTCTGGTTGGATGTCTTCAAGTATCCTTCGAACAGAGTGTTCGTGTGGGTAAATTCGCATCTCGAAAACGCCAGAGAGCTCTCCAAGTAACCTAGGGAACTGGTCCTTGGTAATGTATCCTGTACCTTCGGGATCTAAGGTTGCCCAGGCTTGTTTGAAGCGTCGAATTTCCTCTCTGCTAACTTTCCCAAGCCCACTCGAATGCTGGTATACGTAACTGAAACTCTCGTATATGAGAGAGATGAACAAACTGGTGAAAATATACATGCTTGTAATGTTCCAGAGAATGAACAGGGCTCTGGCCCAGCTGGCGCTGCCACAATCACTGTTAAAGAAACTGGGATTGTCGACACACAGTGGTGGTTTGATCGTAGCAAAATCTTCCATAATAGCATTCCATCCTTCTCCGAAGGACATACGGAAGAGGAGAATCAAAGCCTTTGGAACAGTTCTGAAGTTGATGTTGTCGCTTTCATTTTCGCCAAATCTGGTGAGACCAAAAGTCTGTGTCATGGCGATTGCGAAGACCAGAAAAAGAACGAACCATGTTGCCAACAGATTGCCAATATTAGCAACACTAGCAGCAGCTGTTTTAAATAGCTGATCCAGCGCATCGTTCCGCGGTATGAGTAACAGAACAATAGAGACCAAGAACAGCTTGTGTAGCTGAATGTAGACTTGACTGTCGAAACGAGTCAGAAGTAGTGTTGTGGTCACAAGTGTCCCAGACACAACGACAATTGAGAAGACGTCCCAAGAGCTTCGTCTAAATCGTGCCCAGCTAAGTCCAATAATTCGTACAATGATGTTCGCTGCGTAGAAGAGTGTGCATGCCAGAAAGGTATAAGTTCTGATCTGGTCCCACCAGTCTGGTTCAGGGTAGTATTCGACCAACAACAGTATGAGATGGAACACCAGGACGATAGTAACGGCACGCTGCCAACGCCCGTGCTTTCTAACTGCTCGCTTGTAGCACCAGTCCTTGAACTTGTTTCCATCGGTGCTGGAAGGCCGTTTCGAAGGAGACACCTGTCGTAACAATTTCCGCAGCTCGAGCCATGATCGCTGGTCCGCGGTCAAAAATGCCACACCTGTCTGTTCGGTATAATTGCGCATGAAGACTGAGATGAACAACGTGAGCACGAAGACAGTAGCGAGCAGATTGAAGATGACGAAGAACAATGCGTTGCCTTGGGAGGCATAATCTTGAGGCTGAAGTCCACGACCAACAATAGATTCAGCACTCCACATCACATCCGTCCATCCTTCTTGGGACACGATCTGAAACAGAATGAAGAGGGATCCCCCAAAGTTGTCGAAGTCGAAGAAAGGATTTGATACAACCCTCGGCATAAGGATAGGCCAATCATTACTGAAAGGCGTGTTGGTAAATTCGCCAAAACAGTCTGTAAGGCTGACGATAGCATCGCCCCCGTCATTGCATGATAACATCTTGCCGTTGAAGAGATTCACACCATACAGGGCAAAAGGTATCAACAGAGACAGAGAAACAAAAGCAGCCTAGGTCAAAGTTAGTAATTATGGTTCGTGCAAGTACCATGATAACTTACCGAAAAGATCTTCCAACCTCCAATAATTATCAAAGAATGGAAGGTGTTTCGAGCGCTGTCGCTAACGTTAAGTAACCTCAATGCTCGAAGTGCTTTAAATGCCCCCACAGCTCTTGACACTGCTCCGTCATTAGAAAGTGATGTGATAACGTTGATCCAAAATGTTATCAGCACAACCCCATCGATTGCACCCCAAGAGCTCCGAAAATATGCATTGGGAGTCCAGAAAAAGCCGTCTGCGATAACCTTGATCAAAGCCTCGACGGTGAAGACAATGGCAAATGCCATGTCTGCCCACACGAACCAGTTTCTCACATCGAATGTGTGAGTTTCGAAGTAGACTTTCTGATAGAGCGGTGTAGTCACGCATGCAAGTAGAACCATTGCCACGATAGCCATATATATGAAGGCAGAGAAGGCGTACCAGACAACCGTATTCGGTTCGACACCACCAAACCTTTCACTGCCTCGACCGGGGCCAACAATTTTTTGGCAAAGGCGACGGATAGGATTTGAAGGTTTGAATATGAACAAGGCATTGTTGTAATTGGGGTGCCGTGCAAGAAATTCCCGCTGTGCTTTTTTCCGTTGGGAAGTGGCAGAAACAGCTTCTTTGGCAAGAGTCCTCGCGTCGGTAGTTTCGTCAGGGCGGGTTGAGAATTGTATGTTGGAATAAAATGGATTTGGTTCTCGATTCCAGATTCGCCTTTTGAACTTACTCCAGAGAGACGATGCGTTCTTGGGGCTCGGAGCCGTCGGTTCGACCGGAGTGCTGTTGGCCGCAGACGGCTCAGGGTCATTAAGCATTTCATCATCCAGGAAATCTTTCACAACAGCATCTTTAAGCAGCATTTCCATAGTTGCAGGCCCATAGTCGAGAGGATCCTTGGTCGATCTAGCCCGCCCAAATCGAAAAAGTGCCGATAGGGACAGGTTGTTGGAACTGCTGCCAAGCTCCTTTCTATTAAGGAAGGACTTGACCTGGTGCATTCGCTTTTCGTCTTCTGAGACGTCGAAATTCTCTTGGATGACAGCTATGAACATATTCACCAGAATGAAGTTTGCCAGAATGAACCATCCGATGAAAAATACTGCTCCAATCCAGGCTGTATTTCGAGCAGTGTTGAATGCCGTAATGTTGTAGAGATTCGACGTCCAATTTTCGCTCGACAGGACTTGGTACATGCCTAGAAAAGCATTGTAGATGGTAAAGAACGTAATTTCAATCGTGTTTCCGTAAGGATCGGTAGGTGTTAGCTCGCCTCGGAAAAGTTGGACTGCAAATATCGACATCAAGAAGGTGATGAGAAACACGAAAAGCATGAGATTCCCGATACCCTTTGAATTTCCCAGCACCAGTGTGATCAGTGCTTTGGTAACTGGGACCGCGATAATTACCCTGTATATCCTCAGAATCTGGAAGACAGTGAGCCAAGCGTATGGCTGGCCGGAATGCCGGATAGGCGGTATCAGAATAACTGTAGTGATGATCGCAAGACCGAGATCGAAAAGGTTCTTGTTTACCTGGAAGAAATTCCGCCAATCAACTGTAAAGCGAATGATGATCTCGGCCAGTAGGATGAACGTTACCACGATCTCAGAGTTATTGATGAACGTTTCTCTATCCGGAGACATGCTTGCGCTGCGAAATGCCTGACAGAGAAGACCATAAGAGATAACAACAATCCAGAACCAGTAGGTCTTATTATATATTCGCTTCAACGCGCTATGTCGTTTTGGAGCATCAGCTTTTTCGGAGGGAAGCATGTCTTTGATGTGAGCTGCGAACGCACTGGCTCTTCCTTCTTCTCGAATGACTTGAAATGACGACGTGATGACGGCAATCAACAAATTGAGAAGCCAGAGAGTCATGATCACAATGCCTCCAGCAAAGAAGAGTGCTGCCGCGAGATAGTCCGAATCCGTTGCGTAATACATTAAATCCGTAAACGTATTCGCAGTCATGACAACAAACACGAGCTCCAATGACTGGAATATGTTGTCGAAGCTGACTGTTCCATTATATGGAAGTTTATCTGGGGTCAATTCCAGACATAATGACCCGCGAGGACACAGGTACCCCTTTGAGGATGTAGACCCATTTCTGATATTGTCCGGATACCCGATCTGGTATGGCTGAGGGTCTCCAGTGGCATTGTCCAAGTGGCCGCCACAGAACTGCAGAACTTGTGTATACGCTGTACCCGTCGTGTTCTTGGGGTCTGTTGGATCGATCCACACGCATTGACGATCAAAACTAGACTTGAAACTCTGAACACCAATGATAGCGAACAAGAGCCAAAAGAATCCAATGAGAAATGAGACGTTGACAAGCAATGGAGTCGCTTTCTTCAAGCTTCGCAAAATTATCTAAGACTCGAATTAGAACAGTCATTCAGAATAGGGGTTATACTTACAGCTGTGCCGTTTGTGAGCGCTAACAATCGAAGAATACGAAGACAGCTTATCATTCGGAATATGTAGAGATGAGAAGAGTCTTCGTATCCACTTATGCTCATAACAAACGCAATCCAGAATGCGACGACAGCCAAGAAATCAAGCCTGTTGAAGGAGTGTCGCAAGAACGCACGTCTTGCGAGCTGCAAACGCTGAGCTTGCTCGACAGTCCGTATGGAATCTCCTTGGATTGCAGTGAAAGACCGAATCACCGTCTGGCCTCCTAAGGATGGGTTTCGGGGGACCCTCAGTGAGGAAGTTCTTTGGGGTTTGAAGACAGCGTGATATTTGTCGAAAAACGTGGCTTTTAATCCACTCTTGTTCTTCCTCGTACTGTATTCTGGGGCATTCATAAAGAAACCAGAAACTATGATACGGGCAACCAATTCCAGGGTGAAGACAATGAAAAGCCCAAATATGGCGTAGTCGATCAACGATTCGCCCCAACGACTCGGCCGCGGATTAGTGTACACATTCTTGGAAGCTTCAACTGCGAGGAGAATGGTCTGAATGACAATGAGAATCAAAATCGCGGGTTCCGTCAGAGGGTATACAAGTGCATCACAAAGCTTGTTTCGAATCTTGCTCTCGGGAGAGAAGATCCCAAGAGTCTTGCCTCGTAATGGATTTGGCGGCTTTTCCGGCTCTAGCTCCAAATTCTCCTGTGGCTGGGCTCCGCCAAAAAATCGTATGGCTTTCTCAACGGGTGCCGTTGGGAGATTCTGGTGGTAATTTGGCCCTGCTGCTAATGGATCTGCCTTGTGCTTCGGCTGGAATCTGGTCTCAGACTCGTCACTTAAACTCCCTATGGTGTCGACGGTCTCCGGTGTGCTGTGCTGCCTGGCCCGTTCGGATGCCCTTCGTGCTTCTCGACGAGCACTTGCTTCAATAAGCTCCGCCTCACCACTTAGATTGACCACACGTTGAGACATTGCCCTTACTATGGATCCGGCCTTGGACAATGCACCTGATGCGTTTGATGGCGAGCGTGACCTGTTTCGTCCATCAGGAGTCAATGAGTTCCCAAAACTGTGTCCCTTTGGTCGGTTACCAGCTTCAGGATCTTCTAGATCATCTCCCAGTCTGGATCCCCTTCGATATTCAGGGGTATCGAAAGTAACGCTTTGGAAGCTAGATCTTGTTCTGTCGTGTCGCTGAGGGCCGGGAGTTGAAACTTGTGCACCACTCATTGGCTGTAGTGAAGCCGGATCCGTCAGAGGAATTTGATCAGACTCTGAGGGAAAGTATGAATTCTGATGTTCGTCCATTCCATCGCCATAGGGTGATACGGATTCGAAATGGTCATAGTCGGCGGATCCATATGATGGGGTATGGGTTCGTGGAGCGTGCGAAACGCTGATATCTGGAACCAAAAGGCCTGCAAATCCCATTGCAGCTTGGAAATCCCCAGGATTTCCAACTGGCGATATAGGCGTTCCGATCTCATCATCTGCTAATCGTCTCTGCTGTGATGGTACTGTCAACGCTGGCAATGCACCACGATTGCTCTGCCTTTCTGTTGGACTTGGAGAGGTATTTCCCAGTCTTTCATATCGAGGCCCAGGCCCTCCTCCACTCGTCGGCCTCGAGCCGCCGCTTAACAAGCTTCTACCACGCGTATGTCGTCTCTCTCCATCTCCAATATCGGCAGAATCGGGTGGGCGTGTAAGATCTCGCAAGGGTATCGACTGTGGAGGGGTCGAAGGGTGCGCAGGATCTTGAGAATTTGTAGGAGGCATTGTGACCTATGCCACGGACCCGAAGGTCTCTGTATTATCGTCGTGATGGGTTCAATTCGAGGTTATCGTACCAGGTGCAGTGAGCGTAAGACGCCGCAGCCAAAACCCAGCGCGCGCAGCTTGTGTATCCGTCAGGTCGCCATGATCAAGGTCGCATTCGAATGTGATAATCCTGTTGAATGGAATGGGTTTCCTCTCTTCTTCACTGATGGGAGGTCTAAAAGAATGACGGGTTGTTTGTTTTTGGGGAGATGGAGGGGGATTGGCGACGACGTTGACTTTGAAATGCTTCTGTAACACCTCTCACTCTTTCAGGTCCCCGTCTGGTCTGGTCGGGTCTGGTGTGGTTCAACTGCAGCCGGACCGCAGCGGCAACTTTAGCGGGTACGAGCAGCAGGCCTGGCACCCACGCACAGGAGACTCCAGGGTATCTTAGTGGCTTGCTGGCTGTTGAAAATCGGGGATTGCTATTCTGGGACAGGGCTGTGGCTGTGGGACCAGCGTTGGGAACATCTACAAATGGGGAGTGACGAACTGAGTGTGAGTGTGAGTGCATGTCTTGAACCCTTCCTTTACTTAACTTGACTTAACTGAATTTGACTCGACTCGACTTAACCTGACCTGATCAGGTACAAGACAGAAGTACCTGCCGGTTTTGTGATAAATAGTCGTGCAAGGTGAGAGGAGAGTTTACAGAACTTTAGAAGTAGTCAAAACAACAGCGAAGAGAGGTGTTTGAACTGATGGATGGAAAGAGACAAGAAAATCACAGTTCCGTGAACTTGTATTCAGCTCTCCCGCCTAAGCCGAGATGGTACACGGTTTTCCTACGTGCACATACTCGAGTACGTGAGAGACATCTTTCTAAGTTGAAGTTGTAACAAGACAAGAACTTTACGATATGATACACCCATAAATCCTGAAAACATCTACTTAAACATGAATCTCTAATGTCAACTGATATCATGTGCTGTGAGCTAAGGTAAGACTACCTTCGCCTTTTGGCCACAATTCACTTTCATTCATTGTTTATTTATACTTCGTACAGTACAAATACTTCCAGCAGATGAATCGCTACCTGTACAAACACATGTGAATGAAACTGCCCCTGAAATTCTTGTTCTTGTCCCATCATCGCCAAGGATTATGATAGGCTTATCTACACGTGTAAAAGCGCTTATATAATCTTCGAAAAAGATCACGCTCCTTGATCGCGTCGACCTTCAATCTCCAGAAATTTGGACAACCAAGACAACGCGCAAACTCAACATCAACGATAGCATTGCTCCACGACACCACTTTATCTAGTCTCGAGCACGCTGGATGATTACCTGCCTCTCGCTATACGCGCACAGTGCTCTGCTTCGGTTGCCGTAGTTCAGGTTGACCTCGAGAGGTCGCTTCCAAGATGGTCTCGTCCAGAAAGAGAGGACGACAGGAGATGGAGAGTGTCGAACCTCCAAAAGAAACCAGTCTCTTGGAGCGCATTCGAAATATGTGGGAGTTTGCCAACTTAGCACAATGGATTTTCACATTCGGCAGAGCGGTGAAGATCGACGAGAATCTAGACATCGAGGTTCGACTTCCTCCCACAGGCTCTGCACTAGTATCCAGGTCGTAGCTCGAATACTTAATTACCTTATAGGACTTGGAGATGGAATGCCTGAAACCTAACTCTACAGTATTGGCAGAGATTGGTCTCGCGCTTCTTAAATTCGTATCGTCCCACAGGGGTCTTACGTATGTTACTCTCTCCCTCCCTAGACCTTATCTGACCATGCAAAGCCCCGAAATCTTCGACGAATATACCCGTAGACAATATGCTGCCAAGGCACCACAACGCAATCCCTTCGGCCTCGAGGAAGTGCCCAAGAGTTTCAAGGACTTTGATGTCTTCCAAAAGGTATGATTCAGAGAGGGCGTGGAGGCAATATTGGGCTGATCAAACTTTCCAGATTCGAGTCCTACAACAACTCACAATATGGACCATGGGTAATCCAGATCGTATTCGAGAGCGAATGGAGGAACAAAAGGATACCGAGCAAACACTATGGGTATGTCACGTAGGAGGAGGATCTGAGGTCAGGGGCTAATAGTTAATGGTAGAGAATCGAGCCCTTCGGTTGGGATTCGGAGGATCGAACTTATTTTGTACTTGATGATAACCGCCTATATCGACGTACGGATCCACCGCCACCCCCCCCTCCGGCCCCGAAGCCCAAGAAGAACACAAAGAAGGGGAAAGCTTCTCGTCGAGCGAGCAAGCGCAGAAAGGTCTCGGAGGCAGTTGAGAGTGAGGCAGAACAGCCCGATGATGCCGAGCCTGAGGACAATGGCATAGTTGAGAAGGAAGACGACGGCCTTGGCGGTATGGTTTGGGAATGTATTGCCGTTACTTTGGACGAGTTCAATACTTTCACTGCCTCGTTGGACAAGACTCGGGACGCCAACGAAAAGGTTCTGAGAAAGCGAATCGTTGATGACGTCTTGCCACTACTTGAGAAACAAGAAGAGTCCCGGAAGCGAAAGCAGGCACAAAAGGAACGCGAACTACTGAATCTAGAGAAGCTTGCGACTGCCAAAAGATCGAGCAGAATCGCAGGTAAAATGGAACAGCAGAAGCAGGAGGAGGAGGCCCGCGAAGCCGAGCGCAAGAAGGCGGCAGAAATTGCAATGGCTAAGAAAGAGCAAGAGAAGTGGCAGAAGTTGGAGAAAGAGAGAGAATCCAGGATGCAAACCCGAGAACAACGTCTCAAAGAACGAGATGCACGGCGCATTCTCCATGAGGAAGAGCTCGCTAATTTGTCGGATAATAGCAAGAAAGTTGAGACTGGAGAGGGCAGACTTTCAGAGCGTCATATCAAGGCCGAAATCGAACGAAAGAAGAAGGCCTTGGAGGAACTCGAAGAGGAAGAGGACTGGATCTTCGATTGCATATGTGGGGCTTACGGACAGATTGATGATGGCACTCACAGTATTGCATGTGACAAATGCAACATCTGGCAACATAGCAAGTGCGTGGGCGTCAAGGAAGCAGAGGCCGATCGCGAGGATTTTACATTCATTTGTACGACTTGCAAGCGCCGTGCGGAGGATGCTGAGCGAGCCAAAAATCAGCCTCCGATCAAGATCAAGATTCGACCGGGGTCATCTTCCTCACAAGCCACTCCCAAGCAAAATGGGACTCCTGCCATCATCAACAATACCAATGGAAAGTCTGATCATGGCTCTTCGCCCCAAAAGGCCGGATACTCTTCCCCAGCTGTTCATGTGTCGCCTATTCAATTCCCCAAACAAAATGGGGTCCCGACCCTGCAGCCTGGATTTTCTTCCTTGGAGAACACTCCTGTGCATCGACAGCCACTAATGCAACCTCCTCAAAGCCATGGGTACCAGACTTTTCCACAACGGCCAGATCAGCGGGTCAACTTGGCTTCTCCCAAGAGCGGCTATTCTGGGCCTTACGGCCAACCCCAAGTCAATAATGGAACTCCGGCTCGGGCCTTTCACAACTCCTCGAGACCAGCAAGCTCACATGCGTTCTCGTCGCCGCATCCACACAGTCCAACTAGTCTACCTCCGCCAGGGCAACCACCATTGTTTACATTTGTTAATGGCAGCGCTTCGCAACAAGTGGCACCAATCCAGACAACACATAACTCTCCAGTACAGCCGGGACCTGCCAGATTTTCTCCAGCTCAGGGTACACCATCCAACTCTGGCAACTATATCTACGGAACAACACCTTCATCTCATTTGATGAATGGACCTCGCCCGGGGTCCAGTGACAGTGGTCATCGTCGAAGCTCCTTCAACATGCCGTCACCTCTTGCTGGAGTTCCAATTCTTACTCCAAGCAATAAGCCACCTTCACCACAAATGGCACCTGTTTCGAACAGCCCACTTGCAAACATTACAACCACCACAGAATCCATCAAGTCATCTCCTCCACATCCATCCTCCCAAGGGCCGTCATCGAATATTACAGACTCAGGTCACGCTTCAGCACTACCGTCAGCCGCAACTGGCCTGTCACCTACGAAGCATTCGCCTCCTCGACCAACTTCCAATGGAAGCTTTGGCTCAGCCACTCCCTCGATTCTACCACCAGTTACCTCTTTGTCACCAAGTCCCCAGCACCAAAACCTGTCTCCGCCGATCAAACCAGAAGGTCCGAGACCTAATGGCCAGCTTGCAGGGCAATGAGACTGTGTCATGAACACAAGATGCACGATGCTTTATCTCTGTGAGATACGAATGCAAACAATGGCTTTCAAACGGAGATAATCAATGCGCTTTCCTTTTGCCCATCAAATGGCTGTATCAAAAGCTGCATGTCAGATTTCACTGGATCTTTCTCCTTTTTGTACAGGATTCTATAATTTTGCTTTTCCTTCATGATGGGTTGGTCTTCAGCGTTATGTTTACTTTGGTTGATGAGAAGCAAGCACGGTGGGCAGGCAGGCAGGATGAATGAGACGAATTAAAGGATTTCCTTCTCTTTGGAAAAAGGGAAGAAAGAAACGAGATACTCATGTGCATGGTTGGCTGCGGTGCTTTTAGAAAGGGCTGAATGATTCATTGATCGATCCAGTGATTCGAGCGAGCGATAGACAGCCAGGTGGACGTACCTGCATTTGCATTTGCATAATGGAACGGAACGGAAAGGAAAGGATTGGAAAGCGATGAATGAATAAATCAATGTATCAATCAGTGTACCTCAACGAGCAAAGAATCTTTGTGAATACTGGTCCCCTGCCTGCCTACATGCAGTGCAAGCGACCTATGTGGAATATGCGAAGTGAATGGGCCATTGTTGAGACCAGGCTTTCGTTTGCGCAATCCGCCTCTTTCCATCTAAATCTACCTACGTACCTTTCTTTCTCTCTGCAGAAGCGAGGCAACATGAGAAAGCGAAAATAACATCATGTGCACCGTCCAAATGAACTTTCCCCAGGTTGTTGTTCCAGGGCTATCCCTCGTCGGCACATTCCCTTGTTTGATCCCTCTTTACTCCCAAGAATGCACCATGTCCCTCCCTTCCCTAATCCCTCCCTTTTCCTTTCCCTGCCGAATCCCTTCCGCATGCATCACTACACACACCCATATCACACACACACACACACACACACTTACATATAGGGAGAGATGGACATAAAGTCCTGCATGTAGCAAACGGCACATCCCTTCAGACGGGACAAATCCTCGGTAGCCCTCCGAACCGCGTCCCAAAAATTGCAATCGCAGGCGCAAGCGACTCTACTGGTCCTTGTACGAGGACACTGCACAGTGGAGAGAGCCGGGACATGGTTTAAAGAAAATTGCGGAAATGGGTAGGTGAATGACAAGTGAGCATCATGAGAATGAAGTTAAGAGGGCCGAAATGATGAAGTGATTGGATGGGTACGGAACAGTGATGATAGGGTACAGGTGAGAAGGTAAGGCTGGGGTTTTGGGGGAGCACTGGGATTATGGGGTACAGTATAGAGATTGAAATCTGACTGTGTGTGGACGTTTGGAGCACTGGGGACATGACGGAAGGACGTTGAAGGTTCATTTACCAGGTCTGCCATGGCCTGGATATATTTTCATAGACAAGCACAGACAACATAGAGTAGCGGTCAAGCCTTCTCATCTTCTCACTCATCTTCAGGCGAAGGGACGAAGCTTCTCGAGCTAGTAAATTATCACAGGGCAGACCAACAATGATGCCATGTATCCAGCGCAAGACTCAGGTTCAAATACTACAATAACAATTTTGGTCAGTCGTTCGGTCAGTTGCTCGCTTGGTCGTTCGATCAGTCAGTGTCAGTGAGTCGGTCAGTCAGACAGACAGTCTCTCCCTACAGCACCACCTGCGCAATTCCCTACCAGCAAAATCAAATCTTCAAGCCCTATCCGCATGAAACGGACGTTCAAACAGTCTCGCTGCAAACCGACAAGCGCTGGGCCACTACTGCAAGTACCCGTGGGGTTCGCGTTGGTGTGGCTCCTCTCATCTGCACTGAGCCGAAAAGCGACAGCTAGACAGCCAGCCAGCCAGGACAGAGCCAAGGGAAAGGAAAATCATCTGTTGGCTTGGCAGCTCACATCCCATTCAAACTTTCAGGCATGCTTTGATGTGAGAGATGGGCTTTCTGCGCGGTAGATGTGGGCGGACATGTCTCCGGGCAGACTATGCTGGGTAACAAATGCATTTGGGTCAGGTTGGGCGGTTGGGCGGTTGGTACTTAGATCTTGTATGCGTTTGATTGCACTGTAATTGCATTTTGATGTGATTTGATGTCCTCTTCCTGGCCAGTTTCTCTTCTGCAGACTGCAGAGTGGCGAATATGCCAAGCAGGTGAAGCGGGATAGGTTATTTATGTGGCTGTTGGTCTAACTGCATTCTTCATGCCAGGAACAGCAGCAACAGTCACGAGAGGGCATTGAAGGAGGAGGATATGTGCAACCTCACCATCTCCTGCAAGCATTCCTCTCTGCCGGCTGTTGCGATCGAGGATGGCTACAGGGCTGGCCCATGCTAGCTTTGAGATATCGCTGCGAACCGGTGCAGGTGTGCGAACTGGTGTAGAGCAACTCAGAGACCATCAAATGTAGGTAGGATTCAATTGGAAGGGTCGGCATTGCCTGTTTGTAGTCACTTCAAGCTTCGACAGACGGGAGTCTATCAATCTTGTAGTCCTGCCTGGCCCAGGTCAGAGACGTAGACCGTGATTTGTGGTATGGGGCCGCTCGGTTCCAAGAGTGATGGACGTCCAGTGATATGTAGTGCTGAACCCTACTGGCACATCCGAATCTTTCGTAATAGGGTTCTGAAGCAAATACTGAGCACTGCTGTACAGCAATCGCATTCGTATATTTGGCTGCACAGGTCTGGAATCCGACTATGTTCCCAGGTGTGGTAGTGAGCCGCACATGTACGGAAGCAGTGGTTGGACGAAAGCAGAAGCGTCCCCCTTTCGCCAAAACTACCTCATTCGTCCATTTTCTTTCAAGAGAGGCGGAATCTCGAATACATAAAGCTCAGCTGGAAATCCTTCTTCCAAGCTTTGACTTCAAAACAAAGACCATCTCACATTTGCGTGGTCGCTCTGATTCCCCGTCAGTGCTTCAAGCCAGCTTTCCTTTTGTTGACACATCATACCGACAAAGAAACATTTCCTAAGACCAGAGAAGCCTCAAAGCGTCGCAGCATTGCGGTCAGGCGTACTGGACACTGGAACCTCGCATCACACTTGCCCAGTGCTGCGGTTCCAGAATATCTGGTCTGCTAGGGACAGGTCCCGCAGCTGCAAGACGGGTGTCCGCCATAGGTTCGTACCAAACTCTCTGATACTGCACGAGCGCAGAGTAAAGACAGACCATTCCCGCCTGATTCATCTCAGACCAAAAGTCTAATGATCAGAACTTCAGATGAACTATCTTCCAGCAAAAGAACCTCGCTAGAATTTCCTTCCAGAAGCTTGAGATCTTCTCCAACAGAGCTTTCTGGCCTCACTTGAGTTCCGATTCTGTTATCGAAGAGCGTTGGACAACGACGAAGGGGCCTGCACTTCGCACATTTGCCTCTGTTTGCTCAACAGCCAGGCACTTGCAACCTGAACAGATACGATAAACAAACGCTCGAGGTGAACAGCTTCAGATCACATCAACCAACAATAGCACGGCAATCAATCTGCCGTAGGGTTCTGCAGCAAGGTTTGAAGAAATCAGGCCCTCACTGGGCTTCCATATAACAGAAGCAGCAACCCAGACTCTTTGACGTCCAATAGATCGAGCCTTCAAATCATCGGGGCGCGGTCCGCAACCCTTCCTCATCAACGCAATGTCAAATTCTCCACAGCCTCCGAATGATGGCGATATCCTGCCCCATAACCTCCACCACCTGATACAACACAATTCGAACACTTCGTACCCGCAGGAGCAGCATTACGATGATGGATCTCACCTGCACTCGCACTACGGTTCTCCAATGCCCCAACAAGATGATAGATACTACCAGCAACAACAAAGCTATGGGTACGATCAGGGCATGGGCAGCCAATACGTAAGACGTTATTGGAATCTCTCTCGAATGGCCAACTAACATTCGATAGGATGGCTATGGTAGACAAGTGTACCAAGATCACTACAGCACTCCCGCGACCTCACCTCCCACCCCATCAATGGGCTCAAGAGATATGTTAAGGACAAGGAGTGGTTTGGGAATTCAGAGAGGCCAGCAAAGCCTGCGACCAATGCCAGAAGGACGATCGCGAGTTGCGAAGTCCCCGAAACCAAAGAAAGTCAAAGCAGCAAAGGCGAAGGCAGAGAAGAAGATCGCAAAGCTTGAGAAGCCACTGAGTGAACTGACGAAGGATTGGGACCATCTACCAATCGTGGACATTGAGGCATACGTCAACCGATCAGCAGAGGAGCGGAGGAAAGAGGTCGAAAGCGGCAAAGTACCCGGCAAAGTCAAGCGCCCAATGAATTCGTTCATGTTGTACAGAAAGGCATATCAAGGACGGACGAAAGATTGGTGCTTACAAAACAACCATCAGATCGTTTCGCAGGTTTGCGGCGACAGCTGGCCACTGGAGCCTGACCATGTCAAGGAGCAGTATAGCGAGTGGGCTCGGATTGAGCGAATCAACCATCAAAACGCACATCCAGGATACAAATTCTCGCCCAGCAAGCCAGGCGCTGCAAAGACAAACAAAAGGAGGCTTTCCGAGGAGCCCATGACTGAGGAGTCCGACTTGGACGACTTCGAGTGGCAAAACAGCAACTCGAAAAGAAGCGCGAAGAAGCATCGACCGTCTCCCAGGATGATTCAACAACCTGTCGCATACCCCACGACCGAATCAGCCTACCAGTACACGACGAGAGACAACTCGATGGAGCCAAGCCACAACTTGCACCTGTCTTCGTACCAAGTCAACAATCCCGGACGACCGCTTCCAGCACAATATCAAATACCAGGTCAAGGAGAATACTATCAGCAAATACTTCGCCGCAACCAAAACCTGGCCGAGGTTGAGGACGTTGTTCTCAAGCGGCAATCAACTCCAGGTCCGCATACATATCTTGGTCTTCCAGGGGGCAGCCAATTTGACTTGATGGGATACCAACGATATCAACCACCTTCAACATCTGAGTACAGGATCGATCCGGCTTTGGCGGGCTTGGGATACCAGCCCTTTGAAGCCAGCAGCATCCATGACCCTGGTCTTCCAAATTCGTACTGTAGCGAGAGTCATAACGGTGATCATCAGTGGGAGGCACCATTTGCGGCTCAAGATCCAATGCCGTTCATCGATCCTGCTTTGAGCCATGAGGCCACCCAGATCCAGGATCCACACGCTCATATGTTGGGAGGCAACCAGGAGGGGTGGCATGTCGAGACTTTGGAAGACGACGACCAATTCAACAAATGGGTTGAGTAAGGCATGGTGGTCGAGCGTGGCATAATGGTTTTCATGGATAGTGTTGTAATTACTAGGTGCCACACAGCAGGAGTTTGTTCTTTACTAGAAAATGGCTGGTGGTGGAAATGGAGAGGCAAAATTGGGCATTTTCGGCAGCATGGACGGCGTTCGAGGTTGATCGCCGCGTTTTGGTATCTTGGAAAGGCGTTTCTTTTGGAACTTGAACCAACATCTCTTGAGTAGATACCCCGAGATTGCATGCAGTAATTGAAGTCTTAAAATAAACTCGGGTGTGTGAGGTGGACGGATGTTGTGAAGGGTTTGGTGGCTGGATATCGACATTCTGTGAGATCAACCGGTGACTGATATTATTCGAATAGGGAAGTCCTGAAAATTCTGAGCTGCATCGATCATGCTTGTTGTTGTATACTTCATAATCTGGTATATCATCATCGGTGTCTATCCGCTGCTTGAGCGAAGTCGCTTGAAAGCATCTTGAGCCACATAAGAACAATGAAGACCAGTAGATTTATCGCCCAAGTGGCAATTCCTGATCCAGTATATCCCAGGACAAGAAAGCGAAGTATTTGTTACAATGGTATTGTTCATGCAGGTAGCCGATGAGCCAACCTGAGGGGCGGATCACTGGCTAGACGACGGTGTCCAGCGCGATAGAACGAGCACAAAGCAAATCCTGGTAGATCTCGTTACTTGCATTTGAGGTATGTATGGATGAGTGTTGACGGCAATCGTGGAGTGAGGACGAGGCCTCGAGTAGTGTTGAAAACTGGACTCGAGCACTGTGGATGCTTACGTAAACGCAACGCGCGACGCGACACGAAACTCCCACCGCAAGGCTGAAAATTGTATTTACCATTTTCTCACATCAAGGTTTTCGGCAAGTCCAAGTTCACGCACAACACAGAGCCGAGTGTTGTGTCCTCTGTCCCTCAAATTGCTATTCCGGTAATCCCCCCATCGCGGGCACCACAAGGCTGAGAATCATTTCTCAGTTCTTCGAATTATGTATGGAGACTTAGGCAACAAGCTTGTAAGTCTGTCCATTGATTTCTTGAAACTGTCTCTGATATCTCCAGGTCCAACACGCCAAAAGGACTCAGAAGCTTGAGCATCTTCCCCCATACCAAACTGAAACTGTGCGAGCCGTGACAAGAGAAGTGCGGGACCTGGATAAGGACGTCTCGAACATCCTCCAGTCATTCCAAGGCTCATTTGAACCGTCCGCGAACCCTGCCACGGCCTGTACACTTCTGGTGGATCATCTCTGTATGCGACGGAATAAGAGATGTCTTCTCGCGTACCACCGAACAAGGACTGATAAGTTGGAAGAGATGGTATGGAGCGGCAGTGATGTTGCGGATCTGGCGGCACAACAAAGGGCATCAAGTGAGGGTCAGAATGGGGTAGCAGATCTTGGCAATGGAGAAGGGAATAGTAGCAGTCTAAGCCCTGAGGAGGAGGAATACGTCAGGCAGTACAGCGATCTGTTGGCAGCATACAAGGGTCAATGGACTGATATTGACTTGACTGGGAGTCTTGAACCCCCACGGGACCTCTTCATTGATGTTCGAGTCCTGAAAGATGCAGGAGAGATACAGACAGAGTATGGGTACGTGATTGGAAGTCCCACGGGTTCATTATACTTGACTGATTGGATACAAAGCACTATTAACTTGACCAAGAACTCGCAGTTCTATGTTCGGCAAGGGGATGTCGAACGATTGATCGCACAGGGGTACTTGCAGAAACTGAGCTGAGAGATACCGTGACGAGGTTTCGAGGAATACTTCCGCTTGGGTGGGGTTCACGGTGAAGAGAATAGGATAATACCATCAGTCCAAGACTCATGAAGGGCAATCGTAGCGGGGCAACATGGTCAAGACAAGCATTGCGGAAGTGCGAGAAGCGTCCGCGAAGATTTGTATCAAGTCCTTTTTGCTGCAAAAGGATCCATCACGGTTGATGCCGGAAGTTGGTGGGGTCAGATGAACAGCCTTCTTGCGGGAGCTAGGAAAACTCAGATGCACACAAGGACCTGAGAGGGGAGGCTCGAGGAGTGAGGCCGGTAATGGGTCGACGAGTAGTTTCAATTGGTGAAGCGGGAGCTTGGGATCAAACAGCTAAGCTCAAATGGTAGAACAGGTGTGGACCCCCGGAAGACTAGCCGCCTTCCCCCACCATGCGCAAAGTAGTTTGATATTCAGTTTCAAGGGTCCTGGAGAAGGAGTGGTTCTCTATGACGGGCGTTGAGGGGGGTCGAGGGCTTTACTTCTTCATCGAACAGCTCAGCTAGCTGCGGGCCAATTAGGTTCAATTGGCCTGGCCATGCACTTAGCTGTCTACTAGTAGAAGTAAGTCAGCCTCCAAGAGCACCGAAATCGGCAGAGGGGTTCTGGAATTTGGCTTACTTACTCAAGCCATTATTGTATTGCAAGGTAAGGTATCAGGTGCCAGACAGAGCTTTGCACGCACATGTCGCAGCGAATGGCGAGGGATGATGTTAGAGTTGCAACATCGGACTGCTACAGTAGTACGGAAGGAAAGGAAAGGGTTCAATTCGCTCTCGAGCTGCATGCGTTGGAGTGCATGGTGCGGGGTACCATTCAAGTTACATGCTTCAACGAGCACCATCTGACGAGGCTCACTCAGACACCTGTTGTGGCTTGCACAGGGGTGGAAATAAGACGACGAGTCTATGATGTGCTTTTGAGAAATAGTGCTGTGATAATGTTGTGCTTCGATCATCTCTGGATGGATCAGTCGGCGTCGGACATTTTCTTCTATGGACTTAGATGCTGCCAATGCCGATGAAAGTTTCAAAGTTCTAGTTTGCAGTACCCATGAAGTTGCAGCAGAAGCAGACATCTTCATCGCCACCTATTGACTGCAGAAAGAAAAGTCGGGGGTGGCGCATCACGGTATAGGTAATCCGCTTCAAACGGCATCGATTAATCACATGCAGTTCCGGAATGTTACCGACGCTAGCCCTGCGTTTCGTGGTAAGCATGGCGACATCTGATTGCACAATTCCAGTGCTCAGTACGGTGCAGTACGTGCTTGGGTCGGGTCATGAGCAATGCAGACCGACAGACATGTTTGCGTGCTTCCCATTCGCAAGTTGACCGCCAACGCTCTTCTCTTGAGTATTAATTGGTTGATGTAGCCAAGTTAGTGCGTTGCCATTAACTGTAGAAGTAGTACAAATTACGATTCAGTTGCAAAGATGCCCAGCAGTGTAGAAAAAGTGTGTAGTCTTGTACATATGGGACGGCTATCCATCTCATCTCATATATCATCTCTCCACAAAAGTGCTGGCTCGCCACGCGGGCTGTCAGATGAAAAAAAGCAGAGTCAGGCAGGGTCAGGGCTGTACAAGCACCTCCACCTCCACCTCCACCCATCAGCTTGTCACTACAGTGCAGCACAGTACGGTACGGAGTAAGGCGAGACGAGGCTGCCAAGGCGCTTCCTCCCCTGTAGAGCGGGGCTCTCATAGCGGCTGGTGCTCAGATTTTCGCGTCCTGCAGCATTGCAACAGCGCTGCATAAGGCTAATGCAAGCGGGGAATATTCCCTGGAAGAAAAACTTACCCAGTCCTGTCCTGTCCTGTCCTTCCCTTCAATTCTCACTCATGAGTGGCTCCGATCCAGTCAGGTAGGTAGGTTGGCGAGCAGGCCCAGGCGAAAATGACGAACCATCAGTTCGTGAACCAAATTTTACTTTCTCCTTCCTCCAGCTAGCTGTAGCTCCTTGTAACTGGATCAATACGCTATGTTACTAAACTCACTCACTTACTTGTATTATGCCTTTCATGTTTTCTGTTATCAGTGGCGCTTGTCCTTCCTAGGTTGGCTTCCATCATTCCCGCCCGCACTTAGTCCTTCTACCCCAACTGAACTACTGGACTGGACTTTTTGACTTTTGACTTTCTCGTCCACCACGGGAACCAGGCGACCAGCCAGCCAGCCAGCCAACTCCCTGTTCTGAACTTCCATTCATTTCACCATATATTGCAGTCCTTACAGCTGTCTCCTCGTTTCCTTCCCTTCCCTTCCCCTTCCCGCTCCTCTCCCCTCCACTCGCAGCTCGAGTGCGTGGTCGAGAAAAAAACCCCCTCGTCATCGCCATTGGGGTACTATACCAAGATACTATCTACAATATGTCGCTTCCAACGTCACAATCGCCTTTTAGTACTGCTCGGAGAATGCGCGCTCCCTCTATCAGTTCACAGTCAAGCCCAAGACTGATTCCTGGCTCGTCTGAACCCTCGGCAGATGGAGCTTCAGACATGAACTATGGTTCTTTTCGGGGACGTCCAGATACGCAGGCATCACATGTTTCTGCGCTCACTGCTGCCACAGCTTCCGGCCATCGAGAACCAACAAGGTCCTCTGTGCATCTCTCCTACCGAGGCGGACCACCAGGTCTGTTGGTCACTTTCTTCAAACGGGTTAATCACTGACCTCGATCTAGCACATATCGACAATACACTCACGGCTCGAAGTGTCCGCGAAGATACTGCAGAATTGGCGACATATGCTCTCTCAGACAGAGCATCAGCAAGGAGCGTCTCCCCTCCCCGCCAAAGACCGACGCAGACTTCCCTCGAATCATATTTCAACTTAGGTACAGAGGAGGAAAGGTCTCCAGTGAGATCTGCTGAAGGGCTACACCACCATATCATCGAAGAGGTTTCCGAGCCAGTCTCGCCAGAGAGCAGCCCTGCTTCGGTCAAAGCTCCTGGTGCTTCTGCCCTTACAGATATGCTGAAGCGATCTCCTCCAAACACACCACCGAAGAGCAGCGAGGATGGTGGGGATGACGCAGAGGTACTGAACGGCACTTGGGGCGAAGAAAGTCCTCGGCAACGCCGCCTGATTTTGACGCCAAAGGGCGTGGATACCGAACCGACGGAACGAACATCACTGCTGGGGAAAGATACGAGGTTCGAGACTCATCATCCCGACTGGATACGCGGAGAGCAAGACATTGAGAGACAAAGCGTTAAGCGAGCGCCAGCATGGCCAAAGCTACGGAACGTTGTAATGTGGCCACGGGAGAAAGGGGTTGAGGTTGCGCGAACTGTCCTCGATCCGAGGGCGTGGGATAGGAAAGCCATTTGGCAGCACGTGGTAAAGGAACCCCTGGGAGCACTTCCGGCAGCTATCCTTGGCCTTTTGCTCAACATCTTAGATGCTTTATCATATGGTATGTTTGACATGTCCAGGGACTCTCTTTCGTTGAAGCATAGACTCTTGAATTCCCTGGAAATTTATTACTTTGTTAAACCTGGAAGACTAATTGGTCATATAGGCATGATTCTGTTTCCTCTAGGGCAGGCCACCTTCGAAAAGCTCGGCGCTGCTGGTATTGCTATGTTCTACGTAAGCTGTATAGTATCCCAATTGGTATACTCATGTGGTGGCAGTAAATTCAAGGGTGGAGTGGGGTCTGAGATGGTATGTCAAGAAATTTTTTCACATAATCTATATCTACTAATCTCAACCACGCAGATCGAAGTCGTGCCATTCTTCCACAAAATGGCCTTCCTCATATTAAATCGTGTCGGAGAAGAGAATCCGGCGGCTGTCATTGCCACAACAATAACAGCTTATGCACTCAGCAGCATCCTCACTGGATTGATCTTCTTCCTCATGGGGTTCTTCGGATTTGGATATATCGTAGGCTTCATACCGCGTCATATCCTCATCGGGTGTATCGGTGGTGTCGGTCTCTTCTTACTTATGACAGGTTTGGAGGTTTGTGCTGGGCTCAACGGGAACCTCAATTTCGACCTTGTAACGTTGAAGAAGTTGTTCGAGCCTGACACATTTGTTCTGTGGATAATCCCTCTTCTTTTGGCCATCATACTCTTTGCCTTGCAGCACAGATATGACTCGAAATATCTACTTCCCATATACATCTTATGTATTCCAGCGGTCTTCTACTTTTTCGTCTTTTCTACCGATCAGCTGAACGTGGAGGATCTAAGGAAAAGTGGATGGATATTTGACGGACCAGAAGCTGGAGAGCCCTGGTGGTATTTCTACACTCTATATGGTAGGCCATTCCAACTCTTTACTTGGATATCGGACTGACTTAAGTAGACTTCAAACTTGTACATTGGGGAGCTGTCGCGCAAACTATTCCATCTATGCTTGCCCTAACCTTCTTCGGTGTCCTCCACGTACCGATCAATGTGCCATCTCTTGGTTTCAAGCTCGAAATAGACGATGTCGATCTTGACCGGGAGTTGATGGCTCACGGTGTGTCGAACGCCTTGTCTGGCGCCGTAGGCAGCATTCAAAATTATCTTGTCTATACTAACAGTGTTCTCTTCATCAACTCTGGTGGAGATAGTCGGTTGGCAGGTGTCATGCTTGCCATCGGTACTGCTGGAATAATGGCGGTTGGCCCAGGCATTATTGGCTACATTCCAGTCATGATGGTGGGCACACTCATCTTCGTACTTGGCCTTGAGCTTGTAAAGGAGGCTCTCTGGGTTACGTGGAAGAAACTGAAGTTCCTCGAGTATTCTACCGTAAGAATTATATTCCTTCCTCTCCCCTGTTATCAGTATGAACATTCACTAACGGCTTGCAGGTTGTTGTGATTGTTTTTGCCATGGGTCTTTACGATTTCGTTGCCGGTATCGCTATCGGGATTGGGCTTGCTTTCTGCTCGTTGATCTTCCAGACATCTACAGTACCAGCTGTCAGGGCCTCCTATTCAGGCGAAGTTGCAGGATCCACAGTCCGCAGAAATCCAACCCAGTACCGCTACCTACGAGACGTAGGGCAACAGATCCATGTTACGAAATTGGCTGGCTACCTTTTCTTCGGCACCATTGTCAGCGTAGAAGACAGGATTAAATCGTTGGTTGAGGAGGAGGCATTCCACCGACGGCCAATTCGATTCCTCATATTCGACCTTACCCATGTCACCGGGGTTGACTACTCCGCTGCTGAGGCCTTCAATAGACTCAGTCGAATCTTGGGCCTCAAGGGAGTCACATTGCTGATGAGTGGCGTGCGAGATGAAAGTGCGATTGGCAAAGGTCTCAGAGCTACTGGGGTCGGAGATGGTGCGAATGAAGTCAAGATGTTCGAAGACCTCAACTCTGCACTCGAGAGCTGTGAAAACGAACTCCTCAAGACGCTTTACGCTAGTAGAGATGCACGCGCAATTCGCAATACTCCAACGCCACATCTTGACGCACCTACTAGGCCGCGAAGTGAGTCGCATACCTTCGATACGCAGTTTAGCTCACCTAGACTAAACCAGCTACACCGTGCGGCGACCACTACCCTGGACGATATACCTGGAGAGTCAAGATATTTGAACTTCAAGGAGCCCCTACGTCTGATATTGCAGACATTCCAAGGGCTGACCGACAAGAACGAAGACTTCTGGTTTCAGAGTCTCCCCTTCTTCGTCAAGAATGAGTACGCTGCTGGCACGATTCTCTACAAACGTGGCGAGCAAGCAAAGGGCTTCTACCTTCTCGAACAAGGTATCCTTCGAGCTGACTATGAGTTGCCTCAAGGTCGCTACTTCGAGAGTATCGTCGCAGGGACTACCTGTGGCGAGCTTCCATTCTTCTCAGAAACAGACAGGACAGCCACCGTACAAGCTGAACGCGATTGTGTGACCTGGCTCATGGACAGAGACAACTGGGAGAAGCTGCAAAAGACCGAGCCTGAAGTCGCACAAGAGTTGCTCCGTATCTCACTCAAGCTTACGAGCGAGAGAATGAGCGCTATTACATCTTATGTCTTGACAACTGCTGGCTGATTATGCAAATGTATATAATGTGTTCATATAAGTGCGTGGGCGGTATAAAAAAGCATGAGGACAGACATGGGTTCTTGTCCTCCGGTTGGGGTGGTCAATTTGCTTGCATAGCATTGCGGGGAGTCTTGGATATGGTATTGGAAAAGTGTCTATCCTTCTGTAATCATTAGTTGCATGCATGCTTGCATGGTATCGCGGAAAACTCTGAAATGGATTGGTTGTCAGCAGCGGAATGCTTTCCATACCACCATGCGCCAATTCCTAAGCACCTCAGTGACAAGGTCAATTTCAGATGCGATTCATATGCGTTCGTTCCAGTCTGGTCCATAGATCAAGCTTTCTCATCCTTGGTCCTCACACCAATATCGGGAACTGGACCAATCCCCTGGCTGACCGCTCTGATTTCTCATCATCGGCTCGCTACGAGCCCCTGTCTATTTATGCGGCTCAAGATCATGAAGGTGGAAAGAAAGACGAAAGCGTACACGGAGCTGCTTTGGAAATTGCTGTCACTTCTTTGGTGCGTGATCTGAGCTGTAAGTAGTGCGGAATCTGAGGATTGTGATTACTCAGTAACGAGAATTGAGAGATCTGCTGCTCCGTGTTTGGCCTAGCCAGGGGGACGCATATCTCTTAATAACGCGTGCATCAACTTTCAGGAAATATGTCTATAAAGAGGACGAGACAGGCTGTTTGATTTCACGATTTATTTCCTCGTATGTCAATCACAGAGAAAGCAGCAGCCCTCCTCTCCTCCGGGGCAGTTGCGGACTTCGTATCCTCGCAAGAGCCACACAAATATTACTTCATCAATCCACGCCAAATCCAGAAAAGAAACAAGTAGCTTCATTAGTCGCTTCCAAGCTGCTCTGAAAAAATTAAAAAATGGCTTTCCCAACTTACACCAAGACTTTCCATACCTCCTCCTACCCAACTAGCAACCCGTCTAATCCGGCCATTTCTACGGCTGGAAAGGTGGTGGTTATTACTGGAGGTGGATCTGGATTAGGGGTGAGTTATTTGTTTATTTGCCTACTGCGACTCTTTCAGTCTCTGTTCCTCTTCTTGTCAGAATGACTTCTCAAGTCGCTCATGCCTTTGTCTCTTCATAAAGGTTCAAGTAATATCTAGGCAGACAGCATAAGCGAGCAATAAACGAGCAAAACGAAAACAAACACCAGAAATCCAAGCACACATTCTAACTCTCTCTCCAACCCAGCCACACATAGCCCACGCCTTCGCCGCGTCAGGATGAACCAACTTTCCCTCCTAGGCCGCACCCCCTCCACCCTCCTCTCCACCAAAACCTCCCTCCAAACCCTCCACCCCACCATCCAAGTCCTCACCTTCACCGCAGACATCACCTCCCTCCCGTCCCTCACCCACGCCCTCTCGACAACCGCCTCCACCCTCGGCCCCATCGACACCCTCGTCTCCAACGCTGCATACTGTCCCGATCCCTCACCCATCGGCACGGGACCCGTCGACGAGTGGTTCCGCGGCATGGAAGTCAATGTGAGAGGGAATCTGCACCTCGTCCAGATATTCTTACAGTATTGCGCTTCCGGAGAGGCCGAGAAGCGTGTATTCGTGCATGTCAGTACGGGTGGTGCTCATTTGCTGCCGTTGGGGAGCGGCATGAGTGGGTATGCGATAAGCAAGTTGGCGGCCACGAGGGTGGTGGATTATTTCGGGATGGAGAATCTGGGGCGCGTGAGAGTTATGAATGTGCATCCTGGAGTTTTGCAGACGGATATGAATAGGAAGGCGGTGGAGGCGGGGTTTGTGTTGCCGTATGATGATGGTGAGTTACATCCTGCTTTGCTTTCTGATTGTCGGAAGTTTTCTGAAGTGCTTTGGGGTGAGGTAGGTTACTTGGTATGAAGAGGCACAAGAATGGGCTAACTGTACTGTATTATAGTCGAATTGAGCGCTTCGTTCATCGTGTGGTCTGCAAGTCACGAGGCTGAGTTCTTGAAGGGTAAGTTGATTTGGGCGAATTGGGATGTCGAGGAATTAAAGGCGAAGAAGGAGATTCTTGAAAAGACGGATGAGTTGACTATCGGGCTAATTGGATGGGGTGCTTGATTCGGGTGATGAGCTCTGGGAAAGTTTGAATGTTCCTTCATTGGTCCATAATTTGGTACTCGATATGCCTTACAATGTGCTCGCTGGTCCTCAACCCGAATATGCTCGAGGAGAAAGAACACCTGTAGGACAGAGTACCATACTCAGACAAGTACAAAATCTTCCATTCTCTCAAAGGCTTTGACTATATGATTGATGAATATTTGTGCCAACCTTTTAGTTCTCACAGGAAGAGGACGTAAGGCAGCGAGCCTGAGGTGGATGGCTGATCACTTGGGCAGACTGAGATCTACTCTGCGAAAACATTACTTAAGACCATAAGCTGCATAGGTAGACTAATTGAGCCATGCCGAACCAATACTCAAGAGCGATAGGTGTGTAAGCCGTCTATCTTTGCGCGCCAGGATATATCCACGTATTCGCCAACTCCGCACTGGTATACTCCACTGGAAGGACGTTCCCAAATCATTCAAGCTCCCAACAAATAAAACAATCGAGATACTCCAGTTTCATGAATCAAATTCAAAAAGCACAAACTTTTGTGTACAGTAGATTTTCCACGACCCATTCCTATCTATGACGGCGCGGCTCCCTTCCAATACTTGCTCGGTACGAAAGGCATCTTCGTGACCTTCGCCTTGCGCTTCTTACCTCTGACCACAACCTCGACATCAGTGCCAGACTTGTGGAAGCCATCCTTAATATAACCCATGGCGATATTCTTCCCCAATGTCGGACTGGGACATCCACTTGTGATGTTTCCAATCTTGTCTCCCTTATCATTGACAATTTCGGCTCCTTCTCTGGCTGGAGCACCCTCGACAATTAAGCCGATCCTCCTTCTCTCGACACCAACTCCGCCTTTGCTCTTGGGCGTTAATTGGCTGAGAATGATATCCGAACCATGGAATCCTCCAGTCACCCTCCTGTCCTTTCCAATAACCCAGCTGAGTGCCGCCTCCACAGGTGTAGTGGAGTCATCCAAGTCATGGCCATAAAGACACATGCCAGCCTCCAATCTCAAGCTGTCTCTAGCTCCCAGCCCAGCAAGTTGGAGTTGTTCTGGCCCAGCACTCTGCAACAGGGTTTCTGTGACAGCGACGGCCTCCGACTCTGGAATAGAGATCTCGAATCCGTCCTCGCCGGTATATCCACCTCTACTAACCAACAAAGGGTTCGAAATCTCTCCATTCAGCAGCTTGATCTTGATAAACTTGCTTGAGCCGAAGTACATCTCCTTCAATTCACTCTCCGCAGGCTCGACCATCAATTTACCCAGAATATCAGCACTCAACGGTCCCTGCAACGCAACCAGTCCCCACCCGTCAAGCACCTCCCACTCGACCTTCGCTCCGCCCTCACTCTCGAAAGCCTCCAATTCCTCCTTGAAATAGGGCAGATCCTTCTCTCTGCACCCAGCATTCGTGACCACATAGAATAATTCCGGACCCAGCCTAGTCAGGATAGTATCATCGACAATCCCACCAGTAACAGGCCATAGCAGGGTGCTCAACGTGCTCTTATGTGTTTCCAAACCCGCGATTCCAGCAGGTGTGATGCGTTCCAGGAAGGCGTTGACGCCTGGACCGGAGAAACGGTGCTGTACCATGTGGCTAACGTCGAAGAGGGAGGCATGCGAACGCGTGAAGTGGTGCGAGGCGCTGACACTGAGGGATGTATATTGGACGGGCATATGAAAGCCGCCAAATGGCACCATCTTGCCGCCGTGCGCGAGGTGGAGATCGTAGAGGGGTGTCTTGCGGAGGGCTTCATTGCTGGGTGCGGAGGAAGAGTGGCGTATTGTTTGCGAGAGAGAGGGTGCCAATATTCGTGGGTTCTGGGTGAGGGAGTGAGGTCTGGGTGGGGGGGCTGTTGTGGGGATTTTACGGTTTAGAGCTGTTGAGATGGTGCGCGAGCTTCTAGATG
The DNA here is from genome assembly GCA_020747065.1 of Cadophora sp. MPI-SDFR-AT-0126. Lineage (NCBI taxonomy): Eukaryota > Fungi > Ascomycota > Leotiomycetes > Helotiales > Ploettnerulaceae > Cadophora > Cadophora sp. MPI-SDFR-AT-0126. The sequence goes on from JAGMVK010000008.1 coordinate 1,394,639, forward strand.
CGGTCCTTGGTAGTAGGATGGCGTCAGTGACGCTTGATGCAGCTCTGAGACGCTTCATCTTGTGTCAATTGATTGTTGTGTTATGAGGATTGTGGTTTTGACCTTTTAAACATGTTCGTCGGGACGTCTGTTGACATGCGCCCTCTCGGCTATGATCGGAAGTGGGGTTCCGTTATCTGATTTCCACAAGGAACTTGACTGGTTTAGTGACAATAGGCATGGGCCAACAGCAACGTGATTTCAAAGATTTCGGTCTTCTCTACTCTAACAACCAGGCACCGAATAGAGCTATCAATGAGAAATATATAGCTAGAAAAGCCTTGGAGTAATCCGTACCCTTTGGCTCGTGAATAATGATACAGCAAACCCCTCATTGTGACCTTCACTTGGTCTCAAAGCTGTATCTCAGCCATCCTGATAATGCGTTCAAGCTCTCCCACCTCACAGACTCGTCTTTTTCCTGCATCAGCTCCATTACTCTCGTCTTCAGACCTAGCTTCTCCAGCTGGGACCTCTTCTCGGGCACCTCTTTCACCAAGCATCCCACATCATTGCATGCAATAGCAAGAACTTGCTTGTCATGCTCCCATCCTTTGCCCATGATCTCGGCAAGCTTCTTGGGCAGTGCTCCTTTCTCATGATCAAGAATTCTGCGAGCATTCTCGGCCCAGAATGTTGGGCTTCTGTGAGGCGGTGACCAGCGAAGATGTCCCGAGTTGACTTCTGCAGCGTACTCGTCGAATGTGGTCTGAGTCTTCGTGTACTCGTCGAGCATTTCGCTGAGATTCTGCAGGTCCTCTAAGAGATCTGGATCTGAAAGATGCCGTCCAGTGATGTTTTGCAAAAGTGCAGGAAGTCTAGCAAGCACAGCGGCAGGAAGTAAGGTAGAACGGTTTGTCGAGAGAAGGTTGTAGAGGGATGATATGAGGAGTCGAGTAGTTTTCTCTTTTGGAGAGAGTCTCAGCAGCTGGGTATAGAGCGGGATGATGTCAAATTCTCTGCTTGCTGTTAGTTTGGTTGTGGAGCAATGAATCGACGGACTTACTCATCAAGACCTTCTCCAATATCGGCACCCTCAAAGCTCATCTGCCAGTGAACTAGGAGGACATGGTAGAGCAATTGTAGGCCGACTCCACCTCCAATAGTACCCTCAATTCCACTTCGCATGCTAGTAGCACCGCTCCATAGGGTGGAGGCAGAATCACCGTTCGAGACACCAGCCGCAGCTTTCAGAATGCTGACCAATGGACCAACTGTCTCTCGTCTCTGCTCCCAAAACAGCTGCCTTGACTTCTTGCTTCGTAGTAATGCAGAATATTCCAAGACCGCGATGTCTTGCAAGCCTCCATCAGTTACCAATGTCAAAGTCGATAGGTATGTGAACAGTCGGGGAATCGCAGCCGCTTCCTTCTTCGAGAATGCCGGAGCACTAGCGATCATACTTGTGAGAACAGTCGATGTGAGTAGTGGTATAGGGCTCTCCGGGTCGTTCGACTGGGTCAAGAGGGGTACCAAGGGCCCGTAGGGATCTGGATGCTCAGAGAGCGCCTTCGCGAGTGCTGGGATACCTGTAATTCTTACGTTAGTCCAATTTCCTTAGCTGGATGGCTAGGATATTCACCATCAAGCAAGTCGCCCAACAGCACCAAGATGTATTGTAAGACATCTCCGCGCTTTGCAGCTGACTCTAAGATGCTGGGCTTTCCATTACCACCTACAAACAGCGTACGGTAACCATCGAGATCGCGTTCGACCACCTCCTTTCGCTGCTCTTTCCTGACTTTATCCACAGCTCTGATCTTGCTCAGTTGGTCGTCGCTGATCGTGCCAGCTCGATTGGCTCCCTCCCAAGGAATTGGTCGACTCCGAATATTATTCTGAAGAGAGGCGAGATAAGGTGGGGGGTCCAAAGACATGTTTACTACGTTCTTCGGCTCCTTGGTTGCGAAGTCTGCGGGGAGAGCTTTGGAGGTTTGAGGGAAGCAGTGGAAGGCTGGAGCTGTTGTTGATGGATGAAGCTCTTATCGAGAAGGCGCTAGTGAGGTAGCCATTGCCTTGCAGCTTTCGGCACAGTCTCAAGATCACTAGGTAACTTTTGGACCTCTGAGATGCAAATTACCAAAAATTCCGAATAATGCAGGGCTACTACGATGACATTGAAATTTATGAGTATGTCTCTTATAGTAAGCTTCCTCCTGGAGTCATTTCAATGTGGACCTAAGCTTCAAACCTGTGGAAGGTTCTTGGCGCAGGTTCGCTCTTCCACTACGAACACGACTAAACTCTCCTCCACCGCAATCAACTGCTTTCAGAATCTCGAAAACGATTCACCTTCCCGATTTACTCGGCCATTACCTATACACCTCTCAGACGCTCCAAATGGCACTCGGATTAACATTGTACGGCGAGCATGTATTCTAATTTAGAGCACAATTCGCAGAGAAATCGAGTAGCAGATAAGTTTTGAAGTTCGAGTACCATGTTATTGTTGGTGAATATCTACAAGGGGTCCCCATTACTCCGGAAACCCTCAGCCTGTGCAGCTCTCCCAGCAAAGGCAAAGTGTGTGGGGCAAGGACTTTTCTGCAACTGATCAATACTCAGACAAAAAGTCCCGCATAGAAATAACAAGAGAAGAAGCCAAACTCCAGACTTCCAAGATACGCACAACTCCAACCCGATGGAAAAGTAAGATAGAAATGCAGCAAGCACCAGCAGCTAACTCTGTAGAAAAGACTAATGTCCACCCATGGACATCATCCAGCGCAAGATCGACGATCCGGCAAGATGTACAGGGATAGATATCAGAGTCCATAAGAAAGTCATCTTTCTATCATAAGTTCCATTCGTGTCCCATCCAAGTAATGCATTGTTGCGGAGTATCCAGAGAGCAAGTAGAGCCAGTCATGTACGGATGTCGTCACGTCGTCATTTTTATCGAGCGGCCATGTCAAGAGGGAGAGAAACGTCAATGCCAAGGCTTAAGGCGTGTTTCTTTGCCCACGATCTTGTGAGGATGGAGGCTGCGATGTGTCAACATGAGCCCAGAAGAAGTAACGAATGATAACTTACCCTTGAGAAATTTCTTGCTGGCATACTTCTTGAAGAAGGCTTCATGGGTGACGGGACGGGCAAGGTAGTCAACCATGAGCTTGAATACAGGCTCGATTTGGTCCTCGGTGTATCCAGCATAGTGAGCCAGAGTAGGGTCCTATGTAATATTAGCGAGATCAAGAGCAGAAGAGACAAGTATGACATACCCATTCACCTCGATCAAGGATCTTGCGGGCCAAGTACATAGCAGCAGCAGCGATATGGCTTGGCAGATATTCCATGAAGCGGTGGTCGAGAAGACTGATCTCCATAAGATATTTTCCGAGGGTTCGGGTTTGAATATCATAGTTGTCGGCCTTAGAGATACGTCTGAGGAAGTTCATTGGATTTGGGTAGCTCAAATCATAGTTGAGGGCAGTCAAGACATATCGTTCAGCACTGAGAATCTCAGCCTCTGAAAAGCCATCATCGGCGACGTGGCGGAAGTTGGCAACATGGGGAGAGAGGACCTCTTCGTACTTGGACGCGATGAACATCGCCGTAACGCCAACAAGTTGGAGACGGTCAAGTTGAACGACTTTTGTGGAGAGGAAGCGGTCGATGATGTTAACGGCCAAGAAGAGAGTTTCGGGGAGGAGGTGGAAACGCGTGTGAACCTCGATCAACCAATCGACCAAAATGCCTCGCATCTTCCACTCAAGGTCCTCCTGGTGGTCCATATACTCGGGGTTGGGCTTTGTGTCTACCTCCAACTTCTTCAAGTACTCAAAGATTTCGACAACGTATTCAGCAACCATCAATGGATCATCCAAGTCTTCTCTGTCCAGATCCTCAACACCCTGAGCAAATTGCTGTGGAATTGACTCCTCCTCAACCTCAGCTTCAAGAGGGTTCTCCTTGTACGTTTCCTGGATGGTGATCTTCTCCTCAACCTCGATATGAATCTTCTTTCTTGATGGCTGCTCATCCTCTGCTGGGGTCTCCTCCTTGATCGATGCGGTGTTCGATGATGTCGAGCTTGTCTTCCGCTTTCCTGCAAGCACCCCGGATCCGGTACGCTTTGGCTCAGGCTTCTTGTTGGTATCCTTCGTGCTCAACGCCGATCTCGAAGAGTTTGTACGGGACAAGCTCTTCTGGACACCTGTTGGTTGAGACGCTTTCGAAACCAGCCCTGCCTTTCCTACATTCTTTTTGCCCTCTACCATCTCTCCCTTAGTGACATTGCTAAGATCGTTCAACGCTGCACGCTTTCGAAGGGGCTGGTTAGCTGTGGCCTTCTTCGACTGAAGAGGCTTCTTTCCACCACTTGTAGATTCCTCACTGAATGCAGCCGACTTGGATCGAGTCAATCGAGTTGTTCCCACTGCACTGTTCTCGTCATTCTCGTTGGTAATGGCCCGACGGCCAAGAGCAGCTCTACTCTATTTGAATAGTCAGCATACCGCAAACTACCCAAATATGCATGGCAAGCAAGATTAATTTTTCGTACAAGTCCACTTACAGGAGGCATGATTGTATTGTGTTCTATTAATGATTAGGGGTCTCTATGGTGTGGTGGTTGGGGGTGGGTGTCTGTTTCACGGTCAGCACGACGCGATGTAAAGAAGTGGATAATCGCGTCTTCATGGCGAGATGGTCGGCGTGATGACGCGACAATGAATGATGGAAGAGGCATATGGCAGTAGGATACATACATGAGATGAGGTAAGATTCTGAAGAACTCGGATGGGTGGGAGTGTCGAGGTACGAATTGGTGGTAGAGATTATATCAACAAATGTTGAAGGGCAAACTGAGTTTGACGGAGGGGCGCCCGCAGGTACTCAAGTGTGTCGTGAAACACTTGAGATGACTGGGACTGACGAAGTAAAGACGTGTTTGCGGATTGGAGGTGGATTGGTAGGAGAGTTGTTGTTGTCTTTTGGAAGGAAGAGGTATGAAGTCGAGAGGAAGACGAGGACTTGGGCAGAGGGAGCTTGGAGGTGTCTCTGTTATGGGCTGGGCTTGGCGCGATTGTGGGTCCTGAGAAAATGCAAGGCAAGCTTGGAATCCCACGAGGAAAGCGTGATGTAGGGCGGCAAAGAAGTGTAAGGTAGAGTCAGAAGCGTGTCAAGAAAGAATGTCCGGACTGAACTTTTCCCAAGTCAAACAATGGCTTGAATTGCATTGATAAAGTTCTCGGAATAGGGAAGATTTCATGGATGGTGGGTCGGCTTGTTGACTTGCACATTCCAAGGTAGCAACGAGTTCCGGCAGGGCAACGCAGCCAATCTAGCGGTGGCTGTACCGAGTTGGTGTGGCTGGTGACGCGATTTTGAGCTAGTGCTCGTTTCTGCTTCGAAGACATCAGATCGTGCGTGGACAACAGACAATACCACTGATCAACCTCATTTCTCCATCCCAGGCCAGGGCACCCAATTCTGGCAGACTGGTATTGGTACGTGTTGGGGAGCCTACATTTTCCTCTTTTCAATGTTCCAGGACTTTCTGGGGACATTACTTTTCCTCTTCCCAAAACATCCCCGACATGACAATTGCTAATTCCCCCTTTTTTAAGGTCAATTGAGTCTGGTCAGCATGCTGCAACCACGATTACTGCTGCGGCAGTCCCAGAAAACCTCATGTCAATACCTTTCGATACGAAATGCACTTCCTCGATATTATGCTACAGCCGTCGACCCCGTCAAGGCGGAACCTACTTCGCAAGCAGCAGCGACTCCAGGATTTGCACCACCTCCAACAGTTGAAACCAGCTCTACTTTTCAAATGCGAACATATAAGCCTCGGACTCCCGGTGTACGCCATTTGAAGCGTCCCATCAACGACCATCTTTGGAAGGGAAGACCATTTCTGGCACTTACATTTGCAAAAAAGGGTCATGGGAAGGGAGGAAGAAATAACAGTGGGCGAGTGACTATAAGGCATCGTGGTGGTGGGCACAAAAGAAGGATACGGACCATTGATTTTGATCGAATGACTCCTGGAAAGCATACCGTCGAGCGTATCGAGCACGATCCAGGCCGAACTGCACACATAGCGCTGCTCAACGAGGAGGCTACGGGGAGGAAAAGTTACATTGTAGCTGCTGAGGGAATGAGGGCAGGAGATGTTGTTCAAAGTTACAGAGCTGGTATCCCCAAGGACCTTCTGGAGAGTATGGGAGGATTCGTGGATCCTGGTGTGTTAGCTGCGAAGACTGCTTGGAGAGGGAATTGTCTGCCACTTCATATGATTCCAATTGGAACGATCATCTACAATGTCGGTTCGACGAAGGGGAAAGGAGCTGTCTTTTGCCGAAGTGCAGGCACCTACGCAGTTGTTGTATCCAAAGATGATGCGACTACTAGCGGTGGAAACAAATACGTCAACGTCCGTCTACAGAGTGGCGAAGTCCGAAAAGTAAGCAGAGATGCCTGCGCTACAATCGGTGTCGCCAGCAATCCGCACTACCAACATACCTCGCTGGGTAAGGCTGGACGAAAGAGATGGCTGAACATCCGACCTACTGTCAGAGGTCTAGCCATGAACGCCGGTAAGGGCTTCCTCTTCAAGCTTAATTCAACGTCCCGAGAAATGCTAACATCTTACAGCTGATCATCCGCACGGTGGTGGAAGAGGAAAGTCTAAGGGTAATGTAGATCCCGTCAGCCCGTGGGGTATGCCTGTGAGTAATTCCCTCACTATCTATTAACTCAAAAGGTCGCTAAATCGTCCTAGGCGAAAGGAGGTTACAAGACTCGAAAGGTCAGGAAACCAAACAAGTGGGTTGTCACAGCACGAGAGAGAAACCATGGGAAACGGAGAGTCAAGTAGAGATGTACTCAGTCCCGAGTCCTTTCTCTTTTTATTCTGGGGCCACTTGGCAATATTCAAGCAGAATATGTATAAAAGGAGCGGATGAGAACCATGTATTAATACAAGTACATGAGAAATGTAAAGATTCTGTATAACTGGTATCATAACCACTCATTCGTCAAGATGGTGAACACTCCCAGCCGAGGCAGATGAATCATCCAAGCATCCATCCAGCGCCTTAAAGTCTGCTTTTCCGCGGATGGAGTGCCAATTTCTATTCGACTCATCCAAGATCATCTCCTTTCCCATCCTCGTGCCATGACACCCATCTTATCTTGACCAGGTTCAATCTGCAATGCTTCGGAGGCCTAGCTGCTATGATAGGTGCACATACGGCCAAGACTTCAACTCGGGTAAGCCAAGTTCCTGTGCAACGCCATCTAGTCACGCCCTTCCAGAAGGCCTCCTTCTCGGATGCTATTGCATCACCCGATGATCCTGGCGTCGAATCTGGGAAGACGAGAGAACGACGTGCAGATGAAGCGGCAGGGAGCTTGGAATGGTGGAGAGTCACATTTTCACGCGTTGTGTGCTTTGGCTGTCCTCGTGTTTTAGCTCTCCCATTGTCGCCTTTTCCGTCGAATTGCAGTCATCTATGCATAAAAGTATGCACGCTACGTTTCTGCCTTGAGAAAGTCCTGTTTCCATTCATTTGGATATCGCGACCAAAAGCTGAAAGCATAGCAAAAGGTTGCCAATGGCACGTTCCACAAAAGTACCGTCTTGTCACATACCCCTCCGCACCCCTGCTGTTGCTCCCTCATCTTAACCTTGCTTGCAGCTACATGCTCTAGTCGGTTCCTCAGAGCTGGGTTCATTCATTGGGCTGGAATTACTAGTTCATGTACAGGGTTTCCAATTTTAGATGCTGCTCGTTCAGAGTATCTTCATTTCCGTGCGAGGCTAGATAGAAGGGTGATCGCTGGGTTTCGTAGAGCCGCCCAATGGCGTGGTAGGGCTGGTCACTGGTCACGGAAGTGATGCAGTCAAAATAGGGGGATTGAGAGGAGTATCCTGGGTCCCTTACCAGGTATGTCTTCCTTGCCATGGCAGACGGGCCGGTCCAGAACAAACAGGATTGGGACTGAGTGATTTGCCAGCTATTCATAGAACTGAAAAAAAGAAGGCACGATTCAGGATATGGTAGTAATTGTATATTCATTATGTGGGAAATCTTCTAAATGTCCATCAACACCCAAGTTTTGCAGTTGCCAAGAGTGGGAAAAGCCAATCAGTACTCATATCCTGGAATATTCAATCCTTTCCAGACCCTTCCTGACCTGCCGCGAACCAATCCGAATGCCCCAGTTATTTGTTGTACATACAAACCGTTAATACTACGCCTAGCCAGGATGAGAAACGAGTGGTATCTTAGTCTTTTACACAATGATAGATATTCTGCTTCTCCAAAGCAGTTTGCAATAGCCCCGTTCCGTAATCTCCCATATTCGTAACAAAACGCCACCTGTCATTCATTGCAGATCATCCAATATTCACCCCGCTGCCCAAGAATCCTTTAACGATCGAGATTGAGTGAAGTTGTTGAAAATGTCTATGAGCCGCCTTCCCATGCAATATCCCTGATTTATTATTAGAAAGCTGAATACCGGATGGGGATCTGGAGGTGTGACTTACATTGCGTCCATGGGCCCGAGTCCTAGTAGCTGCCGGAATACTCCTTCGCCTACAGGAGTCAACCCTGACGTAGGTTGGTTGCTCATCTCCCAACCATTTGGAACTTCAAAGCCCCTACCAGGTGTCTCTGGCATGCTGAAATCTGGGGTCATACCAGTTGACGGAATGTTACTATAGTCCGGCTGTGTGGAGAAGAAGGATGACATTGACCCACTGTCAACAGCAGATCGGTTCTGATGCGAAGAAGCAGGACTGGTTTCATAAGATGCAGCTCCTGAATTAGATTGTCCTTTTTGTAGGTTGGGCCGCGAATCTGATGGTGTAGAGGCATTGGGTGTGGGGCGATTTGAGGATGAATGTGCTGTATCTGGAGATAGTCCGGTGTCTGCACCATTGCTACTGTCACTATTACCATAGCTATTCATATCTCCAGATCCATAAGCTGCTGGGCGACGGATCTCGCCGATCGCAAGTCCCTGCAGTGTTCGCTGGACTTCGTTTCTCGAGTCAGCAGGTGCGTGGTCGGGAAGTGGCATCCAATTTGTCTGGTCTCCAAAAGCTTCATTCCTTGACTTTGAAGCTCCAGCTGAATTCGGCTCGGATTCGCGACGGAACTCGTTCTGATTCTCGGTGGTACCATTTGGGCTTGTCTCGTCTCCCATTGGGACTTCTCCAAGAATCTTCGAGTATATGCATTCGTTTCGAAAGGTATTTGGAAGCCCATTGGGGCCTTGGCCAAGCTTTGGCATCGTTGCACTCGAAATTCCAAGCTACCTCCTGTCAGCATAAGCATTCACAATTTAAGAGGCGACTTACGTTATCTTCACTGTATGCAAAAACTGACTTGTACTTTGCATTGCGCATACCGAGACCCTCCAAGTCAACGTCCAGCTGTACCAGGAACGACTCTGTCAATGGATTCTTCTTTTTGAGAGCATTCATAGCTGATAAGAGGAATCTTAGAGAATCTGCGGTCTGGCTGTCGTCTGGTCGACTTTTCAAATACTGGACGAAAACTCGTGCAGCTACGTATAAGCAGAAAGAGATGAAGGGGTTCGTCTGTTAAAGATTAGCTTTCAGTAGTAGGCCAGAACGGAAAGAAAACCAACAGATGAGAGATCCAAATGAGAGACTAGTCGCATGATGTTTGCAATTTCGTTGGCTGCTGTGATACACCGCACTTTACTCTCTGCGCTGATAGATGCGGGAAGATGGTTCTTGTCCGCCTTGTAAATCGCTGCTTGGTGCAAGCAAATCGTGGACGTGTGAATATTCATGTTTGTAAACACAATATTGGGATTGTTGAGTCCGTTTGGAAGCTTCAAGTGTGATGGCATAGATAGCGATGTGTTGAGGAGAATATTGTCCATATTCCTGTGGCGTTTCCAGAACTCACCATTCAGGTCACCATCTCTACCATCGGAATCTGGCCGGTGAAGATGAATCAAGTTGCGTCCAAACAGACATGCCATTAACACAACACCTCCAAATGACGAAAGCTTCGACGCGCCTGAAGGTGACATGGAATCGTTGAGAGATAGGGTACGTTCCGGCTTGCTCATATTGAAGGCCTCTTCGGAGGCGGGCATGTCTGTCAGGATGTCCTTTTCGTCGATGGACATTGGCCATCCCGTACCAATACTGGCGTAGCGGTCTTCGCAGAATGCGTACCAGAATGTACGTCGTCTTTCCTCTCGTTCTGTCCAATCTCGGGGAGCAGGTAAACATTGCTTGACATCCAAACCAGCTCCATCAAGTCGATGTAATCCCATCCTTGGCGAGGTCAGTTCATCCATAAATTGAAAGACCAATGTCAATTCACTCACATTTGACACATTCGAATAGCAGCTCCTGTACTCATCCAGGCTCGAGGGAAAGACATCATCTTGAATTCGTACGAGGCGAGCAGGGCGTGTGTCTGGGCATGTGCAATGGAGATAATGTGTTCACCGTGTCCTTTCAGAGCATCCGTCTCCATGTACTTGCGAGCACGGTGGTAGAAATGGTCCTTTAAATCCATAAATTTGTCGGCTACAGTTGCAGCAAGTGTCCACATAGCATAGCGAAGCGCAACAGGAGGACGTTGACTAGGTGCTCTGATGGTTTATCAGCAAACTAATATATGTAAATCTGCGCAAGCTGAGTCGCCACGAACGGAGAGCATAAATGCGGTTAAATGACATAAGACATGTAAAGAAAACGTAAACTGGAATGCCTGGAACATTGGACAATAACAGAGGGAATTGAAAAAGCTTCTGCTCAGAGCAAGAATGCAGTTGCAAATGCATTTGGTGGAAAGCTTTAGCCACTTACAAGTTCATTGCTGCAAGATACCGGTACTTGTGGATCATGGGTACCGAAGGATGGATTTTGTCGAAATATATCTGATGCCTGAATAGTAGATGAGCACATATTCCATTATCTTGCGTCGGGACATACAGTTCATCAATGGTGTCTTGAGGAGGCAGAGGCTCTTCCAGACCAAGCCCTATCATTTCCCAAGTGAAGGTATTATCATCCAGACCCATGCCCATATTCATATCCGCCGTAAAAGCCATATCGATGGGGGGTTGAGGCGATTCTCCGTTGAATGCCCATCGATCTGCATCTGCTCCGCTTCCAAGGTTAATCGAAGGATTCGAAATATTGAAATCGCCCGCAGGAATTGGTCGGAGACCAACTCCACTGACATTTCCCGATCCATGAGAGAAACTTTGTGGGATTTCTGGCGTTGGAGGTACTGGATCCTGCGTCTTCAATAAAGTCTCGACTTGCTCTAGAGCACGTTCCATTAGTCTTTGTTCATGGAACCTGCTAATGCATTATTTCAAGTAAGAACCACTTACTCAATCTCTCTTCCAAAGCCTTCACATAGCCTCGCTTTGGACCAGATTTCCTACGTACTTCGTCATAGGCGCAACTATGCCCCAGACGTGTGCATGTCGAGCAGCTTGGCTTCGTGCCATCGCACTTGAGCTTCCTCTTCCTGCAAATGATGCAAGCTATTCTCTTTGGCTTTGGAACGTTCGTATCTCCCCCGCTCGCATGGCCCCCAGCTTCATTTCCATCTCCTGAGGGGCTCCGCGCTCGTTTGTTCCGTCCCGCATTCCCTGTCGGACGAGAAAGGTCGTTAAAGTAGCCGTCTGGTGGTGTATTCGAGCCTGTAGACATGTTTCATGCCCTTGCTGTATAAAAGAGACAGATTTCCAGTTCTGACCACTCGACCGTCAATTTCTAGGCGCTGGTGGTTGGGAAAGTCGTGTTGAAACTGCTCTCGAAGGAGAGTAGTAATCAAGATCCAATTGAGCTGTGGCGTGCGGCGTAGGGAGAGTGGGTCGCTTCCGCGAGCGCTGCTTCTGGCCAGAGCTAAATTAATTCTCTCGTCCTGGATATTTTGTATCTCCAGCTGTCCCTACTACATAGCTGTTTGCTCGATATTTCTTGCCAAATGAAGTGTTGGATCTGAGCTTGAATTCTGAGGATTGCAGATAAAGCCCGGCGTTCGGAGACAAGAGAGGGTTGAAAGCCGGCCGGTGTCTGTGCTCAAAATAGCCTCTTGCAAGGTCAGGCAAAGCCAACCTGTTGTGACTTTCGATTGAGTCCAACAAATCCCTGCTTTAAGACAAGAGAAAGAAGAAGGGGATCGACGGTATGCTCATCAGTTCATCAAGTGATGAGTGCGAACGGATGGAAGGAATGGTGGCCTGAGTGGAAACGCGAGGGACGCGATAGAGTAAGTAAAGAAGGTCTGGGGGTGCTTTTACTTTTACAGAACGTGCAGCATACCACACATGGTAAAGACCAGGGTAGTAGGGTTGTACATGTTAGTGTGCCCAGGGTCCACCTGAACAGCCGCCCGCTGCCAACGGTTGTGGTGGTGATTGTTTTATTGTGGCAGTGTCGCTGGCCGGCTGGCGTAAATTGCCTGCTTGCATTTACCTCGAGCCCAAGCATCCCATGGTTGCAGATAGCTGTGATTCAGACGGCACGGCTGATGCAACCTCAACGCCATAACGGCGGGATGTGGAAATCGAAGGGCAGAGGAATGGTCTACGTCCCAGGCACCAGCCAACTCTGAGTCTGATTCCGTAAGCTCGACACCCAACCTCCACGGTCTTGCAACACATGCTTGGTTCAGCCTTGCGGAGAGCTTTTACCAATCAATCTCGGGCGGTGAACAAGCGTGCGAGCTTTTTGTAGGCTTAAATCAACTCCCCTCGGTTAGTTTGCCAAGTCGGACGAAATATTGAGCCGATCCTCGATTACCATATCGATATCCAGACCATGTCCAGAGCCAGAGCCCAAGGTGACGTTTCGCCACGAGGCCTGTTTGCCTGGACAGAACAGAGTCCTGGAACTATCTGATCACCGAGGTTGCTGCTTACAGAAAGTCGATGCGGTGCCAAAAGCATATTTCAACAACGTGGCTTCTTCTTCCTTGGTCTGTTGACAATGGAAGGCCGCATCATTGGACACTAGTACGGTTTGGAAGCAGTCGGCTACTCCTTGATAGGTTCATTGGGAACTACTGGAATGATTCATAGCAATTTCCCTCCTGAAGATCCAGACAGATGTAGTCGGATTCTTTCGAGATGTTGGAGATGAAAGAGTTTCGAAAAAGTACTAGAGTCGTACAGGCTAAAGAAACCCTTCATTCTGTTCTTGGTTCCTGTGATCGGATAATGCCGCCGACTGGCAAGGACTGGCAGGACTTGATCGATTGGTGTGACTACTACTTTTGCAGCTCTTCCCGCTCTCTGTCTGATGACTGAAAAATCTCAAAAAAACGAGAACTACTCGGGACCCAAATCCACTTGGTAACTACGACATTTTCGGCTCCAAATATCGTTAATTGGGTATCGCAGTAGGAATGGGATGTGGCAAACTCTTTCCGTCCATATGTGATTCGAAATGCGGACATATTTTACTTTCTATCGGGATCGACTCCAATAATTCGAAGACTTCCAAGATCCGTATAGGCCAGCCAGTACCTACTTGGGTGCCAAGCTACAGCTGGGCAAGAGCCTGCTGTTTTGATACTGTGAACATACTCGCCAGTCTCAGTGTGCGCGATCTCCAGTCCTGAGCCCTCCTCGCTTCCACCAACAATGAAAGATCCGTCAAAACTGAAAGATATATTCCTAACAGGTCCGGTCATGTCGATCAAGGTTCTTTGACAGATCCAATCTGTGGTGTCCCAAAGTGCAATGATCGAGTCGGATCCTCCGGTAGCAAGGAAGCGTGCCGTTGGCTGCATGTCGACAGAGATACAAGATGAAGTATGGCCGTTGAGAGTGAATGCATTGGTAGGGTCAGATTTTGAGTAGAAGATTGGCTCGAATTCTGGATACGAGAGGATCTTAATTCTACCCTCCCCAGTCGTCACGAATATTTTCTTGCCGCTGTGGCAGAAGGTGATCTGGTTTGTTTGTATAGACTGTTGGTGAGAAGCGATCGGAGTCGATTGAGTGGGAGACAGAACGAAGAGATTGTCAGACTGGGGACCATTAGCTATGACTTGCGAAGCAAGTAGTTGTTTTGCTTGACATTAGGCACCCTAGCTTACCTTGTTGCCTACTATCAAAGTCTCTCCATCCGGGCACCACGCAAGCGTGAAGGCGTCGCCAAGTCCCTTGATTTCATTGATTACAGCTTTGGTTCTGACATCCCAGAATTTCACAACTCCGTCACTACTGACACTACATAATTCCGCATCTTTGACAGGATTGAACGCCACTTTCTCAATTGGAGCTGTATGGCCCTTGAGCTCTGTCGAGTACTTCACATTCTGTCGTTCCGGGTTCCAGCTACAATTATTAAGTCAAAAGAGCTTCATGCCAAGGAAGGACAGAGACTTACACTCGGAGCGTCCGGTCTGCACCTGTTGCTATCAAGGTTCCTAGAGGATTCCACGCAATAGATCGAATGCTAATATAATGTTGGTTAGCTGTTCCACAAGTATCTAACGCATGGGCTAGGGTGTTGTAGCTCAAGGTCAAGCAGTTTGGTGCTACCTCTCCTTGTCTGGGCGTTACTGGACCCAGACGTGATTATAAGCAGACAAAATAACATGAATATGGACCCACAGCATAGTGAGACTGAGCGAGCAACAGTAATGAAAGAAAAACGGAGGAAGATCCGAGAAAATGGCCTGGAGAGGGAAGCAGCACATACCCATGAGAACCGACTCCTCGAGATGAGGGGTCATGGTAGGCAATCGTCCTAAGAGTCCCGAAATAACCTGAAAACTTGTCCTTCGAGATACTCTGGCGTGCGCGAAGTGGTGCCATGACAAGGCGGTATAGGGTCAGAATCAAGCTCTCTAAGCCGCAAGTGTGGGTGGGATTTGAGATTCTCGAGCCCTTTGTGAGTAGATGGATTTTTATTCAGTGGTTCATCGCAAGTTGTTGTGCCGATACTTCTCTATATTCTATTGATAAGCGTGAGTACACAAATGAAGACGATGTCTCGGAAGTATAGTTTGGAAGAAAGTAGTCGGTGGAAATACCAGAGACTTTGTTGTTGCTACTAGTATTTGTTCTCCTCCACCGTCGCCCTCGCCTCACATCCTTGTGGGTCCCCTGTAAACTAGTGCGGCACTTTCCCAGATGCGGGTGGTCTTCTTTGAGCATAACCTCACCTCACTCTCTTCCCCAGCTTTTCCAAGATGCACCACGAAGATACAGATTAGAGCTTCGCCTGCTCGTTCGCATTGCCTTGATGTCCCAGTCCAGCTCTTCGGCATGTACTGGCCGATTGGAGCCCCGAGGGTATATGCAGCAAGCAACAGAAAAGCTTCGACGGACCGTCTGCTGGAATCTGACGACGATGCGGAGTCGCGCGAGACAACTGAGGGCAGCGGATCGCTGGTAGATGCTCCAAGCAATGGGTCCGAGGTGGAAGATGAGAATGAAAACGAGATACCCTCAGGATTGTCCACGCCCGTAACGCCAATGACCCCGGGCATTCATCCTCTTGAACATGACATACAAAGGCACCTTTCTTCGCAAGCAGCTGGATATGACTCTTCGATATCTGGATATCTTGGAAAGGAGCCATTGCTGTCACTAAATATCTCTAGGACGGGGCATCTCTTCGCTGTAATAACGTCCACTTCATTGACCATTTGGCAGACGAAGGTGCGTACTCTCACGCTCGGGCATCCACACCGCTAACATTCTGTACAGCCAACTGTCGTATTAGCCGTGGTCGTCCGGTCGAGGAAGTCCTTAAGCACCTACGGCCCCAACGTTTCCCTACTCGTGCGCCCCGACTCTGCGATATTCGTTGTTCAGACGACTTCTGGGTACCTGATCACCTATACACTGGCCACAGACCCAGATGCCAGGGTGTATCGACCCCATTTTGCGAGTCACACTAGTGGACAAACTCGAAGACAAAGCAATTTCAGTGGAGCGCGGATTCAAGGGGGAGATAGGATCCTATGGGGACCAGGAGAGGGCGGCGGGGTAAGGGAAGTGTCAGTACGATTTCGAATGGTAATCAAAGTTGATGCCGGAATCGGGAAGGCGCTCGCACTCGATGATGAATTAGTTGTTGCAACCCAGAAACCGGCAGCAGTGCAGTGTATACGGTGGACTCCCGATAGTGCCGGAAACCAGACCAGTACGGAACTCTTCAGTCGGATGGATTGGCTTCCAAAGAAGACGACAGTGATCGAGATGATCCACGATAGACCGATGAATCTTTCAACGTGGATAACGAATGATGGGAAAGGCTATGCGGTACAGCGGCTGCATCAGCAAAAGGATCCAGAAGCCCCAACCAAGCTCTTCAGAGGCTACTGTTTTCACAGTCCTAATTCACCTGCAAGTAACGCAGTAAAAGCTGCCATTAATGCAAGATTCTCCTTGATTGCTATCGGCTGCATGGACGGGACGATTCAAGTCTACACAGCGAGGGACTACGTCGGCAACATACCTCCATCCCACGTGCATAGGGCGTCCGTGTCAGGTCAGTCTTCAGGTCGCATTACTTGTTTGTCCTACTCTCCTGATGGATACTATCTGTTCGCTGGTTTTGAGAATGGATGGGCGACATGGAGTGTGTTTGGAAAGCCAGGTGCCACAAGCTTTGGGTCCGACCAAAGAATATCGGAGGAGCATGCAGAAGGATGGCTGGAAGGCGTTAAGGAAGCGACCTGGCTAGGAGGTGGGTCGGAGATACTCATCATCGGTCAGCAAGATGATCGGATCTGGGCATTGGAAATGGCTCGAAGTGCTGTAGTTGGGTGTTATGCGTCAGCGAACATTTCACGAACCCTGCTTCAGACCACTTCAAGCATAATGGTATATCGCGGCTATGATTTGCCAGATCTCACCACGATCTCAGCAGAATCCTCACTGTGGCACAATGCGCAGATCCCATCCAGTTACCTCGTGGATCAATGGCCTATGCGATGCTCTGTCATTTCAGCGGATGGCAGATATGTTGCGGTCGCTGGTCGTCGTGGGCTGGCACACTACAGCATAAACAGCGGCAGATGGAAGACATTTGTCAATGAAAACATGGAGAATGAGTTCCAAGTCCGAGGTGGAATGTGTTGGCATCAGCATATTCTGGTTGCTGCCATCGAAGCTGGTGATTCATTTGAATTACGCCTCTATTCTCGTGAAGCAGCACTTGACAGTTCGCAGGTGCTCCATACTGAGACACTGCCCTCGCCAGTCGTCCTTATTACACCATCTGGGGATGATTCGTTACTCGTGTACACGTATGACAATCTACTATATCACTACATTTTCACGACAGTATCCGGCTCCATAAAGCTTGTCCAAGTTGGCCAGATTGCGTTTCATGGCATTGTTAGATCTCCTGCTCGGGTCAGAGGACTAAGCTGGATACTCCCAGATGATCAGCTTCTGGAAGGCGACCCTTCCCAAGATGTTGCTGTTGCTACGGTGCTCTTCCTAGTTGACGGCAAATTGGTTCTCTTGCAACCATCATTGAATGAAGAAGGAAAGCTCAAGTATGACATGCGGGTCATTGCGCAAAACGTCGAGTATTACACCCTGATGAGGGATCTACCTCTTTCTAGTCCGACTCGTATGATGGGCACTGGAAGTGCATCAATTGGCAACCATCTCGATAGGGACGAGGGAAACGGACTGCGAGATTCTTTGTGGGTCTTTGATGGAAAGGATGTTAAGCTGTGGACAGATGTTCAAGATGTCCTACGTTCAGCTCCATCGGAGCTGGGGCGGGAATTGCCTCCGATGGTGTCAATACCGGTGGACTTCTACCCTCTATCGGTTCTTCTAGGGAAGGGAATTCTTCTTGGCGTTGAGCCAGAACTAATTCAGCGTCGTGATGTGAACTTTGCCTTCTTCAGGTTCACGATTCGGGTACATATTTCCGGTCTCGCATTTGAAATAGCTAACTTTTCTGCAGACTCAGTTGTTTGTTCCAGAAGTTCTTCGATTTCACTTGTCTCGATTCGACTCATCAGCTGCTCTGCACATTGCTCATCGATATCAGAACCTAGAGTATTTTGCTCATTCCCTTGAGATCCTCCTGCATAATGTCCTCGACGAAGAAGTTGACAACCAACCAAGTCCAGAGAATGCACTGCTTCCAGGCGTTTTGTCCTTCCTATCGTCTTTCCCACAATACCTGGATATTGTTGTTCAGTGCACTCGAAAGACTGAAGTACGTTCATGGCGTACTCTGTTTACATACTTGCCACCACCACAAGAACTATTTGAAGAGTCTCTTCAGCGAGGGTCATTAAAAACTGCTGGAGGCTACCTCCTTATACTTCATACATTTGAGGAACTCAGCTCAAGCTCGGAGCAACTGGTCCGTTTATTATCAAGAGCCAAGGATGAAGGAGACTGGGAACTGTGCAAGGAATTGGCCCGTTTCTTGACAGCATTAGATGAGACGGGGGACACATTACGAGAGGCCCTTGAGATGGTCAATCTCAGAAGTCCTCAGGATGAGCGCGGAAATACAAGCTTTCTATTTAAAGGCTCGCGCTTGAAGGTTCCACATCGAACCAAGAACGCTTCCATCCCAAATGGAAGCAACGGCAGCGACGTTGAAACGCAAAGTAGCGGTAGTCGGAGTCCTAGAAGTCCGATGGATAGCGGTGCGCCGATAGACTACTTTTCACAGAGAGCAGTGTAATTCTGAATTAATATATTGACTTTGCGGCATTTGGCGGGCGTTCTCAGGATCTTGGTCAGAAACGACACAGGAATTCCTCGGCTGAATAAATGGGCTTCGACTTCGGTAGTTGCCTCAATGTTCAACCGCGACAGTTGTCGTTAGCATCTTTTGTGTTTTACGCTCATCATGATTGAGACCAAGCATCATTCAATCCCTTCATATTCTGAAAGGATTCAAGTCACAGAAAAGAGCAGCCAATGATACGAATCTATGGGCCGTCGTAGAACCTCACACTAGTGTTTGATATATTTCCGGCAGTCTTGTGCAGCTTTTGACCATGAAATTAAATCTAATAGTGCCTAAGCAATTGGGTATGTGCGAGTAGCTGTAACTGGAGCGACAAGATCTCGTCTTTGTTGCTGAAAGCCCATTTGCCCAGGATATGATAGTAATGGAAGTAGAAAGACAGAAGAGCCTGCTTGAAAGATTCAGAAAATGTAGCATGTGCCCTGGGATTGACTGTGAGTCAGATCTGGCCAGCAAGGAGACAAGTACTCATGATATCTAGGGCATTATTGTGATTCATACTGCTTATATATCAGGAGTATCTCCCGAGGCAATAGAAATCTAGATTCTGTTTAAGTCGATGCCGAATTGGGTATATCGATGCTCCTTGTATAATATTGGATCCTTTGTCATTTTGTGGCTGAGTGGTGTTGTACCTTTGGTAAAGTAAGTAGTGAACAGTGTGAAATAAATTTTACTTTCTAAACTGGAAACGAAATGACTGGGATATCTACAAACCCCAAGAGAAAATTGTTGCGATTTGATCCTTTGTGATTTGAAGTTTTGCACCGGGGTATATAAGCTATCATCCATCGCAATTGATTAACTTAATTCAAAACTTACTCCCTTCAACCCCTGCTACTTCTACTTATCGATAGACGAAGTAAGTAAACAGACCTCGAATACAGAAAAGGGGGACCTAGCGGGGCTTAGCGTTGCAGCCTCAGGCGCAACTGCCCCTCCAGGTCCAAAACCAATATCCCAAGCGAAACCGACTGCGTTCAACACCAAACCCCAGCTCAGGATATCCCCTCGAAAAGCAACGACAACGTTGCTTACGACTTGGCAGGTGCTGCTAGAGCACATGCTAAAGGCGACGCGAAAATATGGACGACTTCAACAGCGAGACCGATAGCGATTACACCAGCTACTGGAGAGATTGGGTAAGCTTCAGCCTTTCCTTTCATTTCCCATGCGCCGCGCGGTTCTGTCTGTGTTGCATGGAGAGAGGGCTTTGGAGAAGGGGAAGAGACATTCAAGGGGAGAGAACGGAGGTCACTGTTTATTGGAGAGATGTTCTTTCTTGCTATCGGCGTGGTTTCGATACCCCACGACTCTCGCACGCGCAACCCCTCGTCTAGGCCGTTCAAGGCATTCATGGCACGCAGAGCTCACCTTTGAGAACCAACATTCAATCTTGCGAGTTTCTGTTTCTCTCCCTCTGCAAACTCTGACCCAGAACTCCATCAACCCTTCCCGATATCCCAATAGCTGCGGCTTGCCCCTGCTACCAGAGAATCACTCGAAATATGCATCCTTCCATAGACATGATGGAACCCTCAAGCTCTGAAGATATTGGCAACAAAAGTCTAGATGAGGAAGTGAGCATTCGTTTGAGCAAGCGAGGGATCCGTCTACGGCGACCTGGTTGGGTTAGCAGTGGAAGTGACGATTTCAGCGCTTCGAATTCGAATTCTTCAGCAGATTGGGGCCTTCAAGTACATCACAGAGACGAAGGTCCTTATGCTATTTGCGTACTTATTTGGTATTATTTAAGAGAGAACCCCTGCTAACGAATTTATGTACAGTTCATATCGTCTCGAGGGAATGAGTACTTCTGCGAGATCGACGAAGACTACCTCACCGACCGGTTCAACCTCACTGGCCTGAACACCGAAGTTCAATACTACCAATATGCTTTGGATCTTGTCACAGATGTGTTCGACCTAGATTGCGATGATGAGATGCGGGAGACGATCGAAAAGTCTGCTAGGCATTTGTATGGACTCGTTCATGCCAGATATATTGTCACTACTAGGGGTCTGGCCAAAATGGTGTGTAGCAATCTGATCTTCGCGTGTGTCGGATCGAGAATTGCTAACTATTCTTTCTTAGCTCGACAAGTACAAGAAGTCAGACTTTGGCAAATGTCCCCGAGTTATGTGCAAATCACATCCCCTCCTCCCAATGGGGCAGTCAGACAATCCAAATGTTAAGGCAGTAAAACTGTACTGTGCCAAATGCGAAGACATCTACAACCCTAAATCTTCCCGTCACTCCGCCATCGATGGCGCATACTTCGGCACCTCCTTTCACAATATTATCTTCCAAGTTTACCC